>OX459114.1:16821443-18095610 GCA_949775065.1 Brachyopa scutellaris
ATTTCTCCACCAATTTCAATGATTTTAACACTGA
The DNA here is from genome assembly GCA_949775065.1 of Brachyopa scutellaris. Taxonomy (NCBI): domain Eukaryota; kingdom Metazoa; phylum Arthropoda; class Insecta; order Diptera; family Syrphidae; genus Brachyopa; species Brachyopa scutellaris. The sequence continues at coordinate 16,821,478 of OX459114.1, forward strand.
TCGAAAGCTTATCAACTGAACTTTGTTCATCAATATAAACCATTTTGAAAAAGTGCATATGAGTAAAGTTACCACGAAAACATAATTACATATACCTACGTTCTGTTTTAGTGTTTTACATGCGAGATTTCCCGCACTGGTCCATTAGTATGATTTTATACGAATCGGCGAATTGTGTTTCGCACAGCTCATCGGAATATTCCTTCAATAAAACATAACGCACAACGCAGCTTTGCCATTAGTGAAAAACTGTTTGACAGCTATCGGAGTAATTTGTATATATTTTCTCCGATAACAAATCATTGTGGTTTTCTTTTTAATTTTTTTGATACTATGCATGAATGATTTAATTTTAACAACGAATACCTCGATTGTAAAAATGAGTTCCGAACGGATTTGAATATGGAATACTTTCTAGTGAACTGTCAAATAACTTCCTGAAAACACAGTAGAAAGACGGCGGACGGCTGTAGGGCGTTTTGTGTTTGCCTGTGCAGATAAAACTTGTCGGTTCAAGTACACATTCAATATCTCTATCTATTATTCCTGAGAACATTTGATATTTGCATTTCTGAAACTAAATTGTTGACCTTGCATTTCGACCATATCGACGGATTTAGACTTACAAACGTAATTTAAATTGCTAAAAGGAGACGAGTTTAAATGATGAGTGCATGATTTCAGTTTATTTTGTCATCTTAACCCGTTTCATGCCAAATCGCATTTTTACTGTAAAAATCGTCATTTTTGGCCGCCATCTTAAATCCGCCATATTGAATTTCCTAACTTTATCGGTCCTATCTTTTAGAAAAATCGATTATGCCACGAGATACGAAGTATTGGCCTCCTATCGTAGGTGGCTTATGTTCAAATTTACGATTGTTTGGAAATAAAAGATTGAAATTTCACATTTTTGCCGTTTTCAGCTGCCATAGTTAAAAAATCCGGTCCTAAGTGTTCCGTACTGTGTAGCAGTTATTTTAACTACATACATATGTATGTCATAGATTTATGTTGATAGATCTATATGAACCCTTTCTTTACTTAATCTCACTCTTAATTTAAATAGCAGAGTTCTGCTAAATAAACATACTAAACTAAACTTACGATACGATTTCTACTAAAGATACAATGATACTTTGTTCGATACTCACATATATGAACATACATAAATATATATATATATATATATATGTATATAGGTACATATATGTAAGTATGCACTTGTATATCTGCAGATACAAGTAAGTAAAGGGTGATTTTTTAAGAGGTTGAGAACTTTTTTTAAAAAAAAAACACAAAAAATTCGAAAAAATGAATGAAATATTTATTTGAATCGATAGTTTGAACCTTGCAATTTAATGTTTAAAGATAATTTCATGCAAATGTTGACCGCGGCTGCGTCTCAGGTAGCCCATCCGCTGAGTCCAATTTTGGCATACTCTTTCACACATATCGGCCGGTATCTCACGAATGAATGCATGGATGTTGGCTTCCAGTGCGTCAATCGAAGCGGGCTTGTCCCTATAGACATTAGCCTTGACATACCCCCACAAAAAATAATCTAATGGTGTCAAATCGCACGATCTAGGCGGCCAATTGACCGGCCCGAAACGTGAAATTAACTGTTCACCAAACTCGCCTCGCAATTGCGCCATTGTTTCGCGTGCTGTGTGGCATGTGGCACCGTCTTGTTGAAACCACATATCATGCAAGTCAAGAACTTCCATTTCGGGCAAAAAAAAGTTTGTTATCATCGCTCGGTAGCGCCGAATCGACATTTCGCGGTCTTCTGTCACACTAGCTGATACGGCCGCAATATTTTCTTCACTACGCACAGTACGTAAACGTGTTGGTGGTTTAATGTCCAACAAAGTAAATTTGGTGCGAAATTTGGTCACAATTTTCCGAATAGACTGTCCAGAAGGTCGAGAATGCCGATCATAAAATGGAAGCAGCGCGCGATGAACATTTCGAACCGAGCACGAATTTTGATAGTAAAATTCAATAATTTGCAAGCGTTGTTCATTTGTAAGACGATCCATGGTTAAATTGCAAACCAAACTGAAGCTGTTTGACAGTGACACAAGGTACTAAACACACGTCAGCTGTCAAAACCAGTGTTGCCAAAACCAAACCAGCTAAAAAATCACCCTTTACATATATACCTACATACATAGTTTTATGGTGCACAGCACATTTCAATACAAACAAATTGAGCACAGTTTGCGAAAAATAAATTCAAATTTGTACCTACATAAATGTATACCAACACAAATGTAAGTAAGTTGAACAAATTACCTACATATGCATGCATGTATGTACATATGTCTCCTATGTCCTTTCTCATCTGCTCAGAAGAATAGTTATACACACACACACAAAGTAAAAGAAAAAAAAAACAACAAATAAAGCATGTATATACATACATACATATATTTTTTTCTATTTTTACATTTACAAGAAATGTACGCTTGTGCATCAGATTTAATTTTTCGTCTCGTTATTCGTTCAATTTCATTAACTGCGTAGAATTTTGCGATTTGTCTCCCTCTCTGTGTCTGTATATACACAAATTCAATTTTTCCCAATATAGTAAAAGTAGAGACGCCTACATTATAATAGGAAACCATCAAGCTTCCTTTATGTGTTATATTATGTATCATTGGTTTAAGTCTTAGGTCAATAGTTATCCGGTAGAAATATGCCACGAAAATTCGCTGCGGGTATAACACTTTTGCCATCAATTATTCAATTTTTACTCTCGTATCTACTTTTAGGCGTTGTGATATTTTTCTGGATATGTAAACAGAAGGGTAGTTGAAATTAAAAGATTAATTTAAAAAAAACGGTCGAAGTAGGGCAGTCGTAATAATTATGTTTCCATCTTCACTTTATTCTCAATGTTTGTGATTTTATTCAGATTTTTCTGGGCGATATTTTCGGATAAAAAGCTCGGGACAGCAAGTTGTAACGTTTTGTGAAAAATTGTTAGGAAACTATCCCCCCAAAGTCGAAATTCAGCTTTTTGAGTTCTGGTCTGTGTTTAGGCCACTAATTGCTACAACTGTTCCAAATTTCAATAATCTAGGTTAAGTAGTCTCTGAGAAAAAGGCCTGTGACAGACAGACAGACAGACAGACAGACAGACAGACAGACAGACAGACACCGAACTGATTCCATTAGTGTTCCGTTTTGATACGGACGGAACACTAAAAATGGCGGCAGATAAAACAATACTGTCCCTGGATTCGGAAAAGGCAGAAAAAATTACGATAGAACATGTTTCTTAGAAAGCTTTGGTTGATTGATTTGAGATAAAGATGGCTCTCATTGGCATGTAAAGTAAAGATGGTGAAAGTCGAGTTACAAGAGATTTGCATGAGTCAAATGTTTAGTAACCAAATTGGAACCAACAATTTGTGTATTAAAATGCCTAAATTTAAGGAAATAGAATAATAGACTGTGAAACAGAAAACTTCTGAGAATTACTTGCTTCCAAAACGATATGTTTCTTCCACCGATTGGTTGACAGGCCGTGTGTTTTACCGTTTCAATGTGTTTGGTCTGAGTTACAAATTCTATATATTTCTTCTAATTTTAGAATTATTTTACTTTGAGACATGTTTGAAACTAATTTTAGCAATAATAGCTAAACTCCATTGCCCTACTGCCACTCCAATTGCACTGTTTGCTGCAAAGCTAAACATAAAATAGTCGGTAGGCTATGTCACCATCGTGGTCACTTTAAAGCAGTAATAATAATGTGTCCGCATTGCGGTTGTATGATGACACTTCTTATGACAGTTCAATCAATGGAAATACTGATACATGCATACATCGGCACTGTAGTTGCAATGTCATCGGGTTGGGAATGTTCTCAAATGTCTTTTGGCGAGTTGGACTAATCAAGAAACAGTTTTTTTTTTTTTTTTTTTTTTTTTTGCAACGAATTGGAAATTATTTCACTATTGGTAGAACCCAGTGTTGCCAAGTCTTTTCGATGGCTTAGCACTGTTTTAAAGACTAAACGGGCATTGAATAAATATTCCTTCCAAAGATGTCAAAAGAAAACATTCACATAAAGGGCGGCATATAAAATTATTTTACTTATTTTTGAAAGCGCTTAAATTCCAACACTGCTAGGAGTGATCAGATGTCAGGAATTGTTCACCCAAATTCCATCCACGTTTATTGTCAACATGTTGTTAGCCCATCCACAAAAAAAAACCGCGCATGGATTCAAAATAAACATCAACAAATCTTTCCGGAATAACACCAAATAGTTCGCACGCACAGCAAACATAGTTGATCCCTTTAAACCATCATTATGTCACGCTAAGCATCCTTCGTCCTTAATCTACCCTCGTGCAAAAAAATGTATATAACTTTAACAAGGACGAAAACAAAAAAAAAAACAAAAAACTTTCCCCAATCACTTCATCCACATCACATCCTTCATGAATGAAACCGCACATTCGTATACTTTCGCTCAAACAGCAGCTAAATTGATTGCCCGTCGGCCGTCGCCATCGCTCTACTTGTATCTACAACGTTCACCCAACACAAGATCGATCGAAAGGGTTTCCTCAACCCCATATGATAAAAAGAAAGGTGTGCGAAACATCAGCTTGCTCTTGCGGGATGATTGATGAATGAAAATGAATACACATATTATATGTTGTTATTAGCATTTAGAATATATTCCACCTGTATCCCTGGATGAAAAATCAATACCTACTGATGGTGGGGCAGGTAACAGAAACAGAAGGATCTATTTAATGAAATGAATTAAAGAAAACATTGAAAACTATGATACGGAAGTGTTATTTCCTTCATTTCCTGTTGCCCAATGGATTCATCACCCACCCGACCACCATCCCTGGGTGAAGGTAATATTATTTAAACTTGACCTCAAATTCGCCTTGTATCCAACATTCCCCGTTTATAGGGTGTGTGTGTGTCGGGCTAACTTGGGTTGGGCTGTAGCGCGCGTTTTATGATCCAGTTTTCCAAGGGAAGGGTTTTAGTACAGCACCTACACCTTAACCATAGACAATGTGGAACCCAACTTCCTAGTTCTTCTTCTTCCTCTATAAGCTCTCTCGCTCTCTCTCTCTCTCTCTCTCTCTCGGAAAAATGAAAACCCATGCGCGCACCCCAAACCCATCTCTCAACACCCTATCCTCCCCCCACAGAAAACTACTACCATTGCAAAAGAAAATACTCGTGTATAATTTTCCAGTTCAGTGTCAGGCGAGTTGCTTTCGATGTCCTATATACCCAGAGGTGAATCCGAGTACATAAAACTCACCTCTCTCTGTTAAATGCAAAATTTGTTTTGGGTGGGTTTGGGAGCGCGGGACAATTGTTTTTCATTCATTCACAAGAAATAAAATATATGTATACCAGGGGTTTGCTTTATGCGCTGGAAGTGTGTTCATAAATCATACTCGTACTTTGCTCTATCGTGACCATGAACAAAAAAAAAAAATACAGTTACTTTTTTCCTTCGAGTCTCGATGTGCGAGTATGTTTGTTGCTCTGCTCTGCAGGATAGCCAAGGATGAGAAATGGAAATGGAAAAGTGTATACATTAATGGAAAACAACGCTTTTGTGGATATTGAATTAATGTGTTTGCCTTTCGGCGGCGCCAGGGCAGAGGGAAGTAAAATTTATGATTAATTATTAAATGTAAAATTCATCCCAACAAACACAGAGAGAGAGAGCGCGCGTGAAAGAGAGAGAGGTGGAGAAGGAGAGAACAAGAATAATTTTCAAAGGGCGTTTCCTACGAATCTTTGAATTGAATTATTTAAGTTTAGTTTTGGGATTTATAAATCAATTTAGCTGGTTAAAAATTTGCAAAAGGGCATAATTAAGCTATTTTCATCTAAGCCTCTGCAGATTATTTCTACACTGGCTTGAGTGTTAGCTCTTGGGGCTGGATTGGATACTGCTTGCTCTGTGAAATAAATCACTCGTATTACAAATAGTGGAACTGTTAAAACGGCTCCTTTCAGGGCACACTTGTGGCATACAAAATGTTCAACTGTCCTTCTTGTTTTTTGGGTTATTGAGTTCTTCTCTCGATTGCATATACGAAGGCGGTCCGATAAGTACTTAGCCTACAAAAGAAAAACAAAAAATTTGAAAAACTTCCGATTTGTTTCTCAACATAGTCTCCTTTTAGCTCGATATAAATGATCCAGCGATGCTCCAACTTCTTTAACTCATCCAAAAAAATTGGTTTTCTCGAGGTCTGAAAAGTAGGCCTCCGTGGCGGCGATGACCTCCTCATTCAAAAATTCGCAGACAAGCGAAACACGTAGTCAAAACAAAACTACGAGTCCGATTCGGATTCGGATTTTGACAGTAGCCCTCTAAGAGAATGTACTAGACGATAGTAAATCTCTCTTGCGATGTACTGGCACCATCGGGCGGTGATGCTAAGTACTTATCGGACCGCCTTCGTACGTAGAAGCAACTACGTATTGCGGCTAAGTACCGTGTCCTTCGCTTTGGATCTGTAATTTAATTTGCCTAGCTTTAAAATGGAGTAGATGCCGGTTCACAAAAGTAATAACGAGGTGTTAATCAGACGACAAAACAATTATGAAATATTTCCCTTAGGACCTTTATTTCATTCCTTAGAGTTTTGTACCTAAATTGGACTTGCAAAAAAAAAAAATGTTTCACTGTGAAGTTTGGAATTCGCCGGTGGGAAAAATTCACTGGAATTTGAAAATTGGTATCGTTGAATCCGCATAAGTGAATCATTCCTTTGTCGGTATTTTAAATGGGTTTCACGGCATCGATTGTGAAAAACGTTCGAATCGAATCTATCCTATCTGAAATATGACATTCCTCTTTACTTGGGTATGTAAATAAAATTCACATTTAAAATGGCATATTTAACAAAATGTGTATTTCACAGGAAAACCAACACTAATCAATTGCCGTTTCATCTGGTAGTTCCATTATGGCGCCCCTCTGCTCCTCTTAAGCAAGCGCATGTTTTTCTTTCTGCAGGTAGCTCTGACGAATCTGACGAATCTAGAAATAGAGCTATGCTATCCGTTGTCTTATTTCTTTCTTCTTCTTAAGGTGGCACAACAGTTCGGGGTGAACCAGGGCCTGCTTCTCACAACCATTTGTGTGTGCGTGTTATATTTTTGCACGAATGGAAGGGACCTACAGTTTTTGGCCGATTCTGAACGGCGAATTGAGAAGCTACTCGTGACAAATGATACTCTTTGAATGGTTGTCAGACATTCTAAACAGGTGGCACTGTGAAAAAACTTTAAGGTGTTTTCCTGGGATTGAACCCGGGCAGCGTTGCATAGTAGCCCAACCACGGTGCTCACCTTTCTTATTTAATTCTTCATAATTCTTTTTTTTTTATTCCAAACACCAAAAAAATAATCCCAGAGCAAAAATTGTTTTTTCTGTTATAAATTTTGTATGTACGAGACACACTTCATTTTCAACAAACACACGTCGGCAATGTGGCGTCCCCGGCAGATTCGACGACGATACCAAGTTAAAGTGAAAGCGAATCGAACAAGTAGGGGGAATCTCCGGTCGGATTGTACCAAAAAAGCTGTGCCCATATCATAAGGCGATATCGTTTGCAGGATGTTTCTGCTTTGATCTGGTCCATCGTTGAGTCAGTTTGAGAACGACTGAAAACAATGGCGCAGATTCATAGTCAGCCCATGAATGGTGCCTATAGCCGACTTTAGTTATAGCCGACAATAAATAAAAAGCCGGCTATAACTTTTCTTTATTCATAAACACATTTTTGCCTGTGTATTAGTTAGTATCGACTTCGGTATATTCTTGTAAAGTGATTTGAACGAACAAACCCAAACATCAATATATTATATGAGAATATTAGAGCCGACTATAACTATTTAAAGTGACGTTTGGCTTATTTTAAATTTCGAGCCGGCTATACGTTTAAAGTCGAATATAAGGTGAATAGCAAAAAGTATATTTAAGGTTATGTACATAGGTGAATAAATTTTTTTATTGTCGGCTTTATAAATTTGCGCCAATATTTGCAGTGTTAAGAATGACAGCTTTTTTTATAAATTTATTGATTGCTGTTCCGAACTGACATCACAATAGCTACTTAACGCACAATCATTGGGCATGGGCACAATAGATCTTAAGGTAATACTTAACACATTTACATATGTACGTATGTATGTACATATGAATATTTAGTATTGTGATTTGAGGGCATTCTTCGCACTTGTCATTCACTTCTGATGTTCGTTTATTAGCTTCTGACTGGACATTCTTTTACCTACTGTCTTTCTTAAGAGAAAGAGTCATCAAAAAATTATCATGGTGACAGTGCCATTTCGAAAATGATGGTGGATCTACTAGCCTCAGCCGTTTTGGACGTTTGGGGAGTTTCCCTTTTCCCTTTGGATTTCAGTCCAAAATTTGTTGAAAGGGGAGAAGGGAATCTACTAGCTTCTAGAACGAAATGTGGGTAGAATTGTTTTTGAAAACTTAATATGGAAATAATGTACATAATTAACCATCCCCACAATTCTCTCTTTCTTTTTCATAATGTTTGGCAATTTTTATTAATTAAATCACATACATGGGCATATCGCTTTTTGAAAATTTATTGTGGGGAATCCCTGAGGAATACCAACACAAAGAAAGGGGAAAAAGGGGAATTTTAAGGTCTGTGATGGGGAATTTCACTTAAAGTGGCTGGCAACACTGGCTCTGTACTACAATAAAATAAATCTTCACGACTTTAATAGTCCAAAATTATTTTAATTAACGGTCATGCAATCTAAAATGTTCCCAAGATAATCTCAGGAATCGGAAACGGATTATTCAATCTTTTGGGAAATCTCTCATATTGAAATGTATAGATATAACAACACCCTTGATATTAAAATAAAATATATACATAATGTACATAATGTATGTATGTATATCTGGGCTTTTGTAAGTCCCTCATTAAATGTAAATGAAAAAAAAAAAAATAAAAATTAGAATATTTTGCGCAGAAGAGTTTTATTTATTTCCTTTCTATTTTGATGCTTATTTTATTGATCAAAATAAAATCCCCTATGGGTAGGCACATATGTATATCCAAAGCATTAAACCCATAAACCCATAAGTTTGGTACATCAGTTGGCGTTGACGTCACACTACTGTGTAGATTCATAATATCAGAATTTCCCTTTAAATCTCGAACAGGTAACGCGCGTAGTATTGTCTAATTTCCATTAAAAAGTGTGTTCCATTTTTTTCTATCTCTGTTGCTGTTTCTGTGGCTTATTAATCTTAATGCCACCCACCCACAACACTCTACCTGCCAGAAATTAAATCAACCTTTTCGGTCATTAATTATTTCGTATCGTTTTCGTTCTTTCAATTCACACGAATGTACACACTCATCATTCGAATGAATTATTTTAGGTCGAAAACGTCATGTAGATATTCTTCTTCAATTCCGAGCGGCGAACTAGAGAAGTCAAAATAACGAACCAGAACTCATCTTGAAGATGCTGCGTTTATTTATTTACGATGTCATCGTTGTTGTTTTACTTGGGTGGTTGGTGGTGGTGCGCGGTGAAGAAATTTATATATTTTTGGATAACCGAATCCAAAAACGTTTCATTCATTCAGAGAACTGAAGCGATATCGTGAAAGAAAAAAAAAATTAAGAAAGAAATGGCTTTTTTTTGAATGACACAAAAGTTACACAACACAATACACACACATAGCCATACACACATATACCTACATACGTATGTATACAAAAGGAAACGATAAGTTTATCCTTTGTCGACATGATGATGGAGGTCAGAAACAGAAACAGAAACAGAATCCATTAAACGGGAGAAAAAAAAAATCCATGAGCCTCTATGATTTTTTGTTTCTTGCTTTTTTGTTTTACTAAAAGTTTCCCCATTCATTTTTTTAACAATCCTCTGTTCTTCCTTACAAAACGATTTGAATGTAAAAAAAATCGAACTAATGCTGTTCTTGTATGAGGTTTTGATGGGCATGGGCTTGATTGTAAAAGTAAAATGCGTTAACATTTTGAATATAAATATTTTCTTTAAAACGAGATGAATCAGACTTTTGATGCGTTTAGAACAATACCGACAGTTGAATGGAGAAACAAAACAGTAGGAAGTGTTCAGCGCTGATGTTCAAAAAATGGGATTGTCAGCGCGTTGACTGACACGGTGACTGAAAATCTGATCACGTTTTTGACGTTTCAAAGTTTTCAAAGTCAATCATTCTTAAACATATGGAACGTCGCAAACTGAAATTAACACCCTTATTGCGTGTGTCACAAAATAAACGATTAACGATACTAATTTATCAAAAAAAATTAAGTAGATGGTATTGCGATTGTCAATTATCTGTAAATGATTGATTATCGTCAATTTGAAAGAAATTTCCATTGTGAATGGAGCCAAATTGCTCCACTTATCCAAACCAATTCTACATTTTAATAAACAAAGACGCTGATTACACGACTCTTTTTTTCGTTCGTTTCGTCTTTCGTTTTTTTGAAAAAAATGGTGAGGGGCATAGAAACGAGAGGGGAATGAAGTAACGAAAGCAGGAATGAAAAATCTGCGATTTTTTCTGGTTGATCTTTGACATTTCTCGTTTGACAACCAAAACAATGCAGGAAATTTTAATGGTGAATTTTTAACACGCAATTCCTATCCTCCATAATAAGTAAATTTAGTTTGATTCCATCTGAAATTTTACTATTCCCGTCCAAAATTTAATGTGAATTTTAATAAACGTCAGAGTCACGTATGGACGTATCGATGTATCATAGGAACCGTGTCATCACTAGCGTACGTTTCACGAAATTTCACGAAAAACGAAACGAACGAAAAAAAGAATCATGTAATCAGCGTCAAAATTCATGATGAATTGTCAATGAGAAATGTCAAAAAGTGTTTTTCATTCACAGCAGTGATCAAAAGCTTCATCAAATGAGTTACACAATACCGATAAATTTATTTATTGATAAGTTTATCAATTGCCAATTGATTGATAATTGACTCTCGCAATAGGGGTGTAAGTCTACAAAAAAAAAAACTCAAAGCTGATCTTTAAAATGATAAGCTGGCTTTTTTTCGAACTGTTAGATTAACTCCAGGCACTTTAAAATTACACAAATGGATGTTAGCTTAAGAATGACAGTTCTGTAGGTGAGTTTCTGTCTTCCATGAACCCGGAAGTGATTTTCATTTCACGTTGAAAGTCCGATAGAAAGCTTAAAGGGTGTTTATTGTGAACAGGTCGCCATTTCACGTCTTTCAAATTTCCGCCAAAAGCAAAATGGTTTGAAAACGAAACATTCATACCCCCCGAGTCGAGAATAATGAGATCAATTTTTGTAGTAAATGTTTAGTGCAACCCATTCTCTCTCTCTTCCTCTTATATTAACTCAACTTGTCTCGCTGAACATGACGTTCACTTGTACCCGGGCACTAAGAACTTAATTAACTGTCAAGTTTACAGAGCTTTCAAACAAAATTGGACGTATATGCAGTTTTTTTTTTTTTTTTAATTTAACGTTACCTTCTTAGACAATGTTTGTTTTTGAATGCATTCCCTTCGAATTTTAGCCTGTGGCTGAGAGATTTTTCTGACAGTCTTTGAAATTTTGGTGCACAAAACTAAGAGCTAGAGCACGGGGAGCTTATGTCATATTTTGACATGGGATTGGATTTTCAATTAGTTGACTAATTGATTATTGTGAACTATTATCCATAAACAGGGAACATCATATATGTATGTACATATCAAAAGATATTTTAATTTGTGCACCCGAACAGATATTTTGGCGCGTATCCGAAGGAATCAATTAAATAAATGACAGTTGACAGATGACAACATTCATCGATAATTATACTCCTTAAATGCCAAACCTAGCCGAAACGTTTTCGACATCTAGTACAAAACAGAAAAAAAAAACAATAGATGACCATAAAACTGATAAATACGCATCGTTATAGCCTTCATTCATAATGAAATCGACATTCAAATTCATTAACAGAAACGCGAATGCGAGTACGAATGCGAGTACAATAAATAAAAACAAAACCATTTAATGAGTTTGCTTACTGTTTAACATCGCGACCTGATTGTCTATCCTTAAATTTGACATTCACTATAGGCTCGTTGGGAGACCTTAAAAACCACTTCCATTGCAACCTCCCAAAAAGCTTTGATATACTCGTACGTACCTGTCATTCAGTGTGATGTGTGTGCACAAGCTATAAGCCAAACTCATTCGAAAGCGATTTTCATTCACAAATTAATCGACCGGAAGTGACATATTTCTCAAGTGGCTCTGTGCTTTTTTGACCCCCCTTTCGATTTTCCTTTCACACTTTTTCTTTGGCAGTGTGCGTATGTGTGTGTGTGTGCATTTGATTTTATATTTTATTAATGTGGGCAGCGCATTCGGTGGGTGGTGGTTAATAACTTAAGCATACACGACACGAAAAATACTACAAACAGCCATTCATCAATCAAGCAATAGGTACGAATACGAGTACACAACGTACACTGTACACGCTGTATATGGCGACTGTTTCCTGTTTGTCGTTGTTTGCCAAAACAAAACAAAAAAAAGAAAATTGGACTACCACCTCATTTTGTCTACTATGTTATTTAGCTATTTACAATTGTGTCAGTGTGTTAGTGAACGAGGGGAACAATATCACTCATTGTACTTAGGTAAACACTGGTAAATTTTGCGAATGATGCGGGAGAGACGAGCCAACGACGAATAATGATTCATTGATGCACAAGTACGACGAGTCACAACATGCTTTTGTTTCTATTACCAATTATTGTAACACAAGGTAAAGTGTGAGGTTATACACCAATCGAAAGGAAAACAAAAAAAAAATAAAACTCGATTTCAATTTCCCACACCCATAATAGGTAACTGTTAATTTGTACTATTCCCATGAACAATTGCATTTGTTTGACGTTTGATTTCCATACGTTTGCAGTCAATGAACAATTACGTTGTCCGATGACAGATAATGAAGCAACACTGCACGTTACGTTACACAGGAAGTGAATGAGTTTAATTGTTGCAATGTGGATCATATGTAATAGGCTGATTGGGATCGCATGTATACTCGTATGTATGGATGTGTGTGGTTATTTTTGAAATTTACAGCACTTCCTGAATGTTGTAAGCTGTAAATGATATGATTTTGCTGGAAATACGAATGAGACAAGTCAAAATGTACTAGAATTGCATCTGGGTAGGAAGTAACCGAGCGATGGCAGCAGGTGACAGTCAGTGTCACAATTACAAAGTATGAAATCATAACGGGATCCATAAGTGTCTTGGCGCACTTTTTGTTTGGCGAAGTTAAGTCTACAAAAGTTGTTTTCTGAGATATTTATGTATCATCGAAATTTATTTGTGGTATATCTGTTTGAGCAGCCATTTAAATATGTGGTTAGACAATATGGAGTCATTCACTCTGGCGAGCAATAAAATTCACAAAATTCGTAGAATACATAATTGGGTCATTCCGCTGAATTGAATGGAAGTCGTCTATTTTTGTTTTTTGTTTTTTTGTTAGGTTTCCTCGAAGGAGCAAGATGAAAACCGATCGGAAAATGCACTTATAAGGGTTCTTAAAATGATATTATTTCCTGCTTGTATGTCCTTGAACTTTATTTGATTTGGCGATATGAAGTCCACCCTGACTCGCCCCATCGCCATTATCTTGCCCTTTCATCTCGTATGCATTGTTGTTTTTTTGTTCGCATATGATATGTAGGTCAAAACTATACTTTCCATAGTAGCACATTATTTTAATTAAAAGATTCTAAAGGCACAAAAGCATAAAGCGAAAACCCTATTTCCGGTGTGCGCGCCGCCGCCTACCCACTTGAAATCGATTGCTGCCGCAACTAGTATCGCCAGCGCCACAGCTACTGCAGCAGGAACATTAGCGCCCACATTGTGTTTTTTTATTGATTTTTAAATTTCTTCTATCTTTTCTGGTAACATGTTCGATAATCGGGAGAAAAGCAAATAATACGTTGGGCCAAAAATAATAATGTTTATGAGTAGAAAAAAGAAAAAAAAAAGAAAACGGAAACAATATCCCCATATAAAACTATGCATAGCACACACACACCCACCACCATTGACGAGTGTGGGGAATTCCATGAAACTGGCAACATCCTTTTTTGGAAAATAGGATGACAGTGCAAAGGCGACAACAAACATGGTGCTTAGTATGGAGGTAGTAGGTACCACCAGCACCAGCAATAGTAATACCAGTAGTACCGGCTAGTACCAGAATAGTAGGAGGATCACATCGTCTTTGTGTATGCGCCTTTGGAAATGCAAATGACATATGTATGTACGTATTCCTCTTGACTTGTCATCGAATAAGTATACCACGCCGCTGCGGCGCGGCGTTACCAACATGGCTTGACATCTGGCCAAGTGGGTAGATTTATATTCCATTGATTAGTGCGGGCGTTACTTAATAAATTGTATATAAGCAATTTTGTTGCTTTTCTCTCTCTCTCTTGCGGTCTCTCGTTTGTGGTTCCGAGAAATTAAGTGAATATTGGTTTTCTTTATTAGGAACTTTTATGCCAAAAAAAGAAAAGAAACAAGAAAATAACAACCGAACTTGAGTGTTTTCAGATTTGACCATGAAATTCTTTATATTCTTCTGGTTTAATGATTAAATACGTTTTTCTCTTCAGTTAATAAATAATGGGAATGTTTCCGATGAATTAATTTGGGGAATATTTTGTGTAGGAGATTTGACACCTGTAGTAAGTTGTTTTTTTTTTATTTAAAATTGACGTTAGCCAGTTAGTGGTGACGGTGGGAATATACATACTGACAGGTGGGTTGACAATTAAATTTATTGAATGGCAGGCGCTACACACTTCGTGAAATGGAATTTGCATCAAGCAGAGAATTGGAATTGGATTTTTGTTTTTATTGAATTGAGGGAAAAGCGTACTAAACGGTTTGCGAGTTGCCATACTTTATACATATGTATGTATATCAAAAGAGCACAACTCTTTTGACGATTGAGCACTATAATTCTGGACAATCTGCTCTGAATATTATGCATACATATGTATGTAGGTATGGTTGCAAAATTAATTTTCCAGTTAACTCTGACTGACACTTTATGTCAATTGTGAACCAACCTGAATGAAGTAAAATTATCTGTAGATGGGCAAATAAACTGTCATTATTTAGAATACGTCTAAACTGAATAGAAAACGCTCTGTTAGTTTGACAGATACACAAAGAAAGGAATAATCATCATATACGAGGGTGGTCCGATAAGTACTTAGTCTACAAAAAAAAAACAAAAATTATGGAAAAGTGGCGATTTAATTCTCAACATAGTCTCCTTTTAGCTCGATACGCTTGATCCAGCGATGCTCCAACTTCTTTAACCCATCCAAAAAAGAGGTTTTCTCGAGGTCTGCAAAGTAGGCCTCCGTGGCGGCGATGACCTTATTCGAAAATTCGCGGACAAGCTGGCTTTCACACGTGGTCAAAACAAAACTACGAGTCCGATTCGGCTGAAACTTTAAAGAGAATGTACTAGACTAGACGATAGCAAATCTCTCTTGCGATACTGGCACCATCGAGCGGTGAGGCTAAGTACTTATCGGACCGCCCTCATACCTATATTATTTCTGTAGTATAGGTACCATTTGCGGCTTTCTCACTGAATAAATCTTAACAAATGAGGTGTCAAAAGAAAGAGAATTTCCTGGAGCAGTGACGAATTGCACTTTCACTTTATAAATTATAACAAATTAAAAATCCGATCAATACAAATATTCTACCGAAAATGCAGTCCCAAGAGAATAAACACTTCCCGTATGATTTCCATGCGATTTCCATGAGTTGACAGATGGAAATCTTATGGGAAGTTTGGATTTTCTCTTGCGAGAGTTCTCGTACGGGCACACTTGTTTTTAATATTCTCTTGACATTTTCAGCCATTTTACTTAAAAGATGGCTTGATTTAGTAATGAGTACTTCTCCACAGGTTGTGTGATCTCAGAATAAAACCACATTTTGCGAGTAACTTAAATCGAACTTGCTTTGAAATGCTTGGTTTTATAGTTCAATATCGCTTGATTAAATTGAATTATACAGCGATTGTCAGATGGATACAAAGCACAAAGCACAACAATCAAACTAGAAACAATGGTCCGTCCTTTTCTAATAAGTTAATAGCTGTCGCGCTAAGATTGTAACGATTAATTGCAAAAATACCATTTAACTCATGTTCTGTCATAAATCTGTCAAAACCATTTAACCTCTGTTTACAACTTCCGCATTCAATCTAGTCTCTCCCTTTAAATAGCTTTCTGTGGCGGCGATAAATCTATTGTATTCGTTCACAATATAAGCAATCTCCAAACAAAAGGCGTGCTTCTGCTGTTCATCGAGTCATTTCTTCTAAACCAAGGAATTCCGTTAATTAACGATGTTGTAAATTTATTTCACTGTCACTGACATTTACCCATTTTGAATTCCACAGTGTCAAAAACAATGCGCTTGCATTTTTCAACTGTGCATCAATGAATGATGATGAATGATTCACAATTTAACGTTTAAGGCAATTCAATTGTCTAGGATGCATTTAGTAAGACACTATTCCTCGGCGTTAGTTGGAAGTGTGAGATGATTCACTTTCAAGTGAATCAAGAACTGAATACGGGGATTATTTGTCATAATCAAATATCATCGCCTAACTGACAGCTGGTGCTACTTGCCGTGCTTGACAGATGTACGAGTACAGTGTGTCACGAAATTTCTATCGTATCACTGTTTTTCTTTTTTGTGCTTTGTTATCCATCCGGCATTTTATTGGTATTTTTTTCCGGTCTATATTGCCTGTCAGTGTTACACAATTTGCAAAATTACCACACTTTGTCAAAATGAACCCATGTTGGGTGGTTAGAGATATGAATGTGTATGGCGGAAGTTGTGGGAATAACGCTCGCTACACAAAAACTGAATGACAATTGTGAGATTATTGTGCGAAAGGAAGCGAATTATCTATTGTGTGAAGTAGTTTTTTTTTCCTCTTGCCTTTTAGATAATATTGCCCGCAAAAAAAAAAAAAAATACAACAATCGCATAACATGTATAAATAGACTGCTTGTGGAGAATAGTTCGACTTGGTTGATTGGGTTCGGGCTGGGCTTATAAATATTTCCCATCACTCTAAACAAACTCTTATGTAACTGACAGTGTGACTTTTTTTCATCATCATTTCCTTCTGATATACCGTCAAATATATGTGCCCTTGAACTTGTGATAATTCGATAAGATTCTCTATCGTACGTTTGCAAAATTTGGCATTTCCTGCATAAAACCCGATATAGCGGTGCGTCTTATCAGTTTATAAATGGTTCCTTCTCATATCGTAAGACCAAATAAATTACTTAATCATGAAGCAAAATTAATTTCATTGCTATATTTAATTTTAATCAAGAAAAACACAAGCGCAGAGAGAACACCTTTAATATTATTATTTCACCTGGTGAAAAGAAAATTGTCTGCGTGGGGGCGGTAGAGGAGAAGAAAAAAATAAACTTAACACAACAGTATTCTTCTCTCTTAAGGATCTTTTTTTTTTTTTTCTTTCAAAGAAAACCCACGATATTACAGCAAGCAAATCAATTCCAATTCTCCACTATTCTACTCTACACAAAAATGGACTCTGACCGTAATAATGTATGATATGCGCCGCGCCGTGGCTGTATGTAGGCGTACGGAACGGATACCACCACCATATAGGCTAGCCCCATTCATTTTGATTACGAATTCTCCTATAGTTGGAATTACAAACAAATTTGGAATTTGAAATTGAATATTATTTCGCCGCTCTCTGTCATTTTAAGAGGGGGCGCTTCTAGTACGCAATTAGCTTTTGAAATTTAACTCAAGATCACATATGTGACAGACAGATAGACAAAACTACTACACACAGCTGTCACGTCAAGTTAATTTGTTTATTAGTCTGACGTACGAATATTCGCATCTATAGCACTATCAAAGCCCACGATGATGATATACTCGCATCGTACTGTGTGGCACAATGTTGCCATTGTGACTGTGCAATTTGTTGTGTTGTGCCCGCACAACTTATGTTTATTAGGATTTCCTGCTAAATTTCAATTTCCTCTATATACCATATTATATATATATTTTTAGTTGTATTTCTCCTCTCCACAGTTTATGCGAAAAATATATAGAAATATGTATGTTGTTGTTTTTTTTTGAAACATGACAACTACCCCCACTTGACATAACAATTGTAACAGAGAGCAGTTATGTATTTGTCTCCGTTAGTATAAGTATGTCAAATTAGACCGGTGTTGCATGTCAATTTAAATAGAAAATTGTTTTCTTATATTTCGTCTTCTTTTTGACAGGAGAGAAACTTGAATGGAATTTCATTCATTCATATTCGAAAGAGAAAGAACAAAAAAAAAATATAAAATTACATATTTCTATCCTCTTTCTTTTATATTACTGTTCTGCACTGCTGCTATACCGTAAAATTACTTTGCAGTAAATGAGTGTGTTCAGTGCACCTTGAGAAAAGTTAGTTACGAAAAAAAGAGCCCCATTCACATTTAAAATCAAAGAAAACTCATTGTTTGTGTGTGGGAAATTTTTATATTAGGTTTACAACAAGTTAATTATTATTTTTCTTGGCAATTATTATTATTATTATTATTTTCTATGCTGTTTTTACTGCGTTACGTCATTACTTAGTTTAATGAGGAAGTTTCATGTGTTTGTTGATATTTTCCATTCTCGTTTAAATTACACTGAATGCTGTTGATATGATCCAAGACACCGCCAGTTAGACTAAATATCTTTGAAATGGAGAGAAAGAGGGCATGAGAGATGAAACTCCTGTGTTTTTACCCCACATGGGAATTAAAGAACTAAACAATGTATGCGCACCCCAGTGGAGAATGTGCATTCTAATTGGTGGCGTAATGAATGGCTGCGTCGCGTCGTTATATAGTTCGTAATGTGTGGTGGTTGGTTATATTGCGTTTGGTCATGCTATGGCTATTTGTTTCTTTTAGCGGAGTAATCATTAAAACTATCTTTAAAGTATTTAGAACGAAGTTAAGGGACATTGACGCTTTGTTTTAAATTCGATGGAGTTGCCTTAAAATGGCACACAAAATATCAAGACCTTGTGGATCGTCGCGCTCTTAATGAAGAGGTAGTCTAGACCAATTATGTCTATCAAACAAAATATTTCACGGTAAAAGTAAAAATGTCTAGCAACGCAAAACTAGAACAACGATACCGAGTTAGACTAAGGGACTCTTATACCCTAAATTTAAGCAAGTGACTGGTTTTCAAATATTAGATAAGCTATCGGAGTTTTCGGTTTGTTTTTACATTTGTAGATGTAATTTTTTGTCGAGACAGTCATACACCGTGCAAGCATTCAGGTTCAGAGATCGGCCTTTTGTAAAACTAGGTCCTTCTTTATGCCTTACGAAGAAAAACGCATCGAGCGAAAATCAGCAACATGCTCTCATCGAAGGTCTTTTTATGGATCGAAGATTTCCAGCATTGTACTTCTTATTTACCGATTTTCTTCTTCTAATTTGAAACAAGCTAAGGTCAGTTTTGGGTATCATTCGTCATGCATTTAATCCTTCCAATAAAAAAATGTCCAAAATAAACAATTTAGGTAAGCGGGTAAGATTGCTGTTAGAAAATTGAAGGAAAATTCGACTTGGAGGATGCTACAATCGTTGCTTCCTTAGAGGAACAAATAACTTCTAACGACATCAATTTGGAACCGAAAGTATAAGAGGCGAGATCCTCCTTACTGGCGACTTGGTGATTTTCCCAGTAATTTCAATAATTTGTGGTCGAAAATTGTAGGTCTGTTTGGTAACTTTGACAAATTCTTGTTTGTTAACTCAAAAGATTCGTAACAATTCGAAAAAAGAGAGAGTGTCAAAATGTCCCCTCAACTGAAAGACTTATGGGTAAAAACTGAGCTTCTGATTCCAATTTTGTTAGTTACCAAATAGACTTATTTTTTCAGTTGCTCTCTGCTTGTCATATTGGAAAAGAAAATCACAGACTTACTTTCTTCAGCCTGAGTGTAATTCCCCTACTTCAAAGTATTACCCCCTTTTCTCCGCCGGGCTAAGCACCTACTACACACTATAACTGTGCCAAATTTTTAAACGAACATGCACAAAATGGCTGCCTTTATTCCTTTCTTGTTTTCATGCATTCTTCAACTAAATTACTTTGATTGAGTGAACACAAGATAAACATGATATGTTAAGTTATGTAACAATTTCGATTTATCAATTTCGCAAGAGAGGCATTTCCTGACATCAACAACTGTAGTGTGCCTTACCAGTTTTAATCTTCTCGTCTACATTTTGTGGTCAAAAAAAAAAAAAAAAAACGAATTTGCTCCAGTTTATCAAATGATATAATAAAACTGAGTAAGTCCACGGTATTTTTTTTTTAAAAAGCGGTGACTCAAGTCCAACTTAGACAGATAAAATGGAACGCATGCTACTGCGATAAGCTCGTTTAAGTTTAACTTAAAAAAAAAAATAATTCAAAAGTACACGCAATTTCTAAAAAAATATTATGAAAAGGTTCTTTTTCCCATTTAATCTCCTCATAGCATACATGAGGGTCACACACAAAATGATAAAAAGAACTATAAAATCTCTCATTTTCCCTTTGAAATGCATCATTTTGATAAACAATTGGAACGACCCGCTTCCAGGAATCCCCAAATCGCCAAACTAATACCGTTCAGCCTTTGCCTCCAGAAGTGAATTGAACACCAATTTTTTTTGAAAACAACATCTACAAAAAAAAAAACATGCTAAATAAATAACGGAAACAACCCAAACTGTCTGTCTGGCGGTTGTGCTCCATCCAAGGTCTAAGCAATTGATTGCCAGTAATTCCAAGAAATTAAATGAAACAGAGAAATTATGCCACCAGCAAATAAAAGTTTAAAATAAAAAACAAAATTAAGAACATCCAACGAAGAATATGTGTTACAGTTGTATTTAGTATTTTTTTTTGTTTTTGCAAACAATTTTATGACTTTCGAGCTAATAAAATCCATTAATTCGACACGCTGGCTGTGCCCTTTTATTTTATTTTCTTTCGTTTGGTTTTGTTTTGTTGGTGTATTCGCATTTCATCTTCGAGAAGGAAAATTGACGCACAACTCATGCTTGCGCCGCCGTTCGATGAGAGTGAGTAATCATCATCGGCCACACTATAAAGATGAACAACAACAAAAAAATAATTTATTTGCGATCCGCGTCTCAATTTATCATGATCGAGCAATTAAGCGCAAAGCGAGGAGATGGAATGAAGACCGAAAACCATAACAAAAAAAAAAAAAAAACGTTCATTTTAATTGAGTTTAATTGATATTATACAAATAAAACGAAAAGTGTTGTTTTTTTTCTTTAATTTAAAATTGGAAAATGCTGACAAAATGTTTTCATATCTACTGAAAAACATTTGACAGTTGACACTTCGTAATGTTACAAAATGTCGTGTGGTAGGTACACCTTCAGTCATTGATAAATGACACCTGTCAATGTCTTCATAAATTTGATTTAATTTGTTAGTTTCTTTAAAGATTTGTTTAAAATTAGAATGAAAATATTCCTGATTCACTGTGATACACACCCATTTTTAATATTTTTAGTATTTTTTTTGTTGTTCTCTTCATTAATCAAATAAAATGAAAATAATCAGTGGAATCATTTTTGTTTTGAATGGCATTACATGTTCTTATGAGCCAATTCGTTGGACTCATTATCAGGAAATGAGAGTATAAGTGCAAAAGGGCTTGTGGAAATCATTTAATTGGAAAATTTAAATTATTAAAGTTCAAATAAATGAACAGATTGTAGGTAACACTTAATTAAATTTCATGGTCAGGGACACATGCTAGCATTGTTGGATGACATTTAATGTGACAATATACGCACATGGCGGCATAGTATGCATATCAGAGTTGAATTGGGTTATTTTTATGTAGAAATTGGGTGGTTTTAATGTAGAAAAATGTTTTTTTTTTATTGTTTCACTTAGTGATAAACCAAACGGCACGATTTGGGAAGCATTACTTGGTTTTTTTTTTAAATGACTCGAGTAAAGCTTGATCTTAGCGCCATTGTTTCTCTTCAAATGGATCTTGCTTGAGATCTTATCAGAAGACTAAAAGAAAACTGTGGCGTAGTGGTTAGTGCGTTGGCCTATTACGCATGCTGCCCCGGTTCAATCGCAGCAACACCCAAAAGTTTCTCGCGATTGTCTGACAAGAATTCCAGAGTATCATTTGTTCATTTGTTGCGATGAGCTTCTCAAGTCGACCACTGTAGATAGTAAGCACTTTCGTTTTACTTTAGGCGTTTTTCTTTTTTAGTTCAGAGCAGAGCAGAGCCTGAGTTGTCAACAAAAATATTCGTGTTTCTTTTTTAGCTCAGATGGTTCAGAGTGTGGAACGTAGTGGAACGCACTGGGCATCCTGAGTAAAATGCTGAGCGCAGCCAAAACAACATTTGACAGATAGGAAAAAATCGAAAACAATTGAAATAGCGGATGAGGATTTTTGTTATGGCGTATAAGTTAGTTAATAAAATTTGATGATTGCATTAATTAATATTAATTATGCATCCATTTAATTTAAGGTTATAAATGGATGAAAAACAATTTAAGGTTATAAACGATTGAAAAATCATATGACAGCTAAGTGCTCAAGTGTGTTTTAAAATTAAATCAGACCGCTCAGTGATCAGACGCGCTCTGAGCATGCTTAGTTCGGAGTGCGCTCGATTCACTCAGGCTCTGTTCAGAGCTGGGCATGAGGCTTGCTCCTACAGTAATATTGCCCATTGATTCAACCTCGAATTTCATCAGCAATCTTTGTGACTCGGTCATTCGATTGCCCACTGAAGAGAAAAAAAATGGAAACCATCTCGTAAAGTAAGAAACAAAACTGGTATTCAAGGTGTTATAGGTACTAAATTAATTGTACATATATCATTTTGGCAAACGATGTAGAAGTTCTTTAACCAGTTCGGATAGAATTGTCATAGAACACTCATTTGGTGTTCCAGTGATTGGCTTCCCTTTTTTTTTGTGTTTACCCCTTTTTGCAATTCTACTCAATTTGTTAAACAGTGACAGTTACCACGGGAGTAGGCGCGATAACTGAATTTCGCTAGCATCTTCCAGGCGGAGTTACTAGCGATTCTCGAGGCCTGTCACAACTTATTAAACGACCCAACACCCAAACACAATACCGCTATTATTAGCCAAGCCTGAATCAAGCCATCAATTCGGCAAACACCTCATCAAAACTGGTTTGTCAATGCTTTTCACTTTTCTCTGGGTTCCAGAATATAGCGCCGTAGAAGGGAACGAGAGAGCCGACGAACTTGCCAGGTGAGGGTCAGCCCTTAACAGCTCACTAGTGGAAAACGTTCATATTCCTATAGGTGCTGTTAAGGGCAATATACTCTCACACTTCCTAAAACTAGCCGGTTTCAGGTGGGTCAGTCTGACAAACTGTGTCATATCCAGGATGATATGGCCAAGTTACAACAGGTCAAAAACAAAAGAGCTGCTACAAAGAACCCGCGTAGACATCGCTAGAGTAGTGGCAGGGCACTGGCCAATAGGGGACCATGCAGCCAAACTAGCGGTCCCTCACAACAGCTTCTGCCGTAGCGGCAAAGATGAAAATGAAAAATAGTCGCTTATTTATGATATGTATATAACATTCACACTCTCTTTCCCTTACTGTACCAACTAACACATTAGTCATAAGTAGGATTAAGATATATGTTAACAGAGAGAAAGAATAAAGTCAGTCTTAAGCGGAACCTTGACTCGTGTATTACTCGTGAACATATCAGTGGCGACGAGGAAAAGTAAAGAAAAGGCGGGAAATTTGATGGCAGAAAGTGAACCAAAACCGCAACTAGAAGAAATTAAAGTAGTGGAGACCAGTGATTTAAATAAAAAAGTGGAAATATTACACGAAAAGACCAATAGTGACGCAAATATGACAAATTTTATTGGAAGAATAGAATATTTCAATATGGGAGATGATTTCCAGTCATATATTGAACGTATGCAGCATTTACTTAAATTAAATAAAATCGTGGACAGTGCAAGCAAAATTTCTTTTATGATTGTGGTCGGGGGCGGAGACCTTTACAAGGTTACGAAGACGTTGGTGGCCCCAAAGAAGCCAGAAGACTTCACCTTCGATGACCTGATAAAATTGCTTACTGCGCATTTTCTCCCGAAGAAGAAATCGAAATCAAGAAAATGATGAAACCCTGTCCGATTACATTGTAGTGCTGAAGTCGTTAGCTGATTCATGTGCATATGGAAATTTTTTGGACGACGCGCTAAAAGACCGTTTCTTAATGGGAATACACAACAAAAAAATACAGTCAAAATTAATCGACGCGACACCTAAATCATTTGAAGAGATCTGCGAAACGGCACTTAACATGGAGATGATTCAGCAAGAGCTTAATGTAATGGGGACGGCGACAACCAGTAGTCAAATGGTAAACAGTACATTCCCCACCCGAAGAGTTTACATGGGCCGTAAGGAGCAAACTTCTCAGAGTAGCAGAGCAGAGCATCAGCCGCAGAGTAGCAGAGCAGACCAGCAGCAGCAGCAGCAGCAGCAGCGTATCACCAATCAACACAGTAATTATAGAAATTTCGGTAGAAATATGAATATTCAATGTTTTTGTTGTCAAAAATTTGGACATTTTGCTAGAGATTGTTTTCTTAGAAAAGATTTTTTTAAAACAAAATCATCAAAATTTGTTAAAAGTAATTGACCAACTAACAGAAATATACGTCACTTAGACGAAAATTATGATTCAGAAAGTGAGGATGACTCGGATGAAGTAAATTATATAAACAATCTTAAACTTGGAAATAATAATAAAAATTATGAAATTTACATGAACGGGGTTAGTTCTTTCAAGTTGGGAAATATTCCCTTGCATATAGATTTATTTTGTGACGGGAAACTGCTTAGTTTTGAGGTTGATACGGGAGCATGTACGTCGGTGATACACAAAGACATATATAACAAGTATTTCAAGTGTAACGAGATGCTCAAACTGGACCAGAAATTACACTTGATTTCTGGCGGGCGGGTCGATGTTATTGGGTACATTTTGATTTTAGTAAGAACTGCTGAACATGGTAGTGATATTAAGTTAAACTTGACAGTTATAGAAAGCAAAAAATATTTCGCTCCTCTGCTGGGGCGCTCGTGGCTAGATAGGCTTTTCGTGGGATGGAGAAATCGTTTTGTGAATAGGTTGGAAGGAAGCTTGGGGCAAGAAAACTCTTGTAAATCATTACTCGAGAAATATAAAGGCGTGTTTAGCAAAAAATTTACACCGATTAAAAAGTTTAAGGCTCGTATTATCTGCGAGGATAATAGCACCCCTAATTTTTGCAAACCTTATGGCATGCCATTTGGTATGACTGATATTGTGGAGAAGGAGTTAGATAGATTGGTCGCCGAAGGAATCATTTATCCTGTACGTCACAGCAAGTGGGCCTCTCCGATTGTGGTAGTTAGGAAACCAGACGGTGGTATACGAATCTGTGTCGACTGTAAGGTATCAATCAACAGGTATGTAAAAGATGATCACTATCCATTAAACAAACCGGAGGATATTTTTGCTGATCTATCGGGTTGCGGGTGTTTTTGTGTGCTTGATTTGCAGGGGGCTTTTCAGCAGCTAGAAGTGGAGGAAGATTGTCAAGAGCTGTTGACTATAAATACACACAAAGGATTATTTAGACACGGGAGACTAATTTTTGGCATAAAGTCTGCACCTGCCATATTTCAAGCCACTATGGATGAAATTTTAAGAGGCATTCGGAAAACCAAAGTGTTTATAGATGATATTTTGATAGGCGGTGAAGATTGGAAGGAGTGTCTAGAAATCTTAGGATTGGTTTTGGAAAGGCTTGCTACATATAATGTTACAGTTAATTTAAAAAAATGCCAGTTTCTTAAATAAGAAATACAGTATTTGGGTCACGTTATTTGCAAAGAGGGAATTAAGCCCAATCCCAAAAAGGTGGAGGCTATTAAGAATGCTCCGACTCCCTTCGATTTGGAGCAATTAAGGTCGTATTTGGGACTTATTAATTATTATTCAAGGTTCATTCCTAATTTGTCGTCGGAGCTCAAGGTATTATATGACCTTACGAAGAAAAACGTCAGATTTATTTGGTCAACTGAGTGCGATCTTGCCTTTAGGCGGAGTAAGGAACTTCTATTAGAAAATAATTTACTCGTTCACTACGATCCAAATAAAGAGATTGTTCTTCACTGTGATGCCAGCCCATATGGGGTAGGGGGTATACTATCACATGTGATTGATGGGGTTGATCGTCCAGTTATGTTTGTGTCGAGTACATTAAGTCCGGCTGAGCGAAATTATGCACAGCTTCAAAGAGAAGCTTTAGCGATCGTGTTCAGTGTCAAAAAGTTTCACAAGTACATTTATGGCAAAAAAATTACGATTTATTCGGATGCTCAGTCATTGAAGGAAATGTTTAGTCCTACCAAGTCATCACCCCCAGTTGCAGCGGCTAGAATACAAAGATGGGCTATTTTCCTAAGTATGTATCAGTATACCTTAAAATATCGTAAGGGGATATTGATGACAAATGCTGATGCTATGTCCAGATTGCCTCTTCCTAGTCCAACGGGGTTAGAAAATTTGTCAGTAAATAGTTCGCAGCCATTTGTGAGGGATCATTTAAACATTGAGATGGTTGAGCAGGAAACAGTAAAGGACACAACACTTCAAGAGGTAAAAACGTTAAGCACAACAGGCTGGCCAAGAAATGCACCTATTCACTTAAAATCCTATTTCCGTAGGCGCAATGAAATACATTTTGAGAACGGGTGTCTTTATTATGCAAACAGACTCATTATTCCATCCGTTTTGGTTTTTAAGGTTTTAGAGCTTTTACATGATTCTCATATCGGCATTGTTCGCATGAAGATTCTAGCACGGCAGTATTTTTGGTGTGATAGTATAGAAAACGACATTGAAGATTATGTGAATAGATGTGAGGTGTGCTCCTTTTCCAACAACAAATCATGTTCGGACTGGCCGAAAGGGCAGTACAGACGGTTAAAAATGCTTTGAAGAAGATGCTACATGAGAACACATTAAACAACTCAGTACCGTTGCAAAAGATAGTTGATCGATTCTTACTCAAATATCGTACTACTACTCGTATCTCCAAATGATTTGATATTTAGGCACACAACAAAAACATTATTAGATGATGTCAATCCTAGGATTAAAGAAAAAAACATTCAAAATAAAATAAAAATGTACAACCCTATCAGTACAGCAGTTTCCCGGGGTTCTTATAGGTTTAGTAATGGCGAAAATGTATATTATAAACAAAAAAGTAAATTCGCTTATAAGTGGGTACCAGGCATAATAACAAGCAGAGTGGGAAATGTAATGTATTTAGTAAACATTGATGGGTACATACGTTCAGCGCATATTAACCAATTGAGACGAAGGCCTAATGTTAGAGTTTTAGAGTTCGCACCTAGCAATATAATTTTGTATAAAAATCAAGAAAAGCCTAAATTTAAACCTCCTAGGAAAAGAAGGAGATCATGCGATACGGAGTTTGCAGAATTTGTAGTTCGAAGATCAGACCGTCTAAGAAAACAGGCAAACAAATAGTTAATTGGAATGATTTAATCTATGAATTATTTAATGAATTAATTATTCCTAAGATATATTTATACAAGACTATGTATGTTAGACTAAGTACATATATTATGCTCTAGTATGTAATCTAGCCTTAGATAAATTTATTTAAGTGGGAGAGAGTGATATGTATATAACATTCACACTCTCTTTCCCTTACTGTACCAACTAACACATTAGTCATAAGTAGGATTAAGATATATGTTAACAGAGCGAAAGAATAAAGTCAGTCTTAAGCGGAACCTTGACTCGTGTATTACTCGTGTATTACTCGTGAACATATCAATTTACTTTCAGTGCAAATGTCCAGAGCAAACTTTTCTTCGACGACATTGAAAAGATATCCGAAAAAAGGATTGGAGAGCTGATCCTCTTCCTAAACTCCACAGAAAATAAAAAAAATAAATATTTGGCTTCAGCAGTCCTATTGCTTCCCGCAACCATTTGTATATGCGCGTTATATTTTTGCACGAATGGAAGGGACCTACAGTTTTCTGCCGTCTCCGAATGGCGAGTTGGGAAGCTTTACATGACAAATGATACTCTTGAATGCTTGTCAGGCATTCGGAAGAGGTGGGCGCTGTGAAAAACTTTTTAGGTGTTTACGGCGGGATTTGAACCCAAGACCGCTGGCTCAGTAGTCCGACGCACTAACCACTTGCGCTACGGTGCCCACTAATCTCCACAGAGTGGATATAAATATCTCAACATTACATCCGAATGAACGGGTCACCTGAGGTTGTGGTATCAAAACGGCTCCCTTTACGCGGTATTTGGGTTTTCTTCCATCGAAACCACCACTCCTACCTACCTCTCTACCTTACATTTCTCCTTTTACCATGAATTGTGCAATTTTTGATATATAATGATTTATCGAAATTGCAATATTTTTCAACCTATTTAAAAATATTAGTAAACTCATAAATTGATTGTCCAACAATATGTAATTGCCTATCGCAGTGGTAAAAGTATAAAATTGAAAAAAATAATAATAACAATATAAACTTTTAAGCACTCTAAATACATCAATTATAAACTAAATTCATGGTTAGTTTTAGAAGGTGGTGAAAGGTGAATTTAAGTAAAAGTTAAAGATTTCAATTTCAAACGTCTAATTGTCAATAATGACTGACATTTGTACGAGTAGATTTACGAGTAAGATTGTATTTGCGAACGGAAAACGTGACCGTTATATCATTACGCAAATCGATTTCTATTGCATTCCACCAAAATAATTTACAAGAACATTATTCAATTTGAATAGTCTAAAGTTCTCATTATTCACCTACAAACTACGACTACGAGTCGAAGAATACAAGCAGCCAGGCACGTATTATTCTGTTGACAGGAAAAGCCAACTTCCTTTTTCCGTTTGTTGTTTGCCATTTTTATACTGCAAGTGCCATCGTATACATATTCCAAAAAAAAAAAAAAACACCCATTATCTCCATTTTGTCGGTTTCCTATTGGTTGTATTTCGTATTTGAATTGATGTTTCAATATCAATTTCACAGTGGCACGGTTCAAAACACGGCGGATGTTGTTTTGCATTTCTGATTTTATTTTCGTTGTAATTCTCTTTTTGTCTCTTTGACACTTCCTCCCTTTCTTCTTGTATTTGATTATAATTTTTAATTGTGAATGGTTTTGCTCTGCTATTTTCAGATGGTTTTTCCAGTTTCCGGGATGCATTTCCGGAATGGTGTGAAGATGATAGCAATCCAAATCAGGAAATGGAGTCTAGTCGTGGTACCCAAGCAGATCAACTAATGGGTCTGAGGTTAGTCGACATTTTCGAGATAACTGTGAGAGGAATTGTTTTTGTAATTTATTTTTTTTCTTATTGTTGTTTATAGATCATTGCGGATATCGACACCCCATTCAGATTCTGCCTGTAGTAGTTCAGCTGAATCATCAGATTGTGAGAGTACAACACATCATAATTGCAATGAAGCACCTGTGGAGATAGTGCCCGGACTGTTTTTGGGCAATGAATCACATAGTAAGGATTCAAGAGCATTACAAAAATATAACATTAAGGTGAGGATTACACGAATAGCCGCAAAAAAAAAAAACATTTACTAACAGAGTGCGTGATTTTATTTGACAGTTTGTTTTGAACGTGACACCTGATCTTCCAAATGTGTTTGAGGCTTCCGGAGGTATACAGTATTTACAAATTCCAATAACGGATCATTATTCCCAAGATTTGGCTATGCATTTTCCAGCAGCTATAAAGTTTATTGGTAAGTAATCATTTTCTGTGTGAGAGAGAATGCTTTGTGTTTTTTTTTTCTGTGTAAACAATTTTATTATTATTATTTCTTTTTTTTTTTACAGATGAAGCCCGTACAAATGACGCCGCCGTGCTGGTGCACTGCCTGGCTGGTGTTTCACGTTCTGTTACCGTAACACTCGCCTATTTAATGCGTACGCGTGGTCTCTGCCTAAATGAAGCCTTCACATTAGTACGCGATCGTAAACCTGATGTTTCACCCAATTTTCATTTTATGGAACAACTCTACTCATTCGAGCGTGAACTTCGTCTGAGTCCCAACGAAAACCTTATGGATGCAACCAGTAGTTGTGATCTCTATCCGCGTGGCAGTAATAAATTCACCTGTAATTGTATCGCAAGCGATTGCAAGTGTATGCAAACTAGCGGTTTCATTGCGAACGTCAAGGCAACCGGTGTCTCACCAGACTCGGGCATTGAGTTCGACCGATGGACGCCGTCCTCAGATACGGGACTTAAATGAGATCAGCTTGTAGGAAAGAGTTTTGTTCTGCCACCTACTGCTGGTAGTGAAGAACCGGTGGCATTAGCTGCCGATAATGTGTCGCCTGCGTCTACGACATCATCGTCAACAACAACGACCGCTGAGGCGGTATCAGTTGTTGAAAATATTGCCACTGGATCGCCATTATTGCGATCACCAGCAGCAGTGACAGCTACATCGGCGCGGATAACAAATGTAGCCTCAGTAATGACGTTTAACCCGTCAAATTGTGATGTTGACGATGAAGAGGCACGTGAATTGGAATAAAAAGAAAAACGACGAGCAGAAGGAGCAGTAAACAAAACTTTTTCCTACTCGTTTGGTTGTTGATTGGCTAATAGTAATAACAAAACACAAAAAAAAAATATTTAACAAAAAGTTGTTTACAAATAAAAAAATTAAAAAAATATATTTTGTAATTGTTTAAATTTGTAAGTGAATACGCAAGAAGAAAATGAACAAAACAAATTTCATATTATATACACACCCCACAAACTGTAAGTATTGTTAAAAATAAAATACAACAAATAAAATTATATTTAAATGAAAAAAACAAAAATACAAAATATATTATTAACAATGAAACTATAAACAAATACGTTAACTCATCTCAGTCAAAATGTAGTTGCGCCGACAGAAAATGTTTTAAAAACATTTTATCTGTTGATAAAGAAAGGATTTTTTTTATATTATATATTATAATGTTTATGCGTAAAATATTTTTTAAGATTTAAGAAACAAAAAAAGCCATATTAATATGTATAAGTTATTCATTAAATTTCACACAAAATGTTTGTTCTTTCCAAAACAAAATGCAAAAATGAAACTGAAAACAGCCAATTTTTATTAAAAACCAAAAAAAAACAAAAAAAAAAAACATTTATAAATATTCGTATTGCTATAACGATACATTTACGTGCAAAAAAGTCACTTTAAAAGTATTTTTTTCATAAAACAAAATAACATCCGCGGGTAATATGAAGAAAAACCAAACTTAACAAATCCGCAATTCTTATTTGTTAAAAATAATAATTAATGTCATTCACACAAAACGTTTATTTGTTTTTTTCTTTTATAGAAACAATTGTTTTATTTATTTAACATTATTATTCTGTTAAAAAAAACATTCACATAAGATACTTTTTTTACATAAAATATTTAACATTTCAATAAAGAAAAAAAAAAAAAAAAAACACGAAACAAAAATAAGAATTAATATTAAAATTAATTAATTGTTATTTTCAGTGTTATAGACTGACTTATAGTTTTGTTTATTGAATTTAAGAAAATAATTGTATAATTTAATGTTTACATAATTTAAAAAAACAAAACAAAACCACATATCTTTATTTTTTGTTAAGAATTTTATTAATTTGTATACAAGGAAAACAAAAATTCGCATTGGACTACGAAAATATTGGAAAATATTAATCAAATTAAAAAAAAAACATAAAAAAAATCAAAACAAAACAAAAGTAATTAAATACAACTATAAAAACTTAAATTTTATTTTTCTTTTCTTTAATTTCGCTATTCTACTTTTGATTTTGAATATTTGGTTTTTCAACGGATAAAGGTGGCCTTTTCTTTCAAAATTGTACTTTTTACATTCGTGGCAAAGATAATAGAATAAAGAATGATTTTTTTCATTTTCTGCGAATGTGTAAAAAGTCGGAGAAAACCGAGGGGCAAGTAATCAGTGTATTCAAGGAACTTTTCTGTACGTATTCATGGTGAATTACAGTGCATTCACACGTATTCATGTGTATTCTTCATGTATGCATTCATACGAATTCACACGTATTCATGTGTATTCTGTAGTCTAGGACCACGCAAAAATATTGATTACTTGCCCCTCGGAGAAAACCCCCTGGGCTATGGACTTACATAAACTTTCAAGGACTTCAAATAAATAGCCCACAAAGAAAATGAGAAGTTTTTCGTAGAATAGAGTGCTCACGAGAGAGTAAGAAAAATCACCATGCTACGAATTTTACCACAAGAAATTTCTTTGGTGTAATATATGAAAACTGTCAAATCACATACATTTTTCATTTTTTGGTGATTAATGCGTTCGTTTACTTTTTCGTAATTTTTCTGTCTTTGAGAGAATTTCACCCCCACTCTTCGAAAATTGACAGATAACACATATTTAGTGTCAAAAGTACGCGAACGGACCTTTTGATTTGTTTAATAGGTGAAACCACAAAAATAAGAGGCAATAGAGTATTCTCTTTAATTACATGGAAGAAAATCATGATTTTGGGAAGGGTTTTGTTAAAAGGGGACAAAGCGTATACTAAGAATTTGTGGGGCATGTTGGTACATTGGTTGAAGAGTGAAGGTCTTCCAACGACTGGGTGTAAAAGATAAGAAATTGTAGTTAACATTTTTTATTAACAAAATAAAACACTCATATATTTTTTAAGGGGTTAAGCTGCAGGTTTTTATACCATCCAAGCAATCTATCATCCGCGGAAAATCTTATTTTTTCAAAATGAACATCTTTTCTTCTATCTGCGTACTTTGCAGTTTAGTCCATCAACCTGAATTGTAAAATGTTTGACATCTCGCCAAAAACTTTGCTTACAGTGGATCTACCAAGACCAACGATCCAAATCTTTCCTCACTGACCTTTGGTAAAATCCTTCAGCCTCGCGGTTTCCCCAATAATTGTATTTAAATTTTTAATTCACTTTCACAAAACAAAAATCGAACTGAAAGTCTCAAATAATTTTGAAATAATTTTACAGCTGATTTTGACATTTCAAACAAATTCATTCGAAGTGCATTCCGAAAATTCGAATTCACTAGGAATGCAAAATACTGAATTTCATTGCGAGTGAGTTCCAAATTCAATTTCAATCCACTCTCACTCGAAATGCAGGCTGAATTCGTAAACGCATATATTGCGCAATATATGCAAAGCAGGACGTTCGCAAACGCATAAGCAAACATTTACTGCAAAGCAAAAAGTTCTAAAACGTAGTAGTTTGCGCAAAAGCTAGAGCATCTGCGCAGTTATTAAATAAATACTGCTCATTCCACTCTGCATTTTCTTTTTTATAAGGCAAATATATGCTTTTGACGTTGCAACTGCTTTGTAGCATTTGCTTTGCAGATGTTTTGCTTTGCAAGTCTTGCGTTTGTGAATTCACCCGCAGATAACTTCTTTATTTATTAAGATAATTCAGTGAAATTTTGAGGAGAAAATAATAGTGATGTTGTTATTTAGCAACTGAAAAACTAACTTAAATATCTTCTTTAATTCAAATATACCAGGAAAAAGTACAAAATATGATATCTGATCAATTAGTTGACTTTGACAAACGTTTGTAGTTTAATATTCAGTATGACCTCCTTTTGCTCTGAGAACAGATTGAATTCTTTTTTGCATAGATTCCACAAGTGTTCTGCAGAGAGCTGCTAGAGCTTAAACTGTTCCAAGCAGTTTGAGTCCGGTCCCACAAATCGCTTGGATTTGGAACGTCTCCTGGCATTTTTGAAATAGTACTTTTGACCTCAACCCAAAGATTTTCGATCGGGTTAAGATCGGGAGAATGTGGTGGCCAATCAAGCGTTTGAAACTGCTTACCTTTAAGTCATGTTTAAGCCACTCGGGTAGTGTGTTTCGGATCATTTTATTGCTGGAGATAATGTCCGACATGGTCTTATTCCAATAATTCAGACATTTCCAAAGTCCTCGTTCAAGGATGCCGACGTACTGATTGGCATACATTCTCTCTTTAACTTCCACACATTGGCCAACACCTTCCATGACAATACATCCCCATATCATCAAATATCCGCCATCAAACTTATCGATTGATTTTACGTGACGGTACTGGGTTGCTTCATCAGTCTTTTTCCAAGACTGTTTCTTTCTTGCCGTTGTTTGATTCGGTTAATTGTTGCGAAACTTTGAAGGGTTGCAACAATATATTTCAATAAATGACTGACCACTGTTTAAGTCGGTATCTCTCCATTAAAACTATCGTCACATACTTAATCCACTCGGGAGTTTTCTTAATACCGCAGTCAGATGCAATCAGAAAACGAGATTCGAATGGAGTGCATGTTTTGAATTGTTTTACCTTTTTGGCTGAAAATGATTATAAGATCAAGGGTGGAATCGGCTAACGCGATAATTGACTGTCGCTTTTTTTATTGTCGTTTTTGAAAACGACACCTAAATAGCTGTCACCTAAAATCAACGCAAAAAAAAAAACGATTGTCGATTTGATAATCACCTTACACAGAGCAAAAGTGTCGATTTTGACTATCAACTATCAACTATCGCGTTAGCCGATTCCACCCCAGTTTTTCTATTTAATAATTGAGCTTGGACAAGCTGAACTTCATCTAATGCCATTTAATATACAAAAACAGCTCATTGGCTCCCAAACTGATTGTTACAGAATAACATCTCTCGCCAAGAGGCTAGGACCAAAGCCAAAGCCGCCTCTTAACACTAGCAAGACCGGCATTCTTATCCTTTCCAGAAAGACCACCGTGCGTCGTCATTTTGACGTCCATTGACGTTGATATGAAACTATTGTTACGATAAATAGAAAAAAACACGATTATTACTTATTACCTTTTATTTATTTTAATCAGTGACACATTTAGTACAAATTATGTTTTTTTTACTCAAGTGAATCGTCAACTTGACGACAGTATTTCTCTTTTTTTTTAAAATTAACATTGAAATGATTCTTACTTCTTCCTTAGTTTAAAAAATCATTTAAAAAAAAAAAAAAACGAGATTTTTATAAGCTGTTAAAAAAAACAAAATTCTAATAATAACATTTGCCAAACTAATTTTTATGAACTTATAAATATTTAAGCTATAAGTTGAGAGCCTAAAATATAATATAGTAGAATTTTCTGAAACTAAACAAAAATAAAAATGTCCAAACAAATTCAAAACACAAATGGAATACAAAAATCGAGAGTTTCAGTAGAAGAAAAAAAAATTAAAAAAACAAATACCTACCGCATGAAAAATACACGAAAATTGCATGAAAACTAGGAAAAATGTTTCACAACATTGGATGATTTTAAAGGATTTTACAATCAGGGCTGTGTATAAAGTAAGTATGTATGTAGATAGATTCATGAAAAAAATGAATGAAACTGAAAAAAATAATAATGCAGTTAGTGTTTGGGAAAATAAAAAAAAATAAATAAATATAAAAAAACAAATTCATTCCATTTACATTAAGAATAAGATTATGCTGGAAGAGACTCTAAAAAGCGAAGTTGTACTTTAACAATTTGTTAAGTACAAATCGAATTGATGTACGAATTTTACTTACAAAAAAAAAAACAAATATTTATATCTAAATAAAAAGTTATTTTGTTTCTTTTACCTTAGAAATAAAATAATATACATACATATTATATGTACCATTTAGGTGTCACATTAATAATTTAAAAAAAAAAAAACATAATTATATATACGAGTATATAACAAGAAAATTATTTATACATAAAAACATAAAAATATTTGAATTTTCATACATTTGTGTGTGAAGAAAATGGTTGTAAATTCTTCTTTTTTTTTTAATTATAATAAACACGGAAAACAATACTTCATTCAGATCAGAAACATTATTCGAAAATATTTATAACAAAAAAAAAAAAAAACATTTCTAGACTTAACCAAAAAAAAAATGATATTATGAAAAATATTCGTAGACGCAGAATGCCGCCAGCGTAGATCAGACGTAGTAACTTTTATAACTCTGCTTTAGAGGGTTTTAATAGAAAACAAAATAAATACATATATTGAAAAACAAAAACACTCACATTTTGTAAGTCCGTGAACACAATTTGTACCTTTTATAAAATATGCTCGTAAGCATGGAAATTTTTTGTGAACATTAATAATACAAATTTTTGAAATATGTAATTGTAATTCTCAGTGGGCAACTATTTTTCTTAAAAACATAAAAAAAAAAGAAAACACAAAAACAAATGATATTTTAAAGAATACATAAAACATATTTTAGTATAAAACATTTACATACATTCTTGTTGGAAATTTCGACTATTTTCATTGGATTTTATATTTTGTCATTATGGGTCTCGTACACATGGTTGCCAACATGAAGAA
This sequence comes from Brachyopa scutellaris, assembly GCA_949775065.1. NCBI lineage: Eukaryota > Metazoa > Arthropoda > Insecta > Diptera > Syrphidae > Brachyopa > Brachyopa scutellaris. Next base: position 16,858,283 of record OX459114.1, read on the forward strand.
TGCTTTGAGACAAATACAAGATAAAAAAAAAGATGGAGAACCTACTTTCGGGACAAAGATTTAACTTTTCAACTCAAATTAGACATTTTGTACATTTGTAGTATTTTTTTGAACAAACATTTTAATTATTTATTGTAGTTTTGGAATTCGGAAGAATGCCTAATCTTTAGATGCAATCAACGAATCGACCAATTTTTTGCCATGTCCATCGATCGGAATAAGTAATAATCAGAAGAAGAAGAAAAATATGTCTGGTAAATACGTTGGGTTGGCTAGGACTTCCAATTTGAACGTTTTCAAGTATATTTTCACCGGTTTTGCGACATGCGGACGAGCATTGTGGTGCTGCAAAATCACTTTGTCGTGTCTTTCGGAGCATTCACCGTATTTCCTTCAATGCAAGGCTCAAGTGCATTAATTATAGTCGCTAGCGATCTCCATTGATGATTCCATTCGGCTTGAGCAGCTCATAGAAGACCACACTGCCGCTATTTTCGTAAAGGGCCTATCTACAATATTTTTGATTTCTAGTATAATGCATATTTGGAGGTAAGGCATTGCTTCCGATTGTTCTTTTGTAACTACAGTGGACGCTCGATATAGTGAACAATCCAATATAGTGAACACTTAATATTTTATACAGGCTATTCTAAATAGTGAACTAGTTTGTTCACTATTTAGAATATTTGGTTGTTTTACAGCTTATGGTTGTTTCACAGCTTGTGGTTGTTTTTAGTGCAAAAACAAAGTCCGTGTTGCTTATTTTGTTATTTTTTTAACGATATTCTTTGTGACCATGTCACTTAAGGACAGCTTAAGTTTGTTGTATTTTTGTTTTTTTTAAGTACATGGAATGTATTATGTTTTTACGGAAGAGTTGTTTTTGTTAAAAATAAGATATTCTTTCTTATAAATATTGGCTTGTTTTTTAGTAATCGCAAAGAAAAATTGTAATTATATTCTACCTTCGATGAATTGTACGTAAAAACATACACATTTTGATAAAATTTGCTTCAAGGAGTCCATGCTCGTTACAATGAACAATCTCGCTTCAGTGAACAGGCCTGGTTTTTATTAGTTCACTATTTCGAGCGTCTACTGTATGTATTTAAAAAAATAAAGCACACAGGAAGTAACGAAATAAAGTTTTTCTTGTATTTTTTATATTTTATCTTCAGGTTGCGGAAGTAAATTCAATATTTTCCTCTACATTTCGAAAAATGTGAAAATGTAGTTAGGGCGTTTACGAAAATAGCGGCACCACAGCCTTCTGATCCCACCAAATACAGAGCATGAGTTTAAATTAATGGATATATAGCTTCGCCGTTGAAGTTAATGGTTAGCCGGAACTAACCCATGATTTTCTTCGCCTGGAATTGTCGTAATGGCCAGTGTGCCGTTGGAGTAGCTCAAGTTTTCGTTACTTTATTATTTAAGCATGACAAATAGTTTCAAGGGTGCGTTCGCTTTTAAAACGATCAATACAATTTTCACAAGCTTTATTTTTAACTTCACTTTTGTGAGGGCGGAATCTGGAAATCGATTTTACACCCACTTACAGATATCCGATCATCCTAAAATTTTCCACACGTATGTAGTTCCGGAGACAATACAATATGGGTTATATACCGGTGAGATCCTCAACTTCATCAAAAGAATTGAGCCTCTTCTGGTCCTCTTAACTGACTTCGTGGTACAATAGATCTTTTAGGTCGCGGTCCCCTTCGCAACTGGCGGGTCAGAACCCCTTAAAAAAAAAATGTGATGATAGGTCGTATCATCATTGTGTATATGGTATATCTAATGTGTTACCTTTGGGGTAATTCCCTAGATTCCCCAGGCCCACATGGCTTTTGTTGTAATTTGTTGGTAATTTTGTATTTAACGTGTGAGTTCCAATTCAGTTTCCTATCTAGAACCATACATAGATATTTAACTTAATTGGAATACTCGATTGTAATGTTTTTAAAAGATATTTGGTCTAGACTCAGATTTCTTTTGCGGGTAAAAGGGAGAAGAATAGCTTCACTGGGGTTAATTGAGAGATTAAATAATTTGGTTACAAGCATGTACCTGTATGTGTAAAATTAAAGAAATTATTTAACGCACGTTACACAGCATTTCTAGTAAGCAGTAAAAGTCGCACGAGCCTTTCCAAGCGCATACTTCCATCAGCTGCCATGATTGATCGACCCTAAATGACAAATCTATAATTTTTAGTAACCATAAATTCTTCCCTTTAACATGAGATTTTAGTTCTCACTTCTAAATTGGTCAACAAGAAAAATAACATATATTTAAATCCTTTGAAATATTTGTCCAAATTTTATACCAAATATAAAATCTTAGAAAAAGAAATTAACTTTTTTAAAACCAAATGTTACGCTGATATTTTAACCAGTGTTGTTGGAAAATATTCTTTTTTTTTTGGAATTCAAAATGTTAAAAAAAGAAATAGAATATTAAAAAAAAAACTGAACAAAAAAAAGGCGAAAACCTAACGAAGTTTAATTGCAAAAATGTGATCGTTAAAGTGTGCAAATGTAAAATGAAAACTAGAATATTAAAAAAAAAACATGAAAACAAAATACGAAAATTGTATAAGCAAACAAAAGAATATATTCATACACACTCACATTCAATTTGTATGCATGGATTATAAATGTATTTTAAGATTAAATTCAAGAAACAAAAAATCAAACCAGATACATTTGTATTTTTTTTTTTTACCTTCGTCCTTCAATCAAAGGTAAGTAGGTCTAGGTAGTCCTGCTATACACAATTAAAGCTTGCACTAGCCTTGACAAAAACAAATTCCGCATCCTGACTGCGTTCCTTATGGGACATCGTAAACTCAAGGACATCTCATGGTCGGGATAGATTTGTTGAGGTCGAGTTTGGGAGTGGTGTAGTCGGCGGCAAGATCTCTCGGTAACGTATCGAAAGCCTTACTATGACCACTAGGTTTCGACGACCAGAACTCAGATTTTTGGAGTCTTACAGCACCACACGATACCAAGTACCAAGTACTTGATGTGTGCATCAAGAGGCAGGATGTGTAGGCGGACCTACATACAGCTGTCGTTTTTTGGACTCTTCTGAGATTGATGATGTTGTAGGCTTAACTTAAGGCTGACCATCATACTAGTGTTCCGTAACTGAGGATAGGGCGTAGTATGACAGTATACACCCAGATGAGTATCTTTGGGTATTCAACTATAGGTCAGGTCCACCGTATAATATACAAAATTGAAAAGGTTTTGAAGAGAAAACAAATAAGCTCTACTATCTCCCTTGATTTATAACAGGCATTTGATGAAGAATAGCACTAAGGGCTAGTCCAAAAGCTGCAAAAATATCTACCAAATTCTAAAGTCATGTATAGAATGAGTAGTCTACATTAAAATACATAAAAACCGGTGTATTAGGACCTGTCTTGTTCCTTTTATACACCAATGACCTCCCACAAACGTAGACAGTAGACGAAACTACAATCGCTAAACCGTGGAGGAAGTAACCAAAACAGACAACCATATTGGGTTCCTTTTCGTCTCTCTTTCACGACTTTTACCCAGAGAGACTCTTTGGAGTTTTCCATGGTTCTTCCATGGCTGTGATTTCTCGTTTTAGCGCTAACATCTGTTTAAAATAGATCGGTTTCCACCTAATGATGTCCATTCTCCATTCTTATGCCAGCCAGTGCCGAACGTTGACACAGTATATGCGCCGCTGTCTCAACCTCCTCCAGCCATAGTATCATTTTCTATAAGTCCCATCTTCCTCAGTTGATCTGGATACCCGAAATTTCCATTTCCATGTAGATAACGCTACTATCCATATCAATGATCCTCAATTAATATTTATAAATTTTCTCAGAGTAGAGTAGTAACAAATTTATTGCCATTTCAGCCTGCCCACAACATTCCACAGTGGTAATCTTCTCAGGTGCGCCGCCGTCAGCCGATAGCCACCAATCAGGGGCTTTATCACACATCTACCAATTAAATGTCGATTCCAAAATTCAAAGGAATAAGAGATATTTTGAACTCTTCTACACTACAGTCATTCGAAAATCATGTTTTAATGGAATAAAAATGTTACGTATACGCCACCGATGAATAAAAGGTTTTTATTATAGAAAAAACTTGTTTTCACGGTTTATTTCGGATCCATTCTCGGTGCTATGTCGAGTGCTTCCTGTGTCCGTTACGTTTCTTACCCGACCATCGCAACGAGTCGAGGTTAAAATTTTATTAAAATTCACGCAAAATCGTTGATCTAAGATTGCTGCCGATATACGATTAGCTACATTCGGATTTCAGTGTGGTGTGGCTAGGGATTATCGGATAGCATGCTCGCAGACTTAAACTAGTCTCGTTGGGCATATACAAGAACTACACTGAATTGGAGATTTTAGAAATATTGGAACACCTGCACTGGGAAAAATGATGGAAAACACTTTTGCGACTCACTCACAAAGTCACAAACTTCATTTTGTCTGAACAACGCAACAACACTTAGCTAATTTCATGTGCAGAGTTCTGGCATCACTATGGACTAACACTAGTCTCTGTGATGCTTAGTCGCCACCCCTTACCTGACCTAACTTAGCCTAACCTAGGGGTGCAATGGAAAAAAAAAATTGTTTAGTTAATGTCCAGTCTGGCGGTTGTTCCAATTTTTTTGTTGCTCCCATTTCCGTATCTTGGCCAATCGCTTAAGTCTTTGTCCCCATCGATTCGCGCAAAATGTTTGACCCGTTAGCTATCAATAGACTCCCCCATTTGAGGCGTAAACATGGAGGAAGTAAACTGTCAATTTTTCAAATAATCTGTGTTTAACTTTCTCCAATTACAATGCACAGAGCAAGGTCGTTAAAGTGTACTCTCGTAATTTTAAATAACTGATTAATGGTAGATGCCTTCCTAATAACTCATAATGAGCAAACACTTAAAGTAAAACAAATAGAAATCGGAATTCTGAGGTGACTATCGGATAGCAAAATCCGTTGGTCTGGAAATAAGCCATTTAACATTGCTCGCATGCCCAAAATGTTTGTACAAATGGAACTCTTATCAATCAGAGACGCATAATGAATACGAATTATATGAGTAGTGTGTTGATGACCATGGCTTATGTTTGTATTTATTGGAGGGTGTGAATTGCTATTGCCATGAGTCAGCATGATTGTCAAGTTTCCAGGAACAACCGGCACGTTGTTATTGTTCTACGAGACTTAGGATATTCACTCTAAAACTGGTTAATTCCGCAAAAAGAGCTGGGATGAGTTGGAAATCGCTGTTAGTTGGTTAAATTTTAAAATTCGCAACACGATTTGCATTTTTCTAGCAATAGAGCTCTATACAAAGAGGTACATCGGTTTTCATTCGAAGCTGATAGTGAGCAGTCTTGTTAGAATCGCTCGTAGAAATTACTCACTTACGATAAGGCTCATGCTGGCAAACTTGTTATTTGGTATGAAGGTTTGAGTAGGTACTCATTTATGGGTGAATTGCACAAAGAAGATATTTTTATACATATCTAACGTTTGAATTAAATCGATGGAACCAGAGACAATAATGAATAATACGTTTCGAATGAACCGCCCTGTTGTGCATTTCGAGTGAAAGTGGATTGTAATGGAATTTTGGAATTCACTCAAAATAGAATTCACATTTTTCAAAATGATTCTGATCATCAAATTAATTAATTAATTCACTTACCAACGGCATGTGAATTCAATTCACGTTGTTCATTAAGTTAAATAATCATTTACTTGATTTTGTAAGTTTCATCACTTAGCATACCCACCTTGTAACTTTTTATAAGCATACACGGCAACACATGCCACTGTTAATTCTAAACAAATGATCGCCAATGTAAACTTCACTTTTGTAATGTCAAATAAATAAAACTTATTTTTTTTCGTTTATACCGTGGAACAAGTTGGTTGCCTATTTCCTTCGAACTGCTGAGCCCTACGCTAATCCGCAAATTTCAGATAAATCACAAAGGTTTTAAGAATTGTGAACACACGTCAAGAAACTTAAGGAATTTACATTCACTAAAAACAAAGGATTTTCGGAATGCAGAACACGAATTTAAAGTTGTTGTCATTTCGAGTGGAATCTAGAACACCAAAATATTCACTTTCGAACATACAATCCACATTTCATAATTTCTGTCGAAGTACAGAAAACCTAGTTCCACTTTTGGTGGTTGAATTCATTAAAAGTGGAATGCAGAACAGGGCGGAATGAGAAGGAATAGCCAACCACTACGAATTGGACAGAACAGAGCCTACGATCTAAGATAGCTACAACTTTAAGGTAGTAAACGACTCTGCTATCATATTCGCATACGACATTTCATTTTTATGAGGCAGAATTGGGCCACAGAGGCAGCTTAGGTGTAGGTATAGCAGGCGGAGGCACGCTTGCGGTTGGTCGGCTTCAGCTCGTCGGACAGGGGAGTGTCTGCCAATCGCTGGTCATACACAAAATTTCGTGCCAATAAAAAAAAAGAAGATAGAGAGGGAGAAAGCTTCTTTACTTGACTTCGGATGGACTAAAAAAAAATTTAAAAAAAATTAAATAAAAGAAATGTCCAAGAACAATTGTGGCGTAAAGCTTTTGGCGAAAACACCAAAAACAAAAAAAGAGCATTTTTTTCTATTTGGAAAAAAAAGCCAACCACTTTTTTGGGTTTTTTCCTTTTTCAATTTTTGTCGTTTTTTCATTTTCAAAATGGAATAAATGTCTAAAAAAAAGTTATGGGAAAAATGTCAAAATTCTCAGTATTTACTCCAAACTATTTGGGTGGTGATGTGACCACTACTGTGGTGTAGTAGTTAGTGCATTGGACTGATACGCTTGCTGCTCGGGTTCAATCTCAGCCCGGTGCAACTTACTTACTTACTTAGGTGGCGCTACAGTCCGGAATGAACCAAGGCCTCAACTCTGCGGGTAGACCGTCAGGTCCAGCAGCCTTGTTAGACTTTAGCTTGGATATTGCTATCCGCACTTCGTTTTGATCAGGTGGATGGGTGTTTTGGCTATCATCATCTAAATTGAATGGTTCATTCTGCCTAACAGCGGAGTATTGGTCTTCATCGTCATTATACAGTCTGCAGAAGTAGTCTTTCCATATTCTCAGCACCGAGTGTGCTTCCACTACGATATTTCCATCCGCGTCTCTACAGGTTTCTGTACGGGATTTGTTTTGCTGGCACATTCTTTTTACCCTCTGGTAAAACTTCCGTACATTGTTCCTGGAGTAGCATTTCTCAATATCCTCGAATGCATACTTCTCGTGCTCTTTCTTTTTCCTTCTTAGAAGCCGATGTTCTTCCCGTCTCTTTTGCTCATAGAGCATGCAAGCAGATCTAGTCCTTCTTTGCAGCGCCGCTTTATACGCTTGTTGTTTTTCCGCGTTAGCTAGTCTGCACTCTTCATCAAACCAGGGGTTTCGTGCTGGTGGTCGTGTGAAACCCAGCACATCATTCGCGGCACTTATGATGGCTTGCTGGCAGTGTTGCCACTGGTCTTCTGTACTAGCTGTTACTGCGGTAGGACTAGTAGCGAGAGATCGGGATATGCGTTCTCTGTAGGCTCTGGCGGTGTCTTGCGATTGTAGCTTTTCGACATTATACTTTCTCACAGTATTTCGTTGTTGTGGCGTTGTGGATATCCGCATTCGTACCTTGGCTACAATAAGGTAGTGGTCCGAGCCAATGTTGGCCGTCCGGAAGGTTCGGACATCCAGGATACTGGAGCCGAGTCTGGTGTCGATCGCAATGTGTACGATTTGGTTGATGGTAAGTCGATCCGGAGACCACCATGGCCCTTTATGGATATTGAGATGAGGAAACCCCGTGCCGATGAGCCCGGGTGCAGCACCTAACACTCAATCAAAGAGTATCATTTGTGATCGAGCTTCTCAACTGGCCTTTGGAGTCGGCAAAAAAAAAATGTGGTTCCCTTCCATTCGTACAAAAATATAACACACATACACAAATAGTTGCGAGAAGACGTGGGTGGTGATTCTATGAAATGGAGATTTTCGGGCTTTTTTCCCTACTTCCAGTTAGGGTCTCCGCTCCATATGTGTTAACTGGCAGTATACATTGGTCAAAAACTTTCCTTTTCAAACGCATGGCTATGTCGCTCTTTAGTATGTTTTTCATTTTACCAATGGCTACCCAGCCTAGTCCGATGCACCGTTGGATTTCCCGGGTTTGGTTGTCTCTGGTAATTCTTATTTCATGATAGAGGTATTTGTATTTGAAAACCTGGTCGATCATCATACCGTTTGCTGTCTCCAGGTGACCACTTGGAGCTAGGTTGGTCATGAATTTAATCTTTGCGATGTTAATGTTTAGACCCACGTTCTTTGAGGCTGCTCCGAGCTCATCTAGCATTAGCTTTGCATCATTGAGGTTGTCGGTTATGATGATAAGTTCGTCCGCGAAGCGAAGTTGGCTCAGATACTCTCCGTCAACTTTGATGCCCTTGTTGTCCCATTGTAGATTCTTGAAGACGTATTCTAGGACTTTTCTAAAGAGCTTTGGTGAGATAGTATCTCCTTGCCGAATTCCTCTCTCTACTCTATACGTATTGGTATGACTTTTGGCTAAGGGGCCAAAAGCCACATCGATCAGGGCAATCATTCCGTAAGTCGATTACCACAGAGTATTACATAAGAGTTTCTTCTCGTACTGATTTGTATGTTTTGCAGACAACTGAATCTACGCGGCCTGGAGAGTCTTCAAATCCAATACAGAGGAACAACGAATCAGAGATACTAAAAAGACCTTAACCGACATACAGTGCACATCTTGTGCTTGTTGGTTCAGTTCAAGCTCCAGCACGGACTGTAAAGAAACATATAAACATGAAAACGCCATTAACTTCACAGCACAGACAGAGAGTTCAATTAAGACGTCTTTACTAGATATTTAAGATTAAGGTAACGATGTTAGGGCTTTTAAAACAAAACAAAACAATTTCCCACTTTCAAAAGAGTATTTTTTATTTCTGTTGAACTTAACAATGATTTCCTATCGTTTAACTTTAAGCAAATTACATATATAACATAAAATAAAATAAAAAATAAAAATATAAAAAGCAACAAAAAGGATTGATTGTTCAAACATATGAGTCGATCACTCAATAATATTCTGACTCTTTCATCAAAATACTGAAAATTAAATCACTTTTACATAGCGGTGTGGATTCTAAGCAGTATATAAACCCAAGTACAAGCACAAATAATTAACATAAAACAGAAGTAGTTACGCTTAAAAGTAAACAAGTGAATGTCCCTGATAATTTCTACGATAAATGCAAATTGAGTGGCATTCGATTCGGCCACGATCCACTAAAGAACCAGTGTGAATTAATGAGGATCTACGAGTATATTGTCATTTTAGAGTTAGTTTATGGTTCTCGAACTAAAATAGTATCGCATAAGTATCCCATCGCTCATACTTTAGAGTCCTTTGTTGAAGTAAACAACTTCCGGAACATTTTCCTTGGTATTCTTTACCATTTCCTCATACAGCTCCGGCTCTAGGCGTTTCACGGTGGATGTCTTAAGGCTACACATCTGTGGGAATAGAGCACATGCTGTTGGGACCATGAAAATTAAGCTAGAAGTGGATATCGTTTCATTTAATCACACAATTAGTACGGATTGACTTTGAATTAACTTACAAACATCCAACCATAACCGTTTGGAATGGTGCATGCATGAATGTCATTTTTTTAAATGCAGGAATTCGCTCAAGTTTTTCCATAATGATTGGCAGAACTAACATTCCAGGTGCTGCCATTACAATTCTTGAGAAGATCACCTGTGATATACCCTTAACGGCAGCAACACGACTCTTGCCGACAACGTTTCCATTCTCATCCTGTACATCGACACCCTTGACGATTTCGTTTTGCCTCATAAACGGTATGTTGACACAATTAGCCGCAGCAACAGCAGCAAATGGCACATAACGCTGTTTGGAAAGTAATCATAACGACATTAAAAAAATACTAGTTTTACGATTAATTTACTTGGAAAATTGGAGACGCTCTCTTTGTCCAATAGCTCTTGCATCCAAGGGCAGCAACTAAGGCACTGGTAGTAGCTGAGACATATGCCACACCCAGTTGGGTTACGGTTGTCGGTGAGTTCGCATTACGATTGGTGTAATTCACGACTGCATTGAATGATTGATTCATAAATTGCCAAAAGACTACCGCCGGTATTGTGCGATAGAATTGAAGCATCGCCCCAGTGATTATCATGCCACCGGGTACCTAAAGGAGGATAGAAAACACCATATTGTGATTGATTGGCCAAGGTATATTATAATTGTAGTGGTTGTATCATTGAGAAGGAACTCAAGAATACCGCTGTTTCTTTCAAATCTGATAAAATCTTCCAAATAAAAATTTTCCAATCGTTAAACAGATAATACAATAAAAGCCGGCAACAATTCATTGCTTTTAGCTGGTAAATTGTTTACAAAACTATAAACCTTGAAAACGTCGCAACAAGGTGCTAAAAACATGCCTTTTCAACGAACGAAATGCATTGAACCGCTCCCATCAATGAAACACTCTAATCAAATTATAGCACAGCAACCGCGATGGCATGCTGATTGTATCTTTAAATAGAAATTCATCAGAAGACTTACAGCTCAGCCGGCACGTGAGCCACACACCCGTATGGTATATTGCCAAATCGAAACATTCTTGACCCAATCCCTTGATAAACAAACCTGAAAACTCATGCGTCCACAGAAGTTCTGCAACTCGCCGGTATCCGGATGGAATGCCGACGTATACAACTTCATTGCATACTTGATGTCCTCCTTTGATGTTCCCGCCGGTTCCCGTCCCAGGCGATATTGTTCGACAAGGGTTTTCGCTTGTAATAGTCGTTCACTCGATACCACCACAGTTCGGGGATCAGTCATCCATGCGAAGTGCTTGAATCTTCCAACAAACGTGTTGAGATCGAACAGTGGCTTGTCCACATTGATACGTTCTAAAATAAGTTCAATATTTTCCAGTTTATACGTAATATACATTTTTGCATTTTATATAAACCTATTTGCAACATTATGACAAAAACTCCACACGGCCAAGGATGTTTTATTCGATTGGTTACGTAATTCCTCGAATTCACTCACGAAGAACTGGACAGGTGTTGAATTTTACTAAACGATTTTTTTTTTTTTATTTGTTAAAACCAATTTCCGGTGTGAATCAAGTTATTTGGATGACAGCCAAGGGAAAAGAAATCGAAAGTTATTCTGTTTGATTTATTTTTGCATTTATGCAACAAAATTGCGCTAGGGAACAACAAAGGAGACGACAACGACAACTGCGGACGCAACCACTTGACTCAATTTATGGATTAAAATTTAAATCTGGTCCGACGAGGTGAGTGAATAAACAAATCTTTATCGGCACGGCTGCACTGTAAAAACAATTGCAAATTGCAACCCGGCTGGATTGACAGCAGAATGCTGACAGTTGAAGTTACTATTCAAAATGGTGAAATGTGATCAAGTCACAATGGTGTGATATTGTAATATCGCATGGGAGTTTTAAGGGTGGGGACTACATTTGGATAGTGTCATAAAGATTTCGAATTAGAATTCTTTAATAATTAAAACTCTACTCGGACTACAAATATAAATTTCATTCTTTGTGTTTCCTATCGCAAAGAACATTTTACAGAAAACGACCGAATCTATGTAAGAGCGCTAAGTATGTGTGTTCCTATGAAATATGAAAGTTAAATTTTTGTAAACCACTTTTTTTACAATTCACGGGCGCTTAAGGGGTTATGAATACCCTTAAAATGCCTTGCACAGCGCGGGCCATCGGGAAATTTAGGGAGGGTGAAAGAGGAGATACCGATGCGCATTTGTCTTAAATATTTGTAGATTGTAACGGGAGGTCTTAAGTTTTTTTTTTTTTTTAATAAAATAAAATAAAACCCCTTAGTGTAATCCTTACTTAATGGAAAAACTAGAAACTCTCCCATAAAATCTCCACTCAACAGCCGCCTCTTGTGACATATACGGAAGTGTCAGTTGTAGTAATTTATCTGTCAAGTTCATAACTTATTTATATGTACATAAAAAATAAAACTTATGTTTTCCTTTTATTATCAGCGCATTTTTCATTGTTTTTTCACTTTATAGTAACATTTCGATTAAATTCTAGTGTTGTTTACTATATTCTTAAGTTTAAAACCTAAAATGCATTACAATTAAAAATGCTTTTACCACTACAATGCAACACAGCATTCCTGTCCCTGGTTTTACCAATTCTACTCAATATCACCGTTCCTACGGTCTCTGGAGCTAACATTCTAGCTGTATTTCCAAGTGTATGGAAGTCTCATTACCTGTTTGGCAAAGCAATACTACACGAACTTGTCACAATTCATCATCACAATGTAACACTGATAAGTGCCTTCACAACGGCCAGTGAAACTAGTCAACTACCTCACAGCGGAGGTCAACTCATCGAAATTCAGATCGATGGAATCGAACAGAATTGGCTAGAGATGGGGCTAAGTGTACAAATAGATCAAATGCACGAAAAGTCAATAATGGAGGGATTTACGAGGATGATTTATGCTGGTGCATCGACTGCTGATATAGTGCTGGGCAGCCAGGCAGTGAGAAGTCTTTTGCGGAGTAATCAGTCGTTTGATTTATTGATTGTGGATATGTTCCTGAGTGATGCATTGTTGGGGTTAGTTTGTGTTGTTAGAATGATGAGAAGTTTTCTATGGTTTTTTTTGTAGGTTTTCACAGTTCTACAAGGTTCCAACAGTGGTGATCAGTCCAACGGGTCCAAATACGTGGTACAATCAAATGACTGGTAATCCGCAAAATTCTGCATTGGACCCGAGCAATTTCCTACCATATCTGGAGCGTATGACTCTGTGGGAGAGGATTATCAATACTCTGATGGGAATGTTCGAGAAATTAACATACAAGTAGGTGGATAGTTATTCAGTTTGCTGGGGTGCTATGTTGTTTTGTTAGCTTTTTCCACATGATCTCTCAGCAGGCTGTTTATGAAAAACACTTTGAAGGACTGGCTATCGAACGAGGTGAACCTTTGCCACATCACAGAGAACTTACCCACAACATCAGCTTGGTTCTCATGAATTCCCATCCGGTTGTTCAGTACGCGAAATCTTTTCTGCCTAATATGATCGAAATAGGCGGTGTTCACTTGCGAGATGAAGAATTGTCCGAGGTTTGTCCATTTTTATCTCTCAAACGTCTTGATTAACTTGAACACTTCCAGCATCTCTTGAAATTTATCGAAGATTCTGATCACGGAGTTATTTATGTAAGTTTTGGAGCCAACATACGAACGTCTGATATTTCAGAGCAGAAACTCGATATACTCCTTCATGCTCTTGCGACGATAAACAAATCAATGCGAGTTTTGCTCAAATGGGAGGATGAGTCGTTTGCATATCATGGCAAGAATATCTTCACCAGCGAATGGTTTCCTCAGCAGGCTGTATTAGGTAACATGATTTTTCTAGGCACTGTTCTCCTTACATTAATTTCTTTCTCTCACAGCCCACCCAAAAGTGAAGCTTTTCATATCAGCCGCTGGCGTCATGAGCATTATCGAAGCGATTCACTATCACACTCCGATGATAGCGATACCAATACTCCCCGAGCAGGAAGTGAATGCAAAACGACTTGAAAAACGTGGTTGTGCCATCCATTTGCCCTACGACGACCTCAACTATGACTCTCTCGTGGATGCCATCGAAGAAATTCGCACGAATTCAACATTCTCTTATTACCAAGGAGCGGCATCCGCTCTACTACATGAAAACGAACATGATCCAATGTCTCGAGCTGTATACTACATCCACCTGGTCTTGAAAACCGCAGGAGCTGCTCATCTCAAATCACACGCCAACCATTTGGGTTTCTTTAAATCGGAACTCGTCGACGTTCTGTTGATTATTCTTGCCGGCATTTGTGTGATTATCGCGGTACCATCCCTAGTCATATGTGTTATACTAAGGAAGTCCTACTACACTGGTGAGCGAGCAGAGCCCATCGTTCAACGGAGACGATCATCAGAATCAGCAAAGATTAGAAGAGCTAGTTTTAGAAAGTCCAGCACTCCTGATATGTGAACAGTGGGGACAGATGTACTTATTGTTGTTTTATCGAATTTTAATTTTATTATTTTCTTGTTTGTTTTGTGCAATGTTTTCGGATGGACTAGGGGCGAAAATTTGTGATATACTAAGAATATATTGGATAGAAAAGACATGAATCTGAATTGTATTTGGTGAATTTTAATTTGTGCAGCTTTTCTGTCGGGGAGATGGGTGGGTAAAGCCTTATGTCCCTGTAGTTTTACCAACAAGAGTGACCACAACACAACAGACCACTTGGTGTCGTACATGATTAAAAATCGGGTGATTCGGCAAGTGCTCTTATGATGGTATAAGTAATTTACTTATAGAAATGTATAGAAAACAAATTTGAGAGCCTAGAAGTAGCGAAAAGTCTCAAAAAAAAAGTTACAAAATTCAATGGTGTCTTAGCAGTCGCTTAAGTCAGTTTAATTTGCTTCTTTTGTCATAACATTTCCCTCCTGGCGCTGGATTCATTTATCTGTACCTGCTGTTATTTTAAAAATCGCTTGTGCTAGCAACTGATTTGGTGACCAGAAGTAGGTAGGACAGTGTCACATGGGCTTAGACACAAAGTTAACAAAAGAAGCAAAAGAGCACAGTAGTCACAAAGTAATCAGTTATTTAAGAAGGATAAAATGAAAATCAGCAGGACAGAGACCTGCAAATTCTGTCAACAAGCGAAAGAAACCACGGAGCACCTGATCTCAGAGTGCCCTTCTCTAGCAAAAAGAAGAGTTGAAACACCAGGCAAACACATATTAACGGAAGAAGATTATAACAGTATTCTAGTCAAAGGGATTATCAGATTTCTTAAAATTCGGTATGATTCGTAGACCTAAAAGGGGGCACAATCGCACAATAGATAAACTTTTGTCGCAGTGCTAGTGTATCCCAGATTTACCATATCATATCCTAGCATGTCAAGCTCATGAACTTTCTTCACAAACCTGGCTAGAGTATAGGCACGATAGAATGTCTATCAAAATTTTTAATTTTTTAGCAACTTTACATTCACCTTGGAAATACCTAAGTTTGCAATATTTCCCAACATTGTTCAGGCATATATACCTCGGTGTCAGGTTTCTTTTTAAGCGCGAAAAAGCTGTCAGTGTCCCCCTCTTCCCAAGGTTCTGCATCCCTGCAAAGTGATAGCGCTACCAAAACAAAACCTTTATTAAAACTTCAGATGACAATCTGAAAAATAAAATTTATTATTCTAACTCAAGAATTCATTGGGAATTCCACCCCCAGTCCAGGTTATCTTATCTATTTTAAGAAGCAACTGATAGGCGCGAATTTACCTCATCGGCTATAAAAGAAGACCAAAACTAGTTTGCCAATGTCTGTTAATAATGGCAACTACCAAAATTATCACATTCGCCATAGTGGCAGTTCTCCTGGGGCTGACTCAGGTATACGCTCAATACGATCCTCACTACTGGGGCAATCGCAATACCATTGTGCACCTGTTCGAATGGAAATGGAACGACATTGCTGATGAATGTGAGCGATTTCTCGCTCCTCGAGGATTTGGAGGAGTACAAGTAAGTCTAATCATTATCATAATCTCCTTATCAAGTCAAGACTCACATATGTATTTCATTTTGTAAAGGTATCACCAGCTAACGAGAATGTTATCGTATACAACCGCCCGTGGTGGGAGCGTTATCAGCCAATATCCTACAAACTGGTGACACGTTCCGGTAATGAAGCCGAGTTCGCTAGCATGGTGAGGCGCTGCAATAATGTTGGTGTTCGAATTTATGTTGACGTGCTATTGAATCACATGGCTGCTGATCAAGCGAATGCTGTTGGAACTGCAGGTTCTACTGCCAATCCTGGAGAGAAGTCCTTCCCAGCTGTACCGTTCTCTAATACTGACTTCCATTACACCTGTGAAATCTACGACTATGGTGATCCATACCAAGTGCGTAATTGTGAACTTGTGGGCCTTAAGGATTTGGATCAGTCTAAAGACTGGGTTCGTGATAGACTGGTGGAGTTCCTCGATCATTTGGTTGAGTTGGGAGTCGCCGGGTTCCGTGTTGATGCTGCCAAGCACATGCATCCTGATGATTTAGCTGTAAGTAAGGAATCATTCCGATAAGATCACTGTTACTAGTATATTCCCCATTTTGTAGGTTATCTACGGCCGTGTGCAAAACCTTAATACAAACCATGGATTCCCACCAAACTCCAGAGCGTTCATTTTCCAAGAAGTCATTGATCATGGAGGTGAGGCCATTTCCAAGTACCAGTACAATCATTTGGGAGCTGTGACAGAGTTCATGTTCTCGGAGAAAATTAGTAACGCATTCCGGGGTGGAGATCAATTGAAATGGCTCCACAATTGGGGACCAGAATGGGGATTCTTGCCTTCGGAGAGTTCCCTAGTTTTCGTCGATAACCATGACAACCAACGTGACGGGCATGTTCTTTCATATAAGACTCCGAAGCAGTATAAGATGGCTACTGCCTTCGCACTGGCATATCCCTATGGGATCAGTCGTATTATGAGCTCGTTTGGCTTCGATGGAAAGGATGACCCACCACCAGCCAATGCTGATCAATCTATCAAATCACCTGAATTCAATGCTGACGGTGCCTGCATCAATGGATGGATCTGCGAACATCGTTGGAGGCAAATCTACAACATGGTTGACTTCAAGAATGTTGTACATAACACTTGGATCAATGACTGGTGGGATAATGGTAACAACCAGATCGCCTTCTGCAGGGGCGATCGAGGTTTCATTGCCTTCAATGGTGACAGCTACGATTTAAAGCAGACGCTTCAGACTTGCCTGCCAGGTGGTCGGTATTGCGATGTGATATCTGGATCGAAACTCGAATCAGGCTGCTCGGGAAAGGTTGTTACAGTTGGTTCGGATGGTAAGGCTTACATTGAGATAGGTACTAATGAATATGACGGTGTATTGGCTATTCACAGTGGCTCACGATTGTAAGCAAGTCACAATAAATTAGTTGAGCTTGTGTCAGTTGTTTGCTTTTTTGGAGCTCCAAGGTTTGTTTGTACGTACTTAAGCCTTTCTTGTTGAGTACCTTTTGGAACCTTGCTAGTAGTGGGCCACATGGAAATAAAACTGCTCTCTGGCTCTAAGAATAACGTAGAAGCAGAATTATTTTATCTGTTGGCTTAGTTAATGCACGAAACTCTAGAAAATTCTTGATGCTTATGTTGTGATACCTTCCTTTGGATTCTATCTTCGAAAAGTCGAAGTCTGGTGGACGAAGTCGGGTCTGATTTTTCGGATTTTGTCTAGCAATTGTTTACTCTAGGGCACAGCTAGCTCTGGACGCGATTGAAGATTTGGAATCTGAGATATTTCTCCATGAGAAAAATAAAATTAATTTTTCTAATAAATCCAGTACAAAAAGGCGTCGCAATACAGTTCCCCAAGGAAGTCACATACTTAGGAGCAATCATCGGTAGTAAGTAGTAATAGTAAGTATGGACATAACACGTCGACCGAACGACATCCAAAGCTGTGTCAATCTTATAGCTTAGTTACTTAGGACTACCGTACTGTAGTGGTTTGTGCGTTGGACTACTATTCAATGCTGCCCGGGTTCAATCCCAGTCCGGGTCCAACACCTAAACGTTTTTTCGCGGTGCCACCTCTTTCGAATGTCTGACAAGCAATCAAAGAGTATCATTTGTCACGATTGAGCTTCTCAACTCGCCGTTCGGAGTCGGCAAAAAATTGTAGGTCCCTTCCATTCGTGCTTAAATATAACACGCACACACAAATGGTTGCGAGAAGCAGGCCCAGGCTCACCCCGAGCTGTAGCGCCACTTTTTTTTTTTTTTGTCTTCTTAAGGGGTTCTTACCCGCCAGTTGCGGAGGCATCCCGACCTAAAGGATCTATTATACCACAACTAAGCGCCACCTTAATAGTAGTACTCAGGTGGCCGGAGTGGAACAAGCCCTCAACCAATAACCCCTTCCAGTTAGCCCGGTCCTTGGCTAACTGCCTCCAGTTGCGCACTCCAAGTTAGTTGAGCTCCTTTTCTACTTGTGCTCGTCACCTTAGTCGGGGTCGTCCTCTGCTGCGCTGACCATCTGGGTTGGATTCGAATACCCTGCAAGCCGGAGCGTTGTTGCACTTTTTCCCGCGGATAATTAATTAAAAAAAAAAACGACAACCGAACTACGCACGCGGGCGGCAGAGTTACGAAATGTCAACCTCCACTGGACGTAGGGGAAAAATGCAAATGCAGCTCACTGGAAGCTGTTGCGCCGGCCACTCAGCTGGGGTGGGTTCGACAAACGTGTACACTGGGGAAATAAAAAATGGGCGCCACCCAATTTTTTTTTGTAAAGGGATTGGGAAACCTTTGTAAGAAAAAACGAAAACCGACGGTGAAATCTGAAATTGGAGAAACGAAAACAAAGAAATAAGGCGAAATCGAATTTTTTTTTGTACCACGTTATAATCTTTTTTTTACTCCGAAAAGTCAGCGAAATAAAATCGCTGAACTCAATCATAGAATTCGCAGGCACTGGAAATGTCCCAATGTGCTGCGAATTCCAGTATGGATGCAATGCGTGAGAGAGCACAGTGGGGAACGAAAAACGGTGGCGTATTCTAGCCAAAGAGCAGAATACCGCTTGATAAGCCGCAAATGGATCCCACTGTGGCTGAATGTATGAATGTGTGAGTGCAAGTGGGTGGGGTTCTTTGTGTCCGAGGCGGACAAAGGAACCCACTGGAATGGTCACTTCACTTCTTGGTTGACCGAGGTGTAGAGAAGAAGTGTTGGCGAGAGAAAAGAAAAAGGCGCTCGAGAACAAAAGAAAAAAAAAAGTTGAGCTCCTTTTCTACTTGTGCTCGTCACCTTAGTCGGGGTCGTCCTCTGTTGCGCTGACCATCTGGGTTGGATTCGAATACCCTGCAAGCCGGAGCGTTGATGTTCATTCGCTCTACATGTCCTAGTCATCTTAAATACCCAATGCGCAGTTTTTTTTTGACCAGGTTGATGTCGCTGTACTGCTCGTATAGTTCATGGTTGAATCTTCTCCTATAAAACACGTCAACGCAAAAGGGACCGAATATCTTATGAAGGATTTTTCTTTCGAAGCGACCAAGGATATCTTCATCCGCTTTCTGTAAAGTCCATGCTTCAGCTCCATATAGCAAGACTGAGAGGATAAGGTTCTTATATAGAGTCTCCTTAGTCGATCGGGAGAGGGCTTTACTATTCAATTGCCTTCTTCAAACAAACAGCAATTGGCAAGAGTAATCCTTCATTTGATTTCCGACGCGATGTTATTTTGTGATGTTACAGCAGAGCCAATAAAGTCCTTTACTACCTCAAAGTTGTAACTGCCCCTTTGCGTTGGCAGCATATACTTTGTTTCGCCCTCGTTTACCGCTTAACCCATTTTAGCCACTTCCATTTTTATACTTGCAAACGAACCGGTGACAGCTCGCTGTGTTCTGCCAATGTTATCAATGTCGTCAGCGTATGCAAGTAGTTGAATGGACTTTTGTTTCGGAACCATAATCATTTTACATGGTTGGTTAGGTAGTTAGCTTTAGGCACAAACCCCAACCTGGAGGGCCAGATCCTTGTATTCTCCTAGGTACACTGGTGTCAGTTACCCGCTACGGTGGTGTGAGCGTTGCCGTTGGCTCTTTAGACGCTCATTCACCACCAAATCTTTTCCAAGATCCTGGCTAGTTCAATAGAAATCCTTATCGACCTAGGCTCCGAATATGTCGGGGTAGGTCAGATAAGGTGTTATTTCCGTTCTGCAAATTTTTACGTCATCGTTGGTTCCATCCAGGGAAATCGTCCGCTGACGTGTTTATACTGCTGCTGTTTTCTCTTGATCAGCAATCGCGCTTTTAAGTTCAGCAATCCAAGCCCGGGTGGGCAGTGACCAGTATCTGATGGCTCCCACTTGGAGGTAAAATAAGTATATTAATGTGTAGTAACAGTTACAACACTGGCCTTTGCCAGGTTAAAGCCAGTCAGTGCCTACCCTAAGTATTTCTACAGCATAAAACTATCGTAAAGCTGCACATCATAACATAAACGCATCGTAGAATTTAGACGAAAAGAAAGACCGGACCTTGGCTTTTAGGATGAAGGTATCGCGGATAGGACTTAGTCCAGTGAACTGGAAACAATGGGCCTGTGATGGAGAAAGCATTCTGTTTACAACAAGTACATATTCCCCGCAGAGCTTGGATGAGTGCTTAGGGTCCTTATTGTGCTGCAACTTAAATCCACGGCCAGTAACCATTTTGTTCTCAAGGATTTCTCGATACTGGTCCTTTCTCAATATTCCGATGACTCTGAAGATGCTGCCAAAATTAGGGGAGCTCAAATTTTAGCTCCTATCCAAATGTGCGGAATCTACTATCCAGGCGATATCGGTACATATGAAGATTGTAAAGGAATGAAGTTGCCAGGCAGGATATATTTTAACTCGTTATATAATCCTGAAAAAAAAATCATGGGTTGTGGTGGACGTCTAATGTGTCTCAAGCAAAAGCCATCCAAGGCTTGGAAGTCCTTAAAAAATTACCATGACAAATTTGTGGTTAAATTTGTCAACTCTCAACCTCCACTTCATTTTCCCACGACCTTGAATTACACACCTTGAACTTGAACTTATCTTCTTGTTATCCTCCTTTTTGCCGGCAACTCACATCATCATAAAGCGTATCATCCCGTAATTAGAGACTGCAAAAAAAATTCTTCTTTGCGGTTTAAAAATTATAAATAATCGCAAGCCTCAGCCTTAGACAACCAGATTATTATCTCGTATTTCATTCCACCGAGACAGAGAGGGAGGAAGAAATTCCAGATTAACCCGCAATGCCATCATCAAGATCTCTAGAGACTGTCATCTCGAATAACCTTTGCGTGTCAGTAGTACCTACTTAGTTACCTTCTACCGCAACAAAGAGTAAACAATTTCCATCATCAGAATCAAAATGTTGCGAATGTGACGTCGCCGCTGTCATCACCATCGTGTCGTCCTAAACCGCAACTGACCAATATTTCAGATTTCTTTCCCCACATCGCTTTTGATGTGCACAATCTAAACCGCTCCAACTGCACTGTGTCTCTATACAGATATAACACATTGCTCGCATTCCAGCGGCCACTTTTAGACTTAGCCGTTAAGTTGCGCTCCCTTAACTCCACTTCTTATGCTACTCGGTACAGAGTGGCGGCGTTTCTTTGTGTAATGCAATCGTCGTGGTAAGAAAAAGGGGGGCCAAGTACTACTTTACAGCTGTTATATGCGCCAGATCAGCATCTTGTTCTCCTTACACCGTCAGAAGCAGTGGCAATCGCAGTAGCAGTTGGAGTGTCTCTGCCACCACCGGTAGCAGCAGAAAACCTAAAGAGCGAATATGTATTCATGCCGCACGCTTCTCTCATTGTTGTGCTTTGTCCTCAATTCCATAAAAATGTCCTTATTTTTATGCAGCAACCGTGCGCTTCCTATTCTCCACATCCATCTCCAAGTACTGCACTCAGTCATTTGCATATCGCAAAGGGAATTGACTCGAAGGACCAGCAACATTTTCTCATCAAGCGAATGACAAAAGGAGCCGTACAATACACACTGCCAATACAACATTCCAACCGACACGACTATAGCAACAGGACGAAAGGACGACATGATATTGCGTGGTATTTGAACAGCACCCGACCTGTTGCCAGGAGTTAATTATGGCACAAAGGGTACGAAGTAAAAAAAAACCCAAGTTAACCCACACATCGGTTTTTTTTTTTTGTTAATATTCTCGAATGAATGGAGTCGTGAGTGATGGACTCGGCAAGGATAGCAACGTGGTCTTTCGACCTTTGGTCCCAACGCGACGCGACAGTACCCAACTGTAATTAGCTATCTTCTATGAGAGGAATCGTGGGGCATTCGTCGGTGGTACAAAAGACGGAGCTAGATCAAATAATGTCCTGTGCGATGCAGACTGGGCTTGGGTTGAGTCACGTCTAGCTGCATATAGTGGTGGATATAAATAAGTGGACATGATTGTGGGGTTGGGTAGCAGGTACACAGAGTAGCAGTGTTCCATTTATAACTGTGTCAATTGTGATTGATTCGATCTCTTTGACCCGTTCACGGAAAAGTATTGATGATTGCAATCACACAACCACAAATCAATCGTGTTCACAAAGTCAATACTTTTGTCGCTCATCTGACCAGTTCGGATCTTTTGCTTAAGAAAGAATGAAGTAAAAATACAATATTGTTGAGCCAAATCAAAAATCGAATGGAAAAGAGGAATAACAAGAAGGAATGAACCAACTATTTGGGGTAGTTGATTGTATTCACTCTATTCTATCAATGTATTGAAATTAAGTGGACCATGTTTTTTGCACACGTATATAAAAGTGCACAAAAAGCGCGTATCGCCGCTTGAAGAATTCAACACAAACAATTGGCAGCACAGACATTGACATAGCTGTCATGACACTTGAGCTGTCTGTAGGTCTGTTTGGTGTGTTTTTTGTTCACAAGTAATTGAGACCAGTCAAATAGTAGGTCTGTTCCCGTACCTGTCCAAAACAGCCGAAAACAGCCGAAATCAGTCAAATCCTGTTCCCGTACGAAGACTTTTCATATGTTTTGACAGAAGAGAGTGTAGTTTTCGGCTGTTGTCGGCTGTTTGCAACAGTACGGGAACAGACCTAGTAAAATCCTTTCAAAGAGAGAGATAGAGAGAGAGAGAGATATCCTCTCAAAGAGAGAAAACTTGAACAAATGGTGTCTTTTGGTTTTGAAACAACACTTGGTCAAACCTGTCAATTTGATTTTGTTTTCCACTAACAATAAAGATTATGATTGGTCTGTTTGGTGTGTCTTTTTCGCGTAAGTGATTGATATCTGTCAATAAGTAGAATCCTCTCAATGAGAGAGATACCCCCTCCCAGAGAAAAAATTGAACAAAAGACACCAAACGCTTTTGAAACGAAACCTGTCGATTTGTTTTTGTTTTCCACTACAATGAAGATTATGACATTTCTCAAACTGTCAGATGGCTTGGTTTGACAGAGTTCAACAGTCCACTCCGAGGAAAAGGTCTTGCAGATACTTGCAGATAATTCATCGCAAAGAGCGAGCCAAATGAGAGTAAAAAAAATTGAAAGCCATGCAACTGTCATGATTCTATAAAAGTTAACATAGTATTGCAGAAACTATCGACACACCAAACAGACCTATTTATGACCGAAAATGATACTTGAGCTGTCAGTAGGTGTGTTTTTTGTGCACAAGTAATTGAGACCTATCAAATAGTAAAATCCTCTCAAGGAGAGATATCCTCTCAGACAGAGAATATTTGAACACAAGACACCAAACGCTTTTGAGCGCTTTTGGCCAAACCTGTCAATTTGTTTTTGTTTTCCACTAACAGTTTCACAAACTGTGAGATGGCAGGAGGTGTAGCAGAAAATACATCGCACGCAGAGAGCCAAATGAGAGTAAAAAATATTGAGAGCCATGAAACTATGAACTTTTCATAGAACTTTTGAAAACTAGTGACACACCAAACAGACCTATTTGTTGACAAAATTGAAAAAAAATGGTACGTGTAGAAGTACGCGCGACCGAAGTGAAACTTCTTAGCTACATATAATCGTGGACAAAGGAAAATGAATTTGTGACAAAAGAAAGAGACATTCATACAATTTTCGAATTTAGTGGATATTCAAAGAATATTCTCCATTTTTTCTCCTCAAAAAATCCTTGAAAAAACTTAAGAAATGGGGTCATACCATATGACACATAATGTTTATGTATATTCCATCAGAAATTTTCTAGGCTTTTGAAGGGAATCAAATTGTTCGGGTGTCTTTTTAACCCCACTCTCGAATATATGTATGTTCGGGTGTCCTTTTTGCCCGGAACCACTTGTTGACAATATGAATTCCTAAAGGAAAAAGTGTTTGATTTCCATTTAACCAACTACATCCTACTAATATATAAATACATATTATGTACCTATTCATTGGGTGGGTGTTCAAATTAATTTTGGAATGAATTCAATTTTGTGATTGCATTCATCGAATGCATTTCGAGACTTCAATAACAAGAATGCAATCATCATTCTTAAGCATTCAAAAGATAGCATTCTTTTTTTCTAGGAACCATTTAATTGAATGCAATAATTAATAAATGCATTTGCATTCTTTGCATTCATTTGTATTTTTTTGCATTATAATTTTGCCTTATTTTGCCTTATTTTACTCAATTTACCTACATTTACTTACATTTTGTACCAAATAAACTAAAATTAACTCAAAAAATGCACAATACTCCAAAATAAAACAAAATATTGCAAAATAATGCAAAATATTACAACTCTGATCTGTGGGAATACTACTCGCATGCCTAATACTACTCTCCACTCAATCAACTTTCGCTATTTCTACTTTGTTACCTATTCCCCATACCAGTGATATCCATACATACCACGCAACCAACCGAAGTCGAGTAAGAACTAAGAAGCTTCTTTAGTTAGAGGGGACCACAACTAAAGAAGCTTCTTACTCGACTAAGCACTAACCCCTCGATGCTGCTTGGTTTTGGTGATCGAATCGGACGAGACGAGTTGCAGGAAAAGAAAATACGAAAAAAGCTGTGTATACGCAAGTCCTAACCCACTGAAGGCTGGTTGACTCGCACGACTATATAACTTAAAATGGTTTGAAAGCAATCTATTGGATCGATGCAGCAATTATTCGGTTGCGATTAATATTTGTCATTTAAAACGTGGTCATTTTGTTTACTCTGCATGCGGTGCCTATGTAAATTCACTGTGGTGAAATGTTAAATGCAACCATAACGCGACCGTTTAACGCAACCTTCCGAAATGGAGTAAGAAGTTTCACTTCAAAAAAAAACATTTGAAGATTAAAATTAGAAAAGATGGAAAACTCAGGGAATGCACATTCTAATATACAGGGTGTTTCCAAGTTAAATGTCAAGACTTTGGTAAATAATTTTTGGGTTTATTCTTAGAAAAAAATCGTTCTACAGCAATGGTCTATCTCCAATTTGGACATCATTTATCGAGAATTTAAGAAAACACCTACTTTGGTGTACCTTGACCCATACTAACTCAAATATCTCCGCTAATACTTACTACTGAAACTTCTTTAATTTTAGAAGAAATAATACCATTTTTAACTGCGTTTCAATAAATTGGATACCTTTTTTTACTTTCCAGATATATTATTTTTAAGTCAATATCCTAAATCTTGCCCATATATTTTTTTGACTTTGAGGTCGCTTTTCTACAAAAAATGCGTAATAAATATACCGTTTTATTATTTTTTCTTGTGAACGCAACAATTATAAACAAAAAAATGTGTAGTAAGTATTCTGAAAAACTCACAGATCTTATGATACTTGGAAGAAACCGCAGCAGGTAAAAAGCGAATAAATGATTTTTTGCCTATTTTTTTAACCGCAGTTGGCAATTAGTGCGATTTTCTAACTAAATTATAAGTTTACAATTTGTTTTTTAAATAAAGTATGACTACAAAGGTTTTCAAGTATGCTCATTTATTAGAATACCCGTCAAAATCCTAATTTCCATACCATTTTCCCCCTAACGTCACAGACTCAAACCTAACTGAGTATGTAGGCCTAGTTGGAAAATTGGTATAAATGATTAGAAAATAAAATTCAATTCATCTTTCTCAAAGGAGCTATAACTTTTTTGTGGCTGCATAAAATTAAACAAACCTTCGACACTTTTGCGCTACTAACCTCTCGAAAAAATATAAAATTGTTCTTGTGGCTTTAATAGTTCAAAAGTTATATCATTTAAAGTGGTTATACCTCCAAATCGAAGGTGCCCCACTTTGAGGGGCTATAACTTGGAGGGGGGGTGAAAATAGACCCCCGCTGCCGATTTTTTGTTCGCTAGAACTTCAGGAATCTCCAGTTAACGGATTATACCTCTTAACTGAGACACCCTGTAGATTTGCCGCCGCACAGGTTTTTCACAGTACCCACCTTTTCCGAATGCCTGACAAGCATTCAAGAGTATCATTTGTCATGTAAAGCTTCCCAGCTCGCCGTTCGGAGTCGGCAGAAAACTGAAGGTCCCTTCCATTCGTGCAAAAATATAACGCGCACACACAAATGGTTGCGGGAAGCTAGGCTTCGTTCTACCTAGGACTGCTGAAGCTAAATATTAAATATATATTTCTTTCTTTACATGTATACATTAAACACTGAACTGAACAAACAAAAAAAACGATAGAAAGACGACTAATTACCAACTGAACATACAGTAGACTCTCGTTAGCGTGAACACCGGTTAATGTGAACTCCGGATAACGTGAACTTATTTTTTTTAACACTGACATCTCTAAAACGTGAACAAATCCTGAACACTCTAAAACCTGAACTACAATTTCCGCTCGAAATAACTGTAAAATTCAAGCAAAATGCAACTTGAAATTAGTTTTTCTTGGTATAACATCTCGTCTTGTACAGTTAGCTACAAGTCAGTTTGTTCGTGGAGAATGCAAAGGCACTCTTCGGTGCTATTTATCCTGAGGCTTGATTTTTGTCTTAAAGAAAATCGTTTGCCTAGGCGGGGGCTGTACGATTGAAGACATCCATGAATGGAACGAGTATATGGACGACTCTAATGTTGTGTCCAAAGTAACAAACATTATAAGTGATGGAGAGACCGATGATGGAGATGTGCTTGGATTGGCAAAAATAAATAAAATTAAGCCTATTGAAGCCATTTAAATCTTCAACAAGGCTTTGGAATAGGCTGAAGAAGAGCTTGTTAGCCAAAATGACTTAAATATGTTAAAACGCCTTAAGGAAAGTTTTTAAATGAATTTCTTCCGTGGGATTGTCCTATTCTTTTGTTAAAATTCAACCTTCGCAAACGTGAACTCTCTCGCAAACGTGAATAATCAGCCTTAATTAAGATTGTATGTAAGGAAAGAGAAACATTTCAATTCTAGTAGGTAATAAATGAAAAAAAGTGTTGAAACAAATCCCATTTCATCCAATTCACTCAGCAAAAAGGTAAACTTTTATCCATCCCTCTAAATGTCAAAAATTAGCCAGTGGATACAATTTTAACGCAGTTGGCGCACGGCTTTAAAAGAACAAAAGAGGTAGACAAAGGGACTTGCTTAAAAAATAAATTTTTAAGACGACTATGGCATTGGAAACAGCGGTTATCACATGACAAGTTCGAATATTACATTTTGCGCCATTTTGCCAGACATTTAAACAAAATTCAAATCAAATTCCTCCATCCCCCTGTCACTTTTCCACTATCAAGAATCAATTCAATCGTCTCATCTCTTTTATTCGTCAGTTAAATATCAAACACATTCCACCCAGACAGCACTTAATTAGATAGTTTCAAAGGGATTTTCAATATCACAAAGGAAAATCACTCCCTAGTCCTGTAATGTTTTCAATTTCCTATTCACTGTCCAGGTTTTGGAATATTTCATATAATTAAACCATTCACGTGTATGTCAGCCGCAACCATACAAAGTATGATACTACGACACCGATCCATGGAAACGAACGCAAACACACCATCCCCATCCATACCACCGGCATTCAATTTGAATTCAAATTTCGCTTCATTGTCAGATGGATGGACTCAACACTGACACTGGCTACCAACAACCAACCTCGTCGACCTCTTCTCTAACCAGGATTTGCATATGTATATGTACATAAGCGAATAACTGATTAAATCATATTCCACTGAACTGACAGTAATTAAGCTCAGCTAGCGCATAATGTGGACACATGTGTGGTAGTGTGGTTAGGGACGAGCACAGTAGCTAAAGTAGGTAGAATGTAATTGCCACTTACCTAGGGAACGGGCTCCGCTATACGATGCGCGTATATGAAATGAGCCTCCTCTGTGCCGCATGCTTTGGGATTCCTTTTTGAAATTAGCGTAACCATGGATGCAGATTTAGTAGAGGATGGCAAACTGTAAATACAAAGAATGATGGTGAGACAAATAACAAAGAACCAAGAAAAAAAAAACACCGCGTGCCGGGTGGAGTTGCATTTAATAAATCATACAGTGGGGGAGGACAAAATAGAATAGGAGCGAAAGCTTTTCAATTTTTTTTTTTAATAAAACAGTAGGGGTTTGATTAGTAATTTTGCGCCATTATCTGTTGAAGTGGGCGTTTTTTTTGACAGCTGTTAAGGTAAGCTATAATTTAGCTTATCAAAAAATACATATCTACATAGTGTTATGCGGAGCACTTGTCAAATAAATATCAAGTTCGACTTTACAGGATAGAGACCTAATGGTACGGGCAAGTAGCTTCTATTCCTGGGAAGTGAATAATGGACGTTTTTTAGAGGCCACCTAAAATTGTCGTTGGTTGGGCAATGTATTTAGTAAGAACTCACAACATCCTTCGTCTTCATTCTTTTTTACTACAATAAGAAGCTTCGCAGCTGGAGAGGAATGAAAGCGAGGGAGAGTGGTGACATATTATTAGTGGATACAACAGTATTCACCGATGGTTTGAATGGGCTTCGGAGAAGGCGCAAATGGATGGAAGAACACAAATGGACTCTCGAGTCTTATGCATTATTTGGACTCTTCCTCTGACGAAAGAAATACTATATGCAATTTCTATGCCTCATTTTTTAATTCTGTATATTCTCCTACAGATTGCCATTCTGACAATTCATTCAATTTATGCTCAGTCATTGACATTGGCGATATAAATATAGAAGAGCTTGACGTGGAGGAGGCACTTAGTAGTCTTCAAAGTAGTATTATAGAAGGTCCTGACAAAATTGCTCCTATTTTATTAAAGTACTGCGCAAAGTCTTTATCTATGCCACTCTGCCAAATATTCAGGAAATCAATTGCTTGTGGAAAATTCCTTGATGTTTTGAAAATATCTCACATTGTTCCTATACATAAGTCTGGTCCTAAACAAAATGTCTGTAACTATCGTCCAATTTGTAAGATCTCTTCCATTCCTAAATTGTTCGAAAAGATTGTTTAAAATAAAATTGTTTTTTTTTGTTAACTATGTTATATCGAATCATCAACATGGATTTACGAAGGGAAGATCTACTTCAACGAATCTGGCACTTTTTTGGAACTATGTCGTGAATCATTTCTAACTTGGTAGGCAAACTGATGTTAGTTTTACGGACTTTGCAAAAGCATTCGATAAAGTTAATCATCGTACCCTTATTCAGAAGCTATTGACTATAGGATTCCATTCGACCATGCTTAGTTGGTTAGAGTCCTACTTAGTTGATAGGGTCCAATATGTCAAAATCGATGATTGTCTTTCGGTTCTTATTAAAGTAACATCTGGTGTTCCTCAAGGGAGCCACCTTGGGCCATTATTATTCCTGTTGTTCATCAACGATCTACCACTCGTCGTCAAACATCCTGAGTGCCTCCTATTTGCCGATGATCTTTAATTATTTCGGTCCATTAATTCAGAATACAATTGCGACTTATTACAGCAAGATGTGGCCGCAGTCAATGACTGGTGTGAACGGAATCACCTCCTTCTTAACGTCTTTAAATGTCAATGTTTCAGCCTGCTGAGATCTAATGTTCCTATTATATATCAATACCTTATAAATTCTAATCCTCTTACTAGAGTAACGTCTAAGAAAGGCCTTGGTATCATTCTCGATCACCAACTAAATTTTTGGGAACATACGGATTATGTAGTCTGTAAAGCTAATGCGTTGCTTGGTTTCCTCAAAAGAAATTCCAAAGATTTTTCCGATCCGTATACCTTAAAGGCTTTGTATGTATCTCTGGTTAGATCCAACTTAGAGTATGGCACTATAATATGGAATCCATGGACCATGCTATGAGACTCATTCTAAAAGAATCGAGAGAGTCCAGAGAAACTTCACGCGGCTTATGATAAAACAGCTAAATTGACGTATAAACATGCCAGCTTATAATTTCAGGTGTTTGCTAATAAGTATCAGTAGTCTTGAATGTCGTCGTAAGTGCTTTTCCATCATATTCGTAAGAGACCTGATTCACTATCAAATTCGTTGTCCTAAATTATTGTCATTGCTTGAGGTTTACTCACCGTATCGTTGTAGTTATTTCCACTTTCGGGAAAATAATAATATGACTAATTACGCTCGTAATGAGCCAATTGCGAGACGTATCAGAGACGCCAACTCTATGATAAGGTCTATAGATTTATTTTTGGATTGTTCTAGAGCAACTTTTAAAGACAAACTTCCTTTTCTTTTAAACCAACCCTAGAATCATAATTTTTTTATTATAATAATATGCTATCTCTTATTTCATACTGTTATCTTTTTTCATTTAATATATGTACATAATTTTAGTTAGTCTGTAAGAGGTTTATAATCTAATAGATGAAGGAATAAATAAATAAATAAGGAGTCGCTTATTTACTTTCTGTGCAAATGTCCAGCTCTAGCGAGAGCCGAGCAACGCACACTTTTCTTCGACGGTCTTAAAGAAATATCCGAGAAAAGGCTTGGAGAGCTGTTCCTCTTACTGAACTCCACAACTCAATATCTCAAAATTACATTCTAATAAACGGGTCACCTGAGGTTGTGGTATCAAAATGGCGCCCTTTACGCGCTATTTGGGATTTCTTCCATCGAAACCTCCACTTCTACCTACCTACCCTAACCCAATGTGAATCCTGAAACGTTTGGAAGATTTGGGACTGATGGACATTTTAAATACCTTGTGTTGCACAATATGCATACGACCTTTCCTCAATCCATTCATTCACATTTCCGAACAATGACTGGCGGAAGAACCTTTGAAACATATCCAATCGGCAGGGATCTGCGTTGATCATTTTATTGGAAGAGTGGTACGGTGGAAATTTGAACTATAAATGCCATCTTAAAGAGAGGGTGGAAGTTGGAGTGGAACTCAACAGCAAGATTCTAGAACGAAATGCCCAGACAAAGATAAGTCAAGTTAAATACAACCGCTGTTTCAGTAGGCTAGACTACCGACATGATCCTTGTACCCTAAGAAATTATGACAAGGAGTTGGGTTCAGAAGACAGAGTAGATTCTATAAGGATGCAAGAATACTTCGGATCGGCTAAAAGGAAACTGTAGGAGAGTATTTCGTCAAACAAGCTTTTGGCAAGCGGACAAACTTCGTAGTCACACCGGGGAGATTTTCTCACTTGAGTCACAGAAAATACGGAGAGTTTTTTGCGACCCCATATTGCCAGAGAGTTGCCAGTGTGCAGAGCCTAATTCAGGGGCTATAATTGTTATTTATTAATGAATCATATCCAAAGGATGGCAAAGAACGAGTCCTTTAAGACACCCAGGCATCTAATAAATGAAAATGGGCTGAAAATTGATTACGCAAGACCATATCCTCAATCGCCAAGTGTCTTGTTACCACTTTCTTGGCAATTATCCTCACTTTTCCCATCACATGCACGCAAATATTTGACCACAATCCCCTAGGAGCCCTCCACTCCATCAATACACTCACAAGCTTCCTCCAATTAGCATCATTTTCTTGTATCCTTCTGCTCTGTGTGCAACATTTAATTCCTCATTCAACGGCATCTCGTATGTGCATAACTTTTAGTAGAAGAGTCAAACCAACAAATGAACGCGGGAACTTCACAAGGTTCTCCAGGAGGCAGTTGTGGAACAAGAACAACCCTACTTCCCGTCCATTGCATATGTGCTTTGCATCGTTTAGGGGTTCTATTTATTCTCCATGCCTCCTCCTGAGGTTCCATTTTACACTTCTCCATGACGACACTGATGACGTTCTGTATCCTGGATGCTGCTGATGTTGATTAATTATTATTGTTCTGAAGTCGTCCTTTTCCTTTGATCTCGTGCCGACCTTTCACATAATTTTCTAAAACTCCACATGGATACCGTATGTAGGGGGAGATACCTCCACGTGCTCGTAGTGTACGCTCCACTTCTTCGGTGCTTTGGAACTACTCGTATCTCTTGGGGCTAATCAAAAGGATGTGTGTATGTTCCAGCTGGGAAGCTAATTTCAGAGGAAATATCATGCAACAAGGATCTGCATACAAAGAGAAACAAAGATTGTGACAGAGGGTTAAGGAGTCAATTTCTTTTTTTTTCTTTCTGTCGAACTCATCATAGTGAATGGGGGGGATGAGGTGGGGTTGGGTTTTTAGGGTGGAAATACCCGAGAGCGCGTTCTTGATCTTCTTGTGTTTTGCCATCCGTTAGGCGCAACTCTTTGACAACAAAGGTAACAGGCTGTTTAGCAAGTAATTCAAAACTGAATAGGGTCGGTGCTTCGTTAGGCTTCTCTGGGAAGGAGAGGAACGTGCTCCGTTAGCAGTTCGTTTGCATAATAATTCTAAATTCCTTTTTTGGTATAAAAGCCCACTGAATGGGGTCAAGTTTTTCATTTGTGTTGCGTTTGATGTTTGATCAAAGAGAGATGATATCACTTTCTGTTAAGCCTAGCGGTGTGCGCGGGGGGTTGGTGGGTCTGGTGGAATTATGACTAATGACTAATAAGATAAAAAAGATTACAAAATATGTACTGCGGTATGTACTCGTGCAAGGGTTGATTACTCATAGTTGCTAGGTAAGCTCGCGGCATTCGAAATATTATTAAATTTATGAGAAGGTAAACAAAAGAAGGCTTTTTGACACGAGATTTGGCAGTTGTTTCGACATAATGACGATAAATTAAGAGGAATATTTTCAAGAAGTGGTGTCGAGGGTGAGCAACTTTAAGGCGGTTGCCGTATTTTAATACACTTCACAAGTTTGGCAATGGCAAATTATTTTCTAGCACACATTCACTAGTTTCCTTATCAGAAAACATGTAATCGACTAAACATCGGTTTATAACACATTATCCACCACCATCTTGCTTGTTTTTTGGCTACGTATCCTATCTTACCAACCTCGGTTTAAGATGCAGAGAATCGTCGAAGATAGTCTGAAAATGGCATTTCCCATCACTTTTCGAAGTGTTTC
Organism: Brachyopa scutellaris; assembly: GCA_949775065.1. Lineage (NCBI taxonomy): Eukaryota > Metazoa > Arthropoda > Insecta > Diptera > Syrphidae > Brachyopa > Brachyopa scutellaris. The sequence continues at coordinate 16,891,516 of OX459114.1, forward strand.
AGGCTGAATACCGACCGTTTTCTGTCGTGTATTGTCTTAAGGCTTCCAGAGCACGTGGTTTGTTGAGGTTAGACTTCAAATAAGCCCACAGGAATAAGTCTGTTGGCGTTAAGTCGGGTAATTGCGGAGAGCAGTCAAAATCACCATTTTTTTTAAATAAGTCTGTGTCTATGCGGCGTGCTACACAAATAACATCGAAGTTTGTAAAGTGTTGCCGCGAAGAGCTAAAGGTTCTCGGCACGCAGCACAATGTAAAGGGTCCCTGGTCACAGCGGGATACCAGGCAACGAAGCCGCAGATGAACTGGCCAGAAAGGGCTCGGCCCTAGATAAAGAACAAGCAGATGGGACGGTTAAACCTCCTCTCTGTAACCTTCGGGCCAGAATCGAACAAAGATCACCAATTGAAGAGAACAACAGGTGGAAATCACTAACTACCTGTGAGATATCAAGAGGATTGTGGCCAGAATACAACGAAAAAATAAACAGGAAATCGTTGTCAATTCTTATAGGAGTGCTAACTGGGCACAACGCTCTAAGATACCACATGAAAAAACTACGACTAAGTGATGACGACATCTGCAGGGGATGCGGTGATGAGGAGGTACTTGAGGACACAACCCATTTCCTCTGTCACTGCCCTAACCTCTGTCAACTCAGAAATAGAACCCTGGGCAAATTCTTCTTTGAAGACATCGACGAATTATCAGATGGATCACCATGTGACCTGCTTCAGTTTGCCAGGGCGACGGGATGGATAACACCAAGACATTAAAACCACGGGTGGGAACACTTTATGGGTATCACAATGGGTCCACAAGGACCTAAGTGTGATGGGGATGTAACAGTTCTCATCAGCCCGCTAACCTAACCTAACCCCTATGCGGCGTGGTGCCGTCCTGTTGGGACGAAAAGTTGTTCATGGCGTTATCAGTCAGAGTTGGGATCAAAAATGCATTATCAGGGCCCGATAACACTCTCCATTGACGGCTACGGCTGCTCCAGCAGCTTCTTTGAAGAAGAACGTTTCAATGATTCTTTCCGCACAAATTCCAGCCCAAACAGTTACGCGTTGGTTGTGGAGAGGTTCTTCGTGAATTATTTGAGTTGAAGTTGTACGAGAATATAAGTATTTAGGAGTTTTAATTGCATCAAACCTGAACATGAAGAAACACTTAACATCCAAATTAGCAGAAGCAAAGCGAGCAGTTGGTTCAGTTTGGGATCGTTGCATCAACCACAAAAGCGTATCACACAATGCGAAGCAGAAAAAATTCTTTAATTATTCTGTATGGAGCACAATGCACAAGTATGGGGATACCGTCCATACGAAGAGATTGAAAAGTTTCTTCGCTACTTTTTAAGAAGGATACTTAGACTGCCGAGTAGTTCACCCATATACATGCTCCACCTAGAAACTGGTATAGCACCTTTGTTCCTGGATACACTTAAGCTCCACTTGGACTACGTGGTACGAGTAATGGCAATGGACGAAGACAGACTACCAAAAATAGTCTTATCACATATATTATTGACCAAGGGAGTCTGCGTAGAAGAGTGGGAAAGGTTAGCGTCTGATTGCGAGTACAATATCTAACGGTAACCATCAACGAACAGTTAGTGTCTATAAAGAAAAAGTTTACCACCCTATTGGAAAAATCAGGTCAAAGATTGTATGACAAATTCGTAAGCGAAGCCAATGCATCGCAATACAGACGTTACTATAGCAGACTGGACCACTGTTTACGAGATAGAACATATTTTCTAGCTGACAAATCAACCGATATGATGAGCACAATCTTTAAAATAAGAGGGGATCTCTTGCCACTTAATTATATACCGCACCGCCCAGAACTTCCCATCCTGTGTAATCTATGCAACTGAAAAGAGCGCGAGAACGTATACCACTTTCTAGCAGTATGCCCCATCCTTAAGGAACTCCGTTTAGGTATATTTGGAGTGCATATACTCGAGTTGGAGGAAGCGATAAGCATACTCAATGGAGACAGAGGCTGGGATAAATTATATAATTATACATTGAATGCTCTGCGATACAGAAGCTGCATAATCGAAGAAAATTTTTAATGAAACAATAAAAAAACATCTAAACTTTATGAATAGGTAGATATTAATATTAACTTTATAAATTTCCAACTGTTAATCTGGTAGACGGCCTTTAGCCAAACCAAAATGACTAAGAAATTGCTTTGAGCACTTAATGTATCTTTATTTATGTACATATATTTTTTTAATGAATGAATATCTGTCTATCTACTACTACTACTACTACTACTATTTGAGGGTTGAGGTGGTCTGAAACCGAAAAAAATAACTGAAAAATATATCACGTAGAACATCATTCGAAAGGGCTCGAAACAAAGATTCTTAAAATGTTTTTTCTTAATTTTTTCTGTAAGAAACTTTGAAAGTTATTACCAAAAATGTGTGAAAAATATCAGACCTCCTACATTTTTCCCGGAAACTACTCAAAAATATGAAAAAATCATAGTTAATTAAGAAAATTAACTATATTTTTAAAGATAACTTAGCGAATCTCGTAGGTTGCATAGTTTTTGAGAAATTCATGTCGAAAAATTCAATTTTATGTTGAAAAATTCAATTTCTCAACCGATTAACTCGTAAGCTACTGGACCATAATATTGAAGAAATTACCACTATTCGATTAACAATAATTTTGGAAATATTAAAGGCGCTGCCATATAAAAAAAAATTAAAAACAAAAATAAATAACGAACCTGAGACCGCTGAACAGTAGTACAGCGCAAAAAAGGTTAATTGATGCGCTACACACTCAGCCGCGTTCTTAATGTTTATCCAATTCCTCATAATAAATATAATGAATAATATTACTTAGGTATTATACGTTTGTAAAGTGAATATAGAGGTGGGTCGTTATTTAAACAAAATATAACTACATAGTTTTAAAACTACGGAATCCTTTGAGCGCGAGTCTGACTCGCCGGTTTTTTTTTTGCAAAAAAATTTAAAAAAAAAAATGGTCAAAAATCGTACTCAATTTTCACATTTCTCAAAAACATAAAAAGAGACACTTATAAAAAAAGTTTTTTTTTTTTGAAAAATTGACTTCAGATAAAAATTGTGACCTCCAGAAAGTACCCAAATTGCCCAGCTGGGTGGCGACTTACAATGCGCGGCAGCTTATATCTCTGTGATTTTACCAGGAAAATGTTCGAAAGTTTCAAGAAATATTGTTAAATATATGTATAAAATAACCCCAAGATTACAATAAAATACATATAGGTATGTATTCCTTATATGTTAAAAAAATTCATGAAATTCACCCAAAATACACCGTCCTACACCTATTTCCCCCCTAAAGGAATCGAGTTCCACTTACGGATCGGTTGAAAATATCGTAGTGGAACCCGACTAATCCATATGATCTGACTTTTTTTAGGCCTAGCTTCATACAGCTGTGAAGGAATTTCGACACCAATAAGCAAATCTGGATTCAGAAATAAAACCTTTGAGTCCGGGTTGATTTTTTATTAGTTTTATTCATCATTTCATTAATACTTATGTATAACAAACCAGTTAGACAAGCAGTGCATTAGTGGATTTCATAGTACATACTTACATGTCTGAGTGCTACGAGTATGATAGTCTGTTTTCACTTTTTCCCTCCTCCATGAAAAGTTCGTGTTTTCTGTTCACCGATAACATAAAAAAATACAATGAAACCTCCCTTAGGCGGACAGTGATGATGACAACATTTTGTTCACCTAAGGGAGTTGTCTGTTCAAGGGAGCTATCGCAGCTGCATAGAATTCCTCTATCACCTCCTGTGCAGTTGGCCAGTACCCCCCTCCTGAAAAAAAAGTGAGAATATTTCCTAATATTTCTTAAAATATGGAATATTTGTCCAACTTTTAAAATGATTTCACGGGCACGTGGCAACACAATTGAAGTGAATTCTACCGAGTACACTAACCTATCCTAACTATGCAGGGTACATTCACGATATAATATATGTACATATGTATCTGTTTCCTGCAATGTGGTTCTGTATTTGGTATTTGGTTGTGAGGGATTGCTGATGAGCAACTAAATGGAATTTTTGTTGGAAATATGTATATTTTTTGTACGAAAAAGTCTCAAAAAGTCTCCAAAAGAACTGAAAAGGGTCGAAAAGAGGTGTTTTTTTTTTATAGTCGGGTTATAGTCTCTTTGCGTCAAAAAAGGGTCAAATTGCGACTAAAGTGGCATAGCGGCAATGCTGCTGCCATGTATTAGGACAGTCAGTACTTTTGCTTGAGTATTTAGCTTCGGAAGTGTAGAACCGGAATGAGTGAAGGCAAATTAAAACAAAACTTATTCCTTATCTATCCTATGGTATTATAATTTAACATAAGGATTGGATATATCAAAAGCTTCTCATTAAACATTTCTCTTATTTTCTTTGAAGCTATTTAGATACAAGTTCATCTAATCCCTAAGATAAGATAAATGCATTTGTCAAACTCCAGTGCGTGTCTTTCGTTTCCCTTTAAATTCAATTCAACTCAATCATTTTCACTAGAAGTCAAACCACAAACTGAAAAGTATGCCACAAGTGTTAAATAACATCCCGAGTTTCTCTAGTATCCCCCAATCATTCAGATGTCATTTTTCATCCGAATATTGCTTAATTGCCCTCCCCATTTTTCTCCCACACTTCTTTCAAAACAAAAAAAAAAGAAGAAATATCCCAAAGCATGTTCACCACATATAAATTAAATTTCCAGATATATTACCACACTTGTGTGATAATCTCTCCACTTACTCTGCGTCTGCATGTATCTCGGGCCCAACCGAAACATGCTCCCACATCTTTTAATCACAACGCAACAAATTTCTCATGTAATCATAATTAATCAATTGATCAAAGCGAAATGAGAATGAAAAAAAAATACCAAAACATAAAACAACAACAAAATTTCATTAGAAGGAAGGCGGCTCCCATAACCCTCCCTCACCTCCGTCCTTATCTATTCCGTGTAAAACAGCAACTTCCGCCAGTTGGCATCATTTCCTCTAGCCATCGCACCATACGCATTTTGATGAAAAATCGCCCAAAAAATCACTCATCCACAACATCATCTTCTGCAAGTCGAGCGCCCCTTGTGCCCTCCTAGGTCCCAGCTTCCAGCGAACTCCTCCCATTGTGAGTATCAATGAAATTTGAAATGAAAGCAACAACAAAATTTCTCCTCTTTTGAATATAAATCACTTGACAGATGACTCCGATGACGTTTACAACAACGGTACTTGGTGCAGTCGTGTACGAATAGTACCACGGAGATCCGAAATAGCAAAATGGGGCCAATTGGGTGTGCGTACAGAGGGCGCCATTACCAGAATATCGGCTGCTCTAGAAGTGAAGTAGGAACTGTCTTATAGGCGCGCTACATTACGTCGCATTAATTGCTCGCATACACATACAGAGAGTTGTCAAAGTGAGTGTAATTCAATTAATCCCCTGCTCATGCCACGAGCTGCTGCTGCTGGTGTTGAACGTACGGAAGCATAATTGGAGCATGACATCTCTAGTGAAATACAGAATACTCGTGTCGTATCTATGGATGCAATACTCACTAGTGGCCCAAGTTTATCATTGGCACGGCATTGTGAACAAAAGAGGAATTGGGCTTTGCTACTGAGAGGATCCCTGTGGGATACAACACACTCGCTGTTGAAGCACACTTCAATCATATGTCACACCATGTACTCGTAGTTATGTCTCTATGAGACTGTACGGTGTCATTCGAGATGTCATATCGCATTTCGTTCGCATCGCTGGCAAAGTGGTTGTGGGGGCGACTGAGGAGGGATTTTTGAGTCATACTGTCAACCCAGCAGTTGTGTGTGTGTCCATGATGAATCTGTTTTTGGTCCCCAAACTATCCGCAATGAGCTGAATAGCCCAAAGGCTATTTCCTGGGAATTATTTTCCATCAAAATGATTGATTTGATTTTACGGATGCCAGGCTGAGGGCCGAATGAGGGGTGGGGTTGTTGATTATTGCTGTTATTATAGAAATGCAATTATTTCGACGAATTGATGGAGAGTGAGAGTGAGGAGGTTCAATCAAATTGACTGATGCGAGGCATGCTAAAGTTGCTTATCAACCTGGCGAATAAAAACCGTAGACAGAGGAAAAAAAATTGAAATATTATTTTTTGAGATTTTTCCCAATTGATACGGGATTTTTCCCGTTTTAATCAGTGCGGCACAGCGCAGTAGAAATTGTATTTTTTTTATGAGTTTCCAGGAAAATTTGATTATAATTTATGCATTATTCGGCTGTCAATACACAAGGACATGTGAGATGACAGACAAACGGGATGAGAATAATGTAATGTGGATTATTATTTTTATAAAGCAGGGATTGTATGATGAAAAACTGTGCCTGTCTGTTCCCGTACTTGTATTTTAATCATGCCTACTCATTTCAGGAATAAAATGGAATAGACTAACTGGTCGGAACACAATGGTGAAGTTGCAGTTGTAGTATGCAGCGCTATCAAAGTTGATATACACGTTACCGCTATAGCGCGCAAATAATGCAAAGTTGAAGCTGTAGTATGAAAGGTTTATTTTGTGGAATAAATCTAACTTGGAATAACGCAAATATCAAGCGCTCTTTAGGTCCACTGTGTCTCAACTCCTTCACAGCCTGGAGTCCCACAAGGCTACATTGGTCCTTTGATATTTTTGTTAACAATTAATGATATGAATTGCATTATTTTTAACTCTTATTTATCTATCTACGCCGATGATATGAAAATCTATAGGTTCATCAGATCTCCTCACTCCAACACGACCTGAACCGGTCTTGTCCAATTTTTTGGAGTATAATATCAGCTTATACCAAGCTATCACCTACTCACGCAAATGCCTCCCACAACCTTCTTACTTACTTACTTAACGGGCTCCCGACACGTGAAGAGTCTCTGCCTGAGACACGGCAGCTTTCCACTCTCTTCGATCCCGGGCACGCTGCTTCCAGTTGTCCAGACCAAGCGCTAGGGTAAGTCTTCGTCGAATCTCCACTAAGATGTCATTCGTGGAGTTGATGTTTACTCCGAGGTAGGTAAACTCCTTAACCACTTCGTAGTTACTGTTGCCAACAGTGACGTTTTCTCCTAGGCGGTGGACAGATGTTTGTGGGGGGGATTCTAGAGGAGCGAGACAGACCTAAAAAGTGGTATGCTTCGGGAAGATTTTTTAGGTTTTATTCATGTTGATGACCAAACTTCTGAAAACCTGGTAAAAACCATACTACAGACAAGTGTGTTGGCCAAGGTTATGATGGAGCAGCAAATACATATGTCAGGCCACTTAAGTGGAGTACAGAGTAGGATAAGGCAACAGTATCCATACGCCAGATATGTTCAATGTTCACTGTGCAAGTCATCGCTTGAACCTGGCTCTGTCTAATGTCATGTCAACACCGTCGATTCGCAATTGTCTTGTTATAGTAAGCGAAATAGCAAACAAAGTCGTTTTCGATTGGGCTTTTCAGATTTTGCTCTCAGATTTACGATTTGTGCTGGATGGAAAACAAACGAGATTGATCTGTTTTTCTGCAATTGTATTAGTGTGACATTTCACACTTTCTTTATATTTTCTAATTGTATACGAAGTTTCTGATAATATTTTTGTTGATTGATAATAATTTGATATACTGTGTTGACATTTCGTAAAAATTTTTTTGGTGTTATTACAAGTAGGTGTGAATCTCGAGTACAATCCGAGATTCACGAAAATTGATCTAGAGCAGAAAAAAAGTCCTTTTATGGTCAGTTGGAAAATGCAAATTGTACTAGAACACTAAAAATTGTTCGAAATCAAAAAAGAAATCGACATAAGACTTTCCAAAACGCCATACAAAACACACACCAGAGCAGGAAAAAACGACTTTTGCGTCCTTTGTGAAACAAGGTTTATTGAAAGGCATGGCGCCATTGTAGAGCTCTTTAAATTTATTAAATTTATTAAATTTATAGACGTGGGCGATGTCTTCAAAAGCATCAACTCCGTTGGCAGCAATTCAAAGAAGTGATTTCCTGGTAAGCCTGATTGTATTGTATTGTATTGTATGCGAAAAACTTTGTAGTTTAGTTTCCTACAAAATGAATCTTTGAATATCGTGTCTGCAATATAAATCACACAAAACAAGTCTTAAAATCTCTTAAAACCATAAGATAAAATGGCGGAAATTTTTTCAGAGACGCTTTTCGATCCGCATCACAACTTGCCGAGGATTTATTTGAAGTTAACATAACATCTGCGAGGATTACTTTGAAACAAACAACACGCTCCAATCCAGAAACATCGTGTCCTGAAGATTATTTTAAAGTTTCTATACACTTATTCCCTGTCTAGATTCTCTAATACAAAGTCTTACTGACAGATTTATGGTCAACGAGGATGTTTTACCATCGTTTCAAGCTCTGCTTATAGGTTTTGCTGTCGTTAATCTCTTTACTCTTTACTTCGATAACGCAATATCCTTGTCAGCTGTTGCATCGATTGATCCCTCTACTGATGTTCTGAAACTGCTAGATATATGTGACAAGACATACTTCAGGAGTATAAGCTACTTGCTTTCAATTTTGGCCACACTACAACAGCTAGCGTTGAAAGAACCTTTTCAACGATGAAAAGGATCAAAACAGTATCCCAAAGCGTCATGGGCCATCCAAGACTTAGCGCACTTGCAATGCTGTCTGTTCACTCAGGTATTCATGTGGATGCAGATGAAGTGATCGATATTATGTTTAAAAAAAAGACAAAGCGTTTATTGCTGTAAGAAACAATATTAAAAGAATTATTAGGCGTGTTTTTTATTTAGCCTACATAGAATAAAAATAAAAATTTCAATACATAATACAACAAAACCTTAGCCTCGATAGTTATAAAAATATATAAAATTATATAAAATTTTGAACGTAATTTTTTGAACTAAATATTCATGTAGTTTTCTAATTTTTGTATACAGAATTACTTCTTCGAAACTGAACAAGCCCCCTCCGAAACAAAATCCCGGCTACGGGCCTGTTACGCTCCATTCTTGAATAAATAAATAAAGAAATAAATGTTGCTGAGTCTCTAGTTGAGTCAACTTCAACTTGTTCAAAAGAAAGAAATAAATTAGAATAGCAGTACAGGGAACTATTTATTGCTATTATAAAAAGTAATAATATTTTTTAGGACTCTATAATCCTAATTACAAAAATAGCGACTTCATCAGCTGCAGCTACTTTTTATTGTGTTCGAGCAGTTAGTCCATTGATTAATTTTCAAACCACTGAAATGGTTTTGTGTCTCCCGGTTTAATAGTTACTTTTAAAAAAACCTGAGTTGGTAATGTCTTTAAAAAATCGTACACAAAAGACTTTAAATGTTTGGAAACACTCCCGTACCTATTCATATTTTTCTTTCTTTACAGTCCATGGATGTTCAAAGTAGATCTGTTGCTCTTATGTTCATTTCACTTCTCTTCTGTCATCATGTCTCTTTCACTCGGGCTATGCGGTAATTAATAACTACTATCATTGTAATCAATCATTCCTAAAAGCTTCGAAGCTAGTGCACTTTAGAAAAAAAAAATCATGTCTCCTGTGTCGGAACGGCAGACAGTAGTTTTCAGCCAAGCAAACATGTCACCACTATGACATATGAGCATCACGACATAACCGCCTATTCGCATAGACACAGTAAGTTTATTAGCTTAAATGTCAAACGTAATTTTTTGAACTATCAGTGACCAAAGTTTGTTTAATTGACATCGTTTGAAAGTGGACATCGGGATTATGTCAAACTAATTGACAGCGTTTGAAATGTCAAATTTTTTTATGTCAAAGAGCGCGTCGCATGTCGAATTTTTGGTGTAGTTTTTTTTTTTTTTTTTAATACAATTGGCTTTGAATAAAGTAAACAAAAATTCAGTGCAAAAAAAAAGCGCGGCAGCGGTCGGCGTATATGAATACCATTAGCATTGTAGGTCGAAGTAGCATACTTCTAAAGTACGGAAATGTAGTACTGGTCTTTGTGGAATCCAACATTTGTATTGTTCCCAATGACGCGAAACTTAAGTCACTGACTCAATCTTACTCTGTCCTCCGCACAGTGGTTTAGATTGTATGGAAGCGGCGAAATAATTCAATATCTCTAAAAGTACTGTACCGATTTTGATGATATATTTCACTATTTACTATTATTTAAAATTTTATATAATAAAATTCTAATAAGAAAATTTATTGAAAATCCGCTAAAAACAAGTATCTGACAAATAAATATTAATGATTTTTCATAAAAATAAATTCAAATATATTTACCTATATTCGTATTTTTATAATTTTTAAAGGTTCCGTACCCATATGGTTAAAATATCTTTAGCACACTCATACATTACGGTGGTCCACATATTTGAGACAACTTATCACTGATAAATATTGTGAAACAACTATACAGGGTGGGCAAAATTTAAACTCGAAAGAAAAAAATTTCTGGAAAAATTTATCATGTAGGATATCATTCAAAAGGCCTCTAAGCAAAGATTTCAAAAAAAAAAATTTTTAAATTTTTTTCTGTAAGAAACTTTGGAAGTTTTTGCCGAAAATGTATGAAAAACTCCATTCCCCGCGCTAATTTCCGAAACTACCTACTTAAATGAAGAAAACCGTCGAAGTGCCAGTCAGAATAATATACAGTAGACGCTCGATATAGTGAACTTATAAAAACCAGGCCTGTTCACTGAAGCGAGATTGTTCATTGTAACGAGCGTAGACTCCTTGAAGCAAATTTTATCAAAATGTATATGTTTTTACGTACAATTCATCGAAAATAGAATATAATTACAATTTTTCTTTGCGATTACTAAAAAACAAGCCAATATTTATTCAATATTCTTCCGTAAAAAACATAATACATTCCATGTACTTAAAAAAAACAAAAATACAACAAACTTAAGCTGTGCTTAGGTGACATGGTCACAAAGAATATCGTTCAAAAAATAACAAAATAAGCAACACGCACTTTGTTTTTGCACTAAAAACAACCACAAGCTGTGAAACAAACAAATATTCTAAATAGTGAACAAACTTGTTCACTATTTTGAATAGCCTGTATAAAATATTGTGTGTTCACTATATTGGATTGTTCACTATATCGATGTTCACTATATCGAGCGTCCACTGTATTTATAACTTACTCTAACTAAAAATAGACATGCATTTTCAATCTACCCCAATACGAAAATTATATTGCTTTAGAGGGAGGTATAGTGAGATTTCCATCTCCATATAATGACAGACTGGAAAAGAGAAGACTTTTCAATGGTATTATTGAACTGATAAGCGGGAGGGCAGCTTGATGCAGCTTTACATGCAGCTGGTACAGTTGCTTAGGTGGACAGAGGGGTGTGGGGCACGTTAGTTCTGCTCAAACCACTGTGCAATACTTTTCCTCATTGCGCGTCTTTATTTTCGATGGATGGTTTGACGAAAATGCGGGTTTGGTTAGGTTAGGTGAGCTTAGGAGAGTCATTTGCAGCAGATACAATTTCGCCTAGAGGCGAGTATGTATAGGACAGACAGTTAACAAAACCATTTTGATCTTATGATGAATCTTTTGGGATCTGTAAGCGGCATCTTTACCAAGTTTACCAGGCAGTCAATGAACCGTGCGTCCATGCAAGAAAGGTGACGTACTTGGAGGGCAGGGCAATGGGATAGAAGGTATGCCATGGAGTTTATTTTATACGACTTCTACAGAAGGAGGATACCGTATCTTTTGGCCACAGTGTCCGACGGATTTGGTTTTTCCCCTGTGCAGTGCTGTTGTGAGTTACTCATTCATCAATCGAACAATTTGAAAACATTCAGCTCCCAAGAATGTTAAACAAATAATAACAATCCAACAGATTGGGCAGGCAGCTATCTCTTGTGATTAGAACCGTCTGACACTTGATGAACTCTTTGCAATTTCTTTGATATGATAACATAAATATGGCCAACGTTCAAAACGTCCAAAATTCTATAAAATATCTCAAACAGTCACCTTCTGCTGGAACCTGCTAAGGTAAATAAAAATCGGCCCCATCTAAGCGAAATACCGACCTCAGATGAAATTTAATTATCTCATGATATCAACTCCAACTCATACCCCACAACTCTAAATGCCACCCCTTTTACGGGACGACACTATGCACATACATATAACGAAAAAGGCACCTGCCGCGGATGCCTCTTTAACTGCATAAATCAAAAAACCAACTCCACCTGCTGGCTCACTGTTTCAAACGCACCTCATCCCCACAATTTGCTATAATCAAAATTAATTTTCTACTCCATGCTCATCGGTCTTTGATGAGCGAGCGCCGCCGCCACTTGTACCTGCGTAATTAATTTCCATCGTCCGTGCAATCAGTCACAATATAGCCGGCAGTGCTCTCTCTCCTCTGGACGCACACACCGACCGGTCTGAAACCATGTTGAAGCGTTTAATGAAATCTCTTTTCCAAGCCCCACAGGACTACAGTCGATTGCCTGTCTCCCATGACATGTGCAACAAATTGCATGAGGGTGGTCAGAACAAGCGTGCAATTTCTAGCTTTTTTTTTTGTTGTTGTTGTTGTTGTATCCTTTGAAGCACCTCGCACCTCGAGGCGAAAGTCACAAGTTCCACAAAACAGACAAACGATGACGATGACCATTGACCTTCCCGCAGCCAGAGAGGTATTATTTCCGCCACCCGTATGGTTGCTGCCGCCGCAACCAGTATCATCACATCAAAGGCAGCCAGCCGCTTGCCTCTCCCCAATCTCTGAGTCTGATCCCAATGCGATGGTGCTGCGTTTTGTTTTATTTATCAAGCGGCTGCCTTTTAATAAAGTAGCGGGCGCACAATAAGAAACAAATCACAAAAAAGAACTCAAGTTTCACTCAATTTGTTGGACAGGCAGGCAACCATCATCAGATGCGTCAGAAAAAAAAAAAAAAAAACCGAAAACAATTTTTAGTTGGCCTTCAAATTTGTCTTACGTTTAATCTCCCCCCACCGCCCCCGGTGTACACTCCAACAGAAACTCAAAGTCTCGAGGATCTATAATACCACGTTTGGGCTTGGATCTGATAAGCACAAGAGATGGTGAATTCGGCATTCGTGCCCCGCGGCTTGTGGATGAAGACACAATTTTTCTTCTTCTTTCTTTTCCGTTGCAGGTGCTGGTCTTGCTCGTAGAGCGGCCTTAAGGATGGGCTCTTATCAAGATCATTCCACTGTATAGGTACTCACAATTTTAATATGAAGGCGGTCGGTCACGTAGGAAACTTCACACCTTTAGCAAAATTTATGCATGCATTCGTGAATTTGAGTATTGATTTCTTGGAAGATGTGCAGATTGGCCGACCTGCGTGAAGCCAGCTTCGTTTTCTGGTAAATTTCAGTTTCAGAAAAGCCAGATACCCAAATGGTTTAGCTGTGAACGTTCTAAAAATAACTAAAGAGCGCTATTGTCATCCAAATCAAGGCAATCCGCCGCTAATTAACAACCCTCAGTGCAGCGTCCGACAAACGTCCGCAAATCTGTACGTCCAAATTGTTTATCGCACTCAGTGCTGTGCACTTTCCGCCATCAACATGCGACCAAGTGCCACTCGAGTACTTGCGCTGTTGCAGGAGGGGATTCATACAGCGGCGCGGCGACTCATTCCCAGAGGGTCGTCGTCATCGTCGCCGTCGACATTCGTAAACAGAATTTGAATTATTTTAATTAATGCCAAAAAACAAATCGACTGGCTGCTGCGATTGATGACGCAGTAACGCTGCTGCGGGCTGGTGGCATGCAGTCGCCTCCCTTTGATTTTATGATTAATTACATGCTTCCGCGATAATTGCTTTAAAAGAAATCCATTAAAGCGATTCCTTGGCACATCTCGCAAGCTACTTTGCTCATTTGGCCCGCAATTGCAATGCTGGCGCTGAATGCAACAACGTAACAAATGCACAAAGCACATTCAGAGCATCAGCATCAAGCATCAGCTTTGGCATCATCATTTTGGGGCCAGAACAAAAATCATCAAAAAGATGACAGGGTTGCGGGTTGAATTGAATTTCAGTTTAAAGGTCTGTCTGCACCGTTCCCGTTCAATGTTTCAACATTTGACTTTGAAGTTTTGTAATTTGATTGTAAGTGGACCGGCAACGCACATAGAGTGGACATTTATTTTATGCTCCACTTGGACAGTCCCAGAGAAGGGGGGGGGGGGGGGGGGGGCCATCGGCTGCGGCGAGAATAATTCGTAATAAAGTGGCGAAGCATCTGCATTGAAGGGGGTTTCCAAGTTGATAGCCAACATAAAGCGGTTGGGGCTATGTTCGTTTGTTGTCAACTTTGTAATTGAAACGACAGCTGCTGTTGGGTATGGAATTTGTAATTTAACTGTAGATTGCTGTCATCATATTTTGGGGTTTTTTTTTTTTGTTGTAGATAGTAGTTATTGTTTAATGAGACAATAAACGGGAGTTTTGTTTGTTTTTTTTTTTTTTTTGTGGAAGACATTTGCAAACTTTGCATAAATGAAGTTGGGGCATGCCCTTGGCTGTAGGAGGAGGAGAAAATGAAACTTTTTAATGTTTTAAAAGTAAGTGGGAAACTGACGTTTTAGGCGCATTTGGGGGAATCGCAAAAAGGGAAACATTCTTATCCCGTTCAATGAAATTCGTAAAATTGCAAACTCAAAAGTGTTGTGACCCTTTAGAGAGAGGCAAATCTTTAATAATAATAAACGAAACAACTAGACCAACAAGTGTCATCTATGATATGACCTAGAATATTTCGCAGCGTGTTTCAAGCTGAGGTCCATGCCATGCGCCTTGATAGAAAGCCATCAAGGGCGCTAACATAAATATGTATCTTCTCAGACAGCCAAGCCGCACTCAAAGCTCTGAGCGCCTACTGGACTTAAGATAAGACTGGTAAAGTGCTGATTCAATGCTCTCCAATCACTAGGCACTCACAATAAAATGAAACTGTGATGGGTGCCACAGGTCACAGAGGCATTAAAGGAAATGAGACTGTGGACAGGTTCAACTGCCGAATTCTCAGCCCCGGAACCCTCTTGTGGCATAAACTGGACGACACTTGCAGCCTTTATTAACTATTGGGAACATAATCGTCGACTCTTTGTCAGTGGACAAATGTCCCGGGGCTCAGACAAGCCAAGCTGTTAACTAAGCCGTGTACCCATCACAGAGAACTTCTGCACTGCAATAAGAAGTATTCAATGTACGAGTACTTAAAAAGTCCGTCTAGCGAGACCGATTGTCGACTCTGTTTAGACGAGGTCGAGATGGCCGAGCACGTGTTTTGTTAATGTCCGGCACTTTTTGGGGTCACCCGGTGCGGCCTATCCGAAATCACCAAAAAAAAAAAAACGTAACGAGAGAGTAAGAAATTTCCGCTGCAAATTTTAGCCCAAGAAATTAATTTTTTCCATTTTTGCTCTTAAATATGTTCCAGTACTTTTCCAGACTTTTACAGTACTTCAATTTTTCCTCCGCTCCCTAAAGTTTGAGAATCTGTAAATTTTGGGGCAAAAATTACGGTAACACATTCACGCCCCGGTGTGCCGGAGAGTGGAAAAACGACACAATTTTGGTTTGTGTGTAATTTTTTTTATCTCTTATTAAGTGTTCGGTTCAAATTATATGTATTAAGTAACATGCGCCATTCCTAATCTGTGGGGGCGCCTATCGCAATCAAGTTCAGGTTTTTTTTTATGTGAGTTAGGCTATCATAATGTTTTAATTTGGCTTGTGGCTCTGTAAAGTGCGCCCCCTGAGGGTTGCGCCCCTGGCAGCCGCCCGCCTGCCCAGCCCCTAGCTATGACGTAGGTAGGAATAGTACTATCCAATAGAGTTAGCTTAGGCTTTGACCCACCCCATATGGAGATGGTTTTAGCCGGTAAGAATCCGGCACTACCAATGCCTGTTGGACCATTTGTGCCTATGCAAGGTTTCCATCTATCACTACAAAAAGAAAGCCTCTTTGAAGATGATGCGTACGTAAAAAATCATCTTAGAATGCAACAACCCAAGATCTAGGATTCAAAGAGTCTAATGTCAAAAGCAAAGTTATTGAGAAATAACGACGATGATTTATTGACATCTTTTTCGCATGGCATGACAATCAGCTTTAGTTTTGTGTGCGTGTCAATTCTTTTGATATTTGTACAACACCCCTTTTGTATGCAACCTTGAAAGGCTAAAAGACTTACTTAAGGCATCCTCGTACCAATATTGTCACAGTTCTCAGTCAGTTCTTCCTTTTCTTCCTTTTGATTTGGGGCGATTTAAGAATACAAATATAAGCTCACCCTGCAAACCATTTCACCACTCTCCCCCGTGCTTTTGGCTTGAATTAATGTCCACCCATTTCATAATTAATATTAAATTGAACCACTTCACAAGTTGCCCGGCTACACCGGAACAATAGCTACGGGCAAATATCAAAATGTGTTAAAGATTATTTAACTCCTCCCACCCTCTGTTGCGAATGGGTGGTGGTGGCGGTGGTGGTGGTGGTAGTGGTTGCGAATTGTGGTTCTGTGATGTGTTCGTGTGCTGCCATCTGTCACCAGGTCTATTATTAAGCCATCAAGATTAAACTGACAGCTACAAAAATGGAAAGAAAAACCATTCACTAAACTGTGCGGTGTGCGAACAAATGTGCCAAATGGATACCAAATGGAGGATGACGGTTATTTTTTTTTGTCATTCAGTTTCATTCGTGTATTTTGTTTTCATGTTTCAAGAACGCTGCTGATGGAAATTATTTGAATTCGCTTTGATGATGATGCTGATGATGGGGAATCTTCAAAGAGGGGACATTTTTTGTTTTTTTTTTTTTTTGTTTTGATTTTTGGTTGTAAAGTAATTTGCCGCAGGCACTCTGAATGACTTCCTCCACTTTGTGTGTCATGATAGATCTTTACCCCTTTGATGATGCGGATGATGTGTATATGATTGCAAATGGGTGATGATGATACATTGAGGAATGGTGTTATGGCATATTTGAGGACTTCCCACCCCGTAGGTAGAGCATAGAAGACCGAGGTTTTTTTTCTTAATTTAATAGCAACTTAAAAAGAACTACGTGACAATGTGGGTGGTTGTTCGGTGTTAGATGCGAGAAGGAAAATCAGGGATTTTAGAGGAAAATGTATTTTTTGTACTGAATTTGCATAGCTTTCTCTGTTAATTGGTGTAAGATATCAAAGAACATTTCGTTTGACACCGATTGAGATTGTCTGCCGTCTCGGATCGAGAGCTTAGTCGGAAAGCTGAAGGGAGAGAAAATTTGTTTTTACTCTCTTGTTATGGGTGGTGTCTTGGCTAAACTGAGGGAAATTAGGAGTCGTTTTGTGTCCAGACTAGAGCTCGAAAATAACTCTAAACCTTTATTTTCATTTGGTTTCTCTCTGAGAGATATTGCATTGGGTATTGACATTTAGGTCTCAGAGATATATTTATATGAACTCACCTTTTCGCTTCTCGTTTGAGATTTATTTTTTAATTTCAAATAAATCTCTGTTCTGTTGACTTTTTTTTATAAAAATTTAATGGAAATGATCAACCGAGTATGTACATAGAATTCAATTGTTTTCTTTATTTCACATACATATATTGTAATATGTAAGTATTTTAGGTATAAATAGAAGAACATTTTTTCATGGGATCTCATATAGTGAAAGTGTATTAAGAAGTATTTTAATATTTTAGGAATCAAGTCTAACTAAAAGTAAGCTCTCAAGGTTTTTTTTTTATATTGATAAATGCCAGCTGAAGAATCTATTTATTTATTCATTATCTACCAGGTAATCCTTAAAATATTTCTATAATATGTATTACTAATCTATATCTTCTATACATATAATAAAACTGCAGATTAAAAACTGTTTGTGCGCGTATCACGCTAGAACTACTGGACGGATTTTGATGAAACATTGACATAGTGATTGCTTATTTTCTTGGACCATATCATTTATACTTTTTATCCCGGAAAATGGCATGGTTTTTAGAAAATATTGAAAAAACTGCATATTTGAAAGGAAAATTATATTGATTCAGCCCTAACTCAATAATGGCTTATCAGATTGAAAAACAAAAAAACAGGTGAATTTAGTAAATTTTCCCCTGATTCATTTGAGGTATAAAACATACTTCTGCGTTATCCTGAAGCTGAGCAATGTTCAAAACAATTTCTCAAAGCACCGCCCACAATTTTCTTTCAGTGGAGACCACTGCCAGCAGCTGTGAAGCAGTGGCTATCGTTGCAATAGTGTATGTGTGAGTATATGTGCGCGCTCTGACGTGATCATTTGTTTTGCACTTTACGGTGCTACAATCATCACAAACATTTGTGGCTCTCATACTCAACCAATTTTAACAAATGAGGTGTCAAAAGAAAGATATATATAAATATTATTAACAAATTTAAGAAAAAACTACCAAAAACTAATATTCTACCCAAAATGTACTCCTGTTGTTTTAAGAGTGAATTTTGGTTCATATATCGCACTAATAATGCAAAACAATAATGCAATGTTTCTTCGCTCCCAATGATATTTCATATTTTGTATGCATGAGAAAGCCTTTAGAGTGCGAATGCGAAGCATGCCGAGCACGGGTTCAGGTAGTTAATTTATAAAATTGTTTGGTATTATGGAATACTTCAGCATAGCCCGCAAAATAATTTGTGATCTATTAGATTAGAGCCTCCAATTTCCTGGTATATTAGAAAGTTAAAGAATATGTTTTTTTTAACACTTCAGGTTTTCTTCAATCATTAAGAATTTCTAAAAAATCATTTAAATACGCTCTTTAGGAAATAGGTCAAGTTATGCAAATTAGTAAAAGTTGCAGGCGGGCGAAGCGAAGCGAGCACGGGTCAGCTAGTTTAATATAAATAACTTAATATAAATTATACATTTAATTCATTATAAATCATATTAAACATTTATAATTACATTTAAGTGAATTTTGATTTTAGGATTTCATGTACAATTGTTTAAAACGATCACGATCTAAAGTTAAATATAGGTCAACATTTACTACCGCATTATATAAAATCACTTAACGCCTTATAATTGCACTCAATCCATAGTGTGTCCTATGTAAAGGAGGAATAAATAATCTTGGCTCTTTTAGAACTTAAGCTATAGGGGAACCTGGGGACACTTGATCCCTTGGGAGACTTGATCACTGGCTATTATATCGATGTGGGAATGTTTTTGTTTTTACTGCTCACTGGCAACACATTATTTACCGTTGGTTAGAAGCGACAAATATTAATTTACAACTCGCGCGCAGATAGCAGTATTGTGGTGACGTGTTTTTCTTTTTTAGTTGTCCAATTGTTTTTTTTATAAGTATTTTTACTGTTTTTCTAACATAGGTGTTGATAATTAATACGAGTTATCTCTGAAAATAATCGAAAACGGTTTATTTAGATAGGTCTTCGGAGGCTTTTTTTTAAAAAAAAATATCGATACGTATTAGAAAAATTTTGACCCCAGGGTAGATTTGATCCCTATAATGTAGGGGAGACTTGTTCCCAAGATATTGTGCTTCAATAAACACAATATTTTGCAGTTTTTCGAAAATATACGCTTATGATGAAAAAGTTTAAATTTGCGGGCAGAATCTATGTGGAACATTGACGAGACTAGGCTAACTACAGTCCATAAACCAAGGGGAAAAAACAAGTAAACAAAATGACGTCAGGTGAACTGGAAACTGCATGCTGTGCTATTACCTGAACGCAATGGGGAACTATCTTCCCCCTTTATGATCTTCCTACATAAAAATTTGCAGGGCCGTATGCTGTATCCTCCCATAATTAAGTCTGCCCTAAGTCCGGATCAAGTCTCCCTGAATGGGGAACACTTGGTTATTTTGGATAGTTTTAGAAAAACGGCAAAAAATATATTTTATCTTACATTCTTTCTTAATTAAACTGTACAATATGATGAACAATTAAATTGTTTATAATATCGTTAAAATAAACAGGCAATTAATGTTTTACTTTTTAAGATATTTGACAAATTAAAAAGGGGGGGTCAGGTGTCCCCAGGTTCCCCTACCTTTTCTCGCTTAAAATAAAATGTAAGAAGAAAAAGCTGGTTAAATGACGCCCATTCAACTCCAAATCACAAGCACGGCACTTTGATTTTGTAGTGTTCGCATTACATATATTGAAAAAAGTTTCGAATTGTTTTGTCTGATTTTCTGCCCATAGTCACAAACTTGCACTCACTTCCACTGAACTTGATTAGACAAGTGTTTATTAAACAAATAAATGACTAATCTGATCACTAATCTGCATTTCCGTATGCACTGCTTGCTAACTAAGTGACGACAGTAAATGAGATTTATTTTTTTCTCTCACTTCTTTCTCTCCGACCAAGAGCGCAAAAAGTACAGTAAAAAAAGAGAGAGTCATTTTCGAGCTCTGGTCCAGACCAAAGGGTCGATCACAATTAAAGTTAAGTGCAAAAAGTACACAAAATGCGAAAAATATGTTCTTTCTCTATCCGATACACTAATAATTCTTAGCACTCTGTCGCAAGTTACCGAAAGTAAAACACTTCAAAGCTAAACACAGGAATCTCTCACTTTTGAATACCAATACCACCACAAAACATTTCCAAATATATTACAAAGTTTCTCTCATAGATGGCATTATTATTCGGAATTTTGAGCGAACAGTCCTTTTTCTTTTCAAATGACATTTAAATTTTAATTTCAAGTTTGATTGACGTTTCTACATACAGAGGGCACCAGCGTACGCGTGTAATGTCCATTTTTTTTACACTTTTTGCATTTAACTTTGATTGTGATCGACCCTTAAAACTGCAACAATCATTTTCTGTAGAAGACATAGAGTCCCATTATTTATTGTTTTGTATTTATAACTCCTCTCCAATGACATTCGACACTTTAAGTATAACATCAATTAGATAGATACTGTTACAAAGTCGTCAATAATATTTTTTTTTTGTGTAAAACCACACATTGCGACTTTAATTATTGAAGGATGAGATGCAACGGGACCTTGAGATCTATTGTGCCCTCTACAAGCCCTCGACGAAGGAACATCTCTCCCGTCATTATTTCTGGAATCGGTTAGAAAGAGCTTCGCTCACACCTAGCTCAGGTGAGAATTCCTAGGTCAAAGCCCGTCCTCCAGACCAATTTCACTGAGAAATTTCAGTAGGAGATTGGGTAACATGAGTGGTTGATCCTCTGCTGTAATTTGGTATTAACCTAAGCACTTGAATCTTTTCTGTGTTAATGCCCCACATTCCAATAGTATGTGTTCTGGAGTTTCACTGGACTCATTGCAAAATCCACATGAGTCTTTATATGATAGACCTAGCCTCCTGAGACTTCCCTTGAGTTTACAATGCACCGTGAGGAACGCAGTCAGGATGCGGAGTTTGATTTTATCCCGGCTAATGCAGGCTTTTAACCTTTTGAGATTGTAATTACCCAAAAGTTTCTTCGCCTGTCTTAGGCCCTGAGTTAATGTCCAAGACTTAGTCCTGTTCGCCTTCTCCAGTGATCGGAGCTCATCTTTTATGGTGTGTTCCCCTATGTCAGGCTTCAGGGCCCACAAAGGGTGTGGCAGCCTCTTTCCTGGCAAGTTTGTCCATCTCTTCATTTCCATGTATCCCCAGGTGTCCTGGTACCCAGTAGATGGTGACGTTGTTTCATTCGTCCGTCTAGGTCTAGGCATTCCCAGATAATTCTTGATTTGAAGATCCGATCCCCTATTGCCTTGATAGCTGCTTGACTATCTGATATTATTCTCTGTTTTAGCGCTTATCAAGATTGAGCTGGGCACATCTGGCAATAGCACAGATTTTAGCTTCAAAGATGATGATGCCGGGCCCAAACACTCCTGCCCTCATTCATTCCATAGTTCTCAAATCATCCGTGTATCATTTGGTATGAGGACTCAGCCTGTAAATACTAGATTTTCAGCTTCAGTCTTGGTGATCTTTAAATTGTGTACAAAAAAGAATGAGTTCTTTTATTCTTACTTATTTTGACTGCGCGAATTGATGCCATAACGTCTTAACAACTATCAGGCGTCAGCAGTCCAATGTACGTTTTGGATTCAACTGTCAAAAAAACGCACCTATATTTCCTATACGAAGCACATATTTACCATTGAAATGTGCTCGCATACGTTCGCCTGAATAAAGAATACCTCCTCCAATCCATTCATCCGTCCGACCATTACGCTCGGATTGATATCTTTGCAATCGGCTTCCAACAAACAAAAACAGTTAAAAATATTTGCATCCTACCACACGGAGACTGCACTCATCATTCCGCGGGACACAATTTCAAGTCCACATCTTTCTTCTCATAGTCGCGTCGCGTCGCTTCTGCATCCACACACCGGCCACCAACGACATGCAGCTAGCCCTCGGTGTACGATGTGCTGGTGGATCAACTTTATCCCATCGATTTGCTTCCCAAATCCAAAGATCTGTCAATGCTGCATTCAGAAAGTAACCCCATCCGAGAGAGATCACCGTCAACAAAAGTGCGCGGTTCCACCATGACGAATGCCAGAAACAACATCGAATGACCGACGACCGACGACCGACCGACTCTGGAAAACAATAAAAAAAGTGAAGAAAAAACCGCGGAGCGTAGCCTGTAATTACAGAGCGCTGGCCGGGCTGTGCTGCCCTGGAGCATCGGTGAAGAAACGCAAAAAATAACAAAGCACCAAAACCAAAACTCAGACCGACAACGGGCGGCATTTGGTCTTTGTTTGGAGCAGCGGCGCGGCAGCCGTTCCCTTTGGCTAGAGTTCAACTCTGCTGTTATGGTATGGCTGCCATGGCATGGTCAATCTCGCTTTTGTTATTTTTTTTTCTTTTCTTTTTTTATGTGAATCTCGATGATTGTGAAATTTTAACTTTGTTGGTTCTTGGATTCATCCCTCCCACCTTCCCATCCAATGGACCATGGCCAGCCAACATCCTATCCGACTGATCATCCCTTCCAACCCCTTTCCCCCCAAGCAACTGGAAACGGTGTGCATAGTAATTTCTTTGAATTATGGATGTGACGTGATTTTGCACGTGTAATGTCTTCATTTAGTCCATAAACGATATTGGGGCATTTGGAGGGCATATTGCAATAATGGCACAATGGCTGTGATTTATTGGCAATTTGAAGTGAAAAGGGTACACGGAGCACACGTAGCATCCCTGTCTATAGATTTGGAACCGTCATTATTATTTTGGTCAGCTGCTGCTGCCAACAGGTAAAACCCTAATGGTCATCCTTGGGATTATCAGTTTGTCCTCTTTTGTGCTCATCTCTGTGTGTGTGTTTGGGTTCATGTGTGTAAGGAAAGATTTTTATCTACGATTGCAATAATCTGTTTTGCTCTGATATACCGTTATTATCTTAATTACTTAATTATGGCAATGGAAAGGTTTCCGGGGTCGGGAAATAATTTAAGGATAAAGGACTTCGTACATATTTAATTGTTGAGTTCATTGTGCGGTTTAAAAGGTTTTTCTTGTCAAAGATTGTAGAGGTTAGCAATGTGACGATGACTAAGGTTGAGCTCTGTCAAATGTTAAAAAAGATTAAATTTATCCTTCAAAAAAAAAAAAAAAGGAAGGAGGATAGAGTTGTTGTCCTTCAATTCTTCAAGTAATTTTATAAACCCCTTACTTTTAGTAAACGTGCAATTAGGACTAACTGTGGTTTGACCACCTTTATGTCCATTATATTAAATTGACTGCTTAATTGCGCGCATCCAATCGATCAAAATTGACGGCCGTCTGCTTAGTTTCGTCAAGTTTTCGTTCATTTAATAGTTCAGTGAATAGCTTTATTTGATTATTTCGCAAGCTTACATCACCTTATCAGCATTGGAAGATGCTACAACTTTTGCAAATGGCGGCAACTGTCAGTTTTGTTTTGATATTTGTGAAGTAAACAAATGCAGAATACACTTTGACAGGCTATGGAACCCTATATTTCTCAAGGGCGCGGAATACTTGTGACTATTTGTTTACGGAATAATTCACACTTCTTTCTTTGCTGTTTCTTGATGTCACGGTGCTATCAGAACAAGCGTGGCTGTCAGAACTAGTGGGTGGCTGTGGCGTAGTGGTAGTTGTCGTCACTTGTCAAGCTTAAGGTCCACGGTTCAATTCCAGATGTCTTCAAAACATTTATTTCTCACGAAATAAAAATAAGTTGATCAGTTTCAGGAGTTAATGTCAACAACTAATGTGAAGGAATAACACTGGCAGTATGGCTGAAGAAATTGATCGCACAAGCAATAATAAGGAACATCTGGAAAAAACTTCTGTGGATCATAAGCAAGTCCACAAGAAAGGAGACCCCCTCAACTGCTCCAAGTACAGAGGCATCAGTCTCCTCAACATCGCCTGAAGCCGACTGAGGAGACTCTATATAAGACCCTTATCATCACAGTCATGCTACATGGAGCTGAAGCATGGACATTATCGAAAGCGGATGAAGATATCCTTGGTCGCTTCGAGAGAAAAATCTTTCGTACGATATTCGGTCCCGTTTGCATTGACGGGTTCTGGAGGAGAAGATTCAACTACGAACTGTGCGAGCTGTACAGCGACATCAACCTGGTCAAAAAACTGCACATTGGGCTAGGATATGTAGAGCGTATGGACATCAACGCTCCGTCTCGGAGAATATTCGATTCTAGCCCGGAGGGTCAGCGCAGCAGAGGACGACCTCGCCTAAGGTGGGGCGCACAAGTATTTTAGAACAAGACCTCAACCAACTTGAAGTGCGCAACTGGAGGCGGCTAGCTAAGGACCGGGCTAACTAGAAGAGGTTGTTAGTTTAGGCCTAGGTCCACCCCGGACTTCAATAGGGGTTCAATAGAAAAAACTTAAATTTTATATCGGGTTTACTGTAGTGAGCATTTCGACCATTTCTCGCTCATTTCTGGGTCAAACGGGGCTAGCTATTCTGGAGAATTGTTCGATCACTGATGACCAACACTGGTCTATGTGAGGCTCAACCGCCACCGCCACCATTACGAGGTCAATGGAGATTTTGTTGAAACATTTTATGATCCGAGCCTTTGGTCAGAAATTTCCTTACTACGTAATCGTATTTGTACAGATTTAACAAAACATACATATGTATACAGTGAAAGCACCGATAAGCACCGTTCCCTTAAACTGACTAATTTGTTCTCTAATTTTCCATACAAAATGCGTTCTTGTAAACGGACACTCTCTTAAGCGGACGAGAATCCTTTTTCTTGCTCATTTCAAACAGAAAGTCTCTCATAAACGGACACATTAAACAAATGGTTATTTTTGTATTAACAGTTGAAACAGAAAGATACAGAAGCTCCGCTTTCAATTCTTTTAATACCCAAGTGAATCCATTGAAACTCTCCGGTAACCGGACGCGAAGCTCTGATAGCCGGACAGATTATGATGTTTAATAAGGCCAGAGTGAGGACCTCTTAGACCCTCGGTATTAAATGAAAACGAAACTATGATAAAGTGGGCGGCATTCCAATAGAAGCATCTTCTTAAGATGTTCCAGTGATGTCTGAGATCTTTAGTCAGGCAGCGTATTATGAATTGCTACTACGACTCAGTGCACCCATTGTGTCGACATCGAGGAGGGTTTTAGTAGTGTTTTTATGAATTTACATTTGTAAACCCTACTCGATTTCTGCGTTGAGCTCGAGGAGGGTTTCGGTTGGTTAATTATTCGTTTTCATTTGAAAACCCTACTGCATGTCAGCACACGTATGTACATATATTCCGCGAAAATACGCGTTTATATCGAGTTCTGTTGCGTTATTAAGATTGTTAGTTTACCCTTACTTTTATTTAGGTTTGCAATTATTTCGCAATAAAATATTCTGCATTCAGTATTTCGCTTTACTTTAATTGGCAAAATATTATTTTGTATTTTTTATTTGTTTGGCTTTCATTTTATCACAAGTAAAAAATTTCGCGCGAAAAATACTGTTTTTTAATAATTAAGTATACATACAATTAATACAACCTCATCAGTGTCGGTTTGTGCTGACATGCAGGAGCGTTTCCAGATGTAAAATCATAACTACATTATTGAAACCCTCCTCGATCGCAACACGGTGCCGGTGGATGTGCTGAAATGCAGGGGGGATTTATGATACACATTTTAGATAAACACAATTGAAACCCTACGCATTTTTTGCGCTGAGCTCGAGGAGGGTTTACGAATGTAAATTCATAAATACACTACTAAAACCCTCCTCGATGTCAGCACAATGGGTGCGCTGAGTCGTAGTAGCAATTCATAATACGCAGTCAGGCACCAACTCGCTTCTGGGACTTATTTGTCTTTTCCCTCTGAAGGCCGACTTTTTCATATTTCTGTGGCCAAAAGGAAAAACAACATAAGTCGACTTATGTCGAAAATGAGTTTTTTACACCAACGGTTGCGCAATATTAGATTCTATTTGTCATATTTTTTCTTATTTTTATCTCTACTGGTTGCTGAGTTATAGACCAGAAAAAAACAGCATTAGTAATTTTCCCGTATAATAAGCATAATGGAAAAACAGTATAAGTAAAGATTTTCCGTAAGCTTTTGACGTATGTTCTTATGCTCTAATAGTTACTGAAACTAACGCAACCATAAGTAATTGTAGAAAAATATTTTTTTTCTCATCTTCATTTCTGTATCCACAACTTTCTTATACGATGCATAGTTTTTTTCTAAGCTAACATCAAACCTTTCAACTGCTCTCCTGAAAAGTTGTAAAAAACGACATATGCTATTTTGCCTTTTTGCCACAGATTTATCTCCTGGTGCGGGTCTCATTTTATTCTTTCATGGCACTGACTCGATAAAGGAGCACATGTCCATCTGATTTCTAGGATCTGCCTATTCCGTGGCTTAGACTATCTCCAAAATTGGTGCTATACCTGCTAAACAGTAGTGTAATCCAGCAGGTAGGAAGACCGTGCTCCTTGTAGAATATGAAACCCAAAAGCTAACATTATACAGCTCTTAAAGAAGATGCATTGTGGGCCAATCTTAGTCTTTGTAATAACCGAGCACCCGCTAAACTCTGAGAGTTTTATCAAACAAATAAATAAAAACAAATGTACCTTTGGTAACCCCCCTTAGTCCGTTTCTAACACACTCCAATCAATTCAACCATTTTTTATAAACAAAATAATGCTCCATCGCCGAGCAATTCTTTTGACTCTCTTCATCGTAATTGATCCGCAGCTTGCAGCCTAAGCCAACACACGATAGATGAATCCAGATTGGATTCGCCTTGTCCGGTCAGGCGACGCGACATTACCACCATAAAAAAAAAAACAACAACAACTTTCAACTCAACTCTTCCACACTTAGTTTGATTAGAGGACGAACGCGGAGGAATGGGTAGCGTCTTCTCCGAAAAAAAATAGAAAGAAACAGATCGCCAGCCGCTGCCTCCATGGATGTGTGCATGCATCCACGATTAAAGATCAAGGAAACCACCAAAGGTAGACCGCAGCCAACAGTAACAACGGCAGCATCTGTCTGCAGCCGCCGCTGCTGCGGAGTCTATCATTATACTCGTAATGCCACAGTGGAGACGACCGACAACGTCGTCGCCGTCCACCGTTCTACGGTAATCCTCGACGTCAATTGTTTTGGGGGCCACCGTCGCAATTCTTTACACATCACGCCAGTCAGCGGTTTGGTTTCCGTCAGCCATGCACCTCTATCTAATATGTATATGTCGACGGAGCATACCTGTACCTAGATGCTAGGCTCTGGTGGGCTCTATCGAATCAATTGCGACAGTGGTTCCAGAGGAGTATCTTTCGGCGTGGAAACATCTCACCGATGGATGATGAAGATAATGATGCCGCTAGATGTTGCTGCTGTAGATGATGACGATGAGGACGACGACGATGATGATGATGCGTCCCGGCAAGGTTAATTAAAAGCTGATAGTGGTACTGGTACCGTAGCGGACCTAGTGGCGATATCAACGACAATGCGTGCTGGGATTCATATTTTTTTGTCATTTGGTTTCCTCTTTCCTCCACCAGCGCTCCCTCTCTATCAATTGACGTACTGTGTGTGCATAATTGCCCGTAACAAATTCAATTTGACGGATTGCAAAGATCAAAGCAACTCATTGGCGGTGCGGGCCAGACTGGGGAGATATTACGTGCGTTTGTGATGGTGGTCATGCGGATTCGTTACGGCAGTTGTCGGCGGCATACTATTGAACTGAACCGATGAGCCCTCAAATGCAGCATACTGTTGCTAATAGGTTAATGGGAATTTAATTGCAAATGAAGTGGGAACTCCGTTTCAAGTTTAAGTGGTTGTGGTGGCGGTGGAGCAAGGTAATGTGGCCGTTGCCATTTTTTCTGTGAAATGAGGAACTCTTAAACGCAAGCATACAATAAAACGGCTGTTTGTGCTTCGAACGTCATCAGGAAGTTGAAGAGAAGAACATTTTAGTTGTCCTAGTCTAATAAGCCCATAAGAGGGTTACAACTGCAAGTTCGACCATAATTTCGGTCAATCTGCATCTGACTTGCACTTTACAAACTCTTAATGGAAACGTTCTCTTCCACTTCCTCGTCTCCGAAACTTCTACAGAAGTCATTAGAAAGGATGCCAAGCCTATAGTTACATGCAATGTCCTGTATCGTACTTATATGTAATCTTTTTTGGGATATGTAATTAAAGCGTTTTAGATCCGGTCTAGGCGAGTAGAGTAGGTCCCCTTTCACATCTAACATTGGTTCTGTTGACTGTGTCAAGCTTGAGTGAAAGCTTGTCAGTAGCAAGGGGGATACCTAGATTTTTCTTTTCCGGTAAAATTAGATATGACTGTTCCTTGTTTAGTTCTTTTCCTCAACTATGGAAGAACTCATACATTATCCCCATCCATAAAAGCGTTCGTAAGAACGAAGTATCCAACTATCGTCCGATTGCTAAACTCTCTTGCATACCCAAGCTCTTCGAGAGAATTATCTATGAAACAATTTATTTTCACTGCAAGTCCATCTTTTCCGCTAACCAACACGGCTTTCTTAAGGGCAGATCAACAACCACTAACTTAACAGAATTCGTGTCTAGAACCTTATGCGCTTTGGAGAATGGAAACGAAGTTGATGTTGTAACCACCGACTTTAGCAAGGCCTTCGATAAAATATCGCAAAGTATAATCCTTCTCAAACTTAAAATTCTTGGTTTTCCCCCACGATTTATAACGTGGATCAAATCTTACTTGGAAGACCGCCAATATAAAGTTCTTTTTAGATCTTCCGTGTCTGACCCTTTTAAAGCCACTTTTGAAGTTCCCCAAGGTAGCCACCTTGGACCGTTGATCTTCATCCTCACTATCAATGATGTCGACATGAAAATTTACAAGCACATATGATCTCCCGCCGACTCTCGTACATTTCAAGATGACTTAAATAGGTTTTCAATCTGGTGCCAAAAAAATTTTCTCGTACTCAATGTCAGTAAATGTCAAGCAATCACGTACTCTCGTAAACTTCTCCCTCCTCCTCCCAGACATAATCTCATCTGCAACAAACCTGTTCCCTTTGTCACCACATTACGCGATCTGGGTGTTATTTGTGATAGCGAACTCAACTTCAGGTCCCATATTGATAGGATTGTTAGCAGAGCCAACTCTTCACTCGGTTTCGTGAAGCGTTGGTCCCAGGAGTTCTCGAACCCAAATGTTTACGAAATCCCTGTACATTACCTTCGTAAGGCCTCTGCTTGAATATGCTAGCCAAGTATGGTCCCCTGACTCCCTAAGACTTAGGGTCTAAAACAGATAAGTCTGTACACTTCTACACTTCTACACTTAGGGCCTAAGTCATCACAAAAGGACCTATTCTGTTTAATGACTTTAAAGTTGTTATCAAAACTGGGCTTCGGCAGAGTACAGTCTATGTTTTTGGGGAGAGTTAAGTGATCCGATATTGTGGAGTGACCGCTGTATTTACCTGACCACTGTGAGATGGCTTCTTCTTTTGTTGTTGGGATTAAGGCACATTTTGAGTGATTTAGACCCTCTATGTCAGGGGTGGCCAAACTTGTGTTTGACTTTTCGCTGGAATTGGTAATGCGTGCTACCTACCCATTATTTTTACTTATAAAACATATATGTATAAATATGTACACATGATAAGAAGGTCACTAGCCAGAATGGAGACGACCCAAACTACTTGCGAATGATTGTATCCAGCTACTTCACCAATAGAAGGTTGAAATATGAAACCGAAGAAGGAGAAAAGTACTATAAAGGCACCGTTGGAGTCCCACAGGGATCAGTACTGGGCCCCCTACTTTTGACTATCATGTACGACTTCAATTAACAATGCCACCAGGACTAAAAATAGTCGGTTTCGCCGACAATATTGCCGTTGTTACCGTTGCAAAAAACATTTGCGAGATACAGTCAGTTATGAACGAAGCATTGAACCTTAGAGGATAATTAAACAGAAGCTGTTCTAATAACTAGCCGGAAAAATGTGAAATACGTGGTAGGGCGTCAAACTATTAGAACGAAAGACTCTGTGAAATACCTAGAAGTAATACTCGACAATAGACTTAGCTTTAAGGCTTTAACCCTCATATCGACTAATCGGACAAAAAGGCGTCAACGCTTCAGGCAGCACTTTCTGGAATACCGTGAAACATCGGAGGATATGCAAGAAGAAACCTTAAATCGAAGGTAGTAAACTCAGTCCTGTTATATAAGCTGCCCCAGTTTGTGTTGGGGCCCTAGCCGCGAAGGAAACAAGGATAAAGTTATCGTCAACATATCGGCTTCGCGAGGGTAAGGGTAATCAGTCGCTTCAATGGTAGCGATTGTCCCTATCGATAACCTTGCAGGCGAGATACAAAGAGTCTTAAAATAGGAGAACTTCTAGTAACCAAGAATCGAAGGTCAAAGAGTAACTTTAATGACCAGGTAGCAAGCTCGGTGGGACATCACTACGAAGAGCAGATGGACCTATAGTTTGATCCCAACCAAGACGTTTGGACAAACCGAAGGCACGGAAGCTGTAACTACCACCTTACGCACTTCCTCTGGTCACGTTGGGTGCCGGAAATACCTACACCGTTTTGGGCACGATAGCTCACCTTTTTGCCCAAATTGCCCAATACAGGAAGAAGACACAGATCACGCAGTATTTCATTGCCGCTTCCTGGGATGGAGTGTAGTGCAGTGCTATTACTTTTTTTTTTAAGAATGATATTCATGTATTGCGTGGACGCCGTGGTCGTGGTGGTTAGTGCGTTGGACTACTACGCATGCTGCTCGGGTTCAATCCCAGCCCGGGTCCAACACCTAAAAAGATTTTCACGGTTGCCATTTCTTTCGAATGTCTGACAAGCATCAAAGAGTATCATTTGTCACGATTGAGCTTCTCAACTCGCCGCTCGGAGTCGGAAAAAAAAACTGTAGGTCCATTCCATTCGTGCAAAAATATAACACGCACCCACAAAAGGTTGCGAGAAGCAGGCCCAGGTTCACCCCGAGCTGTAGCGCCACCTCGGGAAGAAGATTCATGTATTGCGGATTTGTTATAATGTAATTTATAGCATATGCATCGGGGTCGACTGTAAATGCCTTCATGTTCGACCAGATAACCGCGCTCTACGGTTTTGCCACCCATGCTCTATGCTGTTCCAGGAACTTTTGAGTTGGTTTGTTGTCCATTTTGCGAATACAAATGTACAGTGCTTATTGTTTATGCAATGGCACATGTGGACACTCATTGAACTACTGGTCGACTGCTACCAAGGGTATCCGCCAGTTTTTTTTTGTTGTGTCATTGACATTTGTTTGACGTGTCAGTTTTGATCTGTCAATGCAGAAAAAAACCATCAAATAATCTAGAAAGACTACTTTCGTGAAATATTGAACAAAGCCAGCCGAAGCCTGCCTTACAATAAGTTTTCAGGAGTTCAGACACGACGACCGGGGCGCGACGTTTGTATACCAAAACAATTAACCCTTTTTCCTGAGCAACATAACAGACGTTGAAAAGGGATCAAAAAAAAAAAAATTCCCAATTCGTTCGCACCTCGAATTTTAATTCTCCACGGTTCTCCATAGTTCTACAAAAAAAAAAGGAAAGCAAAAGAAACAACAACAAACAAATCAAAACTCAACCGAAACTAATAGCCCTTCGAGATGAACGGATATCAATTTCTTCGATTATGCACGCTTCTTCAGTTAATCGAGCTCTGCTTCAACCGAATTCAACGAATCCATTCGAAAGCAATAAAAACCCACCAACGGAAGCCTTATATCTTTTAGCCCAGCATCATGCTGTATTTCAGGGGGGCGAAGGTGGCGGCTTCAACGAAAATGGCATTGATACGCATTTGAAAAATAAATAAAAAAACAAAAACAAAAACAAAAACTAAAGAAAATGAAGGCTATAAGGAGAAAAGAAAAACAACAATTTTATTGAGACCTATTCACTGGCAGTGCCGCGCCGCAAAAGGCAAACTAGTAGGCTTATACCAAACAACGAACTTAGGACCCACCTCAGGAGATGCGAGTGTCCTGATGCCGCCAATGGATGCTGCTGTTTTACTGCTGCCAATGTTGTTGTTGTTGCACTCTTTGGCAAGATGTCCGCGATGCAGGATGATGATAGTAGTGATGCGGATGATGCTTGGGGTAATCTTTTGATGGTTTACGTTGAATCGGTTTTTTTTCGTCGTACTTTTTGCGGGGTTTTCGTTTGGAGTCTTGGCCCCTGAAGCTTTGCAAATAGGGTGATTGTGGATTGGTTGCACTTGATGTTGCATCAGAAACTAATTGGAAGTTGTAGTTTTTCGTTAACAGATGTCTCCACCGTATTTCAAACGAATATTTTTAGGCACAGTGGAATCTAATTTGACACAAGAGTAAAACGTCTGGAGGAGGTAGGCCGAATCAACCATACTCTTTCTAATATTTTGTAGGGCCAAGAGAAAATTGTGGCGGCTTAGGTGCCACCCCTTAATGCATTCTTAGGAGATCGCGATGAGATCACTCTGGTGCAAAGTGTTTTAGCTTGGCTCAGCCTCTCAACCCCTCTCAACATGACTTAACCTAAAACGTCATAAACAAACGCAAGGCAGAATAGTTAAAGGGGAAATAAAAAAAAATAACTGCATGTAGATTAAGTCGGAAATAGCTGCAACGCATTGCGGATCTTCATAGTCCCGTTCTTTTGGCATCTTTCCTCAAAAGACAGTGTCCGAAGAGTATTCCTATAAGCGTTCTTAACTTTGCTCTACTCGGTTTAAGGACTACCCTGGTCCTTTTGTGGTCTATGGTGGGCCAAAGAGCCTTGGATACCCTATGCCCCTCTATTCCCGCCCATCTATGGTCCGCTATTCTTACGACTTTGTTGTTAATTTTTGCCCTGATGCTGCATGATGGCGGTGATATCTTCACCATTTCGGTTATGGGCAGTGACCCCTTTCCCTGCTAGTTAATTTTCCTCTACGCCAGAGCGTCCAGGCACCCGACACAGCTTGACCCTGTTGTGTCTGCTTAGTGACTTAAGCACACAGCGACATCCTTCTACAATCGCCGATTGAATGAAACACGATTCTAGTGCCCTGAGTGCGGCCTGATTGTCGATGTAGATAATGATAACCTTATCTGTTAGCTTCGCCATCAACGGGTCCGCTGCTCTCCGCACAGCTAGCGTAAAATACACTACAGTTGTCTCGAAGTCTACGACAAATATTTAAACCCGGCTCTCTTGAGTAGATACCAGAGCCCGTGCTATACGACCCATCCGTATTGACTGCAGTGTGTCTTTGCCGTGTAGGCGTTGTGTTTCCCCAAACTTTTCCCTTCGGGTACATCGTTTCGTACGGTGGTGTAGCGAAGTCCAGAACTGGGAGGATGTCATCCGCAACCTAACGAGGTTGCCAATTTTAAGTTCTTCCAGAATAGCTTCAATTTCTGAAGTATCCTAAGTTAAGGATAGCCGTGGGTGTCGTGCACAAGGCATCTTAGATAAGATGCGTTAAATATTCCGACATTCGCATTAAAATATTCACACCACTGATTTAATTCACAAATAGGCGCGTTTTTTTTCAAATCTATATAGATTTCGAAAAAGCTTTCCATACAAAAATAAGACTGGATAATTATCCAGGCTAAGGTTATGTTGTATTTTACATTGAAAACATGCTGCGGAAACATGTTTAGCCTATATAGGTTTGAAAAAAAACACGCCTAATATAGAAGCTAGGAACAAGAGCTTCGCATGGACCATCTTCCGGTGGTAAATTTGACGATTTTTCGGACCGGAGCATTCATGTCCATCCGCTCTATATGACCCAGCCATAGAGGTGGAGAAATATCGATAGTCAGAGCTATCGATAGTTCTCGATAGTTGGCTTTTGACTATCGATAGTTATCGATATATATCGATAGTTTTTTCCTCTTTAAAAAAAGTTAAATGCACCATATTAAAAAACTTTTCTCAGCGCGAGAGATTAGATTCCACGTTTTAAAGAAACCCGGTCCAGCTTTTTAGGTTCAGACTTCAGGCATCATAAAATGCATACCTACCTACGTATAGACAGAGAGAATTGAGAGAGCAACTCCTATTTCTACGTTGCTGACTCATAAAACGGGGAATCCCCTTTTTAAGTTAAAGCAATTTTTACAGTTGGCTTATTAGATCGGGCTCCTCTGTGAAACTTTAAAAACACTTGTCTACATTCATAGTGGATTCTAGGTAGACCAAGTCCCTAACTATCTTAAAGATATATCTAAAAGTTACGTACAGTCGTGGCGAACTAATTAAGAACGATTGTACCAAAAAATGTTTTTCGATTTTATTTTTGCTTACAGTTGAAAGATATTGTAACTTGTTATGTATTTTGTTAATTTAATGTATAAGTAAGAAAAACAAGTAACAACAACATTAAAATATAAGTTATAAACAAAAAAAAATATTCAAATTCAATTACTTGTTTCGAAATGGTAGGCGAACTAGTTAAGAACGACTATAGAAAGAGTAGTTATTTTGTGAAAAAATTGATGATTTAACAGAAATAATTGCTAAACATAACAATTTATTCAAAATTAAATAAAAAACCTAAATTTTTATTAATTCAAAGCTTTAACGAAAAATAGGCAAAAACAAGAGAGGTACGCCACATATGCCGGAGGCCATTGTAAAGATGAGAAATATCGGGAAGTTATCGTTTATCGCGCTCGATACGGAAACGATTGAATGAAAGCCAACTTTTTGGAAGAGCGATTAAAAAAACCATTTCTTTCACTAAAAAGTCGAATAGCAAGGTTAACTTTTGCGTAGAAACATAAGGACTGGACGATTGCTAAATGAAAAAAAATATTATAGAGCGATGAAGCAAAGCTTAACAGAGTGGGATAAAATGATAAAAGATATGTCCGGCACCTAAAAAATGAGGAACATAATACAAAATGCACGGCGGTTGCTCCTAAGCACGGAGGAGGTAGTGTGATGTTTTGGGGATATATGACATTCAAAGAAACCGGGCCTTTATATCGAATAGAAGGTATAATGAACTCGGAGCAATACATACAAATATAAGAAAATGTCATGTAACCCTGTACTAAGGAAGAATTGCCCGTTACTTGGAGATTTATGCAAGATGATCCATACCATACCGCAAGGGCAACAAAACATTGGCTCGATAAGAATTCTGTCGATGTTTCACAAAGGTCGTCGTGTGGTCCTGATTTTAATCCTATAAAAAACTCGTGGTATGAACTTAAAACTCAGATTGGCAAGCATAAAGTTGGAAATTTGAACGAATTATCTGAACTCGGAAGGACGGCGTGGGCCAACATATCACCTAAAAATGCAGTGATCTTATTGTATCTATGCCACGGAGTTGTAAGGCTTTCATCGCAAATAAAGGGCTTCCTACGAAGTATTGAGCCAGGACATAACAAATCCGCAAATAAGCAAACAATTTCATAACGTTCTTAATTAGTTCGCCAACCATTTCGAAACCCGTAATTGAATTTGAATATTTTTTTTTGTTTATAACTTATATTTTAAGTTTGTTGTTACTTGTTTTTCTTACCTATACATTAAATTAACAAAATACATAACAAGTTACAATATCTTTCAACTCTAAGCAAAAAAAAAAAATCGAAAAACATTTTTTGGTACTACGGTTCTTAATTAGTTCGCCACGACTGTACATATATCTATTTATATATTTTTGTTGGTATGGCTTAAGTCACCACACCTCTAATAGTTGCCTAGTGTTGCACAAGATGGCGCTTCAAGCAATATGTTGCATCTTTTAAAAAGTGAAGACTTAAACTGGAGGGGGTGCTTCTTAATTTGATAGCTATTTCCAGGACATATTCATCCATTTAGATTTTGACATAATTTACATAAGAACAAGAAAGATACCGACAGTGAGAGATTTAAAAAAAAAATCCCAGAGATAGTTTCCCTATATCACTTTCTTCATTTTCATGTTATTACAGCCTTCTGCTTGGATTCCCCTATATAAAGGAAGGTACTTCAGAGCAGATCCTCTTCAACGCAAAAACACACGCACACTACTCCATACCTTCAATCACTTTGTTGTCGGCGAACCTTTTGCGATCGGATGCGGGAACGTTGCAAAAACCTTCGTCTTTCAGTGTTTGCCTCCTTCTTTCTTCCTTTTTTTTTTGCATTTCTTATCTGTTTGCCGATGTTATTTTGTTTTGTTCAAAACGATATGCGCACATATGGGCAATTACGGATTCATCGAAAAGGAATCCTGAATTACGCTTATCTCGGAGCTGGAAAAAATTGATTCTCCACAGTGATCCGGACTTCGGTGAGCGGTTGGACGACAGCCAACGACAACGACGATGTACGAGTATACGGACGTATGTTGATGGGGATCTGCAATGGCGGCAGTCTTTTTACATTAAAGCCATTGAGATGAACCTTCGGCGAAGATGGATGGATGTGGGATGGAATGGATGCGGATGAGTTTCGTTATTTTTTTTTTGTTCTGCTTTTCACGGGGTATTATTATTTTTTTGTTATATTTTTCTTTAATTTAGCTTTTATTTCAGGTTTTCAAGAAACGCGCGCCGCCTTACCGCAGTTGAATTGCAAACAAAATTCATTGGCAATACCATTATGCAAAAAAGGGGGCTGTAATGGTATACTGGAGGATTTGTATTGTAAGTGAATATGCGCAGGAAAAGACAGAACATACATCGGTAAAAAAGGAAATGTACAAATCTGATGTATGTCTGGGGGGCTTAACGGAAGCCACGGAGTTGATTTGGATCAGTAGAAGATTGATAGATACCTACACATAAAAACGATTCAAATCAATGAACTGAAAGAACTGTCCCGGGGTAGTTTTCTGTTTCTCTAGTCATTCTTATGCCATCTGAAACGATTGTAGATTTCAAATCGTTGCGCGACTTTTTATAGAGAATTGTTTGGCATTTCAATTTAGGGCGGAGTTATTTAAGAGCCAGTATCTTCAAACGACTCAAAGGTAAAATGCAATAAGCCACACCTTAATTTGACAGAGCGCTCAAGATCAGCTGTTCAAGAATGTCCGACCAACTTGACAGAGTGCGTCCCACCTAATAGAGAAGCTTGGCAGTCAGCTCCCTTGTCTGGTCTAGACCTATGCTATTACACCTTAGTGTAAATATTCAGTAAAACTTTTATGTGAACGTGTTTAGCCTTATGCAACAAACTTCATAGTCGATGACTTAAATACTCAATTGGTCAGAGTTTCTAAGCTTCTAGTTAAAATAAGCTGTTTGACAGAAGATAGGTCAACCCGATAGACTATAAACAAGCTGACCTCAATATGGTGACTTACTGAAATGGATATTCTCTAATTCCGTTGATCCCAGCAACGTTGTTGCTTCCTGGCATTCAAGATCATTTGGCATTCTTCGATATTAAAATTAGTAACAAGAAAGACTGGACAACGAATCTGAAATCTATAGACTGAGTCCTCATACCATTAAATGGTACACGGATGGTTTAAGAACTGAGGAAGGAAAGGGGGCAGGAGTGTTTGGGCCTAGAACTAAACAACGAGTATTTGAACCCATCGGCAGCTACACCAGCATTTTTCAAGCTGAAATCTGTACCCAACTTAATCTCGATAAAAGCTACAGGAGACATAGCAATAATGTCAGACAGCCAAACAGCTACCAAAGCAATCGGGGCTCAGATCATCAAATCTAGAATCGTCTGGGAATGCCTAGATTAACTAAATAGAC
This sequence comes from Brachyopa scutellaris, assembly GCA_949775065.1. Lineage (NCBI taxonomy): Eukaryota > Metazoa > Arthropoda > Insecta > Diptera > Syrphidae > Brachyopa > Brachyopa scutellaris. The sequence goes on from OX459114.1 coordinate 16,929,920, forward strand.
TGGGCAAACGAAACAACCATCTACTGGGTACCAGGACACCTGGGGATAGAACGAAATGAAGAGGCGAACAACTTGCAAGAAAAGGAGCCAATACAGCCTTCGTGGGTCCTGAGCCCTTCTGTGGCATATGGAAACACACCATAAATGATCCTGGAAAAAACTCAGGGTCTAAGACAGGCGAAAAAGCTTTTTGAGTAATTATAACTTGAAGAGATTCAAAGCTTGCAACAGCTTGGACAAAAACAAATTCCGCATCCTGACTGCGTTCCTTACGGGGCATTGTAAACTCAAGTGACATTTCAGGAAGCTAGGTTTGTCAGATAATGACGCAATAATAATAATTGGCATTGAAAATGTAGATTTATTCCTCTATATCATCTCGAACCTAAGGGCTGGCATTCAAAAACTCGCTTTTCTTGAGCGATGTATAGAATTCGCATCGCAGTTGGACAGCAGATGGTAAAAATGACGGCAAATCATGTTCATAAAAAAATTTAGCTGACGGTTGGCTCTTGTCACTTCACATTATCATAATTTGCCCCATTCCCACAAATGTCAGATCTAAAATATATGTAGGTACGTGTATATGACAGCAACATTCATTTCTATTCCCATGGTCACATATCAAACTGTCAGTGGTGTTGTCATTGTCACATTTCAATAGCGAAAGACCGCAGATGTGTCAGTAGAGCGAAAATTTATCAGAAGGAGGAAAAAAAAACTGTTTAGAACCAAAGCTGTTGTCGATAGCATGACATTTTGAAAATTCGACTTGTAAACAAATTAAATATGTTAACTCTTTCCACATGTCTACTTGGAGCCGCCAAAAACATTGGTGAAGTGGTGGGAAAGAGTGCTCTTCTGTCACATTGACAGCTTATAAAATGTGTTCGTCGTACAAAAAGTCTGTACATTGGCATCCCTGGACAAATTGTTTTGCTTTTTCTCTTCAAAATAATCTCTCTTCATTAACATTAACTTAAATTTTCCATTTATTCAAGAAAAAAAAAAAACCACAAATCCATTCCGTTTCTCTTCCAAACAAAACGTAAACAAGAGAGCGCAATTCTCCCAGTCGAAAGACATCTCTCTCTTTCGATATCGAAAAGTGTTTTGTTTTCCTTTTCTTCTTGTTTAAGTTCGAAATACAGTCAAAACGAAAAAGTATCTACGAACACGAACAAATCGCATAGATACTTTTCCATCGCACCTCACAAATTCAATTTCAGTCAGTGTCCGTTCGTGAGTGAGAGTAGATTTCTACGCGCATCTTTCAAATACTCGGAAGAAATTAAGGGATTAATATTTGTATTCCCATTTATTTCATTTTACACAGTCAAACAAAACAAAAGGATCTTCTTCTAAATCAATATATCCTTCTTTCGCATCAAAGTTTTTAGTTTCTGTTTTTTTCCCGTTTAACAACAAAACCAACGAATTCAAGAAGAAACACTCCGTGGAAAACATCTGTTTCTCGTACGTTATACATTTTTTTTGCTCGTTTTCGTAGAATTTTCTCATTTCCACCCTGCAAAGTGAAATGTCGCGTGCATTGGAAAATTTGTGAAACAAAAAAACAACAACACCTCGTAGCAGAACGTGGGTGTATAGTAAATAAAAAAGAAAAAAAAAATGTGGAAAATATAAAAGCCGAAAAAAAGAAAATCAATTGAAGCGCCTTGACGAGATATAATTGATGCGTTAGCGGTGTGCTTTTGATATTTTGGTTTCGTGTACTAAAATAAAAAAAAAAATAAAATAAATTTTTGAATAAAAGTATTTTTAAAAAATAAAAAATCCCATTCGATAGCTGGGTGGATAATTTCGTGAAAAATCGTAGCCAAAAACCCCTCCCTAATTTACAGTCGTCATCTCATGGAGTAGGTTAAAGAAAGGACGAAAGAGGACAACGCACATGCACATCACACTTGTTGGTTCGGGAATAGAAAGGAAATAGAAAAATGACGAAGGATATTTTATAGAACAGCAGCGCAGCGTACATTTAGGATTAAAATCAGCAAACCTTACTTCCTGGAAAAACATATTTAATCTTTACACATTGAAGAAAGTAACAAAACAAAAAAAGAATCCCGTGTAAACAAGTAGCAGTCAGTAAAGATGGCGGGAAATATCGTTAAATGGTGGAAACACAAAATACTCGGTGGATATAAACAATTCTCAGGTAAGTGTTAGAATATAATAAAAATAAAATTCATGGAAACTTACAAGTGATTGTGACAGCTGTTCAGGGTCACAGAAATTTAATTTTAAAATTTTCTTACCTTAGCATAGCCAGCTATGCTTGACAGCTGTCAAAATTTAAAGCGAGTACGAAATTTGGAGAATATTTGTCGTGTTTTTTTTGTAACTTACATAATGTACATATCGAGTTATAGGCTAAGAAGAAGTTCGCATAAAAAAACGATTATCGTGGCTTAAGTTCTCCTTATTGTACACCTGGCATCACTGGGAATAGTGACACTTCTTCTGTAGTATTTATTTTTCTTTGAATAATTAAAAAAGGATATTTGTATTCAGAGATTTTCAAATTACTAGCTTTTTTTTGATTATTACCTTTTTTCCTTTGAAGACATGCTTCTCTGCCCAATAATAGGTCTGTTCCCGTACTGTCCAAAATAGCCAAAAACTACGCTCTCTTCTGTCAAAACCTATAAAAAATCTTCGTACTGGAACAGGATTCGACTGCTTTCGGCTGTTTTGGACAGGTACGGGAACAGACCTAATTGGCATGACGTCTTGTCATTTTTGACATTTTGTATAACACTTTTCGAGAAAAGCAATTTGGAAGCACAGCGGCTTAATTCATTATACTCGATAGCTATCTAGGCTAAATGAATTATATATATGTATGTAGGTTTAGTTGTTATTGTATTTTACATTGAAAGCGTTTTTTTAAAGCCTTTATAGGTTACGAAAAAGACACGCCTAGTGTCTGCTTTGAAAACCTTTTCTAAATTTGACGTAAAGCTACGTTCAGACGAATCCTGGAACGGACAGTTCCTAAACTTACTTTCAATACGAAAGTAGAATCTTAAATTGATCGAAAGGACAAGTCTAAGCTCCCGAATCATTTACATGAGTCGGTTTGTCAATGTCAAAACGGGCTAGTTCTCTTATTTTGCATAGAAAAATGTATTCGGAATGCAAAAACTGAATTTATTTCAAAGAAAGACTCAAATTTTTTTCGACTTTTTATAAAAATATAAACTCTAAAGGCTATGACTTAGCGTCAGAATCGAATTCTCTGCAGTTTTAGAAAACTACGTCGATAAAATGCAAAAAAAGAACAAACAATGGTCACAATATCAATAAGTACTTCAGAAAGCGTTTATTCTGACGATAGGTGCGTTCAATGCTGAAAAAAATGTTAATAATTTCTAGCAACAACATTTGAAACAAACAACTATGAAACTACTGATGGTGATTTTGAAGTATGGTATGTATGCATACAAGAAATTTGAACTTCAAAAGACGGTTGATATTTAGATTTAAGGAGTTAAGAAGGAAGGTCTCAGTCTGAGTTCATTAAACTACTAGTAACCATTCCTCTGTCACTTACATTTCACGTTTTTTGACAGGGGCTTCAATTGTTAAAAGCCTAGACGGGTTTCTCACCCAAACATCTGCCTTAACCCGTATCATCCTAGTGTTCCATTAGTGGAACGGTAGTTGTTTCATTTTCTACAAATATTTCTTGAACGCGGACATTTTTTATTTTTGCATTCTGGCATCACTAATAATATTGGCTATCAAAATAATTAACCGTTGGTTTGATTTCGAGAAATGTGGGTGTATTTATTGTGTGTTAAATTTTAATAAATCGACAAAAAAATGTCTCACCGCAAAGTGCAAGTTCTTTTATAAACTATTTTGACTAATATCTTCCATGTTACATTGATTTACTTGAGTGCTATTTTTTTTTAAATAAAATGTCAAATTATTTCAGATTTTTTTTCACGATGAAGAAAATACAGTGTCATATTGTCTAGAAACTGCTATCCAAAAATTTATTTTGTATTTTTCATACATAAATATGTTCATAGTGTCATAAATATGAGTTGGTGAGAGTTTTTCTCAAATCGAACAAGATTAAAGGTGTTTGGGATAATTTGGGTTAAATGGTCATCAGTCGAAAAATCATCATCGTTTCATTCGGCATTGCAGATGATCCTGCCATTTATCTTGTCAATAATAGTTGGTACTAGTCTTGCGCAGGGAAGTTGTCACTTCGATCTACATATCACATATGTACTTATTACCAAGGGATATGGACATTTTAAGTTTAACATACTATCCAAGGATTATAAAGATACCCGAACACAATTGGATAACAAAAAAAAATCAGATCTATGATGAGCGGTGCTAGGTATGGTTTATTAAAAGGTTTCTCAGAGACTTCTTTCTTTCTTTAGGTAGGTGACGCTACAGTTCGGGGTGAACCAGAGCACCATTTGTATGTGCGTGTTATATTTTTGCACAAGTGGAAGGGACCTACATTTTTTTTCCGACTCTTAACGGCGATTTAAGAAGCTCCTCATGTCAAATGATACTCTTTGAATGCTTGCTAGACATTCGAAGAGTTGGCACCGTGCAAAAAACTTTTAAGTGTTTTGCTGAGATTGAATGCGGGCAGCATCGCGTAGTTGTCCAACGAACTTACCACTAGACCACCGTGCTCACTTTCTCAGGGACTCACACTGAATCCACGTTAATCGGCCAGCCCCAGCATCTTCCGTCAGCGCTTTCATTGACTCAACTCTCTCCAGGACGTAGTCAGACAAAATGAATGATTTTTAGCATAAAAATACTGGAGACAATAATATGTTCTGCGACTTCTGAGGGAAAAGTGACGAAACTGCAAAATTTTTCAAATTGGACTGTCCTAACTTTGCTTGGAAGAGGTAGCAGATTTTCTTCAACTCGTTCTTCGTAAAAGTGAACAAAAATACATAAAAATTGGGGTTCTTTACCTGAAAGATTGATACCCCAGTCTCCGAGGGTATGTCTGGCCTGACAAGAAAAGGCAAGGTGAGATACACGTTGCACCTAAAATTCTTAATCAAACGAAATTTACGAAGAAGAGAATTTGATTTTTAAGTCTTCAAGAACAACTGTTGAAAAGCAAAGAGCTTCCAATGCATTCTCACCAGGCCAGGTGTACCAATACCGGCAATAACCGCACTGACATTTCTAAAGTCAGAAAAAGGGGCAAAGTACCTCAGCAGCTGTCTAAAAGCCGAGCTGGCTAGAGAGACTTCTCACTTCACTTTCCATTGCGAATTGTAGGATCATTTGAAATCAGCTGGCAGCTGAAAAAAGTGACTCACTCTTTCTTCGCTAAAGAGCAGCCATATATTTGCGAAATTGATAAATAAATATGCCAATAGTCTGATTGAAAATAGAATTTGCTGCTCCATCTGTCAGTCGTTACTTTGAAGTTGCAAAGATCTCTTTAGAACCACACAGATCACCCCTATCAATATCAAAAGAAACAGATGTACACAATCTACCCCTCTGACTCAAACAAACTGTCAATCAATGAGCGGGAAAGTATTATTGTTTTTTAATTATCAATGCTACGGGCCCAGTCCAACAACCTTCTTCTCATATCCGTTCCTAACTGATAAGGGTTTTCCAATATTATTTCCATCCAATTCTCAAAATAAATTAACTTGTTTCGTTGAACAACAAAGGGAGAGTTCTGGAAAAAAAAACCCAACAACATCTGTAGTGATTTTAATTTTTAATTGATTTACCATGTCAAGAAAATAACGAGAAAAAAAATGTCGATCTGTCATGTCAAGCGGCAAGGGAGAGATAGAACAGAAGGACTGTTTCCTTGTTTTATTCAGGGGAGTGTACGCTGAACGCAACTCTGACAGCTGAACACATTTCTCCGGTTTGAGTGATCGATAGAAACACAAGAGATGGAAAAATTCCTAGAAAACCCCTGAATGAATAAAATTAGGCCCCAGATGACATGTCATGTTCGGCTGTCATTAAGGACATGGTAGAAACCGAAACAGATGAAATGGAATGCAAACCTTTGTCGATCTCAGATCGATTGATCGTAAAACACGATCGCTTCTGTTTTAATGAAACGACAACGACACCAGTCCAAAGTAAGGAACATACGAGTAAAATATGTAAATACGAGTAACACAGGAAAAGGTGTGCCACAGATCGAGCGGTATTGAACAAAAAAAAAAAAGGGTTTTCCAATGAAATCCAAACAAAAACCCACCGATCTTCCACGAAGCCGACAAGCTAACAAAATCTCTGAATGGGACAAATACGAGAAATTCAAAACTCCAAGAAGACGATGCGATGCGATGGGTACGAGTGTACATATTTCAAAAGATTCATTCAATATGCAAAAGACGGGATATATCGGTCGTGCTTTTGTTGTGCGCGGTACATACTCGCTTTTAAAGACCGTCGCGTCGACTATAATAGCTGGGGCTTGTTGATCTTTAAATGTGAGAAACGAATCTTCATAACAATAGGCGAGATCTATTTCAATGGAGTGAAACTTATGAGGTTAATGTGAAAACATAACACAAGCGACTACGAAGATGATGAAAAAGAAGAAGAAAAACCTACTCGGCTGCATTTGTTTTCCTCCGAACCGTTTCTACCTCCCGCCATCTTCTCTCTACCTGGAAGATGATGCTCTGGCATACACAAAAGTGAAGATGCAAAAAGAAGAACGAGGGAAAAAAAAGCGCAAAACAAAAAAAAAAAAAAACTCCAAGAATGATCTAAAGAAACCCCGATCCGTAGTTAAGCCCAAGAAAGGTACGCGAGGAGGGTATCTACGACGTACAAAGACAGCGCGCGGGATATTTCGATTACCTGCGGTGCCGTTCTTTGAAATTATCACTGAAAACCAAAGAACGGCCAGCAGGAACCCTATAGTTTGAGTGTTCGAGGGAGGGGCACGGTGTTTGGGGGAAACACATACCCTCCTCTGTGTCTCTACCATAAGAACCGCATTTGCCGCCTTGCCTTAGCCGCGACTGATGATGATGATGATGGCGGCGCGGCGTGGCGATGGTGGTGGTGGTGGTGCTGGTGGTACTGAGATGGCGGCGTGTGTATGTACAAGAACAAAAAAAAAAAAAAAGACCAAAGATGATGATAGCGGCAAAGCGGCAGTATGCGAGCCCGCTTCTATCTCTCGTCGGCCGACATCTTTTATTTATTTTTTGTTTGGTTGGACCGAACCTGATGTAGTTCGGGATCGGGTACGGGTACCGGTATGGCCATTGGGCAGAAGAAATAAAAAAAAAAAAATCTCCAAGTGAAGGAAACCAAAATTATAAGGAATGATAAAAATGACAGGAGGGGACAGACGATGAGGGAGAGGATCCCCTTTGCGAAAGGTTTATTTTTATTATTATTTTGCATTTATTTTTTGTTTTTTTAAACTAAAGACGTTAACAGTAACACACCGCACAGCAGTATTCGAAAAAAAGGCAGCGCGACAGAAGGAAGAATAACGCATCGCAACCGCAAGCGCGCAACTTTGAAAAAAAGGCGCATATCTCGTTTGATGGGGAAACGACACGACGGAACTTTTGTTTTGAAGTTTTCCTTCCTTCTTTTTTTTTTTGTTTTTATTGCTTTTCTGCTTTGCTTTTTGTCTTTCCACATTTTGTTTGGGTTTTGTTGGTGAATTTTTGCGCTTCTTGTTGTTTTGGTTTGGTGTTGTGAAGTTTAGCAGGTTTTTAGGTTGACGAAAAGAGACTATAAGCCTTGCGTCTAGTATTGAAAAGGCAGTGCTTAGTGTTAATTAGAAAATATAGTGTGGGACATAACCTAGAATGAAGGTGTCATATGATAACAAAATGGAAGAATATGTGTGGATCGTGCCAAAACTGACATGGAATGAGATTAAAATAGGGTCAAAACCGAGATGGTAACCCGTAGGTGCACCACAACGTAAGACTATGCTGGGTACCCGGATAGCAATATTGAAGGGAACGATGTAGCAGACGAACTAGCTAGAGTTGCATCGGCTAACAGTGATGCTGACACCTCCATAATGCCACCGATTGAAACACTGCTTAACATAATCGACCATATATCCGAAAAAGAGAACAACGCCTTGTGGCTCGCAAGAAGCGACTGCTATACATCTCGTACTTTATGGCCGAAACTGGATCATCTGGATCGATCATCCATACACTAAGTCACCGGACACTGTGCCATATGGCATATGACAAGCAACATATTTTCCTGAGTCCAAAGATATCTGTACAAGCTGCGGAAAAGAGGAAGAAAGCGAAACGATCCAACATCTACTCTGCTACTGCCCCGCCCTTCAATGACAACGCGTCCGTACATAAGGCCCAAGATTATTGGCAGAGCTGGGAAATTCAAAGATATCGCATATTTTACAAGATTCACCAAGAGCACAAACTGGTTTATGAGTTGGTAGGAAAAGGATTTACTCCCAACTTATAAAGGGATTCACAATGGACCTTCCGGCCTCCGAGTGGAAATGATTGCTCAAACAATCACACACCGTTTCATATCTAACATAACCCGCAGGGGCTGGTAAACCCATTTAGCGGCACCTTGATATCAGTAGAAGACTTTTCACTATGTGATTTATGATAGCTGGAACAACCTGAAAGTTGGCATTAATTAGACAACGATTAGACGTTTATTTCCGCTTCTCCTGCAATGGGTGCGCGTCTAAAATTAAAATGCTGTTGTAAATTTTACGAAATGTAGTGAAAACGAATTAAACGGGCTAAAAGCCAGGAAGAAACCCCAAAGAAGTCCAGTCGAGGTGCGTTGAAGAGTGAATGCGACTCTGCTTTTGCTGGAGGTTGACTTGCCGAAGGGTAGACTATGCAACATTGGTGATGTCGGACGTCCTCCCATGTAGCACTTCGGGGCAAAGATGTGCTAAATAACAAGCAATGTTGTCTTCTTCTTATATCAAGAAAGGAGACCCCCTTAACTGCTGCAATTACAGAGGGATCAGTCTCCTAAACATTGCCTACACGAACTTATCTGCCATATTGTGTGAACGCCTGAAACATATCATCGCCCCTATCAGTGCGCTTTTAGGCCAGGAAAGTTCACCATGGACCAAATTTTCACACTTGGGCAGATCCTGGAAGAAACCCAAGAAGTCCAAATCGATACCCACCACCTGTTCATCGATTTTAAGGCCGCCTATGACAGCATCTAGAGAGAGCCGTGTCTTGATTTGGCATCACTGCAAAACTCGTCCGTCTGTGCAGGATGACAATGGAGAAAGTTCGCTGCTCGATCAAGGTCAGTAATGACCTCACCGAGACCTTCGATGTCAAAAAAGGATTTACACTAGGTGACCCACTCTCATGCGATTTCTTCAACATCATACTTGAAAGACTTGTTCGAAACTCAAAAGCCAACACACGAGGAACGATCTTTTAAAAGTCCGTTCAACTACTTGCATATGCCGACGAATTTGTCATCACAGCGAGCTCGCGAGTATGGAAATGGAAGCGGCTAAAATCGGTTTGGCGGTAAACGAGGGCAAAACAAAGTACTATATGCTGTCAACGAGAAGGGACACTCAACATTGATGAATTGGACAGAACGTCAGAATAGACAGATACAACTTCGAAGTTGTAAAGGACTTTGTCTACCTCGGCTATGCTATAACTTCAAAGAATGATATCTCATCGGGAATCAAGCGCAGGATTACTCTTGCCAATCGCTGTTTCTTTGGGGTAAGAAGGCAATTGCCCTTTCCCGGTATACTTAGGAGACTCTATATATAAGACTTGTCTTGTCTTGCTTGCTATATGATAAACCAATGGTAAAGGGACTGTTTTTTTTATTATACTTTCTAACTAGATACTACATACTACAGTGCGAACTCGGTTAACGTAGCTCTCGAATAATGCAATTTTTCGACTTGAGCAAAAACAAAAATCGACATTCCTCTCTTTTGAGAAAGTTACCTCGATAAGTGCAACTTTTCTCTGACGATAATGTAAATGCACATTTTCTTCTATCTATCATTTTGGATAATTCTTTCAGAGTGAGTGTCTTCGATAATATACAAAAATATTTGCATCTGCTTGTATTTCGTTTTGAAAAAATTACCCCTGTAATTGCAAAAACCTCGGTTATTGCAACTTTTTTTTATTTTCTTTCAGTTACGTAAATCGACTTCGTACTGTACTCGTTGTAAGTTTCTTATCTCTCCAAGTTGTCACTTTTTTCCAATGCTTTAATGGCAACGCTGGAAAGACTAGTTTTTCCATACCTGTACGAGTACTTAGAAAGGTGCCATGCTGCTGGAATCGACAGTTACTTTTAGTGAGTGCGGAGAAAGTGATATAGGAAACAGAATCAGCAGCTCTGTTTCTACCTTTGTCTTTTAAAATGCTTCCCTAGTCCCGATTTAGCTTAGAATTAGTTACTACACACATCCGTTGTAAATTAAGTTCTACACTACAGCTTAGAGAAAATCCTTCACTTATCAAATTAAAAAAAAAACAGGTATCCTTGCCTCTTTGCCAAGCAAAATAAAACTTCAATGTCAATCTACAGAAAAACACCTCCGAACTGAACCAATGAAAGCAAAACAAAAGGTCGAATAAACCAGCCCCACAGAGAGACACATAATACAAAAGGAAATTACAGACATACATAAGTACCTATAGAAAAAAAATTCGACTTATATTGAAAATTTAAGGCAATTAAACGCACAGACCGAAAACAGATCCTTCGTCGGTTTGGCCCAAAAGATGAAAATAACAACAAAACACTGAATCCCATCAACCGTCCATCAAAGTTGCTTCTGAATTTTTGTGTTCCTTCTTCACAAGTGGCTAAAGGGTGGGGTTAGGTGGAGCACAAAAATACACATATGTACGTACATCCTCACAGTGTTCAAAAGCTGAATTTTAGTTCAGAATACAATCCAAAGGAAGGACGGTACCACAAACAAACAAATGGCGGTGCAGAGACGGACGTTACCACTTCGTTGAAAGAACGTAAAAAGTGGTCGGCCGACTCTTTAGTTCTTTGTATCTTTTCATCTTCTCTTCTTCTTCTTCTCTAGAGGCTTCTTTTGGTTTATCTGCTTTGGTTTTTTGTTTTTCTTTTATGTCTTGTTTTTTGTTGTGTTCCATGCACCTTGGACCATCTGCTTCTGCTTTTGTTTCTTCACCTTCTTGTGATCTTCCTTTTTTTAACGTTTTTTTTTTGAAAGCGATAAAAAGAAGGGCACCAGTGCATTTTGCTCTTCCGCAACTATCTGAAAAAAAAGAATTCTACGTACAATTTCATATGTCTGCAAAATATCTATGAAGTTGAAATGAAAGACGAAATGTTAGAAATAGGAAAAGGAAATGCCTTATATCGGTTTTTGTAAAACTTAAAATTCTTACCTACCTACCCCGCCGATTTGTAGTTCGAGTTACGTTTGTTTATTCGCTGTTTTTGTTTGCTGTATTCAATTTGGTTTTTTTGATATCCTTTTGCGTTGGTTTGTACAACCAACCATCCCTTTTTGTTTGAGATACACTTCGCACCAAAAAGGATACTTTGTTTACTTGTGTCAAGAGTCTGAAAACACTTTGGAAATAAAATTATGCAAAATGTTGTACAAACCTGTGTTGGAAAAGGGCAATAGATAGTTATATACCTGCGTACATACTCGTACATATGTATATGTATGTTCTTGAAATTTGAACAAACCTAGGTAGATACCTGTTTAACATTCATTATCTGTTGCCTGACTTCGGAGAGATATGACAACTGTCAGGTCACTAAAAGAGAGTCCTGTAACATTATGGCTATTTTTGTTTCGGCTTTCTCCAAGGCGAACAGGGAACTTAACTAAAGGGTTATCCAATAAAAGGCTTCATTTTGATTTATCAAGAAAACACGTATATTTTCTGGAATAAAAATTTAATTGTATGTTACATATATGGTAACGAAATGGAAGAACATGTACGTGTCTATCGTGACTAAACCGATATCTGATCAGCCCTACAGACAAGAGAAAGTATAGGAGGTTTTTGTTTGAGCTCGCTTGGAGACTAAAGGGGCTTTTAATTTCTTTGCCGGCAAATGCCTACTCGTGGTATACTCATTTGGCCTAAAAACTCTTGGTTCAGCAATCGTTAAAATCGAATCTGGTCAAAGTTGTATATTAACCTTGTTTTCAAAACTGAATCTTTCTTTCATTGCATTTCAGTCAGTAGAAAAATAAAATATATATACGGCGCACAGTGGTTTGAGCGGCGTCAGCAGTTTTATACAGAATCAAGCCTAGCTTCTCGCAACCATTTGTGTCTGCGTGTTATTTTTTTTCCCGACTCCGAATGGCGAGTGGAGAAGCTTCTCATGACAAATGATACTCTTTGATTGCTTTTCAGACATTCGAAATTCAGTCAGTAGAAGGTTTTTAAATAAAGCGGGTTAAAAACTAGAAAGAGACACGAAAGAATTTCACACGAGGTGCGATGAAAAATGAATGCGATTCTGCTTTAAATGGAGGTTGACTTGCCGATGGGTAGACTACGTTACTCTGGCGATATCGATATGCATCACTTCAGGGTGGAAACGTACAAAACAATATTGTGTATTGCACAAACCTTCTAAATTCGCCGATTTTGTTAAGTCAAAACTGGGACACTCTAAAGCCCCATTTAGATGATCAGTTTCAGTTTCACTTGTCAGTTCAATTGACATTTCAGCTTTTTTCTTACTTCTGAGCAGTTTAACTGACAGCTGACCTGAAAACTGATGGGCATTCCATAAGTTTCAGTCTCAGTTCCAGTTTCAGTTAAACGTTTCAGTTTTCACATTTACACAGTAGTTTAACTGAAAGCTCAACTGATAGCTCAACTGAAACTGAAACTGAACTGGTCATCTAAATGGGGCTTAAGAACGCCATCTGTGTCCATTGTGAGCTCAAGAAGCATTTACAGAATTAATCTGTCTATACAGATCTATCGAATTAGAATACCTATCATTGGCAGCTAATTCCCACTTGGTTAAGCATTCGTGTCATCTACTCGAAAAAGACAGTAGACTACTTCTTACCTTCATCCATCTCTAATATCGTCGAATGCTAGTGATATCCAACTTACATGGTAGGTATCTAGTTTACCAACTTACCTACATTATGTATATATGAAGTTGATGAACTGACCGACTGTGAGTACAGCACTATCAGAACTGTGTCGTGGAGTGCTTAATACAAGCAACAACCACAAGCAGAGATAGAAGTTTTGCATTAATAATGGAAAACAGAATCAGTCAAATGACCTCCATGGTCTCTGTTGCACTTCCAGACTCTTTTCATTTGCGGCTCTATTTTACTAATAACGGCACGGATGTTGGTTTTAAGTGCTTCAATTTACTGTGAAGCAATAATGGCGTAAATCCTCTCTTTCATATGACTACAATGAAAGATGTCGCACAGTGTTAATTCGCACGTTACCGACGACCCATTTTGACCATTTCGAGAAATGACTTGATCAGGAAATTTTGTTCGCAATCAAACAATGGTTTTGACGCGTAGCGCCATCTTATGGGCAATAGATATCGTCCACATTCAAGTTCTGGCCATAAGAATTCATTGACCATGGTTCGGTTGGGCAATCTATTTACGGTAACGGCCGCACCCGCTTTATTTTCGAAACAAGGCCCAATGACTCCTACTGCCCAAAAAACGCACCAAACAGTTAGTTTTCGACAATCGTTCTTGGATTTTGTAAGCCCCAAATATGGCTATTCTGGTTATTAACAAAGCCTTGAAGATGGAAATTTTCCTCATCATTCAGAATGATGTGACATTCTTCATCAATTTCAACCATCACCCAATCGTGGCAAAGTAACATAGGCAGGCTTAAGTTCCTGCGTCAACTGAAATTTTTAGGCTCCATGACCTAAATTTTAACGCAAAATTCGATACAGTATTGTTTGTGATATTCCCAATTCCTATGATCGGCAAATTTGGGTTTTCAGCCACTCTCCGAGCTACAGAAGCAATATTCCCAGTTATTCACGCGCGACGGATGCGATTTGAGTTCCTCAGATTACAACCTTGTTCCAATAGCTTGAATTTCTAAATCAATTAACCAATTGCTGGAAGAAAAGGGGTGCTTCACGTCGCGTCGACTGCGAAAATCTTTAACTTTTCGAATTGTTTCAACGAAATGTTGCACCATTTGTTGTAGTGAATTTTAAAGACATTCAATGCATCGTTGAAGTGTGTACCGTTCCAATTTTATTAATGGCGTAGTCTTTACTTGTAATTTGTCAAAAAATTACAGCTCCTCTTTTGATAGGTGTCAGAATAGCCGACTATTCAAAATGAAATGTATGTAAGATGTAACCAAGATGATGCCAGAAAGCCAATCCGTATTCGATTTTGGTTCGGCAAAAAAACAAAATAGGTAATCTTGTTTTATCCTAGATCCGTTACGAACCTAAAATCATCTTTAAATAAAAAAAGGAAGGTAGTTCTACATAGCTTTAGATTTTGAAAGATATTATTGATTGAAAGCAACATCTGTGAAACTGTCAAAAAGTACTGCCATCCGAAAGATTACAATCTAAATTCATCGAATTTGCATAAAGAAAAAAAAATATCCTTATTCTTATTTCTATCCTACCTTCAATCTTTTTATTCTTTTCATTTTAAACAGAACGAAAAGAATCGTATTGTAGAACAAACAAAATTCTAATCCCGTTGATGCTTTGCCTTTCACCATCCCCAAATGCCAAGCGAAACCAACTGTCGCCAACAACAAGAAAGTGATTACATTGTCCCTCTCAGATCCTAAACCGGAAACTGGAATTCTTAAACTCTACTCATCCGCATAATCGTCCTTTTTTTTGTTAAGAAAATCAACCACCACCACCCCATACCTCTTCAGATTAATGCAAATCACTTACTTCACCTTTTCAATTGGAAATGAAATTGAAAAAAAAAGAAATACCTTTTGTCACACACATGTTCGTGCAGATCTAATGAATAGATAATATGAAAATCAAAGAAAATGTCCTGTTTTTCCTCTTTGTAGGATGAAAGAAAGAACGCGCAAAAAAAGCGCCCCTACCTCGTATCATGTCTCAGATATTTTATTCCGTTTGTCCCCGCTAATGACACTTGGGAATTGGAAATGTCATTAAAAAAAACATACACCGAATATCTAGGACACCTCAACTCCACCCACGAAGTGCTCTGAAAAAAAAGGAACAAAGTCAACAGAGTAAGAGAATATCAGCGAAAGGCAAAAAGTCAAACAATTTATTTCCACGGGAAGTTATGTGTGGTGTCCTATAATAACACTCTTTGTCACACCCTTGAAATGTTGACACATCAACACCGTAGGGAAGCGTTTTCTCTTACCACCAATACGTATGTAGCTACGTTTATAGATAAAAAGACAGTTGCCGCCACCGGCACCGATATCCCCTATCCCGAGGGCTAAGAAGTTCAAAAAAGACTGTCATATCATGTGCCCGCATGTTTAATGATTTATAAACAACTTCACGGATGTGAACAGGTCTTAATGAGGCGAACCACATACAACAACTATGACTGTGCATATGTATATTTAAAAATATTTCCTTCCTTAAAATGTTTTTCTAAGATTTAATTCAACAGGAAATTATTGGAAGCCTTAAGGTAATTGTATACAGCGGAAGCAATTTAAAGCGTTGACCGGGAGACGAGTATGAGAGTGGGAAATTAACGTAACGGTTTAATAACCGTCATTAGAAATAAGGGGGGCAATTTAAATCAATTAGACGGCGCGCTGAAAAATCATTAAATACTAAGAAAACAGTTTCGAGGTGTAATGAAGGCAAATTATAGAGGGGAACTTCGAATAGCTATTAACTACATGGGTAGCTTTGAAGTTGTTGGAAGAAAACAAGTTTTCTTTGCCTGAACCACACCATATTCTACGCAAAAAAGGCATCCTTCAACTATCCTTCCTTTGATGTATTTTCTATTTATCTATATTAGATGGCTATCTTCTTTAATATCGGGAAGAGAGATCTTGGTTGGCCAAACCATGGACAAAAACATCAGGCATGTCTCGGGTTCTTGACGAACCTTAACCGTGGTGAGACAACAAAGGAAAAGAGAAATGTCGATCTAGGAACAGTCCGAGATAGATTAAAGTTAGCAGATTTCGTTTATTCAAAGATATCGGATCTTCTAAGATTCACCAATAACACAAACTGGCTTACGAGGTGGTAAGAAGAGGATTCACTCCCAAACTATGAGGGGTTTCACAATGGACCTTCGGGTCTTCGAGTGGAAATGATTGCTCGAACAATTACACACTCTTCCCAACCTGAAGCAACCTATCATAGATTTGTTTATGAGATTTAAATTTAGTTTAGGTTTAGAAAATCCGGTTACTAATCCACGATAACAACGAAGTCAACTCTATCCCGCTACAAGGAATAACCAGGAAAAGAAGACTAAAGCGTCTTAGACTTTCAGACCTAACTCAGAGACTTTAATAAAAATTATAAAAATTATAAAAATTATAACAATTGTAATCTTCACTTTTTGAAATTCGTAAGTTAAAAAATAAAAAAAACCCACCTTATTGTAAAACAAAACTATGTAAAGGTACTGGCCTTATAAGCTATCATATCCTGTTCTGTAACAACAATTACTAGGTGTCCAATTTGGACAGATGTAAATAAATTAAGGAATGTTATAACCGGGCACTGTATAATAGGAAACATGGCCAGAAGATACGCCATCCTTACAAATGACTTCTGTAGAAGCTGTATGAATGAGGACGATATAGAATCTGTAGCACACCTTCTATGACAATGCCCGGCTCGCCTATCTCATATGGGAGCACGGTTCTTCGACTGCCTAGATGACCTGGATAAGATATCGTTTAGAGACCTAAAGAGATTTATTAGAAGATCGAATTGGTGGTGTTAAAAATGCATGTTTCTACATGCACAACTAGGGTATTCACAGTGGATATTTACGACCTCTAGGTAAAATTGCATTTACTGCAAACTTCGAAAGCTATTAACTACATGAGAAGCTGCTAGCCTAACCATAGGTCCTTGGACATTTCATTCCCGTCTCTTTTCTTCTATCCTTTCTGTTTAAGTCTGTCTGAAGTGAAGTAAATAATTTTGTTTGTGAACAAGTCTTGTACGGTGGGGTTGGTAGGATCTATCCTCGTCCAATGAGCTAAAGCGGAACCCCCGCCCTCCACATATACATCCAAGCTGCCCCTGTAGCCTTATCCTGCCCCATAATAATGCCAATGAAAAAAGAAAAGCGTTCAGGTGCGAGGCTTGATGAGTGTTTCGAATGTACATAGGATGTGTTAAGAAAATAACACTAAGCATACATTTTCGAGTCTGTGCTTCAACGAGCTTTCGTTTGACATCCCATACGATGACCTTCCCATTTCAGCCCCCAAAACTAGCCATCAAAGTCAGAATTCAACTTTCGACATTCACCGCTATCTCCTATAACTATTCCAAATTTTAATTGTCTACGTCAAATAGCCTGTGACAGACAGACAGACACCGAGGTGATTCCATAAGTGTTCGATTTTGCCAGTTTGGATTCGGAAGACTAAAAATAGCCTCAGTGCCTCTTTCAAGGTTCTAGTTCCTCGCTCGTTCGCAGATAGTTGTAATAAAGTAAACACCCACAGAAAATCGTACCCATTACGTGATATAACCCGCATCTGTCATTTTTTCGAACTTAACTGCGAAAGAAATCGTCATGAATATTCTGTCAAATCTTTTCATTGGCATATTTCAGAAACAAAACGTCCCTATTACCAAGCAAAACTTCCAAACATCTGTAGAATTTAATTATATAAAAAAAAACGAACTTTAATGAACTCAATTTACAATTGCATCGATAACTTCTCACTTTGACATTTCAACTTTGTTCGAAATGAAACCAATCAATCCGAATTGCTCACTACACACTCATCTGAGGTATATGTACATATAAAAATATGTATATAGTGCATTCACTTTATCCTGCACCTTAACGAACATCTTCATCTCCTTGCCACCGTCTTGTGTGATGCAGGGGCAGGCATTTTGCCTGACTTGTATTTATTTGTGTAAAAGTACGTGACATATTGGGAAATTGTTTGCGAACATTGCGACAAGGTTCAGCTTCGGCAATAACGTGTTTTTTCCTTCATCTTTCTTCTTTTTTTTTGTATTTGTTGTTTTACACGCATTTTGTCAGAGTTTTGTTGGTTGATTTTTCACTTTTTTCTTGCTTGAATGCTTCCATTCAACTTTGAACTGAAAATTACAACAGTTCTTGTTGGCAAAACTCGAACGTGAAAGAAAATACCAGCATTGGCGGCACCAGCATCCTCAATGCCAGATATAGATTTATGTCGAGAAAAATGCCGGAATGCAGAATGTGGCAAAAGCCGCAAACAATTACTGAGGGAATATGAAAAATAAGAAAAAACGTAATGCTAACAAATGGAACGTGGTGCGGTTTTTGCAACATTTTAACGTCACAATGAGACACGCGAGTAATTGCTTGTATCTGCATATTTTTCGTTGGCGTTTTTTTTCTGACGATTTTCTTGAATGAAGGTCGACTCGATATTAATATTTGACTGATTGCATCCAACGCATAATAAAACCCACAAGTTTTCGTTAAATTATTCAAATTTCAACACCACCCAGTTGTAGCGTAATAATTCACACATCGTTCATCAATCAAACACCACCCACCCCGATGATGACAGTTGACAGTTTCCTTCCGTCATCATTTATGACAGCCACCCCAGGTAATGTCATAACGTCAAGACGAGAACTTTTTTCCCTCAAACTAATCGCATTTTCCAAAGTTCAATGAATCCTAATTTATTATATACTCGTCGTCGTTCAACTATAAGGAAAGGAATCACTCCATCATAATATTATTGACAGCTGTTCAACGAGCACACCATCGCACACGAGCAACATTTGCCTCTCACTCAACAAACAGCAGCAACACTTGATTATAAATTATTGAAAGTTATCGCATCAAAGTTGACATTTCAAATAAAAAAAAAAACAAAATTTAAAAGCTAACATTTGTGTTAATGAAAAAGAAATAAAAAACAATAATATTATTTACAACAAAAGTTGATTAATTGGCGCTAAGGAAAATATTTGATATTTTACAACTCCATACAAATGTGCATATACATACATGTGTGTATATAAATTTTTTAATTAATAAATCATAATTCATATCATTTGACAGCCATTTTATTGCTCTATCCAAAATATTGATAAAAGCGATAATAAACTGACAGAAACACAAAAAAACATAATAAGCTGTTTGTCAAAGAATTTTGGGTACAATCTCGCATGGAAATCCAATCAAATCGATAAATTATGCAATATTGTGAATTAAAGATAATGATTCCGCGACAAGTAATAAAATAAATAATGAGCAATTCGCTTAAAAAAATATTGAAACAAACTAAAGCGCTCGACTGGGTCGCACTCAGTTGCTGATATTTGTCAAAAAAAAAAAAAAAAAAAATAGTTTGCGAAACAGTAGGCCGCTTTTTTAGGTAATCTATACAGCCCCAAAAAGGATGTGCAACAAGAAAACGCTCGTCGGTGACTTGGCAGCACTATGCAGCACTAAACATCTGCTTATTTTCAAAAGTCGGGATACGCTGTTGTTTTTTTTTTTTCATTTGACTTAAAATTTCTACCTCGCTGTTCCACTTGTCTTCCAAGCTCCTTTTGCATAGCATCATGTGTTGATCGCCGCAATTGTTTCAAAATGTGTCACTTACATGTCATATTTGACATTTTCGATAACATTTTGATAACAATCGACAAAAAATAGTTTGGTAGGACATTTTTTTTATCCAGGCTTAGTACATAAGACTCGGTTGCTGTCAAGATTTCGTTATTCTATATAGGCTTAGTTGTATTTCTAAAGGCTCCGACCCATAGAATCCGTCGACGTCGTTACGTTGTACTTTGATGTTGAAGTATTGCCGGATAGAGCAGTCCCATAGAATCCGTCACATATGTACGTAGAAATGTCAAACGATTCTCTTCATTCTCTCTATGCTTCATCCAATGAAAATGCATACTCTCAATTTGTGAATGTGTGAACTTAAATGCGTACTGATAACGGATCGACGGATGCAAAAAGTAGAAAGTAAGCCTACTGTATCCGCCGAAGTCCATCTCCCATAAGAATATGTGTATTCTATTGAGCCGTCAGTTGAAAACGACGGAGCAACGGATCGACGGATTCTATGGGTCGGAGCCATAAGTCAATATAGATTACAAAAAAGACTCGCCTGGTGTACGAGCATTCATAAAAGCCTTCATCATTTTGCTGCATGAACGTAGGCCGCATGATTCGCTGTCACGATGACATTTCATGGCTGCGTTGAAAGTTTGGATTTCAGAAATCATCAGGGCGATTTGGTTTCTAGTGAATATGCGATCCGTGATTTGGTCCTTAGTTTGCTTCTATTGGGTTGGCAAGAAAGTAGTTTCGGTTTTTTAGTGTCAAATGAAACATTTTTTTTTATACAAACTGCAATCTCTCGCCCAGTCATATGACGATCTGATTCAATTATGACTTTGATTTGGTCATCAACAGCTTCAATTGGTCTATCAGAACGTTGGTCATCTTCGAGTTGAAAATCTCCAGAATAGAATTTCTTAAACCAATTCTGACAAGTGCCTTCTGTTAAGCTGTCAATACCGTAAACTTCACATATCTCATTGTGAACCTCAGTAGCTTTTTTGCCTTTATGGAAACAAAAAAAAAAAACAAATATGTCGAAAATGTTCGCTTTTGCATTTCAAGGTAAAATTGACACTCTACTAAAAGGGATGAACAAAATTATGTTCGATTTGCTTCTTAAGTAAGCTTGAAGTGACAGGTATCAAACGTCAAAAGAGAAGAAAAACATAACATTGACAGTACCGTACTGTCACCTCGCATTGTATAGAATGAAGTTAGTAGCACTCATAAACATGAAACCCAATACTCGTCCCTTACTAGAACAAAAAAATAAAAAAAAAAAAAGAAATCGAAGAGGCAAGGCAAAACAAAAAAAAAAAGAAAAGAAGAACAATAAACGATTATGAATGAAAGAGTGTACGGCTGTTTGATGATAAGAGACATAAAAAGCGCGCTTCCGCCGCGCCGATCATCGTGGGAATAGTTTACTATATATATTTTTTATAGTTTATTTTGTCTGGTTGTTTATTACGTCTATTCGACTGTCAGTTAGATTAACCGCATTAGCGGCAAAGAGTACGAGTATAATTATATCGTCAAACGGGTCATTTAATTGGAGGCTTCTAATGTTATCAGCTCTGGAGATAGATAGAGCGGAAATTACAGGAAGTAAAACCAATGCAATTCGAAATGGAATGGTGACATTTAAACGACACAAACCTACACCAGTGAACCTGAGCATAACAAAATCAAATCTCTTCTAAGAATGTAATAAATTTAAGATTAAGTGGAAACATTTTGACATCTATCCGTCGTTTAACATTTAATCAGATGAGTAACCGACATAATCTTTCTCTTTTTTTTTTCTATATACCTACCTTACCTCTCTGTCAGAGGGTTTGATTTCATTTTGGAAAGGTGCGTTCTTCCTAATCCGGAAGTCTCTATCTACCTACACAGTATCAGAGATATGTCATCTTAGGGACCCTCTCAACATTTCATAAGTGCGTCATTAGGTCGAAGATAATTAATTTCGTTTGAGTGCGATGGGGAGGGGAGAGAATTTCAGGAATTCCATTGGACTTTGGCTCTAGACTACGAATACGAGTACACAAAGCCACTCACCATGCCTAAAGAGATTATGGTGAGTGAGGTCACTCGGTGGGAGTTCTTTTGCTTCTAGGAAATGGAAATACGAGCAAACAAAATAAAAACGAAAAAAATCCCTTTCGAGTAATTAGTAAGCAAAAGGACGAGAAGGACATAGAACAGAAAAGGAAAGAGGGTAAAAATGTTTTGCCACTATTACTATGATGACATTAAAAAATCAGTGCCATACCTTGTGTGCGTGTTATTCTCTTCGGAAATAATGATCCCGCGGAGTATTTCAAACGCTCGTGGGTGGTCTTCACTTTGCTGTCTCTCTCGGTATTCCGTGCGATTCTTAAGAAATTCACACTGACAAACTACGCCACACCATGGGATACCGACGAAACAATGAGAATATCACGAACAGTTTGGAAATCAGTCAGAAACATTTTATTATTTTTTCTTTGTGTGACTTATGGTCTCAATATGTTAAAAGGTTTATGGACGAGTACGTAGACGTACGTATACGTCAATGTCAGTGTTGAAGGCACCATGCTTTGGAAGACCTCCGCGTTCGTTTGTACATTTTTTTTTTAAACATGTGCCGATCTTTCTCTCTTACACCAACCAATGACTGTCTAAAGAGGTGTGAGTCTCTGAAGGTTATGCCGAACGGGGGGGCCCGAGAATGCACTCACTCACACACAATAAACGTGTTAAAAATTATACCTACGACAATCAATCAATGTCACATTCAATACTTCAGTACTACAAGCGGGTTGCTGCTAGCTAGCGCTGCCTCTGACTTTAATTCGCTTCATCTCATGTCAAAATCTATGGGTCTATGGTTTCTTGTTGGATTTTTGTTTTTTATCATTAGCATGTAATCAATTGATGTCGACATCGAGTGAGAGGCGAACGGAATTTTCATTCTGAATAAAGGAAACCTTGTGAATGGAATTTTAAATAAGCCGCGCCGCTGACTAGCGTTCTATTGTGATCCTACCAGGCATAGGTTTCTCTTTATCTTTTAGTTTTTTTTGAGGAGCATGAATATTTGTATATTTCTAAGAATGAGTTCAAATGATAATGATAAATATGAATTTGAATAGAAATGCCGAAAATATTGATGATAATCAAAGTTGAAATAGTTCCAAGGAATTGACAGCGCTTTGGGTGTCTAAATGAGGTTATATTTTATGAATGTCAAATGAGCGTAAAGTGTCAGATGTCAGATGTTAGAGATTTGAACGGTGTATGCAGAGACAGTTGAATTAGAGGTTGCAGTGAGGAATAAGTTTGGTTTTTCGCAAACGATTTTACGGGCGGCGACGTCGTTGCGTTGAACTTTGACGTTGAAGTTAACATTTCCCGGTGAGAGCCATCGCATAGAATCCGTTGCATACCTACCTACGTTGAGACTTGAGAGACGACAGCTGATGACATTTTCTTCGATGACAGTGTCTGTTCAAATCACATACATATGTATATTATTTCTGTACCATAGGTACCATTTGCGGCTCTCATACTTAACCAATCTTAACAAATGGGGTGTCAAAAGAAACAGAATTTCCTGGAGCACGGATGAATTGCACTGTCAATTTATAAATTTTAGCGAATTAAAAAGCCGATCAAAACAAATATTTTACCCAAAATGAACTCCCAAAAGAATAAACACTTCCCGTATGATTTCCATGGGATTTCCATGAGTTGACAGATGGAAATCATATGGAAAGTTTGGATGTGGGATGGGAAGCTTGGAATTTGGGGACTGAATGTTCTCTTGCGAGAGCTTTCTCACGGGCACACTAGTAAATTTAAAGCACAATTCACAATGTCGCGTTCGGGCGCTCTCGCGTTGACAGATAAAGAAGAAACAATGCAAACATATGGGGTGCTCTTAAATGTGACTTCAGGCGTTATATCGTAGATATCGTAAAGTTCTGGGCAACGGCACAGTAAAAATAAAAATAAATACATTTCAAATCTTCCTTCTATCATAAATTCGTGAATATAAAGCCCATTAAGGCGAGAGCGCCCGAACGCGACATTGTGAATTGGGCTTAAATTTTGAAATGTCAAAACCGATTGTCAACCTCGATTCTCAATTTTCTCTCAATGCTTCCACCAATGAATGTGCTTACTCTCAATTTGTGAATGCACGAAATTCATTGCGTGAATGGCCAACGCACCAACGAACGCATTAAAAAATTAGAAAGTAAACCAACTGCGCCGAAGTTCATATATGCGTTGGTTACACCGCGTCTCCACGAGACATTTCATATGGCAGGATTTTATTAGAAAAGAAAAAAGGGAAAATATAAGAGATGGCAAGCCATCAAAATGGCTGATGGAGACCGCCGTTGCCATATGCCGATAGCGTGCCATCAATAGCAGGGTTCTTCGCAAGCTATTGATGTCTTGCTATTTTTTCTCGTTTCTCTTTTTTCTCTTCCAATGAAATGCATAAGAATGTGTGTATTCTATCGAGCTGTCAGTTGAAAACGATGCAGCAACGCACTGACGCATTCTATTGGTCGGGACCTTTAGATGGGAAAGAGTCAAATGTCATTACCGTGTTTGACAGAGAAAAGATTTTGGTCTCAAAAACATGACATCTTGTAGCTCGACTCTATGAACGCTTTCGTTGACATCTCTGACAGCTAAATCACTCGTCCAAAGTCCAAAAAACCTGGATTTCCCAAAGGAACAAAATAATTTCCTTAATCCAGTTATAATTTGCATACTGACAGAGATTATATTTATGTATATTTCCACTGAAATTATGAGTCCAGGTGCATTTCCCCGAACCATCTTGCTGAGTAGTGGTCTCCTTTACAATTACTATCCCCCGTGTATCCCAAAATCACATGTTTCCACTCGTCGCATCGCTCGTATAGTAGCTGTCGTGTAAGCATTCATTGGAGATCTGACAGAGAGCCCACACTACGGTCCATCACTTTCATCGAAGATTGATATCTCTTCTACGTACGTATAGCCGCACATAAAAGGCCAAGTAGGACACTGAATGGCCCAAAGCCGAACCGAATTACAGAGGCGCGAGTAAATTACACTTTGGTGTCCATTAAAAAAACATGTAATCGCCTTCGTGCGCTTGCGCTCTACAGGCATTGCCAGTCGGCATTCGCCACACAGTGGCAACCAGCGAAAGGTCTAATTACACCATACGGGCGAATCGTATTCTCAGAATCTTGATGGATCCTAAGAAAACTGGTCAAGATATCACCCAATAGTAGTGGTGACCTGGCATCTGAGGAGCCAAGAAAATAAAAAAAAGCAAAATAAAAGAAAATCTCCACCATTTGCGACACTTTGGGGGGCACTTAACGTGTTTTTATTTTTATTTTTTGCTTCATGTGGTAATGGTGGTCGATATGGCTGGAACTTTATGTGTACAGTATACTCGTAGTTACAGTTAGGTACTTTGACGGTTAGTGGTCACTTATTGACCGTAGCAGCTGTAAAAGAGTATAAAGTTGCAGCAACGGTGATGCCAAGGCACTACTAGTGGCGGCATTCAGCCATTAATACGACGAGGAACAACACACCGACAGCGATTACGATGTGCGTTTAGCCAATTGGTCGTGGCATATTCGCACACGGAAAGCCATTAAGCGAGTTTGACTGCCAAGCCAACTAGTGGATTTCTAGTCTCGGGCACAAGACTATCATTCGTGGCAACCTACGCGTTATACTCGTTGTCTGCCATATAATCCGTGGCCACTGCCGCGCCATCATCCGCATCGCATCGTCGTCGTCGTCGGGTCGTCGGCATATCGGTGAATATGAATGGTCATTGTTTGGTCGTATATATCCAGGAATTGGCTTGTTTTGACGTACGAATTGGCCATTACGCGAAAATTATGATTAAATTGCAACTCAAATTGCGCGCCACGGCAGAGGAGGCAAAAAGGTATAAAAATAAAAAATAATCCACCCCCGTCCCACCTTTTCTAGAGAAGACTGGTCTTGAGAGCAAAGCGGAGCTCCGATGGCGCACTGCAGATAACGAGGATGCAACAGAGTGCGCTTTTATAGTGTTGATGTAGTGATTCCGGCTACGGATACGATTGCTAATTTATATTTAGCCACATCTCCGATTTCGCAGTAGTTAATTGCATTGTTGAATGCAAATTACGCCTCTGAATTGATGTTGGATCCGAGGAGGCGGCACGCTGGCATTACATTGGCATGGGTGGTAGGATTTATGGGATATTTAAGAGTTAAGACTGAGCCTGTATTGGATGGAATTGGGATCACTAGAGTGTAAGGATAAACTGTCCAGCTATTTGATTTATGTTCTCTGGAAATTGAGTTGTGTCCATGGACAGAGTTAATATGGATTTTTGGAACATAATGTCACTTTGATGGGTGGTGCCGGCGCGGCGTTGCAATGGAAATGTTTTGTTTAAAGTGTTACGTGACAGATTCAACTGACGTAGTTTCATTTATGTCAAAACTGAAATATTCACAATGATGTTTTAAATGTCAAATGGTGAAATTGGATCTGTCAAATGGTGAAAAATCTGATCTGTCAAATGGTGAACAAAGTAACGACTTGCTTATTACGAAAAATGTCAACAGAAAGCAGTAAACATTTGTACTACAATTTAGTTTTAATGTTGGTATGTATTTCAAAAAAAGGTGTGGCACTTTATTCGATTGTAACTTCTTTTCACCCACATAGTAACATCATAACGTTGCGTTGGTGGTTATCAATGAAAAAATGTCAACGAACGTTTAGAAATTTTTTTATTGACAGTTTTGCAAGATTTTTGTTTAAAAGTATTTTCGTATACAGTGAGATCTCCCATCGTGGTCATCTCTTTTGAGGGGGCATCTCCCTTAATCCTTGTGTGGGTGGCAACAAACAAGGACACTTAAGTGTGGCCATATGGTGCAGTTATTTTCTATAGTAATTGTTTTCCGATTTGTGGATTATGTAAAAAAAAAAAAAAAACTATTCTACCAAAAAAGAAAAGTTTATTACGGTTTTTCCAGACTTCCCGAGCGGTGCTCATTGTTTACTGGCTCCGTACACCACAATCATTCCTTGAGTTTTTTGCAACTACGACCGAAACCGCAAAGGCAGCAAGTAAATTTGATCATAAGGCGGCCGTCTGCTCCGCGTTCTGGTGTAGGTAGAGCAGCCATTGGTGGATGAATTGAATACCGAGCGTTAACTGGATGCGAATTCGACTTCTTGGGATCTAGTTTTTGTCTTGAACTCAGAAATACTCATAGGCCCCTTTCTTTGTTAAATAATCACTGTGTAACAAAAATTTGTTTATGTTATTATTTTGTTAGTTTCTGCTTCCTTATGATATATCAAGCACGTTTTGAGTATTCATTCGTTTTAACTGTTAGCTTTACGGTAACGGCATCGCAAAATGTGTTAACGGAAATGCAAGCAGAGCAAGCCTATCATTCAATTTCTGCAAGTGAATGTGAATAGTCGTTTGTTACTTCTATGCAACAAGCATCAAAAAAAGGCAACTTCAGAATTTGTTAATAATCCACTTTCTTGTTTATTTTGTTAGGCGAAAATATAGTTACAGTTGCGTTTATGAATAATGTAGAATTATGGTGGAATTATTACAAATTTCCTGTAAATTAGTTTACATAAGTAATTATTAACAAAAACAATAAACAAATTATCATACTTTTAGTATTTATCAGTAAAAAAATAAGTATTTCAATTTTCTTCTTTTCTTGATGCGACTTCTTCTGGTTTCTCTTGATGTTACTTTAACCGTTAAACGAAATTCCTTCGACTGACGCAAACCTGTCAGATACTCGAGCACAGCGAGGCTCGATGTCTATGGCGGCGTTGCCAACAGTCGTTAGTTGAGAAGATAAATAAAAATGTTTCATTTAATTATGGAACAGTCGTACTGACGGCGTAGAACCTCGCCGATCTTCGTAGGCGAGTAAGATATAATTATCGGTCCAATGAAGACCGCAAGACGGATAAACTTGCGCTGCACAGCTTCAATTTTAATGGAATGAGTGACGTGAAATGAACTTAGCAGACGTATTCAAGGATAGACCCCACAAAGATTATGTAATGATTTATTAAGGTCTTTTTGAAGAAAAAGTGAATCGATGGAGGTAGTTATTACCTTAATGATTTTCATGTCATCTGCGTAAATAGACAGATCCTAGTCTTTTATGAAGTGGCCAATATAATTTATTGTTAAAAGACGTAGATCAGTGGACCAAGATAACTACATTGAGGAACACCTGAAGTGGCATTGATGGGGACAGAGACTGAAAATCTGTAGAGAACCCTGTACTGGCGTTTCTCTACGTACGACATCATTCATTAAATGAAAAAGAGTGGACAACCGAGGGCTCTGAGCTTAAGGTAAACACCTTGCTGTAGTCAGTGGTATTGACACTTCCTTACCTTCCTCTAGTGCTTGCAGCGTACTGGAATATATTTCTAGTTTTTCAGCCAACAAATATATATTTGGTCGTAGTATGAAAAAGTCTATGTTTTATCGATTATTACAAAATACAATTTTTATTAAAACAACTAAACTAATTACACCAAAAAACAATTACTTTATCGATACTTTTAAAAAGTCGAAAAATGCGGAAAATCGTGTCGTGTCGCCGTCGAAGCCAAAAACGAACTCACTAATCTTCATCAAAGCTGTGTTTTCATTGGTCGTTCTTCGGCAGGTCGAAAACTGACAGCTCAACGTGTAGTGTTGCCAGCAGTTGTTGCTGTACATTATGTATGTATGTCCACCTGACTTTTTTTTTAATACTTGATCAGCTTGAAGATTTTTTTAAAGTCAATTTGACATTGTGTCATAAGATTTTCTGTAAACGGCAGTGCTGCTTATGCGAATATAATAAAAATGATTCGTTTCGCCATTTCTAAAGTTTGGTTAAAAAACTTCAAAACCATTTTTTTTAAAAATCAATTATTTGATCTACAATATGATTTCAAATCACAATGGTTTCTTCATTTATTCATAGTTTGACGTAAAAATCAATGCTGTGACTTATGTGACCTGTCAGTACTATTACAAAATGACACTATAAAACCATCATCAACGAGGAATAACCATAAACAACTCACATTAATCCCGAAATAATCCAAAAAGAGACGCTCTCCACGTCTACAATAATTCCTATTCCATCTATGTACTCGTATATCTAGACAAATGCATTAATTTATCATTCCTGAACATTTGGTTGTAAGGCAGATTCATCTCCGAGGCGTAATAGAAATCATTTGCAAATAATCCTCCACAACAAAATGATCGATTTTGGTCCTTCTAACACCTCTCGTATACTCGGGTATTATACCCTACTCTATACAGCAGTTGGGTATAGTCCATTCAACTAACAAACACCCCCCCGCCCACACTAATCTGCTCTCCATTGTGTAACTGAGAACAAAAAGCCTGAGCAAAACAGGACTCTAGTGAATTCTACATATAGTAGGCACTCCTGCCATCGAAACAAAGGGATAAATCCAATTTCACCAATGATGATGACTGCTGCTGGGAATACAAATGACGTACGTGTGAAATTTTCCCAATTAAATTGGATTTTCCTCCAAAAATTCCACACATGAGTCGAAGCGGGACAGCTATAGAGGGAGTGCCGATGGTATGTATCATCTCTCAAACATACAATTCTGCCAAAATGGAAAACAGAATATCTACCATAAAGCGGAATGGTAACACAAACAAAAAAGAACAGAAACTAGGCATCGCACAATATAAATGAAATACGAAGGATATTGATCATGAGGACGATGACGACGGGGTGTGTGTGTGTGAGAGAATGTGAGAGTGCGGTTTTGAGACTATAACTCATAATAACAACCCCTTCCCATCAGAGTGCCACTGCCACCCAACAACTGGCCACAGAAATCCAATTGTTAAAATGCCAGGCACGTAGCAGTTGAAAGTTTCACTTGGAAGGATGTCATCATCCGAGCGAGCATAATACAAACGTCAAATGACCCAATTTCAGCAATGAAATTTCCGAAAAAAAGGAAAAAAAAATGTATAATAAAAACCCTTCAAAGTGCGGTCTTATAGCCATATACCTTTATACCTACCTCTACGTTTTTTTTTTTTGCTTTTATTTAAGCGTTGAATGCACTCTCATTGAAACGGTGCGACCGACCGCCATATATGCTTTTGAAGTGTGTAACCGGCACAGTCCAGAGTGGAGAGCAACAAATGCAAACGTCATTCATGCATTCATGGAGGTGTTGAACACGAACGGTTTAAACAAAGACGATTTTCACACCTTTAATGGTGTGAATTTCCCTTAAAAGGGGTAAACTGCCGGCCGGCGAGTTACATGTGTGGCGGCGCGGCGGCGGGAAGAAGAATAGAGTGTACCCGTAGCTACTGTGAAAAAAAACCCTTTTGTCCACATCGATTTTATATTCCACTAGAAATGGAAAAAAAAACCGCCACAAAAGAAAATGGGTAACAAACTACTAACACAGCCACTTTAGTTGGTTTTCTATGGCCGAGTCTGCACTCAATCGGGGGTTAAATAGTGTATTCCATTATTTTATTGCCTCACCACCACCCTGTGTTGCATTTATATTTTATATTCTGTTGATGTTGTGTTCTGCGCTCCAGTAAGTCTCCATTAGTGAAATGAGGAGTGGGTACAGCTTGCATGCACTCTCTCTATCGGTGGAATACCTTTAAGTGTCCTGAGAATAGTTACACACAAGGTCCAGAGTTATATCCATAGGTATGGCGATGGAGATGTGAAAATTTGAAGTTTCAGATACAAGCAACGGCCGGCGCGGCGCATCATCGGCTAAAGTGAGATAAGACCTTGCCGGCCGGCTTGCGATTTAAGTGCAGTTTAATGGCCATGATGTCGGCAAAGTTAAATGCTTGTTGAAGAGGAAATACCAAAGTGGTTAATTGCGGTTGAAGATAACGGTTTTTTTCTTCCATCTACATATGATACCATCACGTGGTAATAAAAAGGAGAAAAAAACCAACCAATCCATAGGGATCGAAAAATGAATCGAATTTCTTTTGAACGCGTGTGTCAAAGCGGTTGGATCAAATGTCAAAGTCGAGTTTCTTCTACCATATCGTGTATTTTATTTCACATAGATTTTGAAATATACTTCTAATATTTTTGACATATCGCTAAATAATGACACATGTGCCACATGTCACAGTGGTGTCAAATCTGACAGAGTAAAACAATAGAAAGTTCAAAGAGCTTAACTAGCGAGCGTTAAAATGAAAACGCTTTTTATTCGTTTATTTTTGGTCGTGCCATAAAAAGGCGCGCACACACATCAATTTCCAAGAAAGGTGTAATTAAAATACTCAGCAAAAGACTATAAAAACCGTGGTTAATGGGTTGCCTGCCTGTTGACGTTATTCCTTCTTCTTCGTCTTAGTTTTATGTGTGCCGTAATTTGCAATAATTCGTATGAGCATGAGTACCTTTGTACTTTTAAACCACAAGAATACATTTAAATTCTTAATTTGTAACTAATGAAGCGTCGCCTAAGAGTATACCGGGTCAGGGTGTAACTAAACAAGTCACCATCACCGAGCACTGGCTTAGCAAAGGTAATTCGGATCTTTTTGACAGCATTCCGTCGGATTTTATTTCCTTACTTCAGCTAATCGCTTTAGGGCGTTAAAATAAAACTTTTTTTTCACATGTGAAGCCAATAAAATTCGTACAGTTTATTGATTTTCTCAAAAGTTCCGCAATCGATTTTGTTTTTCTTTTAGATTTGAGTACAAAAATGTCATAAAAATGTTTGTGTGACATAAGAACAATACGATTTAGTGTCATAGTAGGGCAGATTGAGATAACAGAAGAGAAGGTTATTTGTTTTTATACGAATATACATATTTATGTATGTACTGTCGAAAGTAGAAATACATTATACATACACACTCGTAATTTCGCTTAAGAAGTAGCGCGACATTTGACAGGTAAAATTTCAGCGTAATGCGCGAGATGTTTTGTTGTTTGAGTAAGTCTGCTATAAATCGCACGACATTTATTAAAGAACAAAGGACATCAGTGGCGTTTATTTCGTATATTTACGTTTTATTTTAGGAAACAGTACTTAACCACAAAATCGCGATATGACTACAACTTTGTTCAATGAGAAGAAATGCAGAACAGAACAGTACAAATATGTGAAAAATTTCAGATCAAGATAGAACAGAAAATTACAGGCATACGTTAGTTGTCAAAAATGTCAACTTCATTATTGGTTATTATACTTACTGCTTTCCAAATTAGAGTAAAACCTCACTCAGGTGGTGACAGAATTTCTGCCCGCGTAGGGGAGTTGTCCGCCCAAGCGATAAACACAATTATTTTTAAATAAATTATCTTTATTTATCTAAAAAAAAAAAAAAATCACCGCATTTTTATTTGAAACGATTAAAAACAAAAAAAAAAAAGTGTGTGCCTCATCCGCATATGCTCACGGGGGAAGTGAATACTTATCCAATCTAAAGCAGTTGTGTACGTGTAATATGTAAAAGAAAAATAAAGTTGTCTTGTACAATCGATGGAAAATGTATGGGTAATGAAGTTAAGTAAATATAATAATATACAGCTGATATTCATTTTGGTTAATTAATAAATAGTTGTTAATAACTTGACTCCAGCGCCACCTATCAGGTCCAGATTTTCTAGTTTTCTTTTTAGGCACTATACCAACATAACTGTGATGTGAATCATTTTAGTCATTTAATATAGAAGTTTTTTTTGCATTTGTACTTCCTTAGGTCCCAGACCATCTCCATACCAAATTACATTATTGATTGGTCTAGCGGTTAAGACGTGAAAAGGTAGGCATACATACATACAGACACTCATACAGACATACATGCATACATACATACAAACATGCATACATACATACATACATACATACATACATACATACATACATACATACATACATACATACATACATACATACATACATACATACATACATACATACATACATACATACATACACACACACATACATACAGACACCCATACAGACAGATAAACAGATAGACATACAGACAGACGGTAAGACAGACAGCCAGAGAGCTGATGTTTTCTGTATACACATTTATCGTAACACATTTATCGCAAGCCTACATTTTCAAAAACAAATACGTCGCTAAAGAAGTATTCACTTCAAAAACGATAACAGAACAGAACATATGTGCATAGATTGGGAATCTTCACCAATGACTTTTGTTGCAGCAGCATAGATGAGGAGAAATAAGAATCCCTCTATCACCTACTGTGCAGCTGCCCGGCACTCTCGTCCCAAAGAAAAAATGATTCTGAAAGAATATTACTTAATAGACCTTCAAGATATGTTTTCTAAAAATGATTCCAAGCGCCCATGGTCAGACAAGTGAATATACCGTAATGTACTTAATGTCTGCGTTATTTCTGTTGTATTTCGTCTTTTCGTTTGTATCTGTTGCGACTGTGAACAAGTATGTTACTTTCAAATTTAATGGAAAATAACAACAAAAATTGGGTATGAAACTGATTTTTTTGTCCATCTAATGGAATTAAATAAAATAATTTCTAATAAATATGCATGTCCGCGTCCGATCAAGGGAGTGTCCGGTTAAAGGGACGTAAAGTAT
The DNA here is from genome assembly GCA_949775065.1 of Brachyopa scutellaris. Lineage (NCBI taxonomy): Eukaryota > Metazoa > Arthropoda > Insecta > Diptera > Syrphidae > Brachyopa > Brachyopa scutellaris. The sequence goes on from OX459114.1 coordinate 16,963,427, forward strand.
ATGCAATCTCAATCATAAAAACTTGGTTATGAAAATTAGTCCGTCTGAATAATCTGTCCGTCTAATGGAGCTGTTCGTGGTGGGAGATTTCACTGTATTTATATCATTTTACAATAACTGATTGCCCTTTTTCCTATTGAATTTCGATTTGTTTTCCATTTCCAACTTAAATCTCGTCGATACACTTTTCACTTTAAGTAAAAAAAATCGAATAGGTAATCAGAATCACAGTTGATTTTAACATTTCTCACAAATCTGTTCTATGTATCTCAAGAGTAGGCGACGAAAAACTGTCCAGAGCAGAGTCATTGTAAAAAACCCAGAACAGTCTCAGACAGAAATTTTTCTCTTTGAACACGAAAACCTGATATTTTTTTCAACTGTTCGGAACAGCCTCATTAAACAAAACTTAACAATGGGTTGTGTTGTTAATAAAACCTGACTTTACTCAAATATTTAGCAATTGCTTGAATTTTAAGCATTTGCTCGGATTCGTATGCGAGAGAACTTACTTGAGCATTTGCTTTGCTTACAAATGGCGTTTGCTCAGATTCGTATGAATAAAAGGCATAAATCTAAGAATCTCCTGGGAGAATTCCAAGTTTGCTATTTAGCTGACTCAGGGAATTTTCTCCGTATTTTTGAGCCATAAATAGACTGACTTGCCGTGCTATTTTTTTTAGAAAAAATGGATAAATTTCTCTTGTGTTGCTGAAGTAAGGGAATATGATAAAAAAAACTGTAGCAAAGGCAAAAGGTTGCTGTCGAGATATTCCACTTTAAGCCCAAATCACAATGCCGCGCTCGCGCGGTCTCGCGTTAATGGGCATTCTGTCCAACACACGAACTCGAAATTCGGAAAACTAAATACCGCTTCAAGCTTCAGGCATTCATAGGTTAGGATAGAAATATAACAAAAAATATGTTCTGTTTCCTCAAAACTCCTATTCACGAATTTATGATAGAAAAAAGATTTGAAATTTATTGCTTTTTATTTGTATTGTTTGATTAAGAAACACAAAATGTTAAAAATAACTTCGCAAACAAGATTGTACGAATATACAAATCGAAAAAAAAAAAAAATAAAAAAAACACCCCACAAACGTATCAAATGCTAAGAAAATTAACATAGGGCTGCAGCTTTAATCGAACAAGCCAACGAATTGTATAATGTCAACACAGCTGTGAGCTGTCACAACGCACACCCTAGTAGAAATAAGCTCTACTCGGCCGTTGCCCAGGCGTTTAGGATGTCTACGATATAACGCCTGAGGTCACATTTAAGAGCACCAAATATGTTTGCATCATTTCTACTCTATCTGTCAACGCGAGACCGGGCGAACGCGACATTGTGAATTGGACTTTAAAGTTCTGATTCCATTTCGTTTGTATTTTTTTCCCAACAGAAGCGCTCGCGATCATACGAGATACTCGTAAGTGATCTGTTGACATGTCATATCGTCGTGTATATGAGAATACCGTTTAATTGATATTTTGTCAAAATTTAGGTTTTAATACAACACACTTAATTTTCGAAATACTATTAAATACTTATTTTTAAAATGAATTAAATATTTTGTTGACTTTTGATTTAGTTATTTCATTTTTATATGCCTCCTAAATAATAAATAAATAATAAAATATCAGTTGTGCGATATGTTGTCAAATGTCAAGCTCACTTCGAATTTTCGAACTTGCTTCAGTAAACTTATGTTTTATTCATACCAATTTCGAGCAAATGCTAAATGCCTTTGTTTCGCTCAGAGATTTTACTCGAAGTAATTGCTTGTTTTTTTATTAATACAACTTAATATAATTTCCAATCAGAACTCTCAGAACACTTAACACAAATCTCTCCCATTCCATTCCGTTTCGTTACATTTCTCTCGACATAATTCTGTTGTCTTTTATCTAAACCAATAAAACAAAAAAAACAATTTTCTGCTTCTATAGCGCTGTATAAAAATTCCAATTTACCATTTCGTTAAACAAAATATTAATTATTCACCTTTCTTTTCTTTTCAGGTAAGAACGCAATGATATGTCATTACTTTAACACCTAAATGTGAATGTGAGTAAGTTTAAATGTCACTCCCATTTCCCGCTAACTCAATCCAGTAAATGTCAACAAAATCAAATCTAAAATCGCATACGCCAAACAATCAGCCGGACTGCATAAAACTTTTCTCCCTCTCGCCCGTTGATTATGTTTAACAAAATTAAGCACTTACCCTCCCACTGGTAATGGAGAAGAAAAAGAAAACGAAAAAAAATTTCTCATTTAACTGTATAATCGCATTAGGCCAGACCATAAAATGTCAAATCATCCCCTCGTTGATTTTACTCGTACTCGTATGCAACGGTAGGTTTTTTTTTTATGTCAAATACTAAACTCGATTGTTATCGTCGTAATCATCATCGCCGTCGTCGTCGTCGTCATTGCGTTGTCGTTGTTGGCCCCCCTGATCAGCTGTTCACAATTCAACCGTGGTAGCTCTGACAGTGTACATTTTAATAAAATGTCATTTGGGTACGTTATCGAATTAAAGAACTGACAGTTCACCCCTTTTCCTCTGTCTCACACGTCGCGTGCGTCGGTTGGTCGTAAGACTCGTACGTCGACGTCACTCGGTGTGGGGATTTATTAATGAAATGCCTTAAGACCATTTCGTGTGTCAGTGTCAGCCACTTTTACTACTGTCACAACTGCTACTTCCTTTGTCGATAACTGCACGATTTTTTTTTTCAAGGGTGGCAATGGCAGATGGGCAACATCGTTGGTGGGGGTGTATGCTTCTTGAGGGTGTGTCGGACGTGTGCGACTGTACTTTTTGATACTTAATTTCTGTTTTTCTTCTTTTTTTTTTTGGTAAAATCGTATCTACACCCTTAAGAAAGTTATGCTGGCGCGTTTTCAGCGAAACAGGATGAGAGTTTGAATGCGCAAAGGCAACGAAGAAGGGTGACATAAAATTCTCTGCCAGCATTGACGGCCGTGGGTGGTGATGGTAGTTAAGTCAAAGTTGGTCGGTTAATGTGGGGAGAAGAAATTACTTTCATTCAAGTGAACCATGTGACCATGTTGGGAGATGTAAATTAGATTTAAGCGCCATTTTGTGTTGCACCCTGCGACGAAGGTATTTTTATCGATTTGTGGAGTTCGGTGAATGTCAAGTTTGAGAATGAGTTGGCTGGGTGTGGGTTTGGTGGGGGGAGTTGTTGCGGAATGTAATTCCAAATTAAGTTTGGAAACAAGTATTTGACTTGCTTTTAAGGGTTTTCTTTTTTATGGTTATATTTGTGGCTGAGAAGTTTTCGAAAGCTTGTTGAACATTTATTTAAGGACGGAGTTTTCGAAAGAGGTGTCCACATGTGGTTGTCAGCTTGCAAAATAGTGTAGAAAGTTGGTTAGGGCTTCTGAAAGGAAATGTTGAAATGTCTATTATATTTTGCAGAGCAAAAAACAGCCATTTTGTAAAGTCAATGACTTTTGGGTTATCTGCATCCTGAACAACCGACGTGCTACTGATGACACGACTTCTCATTTCCTTTTGAAGGAAATTTGTGTGTGTGTCCATTCTGTCTAATGACACCTGTCAGTGGTGTAAACTAGTCTGTGTCACTGTGGTTGACATTGTCCAATTCCAGATTGCCCTCTTTGTCAGGTGTCAGGTTCTCAAATTTGCCACATGTTGTCCTGTTGAACTATGTATGTACATATGTATGTATGTCTATCATTCATTTTGCAAAACACTTCTCTTGCAACAATTAATCATGGAAATTCCCCCCTACTACAACCAATTTGTATTGCAAAATTTAAATTACATAATTTCCTTAAACTCTCTAACAAATGCCACGTTTGTCGGATATCCCCCACTGTTACAGTTAGTCGAAAAAGGCTCTAATAAAACTCCAAGCACGTTTCAGTCACTACTCCTGACAAATACAACAACAACAGGAAAATATTTACAGAGTGATAAAGAGGAGGGGGGGGGGGGGGGGACAGAAAAAAATATCAAACTAACAAACTGCTGTCAGTAATTTCTTGTATTTTTTTTTTATTTCCTCTTCAAATACCGTCATTTCCCGTTCGATGGGAATATAATCCTCTCCCCATCTAGATGGTCTCCCACTTCAAAGTAGCACTGCAACGTGTCCTGGATGGAAGCAAGCCACTACTCGTCCATCGCCTACTTTTACCACACTCTGCTCCATTTTAATGGATTTTCAATTCCAAACATAAACAAAAATGATAAAAAGTCCTTCCGTGGAGTGGAACAACTTGACCCAGTTTTTCCCGTCCTTTTTATTTTTTTTTATTCTTTCTTTGCATTTGCCCACCCTTAGTGTGTCTCCCCTTTGCTGACTTTTTGTTACTGTTGAGGTAAATAAAGAAAGAAAATTCTTTGCCCCTTTTTTTCGTCCTTCTTTTTCATAATAATTCGTTTTTTTTTCCTTTATATCCTTTTAATAGAAAAGGAAAATATTTTCCCACATTTTCCTTTCGTCCTTTACGTTTTGTTATTTTGTTTTTGCTTTTGCCTGGTGCTGTCACGTTTGCTATGTTTGCAATGATGATGTCCTTGCAATTGTCCCGAAAAGTCACTGCAAAGCCGCCGGACAAGACAAGGAAAAGATTTCTTTTTGTACTCGGTAACTTTTGGGCGACTTCTGGTAGAACGTAACAATAGTCCTATAGAAGGACATAGCAACACACCGAAATTGACACAAGAGGAGGGTGTGGGGATACAAGAAAATCTGTTCCAAAGATCTACAAAAAGGATACTCGTACTCCTTGTCTATTCCCTTCCGTCGTCGCATCGCTTACAGGGTAAATTGATATCCCAATGCAGTGGCAAAGAACGAAACAGAAGAGCTGAGAGTTTTCTAAAGAAAACCCGAGCTCTGTGTTGGTCCTTCCCAAGGGATGGATATGCTGTGAGTTTGCCTTCTTTCGTGTCTTTAGTTTTTCTTCTTTGTGGGGTGTTACAGATGATTGCCAAAGGCGGACCAAAGTTGACAGCAAAAAAATAAGGAAAAAATAAAAAAAGAAACTTTTTACTAGGAAACTTTTAAAAAGATTTAACTGGGATAAATCGTTTTAAGATGGACTTTGGTGGTGAGTCCATTGTGTGTTGAGATTCTCATTTTGCTTCTTGATAAAAATAAGGAAACAAGAAAATGGCGAATTTAAATTGCTAATGACAGGTAGGGGATTAGCGGTTTGATACGATATGGCTGCGAGAATGTTAAATTTAAGGGTTTTTACTTTTTCTTTTAAGGTCTTCGTTTATTAATTTAAAAGCGTTGGGCGCCACGGAAACTTTTGTGATTTGTTACGGTAGGTGGGTGTCCGCCTTTGGTTACAGGTGAATGAGTTTATATTAAAAGCTTTAAGGATTTCCTTGCCACGAGTGATAAAGGTGAAATTTACATTTGGGAAAATGTTGCCATAAACTTTAGAAATTATACAGGAGGAAATAAGTTCAGGTGAATTTATTAGGAGGAATATGGGCGTAATTAAGGGACAGCGAGGCACTTGTCATACCACGTGCTTCAGAGTTTTACGACTTGGTTTTATTTTTCTTTTTGTCCGCAGAAAAAGCAAGGGACGATTTTAGATAAATTTTAATTCAACGGATGCGACTTGGATTCTACCATCTGCCCTTCCTGTTAGTCTTGGATTTGTAGGTTACATTGTAAAGCATGGTTGCTCTTTATTATATTTATCTCAGAAAACCCATAATTTAAGGAGGAATTGAGACCTGTGTACTTTTGTAGGGCACTGAGGTTTCTCTCTGATTCCTTGCGAAGTGGTAGATGATTTTAAATGCGTTGAGGATGTGTTGCGTCGCATTTTTTCTAATTTTGCATCACCAAGTTTTGTAAGCTTACAAAATAAAATTGTCACTCGTTGGGCGCCATTTTTTTTTATTTCTACAATATGGGGCAAAATGGATATTAAAAGGCATCATCATAAAGATTTTGTAATTTGGTTGCCAAGTATTTTAACTGACCCTGATAATAGGTCTCAATCGATACGGCTAATTTTTTTTCAGAATAGAGTTATCAGCGTATGACTAGTCGAATCTTCTCCTTCTATTTTAAGACTATCCACCGCATTCCTAGCTCCTTTTATCGGCAGAAAATTACAATTCGACACATATGCTCTTAAGAACATATGTTAATGCCTTTTCAAAACTTTCAAACTTCACACCCAATTACAGTTTGCTTACATCACCAATCGTTATTATTACTTTGTTCTTTACGAGTACCATTCAGAGTGTGTTCACTCTCAAATTTGAACACTCAACACTTCATCACATTCGCTGCTCACTTCGGTTTTGAGTTATTGTCTTCATTGACACTTCAAACGAGCAAATTGCATCTGTCATCTACAGCAATTTTATATTTCTACATCTTAAGAAAAATAAAATAAAATTTTGATTGATGATGAGTCGACACAAAAACCCTCTTTTAAGACGAGAAACACGAAGAAGACACCCTCAAGGCGCCGACTGTCTCCCCAGTTGCCACCACCAACAGTTTCTTCTTCGTACATCTGCCGTTCATTTAAAATGTTCAATCAGCACTTTTATATATTTTTCTCCTGCGCTAAAGGCAGCCGAGGCCGAAGCCGACCAAACCGATTAAACAGAGTGAGAGAGAGAAAATGTAAAAATAATTAGGCGCACAATAACAAGAAAATATATATTCGGGGATAACACGACAACATAATAATAATCCATTAAGTTTTATCATCATTCAAAATGTAATCATGTCTCGCTGACGTTTGATGCTGCTGCGTGTGTGCAGCATAACGAACAGACCCCCGAACCCATTACCGCAGCTGTCATTTGAGTTCTTGATTCTTGCCTCTATGTTCTTTTCCTTGGCGGTGGAGTGGTGGACCGTTTTCATTGCATCTATGCCATTATCTGCTTTTTTTGTGATAAACTTCAACTCGGTAATTTTTCCCATTCCCATTCACAATAGACAAACTAATAAGGTGCCGATGCACATTGAAAACTACTGGGGTCGGGTTCATTACAACCAAATGGGCGGAGTGCAATCAAAACAAAAATGCACTTGAAATTGAGAAAAAAAACAAAACACAGACGAAGATAGACAGACAGACAAAAATAACTTCTAAAATCGATAAAGTTGAAGGGAACAAAACGTTTTTTCCAGCTTGCTGACCGACCACAGAAAATTCAAAATTGAATCGTGTGTCAGATAAAAGAAAACCACTTAAGCTAAGAGCATCGGTACGTTACGTATACCACATCGATTGAGTGTAACCATCGAAAGAAGAGTGAACAAGAAACAGAGACAGATGCCGCCGCCGCCGCCACAGATACCGCCTCTGCCGCCATCACAATCAATGTTCGAATCATATCCCATTTCCCGTATCCCGTATTCCATCCCGTGTAAGAGGTTCCATCGAGTCGTCGAAATTAGGTACAAAACTTATCGTCATCATCGTTTCCTATGATTTTCCTTCAAAAATTTCCTCCATCCGCCCAGACAGAAGGAAAACTGTTGATGCAGCAGTCGCCTGTCTGTCTTAGCAATTTTATTTCCTATCTCGTTCACTCTTGTGCGCAGCGCATAGGATTTTAAAAAATGTGCTGTATTATTAGACAATCTCTTTTCTCATATTCATACTTCTCCCTATTGTTGTTGTAGTTGGTGTTCCTTGTTTTTTTTTGTTGTTGTTTAAGAGGTTATGTTATAAACCAGACCATTTTTCATTTAAGTTTCTTATAAAGTCGCCGCCACTCCCGATGTCGATGTCGATGTCTTCGCGTTGCCATTGCCGTTGCCGCTTGCGTCGTCGTGGCCAATTCGGAAAAGAATGATTCTCTTTTGATGAAGTTCAATGTGCTGAGGATGCTCCTTTTCATTTCTTTGGATGGTTTTTGTTTTTGCTTATTTTTTTTTTTGTATGAATACAATGAACCTATTTGAGGAGGAAGTTGGGTATGTTTGCATGGAACGGGACTTATTTGACAGATGAAATAAATCAACAGTTTGCAATGGCAAAAAAAAAAAAAATGTTTTATGGGTGATTTGATAAAGTTAAGGGATAAGGATATTAGTTTTTATTTATGAGAGATTTTGTTTGTAAATCGCGTAGCATTTTGGTTGACAGCAATGAACAGTTATGACAAATGACAGTTGAATAGTTTGGGAAGGTGGTTTTCTGAGAGATTATGGAAGAAGACATTGTGGCGGAAAAACTTTGTTGTGCAGACATTATAGTGGCGTTGGCAATTAGTTGAATTAGAACACTTTTTTCCCCTCGAGGATGTCATAAATATTCCTTGGAATGTTAAAATCTGGACTTAATCATTCGTTTGCACGAAGTAGTAGTTTCTCGTTGGGCGCCATTTTTTCCATTTATCAAATGCGAGGGCTATCCAGTGATCGTCTTGTAAGCCAGTGTCAAGGAGACCCTGTGGATGGATTTGAACTTTATGGAATATCAAAACAAGGGCAGTAGGTGAGGATTGCAAAGTTACAAGTATCACTTTGCTCTTATGCCTCCATGGGTATCGCATCTGGGCAGCTGTTGAACGCTTGGATAAATTATATATATGTAGGACTTTACCGGAACCTTAGCCATGAATTACAGTAAAACCTCCTAATTGGGACTCTCTCTAATTGGGGCACCTCCGAAATGAACCACACTTCATGCATACACTCGGTTTTTTCATGTAAGCGAACCTCTCAAATCGGGTCACCTCTGAATTGGATCCGGGACAATGAATTGCTTGCGGATTTCGTTAGAATTGCTTGCAAAACAACCTCTAAATTGGAACAGAAAGGAAAAAAAGTGAGAAATTACAAATATCAGAGTTGATTGTGTGTATGTGTAACATATACATATGTACATATGGATGTACGAACAGTATGCTCATATGCTATGATGCATAAAAATAGGGGAATCCTCAAAATATCGGAAATGCGCTATCAAGAAAAATTCCTCGCTCTTATTCTGTTGTTGCCACAATTCAATCCACCAATCACTTATTCATTTCCGTAGTGTTTCGAATACAGGCAGCAGTATAATTGGGACAAAATAATATTTGGCCCAATTTGGAGGACCCTCTTAAATCGGGGCACCTCCAATTTGGTTCACATTTTCTCGGTCCCCTGGAGTGTCCCGATTAGGAGGTTTAACTGTATACTGAAAATAATTCAATACTAATCATCGTAGGACCTTGATAAGGGAAGTGTAAGAGTACATTTTCAAGGCTTGCAACTTTGTTGTATGACGCTTTAGCTCTCGGGAGTGAGCACCGTAGTGTAGTGGTTAGTGCTTTGGACTACTACGCATGCTGTCCCAGGTTTAATCCCAGCAAACATCCCAACGTACGGTGCCACCTCTTTTGAATGTCTGACTAGCATTCAAAGAGTATCATTTGTCATGATGAGTTTCTCAACTCGACGTTCGGGGTCGGCACAAATCTGTAGGTCCCTTCCTTTGGTGCAAGAATAAAGCAAGCACACACAAATGGTTGCGAGAAGCAGGCCCTGGTTCAACCCGAACTGTTGCGCCACCTTAACAAGAAAAAATAAGCTCTCCGGATGTCATAGTCGAGACTAAATTAGAAAAAAAAAAATTAGCACATAAAAGGGTAAACAGTTGGGCGCCATATTGTAGCTGTCAAACGGCACATAATTTAAACACTCTCTCCTGGGCTACTGTCAAATATGAGGGATCAACTATTTTCTGTATAGTTAATATGTAACTTTCTGTTGTAAGACTTTCATTTGAAAATGAAAGAAGTCTAACGTTGGGCGCCACTCTTATTAACACTATTATACAAGACTCATGTTCAAAATAATTAGAATACGTTTTCTGTTTTTAACTGTCTGTAAAATAGGACAACAGACGTATAGATCCCCAAAAAATATATAACAGTAGCTGCGACCTGTCAAAAGGATTGAAATAGCTTCCTTCTCCCCAAATAAGGTATCAACAAACTCTAACAAAAATAATGAAGAAATAGTTTTCCACTTTTTATCTCGCAACACTTTCCATCTAACTAACCAGTCAACTACAATCAACTGACAGGATGATAATAGCTTCAAAGTGGAGCAACAAAAAAAACTCTTTGCAAACAGCAATAAGTGCTTCCTATGATGATGATAGTGAGGGGAAAACCCAAAGTAAAACAAAATCGATTTCAAGATAAAAGCTGAAAAGTTTTCTGATTTTCTGCTTCCGCCTTTGTTTTGGTTTTATATTTTCCATTCACTGGAGTCAGTATGCAAGTAAATTTCCTCCCTGCCTTTCATCAATGTCATCGCATTGGTGGGCAAATGCTCTTTTAGCGTTCCATATTTCTTCATTTGCTCTCTTCCCCCCTCCCGTCGCATCTAAAAGCCTTAACAAAAACATACAAAACAAAAAAACAGGAACGAAAAAATGAAAATCCTGTGCACAAGAGCGTTCGTTGTTGTTTTGTTTTTATCGTCATTCTATTTGGGGGAAGGGGGGAGGCTTATTTTTTCCTCCTTTTTTATTATTGCGAACACGCTACTGTTTTGTGGTTCGAAACTCTGTCCAACTGTCCGCTTGTCAGAGAAGAGTATCTCAGTATGTGCATCCTCGACGACGACAATAATCGTGCACAATCTCTGAAAAGAGTATTAAAGCCAAAAGGAGTGGAAAAAAAGTAAAACAAAAGGAGCACCACCATCAGCAGCAGCGCAGCATCAGTGTCCGGAGAAAAAGGCGGAAAAATAAAATGTCCAACGAACGAAAAAAGGAGATACAGATACAGGTATACACATGCATAGATACTTCATCGTAACGTATGTAAGCAATGCGGAGCAGAAATACGACCAACGGACGAAAAGTTTATGGCTACCGTTTTGCTGTTGCAAGTTATTTAATTCTTTTGAAAGCGGCTTTCTTTGTGTCATCGTTTGTTGGTGGCGTGCCGTGCCGTTTCTGCTGTTGCTATATTGCTGCTGCTGGTTTTTACTTGTGGCGATGTTGCATGCCACGATGGACTTGTTGTTGTTATTGCTGTTCGATGGAGCATTGGGCAATGACAGTCAGTGGGCCGTCTTTACGACCTGAAAATCAGCAGGAGTCGGCAAATGGTTCTACAACAGCAGAAGCAAGAAAACACAACGAACAGTACACCGAACGCGATTGTTGCGAAAATTGGAAATCTGAGTTTTTTTTTCTGATGATTTGAAAATTCACTCAAGCGGGTAAATAAGAAGAAATTGATGGGGACTTGTCCATCGAAATGGAAAAGAGGGTATTTTAATTACTTGACAGATGTTTAGCGATTCAGTGTCCAGATGGTGAATTGAGTTCTTCAATGATTTGCTAAATTTTCAGTTATTTTGCTTAACAAAGCTGCTGTGTTCTTAAAAAAACTTGAAATCGCGTTAAATATGTAACTCTATATTCAGTTTAAAAAAACGTTGGTAGAAAAAGAAGTTAAAAGTCGAATGGCGCCCAACGCTTTGTAACTTTTGCTTGCAAATTTCAAGATTTAAAGTTCTTAAAAAGCGTTTGAGAGTATATACAGGTCTCATACATTCATAAAATGATAACTTTGAGTAGCCAACTAAAAAGAACAAATAAAATGGCGCCCAACGCTTTATAACTTTTGCTTGCAAACTTGCAATTTAAGATCCAAAAGTTCTTAAAAAGCGTTCGAGAGTATATACTGCTCTAATACATTGATACAATAATAACTACTAGTAGCCAACTATAAAGAACAAATAAAATGGCGCCCAACGCTTTATAACTTTTGCTTGCAAATTTTCAATTTAAGATCCAAAAGTTCTTAAAACGCGTTCGAGGGTATATACTGGTTTCATAAATTCATAAAATAATAACTTCGAGTAACCAACTAAAAGGAACAAATAAAATGGCGCCCAACGCTAAATCATTTTTGCTCGAAAAAAGTGAACACTTAAAGATCTATAATTGCCCAAAAGTATTTAAAGTCTGTGGTGAATCCTACGTGTTTGGTAACTGGGCGGTTAAACCATTTAAATGGCGCCCAACGGAAGTAGTTTTTAAAAGTGTAATCTGTAATGTCATGCAATTTCGATGGATGACCAGGTTGGCTGGAATATTGACTGCTATTACTTATTGTGGCGATAGTTGGCCACTACACAAGCTGCAGCAGTGTTAACATCGTAAATTAATATTTGTGACAACTTCATCTCTCACTACTTCTGCTAACAAATCTCAGAAAAAACCCTGAATGAAAAAATCCAAAAAAAGAACTCCAATCACATTCCTACTCTCGTCAAATTTCCTGCTTCAAACGCGACATACATTCGTATACCAACCGAGTTCCTCCTCCTTTCCACCCGACGAACTATTAAATGCACTTAAACAACAACAAGACGTTATAAGGTGTCTATTTTTAAATATCTCTCGTACCCAGCTCTAGCATACACACTGAACGCTTCGTTCGAAAATAAACAATCCAAACCCCAGTGTAAGGTGGCGCGATGCACTCACCAGGCTCACACTACTCTCTGGTAGAAAACACACTTGAATGTTCCTGAATTAACCGTAAAGATGCAATTGGAGTGCGCGAACACTCCAAAACTGAGGTGGTGAGGAGGTGTGGCACTCTATGCGTGTACGGCTACGAGTGTTGCACACATAAAGCAATTAAATATAATGAGCAAAAGTGTATTTTTGACATTAGCTGATTTCATAGCAACGTGCTGACAGAATGACAAAGTGCACGACTATTAGTCGAACAGAATTCGGAACGAAGCCATATCCATCTGGTGGCAATTCTAACACACACGCACACAAAGTAATTAAAGGATCAAAGGGAAAATTCCAGCCACACAACCAGTAACAAAAAAATAAATCAAAGAGTAAAATATATTGACTCGTGTTGTATTATCTCTATGACAGCCAATACAACAACTGTCAAAAGGAACAAAAAAAAAAAACCTTTATTTTATGTTAATTAAATGTCATATACAATTCAACTCGATTCGAGTCGATATGTCTGCGTTACACCCACCCAATTGCAATTGCAATTCAATTTCCATATTCATTTCCCTGTCCCAAAATAAGGAAAATGTTTTCCCGAAATCAATTTTAATTAAATTACTCTTTGTATCGAATATCAGCACCGACAGAAAGCCTGACCGTCTGCTGTACTTATATTCACCATCAAAGAGGTAAATTTCCATAACCAGTCTACGATATGAAAATAATTTCATTAAAAATTCACTTTTCTGATATTTTACGTAATGCACATACAGTTGCTGTACTCCGTTACTCTCATACTCGTAAACGTAATAGTAGAGAAATAAAAAAGGATACCATGTCATCGTCCTGTCAGTGACAGCCGGTTTCATTCCTCCATTAAAATATCAACCGAAGCTGAATAAGCACATAACGATGGTTTATTGATTTTGATGTCAATTTCTGGTGAATTTTTTTGTTTTTGTTTTTTTTTTGACACCCTATGTCAGCTTGTAGGCATTTCAAATGTAAATCATTATTAAATAACACCCCCGAGATTGTGTAGTGTGAAAATGATATTCTATTGTTGACGTGAAAATAGGAAAATGGTGACATTTGACAGCGAGCGCAAGAGGGAGAAGGAGAATGCATGTCACTTGACTACTAATGCGTATGACAGTAGCATACAAGAGCGTGTGTTTTTTTTTCTAATTTGTTGCGGAATTCTATTTTAGGAATGTGGGTGCCTAGGAGATAAATGGCCTTTGATAAGAAAGAACAAAAGTGGAAAGAAAAGTAAATTAAAACAAATTGTGTCGAAGTAGCGTTTGAAAATTAATGATGTGAACGTGTTAGACGCTGCCCGAATGCCAATTAACTTGGACTGTCAGTAAATCGATTTATTGAAAGCGATGTTTCATCAAATGGGAGAGCGATTTAAATGTGTTTTTTTTTTGTATTCTCAGATAAATTGAAAGTAATGTTTTTCGGTACACTTATGTGTGTCTATCGAAGACGAATCTGTTTTTGCAAGAAGATCTATGACCGACCTGTGCGCAGTTGAATAACGATGATGAGGAGAGTGCCCGTGTAAGTCTGGCATTGGAAATCCACGAGTCTCTCGGAAATAAATTTACATTTCGGTTAAATTGCTGTCATTTGTTTGAATTTGACGTATGAAAGGAAAAGCCATTGCTATTGACGGGTGAAAATATGAAGCTTTTGGGGGCATCTATCACAACCATAATCGCGGGGCTATTTGATTAAGTTTTTTTTAAGTGTCAATTGTATCTGTCTTAAAAGTTTAATTCAGATGGAATTTAGTCTCACTTTTCGATTGATTTTGAAGACCTCTGGACTGCGTAATTATTTATATTTGACAGAGTTTGTCATCAAGCTCTTTTGTCGAAAATGCAAATGGTGCATATGGCTTCGATGAACATTGCTGTCTTCTATCGTTAAAATATAATCTTACCCATCAGCCATTATCCATGAATGGCTTTTGCATAGTTGCGTGTCTCGGTATGCATGTCAATGCCAACCTACATTGTAATGACCGCATATTCGAAAACAAGTTTAACCATTCTGTCAATGGATGTTTCGCCACCTTCCCATCAATGGAATAAGTCTGGCTGGACCTTCATACATTTTGTATGGAAATTATTAGAATACAATGAAATAGTTTACGTTTTTTTTGTTATTTTGGACATTTTATTAATTTTTTTTGTGGTAAAAAGTTGTTTTTATACATAATAGTGATATTACAAAGTATTTTGTTGATTTTTACACTTATGCCATTTATGTAATAGAATACTGTGTTGTAAGTAGACAGGCACTTCGCATGCAGTGCCTACAAATCTGCTTTTCCTTTGCGTTCAGTCGTTTTCTTTGCAAATTCTGCACTACTTTACTGGGCTGCAGTGTCGTAGCTAGGGTCATGAGCTTTGAATTTTACGCCCACCAAAACTTATTTTTTAGGAAATCCATTTTAACACTTTGAAAGTGTAATTTAAATTATATATACATTTAAGCATAAAATTAGTTCCAACTTACTACTATGTATGGGAAACAATACAATACGAGTTCGTTCATTAAGGTATTGTAAAATCTCGTAAAGCTTACATTGCAGGCTTTTTCTGAGGCCAATTTGTCAATAATATGGTCTTTCCATCACTAAACACAACTTTGTAGTTGGCTTTCAAATCATCTTTGTAATTTTAATGCTAGACCAACAGCGTCTTAAGTGAAGGTTTCGTGCAACGGAAGTTCTGTCAGAAAACCAAAATTTTGAAATCTGCGTCCCATTTGCTGAATAAGTGTGTCTAGTGCACAGTAAGGCTGAACTTTTGAAGTGGTGTCATTAAGGCCGCATCAACCTTGGCCCTTTCGTCAAACATTTTTTAATCACACACAAAAATGTTGCCGCAAATCTTTGCCGCAAAAGTTTTTGTTTGCAGCAAACAGTTTTTTATACCGTTCACACATGCAAATTTGATTGCAGGCAACAATTTGCTGCAAACTTATTGTTCGTCTATACGTAGCTTTAGAAAACTCAAATCTTATTTCGTAGGGTTAAACTAAAGCGTAGTTGCTCTAGCTTAACAAAAATGACACAAGGGTATTAAGTACATGGTTATCTAACAGAGTATTGACTACTCAGATATAACATTAAGAAATAGAACTATGTACCTAACTGTGTAGGGAAACCGCCTTGTTACGGCCAATGGTAGAGTACTCCATCTGCAAAGTTCATTCACGATATCATGTGAATGGCGTAAAGGTATTGAACACATCAGAACAGCTCTGTATTAAATTAAAAAAAAGGTCTGTTTTGATCGCGGTAAATAACAGCCGATCCCATACGTGAATCATAGATTTTTATACTAAAATGTTGGGCCAAGACACCAGATAACTTCCAGGAAATTTGCCCAATTAATAAAATCTCTTAAAACTTGTTGATCTACCTTCTCAAACGGTATTTTTTTTTACTAAGAAAAAAATTCCCAAAAGCAGCAACTAACCTTGATCTAAATCCAAATTAAGTAAACAAAAACAAAAATATCTAGGAAACCCTAGTAAAATTCCAAAGACCTGTTCAACTTTATTCGATAAAACAAGTCTTACCGGTCGGCGCAAAAAATAATAAAAAATTTCGCGATCATTATCAATTTGCCAAGAAAAGCCATCAGACAAACACACTTCGTTGACGCATCCATGTACGAGTAGGTACCTACTCCAGTATTTCCTCTGGTCAAACACTTCATTCTCACGTATTTGTCAACCAAACCGAAAAACCACTCAGCCATTCCTTCTGTCTACTGTTTAAATAATATCAACAAATTGCAAAAAGAAAAAAAATATATATAAACAAATAAAATAGCTGACTCGGACGTCAGGCACTTTTAATACACTTAACTCACTGAATGGATATTTAAACGACGCGACGTTCGGCGGCTCGCGAAACAAATTGTTTGAGTTTTTAATTTCAAACAGAAAAACGCCGCGCCGCCATCGTAATCATAGTCGCCGTGCCGCCGCCTTCGTCATAGTCATAGCCATAGTAACAGTCGGTCGCCAATGTACTGTCACCATAATAGATGACAGCAAATGAGTGCGCGAGTGCGCAAAAAAAAAGCAAAAAAAAAAAAAAACAAACAGAACGTGAAATCGGCAAGCTTCAAGACGATAGCGACAAGTCACGCCGCTTTAAGTCGTGTCGCCGATGAAGCTGCCGCCACCGCAGGCAACAAGCCCACAAGCACGGGGACATTACACGCGTTGTGTTGTACGTACGTAACATATATGTATCTATGCGGACTGTTGCCCGTGGGGAGTAGGTATGAATGGTACGCGAATTGTATCTATGAAAGTTATGCGCGCCGCTCCATTCAGTGGATTAAATTTTAAGACATCAATTGCTTATTAATTTCATATTTGGAATAGATAAAGTAACTGGAAAAACCCCATCAAGTGATTTTCATTACAATTCAATTGATGTAGCAGTAAAAGTACATTGCGTTACGTGTACTTACTGTTGTATGTGCGTAACGTTCGTACGCACACCGGAAGCTGTAGGCATACTGAATGAATTAGAAGTTGTAGGTGCGGCACGCGGTGCTTGGGGTTATTAAATTTATTTACGAAATAAATTTTAAAATTTTATTACTCTCTCTCTCTCTCTACACATAGATACATGTACATATATCTAGATGTGTAAGGAAATTATTTATTATGTATCGCTTCTATCAACGTAAACGTAGAGAGTAAGGGAGAATGTATTTTTTTTTATTTCCAATTGGATAGGTTTCCTCGTGTTTCCATGAATCTATGAATATTAAATGTTAGAGCAACATTTCTGTTTCCACTTTAGATGATGTAGTTTGACAGATAACTGTACAGGAAATTTATTGAATAGATGGGCGCTCTGTTTACGTAGGTATAGAGTGGATGGAACGTGTTACGTTGTTACGTGAGAGGTTTTATTTAAAATGTATTATAGCCTTTTGTGGTTAAATGGAATGAGCTGCATATTTTACAAAATGTTTTACATTAAACATTTGAGCATGGAGGAGATCTGCCTACCAGGCCTTAGAGGGAAATTTAATTTTGGAAGTTAATAGTGACATCCGAGAAGACGGATTGATTGAATTCGTATGTGATTTTCTTTGAAATGTAACATGTTGCTTGGTGGAACCAAATAAAAGGCGTTATCAGTAGATTTTTTCCGGCAAACCAGTTCCATCTCAATGCAGTAGACAACTCTTGCCCACCTCGAAATGATTTGCTCAACAAAGCTCTTCAATGCTGTTTCTACATATTGGTACTGTATCTGCAAAAGCAGCTCCAACCAGCGTTGCCAAAATGCTACTTAAATTGTTTTATTTTCACAAGCTTTATATTAACTTCACTTTCGGTGAGGGCTTAATCTGGGAGTCGATTTTACATCCACTTCCAGATATCCGATCATGGTGAAATTTTGCACACGTAGGTATATATGCTTGGTGACAATACAATATAGTATATTTGATAACGTTGTTGATCTTATATTGTGGGCGCCCTAAGATGGCGGATTACCGTTAACTTCACAAACTCCTTAATATGTGTATTAAATGAAAGGGATTGACAAGTAGAATTCGATTGGCTAAGTGCGGTCATTTTAAATTCAATATGGTGGACGCCAAAAGATGGCGGATTACCTTTTCTTCACAACATAGGTATCAAATGAAAGGGTTTGACGAGTAGAATCTCAATTATTATTGAAGGGTGAGATGCACCGCGACCTTAAGATCTATTATGCCCCTAGAATACATTCTGAGTAAATATTCTCATATCAAACCTACCCAAGCCAATATACAGTGCGTACTAAATACATATATACCTAGATAAAAAAATTGTAAACAAGCATGATGAACTAAAAAGTACAAAAAAAAAAACACATTTTGTGTCACTGTAACTATTTAATCAGAACACGACGTCATTATTTAGACAAATTCTACCTCGAGACAGAGAATATATCTGTCAGCTCGCTCATCACAGACATTTCTTGATTATCTGGTATCATGACGGACCCACATACATAGGAAATGACATAAGGCCGCAATATGGTGACACGGTTCCACCTCTACCCACAATCATCAAAGATGTAAACAAAAAAACCTGAGCGCCCAAAACTTTAATTACCTAATAGTCACATATAGGTCTCAGAAAATTTTTTTTTCTTCTAGTTCATTAAAGCTTGTTTTTTAAAAAAATTGTATCAATATATTTATATTTATTTAATTTGCGTCTTGTTATTTTTCGAAGTTACATTTTATTTGTTTTTCAATTTTTTAGATATGTAAATACCTGCTTTAATAGGGAATTCCCCTTTTCGTTGTCATCAATCCACACGTATCTTCTCAGTTCTCAGGTCCTCACCCACAGCAGTGTTACCTCATTTTTGGACTTGTTCTTATTTGTATGCCAAAACATTTAATGATTTAATTTGATTGGAAATTAGACATTTTTTCTTGAATTGAGGGGCAACTCTGATCCAAGTGTTGGTCTAAAAAGGAAGCTGTTTCTGTATTACTTTTAGGATCAGTCTCTTTAGCTTCATTTTCTTTCAGAGCAACTTGGGTCGGTCCCACTGTAACACATTTTTGCATCTTGTCCTATTAAACCTTTAAACCACACTGCTTTTAGCTCATATCGTTGTGCGGTCAAAAAACCTCATGCTTAGTGCCGTCAGTAGGCAACAGACATCTCAATGTGAAGTAAAGATAGGTTCAACGTCTCCGCATGTATGCTACTCTTTAATTTGTTCCAGATTTTAATCAATTTCACGGTATTTTGTTTCATTTTTAAAACCTTTTTACCTACAACGCAATCACTTAAATCGCCACAAAACATAAACTTCACTTCCCGTGACTTCATAAAGCTTTATTTTTGCTGTACCTATATGAAAGTCCTGTTCAAAGGAAAACCTTTAATTTGACCATTCTACGGCGATAAACCAACATTCATTTAAAACCGAGGATAAAACAAGAAAGAATTCCACACCACAAATTGCACATTCCAACCTTTTTGCGCGCGTCCGTTCCCTTTATAATTTTTATCTGATTGACGTCTATAGTGGCGACATCTTGACTGCACGTCTACCGCAAAGCAGCACGTAAACTATTTGTCTCAGTAGGTTTGGTTTCCATTACATTTTGTTTTTGTAGTTTTTTTTTATTTTTATTTTATTACAATAATTCACGCCTGACCATTTACAACTCAACAAAACAAAATGCCGCTCGCCTTAGCAATATTATTATTCTTTTATATTTGCAAAAGCCCGCCGTGCATGATCTAGGGTCATAAGTTAACAACACAACGCGGCGAAAAAACAAATTTTTGCCTTTCATTTGGTTTGCATGTCTAATGGTCATAAGGAAACAAGTTCTAGCATTGCATAAGCAAGCAACTTGTCGGCGGCAATAAAGGCCAAAACAAAAAGAAAACATATATATCCCCAGCCACCACAAACTATGATCTGTATGGCAAAGGTAGAGTCGAAGTTAGCGTTGTAATTTAATTCAAGTTCTGAAAGGTAGTACCTACAGAGATCAGATACTTGTGGAGTCAAGATTTTCCGGTGCAGATAAATCGGGTCGGCACAAGGCAAACGATTTCAAAGGGGTGGATTAATTAGATTTGTTAGCCGAGTAAGTGCATTTGTTTAATTGCCTGCATACATACGAGAGTAGACTTGGGTTTTATTGATTTTTATCTGAATTATTGAGTTTTTGTTTTTATTTTTAACTGATTTTATCATAATTAAGTGAGACTGTCAGCGCAAGTGTTGGAGCGATGGTCATTCATTATTCACTTGAACTTTACTTCTTTATGTTGATTGGTGGAATGTTGTTAAGTATTTTTTGTTTATCGAAATAATCTTAATGTCATACATATGTTGATATTTTTATCAAGAAGTGAATCTAGAAACACTTCAACTTTTGACAGCGGAATGTTTTGTAATTTGACAACTCTTTTATTTAGGTGTGTTTCATTTGACATTTTCTGTGTTGTATTGAATAATTTATTCCAGCTGTCAGTGAATATGTGATCGGAATTCGTTACCTGAGCTAATATTTGTTGAATATTTAAGTTTTTACTATTAAAAGCTGCAAGCTAGCTGTCAAAGTATTTGTTATGGTACGAAATTTTGGAAATTATTCAATTTGACTGTTATAGGCTATTCACACTAGATAGAGCAAAAATTCTCCATACGAATTGACATATATCGAAATTATATAATTTCAACCTAATTTCATTGGAATTCGTCGTTCCAAATTATGTGTAATAAAATTGAACAAACTTAATTTGAATGCAGTTGAATGATTCTGAATGAAAATGTCAAAACCAGTTAATACGCGGATATTACGATATTGCGCGAAGATTTAACAACCGATTCTTATTGATCTCCGTGATCTAAACACAAAATAAAAAATATTTAGTACTCCAAAAAATTGCACAAATTCATAGTTAGCCCATGAATAGTGTCTAGAGCCGACTTTAGTTACAGCTGGCGCTGAATAAAAAAGCCGGCTAGAACTTTTCGTTATTCATAAACACATTTTTGCCTGTGTATAGTTAGTATCGAATTTGGAGTGTTATTAGGTCTGTTTGGTGTGTCTTTTTCGCGTATATTATTGATATCTGTCAAATAGTAAAATCCTCTTAATGAGAGAGATATCCTCTCAAAGAGAAAAAAATTTAATAAAAGACACCAAACGCTTTTGAAACAAAACCTGTCAATTTGTGTTTTTTTCCACTACAATGAAGATTATGACATTTCTCAAACTGTCAGATGGCTTGGTTTGACAGAGTTGAACAGTCCACCCCGAGGAAAAGGTCTTGCAGATAATTCATCGCAAAGAGAGAGCCAAATGAGAGTAAAAAAAATTAAGAGCCATGAAACTGTCATGATTCTATGAATGTTTACATAGTATTGCGAAAACTAGCGAAACACCAAATAGACCTATTGTAAAGTGATTTGAACGAACAAACCCAAACGTCAAAATATTATATGAGAAATTTAACAGTCGCATAAACCCCGCCCACTGTAATTATTCAAAGTGACGCTTGTCTCATTTTAAATTTCGGCTCGGCTATAAGTTTAAAGTCGACTATTAGGTGACTATGAATAGCAAAAAGTCTATTTTAAGTTATGTGGGTGAATAAATTCTTTTAATGTTGGCTTTGTCTGACTATAAATTCGCGCCACTAAATAAATATCGCTAATTTAGGAGATATTTAGTGTTTTGTGGTTATTTCCGAAAAAAAATGTGGTTGAGATGACAATTGCCAAAGCTAAGGGGCGCGTTCAACAGCCAAAACACAAATATGTCACTCATATATCTGTCCATTTTTTTTTTAGCTCCGCGCGAGTTACATATCAGCAGTAACAACAACACTGAGAGAACGATGCGATGTCAACAAGAGCGGCTGCTTTGCACTTGCATAGCGTTATGTTTCCAAGTAAAATCTGAGTTGGTAATTTAGTCTTTAACAGTTCGTAACATGTCGTGAATCTCTTGTCATCTTTGTACTCTATCGTTATTAATTGTTCGTGTATTAGGTACCTACTATGTTTAGTGTTTAATGTATTAACAAAGAGATTTCAATACAAAAATTGTTGTCCATTTATTGTTTAATTGATTGATGATTGAGATCGTAACTCGCGCATTGGGGGACTTTTCTACAGTGGCTCTATGGTCGTCTTGATATCCACGCGCCTGCCTGACAATTGTTGAGATACCCTGAGTGGCAAAACCCACCCGAAAAGTAGTATTTTAAAATATTTATATTTTATTGCAGCGCTGCAATTATCCAATGTTAGCAAATAGTAGTCGACTTTATCTACCCAACTGTTTAACAATAACATGCAACTAGTATTATTATACCTAGGTACCTATACTTATGTATGTATATAAAAAAATTATTTAATATTTAATATTTTTTTTACAAATGGCAACGACATCGATTTACTATCGGTACTGAATGCATCCATTCACGAAATTCGCAAGGTGTGAACACTTTTTATTTGAAACTTGAAATTATCATATTTCGACGCTAGTGAAAACAGCATATTTAACCGTCAAAGATTTATTTCAAATTTGACAGTCTTTTCGGTGCGAAAAATGTGCCTTTTTTAAAGTGAAATATGGAATGCTACATCGCTTGTTTCCTAAAAAGAAATTTCACCACCCAGAAATTCAGTTATAAGCCGCAAGGAAAATGCCTAAAAAAGAATTCAATTAAATTGGATTCCAAAGTTGTTTTTGGAAAACATCCTTAGAGAGTGATTCAAGGAAGGCGTGGAATGGCTGCATGCTCCTTATCTGTAGAAATATTAAAATTCATGAAGTCCTATGACTCGTCGCCACTTTGTGTATTCGTAACGATTGCTATCGGAAATGAGTACCGCGCGACCCTCTACTTTACATACATATTTTATTATGTGGTGAATAATAAAAAAGGAATATTTTCACCATTTGCATTAATGTAGTAAAAGATGTTGTTGTGCTTCGAAACTGCAATTAAATTGCGATTTAAAGCGCCATTTCGCGATGCCTTTTTCGCCTTATATAAGACACATACATATATGTATAGTCTTGGGAATATCTCTTGAGAAAAACCAATAAACTGCCCCGTCTCGAATGGAATAAATTAATATTTTTACAACATTTTGACAGCTGTCATAAAACTATAATAGCGGACGTCTTTGTTTGAAAAAAAAAATGTGTAAAACAACAGACAGACATTTCAACAGTAAGTTTCCCAAAAGAAATAGATTGCTAAAATTTCACATCAAACACATTCCGGTGCCAAAAAGAAATGCTTAACAATCAGACACCAGACAGAATGACGCAAAAATCAGCGAGTATAATTAAAACTGTCACTAAACTATGCTTATTTTGACAGTTTAATTTATGCTACCCGCTCGCATACTGAAATATTCAATTTCCTACTCTTCCCAGACGGCAAGCGGCGAGTGGGTTTTTTTTTTTCCTAATTAAATTGATGACATTTTTAGAAATACCCTTTCCAAATATAGAATCTACATGTGTCAGAAAATCTGTGTCATCGTATGTGCACACAATTAAAACAAGTTGAGGTGAATATAAGACGAAGGTCTTGTAACAGGAAATGCAGAATAAGTCAGAATTTCCTTCACTTCACCTTGAATTAGAATTAAAAAGAATCCACACATGCCATGCAAATAGGCCTATTTGCACAATTACCACATACGCACGGTATACGAGTTGGAAGAACACACAAACGCTGAAGAGACAGAATTGCAGCAGCAGCAGCACGGTGTTGCCACTCCAATCTTCAGAATCCAGAAGCAGTATAGTACTTGAGAACGAAGCACCCCGTACTTCATCGTTGTGTTTCAATTTTCATCGGGGTCGGGCATTTTAGGTGGGTAGATAGGTTGGTAGGTTTGCGTGGCACATAAGCAAAACGGATGGATGACTTACATTCGAGCACACCACGATGTAGCACCAGCACCACACGATAAATGCGAGACGAGAAGCAGGTGAATAGAGGATGTAAAAATATTACAAAAAAAAAAAGCGAAAGAGAAAGAAAAAGAAAAACTCTAGGAATTTAGGAAAACAAATATTTTTCCAGACTGTAGGAGGAGAAGAAAATAATAAAATTATAAACTACTCGCAGTCGTAGCGCAGCCTAGCCGCTCTTCCTTCATCGTCATCGTCGTCGTAGACGTTGAACGTCGTCGTCGCTCAAAATCATACATATAAACATCCACCACACAGAGGGAGCAATAAAACTTTTGTCAGAATCCCATCGTTTAATTGAGGTTTTCGAGTGAAAGGAAAATAAATGAATTTGCCAGATTATTTTGTTTTTAATTGTTGTTGTTTCGCCGATTGTGATGTGATGCACGATGCAAAAATTATTATTCTCTGATGATACGAGTACCTACGAGCTACGAGGGGGAAACAAAAACACATTTTAATTGAATTAAACGATCTGAAAAGGACGGGATTTTTAATCGAATTAATTATTATTTTTTATAAAAGATTAAATGGTGAAATTAGAGGAAAATTTCATGACTCTTGAGAGATTGCAATTGAATTGAATCCCTTAGCCGGACCGAGCCTTTAGACGAACCAATTTTCCTAACCAAGCTTTTATATGTTTCAGATTGCATACACCTTACGTTCGCTTAACCAGATAGTCCCTTGATCAGACGCGGACTTACATATCTCTCAGAAATTATTTAATCAAATTCCCTTAGACGGACAAAGAAATTGTGTGAAGCTAACACTGAGTTTTATTATTTTGATTTGAATTTGAAAGAAACATACTTGTTAACTTCACTTCGAATTTACTTAGTTTCATTTCACTTTAATTTAAAAGTTGTAAAAGGGTTTTTCAATAAGAGCGCTACAAAAGTTTTTTTTAAATAAAAATGTTGGATATCAATGAAATTCTTTATTCCTGTGAAAGTACGTTCGATGCCATTATGTATGGAACTCGATTTCTTTTGCATGGCCACCACGGGCACGCTTGCAGAAGTCCAGACGCTGAACCCAATTTTCAAAAATATTCGGTTATCATTGAACGGTAGCGATTCCCATTCACAGTAACGTGCCGGTCTTGATCATCACGGAAGAAGTACGGCTCAATGACGCCGCCGGCCCATAAACCACACCAAACCGTAATTTTTTCGGGATGCAATGATGACTCATGGAGTACGTGTGGATTGCTGCCTGACCAATACCGCATATTTTGTTTATTGATGAAGCTATTCAGCCAGAAATGAGCCTCATCGCTGAAGATGATTTTTCGATGAAAATCCGAATCATTTTCAACTTGTTGCTCAGCCCAATTCACGAACATACGACGCTTCTGGTGGTCAAGCGGCTTCAGTTCTTGCGTCAATTTAATCTTGTAAGGATGTAGGCCAAGATCTTTTCGCAAAATTCGCCACAACGACGTCACAGAGATGCCCAACGCTTGAAAACGACGAGTGAGAGACACATTTTGGCTTTCTTCAACTGAAGCCTCAGCGGCAGCAATATTCTCGACACTACGGGCACTTCTTTGTCTCACTGGCACGGGAACATTTTGTACTGTGCCTGTGGATTCAAATTTTTCCACTAGACGCTCAATTGTTGATCTGCTAGGACGATTATGACGACCATAAATTGGACGTAGCGCTCTTAACGTTGAGGCTACTGACTCCGAATTTCGGTAGTAAATTTTAATAATTTCGACTCGTTGTAGCCTCGTATAGCTTTCCATCATGAAATGGCAAACCTTACTGAAGAGAAATGTCAAAAGAGCGGCAAGAAATATGGCGTCGTTTGTTGTCCCTGTCGCTCTTTTGTAGCGTCCCTGTTGAAAAACCCTGTATAAATGTCCCAATTTTATTAATACTCGCTGAGGAAATATCTTGAAGGTCTATTCAGAAATGTTCTCCCAGAACTTCTTCCTCATCCATCTTTGTTTTGTTTAGTTAGTCGTTTCAAATTAAGTTGCAATGTGTTTGATTTTGTTTTGATAAATAAAGATAATTTATTAAAAAATAAAGTGTTTATCCATTGAACGGACAACTCCTTTGGCGGGCACAAATGTTGTCACTTACAAGTCCGTCTAAGGGAGGTTTCACTGTATTGAATTAAAATAATCGATTCAGTGACAGCAAATAACTTAAGAAGTACCCCACTAGATGGCTTTGACGTTCACGTTTTCAAAATCCATTGACAGGACAGAATAAAAAAATATACATACATATGTAGCCAACTGAACACCTAAAATCTTCTTCTCTCCATTTAAACGACGTGATTATGATCAGAATTATAGGGATCACAACCCTCCCACTTCACTGCATTCCTACTGGTCCGTCTGTCGGGTTCGCCGGTTCGACCTCAAAAAATATCTGCAGGCCTCCCGATTTTGAATCACTTCATCATTGAGGCCAATCAAAAGCTGGTGTTTCTGCATTTGTGTGATCCAGGAGTTTTTAGACCTGCCTCTTTTACGCGATTGTAAGAGAACGTTGATTGCCATTTTTTTTGACGGCGTTCGTAGGATTCCTCTTTTGAACATGACAATACCAACTGAGCCGGTCGTGCTCCAGATTCTTCGAGATGGGTTCTTTGACGTGAAGGCTTCCTCGGATTTCGGAACTTCTTATTCGATCAAGCTTTGTTACTCCTGCTGTCATGCGAAGCATTTGCATCTCAGCTGCTGTCAATTTGCACTCATATTTTTTGTACATTGTCCAACGAGCTTTGTAAGCGCTGGACGCACAACTGCTGTGTAGAGCCTTCCTTTCAGCTTACTTCAAATAAATGTCTGAAATAGGTTGGCTTGGGTCAGAGAATGGGCATTACAGATACTCTGTCTTTTTTTGGCTAATACGATACCCATTCCCCTCCAAAATATCTACTCCAACAACAAGTGCTCGTCGTAGGGAAGTCTGATCATCACTTATGATGGCTCCATCGTCAGCAAAGAATAACTTATGCACCTTACGGTCCTTCACTTTTCCCTCAAGCAGATAATCTGGGACTGTAATAAAAGGCTCCCTGAAATTACGCCAAAAAAAAGGAAATGGAAAAAGAGCCCGAAAATCTCCATACAAAGTTGTGGTGTTTTTTCCTAGTTGAGCACTTGTAGAGAGTTTCGGCGAAGTTTGCTGCATAATTATGCTGATGTAAAATTTAGGTAGCGTATTCAATAAGTAAACATATTGTTCCAACCGTACTCAAAAAAATTGTTTCAACCGTCCCCAACCCCTCTTTTAGGTTAAAAAAATGTATATAGTAGTAGTAATGACACATTAAAACCGATCACCATGTTGTATTCTACAATCTTCACTTTGAACACAAAAATACACTCAATACTCTCAGATGAATAGAAACAACAGTTATAGAGAAAAATGTCCGAACAAAAATACTTACTTTAGGTTGTCAATATACAATAGGGCCTTCCGTAATAAGCTGAAGCGCGCGATGAGCGAGGCAAGTCCGCTTCGTAAGCCCTTTAGACCCATCCGCCCACCGCATACGGTTCTCGAAATATTTGGGTTGTTTCAACCGTCCTTTGTTTCAACCGTACCCAGGTACCCAGTCTCCCCTACTCGTGAAATTCATGTGTTTACTCATTGTGCATGTTATTTTGTCGCAAAATGGAGAGAACATAGAGCATTGTTGTAGCAAAATTACTGTAATTCACATGCTTTTACCTATAATAACTGTAGTCCAGGCGTGATCAGTATAATATAATATAATGGTGTCCAAATTCTAAAGTACAAATTGGCAGCGCGGCGGCACGCGGCCGCACCCAACCACCATTTTACTTTTTGGCTTTTTTTCCAAAACAGTTTTTGGCGTAGTTTCAGGGAGCCTAATAAAATAAATGTGATGACAGGTAACAAAAACTAAAGTAGACATATTTTGACAGTCAAATTCCAAGCGGCTTACAAAACCGTCGCCATTTGTCGCCCTCATGCTCCTATCGCATTGCTTTTACACACCATGTTTTTATTTGTTTGTTTTCTACACTAAATAAACGCGTACATTCCGTGAAACTGTGAAATATCACATTATTCTCCTGTGAAATGTTCAAAACTTGGTAATTTATAGAGCGATGTTTATTCAACAATAAAAATGTTAAAATTCCATTTCAAAACTTCTGTCAACTTCAAGCGCATTTCATTCATACTTTAAATTTCCTCTATCAATTCAATTTCAAATTTATAATCACAAATTCCCGATCCGTAATTCGTTATATTATCATTCTGTCAGACACATCTCTACCACATCACATAAATAAATTTGTATATTTGAATAGATAATAAAATCTAAATCACATCGTTGCCATAAATCTTTCTCTTCAATCAGATATATGCCAAACAGATTTCTTTTGTCGAAATCACAATTTCCAAATTTTCAACGCCTCCACAAATAGAAACACCTTCAATTATATAAATAAAAGAAGGTATAAATAAATACAAAATAATCTCCCAACAGCTGAAGTAGTAATTATAATGAAAAAAAGATAAACACCCACAAACCACTCAATCATTTATGCAACGCATCATCTCTCCATCTGTGTGGTTTTATTTGAAGCTTTAACAATTAACTGTTTTCAGCTGTCAAAGTAATAAATTTTCAAGCTTGTCAAAAAGAATAATTGCAGTGAGAGAGAAGGGAAGAGTTCAAATGTCATTTAATCATCCGTCAATCAAAATATTTTTCTTGTTTACTTTCTATGTATTCACTTATTATTAGAAAGTTCATTACTTCTTACCTCGAAATAGAATATATTCATACAAAGTAATTGAGTAATGACATAAGATTTAAAAAAAAATGTCATTACCACCACCATCGCCGTGTTCGTAAATCGTTTTCGCTTTCAAAGCAATGAAAGGAAAAAGTCAGCAAATAACTTTAAAGTGCTACCAAACGTGACCAAATAATAAAACAAAAATAGAAAAATAGAAATACAAAGCAAATAATAAACAACGTACGCTATTACCACTTCACCTCAATAACAACAAACAACAGAGGCAAACAAGAAAACGCTGCGAAGCAACATCACAGAAAACACTAAATTGACATTTCATAACAGCACCGAGAACTATGTTATGCTGTGACATTGAGTGCTCACATTTATTTAACTTCTTTATGATTTCCTACTCAATGACATGACAGATATATGGATACTCTGATTTGCTTTTAACTAGGTTGACATTATAATGACAATGACACCTTTGTCACTGTAGGTACCGTTAAAAGCGTGAAACTCGCTGATACTGTTTAGATCACTTGAAACTTAAAATCAAAGCGATTCATTAAGATTATTACACCATGGCCACAAAGAGTTCATTAGAAAGCAGAATCTCGAAAAGTTTAGTTTATTAGGTGGAACACGTAGAGGAATGCGTGGGTAGAACGTGGAATGAAAAGCAAAGAACAACGATGAGCCGGGAGAAAATTAAGATGAAAGGAATTTCAGGGGTAATTCTTTGGGAAAACTTTTTCTGTTTTTTTTTTTTTTTTTTTTTTTAATGAAAATGTATCTGAATCGAAAGTGAAGAGGCGTTCGGCTGGCCCAGCCCAATGGAATGTGTTCTCGCTGCGGCGTGCGGTGTGTGTAGGTGCGGCGGGAAAGTAGGCAGCGTGGGCGAAGTAGAAGCCACTTGAAAACCTTTTAAGATTTTTTATCTCTTAACCGACAACAGCAGTGCCGTTTTCATTTGTTCAACAAAACAAAAAAAAAAAAAGGAGAAGAAACGCTTTCATCCTTTTGTTTCAGAGCGAAGAACATTCTAAATAGTTTATGATTTAATTTGATATCGTTTCTGATAATTCAATCTTCTGATTTATTTATTTTTTTGGCGATTTTCTTTGTTGTATTTTGGTGGGGAGAGGACCGCGTACACCAGCAGAAAGAAGATAGGAGTACGGGAACGCGTACGCCCATTATATCATCTGAAAGATGCCGAGATCAAAGGCGGTATAACGCGCACAGTCATTTCTGTAGTTTCTGTGCTTCATCTCATTTTAATTTTTCCTTTTTTTTCGTATTCCAGAAAAAAAAAAATGTATGTATGTGGCTTTTGAAATTCCCCCAAGAGGGGGCTGTAGGTGGGGGGGAAGCTTGTGTATGCTTGTGCTGCTTTGTTTGCTATAATATAGTCTTTGCCTCTCGGTTGTTGGT
Source organism: Brachyopa scutellaris (assembly GCA_949775065.1). Taxonomy (NCBI): domain Eukaryota; kingdom Metazoa; phylum Arthropoda; class Insecta; order Diptera; family Syrphidae; genus Brachyopa; species Brachyopa scutellaris. The sequence goes on from OX459114.1 coordinate 16,993,641, forward strand.
GTTTCCGTGACTCGCGTCTGAGGGTCGAATGTGTGGCTGTATCTTGATGGCCGATGGAATTTGTGTCTCTTTTAGATGTTTAGCCGCTTTTTTCAGTTTTGGAAAACGAATGAGAAGACAACAACAAAAAAAGAGCAGGAGAATTGAAAATCTTTTTTGTGTGTCGGATTTTTTCCACCCAGAGATAGTAGTAGAAGTATCTTTGCAGTTTTTTTTTATGGGTACACGGGTGAATAGTGAATAGTGGATGGAGGTTTTTATTGTTTTGAATTTAATGGATTTTAAATTTACAGCCGTAGGCTAGAGTTGAGTAATGCAGTTGTAAATTTTGTAAAAGTTAAGTGGAAGGTTTTCTTTGTGACTAATTTCAAAACTAGCACCATCCACGCTGTGTTTTCATTGTAATTAAATTTATTATTACCTACTTGCGGCGAATACCCACTACGGCTTTAAGGCACTAATTATGTTTACAAAAGGAGAGTAGGTATGTTGGATGTATGTATTAATCCGTTTGCCTAATTGGAACCTCTTCTAAGGTTTTCTAGCGAATTTCATGAATTTTCGCGTGGTCATAACTTCTTTTGAAAATGTACGAAAATAAACTACCTACCGAGCTTTTAAAGAAATAATGATTTAAAAAATAGGGCATGTACACATGTGGTAGCTACAATTTCTACATAAAGTCCTTCAAAAGATCTTCTACGACTGTGTGTTTTAAACGAAGCTTACGCACACTACAAATAACCTGCCATATGCCACACGGTGCGCCTTAGGCCCAAAGTAGCTGTGCTCGATTTATTTAGCGCCAGAGAAGTATGAGAGGTGTCAGTAAATTTTTAGTGCTGTCAAAAATGTTCTTGAATGTCAGAAAAGACAGCTTTCTGAGGAACTTACTAGCGTACGATTTTAAGCATAATTTATGACTTAATCATCAATTAGACTGCTGGCTGAACAAATTCCGAAATTAGAAATTTGTCCTCCAAAAAAAGGGGATGTACCATATACATTTCAAAAATGATCCTATCATCTACATTGATACATGGGCACATAGATACAGTCGACATTATTTGAAGAGGCCGCTCAACCACGCACACAACGCAACATGTCTATCAACGCAAACACATATCTGACTAACATCCCTGTTCAGTCATTGCTTTGGGCCCAGAAAGCAAAAATCTGTTTCGCATGTCCGCAAGTAAATTTTTGTCGTTTTTTTCGAGTAAGTTTTTTGTTTAGCATATTTGTGCTAACAATTTCATATGAACTTATTTGTTGAGTATACATATGTCCTTCATAATTTGATATTTACGTAAAATTTCATTATTAACCGTTTGGTTTAACCGCATTTAGTATTTATTTTCTGTAAAGTCGGTTGGGGCACATTGAAACACATGACCTCGGGGTAGTTTGATCCGTATCAATGTGCCCTACATATTTTCTACTTAATACTACGACACCTGTAGCCAGTGATCTTCAGGAAGGGGATTATGTTACCTTATACTATATAAGGTAATCAACTAAAAAAAGAAGCGACCTTTTAACCAATTTGTTGGGAAAATTATTTTAATAAAATAAGAGAGTGGAGAAAATGATTTTCAAGTATCTTTCTTGAGGCGTAGGCCGACTGGAACTTTTTTATTCCCTGATATTAAAGATGAGAGTTCTGTTAACATTTCTGACATTATCCTGAAGTTACCAAGTCTGATAGTCAAGAAAGGCACCCGCAGAACAGAATTTCTCCTTAATTTTAAGATAAATTTGTCACCTTGTAACATTTCTACGTAATTAGATATTTGACAATAAAATAAACGCTGATTTAACACTTAAATAGTAAAAATGCTTATCACAGTTATCTAAAAACTGATTATGAAAATCAGAAGACTTCTTACTTTGTACTTAATATTCTAAGTTCCTTGTTTTGAGTTCTTTTGCTTATGTGATTTATCTAAAAAGCGAAAGCATTAAAACTAATTTAATCCAAAGCTCACATGAATTACCAAATACATACTTAAATACTGGTTGTATTTATATATTTATGTTATAAAAATACTAAAAACTTGTTTTATTAATTGAAAATTTTCAATAAATACTCATTAATAGGCTGTGAATCAAAGTGCCGCTGACATGTATCAATGTACCCCGTGAGTGGGGCAGTTTGATTCAATATTCCACTTCTAAATAAATAGGTCCTTATATTTTTTGTGAGTGAATCTAAGAGTGAATTCGTCTGAAATAGGCTAGTAAGAAAGACACTGAACACATTAAATATTTTACTTTGCTATTATTGTCAATATGCTACTTGTTTTTTGAGTCCCAACGAAAATCGTATCAAGTTGCCCCACTTCTCCCTACATATGTTATGTAGGCTAGGTTACCGCATTGTGTTGCCACGTGAGCCAATTCTTATCGATACCTACTCTTGGAACCATTTTAAGATTTGGATAAATTTCCATATTCTATTGATATCCGTTGAGGAAATATCCTGTAATTTTTCTGGACGAGAGTGCTGGGCAGCCGCACAGAAGATAATAGAGGGATTCGTCCTTATCCTCATCCATGCAGCTGCGACAGAAGTCATTGGCGTCATTGGTGTCTTGTCTGCCTATAGCACAACGACCCCGATATGTGCTCTGCTGATTTTTAGTAGGCTGTAAGTTTTGCACTTATTTAGTCGAGGCCAAGTCTGTTTAGGGGGCCTACTTGTATTCATCTGTCACTTTCACTTTTGTGATAAAATTCCCCAGTTTTGTACCTTTTCGGACAGGTTCGTCTGCTTCACAGTAACCTGCTTCACTATGACCAGAAATCCAGCACAGAGTGAGCATGCATCCGTTTGATATCTCGTTTAGAGATGCGCGACAGTGCCTAACCAATTTTGATCCTATAATTGGTGATTCGAGTACTTTAATAGATGCTTGGCTATCTCTATGTCAAGATTGTACATCGACTTAATCGATAGAACTACTCAACGGCTTCACGAATAGCCATCACCTTCGCCTGGAAGTCACTACAGTGGTTAGGAAGTCTTAAAGACAAGTTCAGGCTGAGCTGGCCTGTAAAGATTTGTCATTTAGACAGATATTACATTTCTAATTACCCATTCCTGTCAGCTGGGTAATGTATAAGTCTTATGTTTGATATTGAATTCTAGAAGCGGAGTCATTTCTGTATTCATTGACAGCGTACATGTGTGATTGAACCGCCCACTAACTTACGGTTAGAACACCCACCACCGACAAATCCCCCTTCCCTCCGCAATGTATATGACGGCCTCTTAGGAAGGTTTGTCCAAAGCCTAGATGCGTCAGAGAATGCTACTTTCCTGCCACCAAGACTATAGTCACGTTCTCTTCTTATACCCATTTCTGTGGACCACACCTAGGCCTGTCTAAGTACTACTATACCGACTCCATTCTAATCAGATAAAGTTAAACATTCTCTTCTTTTAAAGTGATGCACTTTTGGCGGCATCTGCTTTTCATTTCTGGCGCCCAAAACCTCAAGTGTTTCTCTATTTCGCAGAAAGAAAAAGTTGTAGGTATGTTTCTTTTCTCTGATAAGAGTGAACCCCCTCATTGAATTTTAATTTCCAATCTCAAGTGGGTATGGCTACATCTGACAGAACGGAAAAAAATAAACGATAGAAGAAGCCGCACTTGAAAAGATAGCACGAGTACACATTGGTAATGGAATTCCAACATGATTTTTATGTCTGCCGGTACACAAACGATAAAGCCATCGATGGTATATCAATGAATTCATTCCCCCTCCCCCCTTTTAGTTCTTTTTTTTTTAATAAGATAACAGAATATATTCCGCAAGCACTTATGTATGTATGTTGTTGTGACCGACAAGTGTAATCGACCTTCAGATAAATTCATATTTCTTTTGCCATGTCTGTCTTCTTTCTCATTTGCAAAAAATAATCATAAAAGAGACTGTCAAACACATAAACCATACAACTATTGGTAATATTTTCACCTGTCATATTAATGTCAATAAATTGTTTTTTCATGTTTGCCAATGACATTGATGATGACATGACAAAAGTGTCTGGTGTGTGTCTAAGTTGTTGTTTTTTCTTCTCTTTTTCACCTGATGATTTAATTTAAAAGAAAATGAAAATGAAAAAAAAAAATAAAAGAAGAAAGTAAATTAACGGAGCCAAGGAAACAAATAAAACAAATTGAATTGTTGCCAGATGCGAATTAGATTTAAATGAATTTTCAGTTGTTTTTCTTTGTTTCGTTTTAGATAGATAAATTTTGTGCAACTGAAAAGAGAGTTCAGTTTTTTTCCCGTTGTTTCTTGTTTGCTTTCATCTTTTGTTGTTTGCCCGCGTTATATACTTTGACTGTGTGTGCGTGTGTGTGTGTATGGATCTTGAAAGTCTAATAAACTTTTTCTGTTCGCCTTTGATTACTTAGTGAAAAGTTTTTTTTTTTATTTTTCTGTTTGATGATGGGGACCTTCCCAAGCCCATTCATCACTTTGACATAAGAGACGGAAATTTGGTTGTTCATGATCAAAGAGTTGTTGCTTGTTCCTTGGGATTAAGGTTTTTTTTTTTATTTTCTAAGTTTACTTCACGTTTTTGCTGCCACTATTGACCTTTTTTTTTTTTTGTTATTGTTGGTGTACAAATGAAACAAGTTTTTAGTGTGGGACAGATGTGGGTTGGAAATAGTCTTGAGGGTGGATGACAATTGGGTGTGTGTTCCCTTACGAGTGTTTATCACTGTTTTGGGATACATTTTGATGGGAATGGCTTTTGCCTATGGGTATTCAGTTGGGTTTTGAGGTATATAGAGATAACATGGAAACTTTTTATAGGAATCAAAAGCAATTTCGGCATTATTGACAAAAGGAAAGACCCTTGTTGGTACTTGAGGATATGCGCTCTTAATAGTTTGAATGGAATAGGAGATGGGAAAGTGATTCAGTGGGAATAAATCAACTTGGGAACACTTGAGATTGGTTTTTTACAATTTGACAGATCGCCCTGTCAATTCTGTCACACATCCGTCAAAATCATAATTTGTTGCATACTTTTAGCTGTCGTTTTGCAATGACATACCAAGGTATGCCCATCTGTCATCATGTCCCTTGTCCACAATAAATTAGCCCCAAACCCCCTGATAAAACCTTAATAACATTCCAGTTTAGTTTTTAGTTTATATGACTTTTATTTTCATTTTAAATTCACTTGACTTGGGAACACTTTAGATTGGCTTTTTACAATTTGACAGATCGCCCTGTCAATTCTGTCACACATCCGTCAAAATCATAATTTGTTGCATACTTTTAGCTGTCGTTTTTCAATGACATACCAAAGTATGCCCATCTGTCATCTTGTCCCTTGTCCACAATAAATTACCCCCCACCCCCTAATAAAACCTTAATAACTCTTCAAAATGTGACCATAAAATACGTTCAAATGTCTTCATATGTCCAATATGACCTCTTTCAAATCGGACATATGGTGGAGAATTTTTTTTTCTTCTTCTTTTTTATTATTATTGATTCATGTCATACGTAAATATTTATGTGTTTATACCTTTGCATTCGTTATGCTGCCATGTTAACATAAAAGTGAATATTTATAATATGACTAATAAAACGTTCGGGGCTCCTCTTACCCAAACCAGAGAAGAAGACTTGCAAGTTTCAAATGTCTTTTGACGTAAAGATTTATGACGTTTGATAAATAAATCGTAAAACGTACAAAACTATCAGAAAACATTTGAGTTTTATTGATTTCGATGGATAAAAAGCGATTGAAGCAACTAAGCAAGCAAAATGCGATTAAGATTCAGAGAATTATGTCTGAAGATTACTTTAATGGATAACACTTGAGGATAGGTAGTTGGGTGTTGTACGTCTAATTGAGGCGCCATGAATTGTACGTTGTTTCCACTTTTTATTTCCTTTCGCACTCTGACTTAAAAGGAACATTAAATTTACATTAAATTATGAGTATTATACGTGAAGTGAGTATATTTTATGATGCAACGGTTGGTTAATTGAAATTTTATCTCTTTAGAGAGTAAGTTGTTTTCCGAAGTACATAGTTAAAAGAGTTCTTAGAAATGAAGTTAAACATACCGTGTTCGATGTGGAAAGAATTGCTTGAGAAGTAGTAACATTCAACAGTCAAACGTCTAACATTTCGGGAACTAACGTGTACTGACTTATGACTGATTTAAGACTGACGTTCATTATAGGTCTGTTTGGTAACTGGTAATTTTATGTAAATTTACATCCAACTGTCAAAAATCAAGAGAAGAGAGAGCAAAATGAGAGTGTCAAAAAATGTCACCTCTTGCGAGATCGTGCCACATCTTTTTATTGGAGTGGAGGACATCTATCAAACAGCAATCTGACAATTTGTGAAATGTCAATCACTACTCGTTAGCGAAATAAAAGAAAATTAGTTTTGCGTGAAAATATTTAATAGTTAAAAAAAGAAGAAGAGAGGATTTTTCCCCACTTTTACTATTTGACAGATGTCCCATTTGGGTCACAAAAAGTTACCAAACACACCTTATGTACATATATGCAGTTGGCACAAAAGATCAACTGTCATTTATGTTAAGTCACGTTTTTCAAGATCGGGCTAATGTGATTTCGGCCTCAATTTAAAAGAAGAATTGGTGACTGTTGGGAAGCTTCGACCCTTGCAATCACGAGAATTTAAAACCAACAGACTTACAGTGGCGGAAAACTAAATAGCACTTTTGCTTATTTTGTGCTTATTTTGCATTAAAATATTGATTTTGACCATTTGATTATTGTTAGTTTCATTTTATTCTATGTATTATAATAAAGAGGAATCCACTCCTAGGCAGACACAAGAACGGCAATCTTAACCTTTAACTGGGTAGGTGGGGTGCTGACAACACCCCAAGCCCTTATTTTTCAAAAATATTACAGTACAGTACTTTCCTGTTGTTTTCTATTAAACAGATTCAGATGATTTTAAAAAAGTTTGGTTGCACAAGTAAGCCGTGACAGACTCTTCAAGATGCAAGGGTGCTGTCAATACCCCACCTACCCAGTTGTGTAATTTTTCTTTACTGGGTGAATTTGTTTAGGTAATTGGAAAATGTCATTCGTAAAAGATCAGGAACGCATTCAACTGTTATTGACACTATGTAAGTGAAGATTCAAGTGAAGAGTCGGACTTAATTGATACGGATGATGGCGAATTTGTTAAAACAAAAAATTGTTTCAAAAATTAATACGGAAAGCACTAATTTGGAAAGGACGACTAAAATCTCTATAAAGAGGTCTTAAAGTTTATTCTTTTAACATTGTTCTACCCCAGAACGATATCATAATAATAATTCCACCATAGAACCACTTACCAGAGGAAAGATAAGTGTAATATAGTGAAATCATGATGGGGCGTTGTCAGCACCCCACTACCTACTTACGTTACTATTACTCACCTACATACTTAAAGGTTAAAGATGCTTGAAAGTAGAGGACCTATTTTGGACATTGCAAATGACTTGGAAGTGTTCCAAAGCAATAGTTAATAATTCTTTAAAACATGTTAAGGCACACAGGACAATAAAAAAGAAACCCCCAAAGTAAGAAACGGGCCAGAAAAAGGGACAAAAGTCATGGACAGAGCAATGGTAGCAGCAAGTCGAAGAGACCCATTTTATACCCGCATTTGAAAAAGGTATAAATTGAAGACGAATGTGGCGTTAATATTACGGCATGGATGCATTGCAATGAGAATGCCACATGTTTCAGCCAAAAGCTTGAGGAAACGTTTGGAAAAGTATACGTTTGTCGCCCAAAAGATCAAGACATTAATCCGGAGTATACGATGAAGGCGGTTAAAGACAGTGCCGAGTATGTTATCATCTGGGCAGCAGTATCTGTCAGGAAAGATCAATATTAGTACAAAGAAATATTTTGACATCATATAGCATATAGCCAAAACAGTGTAAGCTTGGCTTCAGGATAACCAAATCAGGTTTAACGTTGGCCATCACAGATTTCGGGCCTAAACCCCAACGAGAATCTGTGGAAGGATGTTGAAAAAGTCTTGAAACCAAAGAAATTTGGTCCAATTATTGACGTCCATTCAAGAAGCTGGGTATTCCATTAAAGAAACACGCTGCCAAAAACTTGCGGCAGTTTTGGACAACAAAGGATATCTTAAAAAAGGCTTCCCACGTCTTGTTGTGCTAGGTCACTAAGATCGTCGAAGAAGTCTTCTCCTATGTGTAGTTTTCTACTACGGGAAAGAATTGGGCACAAACAGAGGAGATGTGCTGGGCTCTCTACCTATTCTTCATATCTGCAACTTCTGCAGAAGTCATGTGAAATGATGCCAAGCCTAGTTGCATGATTGCCTATAATGCAGTGTCCTGTAAAGACACCGATAGTCGTGCTTATATGTAGTCTTTTTAGGGACAGAAAGTATTTGGAGCGGTTAAGATATAGTCTAGGCCAGATCTGTCTGGTGGCAAGGCAGGTAGTTCCACCTTCCCATCTAGCATTGGTTTTATTGACTGTCTCAAGTTTGAGGACTAGCTTGTAAGTAGCGAGGGGCATACCTTTATTTTTCTTATCTCAGCTCGTCAGCTTTCCAATTCGCTGGAATGTCTCTGTGCCCCGACAGAGACAACTGCTTAGCCATCTCTATAGGAGATGAACGGTAGTTGGAGGTGGTCTTAGTAGTAGATGAGATCGATTCCAGAGATTTCAAAGCCGCCTGGCTATGCGGAAAAATGTAATCCGCCACTGTAACTACTGTTAATTCCGAAACAAGAGTTCGAAATACAAAAAGAAGGCACTTTAACCCTGGAAAGATAATCTGCGTCAAAATGACTCATCCGCTCTTTTGCTAATTATTATAAATCACGGGATGGATGTTCGTGACTTTCCAGACAGTATGTATCCAGAGCAGAAGACTCACGTGTCATTGAGTTAAGTCTCATCAATTTGGAAATACTCACAAATCCGTGAGTAAATTTTATACATGAGTGTCATTTTATACATCAAAATATGATTATCTTTCTATGGTTAAAATAGAGACTGACACATGATGGGAGGCGTACCGATTAAAAAGTGATCGTGCAAGATCAGGACTTAAAACTGAATCCGCCTGCAAGATCACCACCCAGAGAATACCCTGCAAAAGAATTTTGTAAAACAATTAAATGAAATTAATTTATTTCATCTCTTCACTATTATTTGAACCCTTTAATTAAACATGAAAAAATCAGTCAGCAAACATGACTTGAGCCACTTTCTGTTTTTATCATAAAGCATCATTAAAATATGATCGCGACTTCATCCCATAACATGTCAAATATATCAAAATAATTTCTCAAAAAACACGAAGAAAAAAACATATTAATTAAGAGAAACTACCCGAATTTGGGTGTGAAAAAACCACTTCAAGCTACTGGTCTCCAGCAACGATCAAAAGTGTGAAGATCTTACTACAGATCACTGTGATGCACGGTGTAATTAACCTACAAAAAATATGTCCAAAAAAAATCAACCTCCAGTTCAGTCCGCCAGCCCGGTCTGTGAAAAATATAAATTGCACTGATGATCAGTGAAGAATCAAAATAAATGATCATCATCCTCTGATCTTTTGCACTTTATTTGCAAAAAAAGACCAGTTGCTACCAAAATGAGAAGCAAAAGAAATACATCTCTCGAATGCTGATCGCTTAATACCAGAAGCAGCTGGTCACTCGTCGCAGTCCCCAAGGAGTCCAACACACAAAACACAAACCCACTGATCGTGATCACCATCAGCTACTGGAATCTGAATTTCATTTTTAAGATACTTGTACATTTCTTTTTTTTTTCATCTCGTGTGTATACATATGTGTATGTGTATCTAGAAACCGTTAAAGATGTTTCTTTTTTTTTGTTAATTTATATTTCCACTTTTGACGAGGCGCGATCTGATAATCATCGTAGGTGATTTTATTTTTCAAAAATTAAAATTCATTTTCTTCTTTTTGCTGTCGGATTATCTTTCTCAAGTAAGAAAACCAGTCTTGCAGACTCTCCCGGGTTAAAGGCATTTTTAAAGCCCCCCGTAAATTATTCATCAAATCACAAAGAATTCCAGTTTATATTTTTATGATAATTTGGCAAACAGAAAATTGGTCCCCAATGGGACAACAAATCGGAATTAATATCTTGAAAAATGATCGGAAATCTTTCAATCCGATTAAGATCTTTAAGATATGTGTTTATTGTTCTGAATAAAAAATGTACAAAAAAAAAAATAAATAAACGATGACTATAAAGAAGTATCAAAAGAAGAAGCAATATAAATCCCTGTCTAGACATTTTTTTTTATTGATTTATATTTTTATGTATTTTACTTTGTTTATTTTTATTTTGTGGTTAGAATAAAAATAATACTAGATATTGTTCATTAATTAGAATTTATTCTTTGCAAAAAAAAATATTATGTTATGTTGGGTTAACGAAAAGATCAATTAATACGAAATATTCTTAATTTTTGATTTTTATTTTTTTTTTAAATAAGGATGAGAAATATGTTTTTCGACATTTAGATTAATTAAAAGTTGTATATTGATTTTAATGTGGACTTGAGAACGATTTTACGAGTTCATTAGCAGAGTGCAGATACATTTTAAAAATAAAATAATTTTTCGTGGAACTTTAAAGATACAAACTCTTCTACTTAAGCATAATTTAATTGATAGGTTAACAGTTTTATTTTATTTTTATTTTTTTTTGTATATAAAAATAGAAAGAAGAACTCTACTGAACGGTTGTTTCTTATTTTATAGCTTGTATACAATCTTATAAGATGGAAAGGCTATTTGAATGTAAATTTTCTAGTTCGAAGCCATCAGGTGAATAGTTTTTATAGATAAAAATGCAGTTAATTCAGTGCAGGGTTAGATGGAATGAAATTTACTTTGGAAAATGTTGTAAAATTAGAAATATTCATTCGAAAGGGCATTGGAATGCTTTCTATGTCTGGAGAAAGTCAATTTTGTCTAATTAAATTGTTGTGTGACGAGCCTACAACCGCAGGGAGTCTTTGACCCGGTTTACACGATTTTTGGTGATTCTTTTGGGTGCATTTCTAAATATGATTCTCAATTAATTCTTCACTGAAACTTTTACGAGTTGTAGGTAGTTACTGTTTGAAGAAGGGAAAGTGACAAAACCTTCAAATTAAGATGATTCGTGTTACACAGGAGTGATCCCCCACCGATCCATTGTGATCCATATTTTAGGTATACTAATAGATGGCGATTTCGGGACATCTTGAAATCCATTAAAAATTAAGTTTAAAAAACTAAAACCCGGCTACGGGAAAAACCAACTAAAAAGTACGAAACGAGATGAAACGAAACAATGATTTTCAGTGTACAACTGTGGTCGCATGCCGCTTTGTCCAATGAATGCGTAGTAATATAAATACGTTTTTGTAACGGCATGCGACCACGGCTATACTCTGAAAATCTTTGTTTCGTTTCATCTTGTTTCGTACTTTTTGGTTGGTTTTTCCCGTAGTCGGGTTTTAGTTTTTTAAACTTAATTTTTTATTTACAAAAAAAATATGTAGTGTATGTATAAGTAAGTAATGTCGTGTTCTACTTGTCAAACCCTTTCATTTGATACCCATATTATGGATGTAGTAAGGATTACAGAAATCCGCCATCTTGGGGGCGTCCGCCATATTGAATTTAGAATGACGTCATATCGTATTGTAGTCTACTCGCCAAGCTCTTTCATTTGATACCACTATCAATGCGGTTGTAAGGACAAATCGGGTAAAAGAAAGATCGGTTTCATAGTTTAGGCTGTACGAGGTGACATCCTTATATATATACATACAAACAAACAAACAAACAAACAAACCCAGCCTGTTAAAATTATAACCCTTCCTCTGCGTAGTCGGGTAAAAAGTAAGCGCACACGACTTCATTACTACATGCGAGTATAGTTGAACAGATTTTTGTGAGTTGTTTACAATTCCCTCAAATCTAATGTTGAAAAAGTCCGGTTTTGGAGCATCATCATCTTGCATAGAAGACGAGTTTGGCAAGATTGTCAAAACAAGACATATGTACCTCTGTATAGCTCATCTCTTTAAATGCTGTCATAAGGGGATTTACATAAAATCGATACATTTGGACTTTTTGGTTTCTTGTTCCAGGAATTGCTCTGTGAATATTTCGTCAATGCTGGACTTGCCTGGCCTAGACGAGGGGTTTATCACTTTCATATTGAGGAGACTGATGCATCTCCCTTTGGCGCAGGTATACACATGGGTTTATAGGTTAGGCAAATGTTGCTGAGATTTTATTCATCAGGCATATATTGTACTTCCCTCTAACTATCTCTTACAGTTGAGTTGGTTTATTCTCCGTAAACAACTGTTGTTTTAAAATTCTTGGCAGCTTTATCATTTTGGAGTGAAAATATTAATATCTTCACTTGGGCAAGGGACAGTGTTGGCTTTCTTTATTGAAACATATTGAATGCGTTTATTGTGTTCGTCTGCTGAATTTTGGTCCTTATTGCTAAAAAGTAGAAAGTAAACCAACTTTAAACGTCAAAGTTCATATATCCGTTGGTTATGGGTCACCTTCCATAAGAATGCGTGGATTCTATCTAGTTGTCAATTAAAAATACCGCAGCAACGGACGAACGGATTCTATCGGTTGCGACCTTCAAAGCGCTACCACCTTTGTATAGGATTTTACCTTATCTATACTCTAGCCCATGGTAGCCTTCAGAAATATAACTTTTCTAGTTGTGCACCAGTGAACCTAGGTTAGGTTAGGTTAGGTGGCTATCAACCGCATTCGGTAGGATTCACTTAGACCAAAGTAGGTCCATTGTGTTACCACATGATCCGGTTCTTATCGATACTCTTGGCCAGTGAACCTAAGGTTTCTTTAAATGAATCGAGAAGTCAACGTTTAGAGTGACGTAAAGTCTCTAAGCATACGGGTTTCTTTCCCGATGTTTCATCTAGCTGGCACAACACATATATAAAGTTGACTAGCAGAATTGGAATATCTTCTATACAAAAATTAAAGAAATACGACGCGAAGTCGTACCTAGCACTTTCAGATGAACAGGATCTGGACAGAAAGGAAAAACAAATTGGGTGGTTGTGGCGTAGTGGTAGTCATCGTCGCGTGTCACGCTCAAGGTTTTCGGTTCAAATCCAGATTTCTCCGAAACATTTATTTCTCAAGAAATAATAAATAAGTTGCTTAGTTTCAGAAGTTAATGTCAAAACCTACTAGGAAGGCATATCACTGGGATGGTGGTATGGCTAAATAAATTGATCGCACAAAAAATAATAAGAAACATGTGGAAAAAAAAACTGTGAATCATAAGCAAGAACAACAATTTCAATAATGAACGCTCTCCAGTTATCCTAGACACCAACCATAGAGTTAGTTAAAACCTAACATCTGAGATTCCTATCTCTTCCCCGATCTGTCTGTCTCTCGTTCTTGTCCTTCGCTCGCGCTCTGTGTAAACATTATAAGGCTATTCATATCCCTATTAGCGTGTGTAAATTATAAAAAGAAGCGGTTTGGCTAAGTGGCTTTGATCTTTGGTCAGTGGTGGACGACCGAACTAATATCGATGAGATTTTTACTACTTATTTTTATTTATTTCATAAATAGATATTTCCACTTAACAGCCCAACAGGTTTCACATAAAAAGAAAAGAAGACGAAAAAGATGCATCTGTCACAGTCCCCAATGCACTTTAACTATACTGCTGCTCCATTGTTCTTCCACTTAGCATTATATTGCTCCGATTGCATTGAATGGATTTTTAAGTGCTGATGAAAGCTGATAACTCCATTTCGTAAAGTCGTCTTCTATTAGCCATAGAACACTTCTACCGTGCATACCAAATTATATATTTATCTTTTGTTATCATTCTTTCCGACCACAATTTGCCTAAAAGCTTTTGAATCACCGAAAAACCCTCTCAAACTGTATATGATTCATTTAAAATCAATAAAAAGATAGAAGTTAAATTATTATTATTCTTTGCTGTAATCTCTTCAAATGGTAAATGGAACCAATTCACCAAAGTTGATTCAACCTCACGCCGGCCGTTCGGTCTTGGTGAAAACAGAAAAAAAAATAAAGCCCCATAGTAGGGAATTTAAAATAAATAAAAAAAAAAAAACAATCCAACCAACAAAAGATATTCAAATTTGCCGCCCAGGAGAAAAAAAAAACTTAAAGTAATGTCCCCAAACCCCCCCAACATTTCCATATTCGGGCGGCCTATGGAAAACAGAAAACACACATTGAACTCCCAAATGGGATGTTAAAAAAAGCCGCCGCCGCCGCCGCCGATCGCCATTTAACCACAGTCTCTCATCCTCTTATACGAAAAGCATTTCTATATTATATTTTCGAACCGGTATTTCGTATTAACGCCAAGCGTAATTAATTTCCGTCTTAAACCAGTTCCCGCGCTACATAAAAGAGAATTTGCCGCTTCACGAGAAAACAATAAATAAATAAAAAAAAATCACAACAAAAAATCGACAAATATATGGAAAAGGCTATAAAAAAAAACCGCGCACCGTGTGCCGCCGCCACTATACTTGAAAGATCACTTACCGCCGCACTTTGCGTCTCGCTACAAACAGCTGCCGCCGCCAACGCCTGAGCACATTGTAATGTCACTGCTGCCGCGCACAGTCATAGTCATAGGTGATGTGTGCCGCAAAATACTGTCCAACTTTTTTACTTTCTACACTTTAATCCATTAGATACGTGTATGTGCTCGCAGATACATTTTCTTTAATAGGGTACACCACCGTCGTCGCGTCCCACAGCTGTTTGTATGCATCTCTACCCACACGTGTAGATGGCGCGGTTCGGTGTGTGATCATCAAGCTAGACAAACTACTAGCCCACATTTTGTTTATTTATTTGTTATTGTTACTATTCTTAACCAATTGTTGTTGTTATTGCTGTTTTTTTTTTCTCATTTTATTACACCAAACAAGTTGTTAGAGTTTTTAGCATTCCGCTCTCTAATCGGTGGACGTTGCCGCCGCCGCCGCCGCCGCGCCGCTTCGATTCGATTTACGATCATCATCGGTATAAAGAAATTCGCACAAGGCGATATAAATTAATCGATTAGTGTGTGTTTTGGCGCGGAAATTGTTGTTGTTGTTTGTCGCTTTTAGATCTAGATACAAAATGTGCGATACAATTACTAAATTACTGTTGGCGTCTATTTAACGGGGGCGGCAGTGAAGGCGACAGCGGTTTTTTTTTGTTTGCCATTTTTTCTTTGCGTTCCTCGACTGTGGGTGATCTAATAAATTGATGTTGGACAATACTGGGCGATGTGCAAATGACGTCAGCTATTGAGGTATTGATTGCGTGGGGAATTTCCTTTGCGGCAGCAAACAGTGGGTGGCATGTTTATCGGCGGGCAATTATGAATGATTCTCTGCCTTGTGACTGGGCTGGGAATGTGCGGATAAAATCGGCTGTCGGAGTGTCTTAAAAAGTACCGTTAGATGGGATGATAAGTAAAAAAGAAATAAATAAATGAGGAGCTGTTATCTAGCATGTGATGAAAGCAGGTTCGGCAAAAAAAAAAAAGAACTGAAGAGCGGTGGCTCTTAAGAGTCACGGCTCACGAACAGACAGAAGCAATGATCGTGCTTTGCTGATTTTTGCCTTTGATTGCTAAAGTGGCAAAGTGTAGGAGTATAGTGGTTAAGAGTGATTCTATGGCTTTATTGTTATTCCTCGAGTGATCAATTGAGTTTTATTTTGCATAAGCAGTTATGGAATTTTATACTTATGTATAAACATGAAATACGTGTTAAATTGGAATGTTTACTACTTAAGAATCGGTGGTTGGCATCTGTGGTTAGAGCTGGACCAAGACCTAGTTCCTTTAACCTATTCGGCAAACAATTTTGTTTTTTAGTGTGCTTATAGAGTGCTTATCGCTTATCGCTTATTGAGACTTTGCTCTATCTTCGAAAAACGCCGCACTCTGTGCGCTACCCTTTAATTGAATGTGTTTGATTTCACAGCTTTGCTCTTTGCTTGTTGCTCACTCTACGCTCCACTCTGTAAGGACACTAAAGGAGACCGTACTACCAGAGATTTTTTGACACTATCGACTTTGTTCGATGTCCACAGCCCTAGGGCGCCCTGAATAGTGTTCGTGTATTTTTGTGGTTGTCAAAAATCCTCGAACACAAGTAGTTTGCCCTAACAACTCTCATTCTTTAATAACTAAAAATTAACAAAATTTTCTTAATTTTCGTATATTTTTGCATTTACAGTGAATTCCGCTTATTTGGGGCACTTCGGTCAAGACCGATTTTGTCCCAATTAAGCAGCTGTCCCAATAATCCGATTTGATCAAGTAAAAACCAAAATGTTCTGGTCTGTTCTTTGCCATTTGTCCCAGTTAAGCGGCTGTCCCGATTATCCGCCGCCCCAATAAAGCGGAATCCACTGTATTTATTTCGTTGTTTTCCTGACCAATATATCCGAACACTAAAAGCGCAAGCACAATGAGGAAAACAGCAATTACAAATCAGCTGATTTTATGTTTTGACAGACCTTTTTTCTTGCACTGAAGAAATACCCAGGGCGAATCCAGTACTGAACCATTGCTCACATCGAGCACAGAGCAGCAATTTAAGTGCATTTTTAGTGTTGCACTGACAGACACCGAACGCATCAGCTCGAATCCTGTATGCTCGGGAGCGCCCTATGTCTTTGAGCGCGCAGCTGGTACACAATTTTAACCACATATTTTTTTTCCTAATATGCGAGGATGGTACAAATTTTGAAGCATTTCATATTTTATTTTGGCCCAACTACCGTTGACTCCATAGGCAAAAATAACTGTTCTTGTGAACAACGTAGTTTTGTAAGTGAATTGCAGCTACGTTTTCATTAAACAACAGTTTGCCGCTAAAAGCTTTACAAGTTTTCTAAAATTCAGGCTGCTCAAAGAGCTATGGCAGACATTAAGCAGAGCTATTGTTTTACAGCCATGTTACCTTTAAACTATATCTCTCTCTTTCATTTGTTCTGTCAGATTTCAACCATATCTGCCGATAGTAGATATATATAGTTGCATATTACTTATTCAAAACGGTGGTCCCAAAGTTTACGGCGATTCCGAACACTTTCAAATTGATTTGTTTTTCCTGTGATTTTCTACATTAACGAATGAAATGTCAAATGAGTGAAAGCAAACAGAACTTTTCAAATAACGTATGTATTGCTGTTAGAACTTAAGATCATATACATATATTATTTCTGTCGCATAGGTACCATTTGCGGCTCTCATACTTAACCAGTCTTAATAAATGAGGTGTCAAAAGAAAGAGAATTTCCAGGAGTACTGACGAATTGCACTTTCAATTCGTAAATGTTAAAAAAATTAAAAAACCGATCAAAACAAATATTTTACCCAAAATGAACTCGCAAAAGAATAATCACTTCCCGATTGACAGATGGAAATCATATGGGAAGTTTGAATTTTGGGGGTTGGATTTTCTCTTGCGAGAGTTCTCGCACGGGCACACTAGTTTAATTTATTTCATTTAGAGACATTTACATTTCCATTGTTTCTGTATAGTTTTCAAGCCAATAGATTTTCCAGAAACGACCAAGTCTGCGGCTTCGAACGATAACCGCTTAGGTCGTCTTAAGACAAAAATGATTTGTTTATTTGGTACACTGAGCTAAATTCACGGTCCTTCTCTTGTTTTCTTCAAAATACGGTTCAAAAGTAAGTCACTTGTCATATCTATGTATGAAGTTTGGTCAAAATGACGGATGTCCAAAATCATACATAGTTCTGAGTTACATACTTTTTAAAGTTCCAAAATTTGTTTTGCATCAAGTTTGCTAGCTAACCACGGTACTCGGTAGGATTCACTTAAACCAAAACAGGTCCATTCTATTGCCACGTGTGCCGATTCTTATCGGTACTCTTGGAACCATACTGAAAATTTGATAACTCTCCATATTGTTTCGACAGCAGCTGCGACATGAGTCATTGGCGAGGATTCTCTAACTGCTGGCGTGTCTGCACAATGACCTGTCAAAACCCCAACTAGGGTGCCGATATGTGCTCTGCTAATTTTGAGGAGGCTGTAGGTTTCGCACCGATTTAGCTTGGGCCAAGTTTGTTCAGCGTGACTACACGGATCAAGGTTACGCAATTTTTCATTAAATCTATTGCAGTGCTTACGTGAAAATGTTGTGCCTTATCGTTTTTATTGTTTTTTTTTTATTCTGACCCGCCATTAGCGAACGGCACTGCGACCTAAAAGATCTTTTGTACCGCATAGTCAGTTAAGGGAACAAGCAGAGGTTCAATTCTTTTAATGAAATCGGGGATCTTACTAGTGGAGACTTTAAGGAAAGGATTTCCCGGTGAAAATTGTGTCTCCAGAGCATGAGAGTGCATAGAAAATGGTCCGCTGTTTCATCGTCTTCCATGCAGAGACGACATTCAGTTTTTTGAATCAGACCTGTTTTATTTAGGTGATATCAAGGATGGCAATACCCTGTTAGAAATCCCACTAATCTCTTGATATCATTCCTACTGCGGAGTACGTGTTTTGTGGATTTACTGTGGAAGGGTTTGAGGGCCCTTTTAGCCTGACGAAGACCCTGGGTATTTTCCTAATGCGAGAAACACATTTTGTGTTCAAAACTTTTGATGTTTAAGTTAGTAGCTGAGTTTGGAATGTTACAAAACGGCTCAGAGCAGGTAAATGAGTCAGCCGAACCTTTTTTAGTCAGTTCGTCAGCCTTTTCGTTTCCATCAATACCCTCGTGTCCGGGTACCTACCAAAGTTTGACTTTGTTTCTATGGGAGACGTATTTTTTTATAATGTATTGAAGCAGTTTAGGACTAATTTCGGAGTCAATCAGGTTTGAGCCTTGTTCTTTTATCTAATCTGCTTGACTATCCGTGACAATATGAATGGGGAGGGACCTATTATTCCTGATTCGAGAATGACATTGGCGCACACTTGAATGGCATACATTTTAGCCTGTGACTATGTCCCATTAGTATGGATATTCCACCCGGTGTCCATCTTATGATCCATCCGTATACCACTTGTTACCTTTTAGGTCAGAGGTTGGGTTTTCATAGGTGGTTCCATGCTTCACGGCTTGGGGTTACTGCATTGAACCTCCTACCGAAGCATAAAGTTTCAGATAGGTGGTTTCTATTGGTACATAGGGTTCACTTTTTGTTGTAGGTTTTTTATTAAGGTCAAGCGTTTCTGAACAGTGCTTCACTACTTAATATCGTTTTGGCCAAACTTTACATAAGAGAAGGAATCTTAAAACTGTTTCCTTTCGTTTATCTACAAAAGTGCCATTTTCGGACATCAGCGATTATCGCATGTAGCTATGAAGTTTATGTGTTTAAATTAAACCCCTTAACCTACGTAAATGTCGCGATGGTTAACCCGTATATTTCGAGAGTATTATGAACGGAAAAAAACCCATTCTCAACGATTAGAGTATAACAAGCTTATTTCTTATGTTTTATTTCACTTAATCACCCTTCCTGTCATTATCCACCTAATTTTATTGATTATATTATTGGCGGTTTAACTAGCGCCGCGCCGCCATCCTCCACACATTAACAACACAATACAACAAAAATATATTCCACTTAATGTCAGCCGCAATCTTTTAATTTATTAAATCGCAAAATCTAATCTCTAATCACAAATTTGGTCACAATCGTCACATAAAAATAATCTAATTAACACTTTGGCAAATTACGCAATGACCAGGTACGAGGTATACGAGCGTATCCCATAAGTGTGTTCGTTTTGACAATTCAACTGGTTGATAGATTTAACAAAATTTCACAAACGTGACCACTTGGAAAAATGGAGGACAACAAAAAAAAAAAACAAAAAATTGAAATGATTGTACCAGAGAAAATATGTACGTAACAAATTACAATTCAATTAAACATTTGATTAAATCATCATCAAATAAATCCAGTGGGGGGCGCTGCTGTATTGAAAATTTATATTCTATTAGCGCAGCGGAAAAACATTTTCCATTCGATCGTCGTTCGTCGCATTACGTAGTTGGGTGATGTTTTTTTTCTTCTTTTCCTCAATTTTATTATACGAATTTCAATTTGAAACGAGATACTCGTTCGAATAGCGGTGACTGGCCGGGGGGAGTGTTGTAAATGGCCGGGCGCAACTTGAGGCAAATTACCGCGTTCGCCTTCGGTTGTATTAGTCTAAGTGGATTTTTATTGCAACACGAAATGGACGTTACATTACATTACGTTACAGACATACGTACTTATGTACTGGTACTTGGGAGAAGATTTTAAAAAAAAAATGTTCCCTCCCATCATTAAAGTTTTTTTTTCTTCGTCTAGATAAATTACACTTGAGGTCGAAGGCGGTTTTGATACTTTTTCTTTTCGTCTTATTCTTCTGTTCCCTGGCGTTCCGTGAAAGCGGTAATAGAAAAACAATAAATCTGAAGGCTTACTTTCAATCTATCATTTATCATCAGTATCACCCATCAGCCTTTCTCTTACGGGTTGGCGTTTAGATAAATTGAATTGTTGAGGTTTAAAGTACAAATTTTGATAAATCGCTTAGCCTTTTGTATATAACTGATTTTTTAATCGTCTTTTCTTTTATGTTTTTCTTTACAGTTCAAGAATGCACTACAGATTCCGAAGAATTGATGTATCATCAAGTACGTGCACCATCATCGTGCAGTGCTCCACCAGATTTACTTTTAGTTAGCGATAGAGAAAATAATATTCCATTAAAATCGCCAGTAGTTAATATTATTTCGGCGACATCACCTGCTGGCTCGGCGTCACAGCAGAAACAACATCAACATTCACAACATCACAATCAACAGCAAACGCAGCATCACAATAATATACATCACCACCACCAGCAGCAGCAACAGCAACAGCAACAGCAACAGCATCATCCAGCGCATAGTACACCAAAAGATGTTCTTAGTAAAAATTCCAAAAATGGTAGTAGTAAAACACACCAGCAGCAGCAACAGTGTACCGTTAATGGGAAATCGATGAATATTAATGGTGGACAAACACAGGCGACTGGTAACGGTGATGCGACAGTGGAACAGGGAAAAGACGAACGAATACATTTGGAGGTAAGTTTAATTTGGCCAAAATTTCATCACAAAAGCATCATCATTACGTTACGTTACGTAAAAATTGGCTAAATCGTAAGTTCAATTAAGTACATGTTGCGATAGGTTAACTCGGATTAGGTTATATTCGGTAGATGGGTGGTCTGTGACTAGTCAGCCACTGCTCACTCAGACCAACATTTCGGTCCATAGTGACCATTTTAGTTTGTACTCTGGAACCCTGTGAGGAGACAATCCACATAAAGATATGAATTTTAGAAGATTCTTCAGCTCAACCTTGCATAAGTCCATCAGCTCATCGAATAAGTCACTACCACTCTTTTGTCAGCGGGGGAAAGACAGTCACACTTTCACAAAGTCACACTTCGTCCTTGCAGATTGTGCAGTAGTCATTGTGAAAGATTCCGAGACGTTTCGCATGTATACCAATGGTACAGGTGTCCATTGATGATGCCAGAGACCGAATGGTCAACTTTGCGACTAAGCGCAATGAACTAGACCAAGTTTTTTCTTCTCGAAGACCGACCATAGGGTTCTGGCCATTTCGTATGGCTATCCATACATATTAGTTCAGCGTATAGTGGTTTCTTTAATTACTTCCTCAATTCTCATCAATGAATTTAGTACCTAACGCGAATGCTCACGAAGGAGAGTCCGTGGGAGATGAGCAGTGCTGAGGCTGACCAGTTCCTTTCAAGTTCGTCTTCCATTGCATTGCCTGTGATATCCATGTGACCTGGTACCCAGCATAGGGTCACCGTATTTTGTTTGGATATCTCATTTAGATGTATCCTTGATTTACTCAATAGCTTCGATCTTATCACTGGATTATTTAGGTTCCTTCTATTTCAGAGAATGGCCAAAAACTTTCTTTCAACCCCTTCCCTTAAAAGAACTAAACAGCTTGTACAATATTGCTACAGAATTGTGGACGGAGACATTGCAGACTCAGAAACCACCTTCTGGCCACGGGAATTGCTCAAGATAATATCTGAATACTGAAGACGAAGAAAAAGCGGAGCATACTCGTATCTTATGCCACTGTAAGTGCTTAGCAAAAACACGTCTACGTTTCCTAGGCGAACCTTATCATGAGACACATCACATATCAGTCGGTTCACCAAAAGATTAGGTTGAATTTATGAAAAAATTCGACTTCAAGATCGATTTACAATAAGTAATTCACTATAGACTTTTGCGACCCGGGTTAATCTTCAGTCATCCTGCCTTTGATGATGTTCCAAACGTTTGCGCTCTGAAAGATGTCACAACTTTCGGTGGATTCGAAAACTTTTCGTGTTTAAGAATCTATGTACTATAGCTGACTTCCTCTTTTGTCATGTCATTTTGTTACGCTACATCACCCCACTTCACCTAGAAATACAGGAAGAAGCACCTAAACAACCTCTGCACATCATAGAATCTCTAAATTCAAAGACGAAAACCTAAAATGACCTTTGAGACACTAAACAAGGTACATATATCTAGCTGGCCAGCGATCACCAGCGATGTCCCTAAAAATAAGCCTCCTAAAGAACTACGAAACATTCTTCCCGAACAGAGACGAATGGAGAAACAACCCAGAATGGACCAGGAGCGATGCCCAACAATAGTACACAAATTGTTCGAAAACAGAGAATGACGTCGGAGTGGGAATAGTATTGGACCAAGATATCATACACATATGTATGTCCCTCGATAAAGATGCCCCAATTTTTCACTATTCACCATCAATACAGCTGCTCAGATCCTATACTGGAGAAAAACTTAAATAAAACAAATATAAACATAATGTCTGACAGCCAAGCTCTAAGAAGCCACAGTAACAAATCAAAAGCCACATTCGAATGCCACTCAAACCTAAACCTACTGGCAAAGAAAAACATAGTTAAACTCATATGGGTGCCAGGGCATGAAGGACATAAGGGCAACGATAAAGCAGATGTCTCTGCCAAAAAGGGAGCCAACAGTCCATTTATTGAACCAGACCCTCACTATGGCTTCACAAAAGAAGATACAAACCAAGTTATCGTAGAATGGACAACAAACCTACTAAAAAGTTACTGGAACAACAACACTCAAAAAGGATCCTCAATCACAACAACGAAACAACAAATTAAATCCTAAAACTAAACAGAGGAAATTTAAAAATTCTTTGCGCAGGCCTAGCGGTCTGCAACAGCCACCTCTTCAAAATGAAAATCAGCAACACAGACACCTGCAGATTCTGTTAACAAGCTATAGAAATTACAGAGCACCTGATCTCAGAGGGCCCATCTCTAACAAAAAGAAGAGCCAAAACAATAGCCAAATAGAACGGAAGAAGACTACAAAAGTACTCCAGTCAAATCGATTATCAAATTTCCAAGAATTCTGTATTATTCCTAGCCATAACCGCAGGCACAATAGACCAACTCTTGTCGAAGTGCTAGCGGACATCTCTACTGTACCCAAGATTCATCATATCATATCATACGTTACATCATAATGTGCCTTAGACTGAACCCAATCGTGTGCACACTAATACCATTTGTAAAAGGGCTTAGCCTTTTTGTCCCGTCAAGACTGGTTCGACTTATGTTGTAATTTTAAACAAAACTCGCCCATACCGTCACGTAAAACCGAAAGACAAAATCCCCCATCTAAGACCAGACATAACGACGAAACTGTTATGTCAATCTCCTCGTAATTAAAAACTTCAATAAAATCTTTAAACGAAATCACCTCAAAGCTGATAAATTGCAATACAGCACACCCCATTAAGCCCCCACGCCTAACTTACCTTATGTATGTATGTATGTGCGCCCTCCTTAATTATAATACAATCTCAATCACATGTTGTGTACATTTTTCAAATTCCCCCAAAACACCATTCCATTCATTGTCGAATAACAGGCAAATAAATTTTCGAAAAATTGCGGACCCCCTTCTAGCTACTGACCATCCGTGTCTACAGCAGAAAAACAAAAATATGCGTAAACACTTTTCATCCCCCTCTTGCTCTAACAGCGGTGATGGTGACCCCCAAATGAAAGTAAACAACAATTGCAAGTACAAAAGGAAAAATGAAATGATTTTCCAGTTCCCAGACCGCGCAAGTTTTAGTTTTTAAACTAAGTAAACAAAATAAAACCACAGGATGGCACACACACACACACAAACACTGCCACTATATCTTGGAGTCAATAGGAAAGGAACAAACCAGACCCGGGCCAAGAAAAACACATGAAACAAGGTTAAATAAATAAAACAACACACACCCAGACTCTCATTGTCGGTTGGCTGTATTGTTTTTATAAACTTTTAACGCGGTTTGGTGTTTGAGATTTGAAAAAGAAAAGACACAGAAAAAAAACCGCACATTAGAAGAGCGGAATTTCTTCCAAGAAAAACTGCGGATCTCCCATCGATTTTCCCGAATTTATTTGTTGATTCAACTGATTTCCATGTTGGTCTTGTGATTTCGGGTATCGTCTTAAGTCTTCGCATCCCACTCTCGTATCAATCTCTCAATCTTCGAACGGTGACAACGGGTGGGCTTGGAAATAGCGCTAAAGCAATCCGAGCGAAACAAAATAAAAGGCGCTTAAAAAAACACACACACACACAGGCGAAGAAACAAAAATAAATAAAATGTATTCACCTTGAGTTTAGAATGGAAGATGGCTCCTTACGATTGAGTTTGGAAGCGAAAATTTATGGCTGCGCACTCCGGAAAATTAAACGCCCCATTAAGTATTGAAAAGCCCCTAGGGGGTGGCTGGGATTTTCCAATGGAACAAGGTATACGAGTATTTTCTGTTTTATCCATCACACCATCAAACATCCTTAAAGAGCGTATCCTAATGCCGTCGTATATATCCTCGAGTTAAATATGTCTTCTTTGCTACTTCCTGTTGGGTGGTGGCGGGTGGGTGGTGGATAAAGGAAACTTTTCTCCTGAGTAAGTGTCAAATAAAATTCTGTCGACTGGTTTCTTTTTGTTTTGTTTTGGTTTTTCTTTTTCCTGGCATACTTTTAGGCGGGGTGCTAATTCACAAGATTTTCATCTCAATTTGAGAAACAGGGGAGGGGGGCCGAGCGACTGAAATAGAAACGAATTTAGGGGATACGAGTACTTGAGCCTATTTTGGGAGCTCCGTGGGTGGGTGAGATCGGGATTTGCACGGATTTGTTTGACAGAATAATAATAATGAAAATCATAATAGTAGTAATGAACAATGAGCGAAGCGAATTTCTGTAAATTGGATTTGTCTTTCCAATGACACCGGGGAATTGGGATGATGTTCGTGACAGTTTTAGCCTGCGGAAGATGTAACCCGCAAGTGACAGAAAAACTGTATTAGATCTTATCGGGGATACAGTTTGAGTGGAAAGTGTTAATTAGTGTGATGAGGTGGAGGAAATTTCGTTTTCCTCCTTCAGCAATGAAGTGACAGATGTTTGGGTTGTGAAAAAGTTTTAACATTCAAATCTGAGTTCGAATGATTTGTTTGTTGAAATTTTATGGGACTTTGATACGATTTAAAATGCCTAACAAAATGGAATAAGTACTTACTTCAAGTTGGAGAAAAACTTGACTAATAAAAGTGAATTTTATGATCGGAGACGAGTGCTAAGGCCCGGCGGATAATAAACAAATTAGAATGATTTTTTATTGCTCTGAAGTCGATAGTATGGAGTCGAGCAGGACAAAAATATTAAAATGATAACCCATCCACCCCATTGAAGTCTATAGTGAAAGGTAGGGAATCGTTCCTTATAAAGTAATTTTATAATTTATTTACTTTATGAACGATACCACATGAAGAAATTGAGACTGAACGATGATGACATCTGCAGAGGATGCGGTGATGAAGAGGCACATGAGGACACAACCCATTTCCTCTGTCACTGTCCTAACCTCTGTCAATTGAGAAACAGAACCCTGGGCAAATTCTTCTTCGAAGATATCGACGAGCTATCAGATGGATTACCATCTAACCTGCTGAAACTCGCCAAGGCTTCGGGATGGCTGTAACTGAGACAATAATATCACGGGTGGGAACGCGCTATGGGTATCACAATGGGTCCACCATGACCTAAGTGTGATGGGAATGTAACCATTCTCATCAGCCCACTAACCTAACCTAACCTAACCTAACCCTACTTTATGAACACGTTTACACGTAGGTATACAATTATCTTTAAAAGTGAAACAGTGATTTAAGGTTATTCAAATTATTAACAGAAGATATTAACAATAAACATAAAAAAATACATTTTGAAAAAATTAAAATAATCTTTCTAAGATTTATTGCTTAGATATTATTAATGTATTGAAACAAATAATTAAAAAAAAAAAAACAAAAAAACAAAGTAACAGAATAAAACAAACCCAAAACACTTCAATAGAAAAACAAAATAAATTTCATTCTAAATTATTAGAAATTTTAATTTTAAAGTCATAATTTTAGTTTTTATGTGCATAAATATTGTTTTAGTTTTCTTTGGAAGTCGCTAATGCCTATTGATCTTCTTATATTAACTGGCAGCGAGTTTCACAGTCTTATGGCGTTTACAAAAAAATGTTTTCTTGTTACGTTAAAATTGAACGTGGGTGCGGTGATGCCAGATTTTTTTTTTTGCGGAAATTCCCCATTTTGGGGAATATTTTTGAAAAGTTTCCCCATTCTATAATCACTTTTTCCCCACTTTTTTCCCCATTTTGATTTATTATAGAAAAGTAAAGAAGAACATTTAATTTTAATGCAAGTTTCTTTTCTTTTATTAAAACATAATTTTTTAAGAAAATAATACAAAGGGATGCTTTTCCAATTTTTTTTATAATTACTGTATAGGTTTTTTTGTCATACGTTCATTGGCATTTTCTTTTGAATTTCGGTTTTATTAAAATTTTGTAAAAATGTAATATACAATGGCGACAAAATAAATTTCACAGTTTTAGAAAATCTTTTCAAGACACTTTTGTAGGATCATATAACATGTTCTGAATAAGCAATTAGATGATGGGACTTTTTTGTCCACTTTACAGTGGTAGACTATCGGCATATATTGGACTTTATTTCTGTACCATAACAAAATAAACGTCATTTTGTTAAAAGTGCTTAACTTAGTCTAGACACGGCATTAACCTGAAATACAATCTAAAATATACCCTGAAGACGTTGAAACATGGTGGTGGCAACATCATGGAGTGTTCTTACATGGTACGGCCGGCGTTTGACCCATATATCGTATTGAGTGTATTATGAACCAAAGTTATAAGGAAATCCTGAGCCTATTTGTACTTCCGTATGCAAAAGAG
Organism: Brachyopa scutellaris; assembly: GCA_949775065.1. Classification (NCBI taxonomy): domain Eukaryota; kingdom Metazoa; phylum Arthropoda; class Insecta; order Diptera; family Syrphidae; genus Brachyopa; species Brachyopa scutellaris. The sequence goes on from OX459114.1 coordinate 17,021,163, forward strand.
GAAATACCGCTGAAATAGAAGTTTAAGCACGATAATGTCCTGAAATAAAATACTAGATCTGTGAAGCAATAGTTACTATCCCCAACGATCCATATTTTAAGTTCGTCAACATAGTCCCCCTAATCTCAATCCGATTGAGAACTTGTGAAATGACGTGGCCAACAAAATTCACAGATCTACGGCTACAAATGTGGGCCAGCTTCCGATAGAAGTTAGAGAGCCTGGAATATCAAACCTTTAGAACGTTGTCAAGCATAAATATCGGTGCTATGACTTGGGTGTGTTGCCGTTATTAAAAATAAAGGGTTACCCTACTAAATACTAGTATGGTAAAATAAAATTAACTAAACTATTCTAAAATGTTGTAAGATTTTGTTAAGAATTGAATGAATTGGACCAAAGTGTGATATTTATTTTGCCTCTTAAAAATGTATGTTAAGAATATTATATTTTTATTTTTTGCTTAAGGAAATCTGTGTTATTTATTTTATACTAGTTAATATTGTATATAAAAACATTTTGCAAACCCATTGTCTTTTTAATATACAAAAAAAAAAAAAAAACGAAGAATTAAAACATTTTTGTTTTGAAAATGTTGAGCGCAGGAAATTCACAGCGAACTTCACAGCTGATTTTGACTTTGCAAAAGGGTTGAAGGTAGTGACGCCTGTGAGTGAAGGTTGTGTTGGGTTCGAAATATGTTTAGAGCTTTAAGCCGCTGTGATGCTATAAACGCGGTAATTTCTTCGTGTTTGGTCTTTATTTGAAAGTTAAGTTCCTACCCGAGTTTTATTTTTAAATATGTAAAATTAATAAATATGTCTGAATTTAGTTTTTTCCCCATTTTGGGAGCACTTTTCCCCATTTTCCCTATTAAGTGAAAAATTCCCCCAAAATGGGGAAAAATCCCCACATCTGGCATCGATGCGTGAGTGCAATAAATGCACCGCTTCTGACTGAGGATGCAAACTGTAATCTCTGAAAAAGATAATCTGTGGTCTTATTTACTTTAAGATTGAACAGGAAAGTCAATGTTTCCAGATATTTTTGTAGGTCCATTCCGAAAAATTCCCTAACGCGACCCGAAATATGATTTCTTTGACTCAGATTGTAAGCAAACCTTACAGTACTATTAATTGCGACTTCAAACTTCCGCGAGCCGTTGCTATCTAGGTCAAAAAACACTGGATGGGCATATAATAACATTGGTAGCAGCAGTGACCTAACTAACATCGCTTTTATTTTAAATGGGAGATAATTTCCAGCTTGACATATGGCTCGTAGAGATTCATAGACTTTAGAGACTGTATTAATAACATGATTCTCCCAAGTGAGGCTTTGATTAAATATAACTCCTAGATTTCTAACGCTGGAGACATATGTTAGTGGCGACCCATCAATATAAATTTGGGGGAGAGATAGATTATTATCAATGGGTGACCGGCTGATAGCAATTGCCTTACTCTTGCTTGAATTTAACAATAATCTGTTATTTCGCGACCATAAAGCTATTGACTTCAAGTCGTCCGTAAATCGGTCAGTTGCACCTCCACAAGTTCCAAAGGGTAGCTTAGATACAAATGAACCTTGCAGTATTTCAACATGGACGGAAGACCATTATTAAATATGGTGAATAGGAGAGGGCCCATTATTGATCCTTGTGGGACGCCGGCTTTTGTTTCAAGGAAGTTAGATAGCTTTCCATTAGCATATACAGCTTGGGAACGATCACTTAAGTAGCTTTCTAATAATTTAAGTGCTGTTGAGTCGAAGGTGAAGTAATTTTTAAGCTTAAGTATAAGTATATCATGTGGTACCGTATCGAAAGCTTTGGAAAAATCGATTAATACAAGCGATGAAAGATGGTTCTTATCGATTTCTATTCGAATATCCTCTACAAGATTTAACAGCGTTGTAGTACAGCTATACTTTTGCCTAAAGCCAGTAACGTAAGGAATTGTATACGAAACGAACACGTAGAGGAAAATGACATTTTAATGAATCATTGCGACTTGGAGACACGTTGGAAATTCAGACTGTTTACCTAAATGCTTGACCGATTCATATAATTCATTTCTCTACCCTGAGTCCTGACCTTTATGAAAATTTACTGCTTGTAAAAGAAATCTACACTTTCTTTCCTATGGACATTAGCTTCTCTTTATGTCCTTTTGAACTCCCATTAGTCACCTCTATAAAAAGAGATACAAAACAAAATATATATATAAACATTTCCTTTCTTTTTATTCACTTTCAGGAGTTCACTTGTGACGTGTCCGTTGAGGGTGGCAAATCATCACAACCTCTGCAATTTTCCTTCACATTCTACGACTTGGATGGCCATCATGGGAAAATCACAAAGGACGACATCGTTGGCATTGTCTATACGATATATGAATCCATTGGCAAGTCAGTTGTGGTGCCACATTGTGGTAGTAAAACGATAAATGTTCGTCTAACCGTTTCACCGGAGGGTAAATCTAAGGCGGCCGCTGCTGCTGCCGCCGCCGCAGCAGCTGCTGCTTCTGCTGGATCAAAGTTCAAGAAGGCAGTAGGACACTCAACTAGGGATGGCAACCAACAGACTACACACGGTGGCCATTCACGGCGTCAGCATCGTTATAGACCAAGGAAACTCGTTAAAACCGATGATGAGGATGATGATAGTACAAGTGAAAAGGAAGCGGTCAGAAAGTCCTTTAGTTCCAGCAGAGCCAAGTGCTGTCAGCAACAGCAGCCGCAATCACAGCAACCTCTGCAACCCGAAGTGGAAACTAATTTAGTAGATGTGAATTGCGGTGGACACGAGAATATCTATGAAAACATGACGAATCTCAAAGAGGAATGCAAGGGCTGTCTAACGCAACAACAAAAGTCAGAGTTGTACTTGAAACAGGCGTCGACGCGAGTAAAGATGCTGCGAAAGGCTCGCAAACAAAAGGTGACTATCGCAATTTGATTGATACGTTTAAGTGTCGTTTAGTTGTTGTGGTTTTAGTTTGCTTTATTTGTGTTTATTTGTTTGAGTTAAGTTTTATTTTTTTTTATTATTTTCCTTTTTGTTCTTTTTGTATTATTTAGTACCAGGATCACTGTCATGAATCCCGTCAAAGAAGTCTTTCCGTTGGAAATGAATCGTGTTGGAAGATTCGAGCGAATAATTCTATAAAAACACACACACACCAGCAACAACAAGAACATAACTCACAACAACAACAACAACATGAAACAGACAACACACAGACAAGTCCCGAACAGGATGTTGTCGATGGCATTGGGCTGGTTGGTAGTAGTGGCGGTGGTCATGTGAATACTCAGGCTCAGGTTAATAATACATCAAACGCAGCAGCAGAATGCTGGAATAATGCATTGAATCGTAACGATTTGATTGATATCATCCGAGAGAGTATGGAGAAGAATCGACTGTGTTTTCAATCGAATGGGTAAGGATACTTGGATGAAGACGTTATCCCTGATTATTTTGTTTTCATTTTTCTTTTATTTTCATTTGTTTTCCATCTGCTTTTTGTATTTGTTGCTTTCTAGAAGAATAATATGTATTTAAAGTAAATGTTGACAAAGTCAAACTTTGTGTGACAGGGCAGTTGCTCCAAAGCACAAAAAAATAACAGTATGTGCCTTTATCCAACAGCGTTGTCTGTAGTTTAGAACCACAAGCAAAGTGGGGTATGAAATGACTAGCTAACGAAGGTCCTTTTTGCTGTGGACCATTAATTTTTAAAAAGGACATATACACACGTTTAGGAATCAGCTTGATTCATACAAGACGCTGTTAGTTTGAAGTAAAACAAGGTGGTGACTTGAAGGGCATCTGTCTGGGATACAACAGCCTTTCATCCATATCTCTGCTCTATTTTCAATTGTCGTCAAGCACTCGACAACATTTTATAGAACTGGCAAGATACATATGTAGGTGTTTTGTAGAGCCTACGAGATCGGAGGTTAAACATCATTTTTTCACCAAACCAAAGAAGCAGCCGTTTTCTTTGGTCAGCCTGTTTACTCCTACCACTTCCAATTCTTTTGGACGTAGTGTCCTAGGACAGATGCTGTTTTATTTGTAAGCATTATTGCTATTGATTTGCTCTCTATACGGCCAGCTCAGTTCGTCTATTTTACGATTGCCGGAAAAGCCTCGACAAGCAACTGATGATGCCAATATCGTCTGCGTATTCCTGTGGCTGGGCCGATTCTGTTTCAGCTCACGATCATGTGAAGAAATCACATTATAGCGAATCTCCTTCCTGGCTTACGGGGATTAATCTTTTGCCAGGGGATCTGCATTCGCCAATCGTCATGAACAGTTCTGTAAATGCTAACATATTGAAGATGGTTAAAAATAGAGGGGCATAGGGTATCCAAGGCTCTCTGGCCGGCCATAGACCGTAAAAGAACCAAGGTAATCCTTGGATTGAATAGGCCAAAGCTGAGAACTGTAATAGGAATACTCTCCGGGCGCTGTCTCTTAAGGAAACGTGCCAAAAGAATGGAACTTTCAAACACGGACGAATGCAGATACTGCAACGACATAGGAAAATCGGAGGATATCGAACATATCCTCTGTGATTGTCAGGCTATAGCCCGCTTTCGTAAGAAATGTTTAGGGAGTTACTTCTTTAATATACTGGAGGAGGCTGGCCAAACTGGCCACAATAGAATTCTAAAATTCTGTAGGGAAATTAAATGTTTTGATGGAAGTGTTTCGGTTTAGGTACCATCATACGATGGTCCCAGTGGATCGCGATGGGCCCATTATGGTGCCTTGTGTTTTTGTGATGGCTCAGCCACACAACCCCTTTCCAACCTAACCTAACCTAACCTAACCTAACATATTGAAGAGCTGCTGATGCCCTTGAAGCTCTTCTATTTCCGACCACTGTTTTCAAATTATCACTACCCAATGCCTCGCTACAGCCTTTGTTGCTTCTTTTGTTCTTTGTCATTCTCTTTACATTAAGTTAATTACTTGTTTATCATTCGCTTATTCCTTCTCTCCTTTTTGTAATTGCTCTGAAATTTCTTAACTTACACCACAATTTTCTCTTTGTTTTTCATTTTAGAAAACCCCAAGCAAATGTGAGCCCCATCCGTCATCGGCAACGTTCAAATACGGTCTCGAAAATTCCCACCAGCACGAGCAACAACAACAACAGCATCACATCCACCAACAACAATACAGATCCTACAGCCAGCACGCATCATCATCCGCAGCAGCAGCAGCAACAGCACGAAACAAACAACCACAGTCACCACCATCTTCAACCGCACATTCCTATTTACCATCAGCAAATGGCCATTAATCCGGCCGTGCTGGCCGCCCAAAATGGCATCGTCCACAGTAAAATGAACCTCTGTGGCTATGATTCTTTTTTACACGCGACAATATGTAGCGGTGGTGCTAGCCACTCGCCACCTCCACCAACGGGACATATTCACCCGCAACCCGTGGCCACAGTTCAACCCATCATGACCAGTTCACCAAAAATCTACGTCAGTAATCAAATTAAAACGAGTAAAATACTCCGTAATGGCGGCCATCATAGTCAACTCAGTTCACCACACTTTCACGGCTACCATCGACTGTCATCGGGTAATCATAGCGCCGCAAAGTTAAACATCTCGCTGCTGAACACCCTCAGTCCGAACCTATCGAGTCAGGAGAAGTTCCACCAGACCATCGAACACGTCGAGAAATGGCTGACGGAACGTGACCGAAAACTGTTGAGGAACGCCGCCGCTGGCGTTGACGAGAAATGCAAGAAGGACGTGAAGAACTATGACAATTTGTTGTTTGCCAAGTTAACCGAAAAGTTGCAACAGCAGCAGCAGGAATCAGGACGTGGTGGTGGTAACAAAGAGAACATTCGCCGGATGCACAACTCACAGAATCAGAATTTGAAAATGCATCACCATCGTCGCAGTCAGCAGTCGGCAATAGTGGCCCCAGCTACCACCAGCGGAAGCAGTGGTAGCAACTCGGAGAAGCTGTTAAATAGCAGCAAGTATGTGACCCTGATTCCAATCAATGGGGATCCTTTAGAGTGTGAGAATTTGCTACATCTGACGTCGGATGAGGAGTCTACCACCGTGCCACGTACACCGTCACCACCAAATGTCGCAACTGTGGGCGGTGGCGAGGAGGGTCACAGCACGAGCAGTTCATCGTCGTTGATACACAGATACGTGCATGAGCACATTCATCATCATTATCATCATTTCGAGAATAAGGATGAATAAGGATAATATTGAGTTGAAGTTTTTGGCGAAAATGTGTACTATTTATTTTGACAGTTTAAAAGTTAAGTTTGACAGTTGTGTGCTGAGGTCGCGTCGGGTGTGGAAATAAACGGGTATTTGTATGCTTTTTGTAACGTGTATGGATATGTGCTTTTTGTGAAGTGGTTTTGAAGTTGTTTCTGAAGCGTTAAAAGGTGGTGGTTGACAGGATTAGATTTGTGGTTATTTCGGTTTTTGTGATATGACAGATTTGATAGGAAATGGAAAACCAGATGCACAGTGCAGTAGAAAAGCATGGTTTGGAATTCATAATTAAAATCCATTGTTTCACGACTAAAGTGCGAGGCTTTCGTGTGCAGAGTTTGCGAAAGTTAAAGTTTGAATTGATTGAGCTACTCAATACAATTTGTGAGATCTGTCAAACTTAGCTGTTTTGGCAAATGTTTTGAAATAAGTTTGTGTTGGTTTTTGGCTCAATCTCGTCTTCGTTTTCAATGACAGTTTATGTCTTCTTACGAAGATAGTTTAAAAATCACTTGATGCGCGACATACAATAGGTCCGTTCGCTTACGCTCCCAAAACTACGAAAAGTTAGGAAGTTAAGAAAATTCCCCATGCTAGAAACGAACAGAATAGGTTTTCTTGGTAACTTGTTATTTTTGCGTAATTACGTAAGATTTTATAAAATCACATGAATTAGTGTTTGTTAACCAAAAAAAAAATCACGACAAATCGCAAACAAGTAAGCCAAAATGAGAGTGCCAAAAATTGCTACTCAATTCAGTGAGTTGCAATTTTATGCACCAGCGTTGTCTTTGGGTGAGCGTGCCAAAGCTGTCAAACCAGCCATCTGACAGTTTGTGAAATGTCATAAATTTTAATTTGTTAGTAAAAATGTTTCAATGCGTTTCGTTACTTTTGTGCAATTTCCACTCTTTGAGAGGATTTTCCCCCACTTTTCAAATCATTTACTATTTTGCCCCCACTCCATGACAGGTTAGTGCAATTTGACCACAAAACAGATACCAACCAGAACTAGTAGGTCTGTTCACTTACTTTCAGCTCCAAAAACAGTAAGTTACTAAATTTCATAGAGTGGGGGCAAAATTCTCTCAAAGTAAGACAAAATTACGAAAAAGTAAACGAACGCGTTTAACCACAAAAGTTGCAACAAACGAAATGTCATAAACATTATGTGAAGCAAACAGCTGACTTTGGCAGATAGTTCACTATCTACCGGAAGAAATTTTTCCAGTAAGAATGAGTAAGATTTTTAAGTGAGGGGACATTTTTAATCTCTCGTTGCATATCTCGTTGCCTCTTTTTTTTACTACTTTTTTTGTGTTTTTGTCTTTGTCTAGAATGTTTTTATGTTTGTCTAGAATGCCTACAAATTCGTACGAATCAGTAACAATTTTCAAGTAAAGGAACAGACCTATTAATTATAATCTGTCAACGAATTTCACCTTTTTGACAGTAGAAAACTTCACCACATAAATGCAACTGCTAGCTGTATTGACATTTTAAGGAACAAATTAATTAAATAATTTATTTTTATATACCTATTTAATTTAAATTTTTTTTTTTAACAATGACAAACATTTTTTTACCTCTTTCTTTAAATTTCAATTTATTTTTAATCCCCTTTTGATTTATAATACTCGTTTGGATGATTCTTTTTTTTTTATGAAAATTGAGTAAAATTTAAGAAAATAAAAACAAAATAAAACCTTTTCGAATGAATGTGCTTTTTTATACCAACTACAACAATATAAAATAAACAACGTGTACAATGTAAATTAAATGAAAATAAAATACGAAAAAAAAGCTTCATAATATTAAATAATAATTATAATTAAAATACCGCTCAATATTTATAAATTGATCTGCCAAGAACAAAACACAATAAACAATGCAAACACTACACTCGTGCAAAGGCAAAACAAATAAAAATTCATTCTTCCGAGCAAGAACTCCATTTTCATTTGCCTTTGCACAGTGGAATAATTTAATTTCATCAAAGAATAATAATTAAAAGAATCTTCCTAATTTATTGATGTGAAATTCGCTATAATTTTATGCATACAAAAATATTAAAAACAAAAATTGAAGATATATTATAAGATGTTACATATAAAAATAAATAAAAAAAAATAAATATGAAGAAATGTTGTGAATACGAAGTTTATATATATATGAATAGATATTTAATGTAAATTATATGTAGAAAATTTTATTTCATTACAAATTACAAATTAAATTAATTTCTTTCTCTTCTTATAAGACAACTGACTCAATATTATGTAATTATTTTTGTAACAATTTCTTTACAATAATTATAACAGTTTTTCTTTTTATATTTTAATTTTTCTTATATTTTTGTAACAAGATAAAATTAAAAAAAAAAACTTGACTACACTCTTTGCTATTTAATCTGAAATAGTTAATTAATATTTTTTGTGTTTAAATAAAAGACTGATTTCCAATTTACCAATATGAAAATGTTGTGTTTTAATTTATTTGAAAAGGATGTAACAATGAAAAGAAGAGGAAAAATCGATTAACAACTTTGGTAAGCTTTCGATGAAGGTATTTTTTAAGTATAACAATTAATAACACTTGAATTTTAAACCTTAAACGTAAACCCTGGGCCCGTGTGCTGGGCACTGTGCCCAAAGGATATTTCGAAACGAATTTAAACGCATTTATTGGTCTGTGAAATGCAAGAAAGAGATCACTTCTTGGGCATACGATACCCACGTGCACGAAAATCAAGCAGTTGAAATGATTAAGTATTTAGTTTTCGTATCTCGGAGCTATCGTGTACTGAAATCGTAAGCTTTTTAGCTTTCACAGGGATTATAATATGTAATATGTAATATGTAAATATATAATAAAACTGTAGACTAAAAACTGCTTGTTCGCGCATCACGCTAGAACTACTGGACGGATTTTGATGAAACATTGACATAGTGATTGCTTATCGTCTTGGACCATATCATTTATACTTTTTGTCCCGGAAAATGGCATGGTTTTAAGAAAATATTGAAAAAACTGCATATTTGAAAGGAAAATTATAATTATTCAGCCCCAACTCAATAATGGCTTATCGGATTGAAAAAAAAGGTGAATTTAGTAAATTTTTCACTGATTCTTTTATTTATAAAACATCCTTCTGCGTTGTCCTGAAGCTGAGCAATGTTCAAAACGATTATTCAAAGCATCGTCCACAATTTTCTTTCGGCGGAGACCATTGCCGATTTTTTTTTTAACAATTTTTATTGAACAAAATATATATACAATTGTCTTAATATAAACTTACAGCTATAAGATACATGGATAATACAAATTTGTTGGCACATTGAGGCCTAACCTTATACATTGACTTAAAATAAAAAATATAATTATATATTATACATGTAAACTTAAAATTAAAAGTCGGTTGACTTAGATATCCTCGGGGTGTTCCGTTCCGGTTGTTAGTGGCGAGTTTGGTGTGGGTTGTGAGGGGGATTGGCGTTTAGCCACGTCGGTGGGCTGACCAGTGTCAGCGTAGAATACAACTGCTTCCTCGTTGTTGATTGGGGTGATGTCTTCATCCAGGGTGTCCAGGGCGCTGAGGTACTGCGGCTGCGGTAGTCGCTGTTGGGTTGTCATCCTTCTTATTAGCTGGTTCGGGTGGCTGGCTGCGCTTCCTACTAGCTTCTTAGCCAAAAGTAGTAGGTACTTGTCGATTGGTATTATCTTTGCTTCTGAATATAGATGGTCATTCCTGCAGTATTTTTGACGCTGTCGGTCGAAGAATAGTCCGGTGCAGATCCTCAGTATCTTCCTTGTCTTCGAGATGGAGAACCAGACGGGAAAGCTGTATCCGATGACTGGTCTCAGGAGTTGCTTGTACATCAATGTCTTGGTTTGTTGGCTAAGTCCGGTTCTTTTCTTCATCAGTGGGTGGAGACGATGGAAGGCCCAGTTGGCTTTCTTTAGGACGTTCCTTGCGTGAGGGCTGAACCTTAACAGCTCGTGAAAGTGGATCCCCAGATACTTCACGCTCCGTTTGGTTGTCAGTGTTGATCCATCTGGGAGTTTCAGGGTTATGCTTCTGCACTTCGCTGCTCGTCGGCTGCGTCCTGAGGTGGTCGTTGGAGACCATTGCCAGCAGCCGTGCAGCAGTGGGTATCGTTGCAATAGTATGTGTGTGAGTATATGTGCGCGTTCTGACGTGATTTCTTTTGCACTGCAATGTGCTAAAACCATCATAAGCATTTGCGGCTCTCATACTCAACCAATTTTAACAAATGAGGTGTCAATTTTCTAGAGCAGTGAACTGCATTTTCAGTTTTCAAATATTATTAACAAATTTAAAAAAAAAAAAAAAAAAAAAAAAAAAATTAAAAAAAAAAACCGAAAACTATCCAAAATTAACTCCTGTTGTTTTAAGAGTTAATTTTGGTTCATATATCCCACTAATAATGCAATAATGTCGGAACTCAAAATATGACTTCTTTCCGAACCATCGAAAAACTGAGTATTTCTTTCCTGTTACAGATTATAAAAAAAAAAAAAAGTAATAGCTTATTAGGATTATTAATAAATATTTTGTTTCTTGCACTATTCTAACGACAGCTTATTGACGCGTAGGGAAGTGAATTTTACGTTTGAATATGGTTATACATATCATATATGTCTGTATTTGCTATATGGAAATCATCTGGGAAGCATTTGTTGTTCATTAGTACGAAGCCAAGGTAATATTGCCCTTGGCTGTGGCGTCGTCAGTAGTTACGATAATTCTTACGTACTGGCACGTGTTGATGGTCAAAGTGCAGAATACATGTCAATCCACCGGGTTATGGACGAAAAAACAACAACCAGCTATCTGGTCGAATTTTTAAATTCTTTATCTGCTCAGGGATTCCATCACATAAATTAAAACTAAAAGTGGATGTACCTATTATTCTTCTAAACAATTTGAGCCTACCTAAGTGCAATGAAATCTGGTGGAAGCGAAATCTGGTCGAATTCCGACCATACCTAACATTTTTTCGTTCCAGTTTAAGCGTGTACACTTTCGCATCAGCGTCCGCTTTGCGGTAATGATAAATAAGTCGCAGGGACAAACACTGTGTACCGCGGACATGGACTTCACCACCGGCTGCTTCTCACACGGCCAATTATACGTGTCCCTTTCCTATGTCAGCGAAAGTAAAAAAGTGTATTTGTTAATGCACCAGGCAGCGCAACCTCAAACTTTGTAAAAAAAAATATTTCCATAATAAAATACATATAGCAATTCTTAATTATCTATAGTAAATGATGTTTTATAACGTTTAGAGCACGTTGGTTTTTGAGAGCTATGGAATCTGTACTTAGGGGCTTAAACACATTGAAAGTTTATTACACAATTTTCTGGACTTGCAAAAATACTTTGACGTTTCTTCGCTCCCACTGAATGCGAAGCAAGGCGGGCACGGGTTCAGGTAGTTCACTAATAAAATTGTTTGTATTTGTGGATACTTTAGCATAGGCCAGCAGAATAATTTGTAATCGTACCAGTCTATTAAAGCTTCCGATTCCCTGGTATATTAGAAAGTTAAAGAACATATTTTCTTAACACTTTCAGCTTTGAAGAATCATTTAGATTAGAATTTCTAAAAAAAATCATTTAAATCGCTCTTGAAATAGGTTTTGCAAATTAGTAAAAAGTTGCAGGCGGGCGAAGCGAGGCGAGCACGGGTCAGCTAGTATGTAAATATTTCTATGTATAAATGTTTAATGTTTCTAAAACACGTCTCGCACACAATGCTCATCAGTTTATTTATCCTCAAGCCTTACTTTGGATGTACAGTAAAATAGGAGAATCTTTAACCGTACGACACGAATGCGGAATGGTTTACCAATATTTATGTTTTGTAACTTGCGACCTAAATACCAACCCTTAATGTTATCTTTAGGTTTAAGTGGCCACGTAGGCTTATTGTTAAATAAAAGGATCTGAAGAATTGATGCTCCAACATCCGATCCTTTCAGATTGCTGAGGTAGTTCAGAAGAAAGTGTTTCCTGAAAAAGATTTGCTTCTTACGGAAAGATGACTCGGTGGCTCCTACAGCTCCTACGTCCGGCGATACAATAGATAGGGGCACTTTCAAGATCAGTCGTACTATTATCTTGACTAGAGATGATCAAGCAAAGAAAGCAGCTATTGACACTTCCTATAGTAACGAATGAAAGTTTGTATGATGGGTTCTCGAGGCATCATCAGAAACATCAAGTTGGATGCTCTAATTCTAGAGATAAGCTATGCGCTACTTAAGATATTGAGATGGAGTTGAGAGTTTTTGTCTGTAGCTAGTGTTAATAAGGCTGTAGTCTGTATATTAGTCTTTCTTCCCTTTGTTGAGAGGAACAAAGGAAACAAGGGCATAGACCGATGGGGAATTTGTTCAAGCTTCAAAAAGTCGTTCAGAGATGAACAAAAAAAGTTTCAGATTCTCCAAAAATCTCCACTATTTTTGAAGGGAGTAAACCCCGGGTCCTTACCGTTAAAACGTTGGCATAATATGTCGCCCCACGATAGAACTGAAAAGATGAGCTTCATGGAGTGTGGAAATTATTAAAGTCAATGAGCCCTAAGCACTTACAGAAATATATTTCTCTCGATCTAAATTATGGTCTTGTAGAACTGCGTTGACGTTATGCGTAGAACAAGTGAAATCAAGTAGTGCCCGGGAGAGTCCAACTGAGCAAATGCGAATTATGCTTATTTTAAGCGACTAGTTGAGGTATATCCGCTGCTCAGAGTTGTAAAAGAATGCAATCATTTTGAAATGCATTCTTTAATGAATTCAATTTTTTGATTGAGACTTCAAAAAAATGAATGCAGTCATCATTCATTAAGCATTCAAAAGAGTGCGTTTAATTGAAGTCACAAGTGACTGCATTCAATGATTGCATTCAATTAAATAATAGAAAAAAAGAATGCAATCTTTTGAATGCTTAATGAATGGTGATTGCATTCATTTTTTTTTTAAGTTTCAAAATGAAGTCAATCTTCTTCTCTTCATTTAAACGACGAGGTTATGATCAGAATTATAGGGATCACAATAGAAACGGCACAAAATCCCGACTGTACAAAATCCCATTTCTAAAAATCCCGACTCACAAAACCCCGACTGACAAAATCCCGACAAATAAACTTTTGTAGAAAAATCCCGGCGCGAATTTGGCAGTCGGGATTTTGTAAGTCGGAATTTTGTCAGTCGGGATTTTGGCAGTCGGGATTTTGTAGTCGGGATTCTCGTTTCGCAGTGAATTTTTTTTGCTGAAAAAAAATTGAATCTTTAAATCTGTCATAATTTTTTTTCCACATTCTTAAAAGAATGTTTTCGCCCACTACCCCACCATGTCACTAAGAAAAAAAAAAAACCAAGAAACTTACCAAAACAAACTATGAATTTGTTAGCAAAGTCGTTTGGTTAAGTGCATCTGATGAGAATCGAAAAGCGCTGTTCTTTGCGATTCTCATTCGGTGCACTTAACCAAACGATTATTCTATCTTGTTCATAGTGCGTGTTTTGGTAAGTTCTCCGTTTTTTTGTTTTATTTAGTGAAGTGTCGAGGGTGAGTGACATCGCGAGGAGGTCGTTAGTGTCCAAACAACTTCCTTTCAAAATAATTATGATTCTTTAAATATTTTGTGGCGAATATAATTTTATGAGAACAAAATAGAACAGCACTTTTGGATTCTCATCATGTCTACTTAACCAAACGTGTAGTGAGCCAGCCATGTGATAAACCGTTCTTCTAAGAATGAGAAAATAGTTCCGCAAAGGGATATAAACGCTATCATACAAACAAAAAACAAAAAAAAAATAAAATAGCCGCATGTTCATGACTTACAAAATACCGACTTCGGAGAAAATAATAGTTTATAATTCGCGCGCGCGAATTTGGCAGTCGGGATTTTGGCAGTCTGGATTTTGTCAGTCGGGATTTTGTGGTCGGGATTTTATAGTCGGGGTTCTGGAAGGCGGGATTTCATGCCCAACCCATCACAACCCTCCCACTTCACTGCATTCCTACTGGTCCGCCTGTGGGGTTCGCCGGTTTGACCTCAAAAAATATCTGCAGGCCTCCCGATTTTGAATCACTTCATCATTGAATGCAATCAAAAAATTTAATTCATGGAATGATTTTGAAAGAATGCATTCCAAAATGATTGCATTCATTTACAACTCTGCCGCTGCTATTTTACAGAAATCTGTTCAAGTGGGTAGTTTCTAAAAAAAAAAGTAAACTAAACAAAATTGTTATTTGGCGCCATTTTTCGAATACAAAATCTGCTATAGACTAAAAAAGCTCTAAGCTTTCTTGTATTTTAAGAGATCATTTGAACATGTGCGTCCCCGAAAATACACGCTCTCAACGATTCGCTATTCCTCAATTTGAGTGTTTACTGTTTCTGTTTACACTTTTCTCTATTTACAAACAAAAAGTCGTCTATTTTATGTCTATACCTACTTTTATTAAGTTTTGCGTTTGAAGTTCTTTTGTTGTTTGTCAATCTTTGAGCTAAAAATAGTTCTCTACATCTGCAGAGACCAGAGAGCTTATTCTCTCTTAAACTCTCTCCGAATGTACTGTTACATTATGTGTTTTTGGTTTACAAATTTTAGTAAAGCATTAGAATTGTTCTAAAATTAATCTTTCAGATTTTTTAGTGTGTAGCTTCTATTCTGCTCAGCCCGAAAATGTATGAATCTCTCAGTTGTTCAATTGCCATCGCTGTCGGTAGACGTAATATTTAGTTTTGTACGACCGATCATACCGGTTCGCGGTTGATTACGCAAAGAGAAGAAAAAGTTTTTTTTGATGACAAATCCAACACACTGTCCAGTTTGTGCGGTAGCTGCAACGTTAAAATGCGCAGGCTGCAAGAATGTCGTCTATTGCGGCAAGGAGCACCAAAAGATTCACTGGAAAAAAGGTCATAAGGCGGAGTGCAAATGCTATGAGGTGAACCGATTTGTCTATCGATTGATTTCTTATTAAAATGTCAAGATCTCTGTCAAGTTAAAGTCGAATGTCAACTAGATGGCGTTGTTCTTTTGCAAATAAATTCCTATTCTTACGACGAGTTGATTTAAAGTTTATCGGCGTTGTAGTACTGAGAATTTATTTTTAGCAAATTATTTGGCTATTTTTATACAATGGCACGTGCTATGGAATAGTGTAATGTGATTTAACGGAAACTATAAGTGTATGGTGAACTGAAGTTTTTTTTTTACAATACCGTTGTATTTAACATTTTGACGGAGAGTTGCGAGGTGGTGACCTCTACCTATTCTTAGTTGACCGTATAAGATACACCTCTGCCGAAACGGTTCAGGCTGCTGTACAATGACAGTCATAGTTGGGAGCTTCGGATAGATTGCTGTGCGAAGTTCTCATGCTGAAGTCCAAAAAAAAAAAAAAACATCATCTGATCAATCAGCAAATTTAGTTTCTATAGCTGCAGCGATTTGTCCTGATCTTTGTCTTTACTTCTGAAATGTCCTCATTTAATTTAAATCCGAATGAGGATCATCCTAATGCCTTCTAAATTCCAATAGCATCCAATTTACCATTTCTAGTTGCTTATGTCCTATTTCCTTCCACAGATAGTGACAAACGAGACGCTTGGCCGCCATCTAAGAGCAACACGTGACATAAGAAAAGGTGAAATTATTCTACGCGAGCAGCCTTTCATTTATGGTCCCAAGGTGGCAAGTCACCCACTGTGTCTCGGTTGCCACCGCAAGCTACCGCCTCCAGAATCTGGTAAAAAGAGTTTCTATAAATGTAGCCGCTGCTCCTGGCCTTTGTGTGGACCGCAATGTGAGAAGTCTTCTTTCCACGTGGACGAATGTCAGCTAATGGCTGAAAAGAAATTTGGCTGCAAGATTGACTACAACAAGGAGCAGAAAAAGGAATCGGCCTACTGCGTTATTCTACCACTGCGTTGCATTCTGATGAAATTAAAGAAACCCGAAGCTTACAAACGTCTCATGGAGCTGGAGGATCATCTAAATGAACGAATCGAAACGCCGTACTACCACGTATTGCGAGCCAATCTTATCACATTCATTAAAACTATTTTAGGTTTCAATGAGTTGGAGGAAACTGAAATACTTCGTATTGCAGCGACTTTAGATACAAATTCGTTTGAAGTTCGTCAGCCATCGAGTCAGATAAGGGTCCGAGGAGTCTATCCAAAAGCTGCGATGATATCACATGATTGCATCTCAAATGCTCGCCATGCATTCGATGAGAACATGCAGATCCTGTTCCTGGCTAAGACGACCATTCAGAAGGGTGAAATAATAGCAACGTCATATACGCAGCCTTTGAAGAGCACCCTTCTGAGACGGTTGCATCTACGTCAGGCGAAATGCTTTGATTGTTGCTGTCGCAGATGTGAGGACGCCTGGGAATTGGACACCTTTGCTGGGGCTATTTTATGCTCTAAGTGTAAAGTTGGAAAGGTGAGTGTCAAAATATTAGAGCCCATGAGAGGACTAAAGAACATGTTTTCATTGTAGATTGTTTCAACAAATCCATTGGATAACGAGGCTGGTTGGAAGTGCCTCCTCTGTCCACATGAGATTCCGGCGAAACAAATCATTTGGGGTAACAATGCCATGACAAAAGAGATTGAATCATTGGACAAAACATCACCGCGACAATTTGAGGAATTTCTCCATCGATACCGGGACACATTGCATGAGAAGAATACACATGTACTGCAGGTTAAGTATGCCCTGACGCAGCTTTATGGAAACGTTAAAGGATTCTATATGAATGGTTAGCCAAAGTTTGAATTACAGCGCAGCGGTTCTAACTTACAAATAATGTATTTATTTTTCTCTCCAGAGCTAACTGATGCTGCTGTTAAGCGAAAATTGGAACTATGTCAAGAGCTTCTTGAGATTGCAGACCTGTTCGATCCTGGATGGAGTATCTTCCGTGGAAATTTACTGCTTGACCTGCAGGAGGTTATGGTTGTTCAGGCTAAAAGGGATTATGTAAAGGACCTGTTGACAATTTCAGCCACTCAGGTAATTCCTTGAATGTCTCTTTTAATTTAACTCAGTCTCATTGGTATGTTTTATGTCCAGGAAAAACTTCAGGAGGCTATGGATATGCTTAAGGAAGCCGTCGAGATATTGAAGTTTGAACCAGAAATGCAGGAGCTATTGCAGAAGAAAACTGAAGCCTTGAGAAACGATTTGGAAATGGAGTAAGACTGTTGAATGACCAAAATGAAATAATAGTAATTAAGTTGTGTCATTTTTTATATTCTGGAGTTTGATTGGTTGACAGTTTGCAATAAAAAAGAAGTTTTGAATTTAATATTGTTTTTTTTTCTCGTCTTGTCCAGTTTAAAGGAAATTGTACATAATATATCACTTTCCTTGTTTTTAAATAAAAAATAATAATTTAATAACTAGTATTTGTGAAGATTTCAACTCTCAGAGTAGTGTTATTCCACGTTTTCACGCATAGAGGGCGAACGAACACGATTTACCATTGTGAATGGAGCACGCAGTCATTTGACAGTTGACACAGCAGAAATTGACAACCGTATATAATAGACGTTTATAAACATTTTTCTCGTCGATATTTTCCCACCAAACTAAGTAAAATAAAAAGTTTTCAAATAGAAATTAAATAAAAACTCAAAGAAAAATGTCGAACATAACTGCGGCAGTAATTGCCAATCGTAACAAGAAGCATTTCCTTGGAGTTCCTGCGCCACTTGGCTACGTTGCCGGTGTTGGCAGAGGGTAAGCCCATTAAAAATATTGTTCATTGTTTAAATGTTAATTTTTTTTTGCATAGCGCCACTGGATTTACTACCCGTTCTGATATTGGTCCTGCAAGAGATGCCAACGATGTATCCGACGACCGGCATGCACCACCAGCCGCAAAGCGTAAGAAAAAAGAGGAAGAAGAAGAGGATGACGAGGATTTGAATGACTCCAACTACGATGAGTTCAGTGGATACAGTGGTTCATTGTTCTCGAAAGATCCCTATGACAAGGACGATGAAGAGGCGGATGCAATTTATGAATCAATTGATAAGCGAATGGATGAGAAGCGCAAGGAGTACAGAGATCGAAGAATGAAGGAGGATTTGGAGAAGTACCGTCAAGAGCGTCCGAAAATTCAACAGCAATTTTCAGACCTAAAACGTAGTTTGGCCACAGTAACCGCCGAAGAATGGTCAACGATCCCTGAAGTGGGTGATAGCCGAAATCGCAAGCAAAGAAATCCCAGGGCGGAGAAGTTTACACCGCTGCCTGACAGTGTTTTGTCGAGAAATCTCGGCGGAGAGGCACAATCAACTATTGATCCACGTTCTGGGCTATCTTCTATGGTTCCTGGGGTGACTACACCGGGAATGTTGACTCCAACTGGTGATTTGGATTTGCGGAAGATCGGCCAGGCTAGGAACACTCTGATGAACGTGAAGCTGTCTCAGGTTTCTGACTCCGTGGAGGGACAAACGGTGGTGGACCCTAAGGGTTACCTCACCGATCTGCAGAGTATGATACCCACCTATGGTGGTGACATCAATGACATCAAGAAGGCAAGGCTGTTGCTGAAAAGTGTAAGGGAAACAAATCCCAATCACCCACCGGCTTGGATAGCTTCTGCCCGTTTGGAAGAAGTTACGGGAAAAGTGCAGATGGCGCGTAATCTTATCATGCGTGGTTGTGAGATTAATCCTCAGAGTGAAGACCTATGGCTCGAGGCGGCTCGACTACAACCACCAGACACAGCTAAGGCTGTGATTGCCCAAGCGGCAAGGCATATTCCAACATCAGTGCGGATCTGGATCAAAGCAGCGGATTTGGAGACGGAGACGAAGGCAAAACGTCGTGTGTTTCGAAAAGCTCTTGAACACATTCCCAATTCAGTGCGTCTCTGGAAAGCAGCTGTGGAGTTGGAGAATCCTGATGATGCCCGCATTCTTCTCTCTCGTGCTGTGGAATGCTGCAACACGAGTGTAGAACTGTGGCTTGCATTGGCTCGATTGGAGACCTACGAGAACGCACGGAAGGTTCTTAACAAAGCCCGTGAGAACATCCCCACCGACCGACAAATTTGGACAACAGCCGCAAAGCTGGAGGAAGCCAATGGGAACATCCACATGGTGGAAAAGATCATCGACCGTTCCCTGACGTCGTTGAGTGCAAATGGAGTTGAAATCAATCGAGAGCAGTGGTTCCAGGAGGCCATCGAGTCAGAGAAATCGGGCGCTGTGCACTGCTGTCAAGCGATTGTAAAGGCAGTCATTGGAATCGGCGTTGAGGAGGAGGACAGGAAGCAAACTTGGATCGATGATGCTGAATTTGTAAGTATTTCGGCTGGATCTCTATTCCGCGAAACTAATTCATTTAATTTCTCTTTCCAGTGTGCAAAAGAAAACGCATTTGAGTGCGCTCGAGCGGTATACGCCTATGCTCTGCAGATCTTTCCATCTAAGAAAAGCATTTGGCTGCGTGCAGCTTACTTCGAGAAGAACCACGGAACTCGTGAGAGTTTGGAGGCGCTGCTACAACGTGCGGTCGCCCATTGTCCCAAGTCAGAAGTTCTTTGGCTTATGGGCGCCAAGTCCAAGTGGTTGGCTGATGATGTACCAGCCGCACGTGGTATTCTATCATTGGCGTTCCAAGCAAATCCAAATTCTGAAGATATCTGGTTGGCTGCTGTCAAGCTTGAGAGTGAGAACTCTGAGTATGAGCGTGCCAGGCGCCTGCTAGCAAAGGCGAGAGCTTCGGCTCCAACTCCTCGCGTAATGATGAAGTCAGCACGATTGGAATGGGCTCTGGATCGCATGGACGAGGCATTACGTCTTCTCGACGAAGCGGTAAAGGTGTTCCCAGATTTTCCGAAACTCTGGATGATGAAAGGGCAAATCGAGGAACAGGAAAAACGACTGGAAGACGCTGCCAACACCTACATTCAGGGTTTGAAGAAATGCTCGAACTCTATTCCGCTGTGGATTTTATCGTCGTCGTTGGAAGAACGCAAGGGAACTCTAACAAGAGCTCGTTCGATTTTAGAGCGAGGTCGCTTGAAGAATCCCAAAACTTCTCAGCTATGGTTAGAGGCGATTCGAGCTGAACTACGAGCTGGACTCAAGGAAATCGCATCAACAATGATGGCCAGAGCATTGCAGGAGTGTCCGACCGCTGGTGAGCTGTGGGCCGAAGCCATCTTCATGGAATCGAAACCACAAAGAAAGACGAAATCAGTGGATGCACTGAAGAAGTGCGAACACGATCCACATGTTCTTTTAGCCGTTTCAAGGCTGTTTTGGTCCGAACATAAGTTCTCCAAGTGTAGAGATTGGTTCAACCGAACGGTGAGTAGGGAAATCATTTTTAACGGTACACCCAACTGACTCGCCTCTAATTTAGGTAAAAATCGACCCAGACTTTGGCGACGCATGGGCGTACTTCTACAAATTTGAACTGATCCACGGCACTGAGGATCAACAGAAGGAAGCTCAAGAGCGCTGTGTAGCCGCCGAACCAAAGCACGGAGAGGCATGGTGCAGCGTCAGCAAGAACATCAAAAATTGGTGCTTCAAGACTCCAGAAATACTTGCAGGCGTCGTCAATGAACTCACCATACCTACTTAGGCTAGAAAATAAATTCAACGCAATTTGTTCCAAAACTGTCGTTTTATTATTTGTCCAAGAAATTGGAATCCATCATCGCAGATAACTTCGAGGCTTTTTCCCTAATGCCGATGATCTTCTTGCTTATCGCTGAATTCATATTGTCTGGCAGCTTACCGGTTTGGTGAAAGTGATTCCGGGTTTTTGCCAATCGCACTCGTAGTCGTTTACCACGAAAAAGACGGTAATTAGCAACTTCAATGTCCGATGAGTTGATTGCAGAGGCCCAAGCTGAGATCTTCAAATTAGGACACCGCGTTTCCTGAAATGATTCCGGTGGACAAAGCACACAGCCTACCTTGGGATACTACATACGGATTAATGTTAGTTTCTGTTTTAATGTGGGACCACACTTGCCTGTTCTTCTATTTTAAGTTGCACATAATGCACTCCTTCAGTTATCAACTGTTGGGTTCCTTCGCGTTCACAAAACCCCTCCGCGGTTTGTGTAAAGAGATAATGTGTTGCGAAAATTTCGACTTTCCTTCTTTGGATGGGAGTAAGGGTGTAGCTAAACACTTTCGGCAGAATTGTTGTGAGGAATTCGTCGCGCAAATTCTCTCCGCTGTAGTCCGAGTATTGGTCATTGTAATATGCGGAGAAGTCACTCCAAACGCTCAATCTACGAGCGGACATTATGCGACTACGTTTGGTTAAGTAATCAATGATATTGTAGTGTAATTCTTTTAGTTCCGGTGCAGAAAGCGACATGTTTTATTTTGGGTTTTTAAATAAAAGGGTTAATTGAGTATTTCCGCTGTTGGAACTGTCAGTCTACGATTTTGACTGCGATGTGGACGCACAGGGATGGTATTCGATATTGTAGCACTGGCAGGGACTAGCTTTTGTTTTTTTTATAAGTGGAAACTAATTAACTTATGACACCTTTATATTTAACAATCAAAACTTTATTGCAGAGTTACCGAAGCGACTCACGGATAAATTATGAGAAACATTTTTAACAGTTTGATGACGCCTGATGGCAGAAAACTAAATCTATCCAGTACACGCACCACCAAATCAAAGAAATGTGTATGGTTGGTGCTATTGCTAAGCAACAGGGATGATATAAATATAAATAAAATGGCAGTTAAATCGAAAGCAAACATTTAAATAAAATTGGTCGTGTTTTCTATTACTACTACCATAGTAGTGAGGTATCGACATCTGTGTCATCAGTGTCATCAGAATTCGATAGTTTTATTCAAATATAGTAGAAATCGGTTATAACAATGTCGAATGGATCTTAGTCGCTACATGAAATTAAACAATTGTCTACATGCTTACATAATGTAGATACGTATTTAGAGACAGGATGGAAATACAGTGGACGTCCAGTATAACGAACGATATAATGTTTTGAGGTCATTCACTATATCGAGCGCGTTCGTTATATCGATCGATTTTTTCACTTCTTTTTTAAAAAAAAGTCATTAAAAAAATATGTTTAGACGTTTGTATATGTTAAGACGTTTTTATTCAATGATAAATTGAGATGATGGTCCTGCCATTTAAATTTACAAGTTTTGTAAATTACTTTGAAAAAAAAAAAAACAATCACCGATAAAACTTTGTGATTTGAACATGTCACATCATGCTTTATTTAAGCTCCAAGAATATTGATACCGTCAGCTACCTCATCTTCACTTTCAGAGTTTAGTTCAATGGTATCATCGTATGCTTGTTCTAATAAATTGGTTTCAGTATTGTTCCAAGTTTCTAGGTCTGTGATGGTAGCACGGTGCTTAGCGAAAAAGATGCGAAATAAATTTCGAAACTTTCGGGAAAATAAAGTTAACAAGGCTTAAGGTACTCTGCATTGCCAAAACTTCGTCGTCTTGCCGTAGTAATGGAAGTGGAATTTCATCCTCCTCATCGAAATCTTCTGAGTCAGTAATCAAAATATTTCTCCAATTATTGAAGCATTAAACTCGTTTATTCCCTGCTCGATCCAGGAGGATAATTGCATGAATCCTTTTAGCATAGTGCTGGTATCTGCACTTTGAACGTATAATGCCACTCAGCAAGCTATTGCGGTAATGTAGCTTTGTTAGGCGGATGGCGTTTTGGTCCATCGGTTGTATTAACGGCGTAACGTTGGGTGGCATAAACATTACCCAGATTTGACCATGTTCCGTTTCTTTAACAAGTTCATCTGCCGATGGGTGACAAAAATATTTTTAATTTTTTTTATTTTTGGAATGGAAAATGCATTGTGGTACAAATTTGGCATCAGCAACTTTTTGAAAATGCTGGCAGTCCTCCAAGCTGATTTTGAAAATCATAGTCAACCGATAACCTCTTGTTGAGAAAGGACCGTGGCTTTTTTGTCTTACCAATAACTTACTTATGGCTTTAGTTTCAGCTGTCCTGATGCATCTGCACAAGCTAAAAAAGCTAAGCGCTCTTTTGATGTTTTTCGACCTGGGGCTGAAGCTTCACCGGCGGCGTGAACATACAAAAGTAGAATCTGGTAACAGTTTCCAGAAAAGCCCAGACTCATCCGCATTTAAAATTGTATCCACTATGAGTCCGTTGCTTGTGATGACATCCTGTTGATCTTTTTTGAACGGCTCAACTGTGCGTGATGATAATTTCTCCCTGGATTCCTTGAGAATACGTACACCGAACCGTTTCTTAAACTTTGTGAGCCACCCATCACTAGCACAGAAGCCACTACTGTCATCACCTTACAGGTATCGATGAATGGCACCAGCTCTCGCTTTTATTACTCCACCAGTTACAGGAATGTGTTTTTCCTTTTACCAAAGAAACCATCTGTACAAACGATTTTCCATGTTTGAAAACTCTACTTTACGCATGGATTTCCTTTGAAGAGAGCCATCATTTATTATTTATACGTTCGCTATATCGGATAGCAAATCGTGGCCATCGTTCGCTATTTAGAGATGCTAATGTAAATCTGAAAAGCGTTCGTTATCTCGAAAATTCGCTATATCGGGTATTCGTTATACTGTATTTGTAGGACCACGATATTTTACCATTGTATTAAAGAGTTTTTCGACTTAAATCTGATACATTTTCATCGTTATATCCGTTATATCCGGATTTATAAAATCGAATAGTAGCTATTTTTCCCGGTCTAGAAAATCCGAATGCAAATCTCTTTTCATTCTTCCTTCAAAGAGCGGTTATTTCGCCTCCTTCATTTCAATTCTGAAGTCCCATTAGGACGTCTTCCATTTCACCCAATTTTACTCGATAACATACAATCTATTGGGCTATGTGCCACTACTATTTTGGAGCTAAAAGATGCAGAGGTCCAGCATCAATCAGGGGTTTCATCCTTTTATCAGCGGCCTGTCAGATTTTGATACATCCTGAACGGATTGAATAAATCTTGGCTTAAGATTTAAATGAATCAATTTCTTTTAACCTCAATACACTTCTTCCATCTGGTCTTTTATCATGACCGATTACCTTATCTGTCAATAATTTATCATATGCTTTCTTTTGGGCTGATGATGCAAATCATCTCCGCGCTTCTGATTGATTACGGTTAGAGTGGTGATCCGAGTTCGAATTGAATGCAACAAATCTGGCCTAAAAATTCTGCGGCTCGGTTTGAAATACGATAGCTCCAAGCATCCGCGAGACAGTGAGCAAATTGGGTTTAAGTGCATCTCGAAGCAGATTTAGAACCCATTGTGCAGAAAGCATGGTGAACCTCAAATCATGCTAAATGATGTTTTGTATTTATTCATTCGAGATTCAAATTATTTGTGTTTTATATTTTTTCGCAACTCTCGACAAAAGCAGTCCCGGCGGAACAATCGAAATTATGTCTAAAATCCGGGACATCTCGCGTAAACCGGGACGTCTGGCAATGCTACTTGTCACACAGAATGTACTTTTGCTGCCAAACGCATCCGCCTTAAACTTTCAGACTAGTAAAATTATGAAATAACATATTTCCATAAATCCTGGAAATATTGAGTGTGAGCGAAATGTTTTTTTGATTCAAATTAAATGACCTGTCTGCCTTACCTGTCCTGCGTCAGATTATTCATGCCTTTATGGGAATGTAACAAGATTCCAAGTTAATAAAAAGAGCCTTCTGCAAGACGCTTCTAATCTTTGCAAATACGCAGACACACTCGGGAACTCGATTTATCAAATTGAAATGTATCTATGTAACATATTGAACATCCTCAATTTGACTGGAAACATAAGTTACACAAATATAATCCATCACCATCCATTTATTGCCCAAAACACGTACTCATACGAATACGTACCTCGTTTGGATAGTCTTTCCTGCTGTAAGTCTGTCTACACAGCAACAAAAGTAAGTCGGCCGATATTAAACTTCCAAATAAAATTTCAATCTTTCAATTTACAAAACTCAATTGTTATTTTTTTATATATAAAAAAGGGTTGTTTTCCTATCCAACCCTTTTCTCGATATGCACACTCGTATTCGTATTTACCTGCCACTTCAACCCTCTTATGGCATTAAATGATGTATACGCTTAATCGAAGTCAATTTCGTCCTCTATTGGAGTGTTTCCTCATTTTTTTTTTCAAAATCAATCAATGCCACCCTTCCAATCATCCCTTTCAGAAAGGCAAAATCAGCAACGCTGTACCGACCGCATCTAAACCCAGTTCATTCTTGCTAAACTCGTATAGCTTAGTCCACATCACTTCAATCCCGACGGGCCAGTGATTGATTGTCCTGCAAACATGTGTTGAACTGCAATTTTCTCCTGAAGTGAAAATGCTCCCTCTTTTCATCAGAGATGAGAAGTGCAAGAGAAATGATACCGTTGTTTTCAAAACGAAAATTGATGACATTTTCGCGCGGGAAGTATGAGCTGGAGGGAATCTTGTCACTGGAATATGATAAATTTCCAGAATTTATGGAGACTAATGATGGCAAGCGTTTCCTTTGACTATGATGACTCTACGGTCGGGTGGTAATTGTAATTCTAGAAGGACAAACTGCAGCCAGTCACTGAAATAAATTACCCCAAAAATTAACCACAAATATGCCGCCAGACAGCTGTTGTCGTCGTTTGATTGTTTGTGTTTGGTGTTGTTACCTCAAATTACGGGTACTTATGGAAAATGAATCTTGAAAGTAAATTATCGTTTTTTGGGAGGGACCAGTTATGAAAATATGTTTGCAGTCAAGTTTTCATTCGCAAGCCGAAGAAGGGTAAAAAGCTTGGGATCGTTTTTCGAGAAACTAATGTGTTTTCGGTTTCGTCATTTTTATATTTAGTTAATAACACAGACCTGCTATGGTTTTCCCCTGACAAAACTTTGTAGCTATTTTTATTAGGTACTAATATAAGAAAAAAATATTTAAAAAATTCTATAACGTGCATTTTTTGAGAAAAATATTTTTTAAGTTTTCTTAGTACTAAAAGAGTTAATTTCCAATTTCTGTGTTAAAAATATAGATTAATAGTATTGTTGATATTTTTATTTCTCACTATTTGTTTTATTATAATGATAAGAAGCACAATTTAAAGCTACGCGTGTCGCTTGTTATTATTATAAGAAATAACTTATTATTTCTATGATTTTTGTGTGGTAATAACAAAAAAAGTCTTACTAATGGCTTCTATTTTTTAATTTCGTTAGTTAAAAAAAAGTTGCAAAGCAAAAGTATGTAAAGGCATTGGCCTTACAAGCTATCATATCCTGTTCTATAATAACAATACTTGGTGTCCAATATGGACAGATGTAAATAATTAAAGGAAACAAACAAAAAAGAAAAAAAATGGCTTCTCCAGATTACTTCCGCAACATACGTGCATATTGTGTAAAAAAAACAATATTTCTAAAACTATATGAGACTATATGATTGCTATTTTAATATCAACACCATAGAAGAAAACATTTTTGTTGGTCCTGACATAAGGAAGTTAATGCAAGATGCTAACTTTGAAAAGACTATGAATACGACTGGAAAGCGCACTTGGAAATTATTTAAAAAGGTCGTACACCATTTTTAAGGAAACAGACAAGCCTTGATTAAAAAAATATAGTTAATAGCATGCTTAGTAACCTCAACAATCTGGGTTGTAATATGAGTATGAAGCTGCATATTCTACATTCCCATATTGACTTCTTTCCTGAGAATCTGGATGATGTAAGTGAAGAACAGGGGAGAGAGATTTCATCAAGACATTAAGGTCATGGAGAACAAATATCAAGGCAGGTGGGACGTCAGCATAATACCTAACTATTGCTGGATTTTAAAGAGAAATTAACCGAAGCTCAAGTATAAGAAACAAATATTGAAAAAGAATTTTTAAGAATGTAGAAAAAAAAATTTCATAAGTCTTTTTGAATTCTCTAGTCTCTTAAGACTTGTTTAAAACTAATGCTGATCGTTTTATAACTAAACATTTACTTTTATATTCATTATATTTAATTTTTCATAAAACCTGTCCCAAAATCTGTTAATATGGATATCTTGCATAAAAATAAATTTCGATGTTTTTTTTATAAACCATCGCTATATTTTAGTCCAACATACCTACCAGGGGAAAATAAAAGTCATATTTCGCAGGCTTGTGTAAATTTATTATTAATTGATCTCCTAAGTCCACAAACTTAACCCATTTTGGGCGGCACATAGAACCGCTGGGCCAAAATCGATGAAACTTCTACCAGATGCTATTTAGGCAATTATAACACCCCCTCTTTTTTTAATTTTTTTTTACCTGCTCAGGCTTAGGCTCTGCGCGATTACTCGACCACCCGCCAGTACCGGTATCTGAAAATACAAATTGAATAATTAAACCCGGAAAATGTTTTATTGTGTGAGATTTCTTTACTATTGATGGAAAAAGCCATTGCGATTACATTTTTACATATTGTGAAACATATTGATACATTCTCGGTGCAAAACAATGTCACATTTCTGGTAATGTCGGCAACGACGAGGCTTCGGAGTTTTCTCCAATGAGTGGCTCACCTTATCCATGCGGATTTCATTCAATGCTAATGTTGCTGTCAATTTGGCAGAATTTGGGATCTTTGGAGTTCTGGTTTAGCGGCGGCATAGACATCGCGACAATTACGCGGCACCTTTGGCACCTAACCTTTCAATTCTCGTCCTTTTTGCTTTTCGGCCTCAAATTTTTGCAGAACGCAATGAAATTTCCACGCATTGCCACCAATGGCCAATACAATTTCTTTCCGCGGACACGGATACGGTTAAACAAAAAATTTGACTTACATATATCGACAAATTTTGGTTAAAATCGTAGAGCTATAAAGATTAGCTCAAAGAGAGCGATATCATTCTAGGAGATTATACTGGAATTGCCGTCATCTTTCATCATTAAAGAATTATTGATGAAAGCCGCGGAATCTGCGAGGAAGGCCAAAAGAATCATTTGATGATTGTGGCCAATACTCAATTCCAGACAAAATTCGTGATCTTTTAGAGGTCTTCCTCGAAGTTGCTGTATGCTGTACAAATGGCTACATGCGCTAGTGTTAGTCGCAAAATAGCAGATATAGTGAAAGAAGTTTCATAAACACCAGAAGCAGCTAAGAATTTAAAGAAATTTGCATAGTTAATTATGCTGACCATATTCATGTCATATCATTATAAATATAAATATAAGGCGTCAGCAGTCCCATACATAACCAAGCCTAGCTTCTCGCAACCATATGTGTGTGCGTTATATTTATTCCACGAAATGTAAGGGACCTGCATACAGCTTTTTGCCGACTCCGAACGGTGAGTTGAGAAGCTCCTCATGACAAATGATACTCTTTGATTGTTTGTCAGACATTCGAAAGAGGTGGTACCGTGAAAAAACTTTTTTAGGTGTTTGCTGGGATTGAACCCGGGCAACATGCATAGTAGTCCAATGCACTAACCACCATGACCACGGCGACAAAGAAATAATTATTTCGCGATTTTTAATACAGAACATACTAATGAGTATGAGTATTACTACTATCTATGATCTTGAGCTTCTACACAAAATGAGTTAACTGTTTGAAAAAAAAATCAAATTTAAAGATTATTATGTCATAAGGGACTGAACATAACCGATAGAAGTTTCATAAGAATTTTTTACGTCTAGCATGTATGAAAATTGAAATTTGAAATTTGAAATTTGAAGTTGTTTTGCATTTTCAGACATCGGCACTGGCGGGTGGTCGAATACTCGACCACTTACCTTCGCGTGCATATGGCTCGCGGGAAAAATGGCGGATCGCGCCCGTAGTATTTTCGAGATCAAATATACATTGAATAGCAGTTGGAATTGAGAGAATTTTTTTTTTAGCCGATTGCAAATATTTTTACCGAATTTTTGGGAAAAAAGAATAAAAAAACGCGAAAATTGCCCCGCGTCAAGGCGCGAACTACTAGGTAAGTGACCGAATCGCGCCAAACCAAATTTTATGTGAGTTAACAAAGGACCAAACCAACATATTCGCTGCGGTGCCAGGTGGTACCACTCTCCGGCTCATCTGGGCAAAATTCGAAAGTTGCTGGTCGAGTACTCGACCACTAGCCCAAAATGTGTTAAGGCAAAATTGATTAGTTTAGGTTTGTCCTTTAAAAAATTGTTATTTCTTAAACGCTTAAAGATGAACTGTCAAACTCACACTCGTTGCATACTTTTCGGGTTATTAATATTATTATTTTTTAAAAGCGAAGAGTCCCAGAGCATCGAAGGCTTTCGGCTAACTTTAGACTTTAGACTGTAGACTTTAGTCTACTGAATGAGACTTCAGTTGCTTTGCTGGAAAATTTGTTCCCTAAAGCAAAAAATATGAACTGTCAAATCAGCTTTTTGCGTTATTTTTCCAGATATTTGGGACTGTTTCTTTACTAGGTTTGAATATCTTTTTACGAATTGAAAATTCCTGAACATACAAATTGAATGGGATGCAAAACGTCTGTTCGCTTACTTGGAAATGTCCTAACAAACTGTCACTATTAATGAATGTAAACAAAGGCATTGAACAACAAAAAACGAAAAATGTATAGTGACAGATTTGGCAGATTTCATATATCCGCCCAAAGAAACTTCTTGGCCTAAAATTCGCGGCACGGGGAAATGTTTACTCTCTCGTGAGCTCTCTCTTTGTAAGACTACAAAATTTATGCATACTCGAACAGGATCTCGTCAAAATTCGTAGTTTTGGGAGAGAACGCGAACAGACCAAAAATATTTGTAGGTTAAAAATGTATCAATATCAACTGTCAAACGCGCTGCTTTTTGTGAAAGTCCAAAATGGAGAACTAATTGAAGATTTGTATGCAAAATTGCATATTTATGTCTATAGATTTGTTTTTGATGCTCTATGTTGAGGTCTGTTTCGTAACTTTTTGTAGTCAAGAGGGTGAGACCTGTCAAATTTGAAAAGAGGGATAAAATTCCCTCAGAAAGTGGAAAACTTGCAAGAAAGTTACCAAACGCGTTGGACATTTTGTGGGTATAAACCGGCACTGGTGACACATTCCCTTTTCAGGTAATCCGAATTAATATGCAGAAACTGACAGATGGTTGTTTTGACAGGTAGTGCAACAATTTGTAAGTTTCTCAGTTGAGGGTAAATTTTTGACTCTCTCATTTGTTGCAATAGCAAGTGAAATTGTACGAATTTGTACAAATTCATAAGTCACCAAACAGGCATATGATGCTCCTTTTCGACACAACTTTTATTGTACAATGCGTTGCTTTACTCGTTCAGATTATTGTCTGTATGGCTCAGTGATTTTTCTATTCTCCTTGAAAGTTGACATTTAATCGATTTGCGTGTACGAAGTAAGGGAACTCTCTTTAAGCGCTCATTCTTACTTACTTAGTTGGCGCTACAGCTCGAGGTGAACCTGGGCCTGCTTCTCGCAACCATTTGTGTGTGCGTGTTATATTTTTGCACGAATGAAAGGGACCTACAGTTTTTTGCCGACTCCGAACGGCGAGTTGAGAAGCTCAATCGTGACAAATGATACTCTTTGATGCTTGTCAGACATTCGAAAGAGGTGGGCACTGTGAAAAAACTTTTAGGTGTTTGCAGCGGGATTCGAACCCAAGACCGCTGACTCAGTAGTCCGACGCACTAACCACTTGCGCTACGGTGCCCACTCATTCTAGCTCATGAATATTTAACTACCAAATTTTGTCCAATGGCACTGAAGGCACTAGCTTCATTTGATGTCCCTAGGATGCCCTGACTAGTGTCAGTGTATTTCGTCATTGTCAAGAAACCCAATGCAACCCCCGTTTCATCGAAATAGCTTGCCCTGACAACTGTCATACTTTGATAACCTAACATAAATCAATTTTTATAAATTTATTTTTGCACTTGTTTAGTTCGCTGTTTTATTAACCAATCTATCCGAACACCAAAAGCACAAGCACATCGACCAAACAGCAATTACAAATCAGCTGATTTTATGTTTTGACAGCCTATTTTTTGGACTGAAGAAATTCGCAGGGTGAATCCATCGTTTAACCAATGTTGACATCGAACACAGGGCAGCATTTTCAGTGCGGTTCCAGTGTAGTACTGATGGACATCGAACGCATAAGTGTGAATCCGGTGCACCCACGGACATCAAACAAAGCTATTGTCGCAGTAGTATTGTGCATATTCATGAAACGCAAACTTATGTAAAATTCTTTACATAATCACTACAGTAGCTTACAGTATCAAACAGTTAGCTTTCATATCTCCTTTTCTGTAAATATGTAGTACCGGTCAGGACAATATTACTTCTCTACCACGACCACCAGCAAATATAATTAATTCAGAGGTAAATCCTTTATTCAAGGTGTCACGAAGAGGAGATACAATCGGTTGCTTCACACGTGCATGTGAAAACGATTGACGAGAATAAGCTGAGGTACGAGTTTCTTGAGAGTGCTTAAAATTGATTTTATTAAG
This sequence comes from Brachyopa scutellaris, assembly GCA_949775065.1. Lineage (NCBI taxonomy): Eukaryota > Metazoa > Arthropoda > Insecta > Diptera > Syrphidae > Brachyopa > Brachyopa scutellaris. Next base: position 17,053,053 of record OX459114.1, read on the forward strand.
ACAAATCTTTGAGGATGGATTTGATTCTCATCAGAGAAATACTTGAAATGAAGCATTTCATTTACTTTGTTCAACCGTGCGGAATAGAACTTTCGCAATGATCAGCTCGGACAACAGACTTTTGTAGACAAGAGGGGGAAACCCACATTAGACCGGGAGAGGTATTTTACTAATGAAAACCATTTTGTTGAGTGTGTTTTGGTTTTTTTTCTTCTTGGTACGTTCAAGTGTTGCTCTGATTTATAAATAATCAAACAATTCTGCGACTACAACACTACAACCATTGGGATGAGCTTAGGTTATGCCGACATGCCAAAATGTTAGTAGACGCGCCCAGGGCAAACAGAACTAAGTTTCTGTTACACCTTATCAGAACTGACCTTAAAATCCTCACAGGACTGGTCACTGGGTTCACCCCATTAAACGAGCACCTATACAAAATTAGAATCAGAAGCTCAGGCCTTTGCGAGATGTGCCTGGAAGATGACGAGACGGCTTCTTTTCATTGGTGAGTGTCTGGCCTTTGCTCGGATCAGAAAGGCCACTCTAGGCAGCTACGTCCTACGGGACGATGATCTACTGGAGCTCAATCTTGCACTATTGCTTCGCATTGCGAAAGCGACGAGCAGATTTAGATCGATGTATAGCTCAGCAGCAAATCGCTAACTCAGCGAATGGGGTGGTACTTCACCAAAGTACAATGGGCCTACAGGTCTACGTGCTTGTTGTCTCTATGGAACAACCCACCGCTAAATACTATACAATACAAACACCTGCTCCAGTACTCACATCCGTTTTTGGTCCCCCATTGAAGAATGTCATTTCATGATCATTGATCATGACCTTCTTTGATAGCCAATCTTTCCTACTGGAAAGCAGGATCAGTATGTTCAATTTAAAGTCATGATAGGAAGCTATGTAGTCTTAAATCTTCGTTAGAATTTCAACGTTACCTCACCATATCAGTTGGCGTTGCATGTCCATACGTTGCATGTCCATACGTTGCATGTCCATACGTGGTTTGTTTCAACAAAGTGGGCTCCCTTAATCTGATGACTCCTTTTTGCTGTTGAGCCTTTGATGAATAAGTCGAGTGGAAGAAATTGATTGACATTAGCCTAGGCCCGCTTAAGACGTACTTCTAAGTGCCTCCATCGCGGCTTTTTACTATTGTAGCAGTCCACAAGACAGTGAATCCATAGATCATGATAGGTTTGATAATTGCAGTGTATATCCAGTGAATGATGTAGGTATGCACTTCAAATCTCCAGTCTAGAGCGCTCCTTCGAAGTCTTCTTTTCTGTCCAACTTCGATGGCTTACAGCTGCATTTTAAATAGGTACTTTTTTCTTTTGGAGGTTCTCATTGAGCTTTAAGTGAATTTGCTTCTATTGCATTCAGTATATCTTCTACTCTCAGAATGAGACTCATATTTCGGGCTCAAATGGCATTTTATTGACTTTTAGGCCACTGTATCTAAATGGGACAAACTGGCAAAAACCGGTTCGGGGTGTGATTATTTATTAGGTCACTACCTAAGTCAATTTAGGATATTCCATTCCAGATCAGATTCTTTTTATTTATTGACTCTCCTTTGGATAGGATTAAATACCTAAGCAAATAAATACCGAAATGAAGTCCTTGGGACACGCTTCGTGTCCCTATAGTACACATTTGCCTAGTTTTACAACAAAACATTGTTCCTATCTTCTAATTGCCAAAACTAATAATAGATAATCCCCATAACCTTTCAATTCAAATTGCTATTCCACAGCGCACACGTCCTGATTACATTTCCACTGCCATCGGCGCGGCGGGGAATACTCGTTAAATCCTATTAAGTTCATAGATACTCGTTGATAAGCCGATAAAGCTCATAATCTCATTACACTATGTGCTTAACTCTTACGCCCTTACAGGCTCATTACTACTATCCCACGAGTGGGTACCAACCCTAGTAATACGCCAAAGTTATAATCCTTTCGATAAGAGAACAAAGAATATCAGTAAATCCATTAGGCGATGTCGTTATAGGAACTTTTCACCTTCAAAGCCTTTAATTGCTCGACCACAATCACACCCCCCCACCCATACACAAACTTAGGATGGAACACATTCCAATGGAAATGGCCAAAAGTGCGTACCAGGCAGGCATTAGTTCATGACATTAATTTAGGAACTTATTGTCGGATTGTATGGGCGGGTGGGTTAATTTTTCGCACAGGATGCACTGTGAATAGAAAACAGAGAAGAAATCCTTGATTATGGCATCGGCAATTTGGATGGAGGACATTTTTGCACGTGTTCTACTTAACCAAAGCAGTATTCAATTCAATTTAACGAGTTTCATTTGCTTCTCTGCGGAATTTCAATATTAAGAATATCTGCAGATACTTCGCTTCAGATGGTGTCTAATGCTGAACAAGATATTAAATTGTAACAGCTATTTGCCAGGAATGGCGTTGATTGTTCGCGAAAAACAGGCTGCTATCCATCGGAAGATGTTTCCTTTTTGATCATTTTCTTCGTCTCCATGGAAATCTGTGTTTTCCATTGCGAATCGGTCTGTTCCAGAGAATGGGACTAGAAAAGAAAGTTGCGTAGGTTGTTTTATACATAACAAGAAAGGCAAAGAAAAGAAAAGAAAACAAAAAGTGACAGCTGACAGCTTGATATGAAATATAAAAAATAATGCTGTTTGTTTCTTTTCTCCAGTTTGGTTGCACTTGTGGTATTGGGGTTTTTCATAAACTCAATGCCAGAGACGGTTGTCAGAACATAACAGTAAAAAAGGTGTTAACGGCTTTAAGGTTTTGTCTTCGTTATGAAAATTTACTCAGAAATGGCGGCACTGCAAAAAGGTTTCCAATGGTAATTTCGAATTCCTGAAGAAAAGATATTCAAATGGACGACATAACCTCTAAAAAAATGCAAACAAGATAGGCTTCTTCAATCTTCATTCAGACATTCCCTACGCACTGACATTCTAATGCCACTAATTGTGATTGACATATTTTTTAGGTCACCTTTTGGTAGACTTTCACCTTTTACCTTGCCATAAAGACCATGATGCAGCAAATACGTTTCCCCTTCTAACCTGTGCTAGAAACGATTGGATTAAGATGAAAAACTTTCACATCAAACTCAGCAACAAGAAAGACTGGAGCAACGAATCTAGAATCTATACGCTGAGTCCTGATAGCATTAAATGGTACACATATGGTTCAAGAACTGAGGAAGGAATGGGTGCAGGAGTGTTTAGGCCCCAAACTAAACTATTCGAACCCATGGGCAACTACACTAGCATCTTTCAAGCTGAAATCTGCGTTATTGACAGATGTGCCCAACTCAATCTTAAAAACGCGACATCGCAATAATTTCAGACAGCCAAGCCGCTAGCAAGGCAATCGGAGCTCATGTCATCAAATCTAGTATAGTTTAAAAATGCCTAGATAAACTTAATAGACTGGGCGTAGGAAACACTCTCACCATCTATCTACTGGGTACCAAGCCACCTGGGGATAGAAGGTAACGAAGAGGTGGTCAGACTTGCCAGGAAAGGGCCTGCCACACCCTTTGTGGGCCCTGAACCCTTCTGCGGCATAGGGGAACACACTATAAAAGAGGAACTGCGATTACTGGAGAAGGCAAACAGGACCAAGTCCTGGACAAAAATTCAGGGTCTAAGACAAAGCAAAGAAACTGCTGAGTAATTACAATCTGAAAAGATTCAAATCTTGCATTAGCCTGGACAAAAACAAGCTCCGCGTCCTGACTGCGTTCCTTTTAGGGCATTCTAAACTTAAGGGCTATCTCAGGAAGCTGGGTCTATCAGATGAAGACTCATGCAGATTCTGCAATGAGTCCAGTGAAACCCCAGAACATATACTGGCGGAATGTGGGGTATTAACCCAGAAAAGGTTCAAGTGCTTTAAGGTAAACACCAACTTACTGCAGAGAATCTGCCACTCATTGCATCCACTCTCCTGCTGCGATTTCTCAGGGAAATTGGCCTGGATGAGGGGCTATGACCTAGGCAATTCTCACCTGGGCTAGGTGTGAGCAAAGCTCTCGCTAACTGGTTCCAATAGGAATAATGACGAGAGCGATGTTCCTTCGTGTAGGACTTGTAGGGGGTACAATAGACCTTAATAATTATAACAAGTTATAAGTTTTTACCTCGACTCGTCCTGCTTGGCCCATAAACGCCAGGGGAATGGGAAATGGTCAAGATAAGGCACTTCTCGGACAGATTTGCATATTAATAGAGGAAGAACGACCTAAGTTCGTACGTGAGAGGACTTCTCTGAAGAATCAGAGAAGTCCTCTCTCCTTTAATCAAGATCGAATAAAGGAATTTTTACGCTAAGAAGGTTAAGAATATCTGCAGGTAGAGTCACCTATATACGAGTAGTTCTATTGTTGTTATGTTGCATATGGATAATGGTGAACCAATAAGATTAGTTACAGTCGACCTTTTTTTACCAACCCAAACTGATTACTTACATTTACAAGAGTTCTTAACTCCTGGATGTCACAGTCTACTTTCTGACAGCGACAACCTTTTGAATAGCGGACGCTTCTAACTCGTTTATTCAGACATTATGTTGCTGATGACATCGGTCACTTGTCAACCTTAAAATTCACAGAATCTAATAGGATTAGGATAGCCATTATACTTAGACCAGTAGAGGTCCATTGTGATACCAGGTGTCTTTGGTAATAGCTCTCCAGCTACCTGTCGATATAATTATTTGTTTATTTGATCTACTGAGCTTAACTCTTACAGATTTAAGAGTAGAAAAATATAATGAAAATAACAAAATTAATATATAAAAATAAATATAAATTTACATTTTAATTGAGTTATAAGGTATTCATTTATTCATTCACATCTCTAAAACTTAATCTATCAATACTTAAATCTACAGACTTGCACTTATGTAGATAAATAATTAAACAATTTTATATATTTAAAATATTCGAACAATTAACGCGATTAGAGAAAACATCATGGACGAACAAACAAGCATTGACCATTTCGCCTTTTTTCCAAAGTATCTAAATCAATGAATGCAGATCTAGTAGAGTACGGAGGCATGCAATCAAGGTTCCGTTTTAATTGCTTGACAACAAAACTTGTTAAAGACTTTTGAACTCTTTCCAAACGAAGTTTTGAACACGCAAAGTTAGGACACCAGATAATAGGTGTGTCTGGTATCTTTTTTGGCACACGGAATTGATATCTGTCAAATAGTAGAATCCTCTCAAAGAGATAGAACTCCTCTCAAAGACAGAAAACTTGAACAAAAGTAAACTAACGCTTTTCAAGCAACACTTGGCCAAACCTATCAAATTGTTTTTGTTTTCCACTAACAATGAAGATTATGACATTTCACAAACTGTCAGATGGTTAGTTTGACAGAATTGTCTCGGCCCACCCCAAGGAATTGGTCTTGCAGAAAATTCATCGCAAGCTGAGAGCCAAATGAGAGTAAAAAAAATTGAGAGCCACGAAACTGTCAGATTCTATGTAAATAGTTTACGTAGAACTTTCGAAAACCAAACAGACCTAATAGAGCAGCATTCAAGTTGAGTAACTAACATGTAAACAGATTGAATAGTATAAGGGGTATGAAAATCCTTACAATTCCGTTTAATAAAACCAAGCATTGAATTTTCCTTTGCCACAATGTAATCAATGTTCTTTCATTTCCGTCTTTCGAGCATCGTTCCCGCAATTGTATAACTAAACAATGTGCGAGTTAATAAACGATAAACAGTAAAGGAAGGACATTTATTTATATTTAAGAAGAGAAAGATACTATGATGAATAAATATTTTGAGATCGTCAGCATACAAACAATTAGAGTGACGCAATAAAGATGTTATTTCATTGACAAAAATGTTAAACAGTAAATGACCTAAATGACTACCTTGAGGGAGACCAGCCAATACAAACAGAAACTTAGAAAAGAGTATCAAATTTGTTGCAGTTGACCACAAATCCATGTTGACAAATGGAAATATGATTTATTATATTAAAATATAATTTCTTGGTCACAATCAGCTCAAAAGGTTTGGGAATGGTTGAAGGCTTGGACATTTCTCTGTAATTTTCTATATTTTGCTTGGATCCAGCTTTAAATATGGGAGTAATAAATGAAAGTTTCCATTCATCCAAAAATACACCTGACGACAAAGATAAATTAAAAAGAATTTGAAGTGGACGAGAAAAAGAACATCGGACGAAACCAAAGAGGTTTCTGAAATCCATTTGTGCCAGATCGCCAAGTATATCAAAGTGGAATGATCCCAGTTAGCGTTTCCTTCTGCAGGAAAGAGCTAGACAGTTACAAAGAACATGAAAAGTACTTTCTTCCTCATCCTCGTTTCTACAGCTCCTACAGAAATATTTCCAGGGGATCTCAAGCCGGATTACATGGCTGCCTATAAGAAATAAGACAGTGTTCAGTCTTTTTTTAGTGACAGTAGAGAATTAAAATGTTTGAGGTTAGTCTGGGCCAGATCTGCTTGATAACAAGGCCCATTGTACTGCGTTGCATGTCCACCCAACGTTACTTTTATTATTCCAACTGCCATAAGAGTTATTACGTTCCACTTCAGCCAGGACAGGACAGAATCTAATAACATTTCTCAAAATATCGACAATAAATCTCCTAATTCGACTTGAACTAGAATAACTCACTAGACATATCCCAATGATCAAATTTCCATACACTTGAACATCCGATTGGCTTCATCACATTCAATTATCCATATTTCCAAAGTCAAAACAATTTCCATCAAAATTGCTTCAATTGAAATGCAATCAGGAAAACATCTCCCAAGGAGATAATCCTTCTAAAATATACACAGAAACACAATAAAATCTATCGCTCCCCAGTGAATATCCTAAGAACTCTACACCAAAGAGAAACATTATCCTTGTTTTAAAATAATTTCATATTTCAATCCACATCCATACACCAGCATGTTGGTTGTTCTAGTCTCAAAGCAGTCACAAATCCAAATTTAATCTCCTTGCTTTAACCTATGCTTTTGTCTCGCTGTGTGTTCTCGGATTCATGGGTGGTTTGGCTTTATATGCTTTCGTCCTTTCAATAGACGAATCTCAATTTAATTTATTTGCGAAAATTGTGAACTCCATCTTATTTTTATTCTTATTGACTTCGGAAAACGCTAAAATCTTCGAGAAGAATATTCAAGGATATACGAGTATCGTTGTGTTGTGAAAATTCAATATGTTCCCGCCGCTATCTGTCGAGGATGAGTAAGGACTTTTATCTCTCGCAGATAAGTTAATGCGTTGTTTTGTTTCGTATCTTTACTCCTATTAAAGCTTTTACCGTATACTTAAGGGATTCTTTTTCATCCTTTATCCGCCTCCTTTGTTTTTTTTGTTTATTTGTCTATAAATCCTCTTTTCATCCTTAACCTATGATATGGGCATATTTATGTGTACAAAAAAAAGCATAAGAAACTCAAGGCTACGGTATCTTCTTAGCATGTACTAAGTTGAGTGGGGTGCCAGAAAATGGCAGAAAAAGGATACCATACGTGACTTGAATTCCTTGCCGCATTTGTTGAATTCCACACCAAAGTTATGGCGCGTCTAGGAGTTTGATGGCACGGATGTCGGTTGTATTGATTCGAAGGACGAGTTGCGGGTTATAATATGCATGATGATGTATAGGCAAAAATTCCTCTTCACTGGCAGTTTTGAAGGACGACAAGGAAAAGTTTGCTAAGAAATTGTCTCGTAAGGATTTTTTTTTTCTGTTTTAACTGATATGCAGAATAAGGCGGTTATCAACTTTACGTAACTTGCTCTGAAAGTACGAAATACGAGTACATTACATCATGTTTGGAAACAAACAGGACTGGAAAAAGCAGTTAATGAGATTTTCTTATCAAGTCCTTCGGGCGTTTCTGTCAATAAAAATGCGGTGATGTTTCCTATGCTATATAATTTACGGAGGATTGGTCTGGCCGCCCAAACCAGCAACCTTAAGGTAATTGCCTAAGCACAGAGAATAGCATGCACTGGAACGCCAACAGTGGGATTGGAAGCAATTCATAACCACCTGCGTCTAGATTTCTATATGCAGAAAACTGCAGCAAAGAGCGCTCTCAGGATTAATAATAATAATATATGGATTCAGCAGTCCTAGGTAGAACCAAGCCTAGCTTCCCGCAGCCATTTGTGTGTGCGCGTTATATTTTTGCACGAATGGAAGGGGCCTACAGTTTTCTGCCGTCTCCGAACGGCGAATTGGGAAGCTTTACATAACAAATGATACTCTTGAATGCTTGCAGGCATTCGGAAGAGGTGGGCACTGTAAAAAACTGTTTAGGTGTTTGCGGCGGGATTCGAACCCAAGACCGCTGGCTCAGTAGTCCGACGCACTAACCACCTCCGCTACGGTGCCCACATATGGGCACATACTTACTTAGTTAGCGCTACAGCTCGAGGTGAACTTGGGCCTGCTTCTCACAACCATTTGTGTGTGCGTGTTATATTTTTGCCCGAATGGAAGGGACCTACAGTTTTTTGCCGACTCCGAAAGGCGAGTTGAGAAGCTCAATCGTGACAAATGATACTCTTTGATGCTTGTCAGACATTCGAAAGAGGTGGGCACTGTGAAAAACTTTTAGGTGTTTGCGGCGGGATTCGAACCCAAGACCGCTGGCTCAGTAGTCCGACGCACTAACCACTTGCGCTACGGTGCCCACATACGGTGCCCACATATGGACACACCAAGATACTTGGCAACTATCTTAACGGCAACACCAACTTGAACTACACATACTTGGATCTCGAAAAATCCTTCTCATGGGTCTGTCCAAGTAGAGAGCAATGGTAGATAGACGAAATACCTAAGCAAGGACGATAAATCCGTCTTCACCGATGGGTTAAGGTTAGGTTAGGTTAGGTTAGGTGACTATCCCCGTATTTAGTTTGATTTAATTAGACACTTAACATAGTAGGTCCATTGTGTTGATTATTATCGGTACTCCTACTCCTTCTCCCTAGAATGCCAATAACACGCGGTGTTCCCAAGCGGTCTCAAATCTAAGTACTTACCGCGTCCGACGCTGCTTGGTTTCGGTGATCTAACGAGAATCGATGTTTTCAGCGTGGTACGGTCGTTGGCATACATAACTTGGATTTCGAAAAACCCTTCTCATGTGCCTTCCCAGGCAGAGAGCAGTGGCAGATAGACGATATACCTAAGCACGCTTCATCCATCTTCACCGATATGGGTAAAAGATGGATATAGGCATAGGAGTGAACTGTTTCTCGGAAGATCTAAGAATAAGCAGCCTTTTCAAAGCTGAGGTTCCAGCAAAGACAAAGGCGGCCCAATTGGTGTCAATGATGATAATATCGCGAGAGGATATCACAATTTACATTGAAAGCCAGGCGGCGATAAAAATAATAGCTGCTACGCAAATAATATGTAAGCTTGTTAAGTGTTGCCGGGAAGAACTTAAGGTTCTCGGCACGCCGCACAACGTAAAACTCTGCTGGGTTCCTTGTCATAGTGGCATACCAGGTAACAAAGCCGGGGATGAATTGGCCAGAAAAGAATCAGCCCTAGACAGAGAGTAAGCAGATTGTACGGTTTAACCTCCACTGTGTAACCTCAATCCAAAATTAAACAAAAATCATTAACTGAAGCCAATAAAAGGTGGAGATCTCTTGATCCTTAAACCGGAGGTTCGGTCTTCTTTGTCGAACCTGGGGGATGTGATTCGAAGATCCTCTTTGCCGGAGCATTGTTGTCCATTTGCTCGATGTGGCTGAGCCAGTGTAGTCGACGTGTTTTGGCTTTTCGGACTATATCCACATCTTGGTACAGCTCATAGGGTTCGCGGTTGTATCTTCTCCTCCATTCGCCCTCCTCGCATACGGGACCGAATATCCGACGAAGAATTTTTCTCTCGAAAGTATTCAAAATCTGCTCTGCTTTCCTGCTTATCGTCCAACACTCAGCTCCATACAGCAGAACTGGCAGGATCAATGTTTGGAAGAGCATGCATTTCGTCTTCCAAGTTAGGAGTTTTGAACCAATTTGTTTTGCCAAACCGAAGTAGCAGCGGTTTCCAAGGGTAAGTCTTCGTCGAATCTCCACTAAGGTGTCATTCGTGGAGTTGATATTTACTCCGAGGTAGGTGAGCTCCTTAACCACTTCGAAGTTACTGTTGCCAACAGTGAAGTTTTGTCCTAGGCGGTGGACAGATGTTTCTTTGTTTGTTGACAGCATGTACTTGGTTCTGTCCTCATTCACTTCAAGGCCAACTCGTTTCGCCTGTTCTTCAATTGCCGTTAAACCCTCTAACACGGCGCACTGGGAGCGACCGATGATGTCGATGTCGTCCGTGTATTTCAGTAGCTAGACAGATTTGTTAAAGATAGTACCTTCCGTGTTTACACCTGCCCTGCGCACTATCTGTTCCAGCACGAGACTGAAGAAGTCACATGACTGCCTAGCCTATGCTATATAAATAAAAAAAACCTCTCCGCTTCGCCTTCCGCACTCCCCATCGGTTTTGTCAATCGATCCTTTAACGCTTTATGTGTGTGTATATATTTTTAAAAGCACTTAAAACAGTTAAAGCACGTCACTGGAAAAAACACAAAGCAAAGCAATTCCATTTGATTTAATTGATTTGCTATAAAAAAAAAAAAACGGGTAAAATCGAACTGAAATGAATTTCCGATGATTTGAATCGCAATTTCAATTTTTATCGTTGCCCTCGAATCAAGCCATAAAACCGTTAAATAAATCTCCAATAAAGCCATTTCACCTGCCTTTCGCAGATTTCGGTTTTTGTTTTTGGTTTTTTTGTTTTTGTTATCAACAGAGCAGTCAGTTTCAGTTAAGTGTTATACTCAAAAGCCGCACCATTAATGTCACTCAACAAATTTAAGGATCATAAACTTAATTCCAAAAGCAAATAAAACAATGTTATCATTTTGTGTTTGAAATCCTTTTGGCATTTATTACATTTAATATCATTGAAAGTGTTTTACACTATAATTGAATACGAACCGCATGGGGAATGTGGGTGAGTTTAATGGCACATTTGAGTGCACGAATCGAAACGTGAATAAACACACTGCATATCCTTTGGTTTTCTTATTCTATTTGTCTTTCGCCCCATTTGCGCTCCTCCACACTTGAAACACCTTCGGTGCTATCCTTGCGCAATGAAATCCACAAATCGTGTTGCACTTTCATGTAATTGGAATGTGTTTCTTCAAGGAAGTCACGTTCAATGCACTGAGATATACCAGCAGGATATTAGGGATGGGATGTGTGCACTTTTATTTACATCCTTTTTTTTTGCAGATTTATCTTATTTACTGTTTTTTTGTTTTTTTCCGTTAACCTCGTTGGAAAGAATTACACCATTCGCATACGTGTAAGGATTTGTCTGCTCCTAGGTACGAGGTGTAATAATAAAGAAACTACATGAATTCGGTTTAATCCGATTTCTGGCAAAATACATGTCGCTATAGCATTTGGAGAACCCCACAAACTTGTTGAGCATTAAACAACGTTTATGTAGTGGTTTCCTACAGATTCCTCAGAAAAGGGATTCTTGCAAATACCGGTAAAGATCTGAATTAGGATGAAATTCCCATTAAAATTTCTACGGCTTTCGCAGCGTCTTTTTGGTGGCGTAACTTAACACAATTATAAGAGAAGACGACGCTCTTTTGATTGGCCTAAATTGAATGCTTTTTGCCCTAATAGCTTAGGGTAAGCTTGAAATCGAAGAAGCTTGAAGTAAATAATTGCCTGAAATCCTACCAAACAAATAGCTAAACGTTCATTGGATGCGATTCAGGTTATGCGACGGGTTCTGTACTGTCACTTGTTTTTTTTAGAATATTAATTACTTTAATTGTTGAACAGAACTTACCTTTATTAGGCTGTAACCAAAATGGCCACTTGATTCATTTCGTGCAACGACAAAAATTGTCACACTCATGCGGTTTAGCTTACTTTCTCCAGGAATATGGAACCTATATATTGAGGTAGAAAATATATATGTACAAGCTCCTTTAAGTGACGAAAAACTTTCGAATTTGTTTTTATATTGTGGTGAATCAAGATGGTCCTAGCGGTGTCTCTGTTCACCTAAGGTTTGGTCCCTACTGTTGGTATATAAGCGTACCACGCTGCAAGTAAGGCGTAATCGCCGCAGATTGAGGACTAAAATAAAAGCAGGCAGTTACGCCGTTGACAGTTCAAGATAGTTCTGATTTAATTGTACAAATTATTCTCCTTAAATACTCTTAACGCTAACTGTTATAATATTTTCTGTCTTACTTCTACTTACACTATTTACATGCATAACTTATTCTAGTTTCTTATTGGTTACATAGTATTCTTAAGGATCCTATTTCAATTGAGTGACGTTCAGTGCAATTGAGTGTAGAACGTTGTATTATGATTATTCACTCGATTGCACTTCACATGTTTTCGTCACCTTATGTTTAGTCATTGTATATATGAGAAGTAGGTTACAGTGGTGGCATGATGAGTACACCACAATATAATTTAAGGGGTTAAGCATACCCTTATAATGCCACACACAGCGCGAGGACATGACGGAAAAGAACGAGAGACATACAGATCGGTGTTGTGGAAGGAAACTAAGATATTATGTTTCAACTTACTTTATGTGTGGTGTCCATGATACCTGGAGACTTGGGTATTATGCAAATTTTTGTCGTTGCTTATGACCAGGGTTCGAATTTTGCTGACCAAAAAAAGCCAAAAAGGCAAAATGATACCACTGAAAAGGCATTTAATAATAATAAAGGTTTTTATGCATAATTATTAACATTGTAATAGCACTGCATAACCCAACATATTTTAAAGTTCATTTTTAACAATCGCCTGTGATTATCTCTTAGGAAAGCCCTGAATAAAATAAAGGGTCTTTCAACATGGGCAGGGCCTAGTGAAGCCAAGAGAAGAGATGTCACGTCATTGACTTTAATATTTGAGTCCAATTAAGAATTTACAATTTCATCACATCTTCAGTTATTGGCACTTTAGCTTGTTGTAGTTTCTTCTTGATCCCGTTCAAAGTATTTACACCTCTCCAAATGAAATAGACTAGCGTATGACAGAATATAAATCTAAATAAAAGGCGCACAGTTACGAAAAAAAAAACTTCCCAGATGTCTAACGGTTTTTGTGACATGGTATGGTATACAAAACTACGGCAAATGCCTGAGAATACACGTACGGCACAAGAAGAAGCACATGCATATACATATGTTGAGTTGATACAAATGTATTAAGGGTTGTATGAGGCCAGTCCTTCAAGTCACTTCTTAGGCCCAAGTTCATTTTAAACTCCGATTGGGACATCGATCTCCTTTCATAAGAGGAGAATGAGGGACTATCTGTGCAGCTCCTGTATATAACTGTTATAAAAAATAACTCTCATTTCATGTGAATATTACTTCGTCTAGAAACTCAAGTGAATCTTAAAAATAATAACAACTCAAACTCAAATTACAGTCTGATTAGTCTAGGCTAAGTGATTTCTTCCGCAATAGCGCCGCGCCGTATCAACCATAACCTAGAACACACCTCGTCCAGTTACCACCTACTACTACTCTAAACGCTTAACTATGCAAAACCACGATAAAATTATGGATTCATGGCACACACATATGCAGATGTGGATACTATAACTACTCTCCCTCTTCATACTCCTACCATATACTCGTAACACTTCAAAATCACTAACCTCAATAATCTAACGTCTAACCATACATAGTTTTAGCACCAATTTTCACGAAAACAATTTTCGTCAAGGACATGATTTCCTTGTCCATAAAAATATAAACAAAATGGAACCAACTTCCTTTAGCCACGCAAAAGCTATTTTATTTTTCTTTTGTTCGTCACTCAAGTAAAAATCATTATGACATCCTGTCACGACATCCTGAAGCGATAATTAATTCAAAAAAAAAAAAAAAAACACAAACCACCTGTTTGCTGTATCTGAATCCTCCTCCGTCCAATTACTGCGACGTGATTAGGTATTCAGTGGAAGGAATTATTAAGAGCAATTATCAAAGGAAAAGGAAATTTCGTTTGACCACTCAACGGTGACAGATGATACTAGGTAAATATTTGTTGTAATCAGTACTAAACAAATAATACCGTTCGATACACAGATTGATAGATATTTATATATTTACAAATACATAATAATAATTACACTGCGTTAGAAATTTCCAAAAAAAATTAGTACCCACTTTAATTCTTTCTGTTTATTTATTCATAAACATTACTTAATAAGAAAACATAAATAGTTTTTTTCTATCACGTACTGTTTTTCAGGTACGAAAGGCTACGATTTTTGGCCAACAATTAGAAACCGAAGCTTCAGAATAGGTACACATATTTTCGTTTAATTACCAATGTAATCCGAATAAAACTGTTAAATTAACTTCTTATAAATATACTTACACACAATGAAAATAAAAAATATTCTATAAAAAATTATTGTTTACTTACTTACTTAGTTGGCGCTACAGCTCGAGGTGAACCTGGGCCTGCTTCTCGCAACCATTTGTGTGTGCGTGTTATATTTTTGCACGAATGGAAGGGACCTACAGTTTTTTGCCGACTCCGAACGGCGAGTTGAGAAGCTCAATCGTGACAAATGATACTCTTTGATGCTTGTCAGACATTCGAAAGAGGTGAGCACTGTGAAAAACTTTTAGGTGTTTGCGGCGGGATTCGAACCCAAGACCGCTGGCACAGTAGTCCGACGCACTAACCACTTGCGCTACGCTGCCCATTATTGTTTACAAAAAATTAAAAATATTTAACTTTTTCTTTTGTGTTGGGAAATGTCTTCTCGCTAATCTCCTAACATAGTTGCATTCCAACGACCTTGAAACCTTTCCACAAGCCTTTTTATATCCTGATGAAAGCGCTCCCCTTGTTCATCGCTCACAGCTCTAAGACTTAAATGGAAAAAAGTGAAATGGGAATGGAGAAAGTGAATTTTCAATGACATACGGCAACCCATCTGTTTATATGCATTTAACAAATTGTTAACCAAGAATTTTTCGGCTCTATGATTCCCTAAAAAAACCATTAATCACAGCTTTTAATGATGTCCATACATATAGCTCTTTATCATTGAGTGCTTGGTCAAAAATTTGGTTTTTCATCAGAAGGCGTATTTGTAGTTCACTAAAAATACCTTCTTTTAGCTTTGCGTCACTTAATTTTAAAAAACAACAGACTTCAAATATAAAAATCCTTTGCCATCTTTATTCATTGTCTTCACAAAATTCTTCATTAACCCGAGCTTTATATTTAAGGGAGGTAAAATGACGTCTTCGGGTGTAATTAAGGCCATTTATTTTATATTTGACTTCCCACAGACAAACACCTTTCGTTTTGGCCAATCTTTAACCAGATAGTGCTTATCAGTAGCTCTGCTATCCTAGATGTCTTGATACACAATACGTCCGAAATATAAAAAATACGCATTCCTTACTTTTTCAGATATTTTTTTTCTTTGAGATTTAAGAATGTATAATGTCCACACACGTAACAGAACTTTTTTGGCGAATTTTTGCATTGACGGCAACTACTTTTTACAGTATTCATCTTGAATAGTCTAACACTCACAAATATATAGTTAATCACAAAAACACTACCGCGAAATAAGCCTATTTTCTCAAGAATGATTCAATTTAAATGTGGGCAAAATGAGAATCGCTAAAAAACCCGTGATCGGTGTGTACCTAAAAAACAAGACGTGATAGAAACAAAAGACATTCACCATTTACATACTATAACTAATAGAATACTTTAACAGCAGTCAGTTTTTTGGGTACCGAATTCGTGTCACGCAGTGTTATTATTCGTAAAGAAAGAGCTTTCAATGGAAATGGTCTAAAGAGATACAAATGTCATAGTGACAAGTAAGTGACAGCTGAAATGTTGCACTGAAGCAATTCAACTGTCAAGGTCAGGTGAGCCATTGCAGTAGTTCCGAATACCAAAAAATTAAACTATTTCAATTTGGCCACACTAGTTAATAAATTCTGACGGAGGAGAGGATTTCTAGTTGTCAGTGTTCTGTCACTTTACATTGGGAATTATTTGTACATATGAATGTATGTTTGTATTCTATAGCGTTGTATGGTTTTAAGAATGATTGGTGTCACAGCAGATGGTACAAAAAGTTGTATAGAAACTCAGACTCTAATGATTTTCTCAATAAATATCGCCATACACATCACATCAACTGAAGATATTTTGGAAATCTCATTTTGCGGTTGGAAGCTATATTGACGATTTCCCATTCACCTAGGGTTTCTGGACAAAGCAGGACGAGTCGAGGTAAAAGCTTTACCAATATGTAATCTAAAACGGCGCTGTGCAATAACCACCACGGAAATAAGGCCCGGGGGTCTTATTTCTCAAAAAAAAAAAAAGGAAATAATACCCGCGGGCCTTATTTTACTTTTTAAGTGGCAATAAAAGCAGTGGGTTCCACTGCCTTTAAATTTGGGTTTTAATTCCTATTATGTATGCAAATAAAACCCAATATTAATATTTATATTTTCAATAAACTATATTTTAGAAAAAAACTAACAAAATCCAAACGATAACATCATTTTGATTTATCAAATTATGGAAATAAAAAGTTAAACATAGAATTTACTTGAATTTGTAAAAATATGGGTATAACATTTTTGAATTACCACCTCTCATCGCGCACACGTTTTTGAGATACATTGCTTTTGTTGTTACATTGCTCGTCGTTTCGACGAATGCTGAGGTTTCATGCTAGAAATTCTCATCATGCTCGAAATAAAGCCCGTGGGTTTTTTTTGGGAAATAAGACCAGCGGGCCTTATTTTCGTGGGGGTTTATTACACTGCACCGATAATTTCATTATCTTTGCGAGTTTAACGGTCGCGAAATTGAAGTTTTTGACGTAGGGGAGAGTAGTGTACCTCGGACCGTTTTTCAGAAAATCAGCGTTTACTCCTCACCATATTATCTATTCATATAGTTGAAGACTCAAAACTATAACCAATTTATTACTCTTTCTAAAATGTTTATTTAATGTTTCAAAAATGTTGTCAATTTATCCCAGGAGCTAAATAAGTGATCTTGGTTTTCTTAGTCCAAGGTACACTATGTAAGTGTACCTTGGACCAGACCATAGTGTACCTCGGACCATACACACTAAATTGCAAATATTATCGACAACAGTAACATAAGGTTTAATTTTTATAGCTTAAAAAAATATATAAATATATCTTAACAGACAACTTATTACAAAAAGCAAAGAAATTTTCATTAAATGTTGAAAAGGTTGAAAGCAAAGTTATTTTCCTAGGAAGCACATATGATAGTATGACTATTGGTCAAAACATCCTTTACAGTCTTCTCCAGTGAAGTTTTATCGACCTGAGGTCTTTTTATACCTGATATAGGTGACCTAGATTCAAATACCGAGAAATCCAAAAGGATTACAGATGAAGTATTAATCAATGTGTTAATTGGACCGGTCCATGGTACACCAAAAGTATTGGACCAAGGTACACCATGTGCACTTTATTTATTTTAGTAAGTGTAACTTTTTTTTATTTTAGTAACTTAAATTAACTTGACTTCAACTGAATAGATGAGTCAGTAATTTGTTTATAAAAATTATCCTGAGCTTACTTTCACTCCAAATTTTTCCACAACATACTTCACAAATATACATAAAATTTTAATTTTAGGGGTAAAAAACATTCCTAGCAAATTACTCACTAGGCTAACACGACACAGTGCCAGTTTCAAACTGAGTCAATGTGTTACAATATGGCACACAATTCTTAGAGGAACTTTTGTCAAAAGAACATAGATATACTAGAAAAATCCCGCTCGGACCGAGGTACACTTGGTCCAAGGTACACTACTCTCCCCTAAAGTTCTTAAAAACTATGCAGCTTATGACCATTGCTATAGTTTTAGTTCATTTTTTAGCTATACAACTGCAAAACATGATTTTTTTCATATTTTTGCCTTATGTAAGTACTAGTGTACCCGTGCGAGAACTCTCACAAGAAAAAATCCAACCCCCAAATTCAAACTTCCCATCCATCATCCAAACTTTCCATTTGTCATCTGATGAGCTCCATGTATCCGTAATTGATTCTCGAAGCACGCCACCATTCTAGAATTGCCGATTATGGGCGTAAACTCGGCAAGTTAGAAAGACATGAAAAAATCAACGATATCGCTTTAAATAAATAAAATGGTACCAAGTTCCCCTCGAGCAGCTGGGCGTAGGCTGGATACTCCCTTTACCTTGTGGGCTGCTCTTAGATATGTAGCAGCCACCAATTTACTTCGAACGATTTCTCCACCAACTACATAACGCGAAACCGTTGAAACCGAAATCTAAATCATTCTGAATTTTTGACAAAGAACTCATCGAATTTGACGAACCATTTATTATTCGCATTCGAACGCGACTAGTAAGCTTCTGTAGAGGCCCAGGTCGGATTGTTGCGCCACACAGTGGTTTGAGAGGCGAAAAAATCAAAATTTTTAAATTGTTTGAAACACTTAGTGGCTATGCATTCTTAAAGTATATTTCGATGGAATGGAAAAAAATTTACACTTATGGTAACAGTTGCGACAGCTTTAAAGTCGCTCCATTATGAAACCACTTTTAGTGCATATAGCGAAGTGCCTTTTACTCTAGTCAATATATGTTCCGCGACAAGTTGATAATAATTTTAAAAATTTAAATACGTTTTACAACTTGTCTAAAGATTACGTAAACGTTATCGTAATTTTAATTTTCTTATTCTTCAAGCAGCTATGAATTTTTAAAATAAATGGTCTAAAAATCAATATATGGGAAAGTTTACCAGAGCAGAAGAAACGTGCTTCACTCCCCTCCATTTGGATTCTTCACTTAATATATTCTTTGGAGTCTTACATAAACAACAGCATCATTTTCAGCTGCGTCAAGCTGCGACACCGCTTATCAGTTCAATAATATCGTTGAAAAGTCAGCTCTATTTCAGTCTGTCGTTATATGGAGATGAGAATCTCACTATACCCTCCCTCCAAAGCAAATTAGTTTTTTTCCTCATATTATAGCTATTGTTTGAACTAGTACGTGTGCTAATTAACTCATAAATAGTAGAAATAATTTTAGGCTGGGATCGTGATTTTTTCATTTAAGTACGTAGTTTCGGAGATAAGCGCGTGAAATGGAGAACTCAGAATTCTTTTTTTTTTTAGTTTAAATTTTGGCCACCCTGTATAGTTGTTTCACAATATTTTTCAGTGATAAGTTGTCTCAAATATGTGGACCACCGTGATGTATGAGTGAGCTAAATTTCAAGTTTCTAGGCAGAACATTTCTTGATGTATTTATCGTGACAGATATTTTGATTTAGAGCGAACTTGTAATGGTTCCGTGTTACCATTGGGTACGTAAAAAATATAAGTAAATACATTTGAATTTATTTTTATAAAAAATCATTAATATCTATTCGTCAGATATTAGTTCTTAGCCGATTTTTAATGAATTTTATTATTTAAAATTTTATTATATAAAATTTAAATAGTAGTAAATAGTAGTAATACAAACATTTTGGTGAAAAAAATCATCAAAATCGGTCCAGTACTTTTAGGGATATTGAATTATTTCGGCACTTCCATACAACCTGAACTACTGTGCGCCATAAGACTTCAGATCTTGTAAGAAAATTCGAATAACATAGTCCGACCTTGATATTTTCCACGCAATTGTTCTTAACCTCAAACCAGCCTCATGAAAAGCCAGAATTATTCCCTTTTTGACATTCGTTAAATGCGTACCATGTGGCATTATTGTTTGTCAAAATCACAATAAAGATAAAGACTGAATGAAAATGAAGTTTCTTTTTGCAGTTTGTATTCGGTACGGTTATACTTTTGCAAAGCACTGTATATATGTATAATGGTTCCGTATTTCCACATGGGTACGCAACATGTAATATATAAAAATCTCATGTCACGGCGTTTGTAGTCGAACTCCTCCGAAACGTTTCGACCGATTTTTATGAAATTTTTTGTGTATATTTCGTAGGCATGAGAGTTCTTTGTTAAGTATATCTCATCCCGCTAGGTGGCGCTGCAGGCAAGTTATTAAAAACTTCTATATTTATGGACCAAAAATGCTCATATTCAAAATATATGTTGGTTCAGTGCCAAAAGAGAAAATTGTAAAATCTGAACCCGATAGGTGGCGGTCAAGTTATTAGATCTATATTCTTCTAATACTGTAGACGCTCGATATAGTGAACTAATAAAAACCAGGCCTGTTCACTGAAGCAAGATTGTTCATTGTAACGAGCGTGGACTCCTTGAAGCAAATTTTATCAAAATGTGTATGTTTTACGTACAATTCATCGAAAATAGAATATAATTACAATTTTTCTTTGCGATTACTAAAAAACAAGCCGATATTTATAAGAAAGAATATCTTATTTTTAACAAAAACAACTCTTCCGTAAAAAACATAATACATTCCATGTACTTAAAAAAACAAAAATACAACAAACTTAAGCTGTGCTTAAGTGACATGGTCACAAAGTATATCGTTCAAAAAATAACAAAATAAGCAACACGCACTTTGTTTTTTGCACTAAAAACAACCACAAGCTGAGAAACAAACAAATATATAGCCTGTATAAAATATTGTGTGTTCACTATATTGGATTGTTCACTGTATCGATGTTCAATATATCGAGCGTCCACTGTATATAAAAATCTCATGTCACGGTGTTTGTGTTCAAACTCCTCCGAAACAGCTCAACCGATTTTTATGAAATTTTTTGTGTATATTTGGTAGGCATGAGAATTATTTGTTAATTATATTTTATCCCGCTAGGTGGCGTTGGAGTCAAGTTATAAATAACTTCTATATTTATGGACTAAAATGCTCATATTTAAAATTCAGTTCAGTGCCAAAAGAGAAAATTGTAAAATCTAGACTCGCTACGTGGCGCTGGAGTCAAGTTATTAGATCTACATTTATATACCATAAAAATGAATGTATGTATGTTTGCCTTTTATAGACTCGGAAACTACCCAACCGATTGTGGTAAAATTTTTAGTGTACGAAATAAATCAACATAGCATCAGTGCGGTTACTCAACAGCCGGTGGTTTCGGGACCTGTCATACAAAATTTAATTTCAGGTGAAATGTGAATCATTTTGGTCAATTAATATAGACAGATAGACAGACAGATAGATAGATAGATAGACAGACAGACATACAGACAGACAGGCAGATAGACAGATAGATAGACAGACAGACAGACAGATAGACAGACAGACAGACAGACAGACAGATGGACAGACAGACAGATAGACAGACAGACAGACAGACAAACAGACAGACAGATAGACAGAAAAACAGGACATGACAGATAGATAGATAGATAAATAGATAGATAAAAAGATAGATAGATAGATAGATAGGTAGATAGATAGATAGACAGACAGACAGATAAAGAAAAAAAAATGGAAATCGAAGTTGAAAATAGAGCAGCAGTGATTGCTTCCTACTATGTACTTCCTTTCTATCACACCCGAGTAACTATGTGCGCGGGCAAATTTTGAAAAGATAGGTGGAGCGAAGCGCACCGGGTTACAGCTAGTAAATTAAATAAAATTCGCTCTAAAATGGCCGTACTGTTATTGTGCAATTCAGGCAGTGCTGCGTATTATATTGAAGTTGGTTACAGTTGGTCCCTTGAACACTTTACATAAGTCAGTTGCGGTGTTTTTCACCGGAGCAGGTATACATTTTCGAGGAAAAAAAAAAAAATCCCTTTGCGATTACTGACTTAAATGCTCACCAAACCATGAAAAAGTATTCCGAATAATGTGACAACTAGAAATGGTAGAAATTTATCTGGAATCCTTTCACACAGAAGAAACTGTAAATTCACCCACTGGAATTTTATTAATGACAAAGTCAAATAAATGCAAAAAATTAACACTCTTAAAGGGTTTCCTACAAATGTATATCCTGGCAAATTCTAAGTGCAATTGAAAACATTGCTCCTTGCTCACCCCGCCAATGCAGTTGTTTACTCATTAAATTAGCGCAAGTAAAACTCGGAGTTTGCTGAAATCATTTCATGGTTTTATGCAGACGTTGTAGTGTTGTAGCGAATGTACTAGAGTTGGTAATTAGTTTAAAAAGTGTTAACTTTGTTAAACACCTAAAGAGTCATCCGAGGTAGAAGCGAAATGAGTGAATGCTTCGTTGACTCTTTGCGCGCGTTGCGTTTAGAGAATTATTTTAAATTAGTTTTGCAGATTTACCGTTTCAACCACCCATAAGCTATGAGCTATCACCCAGGAGCTAGGAGAACACTTTATAATATTTCTGAGAACGCCCGTCGCGCTGTAGAGGAAAAGGCAATTAAGCACGGAAAGCGCTTTAAGCGGGGTGAAAGTGGAATATCATTTATTATTGTGAATTGGATTGGATTTTTGAAGTAGATTATTTAACAAGACTCAGTTGAGAAGGAGTCATTTAGGTAATATACAAGTACGTACGTTTGCAGTTCAGATACCAACTGTTCAATCGCTTATATAACAATTTACCAGTTCGGCTTGAAAGTCCGTATAGTTTTAAAGAAAAACACGTTTTTTTTTTGAAAAATTTGATTTTATTATTCAATGGCCACTATCATCGAGGGCGATACACCGATTATAGCGATCTTTCAACTTTTCCATTCCGTTTTTGTAGTACGATTTGACTTTTGCTTCAAAATAGGCCTCAGTCTCGGCGATTACCTCTTCATCGGCGCTAAATTTCTTTCCAGCGAGCATTCTCTTAAGGTCTGAGAACAGGAAAAAGTTGCTGGGGGCCAGATCTGGAGAATACGGTGGATGCGGAAGCAATTCGAAGCCCAATTCATACAATTTTGCCATCGTGTTCATTGATTTGTGACATGGTGCATTGTCTTGATAGGTTTCCAAGACTACGAATCCACACAGCAACCTGGCGCTCTCCGGATGGTCGAACCGCCAACCAAATCGATCACGTGCTAATAGATGCGAGACACGCATCCAACATTCTGAATGTGCAAACCTTCAGAGGGGCAAACGTCGACTCTGACCATTATCTTGTTGCAGCTAAATTCAGAGCTCGACTATCCAACGAGAAAAAGCTGCGAACCGCCCAGAAAAAGAAACTCAATGTTGGAAGCTTTAGCAAGAATGGAGCAGCCAGAGCCTACAGAGAGTGCCTGAGCGAGAGACTCCCCGCTGTGCATTCACCATCCACAAACGCCAACAATCTGTGGAACCAGTATCGCGAAATCATCAACGGGGTAGCAGAGACCACCATAGGCTACCAGCCACCACCCAAAAAGAGCCCTTGGTATGATGATGAATGCGTGCGTCATGTGACAGCGCAAAACAAGAGCAGCGAGAGAAGAGTATCGAGCCAGAAGAACGGAGGAGAAGAAGATCCTGCGTAAGAAGAAAAGGACCCACGCAGTCTCCCAGCTCAAGGCTATCGAAGAGTCCCGCGATAGGAACAACATCCGGATGTTTTATAGGAAAGCCAAGCAACTGGCAGCAGGCTTTAAGCCCGGAACGCAGGCTCTTCGAAACAGTGAAGGAAACCTAGTCACCGAAGCGCAGCGAATAGTAGATGTGTTTAAGCAGCACTTCCAGCAGCTACTTAATGGGCATCAGGTAGAGAGAGTAATAGGGCAAGAAGAGAACCCGCATCCAGTCAGTGAAGAATCCATCCCCCCTCCCAGTCTTGAAGAGGTCCGCTCAACTATCAAAAAGCTGAAGAGCAACAAGGCCGCCGGCTCTGATGGTCTACCAGCGGAGCTTTTCAAATATGGTGGTGATGCTTTGGTAGGGTGCATGCACCAAGTCATCAACCAAGTATGGGTGGAGGAAGCCATGCCCGATGACTGGAATATCAGCTTTATATGCCCCATCTTCAAGAAAGGCGATCCTATGTCCTGTAAGAACTACCGAGGCATATCCTTGCTTAATATCGCATATAAGATCCTATCCAACGTACTGTGTGAACGTCTGAAACCTTTCTGCAGCACACTAATCGGCACGTACCAGTGTGGCTTCCAGCCCGGCAGATCGACGATCCACCAAATTTTCACACTAAGACAGATCCTGGAAAAGACCAACGAATTTCAAGTCGAGACTCACCATCTCTTCATCGACTTCAAAGCCGCATATGATAGCATTCACCGTCTTGAGCTCTACAAGGCGATGGCCGAATTCGGGATCCCGGCTAAACTGATCCAGCTATGCCGCGTGACGCTGAAAAACACGCGGAGCAACGTGCAATTTGGAAACAGTTCCTCCGAACTATTCCAAACATGCACCGGATTTCGGAAAGGAGATGCGCATTCATGTGACTTCTTCAATCTTGTGCTGGAACAGATAGTGCACAGGGCAGGTGTGAACACGAAAGGCACTATCTTTCACAAATCGGTCCAGCTACTGGGACATCGACATCGACATCATAGGGCTCCCCCAGCTAGCTGTGTTAGAGGCTTTTACGGCAATTGAAGAACAGGCGAAACGAGTTGGCCTTGAAGTGAATGAGGACAGAACCAAGTACATGTTGTCAACAAACAAAGAAACATCTGTCCACCGCCTAGGACAAAACTTCACTGTTGGCAACAGTAACTTCGAAGTGGTTAAGGAGTTCACCTACCTCGGAGTTAACATCAACTCCACGAATGACACTTTAGTGGTGATTCGACGAAAACTTACTCTAGGAAATCGCTGCTACTTTGGTTTGGCAAAACAAATGGGTTCAAAACTCCTAACTTGGAAGACAAAATGCATGCTCTACAAAACATTGATCCTGCCAGTTCTGCTGTATGGAGCCGAGTGTTGGACGATAAGCAGGAAAGCAGAGCAGATTTTGAATACTTTCGAGAGAAAAATTGTCCGTCGGATATTATATAGAGTCTCCTTAGTCGATCGGGAAAAGGCTTTACTATCTAACTGCCTTCTTAGAAGGAACAGCGTGAGAGTAATCCTTCGTTTGATTTCCGAAGAGATGTCATTTTTGGATGTTATAGCAGAGCCGCGATAGACAAAGCTCTTTACTACCTCAAAGTTGTAACTGTTTATTGTGACGTTCTGTCCAATACGTCGATGTTGAGTATCCCTTTTCGTTGACAGCATATACTACTGTTTTGCCCTTTTTTCGAAGATAAAATTAATCCCAGTGGTGCTCAGAAAAGATTTCACCTTACCATCCTCAAGTTGGACATTTATTAAAAAGCTCAGGACATCACTCGATTAATTGAACTTGTAACCGAATTGTGCTCGCAAGTTGAAATTAATGTTCACCTACAGAACGACTCCCAATCAGCCAGATGTCCGTGTCCGCTTCTTTTTCAACTCGCCGCCAATTGCTTAATTAAACAATCGAACTTGGTCTTGTAGCATATGTTCGCAGTACAAGTGGTTGCGACTGCGTCCATATGCCAACTGCTATTAAATGAAGGAAGCAACGATGACATTACACTTTCATGTTAAGAGTGTTACACACATTCCCATTCAATTCACCTCCAATGCTCCCTTACTAACGGTTTTCTTCCGGCTGCTCAGGGTTAGGTCGTGGGGAGAGGTGACTATTGAAATTTAAAAATTAAAATGAATGATGGAATAGAATACTAAAGAGATTTAAGAGAAAATCGAACGGTTGACACAACATACGTCAGACCAGATACCAGGTCACCAGAAGTATTCACAAGATCTAAGGTGAATGGGGAATACCTCATGAGGAACAGCTATGTGCTGACAAGTGCATTTGCAGAGAACTCATTATTCGAATTATAATCAGCCTGTTCAATGACTGTGTCTGTGTGTGGAGGCATCTTTGTGTCGCACCGGTTGTGCAGTGACATGCAAGGTGTTATCGCATGCCTAAGAGAAGGTGTGGACGATCTTGATGATGAAGATGACCGATGAAGGGGGGGAAATTTAGTACATGATTAATTCGAAACTTCTCTTATCAAGATTCGAGATTACCATGATTTCAGGTATTGATATAGCAAACCAAAAAAAAATATGCGAGGTGACGAATGCTATGCACTTTGTATGTCTGTAATTCAACTAATAAGGTATATAGGTGGTGACAGGCTTTGATACAACGGTATTCACCGATGGGTCAAAGATGGACTGCGGTGTGGGTGCGGGAGTTTTCTCGGAAAAGCTCGGCATATCTAAGTCCTACCGTCTTCCAAATTTCGCTAGCGTCTTCCAAGCGGAAGTACTGGCGATCCTCGAAGCCTGTCGCAACCTAATAAATGACCCAACACCCAAACATAATATCGCTATTATTACGGATAGCCAAGCCGCAATTAAAGCCATAATTTCGGCAACCACCTCTTCGAAATTAGTAGATCGCTGCCAGGAACAGCTCAGCCGCCTGTGCAACCAGGCTAGAGTCACGCTTCTCTGGGTTCCAGGACATAGCGCCATTGATGGTAACGAGAGAGCCGACGAACTTGCCAGGCGAGGATCAGCCCTTAACAGCTCACTAGCGGAAAACGTTCATATTCCCATAGGTGCTGTTAAGGGCAATATACTCTCACACTTCTTAAAATTAGCCGGTCTCAGGTGGACCAGTCTGACAAACTGTGTCATATCCAGAAAGTTATGGCCAAATTACAACAGGTCTAAAACAAACGAACTGCTACTAAGAACACGCGTAGACATCGCTAGAGTGGTGGCAGTCAGTACAGGACACTGGCCAATAGGAGACCATGCAGCCAAACTATCGATCCCTCACAACAGTTTCTGTCGTAGCTGCAAAAATGAAAATGAAAAAGAGTCTCTAATTCACTTTCTGTGCAAATGTCCGGCTCTGGCGAGAGCCAGGCAACGCACACTGGGCAAGCTATTCTTCGACGACCTCAAAGATATATCTGGGAAAAGTATTAGAGAGCTGATCCTCTTCCTAAATTCCACAGGATGGATATAAATATCACAACTCTACCTTCAAATAAACGGGTCACCTGAGGTTGTGGTATCAAAACGGCGCCCCGCGCGCTATTTGGGTTTCCCTCCATCGAAACCACCACTTCTACCTACCTACCTACCATATAGGTAAACTATACCTAAATATATACTGTAAATCAAAATTCCGGATTTGTGACAAGTATTTTGTCTAAACAAAAATTAATTTATTAATGATTCCAAAAGTTGTAGATAGCAAAAAAAAACAACAAAGATTGAATGGCTTGTGTACATATATGTACCTAATGTTTACTTGATATGTTCCGAATAGCTTTTGTTGCTATTTACTGTATGTATTTATGTAATTACTTTAGTTAATGAATGCAAGTTATGAATGTGAATGTATATACGTATGATTTATAGAGGGATGATTGAGTTTAAATGTAAATATATAATAAAGAAATGTATGTGCAAGGGTATTTTAAATTTATGCTGTTAAAGTGTTTTATTCGAATGTAATAGTGGTGAATTTATAAATTAAGATGACTTGTTACCTGTTATTTCTGCTCGATGATTTTCGTGACATGTCAGGAACATCTTGAAGCTTGTTTGATGGTAATGATGATGCTGTTGCTATTAATAAAAATGATTCTAACCACTATCTCACTGATTTTAACACTTTAGTAGTATAATGAAATATTTAAATTTAAAATATTAGGTATATAAACAAATTCAAACAAAAAGGTATTTTATAGGAACAAATTATATAGTTAGGTAGCAAATATATATGTATTAGAATTTAGGTAGGCAAATTTTTTTTTTAGGTAGGTATTTCAAATTAAAAACTATGTACTTTAGGATTAGAATTTTCGAGACGGGACTTTAGATAATTTAGGTTAGGAAATGCACTTTATATAAATGATATACAGCTGCTGATGATTATCTTGCAGACTGGGATTATAGTTGGCTTGATTTGGCTATGTTGGATATCCGTGGAGTTGTACACGCATATGTACATTTGTCGACTGATTGTATTGTATGTATTGTATGTAAGCATACCAATAAAGATCCTACGGAAACGCATGATTAAGCCAATTGCCAAAAAAGAAATTTTCGGTCTGTATCCAAACTCTTACCTTTTATACTGCTATCTCGTTCCTAATTTTATCTCACTAAGTTGTACCTTATACGATTATTTATCGTCTATATGTGATCTTAGCACAACAAAATTAATTAAGCTTTTTTTTTGTTTATAAAAAAACTATAGTACTCTTATTCTAATAAGTGACGCTTAAGAGTTCTTAGTTGGATGGGAGTTCAAGTGCAAAAGAAAGCATGTAGCCGGAAATCGCTTCTGTCAGATTCTTTTTCGAAGTTGTAGAATTTCGAAGACAAGTGTGGTAAGTGACATCTGCATGTGAGCGGTGCTTGTTCTCTGTCATTCTATGTTAAGCTCATAACACAGAGCTGAACAGAAACTACAAATAAGTTGATGTTACAAAGCAAGCAGAACGAATGCACCGTCAGTCGTTATGTTTGAAATGCACTATGAGACAGCGCGGGGCAGACCCACACCCTGAACAACTCATGCTCTACCAACTGAGAAACCGGGCAACCTCTGCTTAAGAGATAATGTCTTTCGCATGTGCTCTGCAAATGTATTTACCGTTCAGGTCCTCTAAATCATATAAGCAGTTCCCAATTCTACGTTTGATACGGCACTTCCTGAATTTAGGTGCAAGCTTGGCGTTGTACTTATTGGGGGCGCTACTTTTGACGAAGTTGCGGCGATAAACTATCTGTCCAACCGCGAAATTTACGGGCCTCGATCGCAGATTGTAAGCTTTGGCATGTTTTGTTTGTGCAAGCTTCAAATATTCATACGCCTTCTCCCTAACCTTTATCAGATGGTCATGCCTCTCAATGATCTCTGGCGTCTCACCGGATAAGGATTCAAACTCTCTCAAAAGCGCATATGTGGTTCCATGAGTTACCATATGGAACCCAAATAATAAATAGAATGGACTAAATCCTGTGGATTCATGTACTACATTTCTTAACGCGCATGATATTGATCCGAGATGAGAATCCCAATCGCGGTGATCCTTTTCTATATATAACCGCACGGCTGTGAAAATGGTCCTATTTGATCTCTCCGCTGCGTTTGCTTGCGGCGAATATATCCCGGTACATACGTGTTTGGTGCCGTGTTGTTCGAGAAAGTTTTTGAATTCGTGCGAAATAAATTGAGAACCATTATCAGAAAGAATCTTTTCAGGAATACCAAACAAGTCAAACACGTTTTCTACCAGCGTTTGTATTGCAAGCTTAGATGTGGCACTTCGAAGTGGTTTCACAACAAGGTATTTTGAAAAGTTGTCGAGAACAACTAGAACCTGTGTGTTACCTTTCTTGGATCTTGGGAATGGACCCACAAAGTCTATGTGCAATTCTTGCCAAGGACGCAATGGTGGCTCCCGAGGATTCATTGGCGGCCTCAATATCATGTTCGGAACCTTAGAAACTTTACATTTTTCACAAGAATTGACATAGTCTGTAACATCCACCACCATCTTTGGCCAATAATACAACCGCTTTAACTTTTCCACAAGTTTGTTAACCCCTGGATGAGCACAATTTGGTGGTTCATGTTCGCTTTTTATTAGTTCACGGCGAAATGTTTTCGGTAGCCATAAACGCCAACAATCCGACTCACTTGCAACAGAAAAATCACGAAACTTTACGCGTTTGAAAATTCTGTTATTGTGGATTTTTAAATCAGGATATCGATCCGCTGTCTTTTCAATCGATTTTAGCAGGTTCTGATACTCCTCATCCGCAGAAAAATCAGCGTCTAGATAACCTGTTCCATTTCCGACAATCTCCTCTATCATACTACGCAATAATGCATCAGCTACAATGTTGTCTTTGCCTTTCCGATGTACAATCTCGAAATCAAATGGCTGTAACTTGAGTGACCATCTGGCCAGCCTACCGTTGAGGTCTTTTTGCGACATCAGCCACTTTAAACTGGCATGATCAGTGACAATGACAAACCGAGTACCTTCTATGTACGGCCGAAACTTTTGAACACTGTGCACAGCAGCTAAGCATTCCAGTTCGGTTATGCTGTAGTTGCTCTGCGCAGTATTCAGCTTCTTTGACATAAAAGCTACTGGCCGATCAGTCCCACTGTCATCCAACTGAATGAGCGCACCTCCAATACCTGCAGTAGATGCATCGCAATGTATTTGGAATGGTTTTTCGAAGTCTGGCGCAGCCAAAATCGGAGCTGTCGTAAGCATCGTCTTTAAAGACTCAAAAGAAGATAAAGCCTCTTTCGACCAATCCTTCTGAAAAGCGTTTTTGCCCGTGAGTGACGTTAGAGGTGCAGCAATAGCAGCAAAGTTTGGCACCATCCGCATGTACCACTGGCACATACCAAGAAAGCGTCTCAATTGCTTGATAGTCTTTGGTTGCGGAAATTTGGATATAGCTGCTATTTTTTTTGGATCGGGTTTTAACCCGTCTACACCAACTATATACCCCAGGTAACATATCTCACGTTGGCAAAATTTGCTTTTCTCCAGATTGATCGTTAGGTTAGCCTGCTTTAAATAGGAACCTACCTTTCTCAAAAGTTCTGCGTGTTCGTCAAAAGTCTCGGAAATAATCAGAAGATCATCTACATAAGTGAAAACATCCTGATGCAGTTCGTAAGGTATAACTTGATCGATCAATTTGCACATTGACTGCGTGGCATTTTTCAATCCAAATGGCATTACTTTGAACTGAAATAACCCACGACCAGGCACCGGGAAAGCTGTTCTCTCCTTTGCAGATGAACTTAGGGGAATTTGCCAAAAACTGTCTTTCAAGTCTAATGCGGTAATGAATTTGACCTTCTTCAACCTCGCTAGAATTCCATCAATAATAGGGAGTGGATAAGCATCTTTAATGGTATGCTCGTTCACCTTCCTAGCATCTAAGCAAAGCCTTGTTTTTCCGTTTGCCTTCTTCACGATAACAACAGGTGATGACCAACTGCTCTGGCTTTTTTCGATGACATCGAGTTCTAGCATTCTATCGATTTCTGCATACAGTAGCTTCTGCATCGCTGGTGAAATCGCAAAATGGCGTTGTTTTATGGGTTTAGCATCCCCCACGTCGATATCATGCTCTACTATAGATGTTCGTCCCAAGCCAAGTTTTTCATAAGATGGAATTGCATCAATGCATTCCGAAAGTATCTTTCGTTGCTCATTGGTCAAATCATGAGAGTTTACATCTGGATTACGGGTGGATATTTCTTCCAAAAAGGTGGGATGTAATCCGAATGCAAACCAAAAGTCGACACCTAAGGTCACTAGTCTCTTAAGCGAAGGTGAAATGAAGAATTTGATGGTTTTTGAAGTATTATTGAAATTTACAGGTATATATGCATATCCGATGACGCTATGGGATGTGCCATCGGCTGTACACAGATCTGATTTTAATGATAGGTATGGGATTCCAAGCTCTTTCAGAAGTTCCACGGCCCCTTTACCTAAAACTGAAATCGTGGCTCCACTGTCTAATAAACCAGTTACAGGCTTGCATTTGAGCTGAATATTGGCTAAAGGACGACCACTAACATCTGATAAGAGTTTTGCTTGTCTGACTTTTCTGATGTTGTGCTTACGTGCTTTAAGATAATTTATTGTTCTGTCTGGGTGGTACAATTTCTGATTGATGTCGGTCTGTGTAGAAGACGAACATTGTTTTGGGGATATGACTGACCTGCATTCGGATGTCGCACTCCCCTTTCCTTGCGGACATCCGACTTGCGGTTTAAATTGTTACACCGGATGCAATTGGGTTTCGTGACGTTTTTAGCTCCACATGAGTAACAAAATAAATTTCGCTGGTCTCTTGGACAATCAATGAAACTATGTCCTATATCCTCACAATTCCAACATATGATGAAGTTACTTTCTTCAACTTCAAATGTATTCTGATCAGTTTGACTGACTGAGAAAACAGTTGATTGTTCAGGAGAGAATGTAAGATTATCAGAATTCGGTAAATATGCAAACTCATTCACCTGTCTTCTTCTCGAGAATATCTGGTCATCGAGAGTTTCGCCTATATCGTTTAATGCCTTCTCAATCAGCATACATTTCTCCTTCAAGTCGCCTACCGACACAATGTGCTCAAGTATTAACCTTTTGCGTAAAGCAGGATGCATGTTTGACTTCAGAATGCTGACCTTTTCCGCTTCTGAATAAGGAACTCGAAGCATTGAATCAAGGCTTTCGATTGCTAATTTAAACTCTGCGAATGACTCTCTATGCTTTTGTTTCCTATTCTCAATCTGCCGTCTGATTTCCTGATCTGTGGTGTAGGTTTGAAACTCGCTGATGATTGCCCTTCGAAAATGTTGCCATACCGGTGTTCTATTCCTTTGGATATAAATCCAGAACCAGTTGTTAGCATTCCCTGACAACAGTAAATGCATGGACAAACATAGTTGATCAAGCGGAATTCCCTCACCCCTGGCTAAAATTTCAACTCTCATTATAAATTGTTCAATAGAAAGGACACTATTTGAACCGTCATAACGAAGCTTCCAATTGCTAACGTTGCGTAATCTACCTGTGGTATCGCTTGTAAATTCGTAAGCATATTGAAAAGGTTCGGTTCTACCTATACGCTGATTCTGATGAAAAAAGTCTTGATCTTGGAAGTGTGCAGCGCGAGAAGTCTGGTTTCTATACCTACTCGGTTGCGGTTGCCTTGGCTTTACTTGCGTGGGTGGTACTGCGTTTGGCAAAGCATAAGCCATATCGTTCATCGTGAAACTTTGACTATGCGAAGAATGCTGTGCAGCGACGTTCCCATTCGGTTGACGATTCGAGCTCAGTAAATCTGAATTTGAATACTGACCATTTGAAACACGCTTTGGAATGGTACCACAATTTTGGTTTCCTATGACTTGTCTGCTACTAATTAGACCTGAGTGTACTGAAGCAAGAGAAAGATTGCTGCTTTTGTCAGCATGCATAGGGGTACCCACCAAATTCTGAGACAACGCCTTCGTCTCGAAGTGTTGTTGAACTTTATTGTCTTGTACCTCGTCAAAATGCAATGGTGAACTTGGACCAGCTCCGTTATCAACGCTTAGCATGTGATCAATCAAGCTTTTCAATTTGAACTTAAGATTTACTATTGAAAGTTTAAAGTTCGGTTCTCTCTCTGACAACAGATCAAGTCTATTTCTCAAATGGATTGCTTTAGAAACAGCTTGCTTCTCTTGTTCTTGATTCGCAGATTTCACACATTCTGTAACTAATGACTCCAACCGATCAAACTTCTCCTGACATGCTTCCATTTCTAAATTCGGACTATTTATGGCAACGGGCCTGAAAGTTCTAATGCCTTTGCGTTCTTCCTCAGCCATTTTCTTTAGCTCTGTAGCCAACTGCCTAACCGTGCCTACCAGTGGAAGACCTCTCAACTGACACTCAAACCTAATCTCGTCTGCGTCCAGACACGCGAAATCCAAAAACTCCATTTCGAAACAAAAAAATTTTTTAATATTAAAACCTGTCAAGAATTATAACACAAAAAAAAAACAAAGGGAAAAGTAATTAAAATTGTTCTCAACTGATAAGATCAATAAAAGTGTTGTTTTGTTGAGCATATAAATACATAATTTCGGTCATCTCCATCATTTTCATCATCGTTATCAACTCCAACCTCTAGTTACACACACAAATATTACAGCTACTTCTTCGTATTGGACTTCTTTGTACTGGATTCAAGGAAAAATGTGAAAAGATATACGAATGGGAAAATCCTATCCGTAAAAATCTAATTTCCACATAAAAGAAATGATAGGAATGCTAAGAAACTTGAGCTTCTTGAGACATTTCTAACTATCATCTGTTGCATTCGTAAGGATAGCAAACAAAACGAAAACAGTTTCATTGCCTTCTAACTCACTGTATGCAGTGCTAAACAAAACACTTTCCTATTCACCAAAACAAATTGAAGCACACTGCTGAGTGCAAATGATCCTCTTTGATCATGACGTATGCCTGTATCCGAACGATTTAATAAATTAGGTAACCAGAATTAAAACAAAAAAAATGTAAAGCTCCACATATGTATAAGAATTTTGGGTTTGGGCTGGAATAGTCCCTTTAATTTTTGGGCGCCATAATAACTGTAGCATATGTTCGCAGTACAAGTGGTTGCGACTGCGTCCATATGCCAACTGCTATTAAATGAAGGAAGCAACGATGACATTACACTTTCATGTTAAGAGTGTTACACACATTCCCATTCAATTCACCTCCAATGCTCCCTTACTAACGGTTTTCTTCCGGCTGCTCAGGGTTAGGTCGTGGGGAGAGGTGACTATTGAAATTTAAAAATTAAAATGAATGATGGAATAGAATACTAAAGAGATTTAAGAGAAAATCGAACGGTTGACACAACATACGTCAGACCAGATACCAGGTCACCAGAAGTATTCACAAGATCTAAGGTGAATGGGGAATACCTCATGAGGAACAGCTATGTGCTGACAAGTGCATTTGCAGAGAACTCATTATTCGAATTATAATCAGCCTGTTCAATGACTGTGTCTGTGTGTGGAGGCATCTTTGTGTCGCACCGGTTGTGCAGTGACATGCAAGGTGTTATCGCATGCCTAAGAGAAGGTGTGGACGATCTTGATGATGAAGATGACCGATGAAGGGGGGGAAATTTAGTACATGATTAATTCGAAACTTCTCTTATCAAGATTCGAGATTACCATGATTTCAGGTATTGATATAGCAAACCAAAAAAAAATATGCGAGGTGACGAATGCTATGCACTTTGTATGTCTGTAATTCAACTAATAAGGTATATAGGTAAACTATACCTAAATATATACTGTAAATCAAAATTCCGGATTTGTGACAAGTATTTTGTCTAAACAAAAATTAATTTATTAATGATTCCAAAAGTTGTAGATAGCAAAAAAAAACAACAAAGATTGAATGGCTTGTGTACATATATGTACCTAATGTTTACTTGATATGTTCCGAATAGCTTTTGTTGCTATTTACTGTATGTATTTATGTAATTACTTTAGTTAATGAATGCAAGTTATGAATGTGAATGTATATACGTATGATTTATAGAGGGATGATTGAGTTTAAATGTAAATATATAATAAAGAAATGTATGTGCAAGGGTATTTTAAATTTATGCTGTTAAAGTGTTTTATTCGAATGTAATAGTGGTGAATTTATAAATTAAGATGACTTGTTACCTGTTATTTCTGCTCGATGATTTTCGTGACATGTCAGGAACATCTTGAAGCTTGTTTGATGGTAATGATGATGCTGTTGCTATTAATAAAAATGATTCTAACCACTATCTCACTGATTTTAACACTTTAGTAGTATAATGAAATATTTAAATTTAAAATATTAGGTATATAAACAAATTCAAACAAAAAGGTATTTTATAGGAACAAATTATATAGTTAGGTAGCAAATATATATGTATTAGAATTTAGGTAGGCAAATTTTTTTTTTAGGTAGGTATTTCAAATTAAAAACTATGTACTTTAGGATTAGAATTTTCGAGACGGGACTTTAGATAATTTAGGTTAGGAAATGCACTTTATATAAATGATATACAGCTGCTGATGATTATCTTGCAGACTGGGATTATAGTTGGCTTGATTTGGCTATGTTGGATATCCGTGGAGTTGTACACGCATATGTACATTTGTCGACTGATTGTATTGTATGTATTGTATGTAAGCATACCAACAAAGATCCTACGGAAACGCATGATTAAGCCAATTGCCAAAAAAGAAATTTTCGGTCTGTATCCAAACTCTTACCTTTTATACTGCTATCTCGTTCCTAATTTTATCTCACTAAGTTGTACCTTATACGATTATTTATCGTCTATATGTGATCTTAGCACAACAAAATTAATTAAGCTTTTTTTTTGTTTATAAAAAAACTATAGTACTCTTATTCTAATAAGTGACGCTTAAGAGTTCTTAGTTGGATGGGAGTTCAAGTGCAAAAGAAAGCATATAGCCGGAAATCGCTTCTGTCAGATTCTTTTTCGAAGTTGTAGAATTTCGAAGACAAGTGTGGTAAGTGACATCTGCATGTGAGCGGTGCTTGTTCTCTGTCATTCTATGTTAAGCTCATAACACAGAGCTGAACAGAAACTACAAATAAGTTGATGTTACAGTCTCTGCTCTTCATCAAAAATCAATTTTAATTAACCGAAGCAAGGGAAAATTGAGAATAAAAAAGAAAATTCATCCACTCACACGCTATTGAAATAAAAAATTAAAATACTCGTCCAACTCTGGCAAAATATCAGGAAAACGTTCGAGCAACACCACCGGCGCGTGGCGGCAGCGGCAGTCGCGGGATGCAGGTGAAAAATTGTGTACATCTCAATCGAAATCCAATTATTTGCAGGTGCAGCCATTTAAAGGTGTTCTGCCGGTGATTCTCCAGTGGTGTTGTGTTGCGATACTGGCAACTTGTTTGTTAGTCGGTGTTTTTCTGTAGTGTTGTCAGGACACCCTCCTCCATCACCTCCATCCATGCCAACTGGCCTCAATGGCAGGGTAATACTTTATCTCTTCAGCTCATCCAACAAAATAATTCAAAACAAAAAAGGATGGAGCGAGCGGCTTAATGGGATTTCACTGTACACTTTCGGAAAGGTAAACATTTCTGAGTGAACCACAGCGAAACGCTTTCATTACCGAAAGAGTTGAACACTGCTCTGCTTAACACTTTAGGCTTATGGTTGGCATGACGCGATGGCACTACAGAGAGTGAATTTGGTATTATTTTTAATTACTTCGTTTTCATGTCGTTTTTATGACAAGGACGAACGAGATCCTAGGCGTTGGTTGATAAATTACGGGGAATGAAGTCATGCAGCGTCCCGTGGAAAGATGTTACTGACACCACGAAAAGTACTTAAGTACGAGTACCATGTGGGCGTGCTTAATTTTAAACCAGATAATTGGTGAATATTCTTTGACAGCTCTGTCAATAAATTTCCAGTGTTGTTAGATGAGTTTTTTTTTTAAGAAAAACAAAAATAATTATGTGCCTACGAGTATCGTGGAGGGTCTCTTCAGTGTCCGTTACTTTATGGGGTTTAAACAAATGCCAATAGAAAGATGAGAAAGGGTTCCTGTGTTGTCAGCACTGTAAATCAGGCAGCTATCAATAAGTCTCCGGGAAATAGAAAGGTCCTATTCGTCCTATTCCTATCTAGTGCTTCAATAGTAACTTTTGAGACGTATAGGCTTTATCCCTTTAAAGTCTGACTTCTTCAATACACAAATATACAACCTTGGTGTAGTTCTTTCACCTCCTAGATTGTACAATCTACATCTCCAAAACAGCCTAAATGAACCAAAGAACGCTTTAAGCTGCTCATGGAAAAATGTTTTCAGTCGGAAGGATATGCCAGTCAATTCAAGGTATGAGCTACTCGAAGCAACTGCTAGATCCGTAAGCAGATATGGGGACAAGAAGAGTGCAAAGAAATTAAAATGCTGTAAAGATTCGGTCTTATAAGGTTTTTTCGGTCTCATAAAGCCAACCCCACTCAGGATAACCGAAAGAAGTTTAAACAATGCTCATATTCGACGTGTGAAATTCTTACATGACCAAAAATTGCGGCAAACAATTCTACAGTGTCCCAAGGGTAGTAACAGTTTTCGGTCATTCGTAAAAAAAAACATTAAGAATTCTGCCTCGTCTTCAATTCCGACGCTCATTTGCAATGATATTCCAGCTGTAAGCTCTTTGGACAAAGCCAATCTGCTCATTGCACATTTTGCGGCTAGCTCAACGCTTCCAGATTGCACTTTGCCTCTCCCTGTACTTCAGAGCGTAGAATACCTCATGGGACAAATCCACTTTCGCACTCGTACAGTTGGAACAGTACTTAAAGATCTTAACATTCACAAATCATCCGGTCCAGATGGTATATCTCCCATAGTTCTGAAGCAGTATTCCTCCACGCTGGCAAAACCATTGCGTAAGCTTTTCTATCTTTCCTACTCCTCTGGACTCTTTCCGAGTAGATGGAAAACAGCATTTGTCCAGCCCGTCCCTAAAAAAGGCGAATCTTCTTCTGCCTCCAGTTAACGACCCATAGCACTTGCGTCCCTTCTTTCCAATGTCATGGAAACGCTGATAAACCGTCCGCTTATGAAATATCTTGAATCAAGAAAGCTTCTCAATGACCGGCAATATGGCTTCCGTAGCAAAAGATCCACTGGTGATCTGATGGCATATCTCACCGAAAAGTGGAACAAATCTCTTCATCACTCTGGTGAGTGTAAGATTGTTGCACGTGATATTTCAAAAGCATTTGACAAAGTTTGGCATCAAGCTCTTTTGTCGAAAATGCGTGCATATGGCTTCGATGAACATTTTCTTCAATGGATTAGAAACTACCTTTCGAGCCGTTCAATACAAGTTGTATTGGATGGTTTCAATTCTGCAATTCACCCTATAAATGCTGGTGTCCCCCAGGGCTCAGTTTTGTCTCCGACACTCTTTCTTTTTTTCATAAATGATCTATTGTCTGCCACATCTAGTCCAATACACTCTTTCGCTGACGATAGCACCCTCAGCTTTATATATTCGTTTACTGATTCACGTCCCTGCTCTTCGGTTGTTGAACTGGAACGGTTGCGTATGTTAAGCTTATTAAAGTTCGACCTTGACAGCAAAACCAAATGTGGTACTAACCCAATGCTGTCTCCTGTCGTTAAAGCGTAATCTTACCCATCAGTCATTATCTATGACTGGCTCTTGCATAGTTGAAACCGATAAGCTTTCCATTTTCGGTATGCGTGTTGGAATAAATTGTCAGTCTACTCATTCTTTGCCAGGTGGAATTTTCGTGGTGTTACATAGTCTGGCGAGTTCATCAGTCTTAAAGTCTCCTGGAGTATCTCTATGTCCTGGCACTCAGCAAATGGTAATAAGTACTCAGCAAAGGTGATAAACGGCAGTTAAAGACTAATTCCAGTGATTTAATAGCTGCCTGATTGCCCGTAAAGTGCTTATAGCTGTAACTAATATTTCGTTACACTTCAGCCACAAAAGTGCTACTTAAATCACCATACTTTTCGCTTAAAATAACTACAATCTTCAGGAAGTCACCAAGTGAGGCTAGTTCTAAACCTAACTATATATGTATTAAGAGAAAATAGCTCCACCAGGGCACCAGCATTAAGGTGCATGTGCATTTGAAAGTAGTTTCGCTAGTAAACTCTCGAGAGTTACTCTCGGGTGGTTGTCCATTTTAGAGTAATTTTTTCGAGATTTTAATGCCGCGAGTTATCTGGTAGAGTTCTGAAAGTCTATTTTCTGAGAGTGTCTACTCTCAGTACCATGTCCACTTGATATATTTATTAGTTGGAAATAGTGAAAGGGGCATATATTCTAACAAGCGAAAGGTTGTAGCTGATTTAATTATTGGTACCGTTCTGAAAAAAAAAATGCTGGGTAAAGCTATGGGTAGATCATTGTTGCCAATTCG
The DNA here is from genome assembly GCA_949775065.1 of Brachyopa scutellaris. NCBI lineage: Eukaryota > Metazoa > Arthropoda > Insecta > Diptera > Syrphidae > Brachyopa > Brachyopa scutellaris. The sequence continues at coordinate 17,092,719 of OX459114.1, forward strand.
GTGCGGGATCTACTCTTATAAAAGAGCTTCAATGTGAAGATGCTCAACGATACAGAAATGTTTGCCGTTTGACAACTAGTAAAATAGAATTATGTAATACAATCCGTTGGACTCACTATTTTTAAAAATAATACTTAATTAAGGGAAGCCATACCAGTACGCGAGCGTATATTAGTGAAAGCGGGTACCCATCATCGAACAAAAGTGTAACCCAAAACTGATATCATTTTTGCGCGATGAAGCGAGTGTACAGTACACACTATATATTCAACAGTCCCCATACGGTCAATCGCCACCCAAGCCAGGATAATGAAACCCATAACGCTATAAATCCCATCCCAAGAGTTAACTTAAGCCATTTGCAATGGTTGTCTTTAGTAGTTTACGTTTGTAATAAAGATATGTCTTGCCCCATTTCATATCATTGTTATAGTTTCCATTGGACGGTGATAATTCTGAACAAAAGCCTCTTTACACAAACAATAAAAAATCCAATCCAGAAGACACCAAACAAATCGATACTGATACTCCACACAAAGACTGTGCTTGGATGGGAAATGTGATGAGGTCATCATAGTTATACCACGTATGTACATATGTATACTTCCATCAAAGTAATTGGCCAAGTCCATTGATGTTGAACCTACAACTCGTTTACCAATCAAATGTCGAAAGTTTATCCTTACAATCATCTCTGTCCGATTTCATCTCTCGTCATCGATTGTTATGGCAAAATCATCATCGGCTTTTGTATCAACTGAGACGAAGAGTACGGAGATATGAACATCGATTAAGAAAGTTACCGAAATACTGACATATGTCATTCCTCATCAAATCTAGGTGCACATCGAAGTATGGGTCTTTTCTTGTTCAATCTTTGAATGTATACAGAGTGTGACTCAAAATGTTTCATCTAATTGGATGATTCTTCTCAAGATCGCAAAATACTCGTGAGCATTTTTTTTACGGAATAATTCGTCACGGATTTTGGCGCAACGTGAATTTCGGCGCGGACCGTCCCACGCCAACTGGTCAACCACTAAGTCGTTTAACCGCTCGCCTCGAAGAGACTGAAACAAAACGTGACAGAAGAGGCGCCGGGAGACTTCGTAGTACTCGTTCCGACGAGAATATCACTGTCGTGGCTGAAAATATCGCGAATGAGCTGTCGACGTCGCCCAGACGACGTGCCACGCAATTGGCCATGTTTTTATTGCAGCAAATTGATGAAATGGTACTGGATGATATGCGATTCCTACAGGACATTGAATCTGCAGACATAGCTCGCGTGACAATGTCTCGTTTTGGCAATTTGTACAGGCCGGAAAGATTGCCCGATTTAACTCCTCCAGAATTGTTTCTTTGTTTTTTTTTTTTTTAAGTTATGGGTCTATCAGAACAAGCTACAGACTCCGAAAGCTCTCAAAGAGAATATACGATAAGAGTGCGAGGAGAACTTATAGCCCGAATTTCTCACCAAAATGATTGAAATTGCGGTAAAAAGAGCCCAAATGGTCATCGGCAATGGCGGTCAGCACCCACTTGATCGATATCATCTTCAAAAAGAAAAGTAGAAAAACTTAAAAGTCCAAATAAACATTTAAAAAAAAATTATGAAATTATTATGATAACAACATCGGGTGAGTGTTTTACAGCCACCCTGTACTTTCACCTTTACGATGCCACTTTTACTTAATTTTGCATATACATATGTATAGAGTCATCCGACGAGATGACCTTGCCGAATGAACACAAGTTGGAGTCTTAACCTCAGTAACCTGTCCGAGGCGTTTAAATTTGTCGCTTAAATTCACTATAGCTATGCGAGAAAGCAATTGATGATAGGCAAAAGCAGTATGAACTTTAGGAAACGTCTCAGCTATACTTTTACCGTTTGAATTTGCACTATTCCACATGTTGTGGGAGTGCGCATCGATCCATAACCTCCTTATTTTTACTTATCAAAAGTCATCGCCATGATGGTTTAATGTTGACAGTTCAAAAATGGCGCCAAATTTAGAATGACACCTCATACGTTACGGTAATAATTTGTTCGCTTCAATCGAGCTAAAAGAAAGAACAATCAACGACCAAGGTACTTAGTGTATATATCCTTAGACACAGTAGATGGTTTCATTGAACGTATTCAGAGGAATTTAAGAATTCCATTACGTTACGTTTCAGCGAAAATTCAGCGTAAGTTACAAAGAAGATTAGCTTACGTATCGAGCTAAAAGAAAAAAGAATCAACGATCAAGGTACTTAGTGTATGTGTCCTTAGACACAATAGATGGTTTCTTTGAACGTATTCAGAGGAATTTAAGAATTATTTTACGTTACGTTTTAGCGAAAATTCATCGTAAGTTACAAAGAAAATTAGTTTACGTAAGAAATATATCTTTTAAGTAACGAAAACTTGATAAAATAAAGAAATTTCCCCAGTAAGTGCATTAAAATAAAACACGTAACGTAACGTAAGCATATCTTTCGATTATGATTCGGCCGAAAAAACACAAAATGGCGCTCATCTATCAAAAAAAAAGAGTAAGATTCAATAATAAGTCTGACAGTAATGTGTAAATTCAGATTTGCTAGTGAAAGGGAATATTTTAAGCAAATTTAAGTAGCAAAGCAAGCGATGATGAAAAGGACCTCAACTAGGAAGGACATTTACATAAAAAATTTAATGAAAATGGATAAAGTGGATGATTTTTTTTTTGGTAAATATTAATCCGCAGTAGATTGCTGTCAGTTTAGGAGATTGAATATGACAGGGGCTAGGCTCTACACTTTCAGCTTATTACGGTAATGGGTACCTTAAAGAGAAGCTTGACAGTTAGACAGGGGTTACACTGCAGTAATTCCGAAGTAAATTTGGTTAGGGAAAAAGTTAATTAAATCGGAATTGCTGATTGATATGGGAAAAAGGATGATGGACATAAAAGTATATGTATTTAGATCTGAAAGAAGCTGAAATTTGAATCATTTGCTCAAGGTCAAAGGCAGTGGGGTAGTATCATCCAAATAATACACTTTATTGATAGTCTGGTCTGGATGAAGAAATTCATGGTGCACAACACTTCGCAACAGTAAGCGTCATCTTTTTATTTGACTGAAAACCGCGTGGTTTCGTCGGTTTTGCTTTTGACCCATTTGGAGTGCGCCATCCACTCGCATGTACTACTTATAAGCCTCTAATTGTGGACAAAAAACTCTCGCACTCGCACCATAACTTTCCTTCAAAGCATATAATCAAACAATTGTATAGGAGATTATTAAATCTTGATACTAGATGCCTTTGTTTATACATACTTTCCTTTAAGAGTAAGGGGTTATATATAATACAGTTGGAGCCCCCGCACACTACAGACTTTCTATCGGCCGACAGTTTAGTCGGGTTCTTAATCAGTATGAAAATACAGGAGAGTGCGCACACTACAATGATTCGATATCGGCCGATCAATAAGTTTGATAGGCTACACGATTGCCTTCAAAGTGAAGTATTGGCAAACTATCCGCGGACTACTTAATCAGTACGGTGCTCTTCTACGTGCGCACACTATAGACTATAAAGTCGGCCGATTTTTTCGATATCTCAATTTGCTCTGAGTTTTAAATGATTTTTTTTTATATTCTGGATATTTCCTCGTATTTAAATATGGAATTATGGACATATTTGGGCGTAAAGCAATGTGTTTGACCTTGATCCTCTTTTGATTCCAGAGTTGATGTAAAATGCTCCTTACTGCTGGTGGGGGGTAGCAAATTAAACGAATGACTTCTGAATGCAAAGTGATTTATTTCTTTATTCTTATGGCTATTTATACTCTAATTTACAAGCTTAAATGATAAGTCAGCAAAATTATTCTATGGGAATAATTTCGTAATGTGATAGGAAAGCACATGTAAAGGTGCATGGATGATAATTTAATGGGAATGATATCTGAGAGTGGTTGACAATATTTTGAATGGTATAGGGTGGTCAATATGAGGAGTAGGTTGGTCATAATATTTTATAGTTAACTTAATTCTAAGCACAATGATTACCTCGCTGGAACATTTTTCGCATTTTTCTCAAAACCATGTTGTTACAGTCGGTGACCATGATTACTCGGAAACTGCTGAACCGAAAAGACGCCATTTTTGTAGAAATTGTTATTTTGCTTATTCCTTCGACTTAAACCTGATTATACATTTCTTTAACGATATCCGTTTGGTTTTTTTTATTTACTATGATCTAGTCCAGAGATATCGTAGTCACCCCAAGACGCCTTTTTCCAGAGGAGCTCCGGGAGATCAGCTATAGCAGCCTTAAAAAAAAAAGTAATAGACTTTTACAAATAAAAAATGTCGAAATACAGATAAAATTTACCTGAATAAGTGTTAACAAATTTACATAACTTTAAATGTTTTCTCAGGAAAAATTCATGAAAAATCGCCTTTTTTTAGCCCTCCTGACTATATACAACCCTTTAATTTGTTTGCCCATGTAATGCCAACAGTTTTGTCTGGGGTTAAGATCCGGGCTATAATCAGGCCAAGGAAGGGAAAGAATCCTTGTAGTTTTGTACATAAAGTTAGAGAAAAAGAAACAAAGTTTATAAAAATTTTAGTTTACAGATCATACGCAAAAGAAAAATGTACCGATTTTGCTCTGTGGGCAGTATCTGAATTGTCCTTAGAAATCCCACTATCTCAGTGTTGGCAAAGTTGCTGTAAAGTAGGCACAATATCGTTTTCTATAATTTATTGGTATTCTATAGCATTTACTGATCGCATGAGCATTACAATTTATCCAACACCTTATCTGGTTATTCCCCCCGTTCTGCATAGGTACTCCATTCATTAGTCCGCATACTTGACGTGCAATTTCGCGATTTGCCACTTTTTTCTTTCGCAAAGCAACAATATACGAAATTCAAGTCCTTCCACACCAGCTTTACAGCGACATCGATTTCAAGCACAATTGATTGGTTAAAATGACGTGAATAGATCCAATCAAGATGTTGGTCATCTCTGCTAAGAAAAAAAGTTTTAGTACCAGGTACTCGTGAAATTTGATGTGTAAACATACGTTTATGTATGATGGCAGATAAACAGAGAATGCACTAATACTAAGAGAATCATAACCAGAGAACGCACAAATACTAAGTTTGTTTTCCTTTAGGTGGCGCTACAGCTCGTCGTGAATCAGGGCTGCTACTCGCAACCATTTGTGTGTGCGTGTTATATTTTTGCATGAATAGAAGGGACCTACAGTTTTAGCCGACTCCGAACGGAATGACTCGAAGCTCTTCATGACAAATGATACTCTTTGAATGCTTGTCAGACATTCGAAAGAGGGGGCACCGTGAAAAAATATTTTAGGTGTTTTCCTGGGTTTGAACCCGGCCAGCATTGCGTAGTAGTCCAACGCACTTACCATTACACCACGGTGCCACTGCATTGGTGTCATTACCCGCACTCAAATTCGGGATGATACCAGTCCTTCAACCAGCAAAGGTTCTATGTTCTCTTCTGAGAATAACAAATCAGACTTGACGATGAAGGGGTAAGGTAAACAGGCAATACTTTCCAATGCAACTTATAGCAAAATAAGTCAAGCGGTTCTGAGTCCCATATACTACCAACATGTGGACTTGAAGGCACAATTAGCATGAAATCCATTGTCTAAAATTCGTGATCTTTATTCCTACGACTACTTCATTGTATCCTGCCACGTTTCCACTGAGAATATCATAATCCAGTTATGTATGTATATCCCTTACTTAACGCTTCATTAAATCCATCATTAAAGGATTCTCTTAGTGCTTAGCTGATAAAATAAAGTAAGTCTCTATATAAACTTAAACTTCATTTGAAGTCCTTCAAAGTTCCTTCCTCTTTCTATGGGATTCGTATTTTTTTTTATATTTATTTTCTCCTAAGCGGATTTTCTTTCAATGAAAAATCAAGATTAAATCAAAGGAAAATAAGTTCTAGCTCCCGCTGTTTGTCGGGTATTGACTGGAGAAAACCAAAAGTTTTTCACTCGAACGAGTCCATTGTTCCTTTGGCAACAACGTGACTTTCGTTATTTTGTCACTTTACACTTTAATTACACAAAGTCAAGTTGAATTATCGAGCTAACGAGTACTTGGCAGTTAAAAACTTTAAATCAGCAGCACGTTTCTCGAGGAGTCCTACCCACGCCAGATAAACAGCTCAAGACAGTTGATCCCTTTTCCTGTCATCCATGACGGTGTTGTCGTTGCCAATGTCGTCGACCATAAATCACATCATGAATTTAAAAAAAGGGAAGACACCAAATGCGAATGTGAATACTAAACCTCTGATTCCTTTAAATTGAAACAGGATCGGGCAACAGGAGGTGGATGGGGTGAAAAATTGTTTACAAGGTGTTATCATCATTTAAGTAGGATACTTCCCTTCTCTGCTTTTCCTATTTGCGACAAACCAAGGTAGTCAATGTAACGATAAGGATGTGTTTCCTTACGTTTGTTGTATGTTTTCTTTTCGTTAAATTCTTTCGTTATGTTTATTGAGTAACAATAATACAGCCTAGTGACACGTGCGTTACGCGAACGTGACGTGAATAGAGAAAACTTGAAGGACATACTTCATTGAAAGTGAACAGCAAAAAGAAAGAAGGATTTTAATTTGCTACTCTCTTGTCATTGTGCTCGTCCTTGTTACAAATAACAATGACTGTATTATTAGGTAGGGGCGAGTGAAACAACTTTGACGTTCTGTTTTGGACGGTGTAGGGTTCATTTCGTGATAACAATATGACAGCGACAGGCAACAAAAAGAAGTAATAACGCAGAACGTAGTGATGTTGTTATCACCTTGTAAGTTACTTATATTAGCCTCGTCCTACGGAGAACACACACACGAGTATATCAAGAAAATATATACTCGTAGTGGGAGTTATGGTGAAAGGGAATCATAGCATTTCCTCTGTTAGATGGATGTCATTGATGCACTGAGGCGTATACGTAATATATTGTATTTCAAAGGAAGTGTGTATCAATTTCCTGCTTTCCGACGAAAATCAATGTTTCAATGGTGTATCCTTGTTAGTGAGAAGGTATTCTTTTGTATTCCATAGAATTTCATGTGAATTGCTTTATGAGGAAGATGTGCTTTGAAATATTTTGTATTGAATACACTTAAAGAGCAGCAGCAGGACATTTTGTAGGTAAGGAGGGAGGTTATTTCCGATTACTTTTGAAACTCACACATCGTTTAACTGGGGAAAACAAATTTAAAGAACCACCTCAGTGCTTGATATCATAACAGAGTATGGAACTTAGGACCTCAATTAACGCAAGTGGTGCGATTTGAAACCACGCCTTCTAGTGCTACTGGCGAGTGTGTTGTCTTTTTTAGAGGAAATAAGAAAAGTTCATTTTTTTTTTTAATAAACTGGATCCTGCCTCAAGGCTGATACTGTGACCTGAAAGATCTATTGTATCATAGGATTCTATTTAGTCGGAGAGGAGAGTAAGTCCTTGATTGACGCATTTTTTAATTCATAAGGTCTAAGTAGTTCTTTGTGTAGGGTACGTATCGTCTGACTACGAAAAGTTCCGGGCAATCGCCAAGGACGTGTTCGGCTGTTTCGACCTCTTCCAAACAGAGTTGGCAATCAGTCTCGCTAGACAGCCCTAACTTGTTCAGGTGGTATCGTAATTGACAGTGACCGGAAAGGAAATTGGTTAGATACCGAATATCCTTCTTATTGTGGCTTAGAAGTTCCCTGTGATGGGTATAAAGCTTAATCAACGGTTTGGCTTGCCTAAGCCCCGGGACATTTCTTCAATAAATGAGTCGGAGATTGTGTTTCCATTTGTTAACTAAGGCTGAGATTGTTGCCCAGTTTATGCCGCAAAAGGTTTCTGAACCTGATACTTTGGGAGTAGAGCCAGAACGGGCCAGCTCATCCGCAATCTCATTTCCTTCAATGCCTCTGTGACCCACCAAAGTTTGACCTTATTGTGAGTAGCTAGGGATTGGAGAGTATCGAAGCAGCATTTTACTAGTCTTGAGTCCACAGAATAGGACCTCAAAGCTTGAGTGTGGCTTGGCTGTCTAAAGAGACATTTATGTTAGCTCCCTTGATGCCTCTTTGTAGGTTAATCAAGGCGCAGATCTCAATGGCGTGGATCTCAGCTTCAGATCTTAGGACAGAGATTCTAGTGTTGGGCCCGAAGACTCCACCGCCAATACCAGAGGCCATTTTCGATCCATCAGTGTACCATATTGAACTTTTTGGGTCTAGGGTGGGTCCTCTGTTTCACCACGTGGTACGTTCGGAAATATGAACTTTCTGCCAAAGCAGTATTCACTTAACATAAAGTGAGCGACGGTGTAGAGCATGTCCTGATTGGGAATGTTGTTGATAATATTTAGGTGACCCGTGAGGTTACCTGGTTTGTACTTACGAATAAGTTGAAATTTAACAGCGCTTCTAGCGGCTGACTTCCTAGTGAAGATCTGTAGTGACGATACGCCAATTAAAGCTTCTAGAGCTGCTAAAGGGCAGGTGCGCATGGCACTGGTTATACCAAGACATGCCAACCGTTGAAGCTTATCGAGCTTCTTGGTTGTAGTCTTTTCGTGAACCTTAGGCCACCAAACTAGGGCTCCGAACGAAATGATGGGTCTGACAATCGTGGTATACAACCAGTGTATAATTTTCGGGTTGAGACCCCAAGCTCTACCATTTAATCGACAACTTGCCCATAAGGCCCTAGTTGCACGATTTACTATAAAGTTGAAGTGAGAGTTCCAGTTGAAGCACATATCTAAGATAACTCCCAGGTTTTTGACCTCATGGGAATACTCAAGTGTAGTGCTTTTCGGGACGATTGTATCCAAGTTAATGATTCATCTCTTCGTGAAGGGTACTAGAAGAGTTTTACAAAGGCTGACTGAGAGTCCTTCCCTGTTGCACTATTCTGAAATGATTTGTAGTGAACTTTGCATCATACTCGTGATGGTACAATCGAATTTACAGCTCACTATGATTGTAAGGTCATCAGCGCAGCCGATGGCTTCATAGCCCGAGTTGCATAGTTCAGCAAGCAAATCGTCGATGACGAGGGACCATAGCAAAGTAGAAAGGATGCCCCCATGTGGGCAGCCTTTGATTGCCATTACCGCCACCGATATGTCTCCTGAAGTCGATTATATAATATGACTTTCCAGCATGGTCCTAATCCAGCTGTTGGTCGGTTCTTCGATTCCTCTTTGGCGAATGGCTCTTGAAACTGAGTCATAGCCAGTGCTGTCGAAGATGCCTTCAATGTCAAGAAAAGCGCAGAGAGCGATATCTTTGGAGCGATGAACCCGCTCTATATTATTGACAAGATGGTGGAGAGCATCCTCTGTGGAATTACCTTTTCTGTACGCATACTGACTTGACTGCAGAGGAGAAGACCTATCTAACGTACCTCTAATGTGAATGTCCAGTAGTCTTTCCATGGTCTTTAAAAGGAATGAGGTCAGACTGATGGCACCGTAGCGCAAGTGGTTAGTGCGTCGGACTACTGAGCCAGCGGTCTTGGGTTCGAATCCCGCCGCAAACACCTAAAAGTTTTTCACAGTGCCCACCTCTTTCGAATGTCTGACAAGCATCAAAGAGTATCATTTGTCACGATTGAGCTTCTCAACTCGCCGTTCGGAGTCGGCAAAAAACTGTAGGTCCCTTCCATTCGTGCAAAAATATAACACGCACACACAAATGGTTGCGAGAAGCAGGCCCAGGTTCACCTCGAGCTGTAGCGCCAACTAAGTAAGTAAGAGGTCAGACTGATAGGACCGTAGGATTTAGGCAGCTCGCTTGGCTTATTTCCTGACTTAAGAATAAAGACTACATTTACCTCCCTCCAAGAGGGTGAGATATAGCACCAATTGTAGCTGGCTCTAAATAAGGCGACAAGTGCAGGTAGTATAAGGTCCAATCCTTTTTGGAGAAATGCTGGAAATATACCATCTCCACCGGGGGCTTAAAACGTTTAAATGGGCCTATAGCCCATTTAACTTTATCTGGGCTAAATAACTTGCCAGATAGACTGTTTGCTCTAATCTCGACAGTGACCCTATGATCTGTGAGGATAGAATTTGTGGTTAAACTATTTATAGATGAACCGGGGAAGAATACCTGAACCAAGGTTTCAAGAGATTCTATTCGGTTCATTTCTTAAGTCACCCTACACAGTTCGTATGATCCTTAGCCAGAGCTTTATGGAGTCGAGCTGCTAACGGCATGTCAGTTATATTTTCGCAGTATCTTCTCCATGACTCACGCTTAGATCTTCTGAGTTCTTTATTATAAAGAGTGAGAGTGAAAAAGCAGAATTTTACTGTTGTCCCTATTCTGTTGACCTACTTTTTTGAGAGTTTTTTTTTAGTTCATCAACATTAAGTCAAAGAAAGAATACAAAATTATGACGAATGCGTTAGTATTATAGTCGTTCGGGGCAAGAGTGCGCATTTTGGACTTCGGGCTTAAATTATGGAAAATTTACAACAGGTAAAAAACTAAAGAGACTATTATTTGGTAGCTCTAAATTTTAAGAACAAATGTATGCAAAAATATTTTGCGTGTTTTTTAATGTTTCATATGCTTTGATAAAAAAACAAAAGGAAGTCAATTTGCGAACTCTTGCCCCGAAGTCAGGGTAAGAGTAAGTCAGGAAAGCACTGCGCAATCTTACCCACAGAATGACTGCGCGGCTCCCTGAAATTACGCTAAAAGAAATTGCGCCAAAAAAAGCCCGAAAATCTCCATACAAAGTTTTGGCGTCTTTTCCTAGGAAAAATCACCCAAATAGTTTGGCGTAAATGCTGAGAATTTTGGCATTTTTTCCTTAATTTTTTAGACATTTTTTCCATTTATGGAATATGAAAAAACGCAAAAAAAAATTGTTTTGAATAAACGCCAGAACATTTTTTGTCCATTGAAAAAGGAAAAAAACCCCAAAAAAGTGGTTTGCTTTTTTTCCAAGAAAAAAAGGCGTGAGAACCAGGTGCTCGTGAAATTCATGTGTTTACTCATTGTGCATGTAGCATGTTGTTTTTTTCGCAAAATATAGAGAACATAGAGCATTGTTGTAGCAAAATTACTGTAATTCACATGCTTTTACCTATAATAACTGTAGTTCACGCGTGATCAGTATTATATAATATAAAGGTGTCCAAATTCTAAAGTACTAATTGGCAGCGCGACTGCGTACTCTTACCCGCTACACACTATTACCCCAAACGACTCTATAGATTAAATGTGAAGGCGATTAAATAACCTCTTATACCGTATAACACTTTTCATTGTAAAACGGTAGAAACGAAAAATATAAAGTGAAATCATCCCTAAATATGTAGGTTGCCCCTATTCAAATGACCCACAATGTATGTCATATGTATAGCATTCGAACCCAATCGCTTTGATAAATCTAAAAAGTGACGGTTTTACAAGGTAGGTCCTTTCTGAAAAAGTGCTATTTACCTATGATTCGTAGAAACAGCTGTTTAAAGTAAATATTTAACCTTAAATGTGTTTGCCTTGCGCGTCAATTGACCAGCTTATCACCTGATTGCTGTTGTAAAATCCTCTTTATCGGATTACTTTTTGTTCCCCCTTTTAAAATCACCTACTGACGAATCGGCCCTTAATCAGTGGTCCTAGCAGTTAAGCCTTCCTTTTCTCTTTCTCACATTTGAAAGGATTACAGAGGACCGAAAGGTAATGAAGAAAAAAATACGAGTAAAATAATTATTAAAATCATACTCGCCGTCCTGAAGGTTCATGTTTGCACAGCTTTATCCCTGTTATGGCTCCTGGTCTGTCCATTTAAGCCTACATGTGCTGTTAGATCCTTTTTTTTCTTTATTTTCTCTTTTTCTTTTTTAAATTCACAACAAAATAAGATTTGTTATTGTTAATCCGATTTTGCCAGCTTTTCAATTTGATGGCGAAAACGAAAAAACGAAAAAAAAAAAATGTGAAAAACTCAACACAACAAGTCAGGTAACAAATCCTTTTCACCTTAAAATCAACCAAAAACCATTTGCCTAAGCTCCTTTCGTTTCTGAATAGGAAAATCGTTCGCCGGAAAGTGGGAATGTGATGCATGGAGCGAGCCTGCAGGAGAAGAGAGAGATAGCGGGAAAGAACAAGGATTTACCGATACAGAAGAAAAGGAGCACCGAGGATTATGTGCCCTACTCGCACGTTTTCCGGGCAGTTTTTCACTCGTTTCCCGACATAAAGGATTCGCTCAGTTATTTACAAGATACTTTGAAGCCAACAACATGCGTTAGCTTTATATCTCTGCCAGGAGCAAAAGGATATTCCGCTTCATATTCACTGAGCTATGATTCTTCTCTCAAATCGAATTGGATGTGTGTGCTGTCTTCTATAGGGAAGTGGGTAAGCCCCATTGAATATACCCAGTCTACCCCATTATACGAATAAAATCCACTTCAAATTCTACTCCTTCGTCCTTCGGCGTGAGAAAAGAAATTTCCTATTAGAATGTCGGTATTATTTCCCTTCTCCTTCGTCCTCCCTCTTTTTTGCGCATAGTGCGGTGCAAATGGTGTTTTCGATTTCATGGTGCATTGGAAACGTATAATCGAATTCATTATTCGCATCCTTGTGGAAGGGAGACATGAGGAATGTAGTACTTACTCGTAGCGAACTAGAAGACGGTTACCTCGGCATCATCGCAAGGATATTATTCTATTTTCACGTGTAAAATGTGTTAAAGCGAGAAATCTCACATTTTCCTCCTTTGATCGAGATGAAGTGATGAAGTTAAGTAGACACAGGTGTGATGATTTCTCTCGTGTTGCCGTAGTCATCGCCATCGTTGTCATCGTCGTCGTATGTTAAAATTGAATTCAACTGAACAGTTAAGCACATATGTATGTGCCTCGTTCGTGATATATTCAATGGAAATTCAATTATCCTTCTTTTTTTCACCTACATAGATGGTGTCAGTGAAGATTGATGGCGCGGTGATACGTACGACTTTGGTTCAATTACCATTTATTATAGGCAGGGTATTGTGGTCTGTACGAGTATTTAAAAATTCGCATTTTCGGGAGTTCGAATGCGTAGTTCCGTATCACAAAGGTAATCTAATTTATTCTCTTTGGGGTTATTTTCCTTTCCTGTCAATTGAAATTGAATAAAAATCAGGATCTGCTTTATAGCGGATTCTGCTATTAACACTTGCTTTCAGGGGAAGGATTATAAAAATGTCTTTTATTGATTTCTTCGGTAACTAGAATATTTATTTAGGATTTGGGATGAATGTACTAATAAGTAATAAGATTTTATTTAAAAAGAAAAAAAAATTTAATTGGAAAAGTTATTAAATTGAGTTTAAATTCGTCCTGGAATATTTGTCATGATATTAACTTCCCGAACCGTTCTACATAGAAACTTGAAATTTGGCATACTTACATATATAGGTAACAGGTTTGTAATAAACTGGCAACACAGATTTTTCAAAAATGTGTTGTTTGTTTTGGATGTTACTTTTCTATCGATGTTACCGATCTTTCCACATGCGGTTTGCTCTTTCATTTCCTATCCGCTGAGTGTAACATGTCAAAGAGTGGAAATAATAGGTAATTGTAGTTTTTTTTTTGTAAAATTTTTCATTAAAATTAAGAAAAAAGTTAAACTGATTGATCCATTGAGCAAAAGAAAGTAAAAGTAAAGTTAAAATAAATCAATATATAAAGTGAGATTAATTCAGGGGGTCGTAACAAGCGTTGCAGTTGAAATACGTCGCATCGCCCATAATCTAAAAGGGAAAGGAAAAACACTCAAATTCATTGCCGAGACGCAAGGAAGAACAAAATTCACTTTGTTGCACATGCCTTAAAACTGCAGGAAGACCAAGAAAATCGGACTCAGTAACGGACAATAGAATAACACTGCTAGCAAAAGGGGACCCATTTACATCATAAAGGACCATTGCAGCTTCAATAGATAATGTAATCAGTGCCCCAACTGTTAGAAGTAGATGGCAAGAAAATAATTCACCGGGCAGAATCGCCAGAAAAGTCCCTCTGCTAAAAAAAAATATAAGGGCTAGGTAGCAGTTCGCAGAAAATTTAAAAAACAGCACCACTCAAAATTATTAAAATATTTTATGGAGATGGGATGAGACTAAAATTAATATTTTCGATTCTGATAGCAGAAAGAATGTTCGTCGACCCAAAGGAAAGGAGTTTCAAACTCGTTTTATAAAAAAAAAAATATGATAAAACATTGAGTTGCAAGTGTCATGGTGTGGGGTCGTTTTTCTTGACTTGGGGTCAGACCAATTGTTTTGATTGAGAATATCATAACAAAATAAATTTATCGTGATATTCTTCAAAATCACATGCTGCCATATTTGTATTGTATTTTTATTAAATAATAATTTTACACTTAGATATACAATTATCTTTGAGTTGTGCAAATTTTAAAATAAAGGTAACAGATTTAATTATTCAAGAAAGTAATATAACAATAACAATAGTAATAGAAATAGTAATGATTTTATCCTCTATGATTTGACAATATTTAAATAAATAATAAAAAAAAATAAAATAGAAAAGAAGAAATCCCTAGTTCCCTAATTAGATATTATGCGCAAGGTGAGGTTTTAACTGTCTCTTGAAGTCGCTTATGCTTACAGATCTCCTAATATTGACAGGAAGTGAATTCCAGAGCCTTACTGCGTAGACAAAAAACTGTTTTTTGGTAGTATTATACCTGTATATGGGTAAAATATACGTTCGGCTTTTTTCAGAAGACGCTGGTTGGAGTCTTTGGTAAAGGTAATCCGGTAATTTAGTCTCTTTTAAGCAGAAAAAAAAGGTTAATATCTTGGAGTCTAAGTATCTATTAACATCCATGCCAAGAAAGTTTTTTACATGATTCGAAATATGTTCGTAACGACGGATATTATATACGAATCTGACTGTATTGTTAACAGCTACTTTAAGCTTACGTGTGCTGTTGCTGTCAAGGTCACAGAAAATAGGGTACGCGTAAAAAAGAATCGGCAGCAAAAGTGTTTTTACCAGCATTGCTTTTATTCTAACTGGAAGACATTTACCTATTTGATATAATGCACGAAGAGTCCCATACACTTTACCTACTGTGATTGTTACATGTTCATCCCACGTAAGATGCTGGTTAAAAGTTACTCCAAGATTTTTTGCGCACGTGATATAGTTTAACGAAGATCCGTTAATGCAGATCCTAGGTAGCCTGGATGTATCAATATCTAACCGACTAATTACAATGGCTTGACTCTTATTTGAATTCAGCAACAGCTTGTTCTGACTTGACCATTTATGGATAAGGGTCAGATCTTCATTAATTCGTGAAACTGCGTCTTCCACTAAGTCAATAGGGTAACTCAAGTGCATTTGTACATATGCCGAGGATAATATGCCTTTGATATGGCACTTCTAACAGGAAAATGATCCCAAGGACTCATCAAAGCTGGTGAGTGTTTGGTTGAGAGAACAGGAGGTTTCTGTGTTACCATTGCCTTCTCAGTCCACCGATTGCAATCCTATTAAGAATTTGTGGGGGAAACTAAAGCAGTCCTTGGCAATAGAAACATTCCAAACAAAAACTGACCTTTGGGCGGCGATCCAGAGGCACTGGAATGCAATTCCTATTGAAAGATGCCAAAACTTAATAGCCTCAATCCCTACATTACATATCCGTGCATACATGCATTCCATACGTACATACATAACATACATTAGATATTTACATTTACATACTGTCCGTCTGTCTGTCTGTCTGTCTGTCTGTCTGTCTATCCGTCTGTCTGTCTGTCTGTCTATCTGTATATGTATGTACAATGTACATACCATTTCACGTCTAAACCGCTGAACCAATCGTAATGTGGTATAGAGATAGTCTGGGATCTGAGGAATTACGTATGTACATAATGCAACAAAAAAAACTGCCCGCTAGTTAGCGCTGGAGTCCAGTTATTTACAACTTCAATATTAATTGACTAAAATGATTCATATTCACAGTTTGTGTTGGTATATTGCCTAAAGAGACAACTACAAAATCTGGACTCGATGGGTTGCGCTGGAGTCAGGTCATTAACAACTTCTCTATTAATTTACCAATATGATTCATGTTTACAGGTTATGTTAGTATAGTGCCTAAAAGAATCTAAAACTTACTGTTAGTAAACTAACTATTCGTAGGCATCTCATAGAAGATCAAATTCTTATACGGAGCCATTGAAAAGCGATATTCTTGTATAACATGCATGAAGGGGTAGTTTTACTTCTGCCGCGCGTAGTTTACACACACGATTTTTTTTGTTGCGTAGGGCACTGCGACCTAAAAGATCTTTTGTATCGCAAAGACAGTTAAGGACTGGATAGTTAAGTCACTGGTGGAGACTCTTAGAATTTCTCGGGAGTTAGGATCACTCTGTGGAAATGTTGTCTCCTATGGGTACATAGTGGCATGTTGTCACAAAGAATATGTTCTGCAGTTTCGTCGTCTTACTGAATGCGATCTATTTTGTTTAGGTGATATCGAAGATGGCAATGCCGTGTTCGAAATCTTTTGATATCATTCCTACTGAGGAGTATGTGTTTTATGGATTATTTGTGGAAGGGTTTAGGATCTATTCTAGCCTGGCGAAGACCCTTGGTATTTACTCAATGCGAGACTTACATTTTGTTTTCCAACTTTGAATTTTTAAGTTAATAGCTGAGTTTGGAATTTTGCAAAACGGCTCAGGGCCGGTAAAGGAGTCAGCCGAACATTTTTAGTCAGTTTGTCGGCATTTTCATACCCTCATGTCATGTCAAAACTTGACTTTGTTTCTATGAGAGATGTCTTGGAAGTGCATTGAAGCAGTTCTGGACTGATTTGAAGTATACCAGGTTTGAGCCTAGTACATGAATGAGGACACATTTTATTCCTAATTCGAGGATGACGTTGGCGCATATTTGAATAACATGAATTTCTGCTTGAAATACGCTGGAACTTTGTCGCATTGCGTTGTTATGGATATTCTGGTGTGTGGTTCGAATATACCAGCACCCACCCCGATATCCATCCATATACCACTTGTAACCTTTAAGGTCTTTACGGCTTGGTAGCACCGTATCGAACCTCACACAGTCACACCTAAGCATTAAATCTTAGTTTGGCGGTCATTTACCTCGCAGATCATGTCAAGCTCTGCGATTTCGGAGAGACGTTTAACTTGATCTGTGTGCGCTGTGTTGTTTATCTCTCCTGTTTGCAGTAGTCTGACTATTTTCCGGATTGCCATCTTTTTAATGAAAATGCGTTGAGCAGATTTCTATGCAATGTGGCATTTTTTGCGAACAGGGTCGGGCTTATTAGTCAGCTTCCCCTTCTTTTCTGTTTCATCCCTTATTTATATCACTTCAAAGTTCCTATGTTTCTGTCAAGTGACTATTTCCATTTAGAATAGTGTTCGTGTAACCTTTCGACAGAGTTCACTTTTATGTTCATTTTTCAGTGTAATTTTCGCATCTTTAAAAAAGAAACCGCCCTCCTTATTTCTCTTACAATGAACTTGAATTTTAACTTTCAACTTCCTTGGGACGAATCTTCCCACCATCAAATCAAAAAGTAAAAAACAAAAAAAAAATATTTCAAATTAATTGTCGTCCTTGAGGAATCATCTTCGACGGTAATTTTTGTTTTTCTCCTTCAATCGTTCATCCGAATGGCACTTGCATAACTCAAATATATTTCTTCATTGTACTTACGAGTATTATATTTTTCTTTTTTATTGTTATTTCTTATTTCAGCTCCTTTTCCCTTTTCAGCAAACGGGAAGAAAAACATTTCCAGAGTAATTCATATGAAATGTAATAATAAAAGACAAAAACGGAACCAAGAGCGCAAATATGTTCGCAGGATAAATTCCCTGAATTCAATAATATTTCCAAGAGTAGAACCGTAAAAAAGAATTTACCGAACCGAGAGAGAGTTGAGTATAATATAAATCTTCGTCCCTTTGCCAAAAGGCGTTATCCTTATCATCGCCTAATAACAGACATACACACACACTCCCATAAATAGGGGATTTTTCTTTTTTTTATTTAATACCGATGCCACCGTCACATTTTTTTGTCATTAATATTCATTGTCTTATTGAATCATAAATAATTTAAAGGATGCCGGCGCGCAGAAAAAAATGTCCTTTTTATATTTATTTTATATTTTTTGTCCTTTGGTGGAATATTTTCGTTTGTTTTTTTGTTTGCAACAGAGAGGTGCGGTTTGCCGGAGTTATTCGTTATTAATGGCGGATGGGGGAATTTGGTTCGCCATTTTTTTATTTTTTTTATTTTGATGCGATAAATTGGGGATATCCTTGGGAAATTTCACACAGCGAAATTATGATTTCGGGCTTATTTAGTATTTTATTAGAATTTTATATTCAAACGAAGTTTATCATTTTTTTTGGTGGCGGGAAAATATTGTAAGAGTGGGAGGAGTTAACAAGGAAGGGCCTTAGTTAACTTCTTGATTATCGTTTAGCACGTGCTTTGTGACATGATTTTCGACATGACGTTGGCCTGTGGCATAAACTCGAATTTGAATATTGGATTGAGTTGCAAAGTGGGGAAAAAGTGTTTGGTCAAAGTTTTGTGAATTTGTTTTCCTTTTCCTCTTTGTGTGAAAGTAAATTTTTTTTAAATGGGTTTTGATCCGCCAGTGGCAAGGGGACCGTGACTTCAAAGATCTATTGTACCACAAAGTCAGTTCAGAGAACCAGAAGAGGCTCAATTGTTTTGATAAAGTTGAGGATCTCACTGGTGGAGAATTTACGAAATTCCAAGGGAGTTAGGATTTCTCTGTGGAAGTGTTGTCTCCTGAAGGCACAGAGTGCCATGCAGTCACATAAAATATGTTGCGCAGTTTCGTCATCTTCCATGAATGACCTATTTTCTTTAGATGATATCAAAGATGGCAATGACCTAATTAAAATCCCACTAATCTTCTGATATCATTTCTACTGAGAAGTAGGTTGTTTTTGGATTTATTTTGGAAGGGTTTAATGGCTCTTTTAGCCTGACGAAGTCACTGGGTACTTTCCCATTAAGAGATACACATGTAGTTTTCCCAACTTCTGATTTTTAAGTTGATAGCTGAATTTGGAATGTAATAAAACGGCTCAGGGCCGATAAAGGAATCAGCCGAACCTTTCTTAGCCGGTTTGGCAGCTTTTTCGTTTCCATCAATACCCTCATGTCTGGGCACCCACCATAGTTTGACTTTGTTTCTATGGGAGAGGTCTTGGAGAGTATTGAAGCAGTTCAGGACTGATTTGGAGTCAATCAGGGTTGAGCCTACTGCTTTTATGGCTGCTTGACTATCCGTGAGTATATGGATGAGGACACCTTTTATTCCCGATTCGAGGATTACGTTGGCGCACACTTGCATGGCATGAATTTCAACTTGTTCTTTTTTTATGACAGTTTATGTCAGAAATACTTGTAAACTGATACTGGAAAGCATCTGAAGGTCACTCGACTTAGAAGCATGAACTTTTGGTGGGAGGTTTCTTCGCCTAAGAAAGGAATTCGGGTTCTTGAATAGATTTCTATATCGTCTATTTTTTTTTCTTTTCCTCCAGGTGGAAATCTTCAAAAGACACTTGGAACTTGGAAGACACTTGGAGTTCATCGGTACTAAGCGAGTGGGATTCTTACCGCACCAAAAACACCTAGGAATCGAAACCAATCTTTGAAAAATCGACAAATGATTTCTATTTCTTGAATTTAAATCGCATTGGGGGGAAGTTTAAAGTTATAATATAGTTTTTAGACCATTAGCTCGTGAGGCTTTGTTCTTCTCAATCTCCGAATATTGTCTCTTATATTTAAGACGGTCTCCATCTCGGAGTTAATGTGATTTTAGAGACACTGGTTATGTGAAAGAGCGTGCTTTCTGACCACTTCTGAAATCATGTATATTTGTAGGTCACGATTAAGGATTTCAATCCCGAAGCTAATTTTCAATCCCGGCATTCCGGGATTTAGAAAAATTAATTCTGGGATCCGGGGGCTTCTAAATTTGTTGCCAATATAATTGGCCGCTGAAAACGCTCGCTCCGCTCTGCTTGCGAACTAAATCCAGATGATGTCCTCGGGTACCTCCATTTTCCCAGACAATCAACTCTTTTCTTAGGCACGCTGTTAAATCCGATTCTGTTTGTGTTTCTGGTGAAATGGTTTTCATACTTTGTTAATTTCAGCTTGTAGTTGCTGCTTTAGTGTGAGTTGGATGGGTGGTTTCAATAGATTCACACTGTTAAGGCAATAGTTAATTTCGATCACAAAAAATTAATAATCTAGATTTTAAAAATCAAAAATTACTTAGGTATTTGCTTCAAAGACAGAGAGTATCAAATAAAATCAGCTTTCAATCCCGAAAATCCCGGGATTGGTGACTGGCAATCCCGATATCGCTTAAGAGCAAAAATCGTTCGAGATCCCTAGTCACGATGCAGGTCGCTATTTCCCATGTAGCTAGCGGCATTTATTATTCCACGAAGGACTTCTTTTGGAATTTTTGTATGGTTTCTGTATTTGTTTTCTGTATACATCCCCATAATTGGATGCTCTACGTCTATGTACAGCCCCATAATTGGATGCCGTAGATTCTTTGCTTCTTAGTTTCAACCTGCTAGGAATGCAAATAATTTTAGCTTTAGCCATATCAGTACCATAACTATTATTGGCAATCTGGAGCTCTCTGATGAGGATCCTTTTCTTTCGCTAAATAATTTAGACACTAATAACTGGTCCTGACCAGTTTCATCCCAATCTCCTAAAGAAGTGCTCATCTACTTTATTTCTGACGCTAAAATTTATTTTCAATTTTTCACTTTCATTTGATGACTTTTTCGACGACTGGAAGATTGCTTATATATCCCATTCAAAGAACGGGCTTATTCATTCAGTAGAAAACTACAGGCCAATAAGCCAGCTATCAGTTGTCCCAAAACTCTTTGGGAAACCATTTAGCGCCGTTGCTATTTGTACTCTATATGAATGAATTCCCTCAGCTCTTCAAAAAGTGTGAATATCTATGTCTACTTGCAGATGATTGTTTAATGTTCCAACACTAGATTGGCCTATTTTTAACATGGTGCTCCGAAAACGATTTGGAACTTAGTTTGTTTAAATGTGAAGTTTGCCGATCACACAGTCCTTTGCTTCATTTCTACATATGTAGCTGGAAATGTTGTTTTTACTAGAGTTTCTGAAGTCAAAGATCTTGGAGTTATTCTCAATAACAAGTTAAGCTTTTCAATTTGCATATCGATTACATCGTCTCTAAGTCATTTTCGCTCCTTGGTTTTATAAAAAGAAACTCTGAAGTGTTCCGTGATCCATTTGTTCTGAAAACTCTTTACCTTAATAAGATCTGGGATCTTTCTAAAGTGTTCACTCTTCGCGAGTTGAACGGGTTCTAAAACGCTTCACTCACCTTGCTCTAAGGAGATTCTCTTGCTTAATGGATGAGCAAGCTCTCATGTTTTGATTTCTCGTATGCAAAAAAACATTGCAATGTCTCACAACAATGAGGTTAAGCTCATAAAAAGTTATGACTGGAAATTTGTTGTCTCGTTAGGTCAAATGATTTCGTATTTAAACGTTTTTGGTGTCACTGCGCAAAATCGGATCTTCAAAAATATTTTTCGATTTAATTCGATTAAAGTTGATTAGATTACTGATCACTCTCTTTAAAATAATGAAGATTTTCGCGGAGGTTATAATCCAGGAGATCCTGGGTTTCAAATTTGTATAGCAGAAGATTTTAGAAGAAGTCAATCCAGCGTTTCCAGAATATTGAGTAAATTTGCAGACGATATAGTGGAGAAAACGAGTTTTGGATCAAATTTCCTATGAGGAAAATGACTCTGAAAAGAACTTATGGTAGCTTGAAAACACCTTTTCGTCATACTCAAAAACGTTGATCTAAATTTCTACGATTTCAATGGCAAATTCGGACCCCCTTTTTGTTAATTTCTTCAGCAAAGAATATGAATTTTTAATCAGTTTTTCTTCTAAATCTTTGATAGTAATCATTCCTTTATTATTGTAGATTGTGAGGAAGAGCCAGTATGAGAAGAGAGAGCCTCTTTGTGTGTTTTGTTTGGCGTTACAATGCTTGATATACATTTATATTAGATGACTTTTTTGGCGTGAGAAAAACTTTTTGCGCAATGGAAAACACAATCACAAAATTAAATAACAAATAGATAATGCACCGGACGTTTTCTACGAAATTTATGTATGTATAGTATATCAGAATTGGGATTTAGTTTTCCGAAAAACGAAACTTTTGCACTACGTATCTAATTATGTGTTATTTTAGCTGACTTTTCCTGGACCGATCAAGAAAACCACGCCTATTCACTATAATGATACAGAACTTTGAGTTTTTAAAATTATGTTGCGATCTATGTACTGTACATATGTATGTACTTACTTCTATATTTTCATTCAATTAATTAATTAAGTTAACTAGTGTGGATGTCTCAAGGCCCGGCTCGGTTTACGATACGACTCCAAAGTATTCTTTACTTCTTAATAAACCTACATGTGTCCTCATCGCTGGAGACGGTTACGCAATCACTCCTTTTATAATGACGCCATTTGCAAGAATATCTCCTATTATAGAAGAAAATTATGACAGTGAGTGTACTGACCAAAGACCGGGTAATTACCGAACGTGTTTTTGGCCAGTTAAAACGGAGGTTTCCCTGTCTACAATACAAGCTAAAAATGTCCACACAAAATACACCAAAAGTAATTCTGCCCTGCTTTGTTTTGCATAACGTATCGAAACTTTTCTTAGACGAAGACTAAAGTAGAGATAACTACGAAGAATAACAAGTAACACCAATTGAAGACACCTCTTCCGATTCCTCTGGAGTCTAGAAGCGGTGCCATCTTAAAGGAACAAGGAGAAAAGGGAAGAAATTAAATCGCATTTATATTGTTCAACCAAAGTATTGTTTAATTTCTAAATATTTATGTAAATATATATTTTAAAACCGTAACTTAGAACAAAAACTCAATTTGCAATTTCATTCAATAAAATGAATGAGACTCATACAATGGACTGAGACAAAGGTTTTGCATACCAATTTGAGCTTTATCTCATTGCAGCCGCTTAGTCCCGGTACCTTTGCTCCTCTCACATCTCAGTCTACTGAGATTGAGCGAATGCTTTTTGCATACGACCAATCACCCCAATTATGCAAGTCGTATCTCGTATCTCACTTCAATTCGTACTCGCATCGTATTGTATTTCGTTTGTTATTACGCAAGTCGTATGCGTTGAATACGACTCCATATAAGTTGCCGCATGTTAGCAACGCATTGCGTCGCACTTCAAAATGAACTTTTTCCTGTCAGTACTGGTATCCTTGCCGGCGAGGTCAAGGAGATGTCTTATTACAACTGCTCCCGAAAGATGTCACCACAAACTCAATAGATTTATTCTTTAATGAGCACATGAAGGAATATCCTTAAAAGGAATTATATTCACAGATTGTTAAGATATAGTTGAAACGCAATAAGTGCCAAATTCATTGTGTATGTATGTATGTATATATGGATGTATTTTCCGAAATTTAAATTACAATTTTCTAACTAAAAAAATAATGGACCATTGCAGTTTAATAAAACTATTCTGTTGACAACCATTTGTTCATCTTTTAGATGAACGTGCAGCACACATCTGTCTTTTGCGATGCCGACATTAATCTCCGTAGCATATACCAAAGCTTCGAATTGGTTGCTGTTTTTAAGTCTTTTAGAAAGTAAAAGTAATTTAAGTAGTACAATAACTTCGAAAAACATTAAATTGTTTCCATTCAAGAGTATACAATTGTTTATTTTTCATGTTCGTTGAATTTCGTATAGAGTCACTTAAGAAATCGCAGCCGAAGAAAATACCACTAAAAACGTTCAAAATACGACTAAATACGACTTGCATAATAGCTGATATCAGCCGAAAGTCGTATGCGATGGCATCCGATTCTGTTGACAGCTGAAAAGTCATTAGCGTACGAGTATGTTCGTAGTGACACGACTTCCATAATAACAAAATACGACTATGTTCGTATGTGACTCTCAAATACGACTTGCATAATTGGGGTGAATGTATACAAAAGAATCGACATGGTAATATCATATAATAATAGAGCAAATTGCTTGCCACGTATATTCCCACATCTGCAGGAAATGTAATGTAGTGTTTTTGAATTTAACGATTTTTAGGTTACAGTTGTCTGTCGGCACCTTCTTGTCGCCTACAAATTTGGCGTTTTATATATAAAAACGCATGAAAAACTCATTTTGTGTTGCAGCGCGTGACAGCGAGGAATGAAAAAAGTTAGAAATGTATTCTAAACGGATTGGCGAAGACAATTAACAAAAAAAAACTTTGTGCTTTATTTTATTAATAATATTTTTTTTTTGTATTTAAATTCCTTTTTAATTTTATCCTGGAGTTTTTTGTAATAAAATATTTTAAAACGAAACAGTCTCCTTTTCATTTAAAGCTGAACACATTCTTTAATATACTATGTCGGAGAAATGCATTATGTAACTAATTATAAATGCATGAATTACATAATACATTAAAAAGAATGAATTCTATAATGCATTCTTAAAACACTTTCAGGTAATCGATTATTTTCCTAGGGCATAGTCTGTGTTAAGAATAATGAATTCTGGAATCAATATTGTATATATTTATATAGCGATTGATTCCCTGTTCGATTCCAATAGATTACCTTTTCCTGCTGGGTTGTGCAGTGAACTCCTTTTTAGTATACAATTATATGCTCCAAGACCAAGCAGAGCGCTGAGAGAACGACATTTATTTTTACCTCCGGCACATAGAACTAATATTATGGATTGTCTGAACCGCTAACTCAGTGCATCTTTTTATTCAATTTGGTCGATAATAAGCTAGATTTAACCTCAAATCGGGATTGCTTTAAACGCAATGCTCTTGATGTATTAACTTTTAATTTCATGTAATAAATGCCAATTTATTGTATACTATTCTAAGCTATCAACTTTTGGGCTATTATACTTAAGTATTTACTGTATATACCTATATAATATTTTACTGTGGAATCTGTTATGGTATTCTGCTTGCTAAATTAAATTAATAAATAAAAATACAAAACAAGTTCGAAAATTTCTGCAGGACGGACGTTCTTAAAAAGTTCTGTCCTCCGATGTCTTACGCTTTGCAGAGTGCACATATCCTATATTCCTATCACCCTTACAACAAAATAAGCCACATGACTTCCTTACTTGCTATTCACTAAGACGAATTCCTAGATAAATACTCAAAAGGAAAATCCAAATCCAATTCTCAAATCCCGTTCATTTTCGTTCACTCATCACCACACCCAAATAATTACTTCCACTCGACCACATACTGTTTTAGCGTTATTACATCCACCGTAATAAAAATCCTCATAAAGGACCAAGAAATAAAAAAAAAAGAAAAACCAAACCATCCATTCAGCAATTCAATAACCACCAAAACAGAAATCCCGAAATAAAAACGTCCTTTAGCCATTTACAACGCAAAAAAAAAAACAAAATAATATTAAGTCAATCGAAATTGTTCTGTTTCCTAACTGATGAAAAGCAATCAAACCAAATGGACTACGATTGTCATCAATTCTCGAGCACTTAAAATGGGATTCAATAAATGCCGCCATAAATATGCAACACAGCCAAGCGGAATGAAATGTATCGGAAATGGATGGCGGACGCGGTTGGAGCTACGCCGTGAGTGAATTGAAATTGCCGTCATTCGGAGGCGAAAAATGTCTATAAAGGCGGACATAATGTCATTAAGCCGAGTCACGTGGTTCTTTGGATTCATCAATAATGTGTTGGCTAAGGTACTGACAGCTGTCACTCAAACTTTTTTTGGTTTTAATGCAGTTAGTCAAGATGAGTGCTGTTACTTGCATTGTTTTCGAATTTTTCAATTTGGGCTATAATTTATTTCCTATCTTCTTTTCTGGTTAATGCTATCAATGTGACGTTTCATTGCTAAAAGTAGGTAGCGGTTATTTTTGAATAACTGCAGCTCATTTTGTGACATAATCTACTCGTACTGAGACAGATTCTTTACGTTACGATTCTTAAGGCAGTTACGTAATTCATGTATAGCTGCTAATTTCAATACAAACAGTTATGAGAACGCGTTAGAATGATGCGATCGCATTTCACACGTAACGTTAATCTAGGTTACGTAACGTTTTGACGTTAAATGGAAGAAATACGCTTTGCCTGACGTTTCGCCCTAGGACGCCCTCAGTTACATGCAATGATGCTATGCCTCTGGCTGCACTTTCGAAAGCGTGCAGTAGCTAAACGGCATAAGCAACAAGCGAGTTGTCCCAAGCTAACCTAGCAAAGCCGGCTGTGCCGTTAGCCTGCAATGATGCTACTTGCTGACTGCACTTTCGGAAGCGTCAGTATTGAAGAGCATGTGTGTTTGCAACGTGATCAGTTGTTGTTGTTGTTTCTGTTCTCGCAGTTCTTCCTATTGTATGTAACATCCGTAATTATGTTAGTTGTAAGTGTTATATTAAGTAAGTGAATTAGTTTAGTTGGTGGACTACTATGGAAGAATAAAATTGAACTTTTAAGACAATTATTTTTTATTTAAAAATGCCCTCTTTTTTTCAATTCTTTTTCTTCGCTTGGTGACGACTCATTACTCCTCGGGCGCACTGGATTCGCACTAATGCGTTCGACGTCTGCCAGTGCTACACTGAAAATGCGCGAAAATTGCTAGTCTATGTTCGATGTGGAGTGTGGACACTGGTTCACTGGTTCACTGGTAACACGGTGATTTCCCCAGTGCAACAAAAAATTGCTGTCAAAACATTAATTTATTTTTCATTCTGTTGGTATTGCTCAGTGTGCTTGTGTTTTTTGTGTTCGATTAAGATTGGTTTATAAAACAACAAAATAAATAAGCGCAATATATACACAAAAATTAACAAAACTTGCTTTATTTTTAGTTATTAAAGAATGACAGTTGTCAGCGCGAATTCTTTTTATTCGATGTATCGTGGGTTGTACTGTGTTTTTTTTGAAAACCACGAAAATATACTGATACTAGTCAGAGCGCCCTAAGGCTGGGACATCGAACAAAGCTATTGTTAACATTATTTCATTTTGTCAACTATTTTCCGACTTAAAAAAGTGTTTAAGCTCCGTTTGAATTATGGTTGACCATTTTAAGGAATTTAGTTGCTTGGTGTCACAAATTGACTGAGTTGATTTCAGACAAATTAAATTGATATCTAGGCAAAATCTTTGAAGACTTCTGCGCATATCAGGGAAAGGCTTAAAGCCGATCAAGGGCTTTGATTTGAAGCAAATCGACCGAATGCTTAGTTGCGAGATTTAAGAGCCATATATGCCATATTAACACGGATTTGAAGTCCATCAAATGCAAAATTTTTCATGTCATAGACTTTTTTTTTTTTATAATTCACGCGCGCTAAAGGGGTTATGAAAACCCTTAAAATGTCTTGCACAGCGCGGGCCAAGGGAAATTTAGGGAGGATGAAAGAGGAGATACCGATGCGCATTGGTCTTAAATGCTTGTAAATCGTAACGGGAGGGAAAAATCGTGTTTGGTAAAGCATTCCACATTCGTGTTGAGCGGTTAAAGAAAGTATCTCTATATTTTACTGTAAGTCCGAAGTTGGGCTTAAGGGTAAACTGATGGGAATTCCTTGCGAGACGTTGAAGGGGAGGAATGCAACTGTCTATTTCGCTGGAACGTCCTCTATGTTCTGAGTACGCGATTCAGTTAATAACTGTAGACGAAACTTGAACACACCACTACACTCCTGAAACCAATAAATAATTTAAACCATTTACAGCGAAGGGTGAATCGGCAAACTATTTTGTCGCGGATAGTCATGGGATTTTGTTTATCGACTAACTTAAAAAGGGAACAATTATTACAGGAATTATTCCTACTCATTAAAAGCTACATTGACGACCGCTGCTTCTACGTACAACACAGAGACGAGCACTCAAATCTTCTTAAAGTAGAAGCTGGAGTTCCCCAAGGAAGTGTTCTAGGACCTTTATTATACCTAATATATACATCCGACATTCCTACACCTCAGACAAGAAACGCAATGATTGCTACTTTCTTAGATGACACAGTAATAATTACTTCGCACAAAATTCTCGAACAGGCGATCTCTGAATTCGAAAATCATCTAGAACTTCTAGACATTTTATCCAACTGGCTTAAAACATAGGGCATATAAATAAACGAAGACAAAACAGAACTAGTTATATACACCACAAGAAAAATAACAAATCCTCCAACTATTAAACTTAGCGACAAGACAGTAACTTCAGCGAAGTTACAAGAAATAACCAGAAAAAGAATACTGAAGCGCCTTAGACCATCAGACCTAACTCAGAGACTTTAATAAAAATTATAACAAAATGTAATCTTAACATTTTGAAATTCGTAAGCTACAAAAATAAAAAAAAACTCACCTTATTGTAAAACAAAAGTATGTAAAGGCACTGGCCTTATAAGCTATCATATCATATCCTGTAACAACAATTACTAGGTGTCCAATTTGGACAGATGTAAATAACTAAAGGAAATAAAAAAAAAAAAATTACAGGGACATACTACACGCATGATAAATTAATAAGCTTAACGCAGAAATTGCGAAAAAACGGTAGAACTTAAATAAAATGGTCGCCATGGCAAAACTACATGAATGAGTGTTCGAATTTATTGACCATCACCCACCGTTTTCACCATATGTAGCCCCCAGTGACGTTTTTCTGTTGCAATAATTTAAGCCATTTTGAACTTAAACCGGTTGTGAGGCTGAGCCATCACAAGACACTAGGAACCAGATCGGGCCCATCGCGATACCCTGGCACCTGAACCACCACAATTTCCTCAAAGCATTTTACTTTCCTGGACAATTTTGGCCTACCTCCTCCAGGTTACTGAAGAAGAAGCTACCCAAAATGCTCCTGCGACTATGTGCTAAGCACTGACATTTACATAGAACATGTTCAATATCTTCGGCTACACTTATGCCATTTCAGTATCTGCAAATATCCGTATACGTGAGTCCGAGCCTTTTGGCGTGTTGGCCCAGGAGTCAATATCCGGATGAAAGATATTCCTATTGCTATTCTTATTTGTGCCCTGCTAGGTTGGTCTACCGCCGGCCAAAGTGCATTAGAAACCTTATTTTAGACCATCTATGGTCAGCTCTTCTCATAAGACTAAAAAAAGTCTTTTTAGACGAATTTATTTCGGAGTTCGATTTAGATGGATTCGACTTCTATTAGTATTTCGGCAATCTCTGTGCACTTCAGTTAAAAATTTCTGTTTTTTTTGGTAAATTTTATTAACGAGGACGGTCGTCTTCTTCACTAGTGGTGCGGGTATGCATCTACATATGTATTCCTTTAGCAAACAGTGTTCTGTTCTAATTTTTAGGGGTGACTCTTTTTTTTCTCTGTAGATTCAAGGACTTCCCCTAAAAGAAAAAAATACTTCCGTTAATTGCGAGAAAACAAAAAACTCACCAATCCACCCACGAAAACACTCAACTCCCAACCATTTACAAAAATTACCGAAAAAAATCTGTTCAACGACTTTGCTCATTTTCACTTTGCCAGAATTCTGGCGAAACCGTCACACATTATCCGAAGACAAGACATGCCAATAACATACTCCCTCCTTACGCTAAATGATATCGTCTTCAAAAAAGGATGTCAAGGACACCCTTCTGCCTGCTCCCTCCGTCGAAAATGTAATGAGTTGTCTTGACAACTAATTACGGGATTACCCCACAAAACCATATTGAGTCGGAGGGTATGCCAAGGCAAACCCTAGACCAAGACTCAGACGTAGAGTGAAGTTACGACAAATGTCAAAATGTGAAAATTTCCATTATATCCCCATCCGACCCTTGTTAGTTGTGTACTCGTATATTCGAGTGTATGCCGAAATCCCATTCAGTAAATCAGAGCTAAACTCTCTGCTGCATGTTTCGTAGATATTTTGCCTTTTAAAGCCGTAATATTGGATCCGTATATCCCTTGTAACGTGTTACATATCATTAGAAACATGATGAGCGCTACGATAAAACAACTACATACTCGTACATGTACAGCATCGGTAATGATTGCGATGGCGATGGCGATGATGATGATGATGATGATGATGATGAGGGTAGCAAGGATTGATGGTAATATTCTGTCGAAGTGCAGTTAAATCCTTACGAATGAGTCCGAGATTACAACGGAGACAGGCAGACAGACAGACAGATGTTGCCAGCGAAAAGGGACATAATTAGCTTTTCGCTTGGATTTACTTCAGTTGGCAGGATTCCCATTCTGAGGGGTGAGGAGGGTGAAAATATGTTAGATTTTTGTTGTAGCTCCTTCGGTTTGGAGTGATTTAAAAACTGAGACATCTGGTTCGGGATTTTTAAATTTATGGAGATTAACATATGCGAATGGCATTTTTGAACGTTATGGATGCCATCTTTGGATACAATTGACTCTAAGGATTTTTTTTTTGATATTTCATTATTGGTTTTTTAGGGCTCAGAATAGAGTACATTTTTGTGATTAAAGCTAAGGATCGGATTAACTGGAAAAGCTTATTAGGTAATGCGTGGATAAATATTTTCACAGTATTATTGTAGTCTCTTTCAAAGTTTAGAATTTTTTCAAAGCAGTCCTGGCCTAGAACCTCTGTGAAGTAAATAATGATTGAAGGAATAGTTGTGAACTGCGTCAAGCTAGTTGGTTCTTCAATTTGGGGCTGCAAATGATTGGTTCCTTACATTTATGTCCTTTAAGTAGAATTTTAACGTCTACCAAAGCATTTTTCTCCTGAATAGCCAGACTGTGGCTATTGCAATAGCATTGACAGCCTCACATAAAGATATTTAGATAACAATAAGGTAGAGTAATCTATCCTATCTACGCCTGTCAATTTTAGTGGTTGTTAAAGCGATAGAGGATATTGATATTTACATCGACAGCCAGGCTGCACTTAAGCCGCTAGAATCGTGTACTATTAAATCGGCAATAGTCAGGAGCTGCCGCACAATGCTGAGGGCATTATGCACGCAGATCCGGGTAAGACTATGTTGGGTGCCTGGTCACTCCGGGATAGAAGGCAACGAGTTTGACGATGAGTTGACAAGAAAAGGGTGAGCTACCATTACCCGAGGCGGTGAGTGTTGCTCCACCACTTTGCTGCATCAAATCAAAGGTAAAGGATATGTTTACTAGAGAGCTCACCACAGATGGTCTAACATTGTAGGACATAGGGTTTCCAAGCCACTTGGGCCGGCGTTGGACCGTAAAAAGATCACTGAAATCCTTAGACTTAGCAGAGCACAAAGGAGAATAGCTATAGGAATAATATCCGGGCACTGCCTTCTGGGAAAACACGCCAAGAGGCTCGGACTTAAAGACACGGATATTTACAGATACTGCAATGATATAGGTGTATCAGAGGATATCGCACATATTCTGTGTGAACGTCAGGGTATAACAGTAATCGCAGGAACATTTTAGGCTCCTACTTCTTTAGTAACCTGGAGGAGGTAGGAAGAATCAACCATAGACTCGTTCTAAAATTTTGCAGGGTAATAAAATGCTTTGAGGAAACTGTGACGGTTTAGGTGCCATCCTTAGATACATTCTAGGGGATCGCGATGGGCCCACTCTGGTACCTGGTGTTTTGGGATGGTTCGGCCTCTGAACCCCTCGCAACCTAACCTAACCTAACATAAACCGATAGAGACCCTAAATTACTTAATTTACTGGAAAAAGAGATAGATTTTTCGTTCCTATCCTCACGAAATAAGGCCAACACTCTTTGAAGCACTGCAGGTAAATTAAGTTAGCACGCGTTTTCTTTCAAAAATTAACTCACTAAGTATGGCGTAATCTGTCTCTGATATGAAGACGTGGGGCTATTATTTCCAAATAGCTACAGACCTACTCGAAGGGTCCCTTTAGTGTTTTAAAAGGGTTTCATTGGATAAAAGCTCATACAAGTATTTGATCTTTTCTTTAAATTTTATAATTTTTATTGTCAAGAGCTACAAGAGATTTATAAGCGAGTCTTACTGCTCTCTGTACATAGAAGCGATCCTTTAGTCGTGTGGGAAAAAATGGGCTGGTATGGCTTTTGATTCGGTTCTTGCAAAGTTGTATCAGTAACCTTTTTGGAATAATGGTTTCTGAGAGTAAACTTTAAAGTTTATCTGTTATACTCTAAGTATAAATTTTATTAGGTATTCCACAGTTGACAGATAAATGTAAGGCTAGTGCGGCATCTTAACGTAAAGGGTTTTCCAATAAGAGGATTTATTTTTAATTATCATTTTTCATAACATTTGTTACCCCATTTCATCGATAACGGCACAGATGTTGACTGTCAGTGCTTCGAGCTTAGGGATTTTTACAGAGGTTACCTAAAATAATGAATATTAACAAAAAAATAAGTAAGCGTTTTCCCCACGTAACAGTATATATAACTTTGCTTATGGCTCTGGTGTTACACAACAACTTGGTTACGACCACGTAACCAAACAAACATCCAATGTTATAGATCTTATGTTTTGCGTGGAAAATGCTTACGATTGGCATGCAGAAATATCACAGTCATTATTCTGGGATTAAAGCTGGGAAGCTGATTCATTGCCTCGTATCAGGAGAACCTAGCAGCAGGAGTCTACTTTAACACGTTGTTGCCATTGTTCGATGTAGGGGTGACTGTGACTGTAAAGTATGGTGTAATATCCAGGGAACATCTAATCAATGACTTGACCGATTGGGATTATCTTTATTTAGCCAGTCGGTTGCATAAGTCAGTAACAGAATTGATAGCTCCAGCTATTGGGGCTCCTTCGATGTTACCTGGACGATTTAGTGAATTGTTTAAGACTATTTCTAATATAAGCTACAATGGAGATTTTCGAATGATTTTCGGTGAGTAAAGTGCAAAATATATTCAGGCCCAATTGGACGAGCTCCTTACATTTTATCACCTTATTCTGGAGCTGTTGTCACAATTCATTGCATTGCATTGAAAACACTAAGAAAACATTTTTTGAGCAGGATAAATCTGATAAAGCTCTAGACTCTAGAGTCTAGATTCTAGCACTAAGTTTGCAGAGGAGATTTGAGGGAAATTCTTTATTTAAGGGAAGTTATTTGGAAATTGTAATTGTAAAGGTAAGCTTTACGATCTCATTACTATGTACAAACATGACATAGTGTGGCGCAGTGTAGCACAATCATCTCAGAATATACCAATCGCTGGCTGATAAATGCAAAATCTCTTATCTACAGTTATGGAAAAGCTTTAAAGACATTTAATTGAGTTAGAGCTGTAAGTCTAGTTTTTCTTTTGCGATATTACTCGTATTTCTGTGGGCACCGTAGCGCAAGTAGTTAGTGTGTATTGGGTTCGAATCCCGCCGTAAACACCTAAAAAGTTTTTCACAGTGCCCACCTCTTCCGAATGCCTGACAAGCATTCAAGAGTATCATTTGTCATGTAAAGCTTCCCAACTCGCCGTTCGGAGACGGCAGAAAATTGTAGTTCCCTTCCATTCGTGCAAAAATATAACGCGCACACACAAATGGTTGCGGGAAGCTAGGCTTGGTTCTACCTAGGACTGCTGAAGCCAAATATTTATTTTATTTTACTTGTATTTCTGTAGAGTTTAAAGAAAATAAACCAATGAATTCAACTGACCGGGCAGCATTGGCATAAGCCAATTTTGATCACCATTACGAGAGATGACTCGGGCAGGAAATTTATTTCACAAAAGAGAGGTTTCGCCGCTTGTGTGGCATATAACGTTGTCTTGTTTGAAGTATACATCGCCCACATCTATACCTTCAAGTTTCGAACATAAAAACTCATTGGTCATGATTCGATAGCGCAATCCATTCACGGTAACAGCTGCATTATTTTTATTTTCCAATCGAAATAGGGCCCAATGATGCCTCGCATCAAACAATAATCATTCTTGGATTTTCTGATATGTGCCTTATCGTTCAGAACGATTTATCGGCGAAATTCAAAAATCTATTTCAAGCATTTCCATCACTAAATTGACAAATTAATGTCGCTGCTGATAGTCGACAGTCTTAAGTCGTTGCGTCAACTGAACCTCATAGGCTTAATGTCCTTAGTCTTTATGCGAAATTAGGTGCAGTGTTGTTTGTGATTTAACCAGTTCATAAGATTGAGGTGGAATCGGTAAAACTGGGTATTTAGCCACTTCGAGCTACACCAGCAATATTTCCAGTTCTTCTTGCGCGATGGGCACGATTTCGGTTATTTACATCACAAGGTTAGTGAGGGTGAGGAAGAGATCTCGCTCATCACGTAGGCTTCGAGTCGGGCCCGTTGTGTATTTAAATCACAAAAATGTCGTAATATCTCATATTTAACAATTGCTGAGCGAGAGGATGCTTCACATCGACCGAGAATACTTTTAACCTTACGAATAGTTTCAGCGAAGTTTTCATCATTTTGGTAGTAGATTTTAAGAATTTCAATGCATCGTTCAATTTCTATTAATGACTTAGCTTTTGCTTATCGTCTGTCAACCACCCGATTGTTATAATTATGAATTTGAATACTAGTAAAGTTGTGATGCGTGGATATTTTTATCGATTTTTGATGTGTAAACATCTAAGCGCGCGTTAGTAAAATTTCCAGTGGGATAATTCCGGGAGTTTGCCATACGGGGACGAAAATTCGAACGGGTGCGCAGTTGACTGCTGCGCATGGAGGAGATGCAATGAATATATGCGATGCGTATAGATAAATAAATGATTGGCTTGAATTTTATCTATTTATTTATTTATTCATTCATCTATCGAGTTTTCTCTTACAGATTGCTTAAAACTAATACAACTTAAATTTAATTTGTATTCATAGTTTATTCAATTGTAATTTAAATACATTTCTTGTAAGATTTAAGTCTAATTTAACATTTAGTTCATTAAGTAATTTCATACATCTTGTAAATGGTTCATTAGTATGTACTGTAGTTATATCTATGAAGGGGTATATAAAACAAATTTCTGGGTCGAATATTTCTTTTTATTTATTTATTTATTTATTTATTTATAGTCTATAAGTACAATTATTGGTATAATTTACTTTCTTAGAGCTAATGTTCCTGGAACATATACAGTAGACGCTCGATATAGTGAACTAATAAAAACCAGGCCTGTTCACTGAAGCGAGATTGTTCATTGTAACGAGCGTGGATTCCTTGAAGCAAATTTTATCAAAATGTGTATGTTTTACGTACAATTCATCGAAAATAGAATATAATTACAATTTTTCTTTGCGATTACTAAAAAACAAGCCGATATTTATAAGAAAGAATATCTTATTTTTAACAAAAACAACTCTTCCGTAAAAAACATAATACATTCCATGTACTTAAAAAAACAAAAATACAACAAACTTAAGCTGTGCTTAAGTGACATGGTCACAAAGAATATCGTTCAAAAAATACCAAAGAAGCAACACGCACTTTGTTTTTGCACTAAAAACAACCACAAGCTGTGCAA
Organism: Brachyopa scutellaris; assembly: GCA_949775065.1. Classification (NCBI taxonomy): domain Eukaryota; kingdom Metazoa; phylum Arthropoda; class Insecta; order Diptera; family Syrphidae; genus Brachyopa; species Brachyopa scutellaris. The sequence goes on from OX459114.1 coordinate 17,128,466, forward strand.
CGAACAAGTTTGTTCACTATTTAGAATAGCCTGTATAAAATATTATGTGTTCACTATTTTGGATTGTTCACTATATTGATGTTCACTATATCGAGCGTCTACTGTATATTCAGATAATTTAATAAAACGGGCATTTTATGTGCAACAATACATCATAAGCAAACATAATACAATTGACAAGGCGATGTTTTTCCAGCGTAACCAGACCAATCAAGGCACATCTAGTGGAGTAACTTGGCATTTCTGGCAAATTCCATTTTAGTTGTCGAACCAAAAATCCCGTAAAAGATTTTTGAACTTTTTCAATTCGATTTTTTGAAACTGTGTAAAGTGGATCCCATATAACTGAAGCGAATTCCAATTGGGGACGGACGGGTGAAGTATAAATTGCTTTAATTGCATAAGGACTCGAAAACTCTGAAGAATTTCTTTTGCTACAATAAAATCAATATTTAACGAAAAATTTAACTTTTTAACAAATACTACTCCAAGATCTTTCACTTCCAATAGTCTATCCAAAGTAGTGTTTGATATACAATAATCAAACAAGGTAACTGTTTGCGATCTATTAAATGAAAATATATTACATTTCTTAATATTAAGCAAGTGAAAATTATTTTTACAACAATCTACTATTTTATTAAGATCACTTTGTATCTTAAGACAATCCTTCATACTTTTTATTGTAGAAAACATTTTAAAATTTTCTGCAAATAAAAACCATTTGTGTATTGCAACAATAACGGTAGTTCGTTTACATAAATCAAAAACAACAAAGGTACAAGATGGCTACCTTGAAGAACACCAGATGAAACAAATATTACTTTGATTATTAAATAGCTGGAAATACACTTAAGAAGAGTCGACTGAAATCCAAAATGTTCAAGTTTATGTACAAGCAGTGGCATACAAAGACTATCAACAGCTTTTTGAAAGTCTGTAAAAATGACATCCACTTGAGAACTAGATTCTAGAGCATCGGACACATATTTGGTAAGCAAAGATAAATTTGTGGTTGTTGACCTACCACTTACAAAACCATGTGAACATAGACTGGTTATAATTTACTTTCAATCCAATGAAGTGGAGCTATACACCCCCATCCGCGTGATGTTTACACATAACGCGGGACTGTTGGATACAGTCGCATCATTTTTTTTTTATTCTTTTGGCAGTTCGAACTTAATTATTCCCAATAAAAATATATTCACCTTTTCTGGGTTCCCTTCGTAATTCTCATCGAGATTCGAGACTCATATAGAATGCCTCCTTCCTTGGTCCAATGAAAATGAAAGTATCTCTTCCCAACGGCACACGTTTCAAGCACTGTTCAGCTGGCTAATTAAAATGAAATAAAAATGATCCCTCCCGAGGATTTGTTTTTATGTTTTTTTCTTTTTTCACAGCAACCCATGTGACAGGACACACTAACCATCTGGGGAATTTATCTGAACGTGTTTTTTCTCTCACATCCTGTGACTTTAACATTTTTCATCACAGAAGGACATTTGGATTCGCACCGTCCACAAATGTCTCTTTTGAAATTCAGCAAACATGAAGGTTAAGTGAATAATTACCGATGTCATTGTGGCAGTTAGACACATGTCATGATTGTCCCTTGTTCATTGTGGTCCAGTTGCTATTCAGAGGTGAAAATCTCACTTTGACCGACCTCATGTGCTTTTAAATTGTTAGACAAAGCGCAAACATTTGTTAATCCTTTCGTGGCCGTTGATGATTTTCTATTTCGCTAGCAAAAACCGTTCCTTTGAAATATCACAAAAGGTTGTCAATATAAACCTAAAAATGTTGATTTTCACCCCACTCGGAAGCATCCTATATTCCTGTATAGAAGCAGTCCTTTTAAATTGTATTTTCATTTAATTTTTCTTTGTCCGCCTTAGGCATGATGCATGAATCACCTAATTCAAAATATTCTTGCTTCCATTGAATTTGTCCCATTCCACTTTAGAGACAAAAAAAAAAACATGGACATGTAAGCGACGTACATAAATAAAATTTGAAGATTTATGCGATAACATAAGACGCGCACCGATATTAGAAGCAGACAAGCCCGTTGGCATCTGATTAATTTCAGACAGGAACACGAATTTTCAATAAATCGTAATTCAGATTTTTCAGAGAATTGACATAGCACCCATACTTGCATAGATTTTGGGAATTTTCCCCACACCGTCTTGGATTGATTTTCTCGCGAATTTTTCTATTAATTTATATATTCCTCTGTCGTTCGGGTTGAATGTGGATTTTTCTTCCCCCTTTTTTTTAAGATTAAGCAAAACACAATATCCTTTCAGTAAACAACTAAAATTCGGCACAGGATGTAGGTACTCTGTAGTCTGAGTTATCCTGCCATTCCGATGCATACATTAAGTCTCATATCGTAAAGGAAAATAGAATCCAGTTGTTTATTATGGAAATGAGACAGGAAGGCGAATTCCACGACCGCATGTAAAATGATCCCCCTTCCTGTGGCAATCAGAAAATCTGTCAACTCGTTTTGCATCAATCAAGTTCGTGGCGCTGCTGCTAATTAATTCGATTATGTGTGTGCACAGGGATGAGGGTGGTTGGCTGGCTGTTGGACGCATACTTTACAGGCTACGTCCTGTCTGCTGCGGTGGTGGACTTTGCATTGTAATTATCAATCAATTTGATGTCGCTCAAAGGGGTGATATAATAATTAATGAATATCTTCCTGGTTAGCGGTGTTTATCGAATATTTTGACAAACACACGAAAAGGATTACTGTGGCTGTAGATAAGCCAAACTGTGGCGAAATGTGAATAGCGACAGTGTGCTGATAGCGCTCCTTAAAATGTTGCAAAGAATTGAAAAAATTGGAAGAAATCACCATTTTAAAAGAGTTCAGTAGAAACTGTGGAATCAGAAGATGATGAGTTTCAAGCAGAAGAAGGTGCCCACGCTAGATACTGGAATATCTATAGTGAAGCTAGATCTTAATTGGATTTCTTTTGATCCCGAAGATCCTAGACCAACGTCTAAGTCTAATTTGAGCCTTCAGTAAGGGCTCACTATAACGGAAAGTAATATCCCGAAGGTAAAGAATCAGAGAGATATTTGAGGAAAGAGAGCCGGACTAAGTTTTCATATCTTTAGATGGACAAAGCAGTAGAGTGAAATATAAGTCTGCAACTGGGCCACAAAATCCTGACATAGTTAAGTCACTTAGGAGAAACAAAATCACACCGCTCGTATGCCTCTGCACTTTAACCATTATTCGTATGGGAAAAACCATTCTACTGAGGTGGTTCCTCACAATCAGTTTGAAGGAGCTTCCTGAATTATTGAAATTGCACTCGATATTGGTGATTTTTTGAGAAATAGCGGAGTAGAGTAAAGAAATGAACAAACTTGACCGCTGCATGGGTCTTAGGGTGACTTGTCGTAGTCTTAATGGCAACTTGGGGTCCATTCTTATATCGCATCGTCACATATTATAATGTCGTAATAATATGAGGGAATATAGGTAACGAGTGTGCCCGTGCGAGAAGTCTCGCAAGCGAAAATCCAACCGCCATAATCCAAAATATGATTTCCATCTGTCAACAAATATTTCTCATGAATTCCATATAGCAAATATATCAACCAAAAAGAATTACCTCTTAAAACATCAAGCACTTCAAATATGATTTCCATCTCTCAACTCATGTTAATCCCATGGAACTCATATGGGAAGTGTTTATTCTTTTGGAAATTAATTTTGGGTAGAATATTTGTGTTGATATATTTTTTAATTTGTTAAAGTGAAAGCGCAATTCATCGGTGCTCCAGGACACCTCATTTGTTAAGATTGATTGTGTGAGAGCCGCCAATGGTACCTGACTACAGAAATAAGATACAGTAATATACGGATATAAGAAACTCTAAAATTCCAAAAAAATCTTTTTCTTATATCCGTTTTTTTCTTAAATGAGAAAATCGGATATAAGAAAAAATTTTTTTTATAACCGATCCGAAAATAATAGAAAAGCAAAAGCTTACTCATTTCAACATCAAAAAATTATTTATACAAAGAACAGAAATAGCCATCCCAAATGGGCTTGGAAGTCCAGGGACCTATAACACAGGACAACAAGTACTTGTTAAACAAGTGAAATTCAACAACTGTTGAGAATTTCTGTAACACGTAACAACAAGTCTGCGGGCAATGCAACAATTGTTATGGAATCTTTTAACAAGTGGGAAATTTGATAAATCCACTATTTCTGTAACTGGAAACAACAAGTGTTGAAAAAAAGAGACTTTGACTTGTTGACAAGTTTATAAATTCTAACCGACGGTGACTGACTTGTTAGAAGTTAACAAGTTCGAGTTAAACATTTGTAATAGACCAACGATTACCAAGTGATAATACCGAGAGTCATATAAAATTTATTTAGTTAATAATAATTTGATTTTAAAAATGTTTTACTTGATTGTGAATCGCACAACGACAGTGAGAATCAAAGAAATAAACAAATTTTTAAAGAAAGAAGAATTTTGAAATCGAGTTGGATCGTTTTCCAATGCAAGAGTATTTCTTACAAATAACATTTGCCAGCTAATAAAAGCAAAGCAAAGGGCAAAGCGAGAAAATATTGATAGTCTTGCATTGGTTTGGATCAGGAACTCAGTACCATGTTATAAATGACGTTCATGGTGTTAGTAAAAAGTCAGAAAAAGTCTGCAATAAATGAAGTCGAATTTCAGAAACAAGTGTGTTGGCCTTAAAATGTATACCTTACCTTACTATATAAGGCTTTTCTGAGAAAGATGAAATGCCGGAAGTTTGCGGGGCGAACGATGTCCTTTTGATCAACAGTGATGCACCTTCAAATAATGAATCAGTTTTCGTTGTAAATTGTAGGCAGTATATGGACCAGTTTTTCTTTAAATCTTGAAGGGAATGCTTCCCCAGAATATTAGAAGGAGTGCTGGGAAGTGACAAAAGAAATGGGGTATGTGCCCGGTAATTATATCCACTAAGACTGATTAAGAGCCCCTATTCTTGAGCAGCATATTGGAAGTTCTGTTTTTATATTATCATGGCCCTGGCTTTTTTGTTGTAACGCAAGAGTTAGCGCTTTCCTGTCTATTATTACCTTCTAACAGCGTTCTTTTTTCTGTCTCTAATATATTTGAAAATGCATAATTTATTAACAATTAAAATTATGTTCGTTACTAGCAAAGTGGAAGAGGAAGCGTCCGGTCCTGGCAAAGGTTAACGTTAATCTCAGACATCATTGCTTTGCACACAGTAGCAAACTGACAAAAGTATGAATGTAAATGTTATAACGATGTGATGATACAAGTAAATACCTAATACAATGGTATTAGGCAGAGGCAGAGGTCATATCAGGTTAAATTTGGAGGTTGTCTTTCAGACTTCTTCTTAGCAGGATCCGGCGTCCCTCAAGGGAGCCACCTAGGTCCACTTTTATTTATTCTTGCTATCAATGATGTTCCATCAATCATAAAACATAGCAACATTCTTATATTTGCCGACGATATGAAGATCAGTAAAGCAATTACAACCATAAATGATTGTAGACTTCTGCAATCAGATATTGATAGTTTCAGTACCTGGTGCTCTAAAAATGGTTTAGTCCTTAACCCACTTAAGTGTCAGTCCATGACTTTCTCTAGGAAACGGGTACCGACTATATTCAACTACTTGATATCGAATCACTCTCTCAGTCGGGCTTATAGTTTTAAGGACCTGGGTGTTTACTTTAGCCCTGAACTTGATTTTAAAGAGCATATAAACCACATTGTGAATAAATCAAATTCAATGCTAGGTTTCGTTAAAAGATGGTGTAAAGAATTCAAAAATCCTTATGTCACCCTCTCACTATTTAACAGTCTTGTCCGTCCTCACCTCGAATATGCTTCGCAAGTATGGACACCTTATCAGAAAAATCTCAATACTCGTATTGAAGCCGTCCAGCGACGCTTCATTCGATTCGCATTGAAAGGTCTTCCCTGGGACGATTCTTTTAACCTCCCCCCATATTTGCATCGGATAAAACTGTTGCAAATGCAGCCTTTGGCTCAAAGAAGGGTCAATAATGATATCATTTTTATGCATCAACTGATCTCAGGTCTGATTGATGCACCTGACTTATTATCCTGTTTAGGATTAAACTTTCGTGGGGGATCGCATTACCTGCGTAGTATAGAGTTACTGCATGTTCCTCATCACAGAACAAATTACGGGATGCATGAGCCTATTAGCCGCATGAGTAAAATCTATAACTTAAATGTAAACATTCTTGACTTTAATCTTAACAAGATTACACTAAAAAATGTATTGCGTAATGTAGTTCCTCGAACATAAACTCTAATTATGTATATTTGTTCTTATATTTGTTTATTTGTTGCTAGTGGTAGTGTTGAAATGTAGCGTAGACTAACCACTAACACCAGCACTAAATGATGAGCCTGTTGATGCATATTTTGCCCTGGCAAATTTCTGCTTATGGCCGTTGCTTGTATTAAGCACACCATGACACAGATCTGATAGTGTTTTTAAAAAAAAAATAAAAATAGTAGTTAATACTTAATAGTTAATGTGAATCAACGATAATTTGGTGGCCAGAAGCCCAGCAGAGTTTTACATTGTGCTGTGCGGTAGGAACTTAGAGCTGTGGTTAAGTCCTGTTCTATGTGTGTAAAGTACTGTCCTGGTTTGTCGTGAGATGTGCTTTTTATACTATCGATTGTTTCTTTTTGCTTACCGTAAAGGTTTCGGATTATTGGAATCAAAGTGAAGTAAAATCATGTCATCAAGGCCTTTAATTAAAAGTCCTTCAATACTATCTGCGGTTTCCCAAGATAATAAAAGTATACAACTCATTAAATCATTTTTCCCAACTATCCAGATTTCCATGTCCAAAACTATATGTAGATATTTTTCCAAATATCAATACTTACTATGGCATATTTTCTACAATTTTGCCAAAACTCATTCCTAATGTCCAGTCTTTTCCTTAAGAAACGACATTTTTAAACTGTGCTAATATATGTAAATATCTCTCGCCATTTATCGCTTTGATTATTTTTTGTTAACCACAGAAAGCAATAAACAAAATATGTTTGTTTTCTCTTATTTAGGATAAGAATATTCGCTAATTCTCCAGCTCATCGCGTAAGATTCACTTGTTGAAATAATTCAACAAGTCGAGGGAAATTTTTATTTCCAACAATTGTTATGATTTTTGCTGTGTTATAGGAATGATGTTCCCTTGTTGAACAAGTATAGTTAAACAAGTACTTGTTGACTTGTTGACTTGTTGTTTTGTGTTATAGGCCCCAGGATATCCAACTATACGGCGAACTGTTGGGCTTTCTCGAGAAGAATCGGATCAGTTATTTTCGCATCATTTTCAACCATTTTTCCATAATTTTGGCGACTATTAGCCAGACGCAGTTCAGCCCCTGACATCTTCGTTGCGAAGGAAGTTCACCCTACCCTAGGACTTGAGAAGGGTAAAATCTTCCAACACACTTTCTTAAAAGCCAATTCTAAATGGCAAACAGCAAAAATAGATCCCTATGGGTCCCAATCAACAGATCACGAGTCTAAACTGCCAGAATCGTAGCAATAAGTACCGGTTAATGGCCACTCGGAGCCCATACTCATAGGTTAAGTATGTGGAGGCAAGCCTTTTTCACTTTTTCTGTGAATATCCGGCACTAGCCAGAGCGATACACCTTACAATCTGCAGATACTTCCTCAAAGATGTTTAAGAAATTTCCGACATAGAACTCTGTAACCTCATAATGAGCCACAAATCCACAAGATGGATATAAGCAGTACATCCCCAAAAACCACATAATCTATCAGATTAGTCAGTTGTAACAAATGATGTTTGGAAAGAGCTTCTTATGCATATCTGTTTTTTTCTTCTAAACATTTTTCTTATAACAGTTCTATTTTGTATGGAGTAATATAGGAAAGGACATGAGGAATTCGTCTGCGTTTCTTATAGGCGTTTTTTTCTTATATAGAATTTTCTTACATCCGAATATTACTGTATATGATACGGGCGACCTGGTAAGTATACCACATGCATTGTATCCTTTGTAAAGATACCACTAAGGCTTTCAATACCACTACAGGTGTAAAGCTTCCAATTCTTGCCTTGGGTCCATAGTGTGGTTGCCCGACTAAGCAAAAAATATAACGTCAACAATATCAGAAGATTTCAAAGAACGGCAAGCATAGGTATCACAGGTGCACTGGGGTCATGCCCAACTGACGCTTTCACTGTGCTATTGCACCTTCTGCCACTCGATCTCCATATCAAAAGCTCAGCGCTGTACAGTGAAGTCCGACGCAATTAATCTGGGTGCTGTACTGCTAGGCCATGTGGTCACAGTAAAATCTTAGACATGGTACCAAATGGTCTGGTTATGTATTCAACGGATTTCAATATTCCCAAGCTTAACTTCAAGAACCTCGAGGCCTTCCTTAATAAACAACCCAACACCCAAATATAACACCGCTATTATTACAGATAGCCAAGCCGCAATAAAAGCCATAAATTCGGCCAGGATAGACTTAATCGCTTGTGTTATTAGGCTAAAGTTACTCTACTCTGGGTACTAGGACATACGTAAAGCCATAGAAGGAAATGAGAGAGCCGACGAACTAGCCAGGCGAGGGTCAGCCCTTAACAGCTCTTTAGCGGAAAACGTTCTTACACTTCTTAAAACTAGCCGGTCTCCGATGGACCAGTGTGACAAACAAAAGGACAAAAGGAAATCAAACGATCTTCTACAAAAAACTCACGTAGACAACGCAAGAGTGGTGGCATTTAGTACTGGTTACTGGCCAATAGGCGGCCATGCAGTCAAACTAGCGACCCCTCCCTCTGCCGTAGCTACAAAGATGAAAATGAAAAGAGTTAAATTTCTGTGCAAATGCCCGGCTCTAGCGAGAGCCAGGCAACGTATACTGGGCAAACCGTTCTTCGATGACCTTAAAGAGATATCCGAGAAAAAGACTGGAAAACTGATCCTCTTCTCAAACTCCGAAGGCTGGATATAAATATCTCAACCTACATACATGTGTAAAAACGGCTCAACTGCGAGGTTGTGATATCAAAACGGCGCTATTTGGGTTCCCTTTCACCGAAAATACCACTTCTACCTACCTACCCTACAGGTCTAAGGTAGAATGACGAACTATCATCCAGCTTCTTCAATTTATCGTCTACTGTGGAAAAAAGGTCAAAAATTCGAACTTGACAAGTTTCTGGTTACCCAAAGCAATCACTGCTGACATCTCTCCATCCCTCCTTTTGTTTTACAAATTGCATCCTCATAAATACTTGCAAAAAGCAATCAAAACAACAGGGATATTCCCAACTTAACTTCGAATGAAACTATCTAGACACATCTTTTGAACTTTTACACCGAATTGCCCAGATTAGGAAATTCACCGCACACACTTTGAAAACATCTCTCCGGTCATAATAATTAAAGGATGGTAAATGCAAAAGTCCAGCATAACTTTTAATTAGACGAGCAAAGATTAAACCATCTTTTACCGCAAAGGACTTGTGTGTGCATCCGAGACATATGTAGTCACACATATGCGTTTCAAAAGAAAGGAAATTCTGGCAAAACTTTGTCGTGCCTCGGCGAGATGTTTCTCTCTCTAAGGACATTTTTTTGCTTCTTTCAAGTTACGATTACCGTACGGTGCAAATTTCTCTCCCACACTCATATGCAAACTAAGGGACAAACGAATATAGTGAGTTTAAAAGTTTTCTGATTTTGATTGTTACAAAAATTGGAAGAAGAAAAAGTCCACCCATCCCCTCCATTTATGCACATCCTTTGAACAGGCCCTAAGAAATTTTTTTAATTCTATTAATGTTAACTGAACTTAAACGGATTAGAAATAGAGTCCGCTTAAAGACCTACAGTGGGGGACAGACTGCTGGTATTGATACCATGGTATAGCAATACATGTCTGTCACTACAATACAACGTTAAAACCTAGTATACCATGAAACATACCTGGTATTGAAATTCGAAATTTTTTGGTGGTATACCACCTTCTTACTGACTACAGCGCCGCATTGTCTCTGTTGGCAATTCTTCGAAGCTTCTTGACAATTCAAAAGGAGGAATTCCCAAAAGAGAATTTGTTGTAAACATTCATTTCGGACCTACAAGTACATACAATGGAATCAAAAAGAGTAGTTTTATCGAAATCCGAAACAATAAAAATGATTGAAGTGTGGAGCAAGGAAAAACACTGCAGTGTTACAAAAAATGTGCAGGGAGCTGAAGCTGCACCATAATATAAAATTAACTCCTGCTGAGCTTCGAACGCGCAAAAAATTCAGGTATGTGTTTCATTTAGTTTATACAACAAAACATATACACATGTAAAGTAAAACATTTCAATAACATTCTAGATCCGAATAGAAAAAAATTGGACCTTCAGACTAGGGGCATTTCATTGAGATAACTTCGTTCATAGGACAATTTAAGAGCAACCAGATTGAGGATGTTATTTATGAAACAATTGGTTAATTTAAATATAAACACATTCTTTATTTTAACCCATTAGCGCTCAGAGTAATATTTTGGTCCCAATTTTGTTAATTTTTTAGTATTTTGTTACTTACCGACAGACAATTAAAGAAAAAATATTACAAAAAAAAAAAATATTGGAACAGAAGTTCCAAAACTGTGTGTCCTATAAATAGGACGCTGGGCAGATATGAGGTCTAAAATTTGTTATCTTAATTCTTTTTTTATTTTATTTGAGGAGTTTATAAATGCCTGTTGACGAAATAAATGCCAGGCGAAGAATTAATTAATTGATAATTAGGTTAAAATGTAATTAAATAAAAACACAGTGAACAAATATAAATCGGAGTTGAGTATAAGAGACAAAACTTCTTCGTTCTAACTGCAGCAGCGATGATTATTTCTATTTGTCTGGTACCACAAACATTCATTTTAGCCATATCGTCGGGTGAAGTGCACCAGTACCATTTTTCCCCGCTTATTGGAGTATTGTATTTGGAGGCAAGTCATACATATTTATCAACTTCACACTTCTAGGGGTTGTACTGCTTTACCAACTGATGCTGAGGCAATTAATTCAATTCGTTTATTTTCTTTTTGTGAGTGGCTTGCAGGTTCAATATGATCAAAATTTGAAGGAGTTGTGATAAATCACTAATTGAACTATGAAAATCTCCTTTGCAACGTCAAACATGCGGTCAAAGAAACCACGATCGTTTTCTTCACTTCAGCTATTCATAATAATTGGACAGGATCTTAGCCTAGAGATTTTCCGTTATCGTTTCCATATGTATATAGGTAAAATATATAGAAGCTAGAGAGCAAATTAGTTCTCTTCTAAACCTGGAATTCTCATCAGTTACATAGTCTAAAGGCGGAGGTAAAACTGCAACAATTGCATCTTCGACTTTTGAATTACGTTGAAGTAGCTCGAGAATATTAGCAATTTGGTCAACAGTCGGACCAACGATTATTTTTTAAAGATGGGTGATGTGAATTGCAAAATGAATCAATAAAGGAAAAAGTAAGAACTACTCCATTAAACTCAACTATTCAGTTCAGAGTCCTCCGCATCACCTTCTGATTGCTACAGCTAAATAGTATTCTTTTTACCTGATTATGGCAAAGCCAAATGGAAGGGTTGTAAATTTCAATGGCTTTGTATGTATTTCATATGTGTCTAATGCTATATTACGTCACAGAAAATATACCCTCAGACTTTGAAATTGAATATAATGTATGCTATATAGTTAGTTTAGCAATTATAATGCAACGAAACTTAAAAAAAACGTATCAAAATTAACATTCAACCTACAACCATTTTTTTTTTTTGTAAAGCTATCATATCTGCCCAGCGTCATATTTTTAGGACACCTGATTGCAATCCTTTTTAGCTTCGTCCTGATTTTTATTTTTTTTTAATCTGACTACCCATTTTAATATATAATCAATTACTTATTTAAATCTGAAGTTTCATCCATTTATATTGAAACCTTATATTTTTAAAGTTTTTTTTCCCCAAAAAGTGTATTATTTAACCAAAAACTAATTATTTTTAAAATTAAAAAAAAATATTTTTAAATAATATTTTTTTTTATTTTACCCTTCAATTGCATAGACAATTGATTAAACTTACTTAACGTTAGAAATGCAGATCTTTTCTTTTAATTATTTTCTTAGTCACTAGAATTTTTCGTCCTCAGCTGTCAATGGGTTAATTGATTTACATTAATGTAACATGTTTTGTTTTATAGAGGCAAACCCATTAGCTGATACAGATAGTTGCAATCAACCATCTGAACCTCTAGAAGATAGTGTTGAATTCTCTGCGGCATTGAATTCCACTGAGGTTGAGTTGAGTTCCTCCTCATCTAGTATGCCATCTACTTCTGCAGAAGCAATTGCATTGTCGGGATTTTTTTTTTAAAATTAGCCAGCTCCTTCATTCAATTTCCATTTATAACCACGTTTCTGTTATTACAAATGTTGTGTAATATACAGTAAAAGTTTATTATGATAGGAGCATTATCAATATGGACTTCTGGGCCTTTCGAAAGCTTGCGGAAACGCCCTTTTAAATGCCCAAAAGCGTTCTCAACAACACGCCTGTATTCCGACAAATTAAAATTAAATAACTTTTCACTCTCTGATAACTGGATAGAACTAGGAAAAGGTTTCATAACATATTTAGACAGTCTGAAAGCAGAATCTCCCAGTAACAAGATATCAATATCTACTCCCTCAATATTTCCTTTGTGTTCTTGAAATATAGTGTTGTTGACATACTGATTTTTTGAGTCGGTGCATTTAAAGATTGTGGAATCGTGCGTTTTTCCTGGACTCCAAACATTTATGAAGGTAAACCTGTAGCGATTGGAGACCGCCAGTTCGTATCCTTTTTTGTTAGTTCTGCCAGGTTTTGGACAAGATATTGAAATGTATCCTTATCCACACGGAATGAGTTCGTGAACTTGGCATTTGTGAATTTTGGGACATCTTCTTCCCAATATGTAGATAACCTATAAACCCTGGTATTCATACCATGGTATCAATACCAGCAGTCTGTCCCCCACTTAAGTCATCGTATTATGCGAACAAGTTAAATTCAAACCTAGAAACATAGGACAGGTTTTAAATTATATAGATATCAAAGAACAATGAACAGGACTTTTACTAGAATGCCACTGATATCTGACGTGTCTTGTTCACTTCTACTGTGAATGTCAAGCTCAATATGGGGAGTTCTGCTTAAAAGATTTTCTAGAAAAAGTTCGTTTAATCATTTGCAGGCTATTTCAAAGTGTCCTTTAATATTTTTGTTTAGATTACAGAAGTCCTTCCATTGATGGTAAATTGACTGAAAACGTTGCTAAGTCAGCTAATTAAATTTAAATGAAAATAGGTCCGCTTAAGGATTCTTCAACAACAGGCAAAGAGACGCGATATTTTGGGAGTTTTTTCTAAACTTTTTTCTCCCTCTCGCATTCAAGGACCAAAAGTTCTAAACGAATCATTTGTTCATTGTTTGTGTTTATTGGTTTGAGAGTACTATTTAAGACTTTCTAATTTGCAGTTGGCACTCTGTCAACACCCTTAAATTCAGTTCCTTTTCAACCAACACTCGATAATTGAAAAATGTCCTTACCCTCTTATAGCACAGCATAAGCTGGGCAATTATGAAGCTCTGTTCACTTTTCCATTCACCTCATCATCCGATGGTAATCAGGGAACTGCCAACAGCACTCCCATTCATTTATTCGCTTATCAATTTTTACGTCACACAATGGCATCTACCCCTAATAAACTTGCTCAGACGTCACGGTGACATGTTGTCAAGATTTTAATTTATCACATGACATTGTCTGACAGAGTGTCAAGTGTCAAATGTCAAATCCCTTGTAGCAATAGAAATAATTTCCCCCTAAGTCCCGCACATGGCAGCGCTGAAGGCTACCATTGTTGGGTGCTTCGAAATTATTAATTTGATCCTTAACATATAACACAGCGATGCCTGAGCAAGGTGAGTTGGTTGCGTGCCATTGGTTAGTGGGCTACACGCACATTTACAGTTAATTTAGACAGCAAAACATTAGCAGCTTACTTACTATTAGTAGAGGCTATTGAGAATGGAAATTGAAAACGTGGGCGGAGGGGGGGGGGGGGGGGGGGACCTGATTGAATTTGCTTCCACATAGTTGGAAAAATAATAAATTTAGATTTCCTCGGATTTGGAAAGAAAATATTCAACTGAAGTTGGATGCGCTTTGATGCGAATTTTTATACGGTCTCCGATCAAATTATATGGTGTGTCTGAGCACATACATATGTAACAAGGGGCGTTCGATAATTCCATACAATCCCGACAGATGGCGTTGCCGGCCTCCAAATGGCGTTTGTTTCATGTACTTAAATTCTTTAATCTGTGACATAATAGATGTGTCATTTAGCTTGTGTTTGGCAGCCATTAGAAAGAGACAACTTCTCGTAGTTTGGCAAACATGGAGAAAAGTGAATTTTGATTGTGAACGTTGGACTACTATGCAATGCTGCCCGCGTTCACTCCCAGCCAGCAAACACCTAAACATTTTTTTCACGGTGCCACCTCTTTCGAATGTGTGTGTAGGAGTGTCATTTGTCAAGGAGCTTCTCAACTCGCCGCTCGGAGTCGGCAAAAACTGTAGGTCCCTTTCATTCGTGCAGAAATATTTATAACACGCATACACAAATTGTTGCGAGAACTAGACTGTGGTCACCCCGAACTGTAGCGCTATCTAAGGAAGAAGAAAGAAAGAAGATTTGAAATAGAAAACAGCTGCGGAAACCAAAATAAAATTGGATAATCATTACATTACATCTCAAATATTGCGCTGGGATCCTAGGTATCAAAATATGTGAAACAAGTTCGAACTTTATGGCTCCGACCCATAGAATCCGTTACTGCGTCGTTTTTAACTGACAGGTAGATAGAATACACGCAGTCTTATGGATGGTGGCCCATAACCAATGGATATACGAACTTCGACGGATAAAGTAGGTTTACTTTATACTTTTTTAGTCCGTTGATCCGTCGGCAGTTCACAAATTTACATATTAAAGTTCACGCAGTTTAGTCGCAGAAGCTGTCATCGCCGCGCCATTGACAATCGGTTGACATTTCAACGTAGCTATGCGATGGATTTTATGGGACAACTTTTTCTGGTAATACGTGAACGTAGCACCAACCATTGAAAGAACGACGTCAATAGATTCTATGGGTCAGAGCCTTTAATGAACTATTGGCTCACTCAAACTAGTTGAAGTTTCAGAAAAAAAAGTTTTTCAGCTCTACGTGCGTCTTTTTTGTATTCAATTATTTATTATTCGCTCTTTCGGAAAAAGCTGCTTCAGTCGCCAGTTTTATGCCCCTTTCTGTTAAACTGGGAGCTTTTTTTCTGTCCTGTCAGTAAATCTGTCATAATGGATTTATGAGTCTCAAACTTGAGTTTTGGTATGATATAAAAGAAGATCTCATCTTGTTGACTTAGTATTTTCCTACAACGAAGTTCTCTTACTTGTTTGTTGTCATCTATCAACACTATATCACCGGATCTATAAGTGTGCAATAGCAATTGGTTCTGAACTGTCCGATGATGTGATATGAGTACAAAGGACGTAGAGCGTCCTGATGTTCAATTGACGTCACCACCCTAGAAATGAAATTCATGGTATGGTGATGGACAATGGCTGAGGCATCTCAAATGGTCGGGTGCACAATATTTCGGCGGTACGATGCGATACTCACTTGTTGACCAAAAGTGGACCTGAATGACCACTTCCAATGAGTTTCTTTATCATTTCGTAACTGTTAATGAAAGATAAATCCATTACTATGGAAGTAATGAAAGTGGGTGCTGGAATCTTTGGGCTCAATACTAAAATCTCCGTGCCTCTTGGCACATTCTGTAGCGTGTTTGAAGCTGATGTGCATCGTGCATGCCATTGAGTTCTTACTTACTTAGTTGGCGCTACAGCTCGAGGTGAACCTGGGCCTGCTTCTCGCAATCATTTGTTTGTGCGTGTTATATTTTTGCATGAATGGAAGTGACCTACAGTTTTTTGCCGACTCCGAACGGCGAGTTGAGAAGCTTAATCGTGACAAATGATACTCTTTGATGCTTGTCAGACAATCGAAAGAGGCGGGCACTGTGAAAAACTTTTAGCTGTTTGCGGCGGGATTCGAACCCAAGACCGCTGGCTCAGTAGTCCGACGCACTAACCACTTGCGCTATGGTGCCCACTGAGCTCGGCGCCTTGATAAATTTACAGAGAGGCATCAAGGGTGCTAAAATAAATGTCTTCTCCGACAGCCAAGCCGTACTTGAAACGTGCAGCGAAATAACTTCACCTCGAGTGGGAAATAAATGCACATTTTTGATGTAAAGGTATTTCTCACTGTAGGTGGGCAATAATTTAACCAGAAATTTTGTGAAATTATTTCCCATTATTATTATTATTTCGTGGAATAAAGCCCATTGAAATAAGGCCGAATTTGGCATTACATATCTTTATTTTTAAGTGGAAATAAGGCCAAATGAAGAAAAATTTGGCATTTGGCGTTATTTATTTATAAAATTTGCCCGAATTTTTTACTACAGTCTTGTGCAAATTAATGTGAACAAACACTTTTTTGTTTGAAAAATTTGTATTATTTATTTAAATTTGCAGTAAGTAATGAATTTATAAAATTAATATTTAAAGTGTCCACCCTTGGCTTTAAGCACCATTTGTATTAGTTTTGGCATGGATTCCGCCAGTTTTTGACAGTTTTCAACGATTGTTGGATCCCGGTACCATACTTGAATAATTGACTCAATCAGCTTCGTTTTGGTTGTGCAGTCCATTTTCCTCAATTTAGTTTTGCATATAGCCCACAAATTTTCTATGGGATTAAGGTCTGGCGAGTTGCCAGGCCAATCCAAACAAGTTATAGCCTCTTCTGCGAAATATTTTTTAACTTTCTTTGACGCATGACACGGGGCCAGATCTTGTTGAAAAATTAGGGTTTCTGCATTCACTTTTGACAGGTCAGAAACCAGATGACTTTCCAATAATTCGGTATATTTGTCACTGTTCATCATTCCTGTTATTGGAACTAACGATCTTGTACCAAAGTAAGATAAACAGCCCCAAAACATTCGTTTTACAGGATGTTTTACAGTCTGCTGGATATGGGCTATTGAAGTGGGTTCACCATCGGATCTTCGAACATATTAAGGTTTCATACCCTGCACGAGAAAATGACTCTCGTCCGAAAATAGCACCTTTTTCCATTCATCCGCTGTCCATTCTTTATATTTTCGAGCCCAAGCCATTAACTTCATTTTCATTACAGCATTGAGGAGTTGTTTCTTCAGAGGTTTTCTTGCTTTTCGCCCAACTTCTAGAAGACGTCGCCGAACTGTTGAGGCATCTACAACCGTTCATGCAGCCGCAAGATCTTTTTGTAAGTCGTCACTGGTTTTACTAGGGTTGATCTTACTTTTTTTTATTAGAAGAGCGTCCTCTTTCTTGGTGGTTTTACGTTTTCAGCCACATTTTCCTGTTCGTTGCGGTAAAATCGACCCAGTTTCTTTATGGCGTTTGATGATGTTGTTAACCGATCCTAACGATATGCCACACTCTTTAGCTATCTGGCTTTGATTCTTAGACGGATACTCAAACAAAGTAATTACTTTACTACGGATTGCAACGGTGATATCCATTACTAAGCACTTCCGAACAGGATCAAACTTGTCAGCAGATTAATTTTTGGAATTTTCAAAAATTTAAATTCAAAAATATTTCGGGAAGTTAGGTAAACTATGTTTTCCCCAGGGCTATTATGTTCTAGTTTAAGAATATGTACAATTTGGACAAGTCCAAGAACGTTGTGGCAACAAATTACCTTGTTTGCCATCCCAATTAAGAAAAATATAATATGTTCAGATTAATTTGCACAAGACTGTATTATCTACTCTATCTTATGCTCCAAAACTAAAGATTCCATTTCGAAATTAGATATTTTATTTTATGGCTTGCATGGCCAAAACAAATTTTAAATTTAAGTATTTAATTTTGAAATGGAATCATCAGTTTTGAGCGTAAGATAGAGTAATAGTAAAAATTTCGTGCGAATTTTTAAATAATCATTAAATTTTAAGTTATTGCCCACCTTCAGTGAGAAATAACTTCACATATGACGAGAAATTATTTCCCAGAAAAACGTGAAGCTATTGCCCACCTATAGTGAGAAATAACTTCACATCAAAAATGTGCATTTATTTCCCACTAGAGGTGAAGTTATTGCCCGTGAAGTTATCTCTCTGCACCACTCAAAACTCTTAAGACTCAAGACTGGTAAAGTGCTGATTCAATGCTTTTTAATCACTAGTCACTCACAATGAAATAAATCTGTGGTGGGTGCCAGAGCTCACAGAGGCATTAAAGGAAATGAGATTGTGGATGAGCTGGCTCGCTGAGGGTCAACTGCCAAATTATCAGTCCCCAGGGCTAAGAAAAGCCAAACTGTTAAGCAAGTCTTACACCCATCACAGGGAACTTCTAAACTACAATGAGAAGGATATTGGGTGTCTTACAAGCTTCCTCTTCGCTCATTGCCAGTGACGTATGAAACCACTTAAACAAGATAGGCCTGTCTAGCGAGACCGATTGTCGACTCTATTAAGAGGAGGTCGAGATGGCCGACAACATCCTTTAGGAATGCCCGGCACTTTTCAGGGTCAGGCGGTTTTTTTTTTTTTTTTTTTAAAGGGGTTCTGACCCGCCAGAACGTGACCCAAAGGATCTATTGTGCCGCAAGGTCAGGCGGCTTACCCTTCATAAAGAATTCCACAGACCTTATGATTTAAAAAATGCGTCAACCAAGGAGATACTAGTCTTTATCAGAACGATCATTTGTCTCTTGGACTGACAGAATCCTACGATACAATATATATTTAAGGGCGCAGTATCAGCCTTGGGACAGGATCACTCCCAGAAAAAAACAGTTTTCTTCAGATTAAGCAGCTTGCGATTTTTTTGTTACTAGTAAATGAAGAAATGACGAATGATGATCGTTTGGTTTGTACTCAGATATCTTCACACCAAGAAACGCTCCAAATTCCGGTTTTGCTTATTTAAAAAAAAGCTAAGCTGCTTGGTTTAAAGTGCAGCGAATTTGGGTAGATCGAATTAGATCAGCACTTATGTAGACGAATTTCTGTGGTAGGTACCAATCCTACCAAAAGACCTCTAACCCGAAATTCATTGTTCTTCGTCCTTTTTTTATTGAAAACAAAAAATGAAAAATAAATCAACGCCAAAAGTTTAATGAAATTTAAAATGCAAAAGTTTGTAATCAAAATTGAACTCCTTCGAGATGATGGATGCGAATACTGATGAAATGAAAAAGAATGCCTATCTGAATAAATAACCTCACATTCCCTACACCTGAGGTCAGCAGTGTTGATGTAAATTCATATTTCCCTCCATTTCCACTCCTTGCCGAGGCAATGAATAACAAATAATTAAAAGTTTTCCCATTGCTCGAGTGTGCCCACACCATCTTTCGCAATTTAGGCCTCGTATTTCCTTTGGTATGCATTCGTAGACGTTTTTTTTTTCTTCTTCTACCTTTGCAGTAGCTCCTCCGATACAATTAACAATGCCTCTGAATGTTTTTCATTTCTCTTCGAGGATGAGAGTGTGTGCTGGTATTTTGATTAAGGACTGCGCCGCCTTCAAAAGATGTTAATTGCAAAACTTTTGGGCTTCTGAATAATCATTTAATTTTTTTTATTTTTGCAAAAATATGTAAGCAACCGAGGAGAAATAATTTTTCAAATAAATTTTAATTTCAACAAAAGGTATTCCTGGGGATATTTTCAAATGTTCTTCTGTATATCCTTCGAAGTATTTTTTTCTTCCCTCTAATGCCATTGATGTAGTGGAGGAATATTTCGAACGATTTATTGATGTAAAGTTCAAGTACAGCTAAGAAAGGTCGACTTTTATGATAATTTGGCTCGGCAGGGCACTGAAAATATTGGCTGTCATTGTTCACATTAAACACTGTGACGCAGAAATGCGAACTAGTCTGAGAAAACCAGTTTATATCTTTTCCAGTATCCTGATATCCATCAACCTTTTACAGCCTTATTCAATCTCCTGATAGGCTTTTATACATACATCTCCGTTTTTTTTTGAAACGCGGTTCAGAGTAATTGATCATCGCTGTCGGTCGAGCTAAACTTCTCTCATTTCAACTCCATAGAATTCACACATGAAATCAGCACAAAAGAAACTGCTATTTTGAATAAAAAAAAAAACGTAATGTAGCGAGAGCAGAATCCTGCGGTACCTAAGTATAGATTGAAATTGGTCGATTACGTGAAAATCATAATCAATTGGAAGATAGTGTTAAGACAGACTTTTTAAAATTGACCAATATGTTCCTTTTAGAGCTTATAAAGACCAAGGGTCGTCCCAGGGAAGACCTTTTAATGCGAATCGAATGAAGCGTCACTGGACAGCTTCAATTTTGAGATCAATATTGAGATTTTTCTGTTAAGGTGTCCATACTTGCGAAGCATATTCGAGGTGAGGACGGACAAGACTGTTAAATAGTGAGAGGGTGACATAAGGATTTTTAAATTCTTTACACCATCTTTTAACGAAACCTAACATTGAATTTGATTTATTCACAATGTGGTTTATATGCTCTTTAAAATCAAGTTCAGGGCTAAAGTAAACACCCAGGTCCTTAAAACTATAAACCCGACTGAGAGAGTGATTCGATATCAAGTAGTTGAATATAGTCGGTACCAGTTTCCTAGAGAAAGTCATGGACTGACACTTGAGTGGGTTAAGGACTAAACCATTTTTAGAGCACCAGGTACTGAAACTATCAATATCTGATTGCAGAAGTCTACAATCATTTATGGTTGTAATTGCTTTACTGATCTTCATATCGTCGGCAAATATAAGAATGTTGCTATGTTTTATGATTGATGGAACATCATTGATAGCAAGAATAAATAAAAGTGGACCTAGGCGGCTCCCTTGAGGGACGCCGGATCCTGCTAAGAAGGAGTCTGAAAGACAACCTCTAAATTTAACCTGATATGACCTCTGCTTGAGGTAAGAGCCAACCCACGAAATAAATATTGGGGGAAAACCTAACGCCTCGAGTTTGTAGATAATAATATCATGAGAAAGCTGATCGAAAGCTTTGGAGAAGTCAGTGTACACACAGTCCACCTCATGACCACTTTCTAAGGCATTGGAACAGTTATGGGAGAATGTTAACAGGTTTGTGACAGTAGACCTGTTTCTAACGAATCCATGTTGTTCTGTACAAATAACACCCCGAAAAAGAAAAGTAAGGCTTTCACACACAACTTGCTCAAATAATTTTGGTATGCATGACAACTTTGAAATCGGTCTGTAGTTCGTAATAATATTTCCATCGCCTTTCTTAAAGACGGGCGTAATAAACGATTGCTTCCAGAAGCTAGGGAAATGGCCAGTTGATATGGAGATCTCAAAAAGAAACTTCAACGGCAGAGCAAGGACATCACTGCATTTTTTCAGGACTATTGGAGGTACGCCGTCAGGACTTGAAGAGTAATCATCTTTCAGAAATGAAATAAGTTTCGAAATAGTCTGCAAGTCTAAGCCAATGTTGGTAAAGCCAACTTGAGGAACATCTTTGAGATGCTCAAAGTAATCATCATCAATACTAAGCGGCACATCGTTAAAAGATTTACGAAAATTATCCGCGAAAGAGTTGCAAATATCAACAGGGTCATTAAAAACGCTGTTATTATAAGAAAACTCTGCTGGATATCCGTCAGACCTTTTCTTGGAATTAACCAAGCTCCAGAATCGTTTCGGGTTATTCCTAAGTGAGGTTTCCATTGTGCTTATATAGTCATTGTATAAGCTGCTTGAAATCAGTTTGAATTCATCGAAAAATGCAATGTAAAGATTAAAGTCCTTTGAGCTGAGACTTTTAATATAATTTTTCCATGCTCTATTACTTTTATTTCGTAGTGTTTTCAGACCTTTAGTGTACCAAGGATGGTTTGATATTGCATTTTTCGATAATTTTGTTGGTATACAACTACTTATACAGTCATTTAGGATACTATAAAAGCATTTTACTGCATCCCCAATATTAGGTGAAACATTAATGTTTTGTAAATTGGAGCACCTTATTCTTTCAGCTGATTTGCTGTAAGTCAAAAGACGTAATGGAGTCCAGTTTAATAAGCTCCTGCTGAGCGGAATTAAACGATGCTGTGAGATAGGATCCATCCTCCGATGGAAACCAGATCGTTTGTGGCAAGTTGAAGTTGCCGAGCAATAAAATGTTATTTTCCGAGCAGGATAACTCATGAATGTGTTCTAAGATAAGCGACAGCTCAGAATACAATGATGTATCACTATTAGGAGGAATGTATGAATTAATGATAAAGACAGTTTTGTCCTCAATACAAATTTTAATACAAATAGTTTCTGTGTTCAAAGGGAAAGGAACACTGAGTAAGCTGGAACTGAGGTGAGAACGAACTGCAATAAGCACCCCACCACCCAATCCCGTGCAACTATCCATATAACGATCTTTTCTATAGACTAGGAACTCGGAGTTGAAGAGTTCCGTGTCCAAAATATTGGCGTTTAACCAAGTCTCTGTAAAAACAAAAATGTCATGTGGAAAAGCCTGAGAGTTGGCAAAAATATCGGTAGTTTTACTTCGTAACCCTCTTACATTTTGGTAGTAGAGGGACAATCGAGAGAGTTTTTTGAATTTAGAACCTCAATTTTTTTTTACTCTCATTTAGCTCTCAGCTTTCGATGTATTTTCTGCTACACCTATTCCTTGGGGTGTGCTGGACAACTATGTCAAACCAGGCCATCTGACAGTTTGTGAAATGTCATAATCTTCATTGTTAGTGGAAAACAAAAAACAAATTAATAGGTTTGACCAAAAGTGTGTTTGTTTACTTTTGTGTAAGTTTACTGTCTTTGAGAGGATGTCCCTGTCTTTGCGAGGATTTTACTATTTGACAGGTCTTAATTCCTTGTGCCCAAAAAGATACCAAACAGACCTAATGGTATTAGAGAAATTTAAAGTGACATCTCTCCGGTAGATTGAATGATTAAAAGGTATTATTTTAGTGAAATTCAAGAAACTATGTGAAACGATGTTTTGTTTGAGATTTTTGGACATAAATTCAGCAAGAATACATTTTTGGAGTACTATATTAATTTTATTGAGATCTGATCTAATTAAACAAAAACATACATATTAGATAGTAATTCCAAAATCATAGTTAGGTTTTTGTTTGTTTTTATTAGGTTTGTATGATGTCAGCCACAGAGCGCACTGGGGCACACTGAAAACGCACTGATGTGTTCGATGTCAGTCAGTGCTACACTGAAAACGCACTGAAAATGCTGCCCTGTGTTGTATGTCGACACTGGGTCGGCCCTGTATTCGCCCTGGGATTAGTGCAAGAAAAAAGGGCTTTCAAAAATTCTATTCGTTTATTTTTTTCATATTGCGAACTTTTTTTGTGGTTGTTTTTTTTTTAATTGAAGAAAAGAAATTATTTAAAAAAAGGAAATATTTATAAAATTAATTAAAATCAGATATTGCTGCTGTAGCCCAAAGTGTTGAAGAAAACCCAGGTTTGTCCATTCCTCGTCGTTCTTTGGTATTGGGCATTCCACAAACGTCATTACACCGTATTTTGCATAAAGACTTGGGTCTTAAGGCTTATAAAGTTCAGTTAACACAAGAACTCAAGCCGGCCGATTATCAACAATGTCGAGCCTTTGCTGATTGGGTCCTCGAAATGCATGAAAATGATCCGGAATTCCAATGAAAAATCATCTTGACTGATGAGGCCCATTTCCACCTCGGAAAACCCAAGAGTTATTGTTGAGAAGCCTGTTTGGTGCGGTTTATGGTCCAGCGGGGTCATTGGACCTCAATTTTTCGAAAATGAGGTTGGATCAACAGTTCCGGTGAATGGATTGCGCTATCGAGAGATGATTAATGATTTTTTATGGTCGGAGTTGGATAGTATTGATCTGGACAACGTTTACTTTCAACAAGATGGCGCTACGTGCCACACAAGCAACGAAACCATTGATGATTTATGGGAAAAGTTTCCGAACCGTGTTATCTCCCGAAGAGGTGATCACAATTGGCCACCGAGATCTTGTGATTTAACAGCTTGCGACTTCTTCCTTTGGGGCCACGTGAAAGATAAGGTCTACGCCAACAGCCCAGCGTCGATTCAAGACCTCAAAGATAAAATTCCTGAGGCTATTGAGGACATAGGGCAGCCACTTTGCGATTTGGTTATGGAAAATTTCATGAATAGGATATGGTCCTGTATGCGTGCTCGTGGTGGCCATTTGCCTGATGTTGTTTTTCATTATTAACGGCATGCCTTCCTCTTTATTTTAAAATAAACATCCGATCATTTATCTCAAAAAATGGCATTTTTCTTTGAATACCAAAATAACAGCTCTTATTGGAAAACCCTATACAAAGCTCCAAATGGTTCTCTTGAGTAGCGGGGTAAATATCCTCAAGATCCTTGGTATCACAATGGGCTTTATAGGCCTAAAAGTTCTGGTAATTGCTCTAAACCGAGATTTTTTGTTACCTGCCACGAAACCCAATACGGCCACTTAAATAACATTAACATAAAAATCGTTAAAATTCCACAAAGTACAAGGTCTACAAAGATTCTCGTATAAAAAGTTAAAGCAATTGAGATTAAGTGTCTCCCAAACTATAAATCAGCTTCCTGGAAAATCACAGAAATTAATTAGAATCTTTATTTGATTTACATGATTTAGATTTGTATTTTAGTTTAAAAAAGGAAAATATTAGAATGACAGTGGTCAGGGCAAGCTATTTGCGTTCGATGAAATGGGGGTTGCACTGGGTTTTTTGACAACCATGAAAATACACTGACACTGACAGTAGTCAGTGCGCCCTGGGGCTGGCGACATCATACAAACCTAATGGCACTCGATAGCAGAATTGTTTTCGAGTGAAATGATACTCGATGAGCGGTGATGCTAAATCGTCACATTTCAAAAACGAGTAACTCGTTAACGAGTGTGGTTATTGGATCCCAGTAGTAGTACATTCCTTCTGTACAATGTTTATAAGATCTTCCAGTTAAGGTGAACTATCAATAAACGTCACCTGTTGAACGGAATGCATCGATCAAATACGTATGGGACGAAAATGTGAGAGAAAGAAATACGTTTATGGGTATTGCCAACATAAATTTGCAGAAAATAAAAAGAATATACAATTAAAAAATTCAATTTTATCGGGTAATCTTTGTCATCATACAAAAGAACCATTCTTTACATTTATTTTTTAAAGATAATTTCATTTCAAGGTTGGTCGTAACTGCGGCTAATATGGTCCATTCTGAAGTTCCAATTTTCGATCGACCATTTCGTGTGATATTTGGCGAATGACGCGAGTAATGTTGGCTTCTAATTCCTCAGTCATAGCTGACTTATTCATGTAGACTTTGGACTTTACGTAGCTTTGCGATGTCCAAAAGGCAAAAACTCTAGAGGTGTGATATCACATGACCTAGGCAGCCTATTAACCGGTCCAAAGCGTGAAATTAACTGCTTATCGAATTATTCTCGCAATAAAGCTATGATTTCACGGTCTCTGTGGCAAATAGCGCCTAGTTGGAACCAAATATCATCGTGAATACGGGCTTCCATTTCAGGCGGCAAATATTTCATATCATGGCGCTATAATGGCGCCATCCACAGTTGCACTCACAGTACGGTCATCGCTAACCTTCCCAGCTACCACGCGTAGCTTCGGTTGCGTATTATCCAATATTGAAAATTGGGTTTTAAATTTTTCGATGGTGTAGTAGTGCATTGTGCGTTCGGTAAGCCGATTATGTGAACTATAATGTGCTTTAAGCCCGCGAGACATATTCCTCGAAGAATGCTGATTTTCGTAAAATAGCTGCATAATTTGTATCCGCTGTGCCGGGCCAAGTTT
This sequence comes from Brachyopa scutellaris, assembly GCA_949775065.1. NCBI lineage: Eukaryota > Metazoa > Arthropoda > Insecta > Diptera > Syrphidae > Brachyopa > Brachyopa scutellaris. The sequence goes on from OX459114.1 coordinate 17,154,630, forward strand.
TTCCATGATGAAATGTCAAACAATACTAAAAAAAAAATATGTAAGCCTCATCCGCATAAGCTCACGGGGGAAGTGAATACTTATCCAATCCAAAGCAGTTGTCTATATGCAATGTGTAAGAGAAGAAGAAAGTTGTCTAGTACAGTCGACAGAAAATGTGTAATAAAATTTAGTAAACATATGCATACAATAATATACAATACAGCTGATATTCATTTTGGTCAATTTATATAGAAATTGTTAATATCTTTACACCAGCGCCACCGGCGTTTTTTCTTTAGGGACTAAGCAATATAAACTGTGAATATGAATCATTTTGGTCAATTAATATAGAAGTTGTCAGACAGGCAGACAGACAGACAGACAGGCAGACAGACAGGCAGACAGACAGAAAGACAGACAGACAGAAAGACAGATAGACCGACAGGCAGATAGACAGATAGATAGACAGACAGACGGACAGACAGACGGACAGACAAATGGACAGAAAGACAGACAGCTGATGTTTTCTGTATACATATATCAATCACATATAATATCACGATCTGTCATAAAATCCCACCTAAAAAATAATACCTCTACTCTAAATGAATCACTCGTTAGTATCAACATTATGCCCATCCGTCGCAAATAGCGAATTTCATTATTTACGGGTTTCTTTTTCCTGATACTCGAACAGGTTAAAAATATTGGCGAAAGTTCTTTAGACTTTAGACTTTGGTCACAGCCGGCACTAAATAAAAAGCCGGCTATAACTTTTCGTTATTCATAAACACATTTTTGTCTGTGTATTAGTTAGTATCGACCATGGTGAGTTTTTATGTAAAGTGATTTGAACGAACAAACCCAAACGTCGAAATTATATGTTATATGAGAAATTAAGAGCCGACTCTAACTATTTAAAGTGACGTTTGGATTATTTTAAATTTTGAGCCGGCTATAAGTTTAAAGTCGACTATAAGGTGAATATGAATAGCAATAAGTACATTTTAGGTTATGTAGGTGAATAAATTCTTTTTAATGTCGACATTATCTGGCTATGAATTTGCGCCATTGTTTTCCAGTTCATAGAACTGTTTAGAATGATTCAACAAAGCTACTTATGACAAGTTTCTTAAATCCAAAGTCAGCTTTTACATGCAGAGATTCGAAGAGCTGATTTTTTCGAATTTTCTTTTGAAGTAACATGTACTTTTTAAACGTTGAACATATTGGCATGAAAAATGTTTTTTCTTTTCTTTTTACGTTTGTTTTGACTTGACATTCGCTTATAAAATAAACTGCGGCATTGCGCTGTGGTGCCTTTATGATTTCTTGTGAACGGTACCACAACAGAATATTGAATAAAGCAATATCGAAAATATATGAAAAGTGTGTAGATACATTTAAATAAAAACTCTTTAAATGCTGACTGGGACAATTTTCCTTTTCCCATTTCGACCAACAAAATACATAGCTGGCCGCGATTTGTTTCAACGTGTAAAAGACTAACGAGTTTTGGTTTCAATGAATAAAATTCCAAGAAAATATGTTCGATCAATTTGTGTACGGTAAATAATATCTCAGCTCCACTGTTCTCTTCTGTCACACCCAAATAATTTAACCCCGTCAAAATGCTTCGTGTGTACTCCGCTATTCACGAGGAGTGGAAATACTCCATATCTACAATCAATAATAGATCAATTATTATTGGATAAATCGAATAACTAAGTTAATCGAACCGTACATTAGCTATCACGCAATGCTGGTTGAGAGTATTCTATGATTTATAGCCAGCGAAGTTGTTTGCCAGTATTTATCGTTAAATGGAACGGCAAACAAAAGCTTTTATCTAGCTCGTATCAACACAACGCCATTTTTACTATATATTCTTATCTGCCATTATCCTAAAAAGGAAAGAATATGTAAGTGTATCGGGTTGTGATTTATGATGGTGGATGCCTTCTCTATAAATGCTCATTTAGTCCTTTGTCTCATTGGATTTGCGGATGGACACTTCTCGAAAAGTTGGACAGGTGCAACTTTTTTCAATGACAACTGATATACATAGTTACTCCAAGCTCCAAGCTGATTACCTACTCGTGAACTGAAACCACTAACTAAGGTGGGTGGTTTGTAGGCACGTTGTCTTCCTTTCATGAATCTGTCAGACAAGAAAAGATTGTAAATATTATTAGTGAAAGGTTGAAGGATAAAAGGTTATAATTCAAAAAATGTTCTCCTTGCTGCGTCAATTTTTCAACTTAGTATTTTTCTAGATTCATAAACAATGCTGTTTACTTTTCTAGACAGCGCAAATGTGTTGATTCGTCTATCAATTGTCTAAGGCTTGTGCTTGGTTTTGATAGACTGAAAGTTCCTTTTGTTGTAGGTACATACCTTGTTATAACATTTAGCGAGCGAAGAGGCGTTTTCATGGCTTCACAACTCTTGTAGCTATTTGAATTTTGCAATAATCGTGTGGCTGTTCAAGTTCCACATCCTAACCTAACCTAGTTCGTTGGCCATTTAATTACTTAGAAGTGTGGTTTCGGTCAAGGAAACTCAATTGTATCTGGCGCTGGCATCCATCTTCTCTCGATTGGCCTACGTGATGATAGTGGCTACACTTGGATACTTCCTTTTTGCTTACCGGGTGTAGTCTCTCATAGTCTCTGCATAGGGAAATCAGTTGAGCGATTGCTTTTTTTGATTCATCTCTTTAGGTGGCCATTGAGTAGGATATACACCATAAGCCAAAAATGCTTAGCTGTCGAGCTGCCGAGCTGTTTAAATCGATGACTTGGTAATGAACATGCACCAACTCACCTGTAAAATATGGTCAGATGAATGTATCCCCCCTGAACGGAACCTCAGCTTTGTTGGCCTGATCCCACAAAAAGGAGACCCTACCAGCTATACTCAGTAATGTCTACTTTTTGGACCCCTTTGCCAAACTCGCAGAATATTTATGGAGAATGCACGCTGAACCAAGAACGTCGGTAAAGATCTCACCGAATGTCTCAGAGAAGGTGTCATGCGAGTTCTTTAACATCGTCCTTGAAAGAATAGTGCAAAACACAAGAGCCGCAATCTCTGAAAAGTTCGTCCATTTATACAGCAGAATGCAGCGAGATGTCATTCCATAAGTATTGAAATTAAAGCGACAAAGATGGGTTTAATGGTCAATAAGGGCAACACTTTACCTACAAGAAAGGACACTCAACACCAACGTCACGGATATAACTTCACCGTAAACAGACGTTACTTTGAGGGACTTGTAATTCAGACAACGACACCAGCGCCCAAATTAAACGAAGAGTTACTCTCGTCAATCACTCTTCTTTGGGCTTAGAAGGCAACGGACCTTAATCATTCCAGCCCTGCTGTATGATGCATACCAAGGCATGAATTTTGTCCAAAGTGGATGTGCCAGTGCCAATAGCGGGCTGTTTAGAGAGCAAACTTCTTCGGGATATTTTCGGCCCTGTCTACACAGACGGTGAGTGTGTGAGGAGATTCAACAATGAACGGTCCAGCAATTTCTATAGAAGTGTGAACGTTCAACGATTGAAGGGGCTGTGTCATTTAAAGCAGAAGGACACCAGGCCTCGGGCCTATGAAATCGTTGAATCTGAACCTCCGAAGTACAGCGCAGTAAAGAAAGATCGCGACTTAGGTGGCGCACGTAAGCAGAAGTAGACCTAACTGGTGACGCTTGTTGGTCCACCACAGACTGTGGCGCAATGTTAAGGAAAGTAGACTCCAAGATCACATTGAAATCAAAGGACTTTGGTGATCCGGCGACTACAAGCGACTTTCATATCCATAAGCTGACGATTTAAAGTAAATGACAGAAGCAGCACTGCTTCCAGGAAGCGATGTAAGCAGAAAAGATTCAAATTTATAAAAAAAAACATAAATAGGAAAATCCCTTCCCAATAATCGTTTCACATTTGCTTTCTTTGAAGAGTTAAAATCGTCTACATTTCCATTTCCTTGGTTCGGAGGCATCGTTTAAGTAAATACGAGAAAGGACTATTTACTTGAAATATTTGCAAAAAAACAATATTCAAGGACGAGCTACCCTTTTTTAGGGTTATCATCGTTTTGCTTATCTTTTCATTTTTTTTGATTTTTTACTTCAGAAGGCTCCGAATACGACGACAAGCACGTGAGGAACAACTGTTTTAAGAGAATTCCTTTGTTGTTTATGAATTCGTGTCAGGAGAACCTTTGCGCAGGTTCATCCATAGCAACTGACTCTCTTAACAATTTAGACCATTTAAATTTAAAAAGCTTTCGCAGGGAAGATTTATGGAACAGTCTAAGGATGTCAGTAAATGACGTGAAGTCAACTATTAGGTTGACTAGCGTGAGCTGCAGTTTGGCTAAGGATAAGAGGACTGTTCAAATTTTCAACTGCGATATTTCAGGCGAATAGAACGTCCAAGATGCTTTCAAATATAACTCGTGCAAAACGAATGGCACTCAATTAATTTCCAGTCACGCTCCAAGGATACAGACAAACAAAGTGTTCACATGGATTTCAAACCTCATTGAATAATGAAATCCTTACAAACATAGCTACTCGTAAATGAACTACATTTATATTTTTCCTTCTTCTGTGGCATTCATTCGCACACATCCTGAACCTGGCACTGGCATTGCAAATTGCACCCACCTCCTCCGACCGACAATTCTTTCATTAAACCGATTTCCTTTAATTGTTGCTCCTTTCTAATTGAAAATAAAAATAATCTACGAATGCCGGAAATAGTAAACGTGTACGTGTAAAACAAAAGGACATTTGACGATGTGGTAGTTCTCGTTCGGGTTTGGAGAGTGCCTGGATCTTCTCTTATTTCAAATTGATTTTTAGTAATGCTGGTGGCAGGAAATTGTAATTCGATTGGAAACATTTAAGGATACAGGACAGTTGAATGGAGTTGAATTAAGTAATCCGGAAAAAACTTCTCCATCCTCAGACCGGAGAAGGATGTGTGTTGATTGTTATCTAATTTTTTGATTAACAGCCACAAATGGAAACGGTGCCAATTTTTAGACAATTGGTTTCCACCCACATCACATATATGTATATAGTTAAGCTACAAGGATATCTACATCGACAGTCAGGCCGCGCTCAGAGCACTAGAATCATGTATCGTCAAATCGGCAATCGTAGAAGGATATCGCTCTGTGCTCAGATCACTAAGCAGACACAATAGGGTCAAACTTTGCTGGGTGCCTGGACACTCTGGCATAGAGGGAAATTAACTTGCAGATGAACTAGTAAGGAAAGGGGGGGGCACTGCCTGTAACCGAGTTGGTTGCGAGCATGGCACCGCCATCATGCAGCATTAGGGCAAAACTTAATAACAAGATCATGAGTTTGGCGGACCACAGATGGTCAGGAATAGAGGGACACAGGGTATCCAAGGCTTTTTGGCCGGTTATAGACCGTAAAAGAACCAGGGTAATCCTTGGAATGAATAGGGCAAAGTTAAGAACTCTAATAAGAATTCTCTCCGGGCACTGTCTCTTGAGGAAACATGCTAAAGGAATGGGTCTTTCAAACACGGACGAATGCAGATACTGCAATGACATAGGAATATCGGAGGATATTGAACATATCCTTTGCGATTGTGAGGCTATTGCCCGTTTTCCTAAGAAATTTTTAGGCAATTACTTCTTTAATACACTGGAGGAGGCTGGCCAAGCAGGCCACAATAAAATTCTAAAATTTTGCAGGGAAATTAAATGTGTTTCGGTTTAGGTGCCATCATACGATGGTCCCAGGGGATCGCGATGGGCCCAATAGGTGCCTAGTGTTTTTATGATGGCTCAGCCTTATAACCCCTTTCAACCTAACCTAAACTAACCTAAGCCACAAGACCTTATTTACATGCAAGGAATATTTTTTTTTGTAGAATTTAAAAGCCTCCATTTCAAAGGAGTCCAGGAGTTAGCCCGTATTTTTGAATTGTAAATTTACGCGGTAGAAGATCGCCGGAGATTGCTCATAATATGAAGTCCATATGAGTGGGCAGACAGGCAGCACTACTAGGTCTTGGAAGGGCACGATGTAGCAGATCCACTGGACAGGGAGGCATTTCATTTCGCTGATAGTTGCAATTCTCCATCAACTTACTCACTTAACGGGCACGCAATCCGTAGAGGGTCCGGTGGTTCAAATTTTCCAGAGCAAGATCTTTGACATCTGCTATAGCTTGGTGCTTAAAATAGAGTTTCGGTCCTCAAAATTATTTTGAACCTGAGGCTGAGATTTGAAGGTCCTCATAGCTGGAGCAATATTGTCCATTCGCTCGATGCTGCATTATATTGCAGCATAAGGCAAAACAGGTGAAAAAGTTTTGACGGGATCCTGAATTCAGCCATCATCCTGTAGAGCTTAAAATGATGAATGCTATCATATGCGACTTTAAAGTCGCTGAAAATATGCTGGAAAGTCGTCGGTCTTTCTTAGATTTGTCAACTGGTCTATCTTATCATCGATCGAAAGCATGGTATATGCCGGCGAATGTCGTTTACGACTATACGACAGTAGTTATGTATATGCTTCTGTGGTTGTAAGAGGACATACATTATGTTCGCCATATTTTGTGTATGTGTGGATATGGAGCTGATTGCCCTGTCAATGGACATGCTGATGATTTGGATGATTTGGTAAATACACCCTACCAAAACATATCCCCCCGTATTTGAAAAGCTCTGCAGGTAGTCTATTAGAGCCTTGTATTATTCAGTTTTTGATAGCTGCGCCGACCTCTTCTATACTTGCTCCCCTACCAAGACGTTCATAGAAATGGGGATGTTTTTATTCCACCCTCTCTACAACATGGCAAGCATCTGCTATTACCTGTAGTTCGGTGGCAAGGTTTCCTTCACTATTACGAAGAGCTTCCCTTCCCAGTCTAAAGGCAGCAAGCCAGTTGCTTGGCTTTGCTATAAAAATTCTGGATGTTGTTTCTAAATTAAGACTCTTGGGAGTCTGGCTGCGTATGTCATTTCCTTCCAATGCAGGGAAAGGCTGCCAACCTATCGAATGTCTCTGACTGAGTCCTATTCCAACACTATCTATCCCGGGCAGTGCATGCCAATGTCAGCCTGCTTGACTTTGTTCCCTAAGATAAATTGGAACTTTCCTGGCTATGAAACGTTTTTTTATTATTTAGCTTTTCATTTACTCCATATTATATAGCACGCAGCTGTTTGAAGGCAGGCCCTGTCAAACCTTTGAGGTGGGATTTTTTAACTTAATTGCTTCGTAACCCCGAAGCAACCGCCGTTTCCAGGCTTGGACATATCTGTTGGGAATTTGAGCCTACATGGGCTTACATGGGCTCATATGGAGGTCTAAATTTGGTAGCACGGGCTGGCAACTTCCAAACACTTCCGAACAGCTTTTCGAATCGAAGATTGTATTGTATTGTATTTAAAACGTGGTTATCCCATAGAGTAGACCTGAAGGCCCATTGTACTTTGGTGAAGTATCAAGCCATTCGCTGGGTTAGCAATTTCTTGCTGAGCTATACATCGATACAAATCTGCTCGTCGCTTTCGCAAAAGACAGCAATAGGGCAAGATTGAGCACCAGTATAGATCAACGTGCTTGCCTATCAGATCAGATGTAGATGGACTTGCCTTTCTATCTCTTGTTTAGTGCAATGTGCGCTGTACTAGCGATAGCATACACCTCTGCCTGAAAGATAGTTGTTAATCTACCCAGTGGAATAGATTGCTCAATGTGGCATTCTTCTCGAAGATTGCTTAGTGAGGGTGAGTTGTACCCCTCACTTAGGCCTCTATTGGATGGATCCACGGTGTTCCCCTCACTGTTTGGTCTGGAAGGAGCAGATACAATAATTATATATTGTTGGTGAGTTGTGGGATGTTGGATTTATAAAAGTCGTTTAGTCTGTTGGACAAATTGTACGATGTCACCAACTCCTTTTTTGCAGAAATGCGTTAAGTTAAGTCTGGTAACAGTGGTACTCCCCGCATTTCATGTCTTAGCCTCGTTATTCCTGGATAATGACGGAGCAAGTGTTCGATGGTCTTCTTCCTCTACTTCGCAGTTGGTGCAGATTGCCGTGTCTGTGAGGCCAAACCTGTGTGCATGTTGGTTGAGGTTTCTGTGGCCTGACCACCATCTGTCTCAATTGCATTCTACTGGAACTTAGAGCTCGTTTGGTTAGCTTATTATTTGACTCATTTACGATTGGTCTGGCCACACTGCAGGTCGCTGGCTCCTATTAGTATCTTTTGAAGTTCCGGTGGGTCAAATCGAAGGAAGTTCACCGAAGGTAACCGAAGCTGTACTCCTTTACTACTTTTTTAAATTTATAAATTTAATCCTTTCGATTTCCACATATTACATATGAATGTATGTCCGGGATATACAAATGTATATGTAGATAAATTGTTGAATATTTTGTGCAAACTGCACGGGCAAGATCAGACCTACAAGACGTCTCTCATTCGCAAAGCAATGGCTAAGACAACTGAGCCCCACAAGTAAGTGATGAAGCGAAGCGGGATGAAGTACCATCACCCATCGAAGGCAACGACCACCAGAACCATGTCCTTCAGTTAGATTCAATTTCCTTATTTCAAAGTTCGCTGCATTTCAATGTTTATTTGCGATAGGAAATTGATTTTATTTTCTATTAGATTTTGCTCTTCCAGTAGGACCCCGAGTTTATCATCCCGATTCCCCCACAAAACTGAAAGATAAATAATTCATTCATTTCCAGGATATATCATTTTCCAATCAATAATACAAGTAAAATGCAAGTTCAGATCCTTGTGGTTACGAAAAGAAATACCGCGCGCTCCTTTAATAATTATTTATTTAAATTATTCTTACTTCAAGCAATAATTAAAGACCCCCACCCACCCACTGTCTTTGAGAAAACGGAAAGGAAACACTTTCGTCGAGTCTCCCGGTGTAATCAAAACCTCATTTATTTAAGCTTTTTTCCGTTTTCATCCTTAAAGTTTTATTTTTGTTTTTGTTATTTTTTTTCTTTGTAAAACGAAAACAAAACCGTTGACATACAACAGATGCCTTTAAGGACCTTTTTTCTGCTTTAGAGAAGGAACACAAAAAGTCCTTCAAGGTTTATTAAAACACACGCAAAGTTTCTGGGTGCAGGTGGTTTTCGGTTTCTTCATTTACCGGCATTTGGATGAATTAAATTGAACGATTTTCATTTACTGTGTGGTCTTCTTTAAGTGTCGCCGCAAGGTTTCAACTTTCAAGGACGATCATTTTGAGTGAATGAACTGTGGTTATGTGGGACAACGTGCAATTATCGTAGTTGTTCGACATATTGTTTTTTTTTTTTTCCTACCCCGTAAGTAGTGATTACGCTGGGTAATTGCTTTGCGAAGGCTTACCGCTTATTGTTTGTATTTGTTTGTCCTTAAAGGACATCACAGAATTAACAACATCTATAGTAGTTACGTGCTAGAATTTTTGTATTATTTTTTTCTTAGCTGTCTGTGTTGCGGTGGTAATTAGCAAATAAAATACTACGTAGGAAAAAGTGATTACGTCACCTCTTAGGTCATGAAAGTCAACAGGAATGTCATCATCATCAGCAACAGGCAGATGGCTTTTTACTCAAGGAAACAGACTCTTTGTGGTATTTAGTAATCGATTCGTAGGGAATAGAAGCTGTTTATAGACGGATTTCAGGGGACATCAGGCAGAGAGACTCAGACTTATTCAGGAATGGGGCAGAAGAAGTAAATGGTTTTTCAAAAGCTATGTCCAAACTTTGACAGCTTATTGCTCTCTCTTTCATTGTCATTCTTTGATGTTTGTGTTCTGTCATAGTCACAATTTTACCGTTGAGCGCTACACCATTCAACAATGCATCGAATTCGTTGGAATCTATTATAAAAATTGGGCTCTGGAGCAGTTGGAAATGGTTCCAAACTTTGGCGAAAAAATCGTCTTGAGGCACATTTTTGGTTCACGAAGGCGTGTGTACAAGCAAAATATCTTTCTTAAAACATAAAGGTTTTGATTGTACTTCATCCGCAATTAATGTTCTGTCGTATCTCACACATAACTCTTTTTATTCAATTTAAAGGTTAAGTTTGCCTTTTTATTCTAACTAAATGAGGAGCCTAGGTTTTTATGGAGCTAAACACCTTTCTGGTTTCCATGTTACATATTTCCTCAGAGCACAATATCACTCTTTGGAGATTGAATGATCTACTTCTTGCCACTCACAGAGGATGTGTTCCGTCGTTTCTTCTTCTTCAATGCAGACCCTACAGGAATCATCATCGGCTAAACCTAGACCACCTAAACCAGTCAGATAGGCAGCTACGATCATAAGATCCTCTTTATTGAGTTCGAGTGGCCTACGAGCTTTGCTACGAGATAAGCTGATGAATTTCTTTGCTTGTTCTTGGCCCTTAGATTTGGATTTCAGCGTGACTATCGCCTTCCAATTCCCTGATATTTGAGTTTATTACACTCAAAGACACCCCGAAAAAGGGTTCAGGCTCCGGCCTTGTGACAAACTCCTCTTCTCGCCAGGCAAACCGCAAGGTTATTTCCCTCAAAGAGCTGGTATCCAGGCAACGATGACTATGTGGTCTCTTGCTAGATCTGCGAAAAGATTTGGGCAGTTCTAGACTAGTTTTGATCCTATTGAATATGATCTTAAGGCTTTGAGAGTTTTACTATCTGAAAGTATCTACATATATGCGGGAGCTACTTGTATGTCTTCGTAAGCACACATCTACACACCTGGTAAAATTTCTAGTGCTATCGTTCTCTGGAACCTAGATCCATAGACTCCAGCACCGGTGGCATCATTGTCCATATTTGTGATTCTGGAGGTATAATGAATACTATTTTCTACCAACTTGATGGATCTTATAAGTTCCGTTATAGGACGGGGCAGCAGCATAGGAGATATTGAATTGATTCCCTTCTTCCTCGTCTTCGCAGCTTCCACAGATATCGTTGGACCCAATTTGCCATGTCGGGAGTTTTAAATTCGTCCTATTGGTAGGGTGCTGGGCATAAGATTTCACTCAAAACCTCCGATGATTTAATACATGTGAGGCACCCTACGTTCAACTGATATTCTTATTCAAAAAAATGTAATGTAGGTATCTTAGATAGACATTTTTTTAAGTTTGTATCATGGCGGAATGAAAAGAAAACATTTTTTTTAGATCAAAGTTGATGTTCTAGTTCTATGGCATTCTTGGTGAATGCCCGGCGCAGTGTTCGGCTTCGACAGACATGCACGAGTGGTGATGGTATTAAAAAAAAAAGAAGTAAAAACCTGTTGGTATCTTCGGGGTTTTCAATAACAGCATAGCCTTTTAAGTAAAGGTGTCTGGTTTTTATTTTCATTTTCCAAACAGATGAGTGTCGTGTTGTTTATGGATATCGAGGGGTGACAACCCTATTTCGTATTTCAAGCACGACATGGTCGACAAGCTTTACCACATTTCCAGACAACTTATGTAGAAGGACACGTCGTGATATTAAGAGCTAGGCCCGTAAGAATTGTGCTGTGAGGGAATAGTTTGTATGGAAAGGTTAGATAGTAGTAATTGCAGAATGGAAAGGTTAGAAGGAATATATGTAGTTTCAAGCAAAATGCTCTGTGCGTCGTGTGAACTCCAGTGTTTTCGAAAAATCGATATATCTAAGCGATGTCAGGCTAGGTAGGATATCTCTTCCCAGATATTTGTTCCTTATTGAGAATAAAGCAGGAGAGTCGCAGAGGAAGTGATCAATGCTTCCGTCCTCTTCTTCACAGCCCGGGCGTGTGATATGTTGCACTAGTTTGTAGGGGGCTACCTATAACAAGCATTTATCGGATTTGTACGAAAAAAAAAATATAAAGATTCTAATTTCGTTGTTGAACGCAACCCAAACATGCAAGTGCATCACGTACAAAAACCGGAAGAAAAATAGTTTAGAATTTGAGCTCAAGTGCATAAAATGCTGACAACTTCATACTAGCGAAAACTAGTACCCGGCTGCATACGCAAATCCGCCTACACGAATCCATTTTCTTTTCAACTTTGGCTCTCGGCGATGGTGGTACTCTCTAAGCAATAGATTCTAGCTTAGCTTAGATAAATACGCAGTATACCTACTGCATAAAAGGTAAATGCATTATTTTGTATGTGTCCTTAAATAAATAGTATATGTTTTATTTAAATAGTGCTGAAGAATTAAATAGTGTTGAAAAGAGTGTTCAAGCGATTTAAACACACGTGAAATAAGCACACCCTCGGCAAATTTTTACGAGTGCTTGGAGACACTATGAACAACGAGTACTCTACAAAAAATCCCACGAGTGAACCACAATCGTACAAATTAAATATAACCACCATCGGTATGTAGAGATAATTTTTTTTTAACCCCCAACTAAATTCAGTTCCATCCTAAAGCCCACCATTACCGCCTTGGGTTTTTTTTGCCGAAGTTACTGCTTTATTAAGGTACAATATTGGCTGTTTAGCCTGATACCACCTGGAACACCGGCAAGAAATCGGATTGATCGAATCCAACCTCAATCAGCCACATCAAGAACGTGGACGATGGATCAGTTGCATAGCACGATCACCACGATCTACTTCATCAGAAGTCGTTACATGCTAGTGATCCACACCGGCGTTCAGCACGCGTAAGGTCTCTGACCAAGTGGTGACAACTCGACCTACAAGTCTAGTCTACTAAGGTCACGTGAAGCAATCCAGGTGGATAACCAGCAACCCACCAGAAAAACACCTGCAGAACACCAGCAAGGTAGATCACCAGCAAAACAGCAGTACAACACCAGAAAAACACCTGCAGAACATCAGCAAGCAGAATCAACATAGACCAAAAAGGCAACAGTATCAGACCTCAGAAGCGGTCAACCCAGACTTCTAGAAGGAAATTACAGTCCATCAGCAACGACAACAAACAACCGAGAACAACGAGGAGCATCAGCAGCAGCAACCAGGAGTCACCCACCTGACTGGACAATTGACCGCATCCGATCAATTGCCGGAGATCGAGCTTTATTGCTCTCCCCACACGCACCTGACTTGATCCGCCACCTAAATTATTTTAATCAATCACCCAAGTCATTCCCATCATATCTTTTCACGCACACTTGAAAATTATTAATTAACACAAAAAAAAAAAAAAAAAAAAAACTATAAAAAGAGTTCAATTGTTTAAATTTCTTTCAATTTCTTTCCAATTAGCATATTTAGCAAAGAAAAAGATACACCAATATGCTGTGCACAACATCTTGGAGCATCGACAACAACAACATTTAATTCTCCACATAAACAAAAATACCTACCATAGATGCGGTGAGTCCAATTTTTTTTATTGAAGCAATTGAACTACATACATATTTGTTTTTGCATTTGAATTTTTTTTTTTCGCGGATTGTTTTTGTTTTCCTTTTTGCTGCACATCATGTGCGTTGAGAAGAAAAGAGCTTAAGCCAAGCAAGTGCGTGCATAATTAAGTACATAATAAGCCTTTTCGTACGCAAGTTTTTTTTTTTGTTTTCACAGTGCCATTTATTGAATAGGTTCAGTCGGTAGAGTCAATGTTTATTTTTGTTTTTCTTTTTGATAACAATTTTGGAGTGGCGATGTTTGTGATCGCCAAAACATTCGTTACATATTATAATATTTAAATAAATTTGAAGAGAAGTGAAATGAAGTTCAAGTTTAAGAATTTGTTCTCAGTTTAATTTAGTTCTTTTATTGAATTTTAATTGATTAACGATGAATTTTGATAAATTGTTTTTGAGTTATATGAAACTGATTAGTAATCTCTTGTTGGATTTAAGTCATTATTTTTCTTTCTTATTATAGTAAGGTAGAACTTTTTATTTCCAATAAATATTATTTCTTTTGTTTCATATTATGGTTAAATTATATTGTTTGTATTTGATTTTTGGATTAAGCTGTCGTGTCAGTGGGAAAGTGAGTGTTAGGGTGAAATGTGTAGCAACGAAGATGTGAGTGATACTTTATAGGTCATTCACATTTACATTAGGGGCTATCGCGAATGTTTTAAGAGTGGAGCGGTGGCCTAGGTAGTCCTATCTTATCACAGGATAGTGGACAGTGGGAGGGTCACACTCAGGTGAACCAAATCCATCTTTAGGTTTACCAATTTGTTTTGGATTTCAATTAGATTTTTTTTTTGCGGCTCTTTTGATAATTTATTTTGAATGTTACTTCTCCTAGCCATATAAAAATGTACGGTAGTTTAGCGGCTGGTGCAAGAACCCACCCATTTCGACGAGCTAGATTCGTGCTATACGCAAGCATGCCTACCCGCACTCCGTCGACTGAACACCCCACCAAACCACCCAGGATTTCCTGTGATCCTGGAAATTTATGGGATCGTAAAAGTTGTGTTTGGTGGGACCAGCATCCGTTACAAGTTTCAGTGTGTTTGTATGCCTGTTCAAGTTGATTTGGCCTCAGTTTGTTTTGTGCTTTACCCAGATTTAGTACCTTTCTTGCCCAGTGTGGGTTCGGATTTTCTATCATGGGCTTGGCAGCCTTACAAGTTGGTATTTGACTCCACGTAAGCGAGTGTCGATTTGCAAAAGGCAAGCTGTAAGCGGTTCTCACTACTTGTATCGACATGTTACCATGAAGTTATCCATGCTTTCCGCCCCTGCTCTTGCCAGTTTCCTGGTATGTCGTTGCGGCCAGGTACCCAGAGTATGTTCACCGTGCAGGATCTTGCATGGGGATTGAATTATTGTTTTCCATTCTTCCATTCACTAGCTTAGAGTAAGTATTGGAGTTTGCAATTGCTTTAAGCGTGTCTTGACTATCCGAGCAGATATATACACACGTGCCTCTGGTGTTGGCATTAAGGACTTCGGCTACGCCCCTAAGTATTGCAAATTCTTCCGCTTGGAAAACTGTGACCGAGGTTTCTTAATGAAATGCATAGATTTATCGGAGGATCTAGATCTAGACAGTGTACTCCAGCTCCCGACTTCCCATTTTTCACGGCTGCGGAATTTGAATGTATTATTTCTCTATGAGATCACTTGTATTGCTGATAAGTCCAGCGTATTCTGACACATTTTTCCAGATTGCCCTATACCCTGTGAGCGTCTCATCTTTGAAGTGACCCAGGGTCCGCAATGTAACTGCAGAAAGCCCCGCTGTCCTTATTACCTCGAGTCATAAAATGTGCATATATCTGCTCAGGAATACTTAGTCCTTTGTTATTCTTTACACAGAAACCTCTGCTTTCAATTAAATCCATCATTTTCCCCACATACGTTCTTTCCTATTCAAAAAGGAGTCAGTCAACAAAAACCATAGACACATTCATACATATGAGTACATGTGTTGGTATAGCAACAAGGACTTTGAAATCTTTACTTTTTTTTGTTGTTGTAAAACTTCACAGGGACGTCAAAGTTTTTTACTCGTTGCTCGTCCGCAATTACACACTGATAGTTGGCGAAACGCTTGGTGTATAGTAACCAGCACATTAAAAGCCACTGTGAAAATCCTTCGGGGTAGAAAAAGAATCTCAACCATTGTTTGAGGTTTGTTTGAAGTGCATTTGCTGTTCAATTTGAAGTTTTCAAGTTCCCATCAGCATTTTTCTTACTTTCACGTTGAGTTGGCATGGCATGGCGTGGGTCCTTTATTTATTTATTTTTTTTTTTTATTACCCACCCAACACAGTCATAAAGACGGAAAATTGTTAAGTTAGGAAAAAAAGGAGAAAAGTAAACAGAAAACTTTTACCTGAACTCAGATAGATAGAAACTGTGTTTGTAACTGAGCAACGAAGGAAAAGTTCAACACTATTCTCTACGGGTCCTTAGCTGGAATCTGTGGAAAGTTGGCCATAGTGGATTTGGATGGATATTGCAATTGAAATTTTTCTCAATCTTGTGTATTTATGAAAAAGTAGTAGTGTCGGGAAAGTAGTCCTGCCATTAGAAAGGATTTTAGTTAAGGAAAAACGATTAATAGGCAGGTACTCAAGATTTGCTACTTTTATACTTCAAGAACCTTTTTGAAACATGACTTTGCGTCTCCTATCGAATACGACTTTCTGCATGCTCTGGAATCATCGTAAAAGCTTCTCAAATGACGGATTGAGAAAAGGCAAGGACGCATCCGCATTTCGACGAGATTAAACAAATCACATTCGCTCCCAATTCCACCTTAAAAATTATATCTCTACACAAATTCAACAGAAATGGAGTGAGTATGGACCCTTGCGGTAGGTCGTTGTAAAGTTGTTTGTCCTTAATTTTGGCAGTTGCGGAGTATGTGACTATGTCTGAATCATCATTCCATTGACTGTTTATAGTGCCAAAAAGTCTGGAAATCAGGGTTACTTACTTAGTTGGCGCTACAGCTCGAGGTGAACCTGGGCCTGCTTCTCGCAACCATTTCTGTGTGCGTGTTATATTTTTGCACGAATGGAAGGGACCTACAGTTTCTTGCCGACTCCGAACGGCGAGTTGAGAAGCTCAATCGTGACAAATGATACTCTTTGATGCTTGTCAGACATTCGAAAGAGGTGGGCACTGTGAAAAACTTTAAGGTGTTTGCGGCGGGATTCGAACCCAAGACCGCTGGCTCAGTAGTCCGACGCACTAACCACTTACGCTACGGTGTCCACCATCAGGGTTGCCGCTGAAAAATTAGCAAAAGTCGCAAAATAAGGGTCGTGGAGCAAAAAAGGTCGTAACAAAAACCAATAAAAGGTCTGTTCCTTTACTTTCTGCCCCAAAAATAGTAAGCTATTAAATTTCATGGAGTGGGGGTAAAATTCTCTCAGACAGAGGCAAAATTACGAAAAAGTAAAGGAACGCGTTTAATCACAAACGTTGCAACAAAATGCAAATAATTCAAAACAAATGAAGTAGTTCACTCTTTACCGGCAGAATGGGGTGGTGAATATGGGTGGCCGTGGCGTAGTGGTAGTCGTCGTCGCTCGTCACGCTGAAGGTTCACGGTTCAAATCCAGATGTCAACGAAACATTTATGTGGGATTGGGCCAGACAAACGAACGATACCTTACGGACGACCAACGATGTACATGATGAACAAGAGGACAGTAGATGACATGACAAGCAGTACATACAAACCAAACGGGACAATCGAACCAGAATCCGAACATTCCAGACGCACGTTGTACATAGAACACACGACACAGACAGACCAATAAAAGTGTAGAGCAGTTGTGCAGCTGCGACTATATACAACAAACGTAGCGAACGCGAACGAACGACGAAAGAGGAATGACAAAACATAAGAACAGAAAACGCACTCAACATTCATTCGTCACCAAACAATCAGAGAGTGTAGCAGCAGTGCGCAACAAGTATAGTTTATAGCGTGGTAATAAAGAAGTATAATATTAATAGTTAAACCGAAGCATTCGCGTTTTATTCCTATCATTCTCCACGGATAAGAAAAGGAATCCCACATTTATTTCTCATGAAATGAAAATAGGTTGATCAGTTTCAGAAGCTAATATCAAAACCTACTGCGAAGGCATAAAACTGGCAGTAGGTTGGTGGTATGGCTGAAGAAATTGATCACACAAGCTAATAATAGGAAACATCTGGAAAAAAAATTCTGTGAATCATAAGCAATGGCATAACTTTCAATAATACACAACTCTCCAGTTATCCTGGGCACAACCCATAGAGTTAATTGAAACCTAACATCTGAGTTTCCTATCACTACATCGACCTGGCTGTCTCTCGTTCTTGTTCTTCATGTACTCGCGCTGTGTGTAAACATTATAATGATATTCATATCCCCTTTACCGAGTGTAGATTATAAAAAAAAATAATTTTCTTGAGTAAGAATTCGTAAGATTTTTTAGTGAGGGGAAATTTGAACTCTCTCTTTAACTACTATTTTTTGTAAAGGAACGCGGTTAGTTTAGAACGAACTGTAAACATGGTTACAACGTAAGACCTCCATATCCATTATTATTATTTTTCCAAAACTAAAAATAAAAACGAACGCATTAGATTATATAAAAAAGGCGTGAATAAAGCATGTACCGTATTATAAAATTTTAAAGAAATATCTTCTACTGAGAATTCGTTCTTGAAATGAAGCAAGAAAACCGGCAGAAGTTACAGTGGGTGATCAAATTATTACGGCCACCTTAAAAAATAACTTATTTTCACGATTAATAATAATAAATAAATAATAATAATAAATTTATTTTCTTTTAAAATGAATATGCGGTGATAAGCTTTAAAAAAGTAAAAAGTGGTCAGACTTAGTAGTGTTTATTTTTGTGGTAGTTATCTTTTTAAGTGGATACCTCATTTTGGTATATTTGGAGCCTTTTATTTTTTGCGCTTTTTAAGGGTTTATTTCGCGAAATGTAAAAGGGTACGGTTTCGAAATCGGCATTTACGATAAAAACGTGCTCTGTACATTACGTTTTTTAAATTTCTGTGCATTCAGTTTGTATTTCAAATATTTTATAGAGCCATTTTTGATAGGACGCCGTTTAAGCCATGGATAGACGAAAAGACCCTTCCCCGACAAAAATTTCCGAAAGTAAGACTCTGATATTAAGCACTGAGCATTCTCAGAGAAAAATAGCAACAATCGCCGCTGGACAAAATAAACTTAACAAAAATGCCGTCCTTTCGCCTATGAGAGCCGGACAATCTGGTCGAAAAAAGTTACAACGCTACGAGATGAGCGCAAAATAAAGAAAATCTGTGTTCAAAACAGAAAGAAGCCACTAAAGGATCCTGACAAATTTGATCCAGGAGTCAGGAATTGAGATATCCGGCCCGACATCGCCTTAAAGATATATTTTTTTTTTTTTACTTGCCACTGTCCAGCAAAGAAGTCACTTCTAACAAAAGCGATGATGAAAAAACGTCTTAAATGGGCTAAAGCACATAAAGACTACAACGTCCGAAGACCGGCTAAAGTTAAGAACGTATTCAGTCGACTTTTTAATATGTTTTTTTTATCTTTTGAAGGAATATTTTTATGATTTTCCTTACATGTGTTTTTATTGCGGGTCTGTTTTCCAATGAATCAACAGTTTAGATTTTGTCGGAAAAGTCTGAGTTTGTAAGGAGGACAGTGAATGAGAGGTGTCGGAAAGAATGCATAGTGGAACGGGTGAAACATCCGTTAAGCATTATGGTCTGGTCAATCATTAGTGGACAAGGAACTGCACGTCTCCACATTGTTGATGGAACAATGCGTCAAGACCGAATATGTGCAGAAATGGTTTCCAAATGGCAATTTCGTGTTTATGCATGGGTTTTCATCTTATCATAAAGCAAAAAAAGTATCTGCCTTTTTGAAGGAAAAAATGTTGAGGTTCTGGAATGGCCGGGAAACTCTCCAGACCTTAACCCCATAGAGAATCTATGGAAACTGATATAAAGAGAGATAGGCAGGGAAAAAGTAAGGAATAAGTGAGCACTGATAGAACGCCTCACTGATGTATGGCATAGGAGCGAAAACATTAAAAATAATTATTTAAAATGCATTCAAAGTATGCCAAAAAGGGTTCAGTCTGTTATATGTAGCTGCAAGAGGAGGTGTAACAAAATATTAATTTTTTTATTTTTACTGTACGCTTTTTTATTAAAACTATTTTTTTTGTTAGTTTATAAGTCCTTTCTAATTAAAAAAAAAATTGTGTCTAACAATTAGAAAAAATAAAAGTTATGTGCGTTTCTTTTTCACAAAGTCGTATTCTTTCTAGTGGCCGTAATAATTTGATCACCCTCTGTAGATTTGTTGATAGGGGATAAAATTGATATCTCGTCGACTATGCAGCTGTGCATAGTACATGTGTAAGTTTTTTATTTTTTCCTCATTTTTAGTTAGGAAAATAGTATTTCTAGTTAAATATATTATGTTAATAGGTAGTTTTTGTCATTCAGTTTTCATTGAAAGTGTGTTTAAAAATCGGCTGGCAATTAAGATGATACTCGAACAACGAAACTGGTAATCGAGGCTTTTTAAAACGGATCGAAGCAAAAAGAGATTGCTGAACAATTCAGGAATCACTAATCAAGTGTCCCAAAAATAATTGTAAACTTTCGACCAAATTTATCCATTACAAGGCTTCATTCTGGTGGTTGTCACCGAAAAACAGACAGGCAAACTGACAAGAAAATCATTAATAAATTTCGCTGAGAGCCTTTTCGGTCTTTAGTTTCAATTATTGAGAGTACAGTGCGCAAGCCTGCTATAGAAAGCAGTCTTAAAGCCTCTATCAACATTAAACATAAAAACACCATCAAAAAAGGTAGCCCCTCTGTTTAAATTTTATATTACATATTTGGACTTGAATTGGCTTATAAATATTCAAATCAAATTTACCACTAAGATAATGGAAATCAGTTTTATTTAGTAATGAGAGGAAGTTCAATATTTTGTCTTCAGATAAAAGTGGCTATGTTCATCAAGAGTCAGGTATTCGCTTGAATCGGGAGAATATTTGAAGCATAGATGCGGTTTAAGTATGGTTTTGGGATTCTTTTCAGCTCAAGCATATGGTCCTTTTCGCCAAATAACGGAAATTATGGATCTATTTGTGTATAATGACATATTAGACACCATAATGTACTCAAATGCTGAGGAAGAGATGTCGTTGTTCTGGAGGTTTCAACAAATAGCTACCCGAAACACACCTCAAAGTACGTTAAATAATTTTTAACGGCTCGGGGTGTTAATGTTTTGTATTGGCCCCCACAATCCCCTGACTTAAATTCCATAGCGATCCTGTGGCATATTTGAAAATAGAGGATAAAAGAATAACGGTTTACCTCTTAAAAGGCTGTTTATAGAGTCTTTTGGTAAAAGACTTCAAAGCCGGTCACTGCCACTGAAGGCATTTTGATAGGAAAAGTGTAGAAAAATGCTCTTAGCCTGTGTTGCAGGCTATATCGATTTTTACAAACGAAGCATTTCTATGTCCCTTTCGTCTTTCTTATGAAGAAGTGAGTAATAATCAATGATTGCAATAAAAACCTCATACAAAAGTTCAATGCTTATTTGTTACATGAACCCTGTTACACACTACTGAAACTGAAACCAACAGTTACTTGTAATTACATTTACTTCCATTAAGCCACTTTAATAGAACTGCTAATTACTTTGGAACATTAACTTTGTTGCTGCAAACTGCAATAAGAATGAAGAAATCCATTAGGTATAAGTACATAAAAATGATATCTTAGAGAATGCATAAGAACATCGGTGGGAGTGCAAGAAGTGGTGCTTGGTCAATTTGCAATAGCAAAGCTGAAGGACGAAGGAAAGGACGATTTCTATCGTCATTAGCCAATTTGTGCACTAATTCGAAAGCTAATTAAAATGTATTTCATGGAGAATAGCAATTCAAGTGAAATTAGTCCTTGAAATCAGTTAGAGAAATCTCAACAAGCGTCCTTGCTCTGCTGCGTGTGTTTTCATAAAAATCAATTTGGATTCTTTCGATTTTTTTTATGATTCACTTACGCTCAAGGGGTTATGAGTATTCTTATTATGTTACACACAGCACGAGCAAATGAAAGACAAGACAAACAGAGAGACAGACAGATCGATGCAAATAATAAAAATGATTGTGTTTCAAAAACGGCCTTGGGCAATATTCGAGGGAGGAAAAATGAACTTGGGAAAATGGAGAACTTTAAGGAATATTTGGAAAATCACCTTGCAGAAAAAAGAAATAAATACTTTGCAACTGCGAGCGTTTTCGAAAATGTGGGATCTTCTCAGATACCCTTTAAAGAAAAAAAAACGGAATATTGGAGTAAATAAGTAAAAAAAGCTTAGTACTTTGTTGCGTACCATTTATAAGCCACAACAGCGCGGAATTTATTTTGCATTGGGTCAACCAGGGACACCAAAAAGTCCGGGGATATTTGGTCCCATTCTGACCTTATTCAGTCCACCAGCTGAGTGCAATTCAATGGCTATCGCTTCCTTACATTCCTACATTTTCTATAGGATCGAGGTCAGGAGATCATGGTGACCACTCCAAAACATAAATTAATTTTCTCCGCTTCCAAGAACCTTCTTACCAACCGACTGGTGCGTTTAGGACCATTATCATGTTGGCCCTTAAGGCATATTCGACCGTAATCGTGGAAGCTTATGGTTTTTCAGTATTTCCCTTTTAAAGTTGGGCATTTATCCGACCGCTTACTTGAAACAACTGACCCACTCTTTGACAAGAGAATGAACCTTAAAAAAGCGTGATTATAAATTCGATTTGATGAATATTTTAAATGGCTTTCCCAACACCATAACTGATCGCCTTCCGTGTTTAATTGTCGGAACTTGATATCTGGGGTTGTACTTTTGTCCCGGAGGCCTTCGTAGTCTTCAGGTCACAGGGAATGCCATCTGACAAGAACAATTCGAACTTGCCCTTATCGCTCCATAAAACTTTTGACCAATGCTCCCTCCTCCAATGCATGTGGCGCTCCGCAAAACCCAGCCACTTCTTTGTATTGATGAAAATGATGTATGGTGGTCGTCTTGTATGCAAGACACCCTCAGTCGTCGCCTAATTGTGTGTTCTCCTACGACGTAGTCAGTATCTTCCACGGTAGTTTTTAGGGAATATACTTGTACTTGACTTGTGATTTCGCGATCTTATCTGCAGTTTTGTGCGAGGACGCCCACTACCAACAATGGAATTGTTATCCTTTTGGTCTCGATATCGCGACAAAATACGCGAGATTGTGGATGTTGCAGCACCAAACTCCAAAGCACCATCCTGCGTGAGTTTTCCGTTGCTAAAAGCGGTGGTAATTGCTTTTTTTGCATCCAGTCAGTAGTTGATTCTAAATATTACACATTCCAATTGATTCAAACAAACAAAATTGTTTTTCTACTTTTCCCTTGGTAGTCATTAGTGATGACTGATGAGCATAAAATTACTACCAGTGAACTATTCACCGTGAACGAAAAATAACTGTTAACGTCTGTTAACGACTTGGAAATAAACAGTGAATCGCTAAATAGTGAATAGCTTCACGTCACAGTTTGGAATTCGCAAATAACGATTTCACAACAAAAGTCGCGGTCGTGAGTATGAACGTGAGGTGCGAGGCAGTGAATGATACGTAGAACAAAGCAGAACGCGGTGAACGATATTGTGTATACTATACTGAATAATTCTGGCTTGCGCACACACACATGTACGTATAGTGTGTTATGTATATTGTTCGCTGGGTTGCATTGAGAATTGCCGCTGAAAAAAGGGATGAAGGTTGAACTTCGTAGCGGTTCTAAGAATTTGTGTGTGCTAGTTTAGTTCTGTGCATGCGAATATGTGATTTTAAGGAGATTTACATGCATTTGTTTGTTTGGTGTTTAGGACTACGTATTTACAAAAAAAAAATACTTTTAAGATGCCGCCAATAACAAAGCGAAGAAAAATTTGTTTTTTGTGGAATTTATTTGAATTGACGAAAGTTTCGTAAAACGTAATATGTGCAATTTGAAAAGGCATATGGAAATCAAGCATCCGTTAATATCATTAGTTTCTGTTGTAAGTTTATTTTTGAATTATTGCGTCGAAATGTTTTTAACGGCTAGTACGGCTAGTATACATGCAAACCAGGGACGTGCCGTGATGTTTTAAGCAGGGTGTTCAATTTTTTTTTTTTTTTGTTAGATAATAACGCCTATTCTCAATTTTCTCCAGGACCACGACGATTACGTACAGTAAACAAGGCCAACAAAATAATTTATTAAGAACGGCGCAGCCACATAAACAAAATTTTCCTTCATAGCTAGAAATCTGAAAATGTCTACTAAAAGATTTACTTTTAGTTACCACCTTACGAATCAAATCCGGAAGAGACGGTGTTGGCCTTCCGGAACTAATTATTTCCAGTTTTTCTTCCGAATTTAATTGAGAAAATGGTTTCTCCAATAATTTTTCAATAGCGCATCGACAGGTGAAATTTGTCTCTTATATTCTTTGACTTAAAAGAACGACATGCACATCTAACTACTGCCAAAATGCGAATGATCAATGATTAGTAGGCGTGCTTTTTTTTGTAACCTATATAGACTTCGAGAAAGATTTCAGAGTAAAAATAAGACTGGATAAAATTGTCCTGGCTGTATTTAACATGGTAAACATGCTGCTGAAACATGTTTAGTCTATTTGTAGGCTTGCAAAAAAAACGTGTTGTGTTGCTTTTTGCTTTCGCTTCAGTCGATATGGAGACTGGAGTTCTACAAATATAGAGCACATCGAAATCGAACACTTACTAATATCAAGAGAAGAGAATCGAACAAAATTCAACCAAACAAACGTTAACACTTAACATGCGAAAAAAAAAACAGAGTATGAAAAGCACATAATACCCACAGCCACAGCACAGCTAACATCTTCATCAATCATCACAAAAGAAAAGGATAGGCAATGTGTTGTATCGAGCCTATGGGTGCGCAGTTTGCTGGAGAACTGAAATTCATGTTTTTGTACAGACGATTGTTGGGACTTTGAATGTGGTAGAATTTTTTTTTATATGGATATTTCCGTTGGGTTGGTGCGCTAGTAAATGGAGAACAACCGGGCGAGTCGACGTCAAACTGAATTTAATAAAAAGTTGGTTTGGATAGGTTGATAAAGCTTTGAAAGTATGTATGACGGCGCGCGCCGTTCGATTTACTTACGAAAAGAGGAGAACATTTCGTTCGAGGTAAATTTGTATTGAATTGTTTATATACATTTTGGTATTGCAATTTTGACTGCGGTGTTTGGTTTGTTTGATTTGGCTATGACGGTGTGGCACAACAGAGTGCACAGAAGTGGATGTTAAAGCAATATATTTAATTGAGCATTTTTGAATTGCAACTCAATTAGATATTGTTAGCGCATGTACATAAACAAATAAATTTTTCATAAAGATGGATTTCGTTGGGGTGTGCGGAGAACACCTGCGCACCTTAGAATAAACGTCCCTGATGCAAACGTATGTACATGAATATTTACACATTACATAGTCAATAATTCATTGTATGTAAATTATATGTAGTTTTATAGTAGTTTATGTAGTTTCATAGTCGCATCGTCGTGAATTCGCGTTCACTGGTTATATTCACAGTGAATAAAAAATCACGTTCACAGTTATACCAGTGAACATAAATTCACGACTTAGCCCAACTTGTTGAGCCGCTACCACCAATTTTTTGTTGAGCCGCTACCACCAATTTATGTTGAACCGCTGCCACCAATTTATGTTGAACAAAAAAAAAAAAAATGTTTCCTTCTGAACTTTAATTAACTTTTAATCTTTATTATGAACTTAATATTATGAAGAGAGTACTGGACAAGTATGCGGTTTATCTGCGACTGACTATATTTTTCAGTTTTTCATCTTATCCTACCATGTATGCATATTCGCGAAAAGGAATGAAGAAAGATCAGGTGGAAAAGACAAGGAAAAGAAAAGACGATGATAGAATCGAAATCCACCGATCGTGCTGACACAGAGGTTTTATCTTTAATTCAACTGGGTGTTTTTGTCACACCACAATTGTTTACGTTATGAAATTATGGCTTTCGAGCAGACGTTTTTGTATCGATTTGATGACATACAAAGAACGAATTGTTGATATGGTGCGTTTTGTCTACATGATGGTTTCAAGCAACCGCTCATTTATCGATTGGTATGTGTTGATATTGTGGATGATCGGAATGTTTATCGTATTAACATCCGTTTGACGTTGTTACTTTGTATAGAAGTTATGCGGGGCATAACAAACTCTAGTAGTTATAGTTGCCATTTGCCATTATTTTGCTCGCCTTCAAACAAACATTTGCGAACATTTTTAATACAATAATTCGCTTGCAGTTAAATTTGATAAAAATCGGCGCTGCATAAGGAAAACAAAAGAGTTTTAAAGGTTTGTGCAAAATTTGAAAGTATTATCATGAAAAGTGGCAGAGTTCTTATCTAAAACAAAACCATATTACATATTTCGTTTGCATTTTCTTTGCTCGGTATGTACTTGTACATACATATTACTATTAGTATGCACATACGAAGACGCGGTTACAAAATTCCCATTCATGAAAGTTTCAACACCTCCCGCAGTACTATGAAAATCACACAGACAATGTATAATCCCTTTTCCCCTTCCCACATGCCCCTTTACACTTATAAGTCTCATTCGCTGGCTGTCTGTGCATAGAAAGATTATATAGATAGCCTTTACCCGCCCGGCAGTGCCCGTGTAATTTTCTAAATTTTGAAATTGCTTTTACAATCATATTCATCGTAATAGGCCGGGCACAAAACATCAATAGAATGCTATTTCAGACAATGGGCAGAAATTCAAATGTGCCACATACACACACTATGATGTCACCCACTGCTGCATCGGTTTCACTGACGGGAAATCGTTGGCGATGATTTCATGAATTGTTTTGAGCATAACTCAGCTCCAGGATTACGCAGAAGGATGATTTATACCTCAAATGAAACCTTAAGGAATTTACTAAAAACAGTTTTCTTTAGTTTTAATTCCAATAAGCCATTGATGAGTTAGGGCTCCGCTTAGCTAAAACGGCAATTTGCCACCAATTTTATTTCACTTAAGCGGTATTTTCACTTATGCAGAGCTGAATTAGTATAATTCAATAATTTCGGACGTAATCATTTTTCCAGTTAACCGAGATTTTCCAGTTTAGCGTAGTGTAGATAAGCGGAGTCGACTGATTAAGGAATTTTATTTTTCCGAATTCACCCACTTAGAGATGGAATTTCAAAAAATCCCTTAGCGGTAGTCTGTACCATCATAGGAATGTCCTGTCCCAATTTCATTTCTTTAAGTTCAGCAGATTGGTCTGTGCGTTGTCTGTAAGTCAGTCAGTAAACTGATTTAAATATAGAGATCATTATAGGAAAATATGACCGCTGTCGTTTATAAATCTCATTGAGTCAACGAGATGGTATTGCTGGTTTTAGAATAAGAAAAATATGAACTTTCCCTGCTATTTTTGAGATGTGACTGCATCTATCACCTCCCGCCTACTTTTTATCGCTACTGAGAACAAATGTCCTGCTTTCCTTCTGTGCTGATTAAGATTTCATTTCCCATACTGGAGATGTGTATTCATGTACATATGTATATAGAGGGTCAAGGTAGCTATTCCAAAGATAGGTAAATCTTTGCTTTGTTTTTATATAGTAGATGCAATACGATCCTAATCATTTTCGGCAACGCTTCAAGCTTCAACTGCCATCCTTAATATCCAGTATTCTTTACCACATTGTAAGCAAGTCTTGGTGATACACATCGAGATCTCTGCAATACATCAAACGAATACAAAAAACTTGCGTTCCCACTATGAAGGGCATTGTTGTACAGTGAAATCTCTCTTAAGCGGACAGCTGCGGGACCGACATTTTCGTCCGCTTAAGAGAGTGTCAGCCTTAGGGGAATTGACCAAAAATGCTATCGCTGAAATAATTAAATTTAAGTAGAACGTTATCCTACTAATATATAAATGTGAAAGTTTGGATACTTGGATGTTTGGATGTTTGGATGTTTGGATGTTTGGATGTTTGTTGCTCAATAACACCTAAACGGTTTAACAGACTTGAATGAAACTTTTGGAAATAGAAAGTCTACTTCCTGGATTAGAGATTAGGCTATACAAAACATACAATTCCTTGATTCCATAATTTGCATTATTCCAATTTCCGGTCATTATTTTTGGGTAAACCATTGTCATTGATCGTCAGTCTGTTGGGAGAGGGTTGTTTTTGTAGATGTTATGCTCTTCTCATCGCCACAAATCCATCGCTATCGCTTATTCTTTAATTTTCTTTCTACTCATACGCGCATTGAATGAGGGGTAAACCATTGCCATTGATCGTCATTCTGTTGAGAGAGGGTTGTTCGTGTTAATATTAATGCTTTGTGGGATTGTGGCACCAAGTAGAGGAGGGATGATTTTGCTGATATTTGCTACCGACTTTAGTTAGTTGTGTTTCTGCTTCATCAGCGTGCGGATCTGGATCGACGGAAAGGGGGAATTGCACGATTTTTTTACTTTCTTTTTTTTGTCACTTTACAGCGGTATTTGGTTACGTTAAGGTTAAGTCAGTGGATACCTTAGAATAAAGATTTACATTTTATTTCAATTCACAAATACATACATATATCTTAGTAGGGGTAGGCAGGCGATCTTGAGTCTTAAATTTAGTGAATATTTGGTGATTTCAGACAAACCTTACCAGTTACTCCACGATTAATGCTTACATCTTCGGCGTTTACACAATGCTACTTTAAATATGAACATTAAGTACAACTATTACAGACAAGAAACCAGAAAGTACCATTATTTGATGCTAATAAAATACATATTATGTACATATGTGTGTAGACGTGTTTGTACACAGGTATATTACATTTCCATCAATTTTCTATGCAATCGTTTCATCTATAGGGAACAACCACTTAGTTCAGATAATAATGTATTGGCTTCAGAATTCTTTAGAATCTTAATTTAAATAATATCACTTCCTACTACTCCCTTTCTATCATACTACAATCAAATGACGTGACGCACGGGCAACGCCGGGCAGGCAACAGCTAGTTTTTATAATAAAACATATTAAGCTATGAGTTGTGAATATTTTTTTTATTTCAAACAAATCGCTTTATTTTTTTCGGATATCAGTGGTTATATGCAGGTAAAATATGTACATATGTATGTACTTTAAGTATACTAATATCGAAGATAGGATGAAATTTGAAAGGCTTTTTGGTCTCCAGCTTTCAAAACAAAGTTTCGAAGAGACTCACAAGCGGTTATAGCACTTCGGTGATTCATATCGCTGACTGGTTCCAATTCCAATTCTTCCAACTCCTCATCTTTACTTGAGACATCAACATTAAGAACACTTGGATTATTTTCCAAATTCCATCCTTCGTCCGTGAACACATTGTCTTCACTGCGTATTCCATAGAGGCTTAACCCATTGCTCCAGTCGGACAGCAATTCGGCGACGCAGGTTTTTCCAATTGAACATTTTTGAGCCAGCACCAGCACACTGCTTTGATTTGATGACTCCGCAAAATTGATGATCTCTATTTTTTCATTCAAAGTCAGCCGTTTTCTTTTTGAAGCCATCTTTTCTTTCCCTTTACATAAAAATTAACATAATCAGCTCAACGTAAATGTCCATGTCATACCAACAATACATACCCAATAGAAAAGTTATGAAAATAATGACGAACAGCTCTAGTTTCAACTTACTAAAAAATAAACAAAACAGTGCTTACCGCTTCCCAGCTCACTGAAAGTGACCAATGTACATAGCCAAAGAAAAGAACTGGCATCGCATACCGCATACGCATACCCATACGCCAAACATTTGAATTCGGTTGTTCATTTTTGGAAAATTCCCTTTAATTTTGTCTGACTTCGATACAAATGTGTGTGTATACTGTCTATGCACTGACTTTACACGCAGCTTTCTGTAGCAGAAACTGTTGGATTTCCTCCCAAATAAAAGGAAAAAGGAGAGAAGAGTGTAGCATACCCCCTGCAAATCTTTATTCTTTATTTTTACAAAGTTCAATTGTATTAATTTAAAAATAACAGCTAAAAGTTATGTACACTACATATGGCGCCTACCCACGCCAAAGCCGCTGTAAACAACCGAATCGTCACTCACTTCACACCGGAGATAACATTTCACCAATCTATAAAAAGCCATGTGCAACCGCACTCAATCTTTTTTTTTACTTGGTGTCAGTCAATGGAGGCGTGAACTTGAGCGCGAAATCCCGCGAAATTAATCACGTTTAATTTTTTTTTTTTTATTGTGCGTAGTGCATAAAATCAATATAATTCCTGTGCAGAATAGTTTTTATTTTTTGCGCAAAATTAGACTGACTCGATGGTAAGATTTGTTTTAAAAGAAAATTGGTGTAGGATAATTATCCAGTGTATAGTTTAAATTACAGTGCTCGATATGCCAGGTGGGGACAGGAATTTAAACCTTACCACCACCTGCGCATCATACCAACTACCGCTAAGTGCTCTGCTCACAAAGAAAAGACCAAAAAGGCAAGCAAATAAATTAGGCTTGAAAGAATTAAAAAATATTCATAATTCGAGAAACGCCTTCGTCTCTACATCGTCTCCATACACACACACAAGAAAAAAAAAGGCTCGACGCACTTAAATCGGTACGCACGGAAGTCTCTCCAAAATATTCGCGAAAAACCACCCCTGGCGCTCCAAACTACAACTACTCAGAGCGAATGCACACGTGGCAGAAAAACTTTGGTACACCCCGAGGCCAATGACCCATCATTCGTCATTCTGCATATGCTGTAAAGCACGTCACCCACAAGGCGGCAAGATTCACCGTGAACCAGCATTAGCCTCTTTCGCAGCAGCCGATCTACGGATCACACCAGCTAAGGAGAAGATCGTGAGCCAGCGTACATATATACCGAACAGACAGAACACCAGTGTATTTTTCCATTCCGAATGTTAAGTAGTTAGGGATATGTATTATAGGTTAAGTACAAATTTATTTCTTTTGTCACATGTTTAAAGTAAGCCCAACACTGGTAATGCCATCTTGAATTTACATTTATCATATATTTAATCAAATCTTCCCATTCAGCTTGATTAAGATCGATCCGACATACGATTTGTGCGCACAAAACGGAGTCCCCTCATCTATATACGAGTACATAAAACCATTACGCATATACATACAACTAATTTCATCCTCGCTTTTGTTTCAACGCATCGCTTTCACTCAAACATACGTAAGTGCTTGATACAAGTGTAATTTCATTTGGCATAATCCTAAATTCACCTATGTATCTAGTTTTCTTAGTCTCACCTAATTTTGAATACCATATAAAGTAAAGATATTAAGATATAAGTAACATTTGGACAGAGACATACGTGTTAATTTTTTTTTTTGAATTATTTTTATGTAACCATTCGATTACAGTCAGCAAAGGCTTACGTAAATACAATGAACCATTTTACTTATACAATTACATAGATATTAGAGAAAGATTTGGCGCATCTTGCGTTATAAGATTTAATTGAATTTATGCTATCGGTTATATTTTTTTTTGAATTTAGACTTTAATTTTTCCCTCAAATTGCGTTCGAAGGGTTAGAATTTAGTAATAATAAAGCTGTGTGAATTTGAAAAAGAGATTAGTTTTGAGTTTTGAATGGCAGTAATGACGGCTATCATGATTTGGCAACTTTTATAGATTTTCTTGGCGAGGGCAGGGTGCGTCTAGTGACGAAGGGATGTAGTCGGCGTAACATATTACATAAAGGGGCTACCCTAACATTTTCCGGCGTACGGTAGCCACGGAGTTGTTGATAATTCTCAACAGACAAGCAGGGCAGGCCACCGCCAACCGAGCGTACAGATTTACAGGAAGTGCCTATATTTTTTTTGTTTTCTTCTTAATTGCATACAGGCATAAAATCTTTCCACATTAACCAGGAGGTAGAATTACAATGCGTAGGTCTAGGGGAAAAATTTTTTTTTTTGCGTTATTGTGAGATCGATTCTCCATGAAGTCCCAACGTGGCTAGTGATGGAGTAACGTGCAAGAAATAATTCAGCGCAGGGTGAGGGATGCTGTTATTTAGAGCTTATTTGAACAATTCTTTTGTTAGAAGGCTAAGGGCCACATTTGTTCGAGCGCGATAAAATTAATTTTTCTCACTCCTAGCCAAGCCCCCGGTGCCTACGCACTTCTCGCTCCAGTGGTTGGTCCAGCCCAGCGGATAAGGGTGGGTATAGCCGAAGATGCAGCTGGAGCATAGTCGCTGCATGGTCATCAACACCTGACCACCTTTTTGTTCACTTGTCTCGTATGTTCTCGGTTAGAGATCCCTTTCGGTATTGTGTTACCTTTCGTGTTTCTTTTATTTTTTCTTTCTCACTGTAAACCCGAACGGTTTACAACCCTTCTTCGGACAGGTTAAAGACGTTGAGTCACAATACAGTGACACCCCTTTTATGTGTCCTCGGATACATGGCACGTATCTATTCATTTGTAACCAGGAAAGTAGCAGAAAGATCCCCCCCCCCCCCCCATCCGACGAGCTGTCGCCGTGCAAACCGCAAGCGTGCCACCCACTGCTACAGGAGAAATTAACCACCTCTTTTTCCACTGGTGAACCCGTCCATGTACAGGGTTCCTTACAAGAGGAAAAACATCGACATTGGGTTGTACACAGAAGCGCGACTTCCACTGAACATTTTTTTATTGTGGCTCATAAAGTCCGCTTTAGGCAACAAATTTTTTCAAAAATTAAAAATTTTACTGTCCGCGTCCGCTAAGCAGGTTTGTCCATTATTGAGAAAACGACTTCAATAGAAAATAGAAGAATCCAGCCATTTAAATTTATTTTGTTCGTTACTGCGAGTTGTTCGCTAAACAGGGTGTCTGCCAATGAGAGATTTCACTGTACTTTGTATCCAGCTTTTGGAAATCAGTAGATTAACCTTTAAGTAGGTAGGTAAGTAATAGTAACGTAAGTAGGTAGGTGGTGTGCTGATAACACCCCATCATGATTTCACTCTATTACGCTTATCTTTCTTCTGATAAGTGGTTCTATGGTGGAATTGTCATTGTGATATCGTTCTGGGGTAGAACAATGTTAAAAGAAATAACTTTAAGACCCCTTTACCTCGTCGTTTACAAAATAGTGCTTTCCGTATTAATTTTTGAAACAATTTTTTGTTTTAACAAATTTGCCATCATCCGTATCAATTAAGGCCGGCTCTTCACTAAAATCTTCACTTATATAGTGTCAATAACAGTTGAATGCGTTCCTGATCTTTTTCAACTAAATTTTCAAATTACCTATACAAATTCACACAGTAAAAAAAAGTGACACAATTGGGTAGGTGGGGTGTTGACAGCACTCTTGCAGCTTGAAGAGTTGTAGCGGGAGGAGAGGTTAGATGTTTAAATATCCTTTGAAGCAGAGGGTGGCACGCTTGCGGATGGCCGGGCTGAAACTCGTCGGATATGGGGGGGGGGGGGGGGGGGGTTCTTTCTGCTTTTAACCTCGATACCAAATAAAATTATTGTGCCAATTATCCATGTTGTCTGGATAAAAGAAAAGAGAAGAGACGTCATCTTCCATCTGTCCCTGAAGGAGATGTGAAAGACTTAAGTTTAAACGTGAGAAAATAAACCGAAAGGAGAAGAGACAAGAGAGAGCGGGAATTCGAATGAACTCGCGATTCGTAGAAGGAGAGAACGAAAAAGAAGAGAATAATCAAAAATAAAATTTAAGAGGAAGAGAACAGTTAGATGATATTGACTATGCAGCGGTATATGCTCTCGCTGCACGTTCGGCTATGCCCACCCGCAACAGCTGATTGTGTCAGCTGCTCCTTGACTACCGGTGCGCGGATCATATTCATGGGTAGCCCCTTTGCTTTGGATGTTACGCCTTCACTTCACTTTTTATCACCAGTCATTGCCGCGCATCACAAAAAAAAAAATGTTTACCACGTCATGGTTAGTTGCGTCGAACCAAAGATCAATTTCATTTTTCTAGGTAGGTACTTATATATGTAACATATGTTATGTATGTAATATAATTAATGAAAAAAAAAGGCAAAATATAAGAACGAACAAAAGTGTGATATGTCTTGGCCAAAAGAAAATGTTTTGCTTACTCTATGACTTACTGTTCATATAATTTTGTTTGTGTGAACTTGGTTTATGGTATAGATGTGATGTGAATTGTTATTTCGTTGATTGAATTTGTTACGTGTTAAAGCTGGTCGACTCCGGTCTTGTGCGCACAAAATCGTATGTCCTGCTGCTTTGTTGACTATTTAAAAGAATTTAAATTTATATTATAGGAATGTAAGGATATATGCATTGTCTGAGGGCCTTACCTGGGAGTACCTTAGCCTGTCTTAAACTATAATATGTGAATTTAACATACAAAACATATGATTGTGCTGAAGGCGGAAAAAATGATACTATAACTAAAACTAAAGCTAAAACTAAACTAAAATAGATGTGCTGTTTGTTGCTTGGGTCACTTCTGGGTATAATGTTGTCGATGCAAGGAATTTGTGGAGTGCAGTGAAAATGCACATGCGTCTAGTCTGGTCTGGCAAATCGGCGGTTTCTGTACGGATCGCTAATCGTATATCGAGCTGTTCCGATTCGACCCGATCGTTTGCTTTTTGTGGTCGATGATGTTTCTTATCAGGCTTTCCAGAGTCGTTGTCGTGAGAAGCGAGAGGCAAAGCACGTGCAATCCTTAATTCGTAAATTAATTCCCACCGTATATTGGTGATGGGGAGGATTGAACCGTATTTTGTGACAGCGAGTGAGTGGTGCGCTTCGGATTTAGTAGCGCTATGCAAATGAGTGAGGTTGTAGCGGCGGTACCTGTAGCATAAGCGTCTCGTGGTCGTCGGGTACTTTCACCAAATATCCCAAAAAGCACTTGCGTGCGTTTAGGCTATGGTTTTTTCTTTTATAATTATGCACTTTTTGGGCTTATAATTTATTAATCGTTATTGGTCAATCAGTTTGATAAACTGTTTTTACGCCAAGTACACTTGGATATCAGAAAAACTTTTTTTTTTTTTTTTGTTTAACCTTACACTCACTCGAATTGATGGTTATCGCACTCACTGTCACAAAGGAATAGGAAGATGATTCGAGATTGTCCATGCTTATATGCAATACACATAACCACACAACACCAGTCTTTTCAGACATTTTATTCACGACCCATTTCCTTCGTTCAGTAAGTTTAAGCGTGCAGTGGCTCTGGAAGTGCGTGGGTGCCATCTTAGGTGCAAGTTTAAAGTTGTCGGTTAATTTTCGGATGACAAATAAAAACAAAAAAAAAAAAAAACAATAGGGGATATGCTACAGAGTCTGTCACGGCTTACTTGTGCAAACAAACTTTTTTAAGACCAGCTGAATCTATAAAAAGAAAACAACAGGAAGGTACTGTACCGACAACGGGTGTTGTCAGTCGCAAAGTATAATATTTTTGAAAAATAAGGGCTTGGGATGTTGTCAGCACCCCACCCACCCAGTTAAAGGTTAAGAAGGTTTCCAAGGCTAAGAAGGCATTCGAACATTTGCTAGAAAACTAAACATTTCTATACGTAAGCAAGAGTATTGAAGAAAATGCAACTATTTACTATTACTACCCCCGACGCGTTCCCTTTTATAGTCCTTAAATAAATTATACACCTCGCGTTTAGTATTCATAAAAGAAAATAACACGTACAAGTAAACACTTAAAAGTACTTCAAATTCAATGGCGCAGAAAATATCTTATGTTCTACATGACAAAATGACTATACAGAAAAAGAATACAAAAAAAAAAAAAAACATAAAATAACATCTTGTGAAAAATTCGAAAATAATGTTCCACATACGCCACGTGTGCCACGTGCTGAGCAGTTAACGTCACCTTCACTGTTTGGAATAAAAATCACATCATTCGTGTAATTGAATTGGATAGAGGTCTGGCGGTACGGTGTGGGCGCGGTTGGAGAATTTTCAATTAAGCTCCACCGGAATTCGTGGTCTGGCTGCTTAAAATGATATCCCACACTCACATACGTACATACATTAGGTCTGTATGTGACGACGGTTTTCGAATGCGTTCATATGGGGACGTGCAGGATAAGTATAACAAAAGACATCTTGCTGAGTCGATTAGACACGAACGGTTATTGCCGAAGGTAAACATTGTAGTTACAGTTTGTCCTACAAAAAGGATATGGCAGGAGTAGAGCAGATAATGTTTTAAATGCGATGGCAGATTCAAATGGTTTTAGCACCTACGGCAATTTGTATTTTGGATTTAATGCCGGATTCATGGATGGAAATTTAAGTTTTGTATATAAACATACTAGCTGTAACCCGGTGCGCCTCGCTCCACCTTTCTTTTAAAAATTTGCCCGCACATAGTTATTCGGGTATGACAGAAAGGAAGTACATAGTAGGAAGCAATCAGTGCTGCTCTATTTCTTAACTTCGATAACTTCGATTTCCATTTTTTTTCTCTATCTGTCTGTTTGTCTATCTATCTATCTATCTATCTATCTATCTATCTTTCTATCTATCTATCTATCTATCTATTTATCTATCTATATATTTATCTATCTATGTCCTGTTTTTCTGTCTATCTGTCTGTCTGTTTGTCTGTCTATCTGTCTGTCTTTCTATCTATGTCTATCTGTCTATCTGTCTATCTGCCTGTCTGTCTGTCTGTCTGTCTACCTGTCTGTCTGTCTGTCTGTCTGTCTATCTATCTATCTATCTGTCTATCTATCTATCTATCTATCTGACTGTCTGTCTGTCTATATTAATTGACCAAAATGATTCACATTTCACCTGAAATTACATTTTTGTATGACAGGTACCGAAACCACCGGTTGTTGAGTAATCGCACTGATGCTATGTTGTTTTCTATATTAAGAAAATCGTACGCTAAAAATTTTACCAAAATCGGTTGGGTAATTTCCGAGTCTATAAAAGGCAAACATACATAAATCCATTTTTATGGTATATTAATGTAGATCTAATAACTTTACTCCAGCGCCACGTAGCGGGTCTAGATTTTACAATTTTTTGTTTTGGCACTGAACCAACATATGTTTTGAATATGAGCATTTTTGTTCTATAAATGTAGAAGTTGTAAATAACTTGACTCCAGCGCCACCTAGCGGGATGAAATATACTTAGCAAAGAACTCTCATGCTTACCAAATATACATAAAAAATTTCATAAAAATCGGTCAAGCCGTTTCGGAGGAGTTCGACTACAAACACCGTGACATGAGATTTTTATAATATTAGATGTCCAACGTACATATTATGTATATCATTTCTTGAACCAAAGGATGTCCGTTCAAAACCCAACAGGCATAAGAAAACGAAACGAAAGCAGATATCAACACCTCCTGTGCAGTCGTAATGCGAATTTCTTGAATGAAAAATGCAGTAACCTGGAATTGCTCCCGAAAATTACGCCACAATATTTTTTGGAAAAAACGCCAGAAAATGTTTGTGTTTCCAAATTTGGAAAAAGAGCAGAATTTTGTTTGAAAAACAGACAGATGTGGAAAAAGTAGCAGCAAGCTAAATGGAAATTAGGCCAGAAAATAAACATTTTCTGGCCTAATTTTTAAACACATTTTAGAAAAAATGGTTTGTGGTTATAAAAGCCAGATTTTTATATAAAAAATTTTCTGGCGTTTTTTCCAAATAAAATTCTGGCGTAATTTTCGGGAGCCACCTGGAATATGCTTTTCATTTATTTATTTATTTATTTATTCATGATTGCTTAAAGGATGTACGATAGAATATCTTATAAGATAGTCTTAAGCTATTTTTACAAAAATTGAACTTTTAAAAATTTCAAATACAATTAAAGTTAATAAGAATAAAAATTGAAAAGATATATTATGAGTGAACTGCAGTAATTTCAGGAACTATTAAAAAGTTATTTACTATACATATTTTAATCTTCAAAGTGAAATTGTAGTAATTGTTTAATTTAAATTTTTTAAAAGTTTTCTAAAAAATAATTTCTTAATCCTTTTTTAATGCTTGTTGTGTTCTGTATTTCTTTTATATAACGCGGTAAGGAATTCCACAGACGGACGGCATTTACAAAAAATTGACGCTAAGATGTCAAGAACGAAAAATGGGGATAAGTCAGCTGACGAGATCTATGCGAGGATGCTATTACAATTCTATCAAAACAGTATTGTGGTTGGCGAGTTAGCAAAAAATCGGAAAGTAATGTCAAACTGCGAGGTTGAAGATAACTTTCGAAGGACATACCAAGCGGACGAGTAGCAAAACCAGGCAATCTATTATATCTCCCTAACCCATAGATG
The DNA here is from genome assembly GCA_949775065.1 of Brachyopa scutellaris. Classification (NCBI taxonomy): domain Eukaryota; kingdom Metazoa; phylum Arthropoda; class Insecta; order Diptera; family Syrphidae; genus Brachyopa; species Brachyopa scutellaris. Next base: position 17,192,590 of record OX459114.1, read on the forward strand.
TAGCGCACCGTACTATTGAAAGCGACAGTCGGATTTCTTTTGCTAACAGAGTTGCAGTTGCAAAAAATTTCACACCCAGAAATCAAAATCGGTATTATAGGGGTTCTTGCAAGTAATAAGCGGGTGCTTACTGGTGTGAAGGACTGAGTTACCTACAAGACCTACGCAGTACTCCATAGACTTTTCCGCCGAGAGAATTAACATGGTTATCCAAAGTCAGAAAGCGATTAAAAGTTACACCAAGATTTTTCGCCGTTTCCACGTATTCGATGGGATCATTGCTCAATACGATAGAAGGAAAATATGAAAGGTCTAATATATTCCTTGAATTAGATAATAAGATAAGATAAGACCATTTGATTTAGACCAAAGTTCAATTCTCTCCAAGTCTTCATTGACACATAAATCACCGTTTTCAATGAGCCCGAGATGACAGTGAAAGTATAATTGGACGTCATCAGCGTACATATGGGAAGAACAGATTTTGGTAACAGTTAGAGGCTCATTAACGTAAATTGAGAACAATAGCGGTCCAAGTATGAATCCTTGAGGTACACCAGAAAAATTGGGTAGAAAATTTGATAATTTATCACTAACTAGCACCGCTTGCCTTCTGTTTTTTAAATAGGTATAAATTAACTTGGTGGCAGCTGGCAGCTGGTATAAAACTACATTGTTGTATAAGCTTTTAACATAAGTTAGCATGGTTGACTGTGTCAATAGCCTTGGAAAAGTCAAGCAGCACCAAGAATGTAACTTCATCCCTTTCCAACGCCTGTCTAATGTCATCAGTGACATTTAATAGTGCTGTTATACAGCTGTGCTTTTCACGAAAACCGGATTGTTTCGAAGTCAACATATCATATGTAGATAGGTACTGATTTGTTTTTCCAGGTCTCTCTCAAAAACTTTTGAAAGAAAAGGCAAGACAGCAATAGGTCTAAATTCATTACCTTTTTTTTTTAGCAAGTGGCAAAACTTTTGCTTGCTTCCATAGGTCGGGAAATTCACCAGACATTAAAATTGTGTTGAAAGTATGAGTGATGTATGGCAATACTATCGGCAAGATCATTTTCAGAAATGATGGATGAATTTCATCCAGCCCCACAGCATTTGAATTTATAGAAAATACACTTCATCACTGCTATCCACCGCTTGGAACATAAAACCGGGGCTATCCTCTTGATCTTCAAACGGAAGCGGAGTCTCAATATCCAACAGCGGTTGTGATGGCAATGAAACAAATTTTTCATTCAGCGTATTACCATCAATATCAACGGTCTGATCGGCCTTAGACTTACCTACTCCTATGTTCCGTAGGCTTTAAGATCAACAAAATCAATGTGGAATCCTTAAAACACTTAATTGTTTTGATCACCAGCGTGTGGAATGTGTTTGCGAATCTGTGGAACGCGAATCGAGTCTTTGACAAATAGCCAATTCAAAGTTTCCTTGAGCCAATTATTCAAACTCGATTGATTTTAATATGAATAAGCGAAGTGATTATTTTTATTTTAATAAATTGGCGCTTTTAAGCTTACACTGCTGAGGCTCAGTAAATTCCTAAGCACCTTACTTGAAATCAATATTTGCTCATTTAGTGCATTTCATGGAAGGTTTTTGATTCTTTTTCGATGAAAAGTCAGGAGTCCTGTGCTCAATCGGTGTCATTTCTTGAAACAAACTAGACGACATCTTTGCTTTGTCATTGCCTCTAAATCTTATGTCAATGCCCAGATTGCTCCTTACCAGCTTAAAGGTCATAAAAGTTACTGCATCCTTTCATTCTCCCATATCGCTTCCAGTTCAAAAGACTAGCAATCAACATTTACTTGGTTTTTGCATCGAAAATCTGTGTCTTGAAGGCAAGAGGCTGGCAATCGAAGAGCCTTGGTAGCAAAAGAGATCGTAGTTCTGTCATTTAATCGACACTAGAGCTGCAATCGTTCAACTCTTGGGCAACATATAACAGGCGCCGATCCAAGGATGTATTGTATTTAGATAGAAGCAGATGCAGTGCCAAGGATTAAAACACATCTGCAATTTTGAGGACTTGACTTATCCTGGTTCCGCTACTACTTTCCCATACCATACCAGAAGAGACATCTTACTTCAGTACTTTGACCAATCCTTCCCGCACTATTCTATGGCTTGAGATTAGATGAACACTGAAGCCAGCTGATTGAAAACGAAAACGTCCAAATGATATCCTTCTTCTGTGTCAGACTGTAGGTACTATGGTACTGTGACAAATCTTGCTGAACAAATCTTGTTTTCCTTTTGGATTTTCCCATCATCATGTGTCTTTCATTGTGCAATTTTCTCTGCTTTCCTGTGTCTTCCTGCTGTCTCCAGTCAGTACATTTCTGTCATCCGGTGATTCATATTTATGTACTTACAGTGTCTGCGATACGTTCTTCAAGATAAAAGTGTCAACTGATACAAGAACATGTCGGAGTTTTGGAATTTATGTCTGTTGATTGAGTGGCAAATCGGAAGGGCTACCTTCGCGGGTAAAACGGTTAAACCATCTCGCACACATATTTGTCTGAAGCACACACATATCCCCAATCATTTCTAAAAGTCAACCCGAGGAGTTTTCCTTTTCATGTCAAAAGTCCTAACCTAACTTTGACGACCTATACTCAAGGTGTTGTGACAGCACACTCAGAAATATTTACGCGTATTTTTACGATGTACTCGCACTCGTTTTATATTGATGACAAACACATACAAGTAGCTTAGCTTGTATGGTGATTCTGCAGTGCTGAAAAGAGACGAATTTTAAACGGAAGTATACAGTTATGATGTCATATTGCGCTTAGTACCTCGGTGAGTTGAGTGACAGCAATAAAACTTACGTTTTACGTGAGCGATAATGAAAATTGACACCAGTAATGTGAAACTAGAGTTTTACTGTAATGATACCGGTTAAAAGGATTATGTGTTATATTTGGTGGCATTCGAAATTAATTTCTAAAGGAAATTTTGAAATACCTTGACAATGACTGCCGAAACTTCGTTTTATTGGCGTTAAACATTCTCAAATGGAAACTAAACAGTTGTTAAGGACTTGACGATATTTTAAAATACACACAGTACATACACAGTGTGACAAATAATATCACGGACACGAACCATATCTCAGCAACCAAGAGCGCCATCTCTTAGTTCGAACATGTGTTTTAAAGCTCGAGACTTTCTACTATTACTATTGTCAAAATTTCATGACATTTGGTTGACATTTAACAATTATAAGTATTAGGTCTATTTGGTAATTAGTAAATTTATGTAAATTTACACCCAACTTTCAAAATCAAGAGAAGAGAGAGCCAAATGAGAGGTCGAAAAAGTTCCCCTCTTGCGAAATCGTGCTACATCTTTTTAATGGAGTCAGTGAGGGACATCTGTCAAACAGCAATCCGACAATTTGTGAAATGTCAATCACTTCTTGTTAAGAAAATAAAAGAAAATAAATTATTCGTGAAAATATTTAAAAAAAAGTTAAAAAAGAAAAAGGGAGGTTTTCCCCCTCTTTTACTATTTGACAGAAGTCCCATTTGGGTCAGAAAAAGTCACCAAACACATCTATTATTCCAGAACACCTTTTCATTTGATGTTGAAATTTTAACATGGAATAAGGAGCGGCCATTTTATTCTACGAAAAACTTGGTTGAAATGCATCAGGAACATTCCGATTGATGCAACAAGTGTACCGCGATGATTGTTTAAGTAGAACTGTTATTTTCGAGTGGCAATAATGTTTTTTGGTGGCAGAGAGATGCTGCAGGATGACAAACTGTGACACACAGGAAGGCCAATTTTAGTTCGGACGCCTGAAGTGATCCAAAAAGTACGTGATTTTGTTGCAATTCTTCACTGATAATGATGAAAGAAAGACTATTCGAGGATTTGGGCACAACAAATGTCTGTGCAAAATTTGTTCCACATACATTGAATGGTGATCAAAAATTGATACGAGTCTGGAATTCTAGTGACATTATTGTGGACTCAAGAAATGATCCAAACTCCATGAAAACAATTGTGACGGGTGATGAAACATGGTGTTTCCAATACGATCCAGAAACCAAGCGTCAAAGTGCGTAATGGAAGTCAACAAATTCACCACAAGCTAAAAAAACACGAGCACCATGGTAATAGTGGTTAGTGCGTTGGTCAACTATGCAATGCTGCCCGGGTTCAATCCCAGCCCGGGTCTAACCCATAAAGAGTTTTTTTCACGGTGCCACATCTTTCGAATGTCTGACAAGCAATAAAAGAGTATCATTTGTCACGATTGAACTTCTCAGCTCGCCGTTCGGAGTCAGCAAAAAACTGTGGGTCCCTTCCATTCGTGCAAAAATATAACACACATACACACAAATGGTTGCGAGAAGCAGGCCCAGGTTCACCTCGAGCTGTAGCGCCAACTAATTAAAAAAAAACACGAAAAATTCCTTCAAAAATCAAGACAATACTCATCACGTCATCACTCATCATTCTTCGTTAGCAAAAGAAATATCTACAAAGAATTCATTCCAACTGATCAAACAGTTACTGCAACATACATCTTGAAGTTCTGAAGCGTTTGATGGCCAGAATCCATCATATTTGACCCGGATATAGCGATACAGAAAGTTGGTCTCTGTTGCACCATAGTGCAACTCGGTGCAAACAGGACTCATTGCTCGTCAATTTTGGCTCGAAATAAAGTGTGTGTGTGAAATCGTTTGCCGTATTCACTTGATTTGGCATCGTGCGACTTCTCTTTGCTGCCGAAATTTAAATTGAAGTCGAAAAGATGCTTTTTTAATAACATTCCGACCATTCAGGATGCTCCGTCACGAGCACGACATGCTGTTACACGAATAAAACACGGAAAAATAACAGAAAATGTGTTTTAATTATATTTTCGAGAGTCAGTCCGGGATATTTTTTGACACACTGTACACACAAACTTGGGTATCTTGGGTATCATTGCGATAAAAGATTTGAAAAACAATGAAAGCATTATGATAGCGTTATGTTATAGCATCACAATCGTACATTGCGTTACAATACACTATCGTCTGATATCAAAACTAATTCGTTTCTGGCAACACAACATCCCTTATTTCAGCCATATAATTAGCCTGCGGCGAAATTTCGCTGAACTATGAGTATATAAAGAGGCTGTACGATTTCATGCCGGACCGAATTTACGAAGTCATATTATGAATAAAGGCCAAAATTAACCAATAAAAATCTATTTTTGAAAAACTTGTTTCATTTCATTCCATTAACTTTTATTTCCAATTTCGATATTGTCTATTCAGTTGATGCAAAAACAAACTGCATTTTTTCATAAGGAAATGGAACGCTTTGCAAGAGAACCAGAGAAAAAATAGCGGTACTTTTTAAATTTTTCTTTCTGATTTCTTTTCTCAACATCATAAGCAAACTGTAAGCATCATCAAATGATACATTAACGCGCAATGTTTGGTAAAAAAGGACAACGTACCGTCAAACAGCAATACTTTGACCGGTGATGATAACTTTGACCGAAATCGATAAAACTTTTATTTTAACTCTAGCGTTATCTCTATTTGAGGTAATTTAGTGCGGTAAGCGAGGATCGAAACCTAGATAATAAAGGGTTTTTCAATAAGAGCGCTACAAAAGTTTTTTTAAAATAAAACAAAAACGGTTTTGGATATCAATGAAATTCTTTATTCATGTGAAAGTACGTTCAATGCCATTATGTATGGAACTCGATTTCTTTTGCATGGCCACCACGGGCCCGCTTGCAGAAGTCCAGACGCTGAACCCAATTTTCGACGGTTTTCAAGCATAAATCGGCCGATACTGCTGCAATTTCACGTTCGATATTCGTACGAAGTTTCTTCAATCGTCGCTGGCTTGTTGGCATAGACCATAGACTTGACGTAGCCCCACAGGAAATAGTCTAACGGCGTCAAATCGCACGACCGAGGCGGCCAAGCGACTGGACCATTTCGTGAGATAACACGTTCTCCAAACTTGGTTTCCAATAAATTGATTGTGACATTCGCTGTGTGGCTTGTGGCGCCGTCCTGTTGGAACCACATGTCCTCCAAGTCCATATCATCCAATTGGGGCCAAAAATATTCGGTTATCATTGAACGGTAGCGATTCCCATTCACAGTAACGTGCCGGTCTTGATCATCACAGAAGAAGTACGGCCCAATGACGCCGCCGGCCCATAAACCACACCAAACCATAATTTTTTCGGGATGCAATGATGACTCATGGAGTACGTGTGGATTGCTGCCTGACCAATACCGCATATTTTGTTTATTGACGAAGCCATTCAGCCAGAAATGAGCCTCATCGCTGAAGATGATTTTTCGATGAAAATCCGAATCATTTTCGAGTTGTTGCTCAGCCCAATTCACGAACATACGACGCTTCTGGTGGTCAAGTGGCTTCAGTTCTTGCGTCAAGTTAATCTTGTAAGGATGTAGGCCAAGATCTTTTCGCAAAATTCGCCACAACGACGTCACAGAGATGCCCAACGCTTGAGAACGACGTGTGAGAGACACATTTGGGCTTTCTTCAACTGAAGCCTCAGCGGCAGCAATATTCTCGACACTACGGGCACTTCTTTGTCTCACTGGCACGGGAACATTTTATACTGTGCCTGTGGATTCAAATTTTTCCACTAGACACTCAATTGTTGATCTGCTAGGACGATTATGACGACCATAAATTGGACGTAGCGCTCTTAACGTTGAGGCCACTGACTCCGAATTTCGGTAGTAAATTTTAATAATTTCGACTCGTTGTTGGCTTGTATATCTTTTCATCATGAAATGGCAAACCTTACTGAAGAGAAATGTCAAAAGAGCGGCAAGAAATATGGCGTCGTTGCTGTCCCTGTCGCTCAACTTTTGTAGCGTCCCTGTTGAAAAACCCTGTATTTCCTGAGATGAGGTAAATAAGTTGTGTTCCAATGTATCTGTATAGATTCAAAAATGTCAGTGCACGTTTTATGTGTTAATTTTAGATCCTTAAAGAGGTTCCGTGTTTTTAATTAAAAAGCTGTGTTATAAATCGTGACGATTGGCAGTTTAGTTCAGGTTTTATGCCTAAATATATAAACGTCATCCTGAAAAAAAAATCGTTAAACTTTTACCGCCAATTTTTAACTTTGACCGACAGTTTTACTTTGACCGGTTTAACTTTCACCGCTCTAATTTTCACCACATTTGAGCTATGGTCTTGTCTTATTGTATTTTTTTTCTGAACCTAGGTTTTTATATCTATAAAAATATCGCATGCAAAAGAAAACAAACAATAGTTGTTCGGAAGATGGAAGACGGACCAGATGATTGCGGTTGCTGTTCTTTCGAATACCGCATTCAAATTGAATTTATTTTCATCCAAAAAGACAACCTTGCCCCAGTCATCTTAAACACCTGTAGTTTGCACATTCGATGTCATCTGATCTTTGCAGATTGTTGTCGCTGTTGCTGACGTGCAGGATGAAGGGGACTTTTTTTTCTTAGCTTTCTTAGCTTTAAGTATTGAGGGCTCATAATTGGGCGACGAAAAGTTGATTTGCTGGCAGTAACCACAGCTAATAGTGGTCGTCGTGGCCGTGCTGGTTAGTGCGTTGGACTACTACGCAATGCTGCTCGGGTTCAATTCCAGACCAGGTCTAACACCTAAATAGTTTTTTCACGGTACCACCTCTTTCGAATGTCTGACAAGCATCGAATGGCTTTTAAGGACTTTTTCGCGGTTTGAAAGACATTCCAAATGGTAAGCATTTATGTATTTTTGCTCTTTCCTCTAAGGTCAACATTTCTTTTGTCAATTGCTTTCTTAAGACCAAAATCTCCTTTAATCACAAATTAATATTGCACTGTAGTTTGCTCGATTACTTACTTACTTACTTAGGTGGCGCTAGAGTCCGGGGTGGACCAAGGCCTCAACCAACAACCTCTTCCAGTTAGCCCGGTCCTTAGCTAACCGCTTCCAGTTGCGCACTCCAAGTTGGTTGAGGTCTTGTTCTACTTGGTCGCGCCACCTTAGGCGAGGTCGTCCTCTGCTGCGCTGACCCTCCGGGTTAGAGTTGAATATTCTCCGAGCCGGAGCGCTGATGTCCATGCGCTCCACATGTCATAGCCATCTTAAACGCCCAATGTGCAGTTTTTTGACCAGGCTGATGACGCTGTATAGCTCGTACAGTTCGTCGTTGAATCTTCTCCTCCAAAACCCGTCAACGCAAACGGGACCGAATATCCTACGAAGGATTTTTCTCTCAAAGCGACCAAGGAGATCTTCATCCGCTTTCGATAAAGTCCATGCTTCAGCTCCATATAGCAAGACTGGGATGATAACGGTCTTATATAGAGTCTCCTTAGTCGATCGGGAAAGGACTTTACTGCTCAATTGCCTTCTTTGCTCGATTACTCTTTATCTATTCACTAAAGTGGGGAACAGACTGCTGGTATTGATACCATGGTATTGCAATACTATAGCCGTGTTTTTTTATTAAGTGAGTACATACTCACTTTTCAATTTACCCGCACTACAAAAACAAATTCGCTTGCTATAACACTAGGTAAAATTCTCCAAGTAAACGCTTTACTTGGTACAGCAGTTTCAGACTCTGAATACCAATGTCGCTGAAATCGGTTAAAGGTTGTAAGAAAATTTGTTTTTGGCATTTGTAATTGGATGTGTCCGTAAGTTTTTCTTTTTTTTAAATGAAGTTGGTAAATGTAGTGCTTTTTTCTGATTGGCTAAAATACATTTATTTTATAAATATGAACTTATTTTGTTAGGAAAAAATGGTCAGATTGATAGCATTTGATAAAAAAATATTTGTTTGTGCTGTATTGAATTGAAAAACCAAAAAAAAAATTATAATAATACCTTTATACATGCAAAACTATATGTATGGTGAATTTGTAGGTAACATTAAAGCGCATCAAAATAAGAAAAATAAATAAAAATTATTAACGCACTTTCCCGAGATAAATGCGATTTTCAATGAAATTGATTAAAAAAAATATAAAAAAAAATGTGTTTGAATACCAATAACTCGAAAATGAAAGCTGGAATGGTAACAGTCATGGGCAGCTGTGATAAACATTGATCAACTGTCTATCGCACGGCCCCCCTTTTGGTTGCTCTGGGTTTAATACACCAGAATTTAAATGCATTTAATGAACTTTTTTAAGCCCCATGTGCATAGCTCCGTGAGTGTTGAATATAGACCCACCCTCCCGTATGTTTTTTTATAGCATGGACCAATGAATAGTTCTCCGTAGTAGCTTTTTTAATCATAAATCCCTTAACCAATTTATTGTGAGACAATTATAAGACAAAAAACAAAAATAGGTGTGTGCTTATGAACATAGCCTCCTTAGATATCAAGCAAAAATTATGAAACAAAAGTCAAAAATGTAAATATTTGAAACTCATTTTAAATATTTGAATATTTGATATTAATATATTAATTATGCATCTATATTTTCAAACTATTGACCATCAAAACGTTGGAAAACATAGATAAATAATTTAATATGACATGCATATGTCAAGAATTTATAGAAATGTGACAATTTGGAAATCACAAAACAGCTGTACAAAAAGTGAGTATAGAAGTGAGTATACCCGTTTTTTTATGATTCCAAAAGTGAGTATGTACTCACTGTAAAAAAAATACGGCTTATGTGTTATACCACATGTCTGTCACTACAATACCACGTTTAAAGCTAGTATACCATGAAACATAACTGGCATTGAAATTCGAAATTTTTTGGTGGTATACCACCTTCTTACTGACTGCAGCGCCACGTTCTCTCTGTTGGCGATTCTTGGTAGCTTCTTTGACAATTCAAGAAAAAAGAATTTGTCTAGAAAATTGAAGCATTCAATTCTCAGATACATACAATGGATTCAAAAATAATTATTTTATCCGATAACGAAACTTGCACCGATATTTTTTATTTTGTTGTGATTATTGTCTTGAAAACGCAAACGTCAAAGTATACTACCTACTGCGAAAATCAGGGTGCACTGCGAAATGCAGTCTATCAGGGGTTGTTGTATTCACTATACCATGGTATTCATACCATGGTATCAATACCAGCAGTCTGTCCCCACTTAAATTTGCCCGTGCGTCTAATCAAGTGAACCGAAAAAATTCTGCTATTTTGACATGATTGAGAGAAAAGAGAACAAAAGTACGATTAGGTGTCTCTTACCAGAAATGTTTTTATGTTTATTCTTCAGAGTATTAACTAACTTTTCTGCTAAATGTAATTGTTTTCTTCTTGCTGCAAATAAGGGGAAAACAATCAAGATTAATACCAATATTTGTAATCAAGTGAATCGCACTGTATATTTTAAGTCAAAGAAAAAACAGTTCTTGTTTATTACAAGCTTTATATTAACTTCACTTTCTGTGAGGGCGGAATCTGGGAATCGATTTTACACCCACTTTCAGATATTCGATTTCCTGAAATTTCGCACACGTATATAGTTCCGGAGAAAATGCAATATGGGTTATTCGATGACGTTGTAAATCCAATATGGCGGACGCTTTTTTAACTTTTCCATTTCTGTGAGGGCGGAATTTGGGATTCGATTTTACACCCACTTCCAGATATCCGATTATGCTGAAATTTTGCGTATCCGGGGACAACTCAATATAGTATATTTCATGACCTTGTAAATCTAATATGGCGGACGCCCCAAGATGGTGGATTACCGTTATCTTCCCAACCTCCTAAATATGGGTATCAAATGAAAGGGCTTGGCAAGTAGAATACAATACGCTATAACGTCATTAAAAATTCAATATCGCGGACGCCCACAAGATGGCGGATAACCGTTTTCTTTACTACCATCTTAATATGGGTATCAAATGAAAGCGTTTGACAAGTAGAATACGATTAGCTAAGTGATGTGATTCTAAATTCAATATGGTGGATGCCATAAGATGGCGGATTACTTTTTTTTCACAACTCGGAAAAAAATTATTTTTTTACTTTTTAGTTCATTAAAGCTTGTTTTTGTTTTTTTTTTTTATCTTTATATTTTTTTTTTATTAAAATCATAAAAAAATATTTGAATATTTCTACAAAACGTTTCGATCAAAGTTAAAATGTTCGGGGTAAATCTTTGACCGGAACCTTTTTCGTTGATAAATTAACGTGCAGCAGTCTCAAACATTCGAAAATACTGAAATCTTGTTGGTATGGCAACGCCCGCGGATGTGCGGTGAAGTTTTCGAATATATTGTCAGTTTTGGAACCCCAGATTCATCATAATCATAATCATGTAGGATACAACTTTTTTGCCAGAACATGTGATGACACTTACCTTAAGACAAGGCGAGCTGAAAGCCCCTTGTGCAGTATTGTACTTTTTAGGAGTTTGGCTTTCCCACTTAAATGTCTCCGCGGATTCATTCGTATTTTTGGTTGCTTTCCTTATAGCGCTAGCAAGCATACAATTAAGATTGTGATTCCCTTACCGCTATAATAAATTTGCTTTCCTTGGACTCATCTATCCCTGGGGTAATGAGATTGTCAATATCCACAGGAACGTATCACCTTGGCTGGTCGGAATGCTCATACTTTCGCATACGCTTTGCCCATCTCTCTTTCTCTCTTTTCAAAGGACCCATCCATTAGAAGGATATCTTTTACGGTCACTTAATGCTGTATTTTTTCTTTCTAAATGAATAATGAGATTTTCTGATGCAAAAAATTATTTATTACCAAGGGTAGCGGTAATTAATCAAAGGTCCTATATGTGTGTATATTGCTTATGAATCCAACCTGTTGATCAGATTTTCAAAAATTCAAGTCTTCGATTCATAATTCAAAACTCGAAGGTCGTTAAAATTGCGTGCGGGTCGGGTCGAAGGACTAGATAGCATGGGTACCTAGTTGGGCAATTTGGAAATTTCCCACTGAATCAGATTTCGTCGAAGGCAGTGAAAATTTCATAACACCATTATCGTGGTAATCTGTAATGCAATTTGTCTTGATAAAGGTTTCATTTTCTGGTTGTGTATTATAAATGAGGGTATCTACGATTTGCCTATCACGCCAGATTGAGGCATTGCGTAACGTGTAGTCAATCTCACACAGTTTAGGCTTTAGGGCCGTGCGCTTGTAAAAGAGTGTACGAGTATCTTAATTTTATTATTTTCACGATAAGATTTATGTTTAAATAAATTGGTCAACAGGAGATATATTTGGGATGGATTTATGGGAAAGTTGAAGGACTTGGCTCAGTTGGAAAGTGAAGCCCAATTGCAAGATTTTAAATATTGATTTTGGAGGATTGTTTTTCTGTTTATTTGTTTTTAAATGAGCCTACATTTAAGGGTTATTTAAGACCTTTTAAAGGTCTCAATAGAACCCTTTTCTTTTGTCAAAAAAAAAAAACTATCTCGTCGTTCGCAACATTACAAGGCAAACTTGGATGGACGCCCTTCCAGCTTGGATGCGCGAAGTGATCTTAACTCAGTGCGCCGAACTCATCCACCGAGTTGCAGTTGCAGGCTAACTACCTATCTCTATCTATTATCCTGAGAGTAGGAGGGATTGCCCCACTCTATGTAAGCTACTTATCTGCTTACACGTTGTTCTTTTTGGCTTACCGAAGAACTGTTAGACCATATTTGCGCTTCCATACAACCTGAACCAAACCACTGTGCGCCATAAGAATAACATATTACGTGTGAGCGCTGGTCAGGTGCTGCAGAGGACTGATCTCTTTTGATTTTTCTTCATTTCGATTTTTCGCCACTTTTTCTTTTATTCAAATAATCGATTTTTGACTCTCGTAAGTTTTTTTTTCTTTTATTTTTAACAATGCCTATTTGAAAATCGTTCTGATTAAGAATAACAAAGGAACGGCGAACAAAACTGTATCACTAGATTTTCTGATTTTGCTGTTCGCGTATCTTTGGAACTAAGATTTTAGCTATAGGGTAATTTCTGATATTAATTCGTTGAGGGTTAAGACAAGACTGATATCTAGTTATTACAGTGTAGAGCTGCTAGAGCCACAGCCTAGCCAGAGCTTTAGAGCTGTAGTTCCTATAATAAAGGTCACAGCCACTAATATGGACTAAAGTAAGTCTGGTTGCCCCAAAATTCTTGGTATCACCATGGGCCTCTAGAGGCCCTAGTGTGCTACTACTCAATCAACGGCAAAGATTGCTTCCTAACCTTACCTAAGTCTGGTTGCCTGAAAAAAATGTCTTTTTCCGTGATCTGACTACAGTTACTTTTCCAACAAATCTTGTTTATCAGCCTTATTGCGAATATCAACTATCAACTGATTGACGGTTGATAGAATTTATCAATTCAAATAAAGATCGGTATTGTGAAATTGAATTGATAAAATACTGTGCTATTGTGAATGCCTTCAAAACATTTCTTTTATTGTGAATGGAAATGCGCGTCTGACAGATGTTTGGGGGGTTTTTTTTGAGGAACGTACAAAATAAATAATTAAAACAAAATACAAAATTACTTCAACTGAACTATTTTTTGATGAAGATGAGGAGTTGAATGATCCTGCTATCCACGAAATGGTTAGAATGCGAAGAAGTTTGGGGGATGCATCCAATCCTTTGGAATTGGAAAGCCAAATGTAAGTCGATTTTCAGATAAAAATTAATTAATCTGTACGTGCTCTACTCCGTTTCTAGTTTTTTTAAAAAAACTTCCGGCTATCGAAGGATGCACTTTTTGATCTATTCCAAGAAATTGAGGACAATTCGAGCTGTTCCAAACATTTTGAAACTAGCAACAGTGCTAAGATTCTGTGCACATGGGAACTACCAGTTGAATTTGGGAAACGACAATCAACTGCATCGCTTGTCCTAAAAGAAGTTCTTGAAGTTATTGAAAACCATGTGTGCCTAAAATGGATAAAGTTACTCTCTGCCATACTCTCCGCCACTTTTCTGAAGTTCGTTGCGGAGGCCCTAGGCTATTCAGCTCTACGGCAATTATTTCCAACTTTGAATTTGCTACAGCTTTGGAACAAAAGCTTCCTTGGTGAGTTCCACGTTCTCTTCTATCTTGTTGTTGCTTACTACTTTTTTAGACCTTTGGAAATAAAAACAAAATAAGGATTTATCACTTATTCAATTTGAAGCTCACATTTTTTAGTTATTCTTTTAGCTAGCGGGTACTCATCGACTGCAAATTTACGATTGAAAGAAAAATTGACAGCTGACAGGAAAATCGATGAAAATTGTTGTTCATAATACTGTTTTTTTTCATTCACAATAGATTTAAAAAAAAAATTAGAATGTATCAACAATATTGACAGTTGACAGTCACAATACCATTTAATAAAGTTGATTGATAATTTTCAATTATTAATTGATAGTTGATCTTCGCAATAAGGGTCTATAACTCGAGGTCTTCTGCTTACAGTCTACGGATAGAGGGAAGTTGCAATTTTGTCTTAATACATACAAAAAAAATCTTTCAATCCCTTTCATAATTATTCACCTCAAATAGAAATTCTTTAAATTCAAAATAATTCTTTTAAGAACTCCTCCATCACGCCGTACCCTTGTGCTACTGTTCTACTTCTTATCGACCCTGACTCGAATGTCCATCCATCTTAAGATTTCCTTTTTTCTGTTCACTGTTTGTTTCACTGTGGTAGTAGGTATCCATAGTAGGTATAGTTGCGTTGTTCTTTTTCTTTTACTTGTCTCATCCACTTTTCTTAATTAAAATCATGTATCTAGGTACATTATATCCCTTTTCTTCTTCTTTCTCCTGGTAAGATTTGTACATACGTACATATTTATACATCATTATCCATAAATCAACAGCCGACCACCCACAGTTAGTTAACGTCATATCGTCTTATTGCGATTGTTAACGGGTCCTATGGTGCCTTTCTAACTAGCAGTTTCTTTCACTATGTACATATGTATTTCGCGTTAAAGTGAAGGAAGAAATACTTGCGGTTGAATGGGAAAGAACTACAACTACAACTGTCAGTCACTCAAACACGAGCCAACCAAGCTCACTCCATTTATCTAGGTCGAGATGTTTCGGAGTGTCCTTTTTCTGTGTTCAGAAAGTTCAGACTCTCTGCTCGATAGTAAAGCATCATATTTTTCTTTTCAACTACTTCTTCTTTATTTAGCGATGTTGATGGTTATTTATGCGAATCGTAGTACCTACCTACACTTCTTGATGTTAAGAAGGAGTGCGGAAGGATGTCATCATTTTGGATTAATTGCAACTCATCTTAGTTGAGAAATCGTAAATTCATTGGAAGAGGAATGGTTCGTGCTGCTTTGACTTGATTTGAAAAGTTTTACTAAAGATTTGCTGTTTCTCTGCACACTGCGAAGGATGGAAGGCGAGGTGCAAAAATATATTTGAAAAATTAATTATTAATTAATCAGTTTCATTCATTGCGTCGAATACTTAAGACTACGGAATACACCAGAGCAAGGAATGCAGACTTTAGTCAAGAAAAAATAATCACAAATACACAGGAGTAACCGATTTGAAAACAACATTTTAAGAGATTTAAACTTGACTAACAAAAGTCGAGAAAACCTTAAAATATGTAGTTGCGAGCATCTAGATAGGTTACAGGTCCATCCCAAACTATTATGCCCACGAAAGTCGAAGCTAGGTGCTTACCTACCAAGGAGCCCAAGGTTGTTAAACCAGGCGACCAGGTCCGGCATTAAAGATCGATGCGACAAAAAAGACCAAGATTCTATTTAAAATACAATCTCAAGCAATACTGGATATCAAAAGCAAGATTTTGGACCATGTTGCGGTTCCAGCGAAGTCAGAACCCATAGCCCCAGTTTCAAGCTAAGTAAAATGCTTTCATCCGCCTCCTTAAACTTAAAACACTTGGCTTTCAACCGAAGCTCAAGCGCGAATATAAAGACCTTTTTATATCGTCTATATCTGACTCCATTAATTCCACGTCTGGAGTCCTTCAAGGCAATCAACTTGGTGCTTTGATAACAATTAATAATATCGATTCTATTATTAAAAATTCATATCTGGCACATTACTGACACGTGATGGCTTGAACAGATTTTCAAAATGGTGCCAAACGAATTTCTCGGAGCTTAATACCAATAAATGCTAAGCAAGGTATTTGGTTTGCGAGGTACCATAGGTTACTTCGCTGCTTGATCATGGTGCTGTCTGTCTCCGTAGATAACATTATCAGTAGAGCCAATTCTGTTCAGTCGTCTCGTCCACTTCCTTCCATAAAGTCTACACTTAGTCCCGCAGACAAGTTTAACTTGTTTTGATAGTACTCAAGGTGCTAGTTCTTTGAAACGGTGACCACTAGTTTTCGTCCAACTTTCTAATTGAAAAGCTGTATGTAATTCGAGGCTTAACCAAATAGAGTGATGCTCCCGAACTCGGTATTGCCCCGTTACCACGATCGTCATGCAAACATCTTCCACTCACAATACTGAGCTGCGTTTAGAAAATTCCTTTATTATTGCCTTGGCACTATTTCCTATTCCAAAATTCATGATCAGATTCCACATCCTGTAGTAGTCTTCTAGCTGGATTGGTATAAGTTGCAGAGATTCTGGAAACATACATATGTTTTTGTATTCTATACCGTCGCCGGGAAGAACATCGACTATATCGGACTTAAGGTATATCACTGTCTTCGTTATGATTCCGATTGGCACCACTTTGAAAGCACCTCGCCATTCCATACTGCTGTTTTCATGTATGGATATAGTATACTATCCAAACTTCTGCAACATACTCGTAAAATTATGCTTTCTGGTCCGTTACGTCGGATGCTGCTTTAACCCTTATTCTCCGAAAGTAACAAAATAGGTACTTATTCAAAAGTAATGAAATTCACCACTGTATCTCTAAATGGAATAAAGCGTATGGAATTTAGTCCAAATATTTCCCAAGATAGATGAATACGATATTAGGAGGTTTCTTCGTATGATGACTCTAGAAGAATATGGGTGGTGAGTGTCGATTTGGTAGTAATAATGCTGCGACCAGCTCACAAGTAGCTCTCAAGAGCAAACTTTTGAGAGTAGCTCGCGGAGAGTTGACTTCTTACTCTCGACATTTGAACTTTTTGAGGCTCACGGCTTTTTGTACGGCGGGCGCATTGGAGAAATGAAATTCTTGCATTTGTTGCATTTGGCCGAATGTTTGTTGGTGATAAGCAAATGCGGATAAATGTTGTATCGACCACGTCTAAGTCAGTTTTATTCAACTGAACTTACGTAAAGCTTCGCAAAGAATGTTTTCGATGGTCATCAGCAACATTGGCCATTTTCTTCACCGAACATGCAAGCGTGTAACCTGCTATTGCATTAGAAACTGATGGATGTGGTGTAAGCGCCATTAGAATACATTGTTATTTTTTTTTTTTTTTTTTTTTTTTTACGAGGGTAGGTGAAAATCTTCCATAGACACTATGAGAATAGCAAGCGCGTGCTCATAGTAGTGTCAGATTCTTACTGACCAAAAACACCACCCTTCGATATTAATTGTTAGGTACTGCAACTAAGTTATACTACATATCAAGCAATTTTTCTATCACGAAATATAAACGTTTGGCAGGTTACTTTCCAATGAAAGATCCTGCATGTTCCGCAATTTAGACGCGGTTAATCCTTATCTCGCCAAGTCGAAAGGTTTTGTTCTTTGTAGTCGGCGCAATAAATTGCTCTCATCCAAAATAAGTAGGACTGTATTATTAACATGTCCGATTAGTCGGTTTCTATGTTTTCGCGCGAAGCTTCTAGTTTCAGCTTCGATTGTCGGAATTCCGAGATCCCTGTGGATATCGTCGTTTCTAGCATACCACGGTGCTTGGACAATTTCTCTTAGCACTTTATTTTGAAAGGTCTGTAAAATATTGGCATTTGTTTTCTTGGTACAACCCCAAAGTTGTATACCGTAGGTCCACACCGGCTTTAGCACTTGCTTGTATAAAAGCAGTTTGTTCTCGGTACTGAGGTGGGAATGTTTCCCGATCAGCCAGTACATTTCTCTATATTTGATTTCTAATTCTTTACGTTTCATTTTCACGTGCGAATTCCACTTCAGCTTTGCGTCAAGTGTCATTCCCAGGTATTTGGCTTCATTTGCAATGGGAATTCGGGCCAAATTTATAAAAATTGGCAAGTCATTAATTTTTCTATAAGTGAAATTCACGTGAACAGATTTAGTTCCGTTAAGGGCGATCCGCCAGTCCCTCGTCCATCCATTTACTTTATTTAATGCGTTTTGCAGTTTGGCAGTCGTTTCCTCGATTGTTTTACCTACCGCTAGGATAGCGGTGTCGTCGGCAAACGTAGCAAGGATAGTGCCATCTTCTTTCGGTATATCACGAGTATATAACAGATAGAGAAGCGGCCCCAGAACGCTTCCTTGCGGTACGCCGGCCAAAATTTCTTTGAGCTCTGAGTATTCCTTTCCATTTCTTATACGGAAGAGTCTATTCCCGAGATATGAATTCAAAGTCTCGTATAGGTTTGCGGGAAGTACTTGTCGTAGTTTGCATTTCAAGCCATCGTGCCACACCTTATCAAAGGCTTGCGAGACGTCAAGAAATACGGTTGAGCATATCTTTTTTTCTTCTAGTGCTTTTTCGATTACGTTAGTAATTCTATGCACCTGGTCAATCGTCGAATGCTTACTTCTGAACCCAAATTGGTGGTCAGGTATTAGATTATTTTCTTCTATAACCGGTTGGAGACGCCTTAGTAATATCCTCTCGAAAATTTTGGATATGACTGGAAGAAGCGATATTGGTCTGTATGATTTTACTTCATATGACGGTTTTCCTGGTTTTAAAACCATTATGACTTCCGCAACTTTCCATTGGCTCGGTACGTGATTTAATCTGAGTGCAGCATTTATAATATGGAGAAGCTTAATTAATGCTTTTCTAGGTAAGGCTTTGAGAATTTTTCCGGTAATCAAATCATAACCAGGAGCTTTCTTAGGTTTTAGTTTCGCGATCTCACGTTCGAGTTCTCTAAGCGTAGCAGATCTGCGCGTTAAATCGTCAGATGGTGGAACTACCATCCTTGTGATGTTGATGTTGTCATGAACCACTTGACCAACGTTCGGTTTAAAGGTTTCTTCCAAATGGGCGGCATACATCCACCCGTGCTTCCTCTATTAATCCAGTAGCTCAGCTTCCACTAAATGCCAAACTACCTACATACTTTCTTTTTGTTTTAAAAAAAAAATTAAAAAAACAATAGAAAAAAAATAGGTGTTACTGCACAGCTCCCTTTTTCGAATACGTGCGTTATAAATAAGGTACGCGTTCAGTGCAGATATGTCCAACAAATACGAAACGGCTGGCTGTGAGGTGTATAAGATGTTGCCATCTTTCGATGTATATAATACAATTGGATCAGCAGTAGAAGCCGGTAACATTCTTATCCAATTCGTCTGCACTTTCTTCACTGACTTTCGAAGAATGTTCTGCTACGGTGTCTGCAAGTTCTGCTGCTGTTGGCTCATAAATGAATCTTAATCGTCTCTGAAATTACTCTATTCAGATTCAGTGGATACATAAATCACATCCACTTAATTTCAAATATCAGCCGACTTAAGACGATTTCGACGGCTCATTTCAAAGCAACAAAATTTTTCTGAACTCAAACTTTTTTTTTTTTTTTAAATTTAACGTTTATAAACAAATACTTAAAAATTTGACTTCTGCCAAGCCATGCGCGCCAATATTAGACAAAATAGCTTAAATTTTGTTGATGCTCTTTCCATTTAGTACTGAATATATGGGGCCTTCAATGTATACAGAAACACTTTTGATCCAGGATTCCGACCCCGTCCAACGGATTCATCTACAGGAAGTGAAAAACTACGTATTTCAAAGACAAAATAAAAGACAGTAAAGCACTGGTCCAAAGTTCTACTAGCACAAAAGTTATTCAACATTTTCTCACTGAAAATTATCAATATTGATACTAGTCCCGTTGAAGGTTAAGATGGAGTCCATAGTTTTCTCGTTGGGAAATCTGCTGTTGCAATTTTGTTTTCTATTATTATTTTCAAATTTAAAAGAAAATAGCTTGGCAACAAGTGGTAGCTGAGCTACTGGATTACTGGAGAAGGCACGGGTGGATGTATACGCTGCGGATAGGTGCGAATCGGTACTAACCCGTCATCAAATATCCGAACCTAATAGCACCATTTTCGAAGATCGGTTCGAAATACATCGATTGCATGATGCCTAGTGCACAAAACACCAAGCAAACCAAAAAAAAAAAAAAACAAAAAAAAGTTATAAAGACGTAAAGAAAAACACCATAGATTGTGCAAATTAAAAAGAAAAAAGAAGGGAAGAAAGGGGCCATCATACAAATTTGAGGACAGGTGGCCTAAGATGTGTGACGCCGGAAGCGGTGTGATACTGGGGTGGGTACCAGGAGCTTTTGCCCGACCCCCCGCCCTCACTGAAAGGCCATCGATAAACAAGGAGAAACCAGGGAACTACAATATAAAGACATAACAACAATTCGGGTTAAACCTTTTTACAATATTTTTGAGAAACACCAGCTCTCTCAGGCATGGAAATGCGTAACAACCATCCGAATATCTGTAGCAAGGACATCCCCAACCCCACCCCCCACCCCCGCAATCCAACGAGCTAGTTATTGGCGGGAACAAGCATGCCTCCAGCTACAGATATTCGGATACCCTTTCCTCTTTGCTGCCCGGACGGGCCCAATGAGTCCTGTGGTCTTATGTTTTAAGGGAAGCGTAGGAGAGGGAAGGCTGCAAAGAACTTGCCGGTGAAACATCTGTACGCGGGTACAGCACGTATGACCCTTTTTGCAAATCGCCTGGTTTAGGACTTTTTTCTAATTCCATTACAGGTGGTTTTATAACCGCCATCCGCAGTTCTTTCCTCCATTCGTAACATCCTTCCACAGAGTATTTGGTGCAAGTTTGGCGCCTTTCTTGCAAACAAATGAACATTGATTTTGACAGCTGAACGAAGGGCTTTATCATAGAATTTGTTTGGTTTACATATGGGAAATGCATCACATCACGTTGGTGAAATTCAGTACAATTTCCATCTTTACAAACATTAAACAGCAATGTATTGTATATGGACCCTTGCGGTAATCCATTTTAAAGTGGTTTGTTCTTACTTTTGCATGTGGTAATGGTCTGAATCATCTTTCCATATCGAAGTAGGTTCGACTGTTTGTGGTGTCGAAAGGGCTTGACATATTACAAGTAAATATGGCAAGGCTTGTTTGAAGCTATATCATCTTAAACAAACTCCGGACAGTGTCAATATCTATTTTGACCATCATTTGGAGCACATGGGAAACTTTTTACTGATTCGGCAATGTGAATGTCATTAACTGCCACCAAACTAAAAATGGTGACTTACCACCTCATTTAATGAGTTCCAGGAATAGTTCGTCTTTTTGTTATGTTGGTATGGTATAGCTGTCTCTGATATTCTCATGAGATTTCAACATCATACCATGATATTTGTGGAAGGTACTTCATTGTGTAACTGGTAAACCATTCCATTGACTGCTTATATCTGTCACCTGTCACTCAACCTCTGCAAAGGTTAAAAAAGGCAGACGAAGACTCACTTGCCATCAACCGCTGACAACACAAAAGATCTATTGTTCCCTATAGGAGTCCCCATTTCACTGAGATTGAGACATATTCAAAAGAAAGGAATTTAACTTTAGCTGCGAACATATTTTTATTCCTTAACGTTACTCTCACACCTCACAACACAAAAACCGCGTTAAAATTCGTTATTCCATAAAAGAAAGGCACCCTCCCTAGTCTCCTCCTCGTGTACGAATAATATGTCTGTCCTGCATTGGAGTGGAAAACTGCGACTGGGAGCATAAAAAAAAGACCAGTTGCATGAAAGAAGATTTATTCCTATCTTGGGAGTATGAAGGTTGAGGTTAAATCGAATCAAACAGATGACAGAACGGTAGCGAATTTATTCACCTGGAAAGTCTCCAAAGGCGGTGAGGACGACGCAGGGGGGAGATGTGCACACCATTTTACTGCATTTAGTAGTTGGCTTGGTATCCTTTTACTCTTTAAATACGAACGAGGATGCCTTACCGTATGAAAAAAAACGTACGGTATATGGAACGAGTTTCCATTTTGTTGCTTTCATGCTCGATTTGTTTTTGCTTACGTTTTTTTCTTCTTCTCTTAGACGGATAGAGATAGAAATTCTCCTTGAATATAGTGTTTCTAGTTGTCCTTGTGGTTGAGCGGTTGTCGCGAAGTATCCTAAAGAAGCCTCCAACTGGAGTTTTTGTTGGCATTTTTCTTTAAAAGTGCTTTAAAGTGTCAATTTAATGGAAAGTGTTTCATTATTCTGTAATGAGAAGCGAGGAAGGAGGAAGAAAGACATGGAAAATCTGGAATATCCTCGAAGCATTACAAACGGAATAAGAAAATCTTGTTCTATTTAAGGTTTAAGGTGGACTTAGCAGCATTTTTAAGGGCTTGCAAATGCATATCAGAAAATAGTTGCCAAATTTTCGCTTGATACGAAGGATAAAAGATAGATGCAAGTTAAGCAACAAGGTATCGATGTCTTAATAGAACTTTTCAGCGATGAAGACAGGAGCAATCTGACAAAAAACCTATCTATGAGTAGTGAAGTATGAATCCCGGGGAGACCCTATTATAGCACTAATATGCTTCTAGCAAAGTGTCATACAGACGTTTTGTACGTAACATGAGGAGCCCAAGTCTATCTTAAAATATTTACTAGCTTAGGTAAGTTTAACAAGCGCCTACATAAGATGGAATGTTTGGATTATTGAAACATTTTTAACCCTAGAATGCATATACAAACTGTTACAATTCTTAAAAGCCGTAGTTTTCGTAGAATGCTATGACTTTTGCTTTTTTCGTTTGTATTTTATTTGTGAAAGGTGTTTTGTGGATTTCCTTTCTCCGTAGGTATTGAATATATCGTGGTGACTGGGGTGCGCCATTTAGAAAATCAAAGCGTGTTTTATATTGTAATGTTGCCTTTCAGAAAATTTTTTCAGCTATTGTATTCGAAAAGCTGTATTTTCTTGGTTTTTTTTGGAGCACCCTATGGTCGTACCTTTTTTTTTTGTTAATTTAGGGAATATTACTGATAAATTAAATTCTATTATTATTATTATTATTTTATTGATTTCTTTATTGCATAATGTCAATAACAAACGAAATAAATGTAGAACATGGCAAATAAGTGCCGTCTGTCGAAAGGTTTTGATTGCTTTTGGCAAGCAATTGTTGCAAATACAATGTTCTTATGAAATTTGTTTATATGTAATTAGTTAATTGAGCGTTGCTTTCTTCCTCTTCTTACCAAGTCGTAAACCAATTTGTACTCTTGGTGAATCTAAGAAGATCCAATACCTTTAAATTTCCGAACTCTGCTATGTCTGCCAAGAATCTACGACCTAATGTACGGAGGCGTCGGTGCAGGGAAATAATTTCACGGGCAATAACTTCACATGGGAAATAACTTCACCTCGAGTGGGAAATAAATGCACATTTTTGATGTGAAATAATTTAACCAGAAATTTTGTGAAATTATTTCCCACTTATGATTTTTTCGAAAAACACAGGGGTACCGTGGAATAAAGCCGAGCGAAATAGGGCTGAATTTAGCATTATCTCTATAATAAGATAAGATAATAGTAAAAAATTTGCGCGAATTTTTAAATATTCATTTAATGTGAAGTTATGGCCCACCTTCAGTGAGAAATAACTTCACATATTAAGAGAAATTATTTCCCACAAGAAAGTGAAGCTGTTGCCCACCTTCAGTGAGATATAACTTCACATCAAAAATGTGCATTTATTTCCCACTAGAGGTGAAGTTATTTCCCATGTGAAGTTATTTCCCTGCACCGAGGCGTCGTACTTGGAGGGCGGGCAGTAGCAGAGTAGATGTTGGATCGATTCGCTTTCTCCCTCATCTCCGCAGCTTTTAAAGATATCGTTCGACTGTAGAAGCTGCATGGTGCATACTGTAAGCTTTAAATCCCCATTAAATCCTTAGATTTTATCTTTGATCTTCTTCTATGCTTGTAAGTTATCATATCTTCTGATTATATATGTATATATATATACATACAATTTTTGTATCCAAAGTTAGACACCATGAAAGAATTGATCATGAATGATTTCGGATTATTCTAGGAGGCAAAAATAAGCAAAAATCAATCTAAGCTATAGAAAATCTCAAACTAATAGCATGCAAACGATACTCCCAAAATGTAAAGGGTGATTTTTTAGCTGGTTTGGTTTTGGCAACACTGGTTTTGACAGCTGACGTGTGTTTAGTACCTTGTGTCACTGTCAAACAGCTTCAGTTTGGTTTGCAATTTAACCATGGATCGTCTTACAAATGAACAACGCTTGCAAATTATTGAATTTTACTATCAAAATTCGTGCTCGGTTCGAAATGTTCATCGCGCGCTGCTTCCATTTTATGATCGGCATTCTCGACCTTCTGAGCAGTCTATTCGGAAGATTGTGACCAAATTTCGCACCAAATTTACTTTGTTGGACATTAAACCACCAACACGTTTACGTACTGTGCGTAGTGAAGAAAATATTGCGGCCGTATCAGCTAGTGTGACAGAAGACCGCGAAATGTCGATTCGGCGCCGTTCCCAGCAGTTAGGCCTTTGTTACAGTACTACGTGGAAAATTTTGCGGAAGGATTTGGGCGTAAATCCTTTTAAGATACAGCTGGTGCAAGAACTAAAGCCAGCCGACCTACCACAACGCCGAATTTTTGGTGAATGGGCTCTTGGAAAGCTGGCCGAGGATCCGCTTTTTAATCGAAAAATTGTGTTCAGCGATGAGGCTCATTTTTGGTTGAATGGGTACGTAAATAAGCAAAATTGCCGCATTTGGAGTGAAGATCAGCCAGAAGCATTGCAACAGCTACCAATGCATCCCGAAAAAGCCACTGTTTGGTGCGGTTTATGGGCCGGCGGCATTATTGGGCCATATTTCTTCAAAGATAATGCGAATCGCAGCGTTACTGTCAATGGTGAACGCTACCGAGCGATGATAACAAACTTTTTTTTGCCCGAAATGGAAGTTCTTGACTTGCATGATATGTGGTTTCAACAAGACGGTGCCACATGCCACACAGCACGCGAAACAATGGCGCAATTGCGAGGCGAGTTTGGTGAACAGTTAATTTCACGTTTCGGGCCGGTCAATTGGCCGCCTAGATCGTGCGATTTGACACCATTAGATTATTTTTTGTGGGGGTATGTCAAGGCTAATGTCTATAGGGACAAGCCCGCTTCGATTGACGCACTGGAAGCCAACATCCATGCATTCATTCGTGAGATACCGGCCGATATGTGTGAAAGAGTATGCCAAAATTGGACTTAGCGGATGGGCTACCTGAGACGCAGCCGCGGTCAACATTTGTATGAAATTATCTTTAAACATTAAATTGCAAGGTTCAAACTATCGATTCAAATAAATATTTCATTCATTTTTTCGAATTTTTTGTGTTTTTTTTTTAAAAAAAGTTCTCAACCTCTTAAAAAATCACCCTTTATTAATAGTGGAGGTATTGGCGCATATTTTTATATGGGATGAGCTGGTAATCCTACCGCTACCTTAACGACGAGTATACAAGAAGCCTAAAAGCGCTATCCTTAGAAGGTACTTCACAGTCAAAATAATCGCTAGGTTTGGTTTACGTTAACCTTATTTGATGCAATGAAGAAGGCTGCTGTTCCGGTGCAAGCGAATTTCACTCGGACGGACTTAGCGAATGTAAGCGAATAAACTCGCGCTCATTCGTGCGAACAGAGTGGTTCCGGTGCAAGCGAGTTTACTCAAGCAAAGTTAGCGAATTTATTTATCCAAATAGTCGTATGTAGTGAAACATTTATCTGCAGGAAGTACTGCTAAGTAGTTGTGTTTTGAAGTGTTGTGATTTGGAAAAGTTTTATCAGTTTATTGTCGCTTTGTGAAGAACAATTTTTGTTAGAAAATAGCTTATTTAAGTACAAATACATTAAAAAGCGTTGTGAAACTATTGTTAAGAAATGACTTGAATGTGGTGAATTTCAAAATCCACACAATTCGTTGATCAAAGATGAGAAATTTTTTTCTGAATATTATAGAATGACTGCAGATACATTTCACTATATTTTGACAAGTAACTATAGAGCCCACAATAGAGGAAATGTCAACCAATTTTGTAACGCCGATTTTATCTAAAGAGAAGCTGGCTCTTACTTTGAATCGATCTATCTATCTTGAATTCGCTTTGCTCGCGCGAGTAAAATAGAGATGAAACTATCGAACATTTTACTCGCTTAGATTCGCTAAGTTCGCGCGAGTACATTTTGTGCACTCGAATCACAACATAGGAAATGCGTACTTTTGAATGATTTTAGCGAACTTTACGAATTTGCGCGAGTGATATTCGCTTACATTCGTTGACACCGAAACCGCAGCCTAATTCGCAAAAACTCATATCAATTGGTCAAACCGTCCTTTTTACTGACGACTCGAAATGTAATTTAATTAACACCGATGGCATGGCCACAGTAAGATGTCACAAAGTGACCACGAAATTGCAAAACTACAGCAAAGCATGAAGGTGGTGGCGTGATTGTTTGGTCATGCTTCTCAACACAGGGAGTTCATCCTGCCCATAAAATCGAAGGGATACAAGAATAGTTAAGAAAAACAGATGATGACTTACGCCGAATAGAATATGCCACTTCTATTGGTGCAATACGAGAACGAGCCGAAACACACTTCGAAGCTGGCTAAGAAATGGTAAGAAAACAATGGAATTCATGTTCTTAATTGACCAGCACAATCACCTGACTTGAATCTCATTGAAAATCTATTTGGGATACTCAAGCGGCAAGTCACAGGACAACGATTCCAAAACAAACTGCAGTTGCAGAAAAAGTTAAAAGAGAAGTTGGAAAACAGCAAAGCTTAATTAAAAATTTGATATTTGTTGAAATATAACAAATTTTTTGTTATAACCTGGCAACGCTCATGTTCCTATTCTATGTTCTATAATACTTTTCTAGAAGCTTGATCACTATGACTACTATGTACTTATAAATTTCCTTTTCATATTATTCTCATTCGTTCAATAAACGTTGTACCGACAACACGAAAATTTACAATATTATTATCAGCCCCGCTGATGTGCCGAGTTATTTAAAATAAAGACACAATACACAAAGTGCTGCAAATGTTGCTTTAGTTTTGCACAGGCATATCGTGAGGTTTTTTTTTTTTTCTTTTTTTAACTAAACAATTAATTAATATTTTGTTAAAAGTATATAAATATAATTTATTTGTTCTGCTGAAAACATAATTCTGAACATTTTTGTATTTTTCTAAAATAAACAAATCGGTAACAAAAACGCTTCTAAATGCTGTTGCTGAGTTTGTTGATTTTGTTTTGCACAGCACTGTAAGAATGCACATACGAGTATTATTATGTTTAAATTTACAACAACTTTTTTTATAATTCACTCACGCTAAAAGGGCTTTGAATACCCTTAAAATGTTTACACATAGCGCGGACACATAGACAAGGACAAGAACGAGAGACGGACAGATCGGCGTAGTGATAGGTTTCAACTAACTCTATGGGTGGTATCCAGGATAACTGAGAGTTGTGTACTGTTGACAGTTTTGTCATTTCTTATGATTCACAAATTATCGTCCAATAGCAATATTACCAACTGTAAAGAAAATGTTGGAGCAAATCATAGCTGATCGCATACGGCAATTCACAGAAAAGCACAATGTAATTAACAGCAGTCTTGCGAAGGAATATCATGTGTCAGTTCTGCTCCTCGATTTCAGAAGAGCTTTCGTTACCCTATACCACAATAAGATAATAGACATCTTAGAAGCAGCATGGATTAGAGGAACTCTAGCAGAATGGCTAAGAGATTATTTTAGAGCGAGGACATTCAGAGTAAAAATAAAAGATTGATGCAGTAGCGAATACAAGATGCGGTATGGTGTTCCACAAGGGTCAAAATTGGCACCCCTACTGTTCATTTTATACACGAACAGAGTACAATACGACAATAGTTGTTTGTCACAACAATGTAGAAGAAGCAACGAAGATGATGTAGATGGAACTATGCCAAGTAGGAAAGTGGCGCCACGACAGCGGGCCGACGATCAATGTATTGAAAACGAAAGTGATGCATATTCGCAAGCCCACAATACACAGCTTCAGAAATTAGGCTAAAAGCCTACAATTGTGCTAACCAAACCACTGCTATTGTTATAGAGAAAGTAGCGACGTATAAGTACCTTGGTATTACCATCGACAGTCATCTAATTTGGGAACCGCACATAAATGACCCACGAAAAAAAAAAATAAAAGGGTAAAAAGTTTCTGTAGCTTAAGGCATGACTGCAGTACCGAAAAAGTAGTTTCCAACCCCGTGAACCGGTAAGAATTTGTAAAGTTTCTTCAAGTGTTAAAGTTCTCTTGGTTAAGTAAAGCAAGCGTATTTCCGACAAAATGGGACAAACTGCTATTAAGTGGTAGACGTCTTCCACTGCATTCAGGTTACAAAGGCTACATATACTTGAGTCTTGCGTGTCTTGTCGATCTGTAGTTAAGCCTCAGTAATTCAGTTCGGGTCCTCAAGATTAAACTTATTTGGCCAGGACCAAGACGACTAGGGAAGTAATTACTTGTGCCCAGAGAATGGTTTGGAGAGCTTTAAATATGCCTGGATGTGGATGACTGAGCCCTTCTTATAAAATCCTGATAATGCCTTTCGTCTACTTTTTGGATAACCTCATATAATTTGTCTTTCCAGTCAGATACATTATATTTTTTTTTTTTTTTTTTTTTTTTTTATTCATTATTCTCAAATAATTCAGTATAAATGATAATTACAATTCAAATACGAGTAAAATAAATAATAATAAAGAGAATAGTTAGTGACATTTGATATTTAGTTAAAAATAGTAGTAATGTCACATTGTTTTAATTAGTTCTGAGTGGGGTGTACATTTTGTAAGTATGAAATAAAAAAGATAGAATAATCGAAGAAAAATGACAATAATAAAGTACATGGATACAAATTTCTGATCATATATTTTAAAGTTGAAACTAAGTGATGAAGTGCAACAAAGATTCGATTTCTTTATGGTTAATATTCAAAAGCCACAATTTTACTTCACATATAAAGTTTTTCAGTCTTCTAATGATTCGAATATTTTCTGGGAGTGTATTGAATAATTTGCAAGATACAATGGAGAAAAAGCTTCTGAGGCTAGAAGTGCGAAAAATTGGAATGCTAACCAAGGAACTAAAATTGCTACGAAGGTTATGGGTATCATTGATGGGGCTTTGTAAGTACCCACCTCTAATAAAGAAAATTTTAAGGACTTTGAAGTAATACAAGTGTCTTACTGGCAGAATTCTTAGTTTATTAAAGAGGACTAAGGTGTTGGCTAATCGAGATGAATGGCATATTTTTCTGATTACATATTTTTGTATTACAGATAGTTGTTGGATTTTGATATTGTGTGTACCACCCCAGCAGCTAATACCATATTGTAATCTAGAGTGGAAGATCCCAAAATAAATATTTTTTAATAAGCTTGTTGAGCAGTACTTACTAAGCCGATAGAAATTTCGCATAGTGGATAGCAAATATCGTTTCAGAACAGAGATGTGATCACACCAAGTTAGGTTTTGATCAATTTCGACTCCTAGGTACTTATAGCTCTTAACTATTTCAATGGAAAAGCAATTTGCATCACATACAAAATTTTCATTGTACAGGATACTGCATCCACAGTTTAGCAAGCTAAATCTGTGGCAACTGGCAGCATGAAACACAATATCAACTTCAGGAGATACGTTAGCGTTAAGGCTGAAGTACATGAGCTTCGTCTTACTGCTAACTCTTAACTTGTGTTGCGCAAACCATAGTCTTAACAGATGCACATCATGGTTGATTTCAGCAAGTAGGTTAAAGAAATTATTTGAACCGTATGCAAATGCGAAGTCATCAGCAAAAGCCTTTAGCTTACCTACGAAAGGAAGACTGAAGACTGAGTTAACATAGATTAAAAACAGTAAAGGGCCAAGCACAGAACCTTGTGGGACGGATTTTCAGTAATTCAAAACCCGAAATGGGATTGAAAACGAAGCTGTTATTGGAAACTGTGCAATCTAAGAAATGTGATGCAGAGCAACTCCTACAAGACAGCTCACAAGGTGAAGATTTCTGTGCAACTGAGACGAAGTATTCGTTAAACTCATTCGCAACAAATACAGGATCTGTCACGTTGACGTTACCTTTTTCAAGTGTAATGGATACGTTATGGTTTTTGGTTTTACGATTTATTATGCAGTTCACTACTTCCCATTCTTTTTTCATGTTCCCTTGTGCACTTCTCAATCTGTTTTCGAAGTATCTGTTACGACAAATATAAACTTCTTTATTAATTTTTTTAGATAAGTGGGAATACCGACGTTTTAAAACAAGATTTTCTGGGTGTTTGCAGGTTTTACTACATAGCTTATGTTTCAGTTTAATTTTTTTGAGAAGTGAATCAGTCATCCAGGGTTTTAGTTTAACACTTGATTTATTTTGTACTACTGAGACGATCGAGCTATCAATGTGGTTTTTTAAAGTTTTCAAGAACAATTCATATGCCATAGAAGCATTAACTTCGGCATATGTACCAGCCCAGTTTTCTCTCAACAGTTTACTATTTAGTAGGTTAAAGTTAATTTTTGTTATTTTGTTGGTGTTAGTGTTGGAATTTTGTTTGTTTTTTAAGTTATTAAAGATTAAACCTGTCATACAGTGGTCGGTAATTTGAACATCAAAGTTGAGACCCGAGCATTCACTAATTTCTACATTAAGGAAGCGACCAAATCATGGTCAAGACAAGTATTAGAGATAGGTCTAGTTGGTTCATTGATAAAAGAGATTAACCCATTATCAGCCATTAAAGCTTCATACTGGTCTACAGCTACATTTGAGCTCAGAATATCTATGTTGAAGTCGCCAATTATGATCAGATTTGCCGCTCTTTCATTGCTTAATAAGACAGAAAATTCGTCCAAAAACACTTGTAGAGGATACTTTTGAAGTCTGTAGACACAATACATGCAAAAAGTTATATTAAAAATAGTACAAGTAATTTTTAAGACATCAGCACTTTTGATATTAAAAGAAACTACTTTGGGCTCATATGTATCTTTCACAAAAACTCCAACCCCTCCCGCTGTATAAGAATCATTAGGAATCGGATAAAATTCATAATTAGGAATTTTGTAGTCTTCCTTCTCGAAAGAGTAAATCCAAATTTCTGACACAAATATCAAATCAGGTAAATACATAAATCCTTCGAGATTACAAACAAGTAAATCGAAATTTTGTCGCAGGCTCCTTATATTTTGGTGCACTAAATTCAGATAAAGAAAGATCAGATTTTTAAGAAGTTGCCAGTTCATGCCAGTCTTTAAAAGCGGATTACCTGCATTGACAGGCAGATGTGAGGAGCTTTTTCTGTTAATTATTTCTATTCCTTAAAAACAGAGAGTAGATAGTCTATAAAGCTTGGCGTTAGATTTTTATAAAACTCTACGGGAATACCATCCACCCCTGCTGCTTTGCCTCTTTTCATTTTCTGCGGAGCAACGACAATGTCAGAGAGCGTGAACGGAGAATCTAATTCTGTCACAAAGACCTCAGGCAAAGCATATATGAAGTCTATCTGGTCAGG
This sequence comes from Brachyopa scutellaris, assembly GCA_949775065.1. Classification (NCBI taxonomy): domain Eukaryota; kingdom Metazoa; phylum Arthropoda; class Insecta; order Diptera; family Syrphidae; genus Brachyopa; species Brachyopa scutellaris. The sequence goes on from OX459114.1 coordinate 17,224,428, forward strand.
TGGTGATCTCAGGAGATTTTTTGAAGTGATCAGCAAAAATTCCAGAATCAATTGCACATGAGGAGGACAATTTACTACCACTTAAAAGTGGTACACCCGCCCAGAATGACTTTGGATCATGGTATGCTTCAAGATTTAGGGCCAGTTTCTTAAAATAGTTTGCTTTTTTTAGAAATACAGAGAATTTTATGATGCTTATTTCTTTCCAGATATAATAATTTAAGCACATTAGCGTTTTTTCTTTTTAAAACATTCAGTAATCTAGGTAAGGCACTTTTTCAGACTTCTTTGCATTCGCTGTCAAACCAGCCCGCTGTTCTTACACTATTTCTGGGGAGACTGCTATGAACTGCCGACCTATACATAGCCTCAGAAGTCAGAAAGCGCTGCTATCAGCTGATCTGGGGAACTGTTTTTTATGTTTGGAATGCTGCATAGCTGGCCGCCCAAATCTCGTCTGTAATCTCTTGCTTTATTCTCATACCATTTCAGTATTGTAATTGGATTTTCACTGGGGCTAGACGCAAAATCACAAAGCTTTATAAAAGTTGTAGTGGGTAGATGGTGAGAAAAATGATCGGAAAGGACAGCAGTATTTTTTCTAAGAATAACAAATCCAGCTTCATTAGCGAGCAATAGCAGTTGCACCAACATGGCAGCAGTAGGTTCCATCTCTTAAAATCAATCTAATCAATTTCTTGGATAAAAATTAAAGAAAAAAAAAAAAAAATAGCGTGGAGTTTGACCAAACAAAGTATGTTGAAGTATATATCTGTGGCAATAAGTTAGAGTCGCTTATGTCGACATAAGCCAAAATCGAGTTTTTTGGTCCAAAATGTTATATATTTTACTACCACATTTTTGGTCTGGTTGTCATGCATCTAAGCCAATAAATAACCGTTATATTGCAGAACACAAAACAGCTTAAGTCTCCTTGGACAAGAACTGATTTTTTTAAAACAACTTATGTTAGGTCTACATATTGTTTTCCTTAGTCAGCAGTTGAATACAATTTGATTTGTTAAAAGAACTTAAGTTATCACAAAACCTATTATAAAGCTTATTGCATTAATGTCATTCTAGGTGCTTATGTCGACACAAGCTTTTTTTTATAATTGGTATTTAATTGTTCGCCTCCTTATGTCGACTTAAGTTACTTTAAAAAAAAAATCATAGAGGTCAAAAATCAATTTCGCGAAGTAGCTTAAGTAACATAAGCTATTTTTTAAATTCTGCAACGGCAAAAGTCGTTACTTAAGCTATATTTCTCATATAAGATATATTTAATTGAAGTAAGTTGAGCTACTAAAATAGATTTTTAGCGGCTTTGTTGATACTTTTTAATAAAAAAACCCAACGCCAATAAAAATAGACATACACATTATTCATTTGCGCTAAATTTTATTTATCTTGCTTTGATCCTTTTTTTAAAAAAAAATTATTGAATCTTATTTTTGCTGTACTGAAATATTACCAAAATAGACATATTATGCTACTTTAACTTATTGCCACAGATATTTTTTGGCCATTATGGAAATTGAACTGACCATCGCCTTTCGGCGACTCCGCACCGCAGATAGACGAAAAACAGTCCACTTAAAAAAAATGACTATGTTCCCTATCGACAGATATGGTATTCCCAACAATAAACCAATATCACGGTCTATTGTTCAAATAACTGTCACTATCTCTTTAAAATTTAATTCCGATATAAAAGTTTAAATAAAACTATAAATTCACCCGACAAAAATAAAAACACCAATTGCGTGAATATTTTTTTTTATTCAATATCGCCGTTCCAGACCCACTCCACAGGACTCTTATCAGTTTCCTGTCAGAATTGGGACACAAATTACTTTGTCACTTTGGTTACTGGGGAAAAAAAACAGGAAGAGAAAAAAAATATATTTTCCTTAACATTTTTAGTGCGAATTATAAAAATAAAAAATAAAAAAATAAAATTATTTTATTACATGGAAATAAAAAAAAAAGGAAAATTTAATTTTACCGCAATACAAAAGGACCAAAAAAAAAAAATCCAATTTAATATTCTGTCCGCCACTTTCCCATTAAATTGACCTCTTTGTTGATTCATTTTAATAGGCTGAGGGGATGCAAGCACACACTTCACCATTTCGCACTACTGAATGACAGCGAGGGCCTCTTTCGCTGCTGGACGGACGTGGGCTTCATCATCAAATAAAAATGAATTGGAATCTGATCCTGTGGAGAGGAGATGGTGTGAGGTTTTTTTTTGTGGTCTGTCCTGTCCGGAATGGGAAGGTTATTTTTAGAATGCCAAGTGATTGGTTTTTTTTTTGGGGAACGTTCGACCATCATGGAGTTATTTTTATTTAACACTTAGAAGTTATTTCTTTTAAACTCAGTTGGAAAACTCAAAAAGGAAAAGTACCACATAGTGACCGGCTTCAGACGTAAATCTAGCTAAGGCCTAGAAAATATGTCACGGGGAGCCATATATGTTATGTACCTTCAACAATTAACATACGAAACGATGATATCCTTGTTGAATACTTACATAAGGTGGCGCCACAGTCCGCGGTGAACCTGAGTCTCCACCATGGGCTATATCTTTAACTAGCTGATGCCAGTTTCGCACGCTAAGTTGCTTGAGGTCCCCTTCCACTTACCAACGCGTAGTCGTATTTCTCTACTGCGTTTTTCCTTAGCTGTAGATTCGAAATCATTTCTTTCTATCGACTCTTTATGATCCAGCGGCCTTCGTATAGGTCGTCATTGTACTCACCACCTATGCAAACTTATGAAAGATTCGTGGACAAAATAGCACGCACGCACAAATGGTTGCGAGAAGCTAGGCTTGGTTCTGTATAGGACTGCTGACGCCGTATATTTATTTTTTTATTAAAGATTGTGCCTCTGGTATTGGCGTAAGAACTCTGCACTATTTGTCCATGTGAAATAAGTCGCATTAAAGCTCTTCGCCTTGTCTGAATCCTTTGCTGACATCAAGTAAGGTACTAACCGACATTGGTGGGTCTATTCTCCATCTTCATCCTGCACAGATAGTCGATATTAGCAGGGATGCCAAAACTAGATAATACTATATAGATTATCTCTATAGATGCTTCCATACTAGGCCTTAAAACCGATGCAAAGGTGCTGGGAATTCAATTAAAGCTCATGGGGTTTTTCCAAGGCCGTAGTGTGAATCTTTGGTCGATGGTGGGCTTTACTGAGCTAAAGCCACCTAATAGATTGCTGACGAACTGCTTCAGGCGTTCACACAATATGGCGGATAAGATCTTATAGGCGATGTTAAATGATGAACCTCTGTACTTGGCGCGGTTCAGAGGGTCTCCTTTCTTAAGAATCGGAGAAAAGAATGCTGAGTTTCCATTCATTGGGAATACTTTCTTTCATCCGATCATATTTTATAGATGAGTTGGTGAATCCTTTTAACCAAGGACTGAGTGGGTGGCCGTGGCGTAGTGGTAGTCGTCGTCGCTTGTCACGCTGAAGGTTCACGGTTCAAATCCAGATGTCGATGAAACATTTATTTCTCACGAAATAAAAATAAGTTGATCAGTTTCAGAAGCTAATATCAAAACCTACTGCGAAGGCATAACACTGGCAGTAGGATGTTGATGGCTGATGAAATTGATCGCACAAACTACAATAGGAAACATCTGGAAAAAAACTTCTGTGAATCATAAGCAATGGCATAACTTTCAATAATACACAACTCTCCAGTTATCCTGGACACCACCCATAGAGTAAGTTTAACCTTACATCTGAGTTTCCTATCACTACGTCGATCTGTCCGTCTTTCGTTCTTATCCTTCATGTGCTCGCGCTGTGTTTAAACATTATAAGAATACCCTTATCTACCCTTATATCCCCTTTAGCGCGTGTAGATTATAGTCATCACTTGCTGCTGCTCGGGAGCTAGGCCTTCAGCTCCAGCAGGTTTGTTGGACTTTAGTTTAAAAATGTATGGCTACCTGCACTTTGGCCAAGTCCGGTAGAAAGAATTGTTGGTCCATATCGGCCAGGTTAATGGATTTTCGAATACTGAGACCAACGAACAGTTTAGGCCAAAGGCAAAGCAAAGAAAATCTTCACTTGACCTCAAAGCAGAGTTAAATAGCTACTGAATCTGAAAACAGGAAGAAGAAAATGCTTATGTAACGGTCAAACTTGAGAGCCCTAGCCCAAGTCCAGATGGAAAAATGGAAACGACCAAATATAATATTATAATGTTCGGAGTCTTTTTAAATGAGTCAATTAGGGTCAATGTCCTTTTTAAAAACTTGTTAAGGACTAACAGCAGAGCACATCCCAATTAAGGATTGGGGTATTGACAGGTCATTGTGCAAGATACAGACACGCCGCAGCTGCATTCATGAGGAAGAGGAAAGATCTTCATATTACCTCCTGTGTAACTGCTCAGCACTCTCCTCCTTAGGAAAAAAGATTCTGGGAGAATACTTCTCTACAGACCTATAAGTTATGTATTTAGTCAACGGATGCCAATAAAATATGGATGTTTATCCAACTTTCAATATAGTTCTAAGAGTTCCGATAAGAATCAGCTCACGTGACAACACAATGGACAGCCTGTGGCTTAAGTGCATCCTAAGAAGTTCGATGGATAGACACTTAACCTAACCTACACCCAGAGAAAAACATGTGTAAAATTTACTTAAATCGTGTGCTAATTTGCCTTAGTCCTAAGGCTATTTTGACCCTACCTAGTTCTAAGGCAATTTGCCTTAAATTGCTAAGGTAAATCCAGTGTCACTTCATCTGTGTAGAATTGCCTTAGAAATAGCCTGATTTGTGCTAAAACTAAGGTATTTTCTGTCAATTTTTTAAGTTAATAACTGTGTTGAATTGCCTTAGTAAATAAGGTGATGAGAACATGTTTTTGCCTTAGGTGTAGGCTAATTTGTGCAGGATTACCTAAGGCAATTCTTGCAAGAAATAAGGTATTTCCTGCCAACTTTATTAATGAAAAAACAAATCTTTTTTTTAAATAGAAAGGTACATATTTTTTATTAAATCTTTGAATTTGCAAAAATATATACGCATATATATATTTTCTTTTTTAAATAAATAGATATAGCTAATACATATTTTTGTGTACAAAATTGTACAAGCATTCTATTTTTGTTTGTTTTTCTTAAAAAATAGGTATACATAAAATTAATATTTTTTAAAATAAATAGATATTTACATATTTTTGTTTTTTTTTTTTAATTAACAAATTTTTTTATTCTGTTTCGCTTTTTTAAACTAATACTCGTAGGTATATTTTTATACATGTATTTTATTTTATTTTTTTTTTAATTTTCAGAATTGTTTTCCTTTTTTTTAAATAAATAGATTTATAATACATATTTTTGTCTTCTTAAAAATTTTAGTTTTCTTTGTTTTTCTTAAAAAAAAGGTTTTTTTTTATCTTTTTTTGAATTTTAAAAACATTTTTTTTTTTTTGAATATTAATTTACATATTTTGTTTTTTTTTTAATTCACTTTTCACAATTTTTTTATTTTTGTTCGCTTTTTCTTAATTAATAGGTATATTTTTACATATTTTACTTTTTTTTATTTTTCAGAAAATATTGATTTTCCTTTTTTTAAAAATAAATAGATCACATTTTTTTGTCTTCCTTAAAATTTTATTTTTGTTTGTTTTTCTTAAAAAATACGTTTTGTCATTTATCTTTTTTTGAATTTTAAAAATATATTTTGTTTTAAATAAAAAGATATTTACATATTTTTGTTTTTTTAATTAACTTTTCACAATTTTTTTTATTTTTGTTCGCTTTTTTTCAATTAATAGGTATATTTTTATATACTTTATTTAATTTTTTTTTAATTTTCAGAAAATATTGGTTTTCTTACCTTTTTTTTATTCACTTTAATATTAAAATCTGGAAACAAGTAGTTTGGTATAGTTTGGTTTGGTTGTTTGGTATATAATAATTTTATTTAAAACGATTCACTATTAATTTAAAACACAACACTTAGCTTTCTGACGTACTTCACTTCACAGATATTAAACACAAACTGACTAATTTCAACGCGAATTCAACTATACACTCAGGAAAGTTACCCAATGCTTAGGCGAAATTGCCTTAGTCGTAAGGCAATTTTACACAGTTTAAGACAATTGGGGGGAATATCACCTTAGACTTAAGGCAAAGTTGCCCTACGCCTAAGGCAATTTTACACCGTTTAAGACAATTGGAGGGAATATCACCTTAGACTTAAGGCAAAGTTGCCTTAGGCCTAAGGCAATTTAACACAGTCTAAGATAATTGGAGGGAATATCATCTTAGATTTAAGGCATATCACATAAGGCCTAAGGCAAATTATACAGTTTGCATTGTACAAAATGAAAACGGTTTTGGATGAAAAATCACCTTAGGTTGGAAGCAAAATTACCCTAGGCCTAAGGCAATTTTACTCTCTTTGAGACATTTGGAGGGAATATCACCCAAGACTTAAGGCAAAGTTGCCTTAGGCCTAAGGCAATTTAACACAGTTTAAGACAATTGGAGGGAATATCACCTTAGATTTAAGGTAAATTACATTAGGCCTAAGGCAAAGTTGCAATGCTCCTAGGTTAAAAAGTATGTTATTTCTTGGTTAAAATACCTAAGCAGTTTAAGGCAATTTAGCCTATTTTTCGTTACCTATGCCGTGCATAAATTGTCTTAGTTCTAAGGAGAGTTATGCTGGTCTAATAACATCCATACAAAAATGTTTACCTTAGGCGGTTAAGGCAATTTTACACAGTACTTTTCTCTGGGTGTAGTCGGCTTTTAAATTTTAACTTTTTTATTATGATGTGTCATAATTGTTTAGTTTCAATATCTCGGCGTATGGGTCCAACTTGAGCAGCTGGCTAGTATTGCTCAAAGGATTGAGACGACGTTCGCGACGGAAGATTATCTTCTTAGGTCCACGCAGTACCTTCCGAATTTTCCTTGGACTTCAGTAAACGGGACATATCAGTGTTGGTCAATTTGGGTTGTGGCAAATTGCAACCCTTTTTGATGGTGGAAGGGGTCTTCCATGAACTGAAGAACTCTTTGAGGTGCTGAACAGCTGACTCGGTCCAGATGAAGAAACGCTAATATGACCACCAGCGTCGAATTTGAACAGGTTCATTTTATCAACATTCATTGTCTCAATGCCTGGTACGTTGCGGAAGTCACAACGAAGTCTTTCATCCTTGTAGTAGACAATAAAAGGTCCACGACGAGCAATGCGCGATGATCGCGCATTGTACCACGGCCAGCACGAAAACGTTGTGACTTATATACTTTTTGGATGTCAGCCTAGATTTTCATGCGTCCTAGGAATACAACAGCCTGCTTGGTCTTCTGTAACTTCTGTACTTCATTAGAGACAACCAATAGTAACTCTGAGATGCCATCGATGATATGTCCCTTCGGCTGAACTAAAGCTGGAAATCCAGAGGCGGCGATGGCGACTCCAAAGCAAAGCGGCGTTGATTCACGTTGGTCTTGGTGAGTGCAAACATACGACCATCACGACACATTTTACCGAACGCAAACTGACCCGAGCAATGAGTAAGCCTCAGCAGTGGTTTGGTGACCTGCTAACTCACTGACTGCGTATGACTGGCGTTTGTTGCGGCGCATCAATTGATGAACTTCGTTGGCAACATCAGAACAAATTGGTGCCTTAAGATCGAATGGGAGGCATATAACATATTCTTCTCTTTGATTTGGTTGGTATCCGATGGTGGGTGTTAGCTGAACTAATTTTTATTGGTCAAGTATCCTAATTAACAATTAATATTTGTCTGCTGTCGTAGAAACGTCCTTCATTAAAGACTGGCTGAAAGAATTCTGTAACACAAGCCTCTAAGTCAAATAAGACAGTGTACATTCTATGTGATCAAGGATAGCAAGGATATCTATAATGAGTAGCTCATTTCTTAGAGAAGATCAAGAACTCTTCTGTGACCTACATATATGACAATATTGGGTCGAATATGTGTTCCAGGTAACACGGTTTTTAAAGCCTGTTCGTTGTTAAGGTATTTGCTAGTAGTCGTTAATGTTAGGAAATTGCAGTTTTACCATATTTGGTTGGTCTAAGAAACGTGTGGACATCACTTTTCGTCCATTGTTCCTTAAATCGAAGAAAGATGACCGACGCCTTCTTAGATTCGCTGTACTGATGTGGAGTAATTCCTTATCCCATATTTGATCAATTTCGTCCTTTTTCCATCACTCAAACATCAATCATTAAAAGTCAAATTTGTATAAAAGTGAAAGGATTTCTTTTGCTGTGCAAATTAAACGAAAAACATTAAAAGTACACAATCAGCATTATTTGGAAAGGTTTCAAGGACATAGGATCATAAAATCATAAATAAATACCGCAACAAGTCGGTTTCGAAATTTTTTTGAATTTCAGAGAATTTATACTTTTCATTCTCGTTACCTCCTTTATTTGCATATTTCCTTTTTCTGCAAATACTGTGAGAACGGGAAAATTTGTAATTCATCATTGCAGGACAACAAATTATTGACCTGGATACTTAAATAAAGGAGATTGAGTATCCTTGTTGTAATGGCAAACCCACTTTTGCTGGAAGCCAAGCCTTATTTTTTTTTTTATTTAATTATACAGGCAAACTAAAATAATATTTTATCATTTCGTCCTTTGCTGGTCGATAGAATTAATCCGACCAAAGGAATTGAAGCTTAATATAAGCTTTGTGATTGTGCAAATTAATTTATTTTAATTAGCTGTGATCCTGAATATTTTAAATGGTTACTATTGACATATAGAGACCAATGGGAGAGGATGGAAATTAGTTAATTATCCTTGATCCGTTTGAGGAATAAAAGAGCATTCATGATAGGATAGAATAGGTGTGTAAATAGGATGGAAATTAGTTGATTATTTTTTAATCAAATTGTCAAAGGACGAAGGATTCTCTGAATTTGACACTGTGGCAGATTAAGTGGAATGGGGCTTATGCAGCTTTGTGGAAATACATATGGGTGACATAAGCAGTTTACTTATGCATAAGGGGGGAGTTTGAGGACTATACCCATAAATGTATTTTATTGTTCTGTTCCAACTTTGTTTGATGGCTACTGTTATAAAGGGTGATTTTTTAAGAGGTTGAGAACTTTTTTTTAAAAAAAAACACAAAAAATTCGAAAAAATGAATGAAATATTTATTTGAATCGATAGTTTGAACCTTGCAATTTAATGTTTAAAGATAATTTCATGCAAATGTTGACCGCGGCTGCGTCTCAGGTAGCCCATCCGCTGAGTCCAATTTTGGCATACTCTTTCACACATATCGGCCGGTATCTCACGAATGAATGCATGGATGTTGGCTTCCAGTGCGTCAATCGAAGCGGGCTTGTCCCTATAGACATTAGCCTTGACATACCCCCACAAAAAATAATCTAATGGTGTCAAATCGCACGATCTAGGCGGCCAATTGACCGGCCCGAAACGTGAAATTAACTGTTCACCAAACTCGCCTCGCAATTGCGCCATTGTTTCGCGTGCTGTGTGGCATGTGGCACCGTCTTGTTGAAACCACATATCATGCAAGTCAAGAACTTCCATTTCGGGCAAAAAAAAGTTTGTTATCATCGCTCGGTAGCGTTCACCATTGACAGTAACGCTGCGATTCGCATCATCTTTGAAGAAATATGGCCCAATAATGCCGCCGGCCCATAAACCGCACCAAACAGTGGCTTTTTCGGGATGCATTGGTAGCTGTTGCAATGCTTCTGGCTGATCTTCACTCCAAATGCGGCAATTTTGCTTATTTACGTACCCATTCAACCAAAAATGAGCCTCATCGCTGAACACAATTTTTCGATAAAAAGCGCGCGATGAACATTTCGAACCGAGCACGAATTTTGATAGTAAAATTCAATAATTTGCAAGCGTTGTTCATTTGTAAGACGATCCATGGTTAAATTGCAAACCAAACTGAAGCTGTTTGACAGTGACACAAGGTACTAAACACACGTCAGCTGTCAAAACCAGTGTTGCCAAAACCAAACCAGCTAAAAAATCACCCTTTATATATTTTCATCTAGCAGTTTAAGGAGAGTGTCCATTCGTACTTTTCTTTCTTTGTATTAATTTTTGCAGATTTCTTAAATAATTTAAGCTCATCGTCACCATTGTAGGTTTCATCATAATAACGTTTTCTACTTTCAACTAGCTCCTTAAGAGGCTCGGTGATGGGTTTAAAGGTATCTCCCAACTTCCGGTCCACTCTACAGGCTATGTCGACCATTTCCCTCTCCCACTAACGCTTCAGTGCCAAACATGTCAAGTCGAGGTAACTTCTTAAAGATCAGCAACCTCATCCGATGATCTACAATGTATGCTAGCTGCCGACATGATGAGTGTATTTACCCAACATGTAACGTGCAATTTGGAAAAAGTTCCTCCGAACTATTCCAAACATGCACCGGATTTCGGCAAGGAGATGCGCTGTCATGTGACTTCTTCAATCGTGCGATAGTGTGTTAGAGGCTTTTACGGCAGTTGAAGAACAGGCGAAATGAGTTGGCCTTGAAGTGAATGAGGACAAAACCAAGCACACGTTGTCAACAAACAAAGAAACATCTTGCCAACGCCTAGGACAAAACGTCACTGTTGGCAACAGTAACTTCGAAGTGGTTAAGGAGTTTACCTACCTCGGAGTAAAAATAAACTCCACGAATGACACCTTAGTGAAGATTCGACGAAGACTTACCCTAGGAAACCGCTGCTACTTTGGTTTGGCAAAACAAATGGGTTCAAAACTCCTAACTCGGAAGACGAAATGCATGCTCTACTGTTCTGTTGTATGGAGCCGAGTGTTGGATGATAAGCAGGAAAGCAGAGCAGATTTTGAATACTTTCGAGAGAAAAATGCTTCGTCTGATATTCGGTCCCGTATGCGAGGAGGGCAAATGGAGGAGAAGATATAACCGCGAACCCTTGTTAAAGGAGTCGTTGAGATGTTTTACCGCCCATCAATTCCAGCAGAGTCGTTATTAAGATCGGTCTCTTCCCTAAGATATTGCCTGACTAGTTTTGTAAACTTTAACCAGTTAGCTTTCATATTGTTCCTAAAGGTAGTATACGTTCCCTGATTTGGAAGTTGAGGCTGAAGCGAATCCATCGATGGTCGGATAAGGATGCCTCGTCTGGAACCCTCTATTTGCTGACTACTATATCCGTGGTGTTGGATACCAACGTGATGTCTATCACCTCTTGCCTATATTTCTCACCATGAAGGTAGGTTTGGACGATACAATACACTCAAAATGCCACTCACCCCTTATATTTATATCACTACTTCCCTGGGCTGCTAATGCACACCGCCAGCATCCAGTTATCTTGTTAGATCGCCTCTCTCAATTTTCCCGGTATAACAGATGCCAAGTCGTAAGGTAGGTATGCAGACACCAGACAGAGCGGTTTCCTACCTTCTGATTCACAAGATATTGCCGTGACATCGCCGAAGTTGTAATTATTCATAAGAAATGCCTTGGTTGGTTGGTTTATGAGGGTGAGGATTACTCCTCTGCACGTAGGCCACAAGTCGGGCCCATTGTTCTTTCCTCTAGAACTGTGCTGAGAAAAAAGGGTTGGGGTGTGTGTTAGTGAAAGGAGGTAGTGTAGTGGAATGGAAAGGTTGGAAGGAATACGTGAATTCAAGAAAAACGCTCTTCGTTTTCGAGAAGTCGATAGATCTGAGCGATGTCAGCCCGGGTAGGATGTGTCTTCCAAGGTATTTTTGCCCCATACTGTACCGTGCCATGCCATTCATTTTCTCTAAAAGGGGTTTGTAGGCGCATATCATCTGAGACTTCCAGGTCAAAATCAGGTGTGAAAATCGTGCATGCCAGCAGCGCAGGCGCAGGTATCTTGAAAGATTCCCACCTCACTAGCGCAATCAGAACCTTGGAGTCATGCCGGGTCCAATATTTAAATAGTTCCTTCTGAATACGGCTCCTGAGACCCACAACAACATAATCCAGAAACTAGCCTTAACGCCATGGGAAGTTTCAGTGAAAATGCTCCGATCCGCTGCCCTGGGCTAAGTCTTCTCCGCAGCCCCCATCTGATTTAACAGAGCCCATACGTATAAAGTAGACTGCCAGCTTAGTAAGAAATGCTCAATCGCTCGAATAAGATTGACCCTTTCTCTAATAACTTTTTCAGGACTAGACATTTTTTTTTAAGTTGCTTCCACTTATGCAGTTCCCTCTTAAAGACGAAGGATTCTGTTGTACAGCAAAATATCTATTTGCGAGTCCCCATTTTTTTTAAAGTTAAATTTCACAAATAGCTAATGACGCCACCAGTCAATATGGCTCTCCACTATCTTCTGGTCGTCCCTACCCACAAGTCCTTAATAAATAAAACTCCATTACATCCCTAAGTACACAGTTTGTAACTTCATTATTCATAAAACGGTAACGAAGTTACACCCTCTGTGTAGACATACCATAAACAGTACCCTGAACCTTTAATCTACATCGTAAGTATGACCTATGGCCAAAAGGATGACAAGCATTCGGGACGAGCTGCAAAAAAAGGAAGCACTTGTTACGATAGGGAAAAGTGCAGACACCACAGTGCATACATGAAATTTCATAAAAATTCGTCCTCCCTCTTATGCTAGCGGTAAAAAGTATATTTTCCAGTAAAATAGAATAGTGGACCAGTTTATGGAGGGAGAACAAAATTCCAAACATACAACCACGGCATCCCTATGAGAAACGGACTTTATTGGAAAGCACTCCGGTAGATGGTCCAGGAAAAACCCTTTCCTCCATTTTTTTTTTAAAGAAAAACTTTTCTCATTTTTCATGCAATTTAAATTTTGTCCGGTGCGGTGGATGCAGGATGACCACAGGAGAAAATTAGCAAATGGAAGGGCAAACAAACTGCTGGCAATCTAGTCGAGCATATTGTTGGTAAAATAAAAAAAAAATAATTAATTTTTATTCCCGTAAGGATTTGCGGTGGTTTCAGTGGAGACTAACTTCTAAGGTGTAAGTGGACGTGTTAAAGGGTGCAATGCTTAAGTTTTATTTTATTTTTTTTTGTTAATAGTTGGAGTTTAAATTTCGAATCAGAATCCTTTTTTACAAGCTTTATATTAACTTCACTTTCGTGAGGGTGGAATCTGGGAATCGATTTTACAGCCACTTCCAGGTATCTGATCATACTGAACTTCATGCACTCGTGTATATGTCCGGTTACAATACAATGTAGTATATTCGATGACGTTGTAAATCCAATATGGCGGACGCTTTTTTTACTTCAATTTCTGTGAGGGCCAAATCTGCGAATCGATTTTACACCCACTTCCAGGTATCGGATCATGCAATATAGTATAATTGATGACGTTGTAAATCTAATATGGCGGATACTCTAAGATGGTGGATTACCGTTATATTCACGACATCCTTAACATGGGTATCAAACGAAAGAGATTGACAAGTAAAAATAGATTAGCGAAGTGATGTTATTTTTAATTCAATATGGTGAACGCCCCAAGATGGCGGATTACTTTTTTCTTCACAACCCCCACATGGGTATCAAATGAAAACGTTTGACGAGTAGAATCTCAAACGTTCAGAGTCAACTTTCTCATATCAAAACCAAACAAGCCAATATACCGACGTAAATTTGTAAAAAAAAATTCACATCCTTATTCTTATCCTTACATATTATAAAATGCAAAGTCTATTTCAGTGCCTTCCCAATTGCATCGAGAACGATGCACGTGATTAACGTGATTTTTTTTTTCATTCATAGATATGTTCTCTGGCCAGGTTAAAGCATATAAATAATCACAATATTACTTTTGGGAGTTAAGATAATAGTCAAAAAAAACTGCATATCCATGAGGAAAATTATGATTATACAGCCCTAAGTGTGAACCCACACTGAATAGAACAAAGCTGTGTTAGACAAAAAAAGAAATTTTTTATTTTCTTTAAAGCATAAAATACACATATTTCAATGCGAGTACCCACATTGAATAAAGCAGACTAACGCAGACGATTTTTCTTGACTGTCTAAAGCAAAAAAAGCGTGCGATTTGCACGTGTATTTATGGGGCTACCCACATTGAAATAAGCAAAATAGTCAAGTTAGTCAAGTTAGTCAAGTTAGTCAAGTAAGGCACAGGCATGAGAAGACAGTCAAATGAGAGCGCCCACATCAACTCAGTCAAACAGACAAAATAAACAAAATGGAATGAAACATACGAGCGACGACTTATCGGAATTAATGCTCTATTCATTCAATTTCTGTAGAGCCGAGTGTAGTGTAGTATCGAATCAAGATATGTGATGGTGAAAAATTATTATTTTTGATTGAAATTCAGGCAGCGATATATAATAATTTTAAAATAAAAGAACATAGCGACAAACGAATTATTGACAAATTGTGGTCAGAAATTGCTGAGGAAATGCAAACTGCAAGTAACGATTTTTATGATAATTTATTGTATTTACCATTTTTATTATGTACGTATGTACATATATGTAAAGGGTTTTTCAATAAGAGCGCTACAAAAGTTTTTTTTAAATAAAACAAAAACGGTTTTGGATATCAATGAAATTCTTTATTCCTGTGCAAGTACGTTCGATGCCATTATGTATGGAACTCGATTTCTTTTGCATGGCCACCACGGGCACGCTTGCAGAAGTCCAGACGCTGAACCTAATTTTCGACGGTTTTCAAGCATAAATCGGCCGATACTGCTGCAATTTAACGTTCGATATTCGTACGAAGTTCATCAATCGTTGCTGGCTTGTTGGCATAGAGACCATAGAGTTGACGTAGCCCCACAGGAAATAGTCTAACGGTGTCAAATCGCACGACCGAGGCGGCCAAGCGACTGGACCATTTCGTGAGATAACACGTTTTCCAAACTTGGTTTCCAATAAATTGATCCTGTTGGAACCAAATGTCCTCCAAGTCCATATCATCCAATTGGGGCCAAAAATATTCGGTTACCATTGAACGGTAGCGATTCCCATTCACAGTAACGTGCCGGTCTTGATCATCACGGAAGAAGTACGGCCCAATGACGCCGCCGGCCCATAAACCACACCAAACCGTAATTTTTTCGGGATACAATGATGACTCATGGAGTACGTGTGGATTGCTGCCTGACCAATACCGCATATTTTGTTTATTGACGAAGCGATTCAGCCAGAAATGAGCCTCATCGCTGAAGATGATTTTTCGATGAAAATCCGAATCATTTTCAAGTTGTTGCTCAGCCCAATTCACGAAATGTACGCTGTTCTGTTTTGCCTAATAAGTACCTAACGCGACTGTTATTGGGCGCGGGCGAAGCCGGGCGGGACAGCTAGTAAATACTAAAAAGTGGAAAGTAAATATATACAGTGGACGTCCAGTATAACGAAGTTTGAAGTCATTCACTATATCGAGCGCGTGCATTATACAGGGTGTTTCCAAGTTAAATGTCAAGACTTTGGCAACTGATTCCTGGGTTTGTTCTAAGAAAAAAATCGTTCTACAGCAAGGGTCTATCTCCAATTTGGACATCATTTACCGAGAATTTAAGAAAACACCTACTTTGGTGTACCTTGACCCATACTAACTCAAATTGACGAATATCAATTCGTCAATACTCCAGAAAATTCTCTTTCTTTTGATACCTCCTTAGTTAAGATTGGTTATGTGTGAGAGCCGTAAATGGTACTTATACTACAGAAATGATATATATGATTCACTTATGAGTTTTAAAGAGCCTTTAAAAGGATCAACAAGATCATGTGGGAATACCAATTGATCGCAGTCGTCATTAAGCACTTTAAAAAATGAAATTGTGAAATGCTGTTCTCTGTTTGTGTTTATAATGAAACCACCCTCCCCCCTCCCGCGCCCATTTTATTCAGATTTTCAGTAATTTTACTAATTTGACTCAACCTGGTGTGAAATGGCTCGGAAAATGGCTCAACTTCAACATTTATCCGGAACAACGCTGCTTGTGACGCTAGAAGATGTGTGAGTTGGCTTCAGTTCCGCATTAGAACATTGAGATAAGTCTGTGCCACCAGAATAATACTATCAGCATAATCTAGGTCGGCGTGCTGTTGGCTCAGTCGCCATTCTATCCTGCTCGACACTTCGGTGTTAATTTGCGACATCAGACTATCGAACATCACCAAAGTACTAGTGACAGGCCGCAGCTAATGATCGGAACTATCGAATGAATTCGACTATCGATAGTTAGTAACTGAATGATTTCAACTATCGAATAGTTTCATTCATTTATTCATAGGTACCTTATAGATATTATTACAGAAGTTTATGAAATTTAACATCATTTGTGTATACACAAACATTTCGTAAAAATTAAGCATAACTTCCAGCCTTAATTACATTTGCTCTTACGAATTTTGTAGAGGCGTTTTTTTTTCTTCTTTTTTTTTGTGACGGAAGTCAGATCTTCAAAAGATGCAAGAAGCCCGTGCTATTTGCATGTACGATTCGCACTTGACTAGTTAACTCAGGAATCTAAGCGAATATTTGTAGGAGACGCTGAACCGTTATTCAAAACACCAACAACAACAAATTACATTGATTTTATGCATAATGGTCAGATGTAACAACGGAACAGCGAAACATATGAGTGGGAGACGCTAAACCGTTATATAAAAGACAACAACAAAAAATTGCATTGAATGTCGACATAAATATGAAAGTCTCATACAGAAATAATTCTAATTGTTTTGGACTATCGACTGAAAATAGTAACAACTGAATTCATTCATTCACATGAAATCAGTCGAATAGACTATCGACTGAAAATAGTAACTGGATTTATTCATTCAGATGAAATCGTTCGTATGGACTATCGAATGCAAATATGTAGAAGCACCTAAATTCGTTTCCATGAAATTCGGGCACACAAAAATTGTGTACAATGAACGAATATTTTAATGAATGGATTTTTAGTAACTATCGAATGAATGAATATTCTCCTACTATCGAATAAGTCGATAGTTTTTATTCGATAGTTCCCATCACTAGCCGCAGCCTTGCGGTACTTTGAAGCGGACTCTGCAAGCGGTGTCTCGGGAACAGTGTTGTCACTTGGATTTTGGAAAAAGTGGTAGATTGGACAAAAAAATGTGGTAGATTTAAAAAAATTGTGGTAGATTTGATAACATTGACATTAGTATAAATGTATGTATAATACATTGCATCAAATGATGCGCGGATGAGTATATCGGAAAGGGTTTCCACAAAAATTCATTGAAAGTGAGTATGTTTTGAATGTGCGAAACAGATTGGAAACATTATATACATAATTTTCCAAAAGAACAGATTGAATTCTTTGATTTAATATGGGCAGGCCAGAATTTAAAAACGTGGTAGAATTTTGCTGTCCGTGGTAGATGTGGTAGTTTTGAAAAACGCTCAAAATTGTGGTAGATCTACCACAATTGTGGTAAAGTGACAACACTGCTCGAGAAGATTTGCGGATTTGGGAGGTAATTGCGTTGTTTTGTAAAGCGTTGGAGATGGTTTCACTGTAAATCATGTCGAAGACTCTTCTAAAGTCAACATAAAGCAGGTAAATCGGCAGATTCCGCTCAATTGCCTGCTGAAGTGAGGTACAGAAATTGCCTATCAACGATAAACCCTTTAAAAAGGAATTAGTTTGATGTGAATGAAGAGATTCATCTTCAATATTAAATAAATTAGCTGGCAGGATCTTGAAGTAAGTCAGCCCACATCTCAGTAGTCAAGTATAATAGATGTTTGGCTTTGAGGCAAGCATTGGATGAGTGCGTCCAAAAATGATGGTCATTTCCTCCAATGAACAAATCATGCAAATTCGAATCGAGACAGAAGTCTGTACTTTGAAGATGCTTGAGTGCAAACAAACGGCAAAGATATGCTGGTAAACACTTTGAACTACGCATAACAATGCAAAAGCTTCCAAGGCCATATAAGGTAGGTAGAGCTGATGCAATTTGCTCAAAGACTCCAATGACCAGGAAGAAGAGAAAGAACCACATAAGCATCGTTGGAGTGGCAATAATATTATGCAATAAATAATAATTGAATTCTTCCTCTGGTAAGGACATGCTACGCTCAAGTAGCACATCCTAAAAATCTCGTATATTCATCACTTTACTCTATTTGAATTCAGTGACCAATGAATTCAATTGAGTTAAGAAGAAGAAGCACTCTTGCATTTGCCAATAATCGATTGTACTCGAGAGTGTCCTTTCTCTTTTGATTGAGCATAAATGTGAATAACTTGGAGATTGGACATCCTTCAAGTGAATTTCCAATAAATAGATATCAGGATGCTTCCCACCACACAAACTACAGATGACATCAAAATTGAATTCCTTTTATCATTATTTGAGGTGGTCTACATCCTTTTTGATTGTGAACATTTGTGAATTTATTTAAGGATCACTTACCCAACTAGTTGTATCCCATTATTATTAGTCGGAGAAGACCCACAAATCATCGTAATTTCAAAATGATTTTCTAAATAGAAAAAGGGTTGCAAGTGGATGGATCCTTTGTGGGTGTAATTCAATGTAGGAGGATATCCTTTCATTCTGGTGGTTTTGAAATTTTAATTTTTGCTCCTGACTATTTGTTTATCAACGCAATTTAGTTTTTTTTATTACAGCGAATGTGGGTGTAGGTTCTTGGTTGTCAACTAAGAATCTAATTCAGAAAAATATTTGATTTTGGCTTAGTTCAGTCTTTAATATGCGGACAACTGGGATTGGGCAACCAGAATGTTAATTACGCATTTCCCGAGAAACTCCTGTTCTCTACTAGATGTCCTTTTTGCTGGTGACATTTCAAAAGCGCTTTTTTATAATCAGCTTTCCGCACCTGGTTTCTCTAAGCACGATCTAGTTTACCTAGCATTTAGCTTTAATAATGTCTGTGAGAACCAGTCTATCAGTTTAGAGACATTAGAAACATAAAGTACGACGATCTACTCTCTGATGTCAATCGAACCTGTTGGGATCGCATCTATCAAATGCACTCATTTGACGAACAACAACAAGTATTTTTACTTTACGATAACATGTCCCCCTTAAGACTAAAAGAAGTAATCCTCTTTCACCTCCTTGGTTAGACTCTGACATTCGTCTTCTCATTGACCAAATAAATGCCACCTATCGAAACTGGAAGAAGTTTCACCTTGAAGAATTCTTGATTACTTATCGATCATTGTGCAAAAGAGTCGTTTTCAGAATAAGAACTGCTAAAATCAGTTTTTACAGTTGCAAGTTGGACCCGTCTACATCGACTAAATCTCTGTGGAAACAGCTTCGTAACCTTGGTGTCGGCAAACGTAATAAGACAAACGCTGATGGGGTTGATTGCGATAAGCTGAATGCTGAATTTATTTCTGCGTCTGGTGCACCATCCGTTAATGATCCCCTTGAGCTAAGGCCAGATGGGGATATCGAGAATGCTATTTGCTTTAACAGGGTAAAACCAGATGGTGTTGTTGAAGCTATACTATCGATTTAATCAAATGCTACTGGTTTTGATGACCTAAATCCTAAGTTTGTTAAATTTTCACTACCGTGCATATTAAATTACATTACGCATATCTTTAACTGCTCTTTGACCACTTCAACTTTCCCGTCTGTGTCGAAGAAAGTCAAGATAGTTCCCATTCCGAAGAACAGATTGGGAAATGCCGTTGAATATAGACCTATAGCTATTCTCCCCTTCTTGTCAAAGGCCTATGAGAGGTCAATATTGCTTCAAATGCGTCATTATTTGCAGTTGAAGGTATCCGGAAGGCTTTAGACGAAAACCATACAACATTTCTAACATTACTCGACTACTCGAAGGCATTCGATACCGTCAATTATTTAACTCTTTGCAATAAACTCAGAAGGGACTTTAGGTTTTCATCTCCATCAGCAAAACTAATGTTATCATATCTATGTAAATGGAAGACAACAGTGCGTTATTGCCGGTGAAAGATCGTCAGCCTTTATTAACGTGCTGAGTGGGGTACCGCAAGGATGAGTCATCGGTCCTAGATTGTTCTCCTTATACAGGGTGTTTCTAAGTTAATATGTCAATACTTTAGTAACTGACTCTTGGGTTTATTCTAAGAAAAAAATCGTTCCACAGCAAGGGTCTATCACCAACCAAGACATCATTTATCGAGAATTTAAGAAAACACCTACTTCGGTGTACCTTAACCCATACTAACTCAAATATCTGTCTACGTATAATTCTTTTCACTCCGCGATTAGTATCTACTTAGTCTTGCAATTACTTTTTAAGATTGTTTATCTTGCCATTGTAAGTAATAAAGATGTGAAATAAATAAATAAATAGCGGGCCACTTCAGTCGCTTGGAGTCCCTAGTGTTCTTCTTAACCCTCCGTTTAGCGTTGTGGTCTGTCAGACCATTTTGAAACTTATTGTGTTGTAATTTTTTTTCCTGTAAATATTTCGGCAAACGGTGCCATGACTTTGTCAAACCCGATGCAGCGAGTCGAATGTGATGTATTTTGAAACAGTTGTCAATATTTCGTGGAACAAAAATACAGTTGGAGTAAAATTTCAACGTTGTTGTGCGTTGTGGTCTATCAGACCACACAAATAAAAAACGATTTACCTGAAATTGAGGGTGGAAGTGTGTGCTTATACGGTGTCAAGGTGTGGTGGGCGTATGACTCTAATACGTGCTGTCCATTGCAGGGTCAAATTTACACAGGTAAAGCTCCCCATGAAGAAAGAGAGGTGACTCAGGGCCAACGATTGGTAATGGATATTGTTATAGCGTTTTTTGGTACAGGACGAACAATATACGCTGACAACTTCTTTTCCACACTCGACTTAGCCAGTGCCTTGATGTCCAAGAGCCTTGCTTAAGTTGAAACAGTTCGTAAGAACAAAAAATTTGTTCCACTAGAACTACTGGTCTCTTCTACTCGCACATAGAATAGCAGGTTTGTTTGTTTCCATTACAACAAGTTCTCGTTGTGTTCCTACTTGCCAAAAAAGAGTAAGTCAGTTATCCTTATTTCAACTGAAAACTTAACATGTAACGTTGATGAAGAGGCTAGTAAAACCCATCAAATATTAGACTTCAATAAATAAAAGGCGGGAGTGGATACAATGGATGGACCATATGGTTTCATTTTACTCGTGCGAACGCGCTACTAATCGCTGGCCACTGGCTTTTTTTTCAACATACTATGTACAATATGACGGATTATATACACAGAAAAAAAGTAACACGCGTCAATTGGTTAAACCTCAGATGGAGTTACGGGCGGTCAATCCGAAAACATCGCTTTTTCAGCAGATCAAAGATGCCATGAACATTTTTGGCATAGCTGCGACCATACCGTGATTTTATAGGCAACAACGGCAAAATGGATAATGTGGTCTGTCAGACCACAAAGTATGTCTTACCGCCTTTTGGGTCACCGCTAAACGGAGGGTTGAGAGAGTTAAAGCCTTAGTTTATTTTCTAGCTGTTGAAACTTACCCCTGTCTGCCACTACCCTTGCCGTAGATAAGTCGATATCCTTTTGAATGCTAAATCGTGGACTAGATGCAAAATACCAACATTCTAAATGCATTCCAAAAATAGAAATTAAAGTTTCATTTCCATTTATATTAAACTCCAAATGTCACCTGTCACTTTCGCCTGACAAAACTAACAAGCAAAATGTTTGCCCCTAAAAGCATACTTCTGCCTCTAAAATTGTACACGATAAAGCACTCTTGTCTGGTTTATGTGTTTGCTATTTTTTTTAGTGTTTGTACCATCGTCTCACCCCTGAATCCTGGAGAATGAAACTGGAATGGTAGGTAGGTAGGAATGAAATTGTATTTTCAACTAAATAGCCAAATGCTAGACAAATTTCTCTGAATTTTATGAAGGGAAGAGAAGGGTACCGACTTCTAATTATTACCCAGGGATTAAGGGGTATTAAATCCGAATCCCGTGTTCACATTCACATGGAAAATGGAATGTATAGGCAAAGCAATTCAAAGTCGTGCGCCGCCATTATTCTAGGAGTAAATTATAATCGTATTCTTTAATTAAGGACTCTTTTTTTCGGCAATCCTATTTATTGCTCGACCAAGGAATTCCATTTTTTTTCTCCATCATTATCTCAGGTGAATTGTCTCTAAAAGGAAATTCATGTTCCAAATAAAGATACGAGTGGATACTATATGGATTCCCTCGTAACTTTTCCAATTAATGACACGAACTAACGACTCTTTGCTTGATTTTTTTTTTTTTACCCAAAAGATACACATGAATAGCATGTAGCGGCATTCATCTTTAATTGCTTAGCCTGGTATCTGGTATCTGGGATTGGGATGCAAACAGATAGAAGGGCGGGGAGATGCCTGATATTGGGTATCTGGGATTGGGATGCAAACAGATAGAAGGACGGGAGGGGATACATAGTAAGAGAGTTATCACGCTT
This sequence comes from Brachyopa scutellaris, assembly GCA_949775065.1. Classification (NCBI taxonomy): domain Eukaryota; kingdom Metazoa; phylum Arthropoda; class Insecta; order Diptera; family Syrphidae; genus Brachyopa; species Brachyopa scutellaris. Next base: position 17,246,951 of record OX459114.1, read on the forward strand.
TTCTGTGAAAAATCGTTACCATCACACAAGCTAATGGCTTTGCGTTTATCTTTTGATACCAATATCGAAAAGTTACAATGAGATACAGGCGCTGCTGGTGTGTCCTCATTATGGGTTCGTGTGGAATTATAATGAAACGTGGCACTGATGCCACGCCAACGGAACAGGGAAATGGGCTTAGATCGGGATTTTAATGGGATTTGCGTTAGAAAACATTCCAATCGAATGACAGAGAAGGCGGCGGCGGGTAGGGCGTACTAGGGAGTTGATTCTGTGACCAAGTAGGATTTATCCTTTTTAGCCTTTTTGCCATAAACACGTGGCACTGATATACCAATTCAGAGATTAAAGGGTTGCGTTTCGAAAGAGGCACTTAAAAGGGTTTTTAGTCGAATCTTAAGCATCAAGTTGGGTTTCGTGGAAAATATTCGATCTAATGGCTGACGTGTGAATAATGATCCAGATAAGGATGTGCGTAAAAATTACTGGCGTCAATGTCCTTCAGATAGCTGCAAATTTGATCTAGAGTATTCCGAAGGATGACGGAGAGAAAGCGGCTAAATTTTTTGTTTATTAATTTTTTTCGGCCTACGGGCCATCATAGAACGTGAGGACATGGTGGCCATGGTTGTATCACACCGTAGCTGGTGTGATACTAGGGGTGGTTATATCCTCAAGGGTGGAATAACTAACACTTTTCTTTCTCCCACCCACTGCCAAGTAACAAGACAACCCTGACAACTGGTATTATTTTCCGGTCACCACTTCTGCAATACTTTTTGAGAAATACTAGCAGTCTCAGGTATTGAAATTCGTAACATCATGCGAGGTAGCTGCAGCGAGGCCCACGCCATTCCGGCGCGCTAGTTACTGGTGGGAGCAAGCATACCCGGACACCCTTCCATCTCAGCTGACGGGACGGGCCCAAGGGGTCCTGTGGTCATGGGTTCCAAGTTGAGTTGGAAGGTCATCTGGAATAGCGGGAGGACATCTGTACGCGGATACAGCACGTAACGATCACTGGTTCCTCAGGTCCGTTGCAGGTCAGTTTTCTTTTCATGTTTTTTTTTACATTGTAGTACTTTTCTGTCACCAGTATGTAACACAAGTTATTGGTGGAGGTTCATTAAACCGAGAGACTTTATGGTATGGAAATGGGTACCACATTACGTAACGTTGCAGTATACATATTCCTCATCTTTTTCAAGCATTCATTCAAACACTGTTAACCAGATAAAGGGACCTCACAAAACCCTTTCGAGACCAGCAAGGTATCCTGGCATTATTCTGTAGAGGAACTAGATTGACACATAAGAGGAAAGCTTATAATGCACTCTTTGACTGTAAAAAAAGTGGCTGAAAAAACACGGAGCCTCAAGTCAACAATACAATACAACTGGCTATACGTCATGATAGTCAGACCCTTACTCACGTATCGGGCACTAGTCTGGTGGAAGGCTGCAACCAAGAAAACGACACTGATAAGGTAAGCGGCGGCACAGAAAACAGCTGGTGTAGCCCTTCGCACAACTTCCACAGCGGCACTAGACACGTTCATCCACCTGCTACCACTCGATCTGCATTTGGGGCAACTGGCGAGAAAAAGTGAATTAAGGCTCACAAACCTAGGTCTTTTGAAGAATAGCGGCAAAGGACACTAATAGATAGTCCAATAACAATGGATGATACCCTCTTTACACTTGATTTTAACGCACCGTACAAAACCTTGTACCCTGTGTGTGAAGAGTGGATAAACAACACAGTTACTCGGCATATAGATATAGCATTCTTCATCGACGGGTCTAAAACTGCAAACGGCAAGGCCTGGTATCTACTGTGCGGAACCAGGTCTAAAAGTGTCCTTAAGACTCACGGATGCCTGCAGCGTTTTTTAGCCAGTAGTTCTAGTCATACTTAGAGCTGCAGAGCTCCTGCAAATGAAACGTATATCTGGCAATGATATTGATATTTACATCGTCAGTCAGGCTGCGCTTAAAGCGCTAGAATCATGCATTACCAAATTGGCACTACTCAGGAGCTGCTCGGGTTATTGTGCACGCAGAACTAGGTAAGAATATGTTGGATGTCTGGTCACTCTGGGATAGAAGACAACGAGTTAACCGATGAGCTAGCAAAAGAAGTGGAACTGACGCAGGTTTCCACCCTTCTTCTTTTCTCCATTTAAACGATGAGGTTATAATCAGAATTATAGGGATCACAAGTCACAACCCTCCTACTTCACTGCATTTCTAGGTGGACCTCACCTGTGGGGTTCGCCGGTTCAATCTCAAAAAATATCTGCAGGCCTCCCGATTTTGAATCACTTCGTCTTTGAGGCCAATCAAATGCTAGTGTTTCTGCATTTGTGTGATCCAGGAGTTTTTAAGCCTGCCTCTTTTACACGATTGTAAGAGAACGTTGATTGCCATTGCCTTTTTGACGGGGTTCGTAGAATCCCTCCTTTGAACATGACAATACCAACTGAGCCGGTCGTGCTCCAGTTTCTTCAAAATGGGTTCTTTGACGTGAAGGCTTGCTCGGATTTTGGAACTTCTTATTCGATCAAGCTTTGTTACTCCTGCTGTCATGCGAAGCATCTTCATCTCAGCTGCTGTCGGTTTGCACTCATATTTTTTTACATTGTCCAGCATTGTGAGCGCCGGACGCACAACTGTGGTGTAGAGCCTTCCTTTCAGCTTACGGAACATTTTCCGGTCACAGAAGACGGCAGAGTTTTCCTGACACTTCATCCACCCTACGCTTACACGATGATTGATGTCGTCGTCAACGGTTGCTTCGCTGTTGATCATTGATCCCAGATATTTGAACTTTTCACACTTGGGAACCACCACTCCATTCAAATAAATGTCTGGAATGGGTTGGCTTGGGTCAGAGAATAGGTAGTACAGATACTGTCGTTTTTTGGCTAATACGATACCCATTCCCCTCCAAAATATCTACCCAAACATCAAGTGCTCGTTGTAGGGAAGTCTGATCATCACTTATGATGGCTCCATCGTCAGAAAAGAATAACTGATGCACTTTAGGGTCAGTCACTTTTCCCTCAAGCAGATAATCTAGGACTGTAATAAAGAGCAAAGGACTTAAGACACTTCCCTTGTGCACACCGACTTTTATTGGGAATTCATCGGTGGTGACTCCTGCGGGACATCTGACTTTTGTCCTTACTCCCTCGTACATGTCCATGATCATCTGTACGTAGGTTTCAGGAACTCCTCGTTGTCCTAGCGCTACCCATATCAGATCTCTTGGTTGTCTATCGAATGCTTTTTCAAAATCAACCAGAATCATATGCAGATTCTTCAAGGAATCACGATGCTTTTCTATATGATCCTTATACTTTGCATTGCATCTGTGGTTGATTTACCCGCGACAAACCCGTAGGTTCTAATGCGGCATTAAATCAAAGATAAAAGTAGGGCTGACCACAGATGGTCTAACATGGTAGGTCATGGGGTTGCTAAGGCAGTCTGCACGCCACTGGACCGTAAATGGACAAGTTAAATCTTCAGACTTAGCAGGGCACCAATAATAAGAGCTATGGGAATATTATTCCGGCATTACCTCTTTTGCAAACACGCCAAGAGGCTCGGACTTACAGACACGGATTTTGGCAGATACTGGAATGACAAAGATGCAGTAGAATATATCGAACATATTCTATGCGAAGCACAGAGCATAGTACGCTGTCCTAGGAACTTTTTAGGCAGCTACTTCTTTGGTAATCTGAATCGCTATGGGCCTACTTTGGTGCCTAGTATTTTGCAATGCTTTAGCCTTACAACCTAACCTAACCTACTAAACTTAAGCCTCATTGACTTTTTAAAATCCTTAATACTTGGCAACATATCTCGTAGATAAGAGGCTCAAAGTCATTCGAATAGAAGATCTTTTTTTTAAAGGGTTCTGACCCGCCGCCACAGTTGCGGAGGGCACCGCGACCTAAAAGATCTATTGTACCACAGAGTCAGTTTAGGAAACCACGAGAGGCTCAATTCTTTTGATGAAATTGAGGATCTCATTGGTGGAGACTGTACGAAGTTCCGAGGGAGTTAGGATTTCTCCATGGAAATGTTATCTCCGGAGGGCACGAAGTGCCATGCAGTCACATGGAATATGTTCCGCAGTTCTTCCATATAAAGACGACAGAATAAGACCTATTTTGTTTAGCTGATATCGAAGATGACAATCCTAACAGAAATCCCACTAATCTTTCAATATTATTTCTAATGAGGAGTAGGTTGTTTCTGGATTTTTTTTTGGAAGGGTTTAATGGCTCTTTTAGCCTGACGAAGACTCTGGGTATTTTCCCAATGAGGGATATACATGTTGTTTTCCCAACTTTTGATTTTTAAGTTAAAAGCTGAATTTGGAATGTTTCAATACGACTCAGGGCCGATAAAGAATTCAGCCGAACTTTTCCTAGCCAGTTCGTTAGCTTTTTCGTTTCCATCAATACCATCATGTCCGGGCACCCACCAAAGTTTGACTTTGATTCTGTGGGAGAGGTCTTGGAGAGTATTGAAGCAGTTCAGGACTGATTTGGAGTCAATCAGGTTTGAGCCTAGTGCTTTAAAGGCTGTTTGACTATCCGTGAGTAGATGGATTGGGACACCTTTTATTCCCGATTTAAGGATGACGTTGGCACACACTTGAATGGCATGAAAATCCGCTTGAAATACACTGGTAATTTGTCCCATTGGCATTGATATTCTAGTGTTTGTTTCAAAAATACCAGCACCCACCCCGGTGTCCATCTTTGATCCATTCGTATACGACTTATTACCTTTAAGGTCTGAAGTAGGATTTTTACAGTTCCATGCTTCACGGCTTGGGATCACTGTATCGAACCTCCTGCCGAAGCATAAAGATTTTGGTAAGCGATCATTTACCGCGCAGATCATATCAAGCTCTGGGATTTCGGAGAGAAGATTCACCTGATCTATGTGATCTATGTGGTTTATCTCTCCAGTTTGTAGTAGTCTGACAGTGCTGCTAATTGCCAACCTTTTTATGAAAAGGTGGGGTGGCGTTAGGCCAATTAGCGCTTCTATAGCGGCTGTGGGGCAAGTGCGCATAGCGCTTGTAGTGCAGAGGCAAGCCAGTCTTTGTAGCTTTTGAAGCTTTGAAATGGTGGATTTCTCTTTATTCTTGTTCCTACTATGAGTAATTGATGAGTAAGTGATGACAGGTCGTATTGTATATATCCAATGTGTGACCTTGTTTTAACATGTGAGTTCCAATTTAGTTTTTTTTTTATCAAGAACCATACCTAGATATTTGGGCTCCATGTCAAATCGCCCAAAACTAAATCACCCAAAATGCAAAAATGTCACATTGCCCAACATTTTTTGGCGATTCAACACTATGACAAATCGCCCAAAAACTAAAAAAATTCAAATCGCCCAAGAAAGTGTGGGCGTTTTGTCAGGACTCATGCTTCCGATCGCCCAAAACCAAATGGCCCAAAATGAAATAAAATCCAAAAAATGTTAAATCGCCCAAAAATCTTTGTGGGATTTGACATTTTCATTAAATTTGGTTTAAAAGTGTGTTCAAAGCGAATTCTAACAATTACAGTAACGGTCACAGAAGAATGTTGTTGTTTTTTCTTCATATTATGATTATGAAATAAAGTACATATATGAAACGTATATTAGCGTGTGAAGCGGCACGGTTAGCGTTTTCTCGCGTCGCGGTTCGCACCGAGTTTCGCGCCGTACTTCGCACGCGGACCGACGCAGCGCTTACGCGACAACGCGCCCCTCCCCCCTCCCCCACTAGTTTGTTTTCCCGTAGATTGTAAGTGGAGCCTGACTTTTATGTTTATAGAAAGTGGTGGAATTATTAGTACCAAAAAATTAAAGTATTTAACTGAAGAAAATGTGTGTGTCACTTTTAATTTTTTTTACATAATGTTGGTTTTTTCGGATTCCGATAAAACGCACATTCCTTCTTTGGGTGATTTGACATTTTTATTTTTTGGTCAATCTGTCATAGGTTAGGTTAGGTTAAAGAGGGTGAGGATTACTCCTCTTCACGTAGGCCGCAAGTCGGGCCCGTTGTGCTCCCCTCTGGAACTGAGCTGAGAAAGAAGGGGTTGGGGTGTGTGTTAGTGAAAGGGGTAGAGTAGTGGAATGGAAAAGGTTGGAAGGAATATATGAATTCAAGAAAAACGCTCTGTGTGTCGTGTAAACTCCAGTGTTTTCGAGAAATCGATAGATCTGAGCGATGTCAGCCCGGGTAGGATGTGTCTTCCCAGGTATTTATGTCTTATTGAACATAGAGCAGGACAATCGCAGAGGAAGTGTTTTATACTTTCGTCTTCTTCTTCGCAGCCCGGGCAGGTGCTGTGCTGCACTAGTCCCAGTCGGTTGGCATGTTTATTTAAGTTGATGTGTCCCGTATATAAGCCAATCAACAGTTTAATTTGTGCTCTGCCCAAATTCAGTACTTTCCTAGCCCGCAGTGGATTTGGAAATTCCATCATTTCTTTGGCAGCCTTGCATGTTTGGATCTGACTCCACATATGTGCGTGGCGTTTTGCAAAAGACAGGCTATAGGCAGTTTTCACTGCTTGTACCGCCGTACCAATAGTATTTACTGTGAGGTTTTCTACGTCTTCCGCCCCCGCGCTTGCCAGTTCGTCTGCCCTTTCGTTCCCCGGTATATTGTTGTGGCCAGGTACCCAGAGCAGATTTACCGTGCAGGATCTTGCAAGGGTGTTGAGTTTTTCTTTGCATTCCTTCACTAATTTGGAATTTGTTAGTGGGTTCGCAAGTGCTTTAAGTGTAGCCTGACTGTCCGAGCAGATGTGTATGCAAGTGTCCCTGGTATCGGCATTGACGAGTTCGTCTACGCCCCTGAGAATTGCAAAGACTTCCGCCTGGAAAACAGTCACCGAGGGTTCTAAATGAATGGATATATTTATCGGAGGATCTGGACAGTGTACACCAGCTCCCGATTCTCCGTTAATGTGTGATCCATCCGTGTATAATACAATGCCGTCTACTTCGGCAAACACTGTGCCTTGTCGCCATTTTTCACGGCTAGGGAATTCGACTGAATAGTCGGTCTTAAAGATGTATTCTTTCTCTATGAGATCGCTTGGATTGCTGACAAGTCCAGAGGATTCTGAAACATCATTCCAGATAGCTCTGTGTCCTGTGAGGCTCTGGTCTTTAAAGTGACCCAGGGTCCGCAATCTGATTGCAGAGAGCCCCGCTGTCCTTTTGACCTCCAGTTCCATAGGAAGAATATTGAGAATCGTCTCCATGGCTGCTGTGGGTGTGCTGGATTGGGCACCAGTTATCCCCAGACAGGCCATTCGCTGGGGGTTAGTTAGTAGTGTTTTCGCGTAGCTGTTATTCACGACTGGCCACCAAACTAACACTCCGTAGAGTAATATGGGTTTGACTACGCAAGAGTAGATCCATTGAACTAGTTTTGGTTTCAAGCCCCACGTTTTGCCGAAAGCTCTCCGGCAAATCCAGAAAGCTCTTTTGGCTTTGTTAATTCTATTTTCTAGATTTTTTCTCCAAAGTAACTTTTTGTCAAGTATGAGCCCTAAGTAGTTTACGTGGTCCCTTAGGTCCAGCTGAACTCCCCCTAGGGACGGGGCCTTGAATTCTGAAATTTTAAGTCTTTTAGAGAACAGCACCATATTGGTCTTATCTGGGTTTACTCCGAGTCCGTTGCTGTCTGCCCAAGATTTGGTTAACTGCAGAGCGGTTTGCATGAGTTCCCCTAAAGTGCTTAAGTGTTTGCCTCTCGTAAGCAAAGCGAGGTCATCTGCGTAAGCTATACATTTAAATCCATTTGTTGCAAGAATTTTTAAGAGTTCGTCTACGACCAGTACCCATAGGAGAGGGGATAAAATCCCCCCCTGGGGGGTCCCGTTCCGGACGTTCCCTTTCCTGCTTTCGGAGCCGAGATCGGCAAAAATGGTACGGTTTGAGAGCATATGTTCAATGAAGTTATTTATCGTTTTCCGTTTGTTGTACTTAGAGAGGGCTTTCATAATGCCCTGAGTTTTAATGTTATTGAAAGCGCCCTCTATATCTAGAAAAACGCCGAGTACGGACTCCTTATATGTAAAGGCATCTTCGATAGTGCTGACTATGTCGTGTAGGGCTGTTTCTACGGATTTACCCTTCATGTATGCGTGTTGGTTGCTTTTTCGTATAGACAAAGGTAGGTTTGCTCTGATCTTCTCATCGCAAATTCTTTCTAGAGTTTTAAGCAAGAAGGACGTGAGACTAATGGGTCTGTATCCACTTGCTGAGCTAAGATCTTTTCCCGGTTTAGGTATAAAAACTACCCTGACTTCTTGCCATAACTTAGGGTTATAGCCTAGGGCCAAGCAGGCTCTGAAAATTGTTACCAGATGCGGCACCAATACAGAAAAGCCTTTTTGGAGGAAGATGGGTTGTATTTTGTCCTTGCCAGGAGCTTTGAAGGGCTTGAAGGAATTTATGGCCCACCTGATCTTATCTTTATCTATGACTTCGTAAGGTTCATCCCAAAGTTCCCTAACTGTTCCTGTACCGGCTAGTGCTAGCTGAATTGGTCCAGCAGGGGCCTGAAGACAACCTGGGAAGTGTTTTTCCAACAGCAGTTCCAGTGACTCCGTTGAGGTAGCCGCCCCACCATTAGCTCTAAGAAGCTGTGGTTGGGTGTGCTCCCTGGAGAGGAATTTCTTGAGCCTTGCTGTTTCGCTAGTGCTGTCTATTTCACCGCAGAAAAGTTTCCATGAGTTTCTACTTGCAGCCCTGGTCAATCTGTCATAGTGTTAGATCACCTAAAAATGTTGGGCAATGTGACATTTTTCAGATTTGGGTGATTTGGTTTTGGGCGATGACACAGATCCGCCTTAAAAAAGCCGAAACACAAAATCGCCCAAAATCACTTTTTTGGGTATTTTTAAATTATGTCAAATCGCCCAAAATATAAAAATGTCTAATCGCCCAACTTTTTTTTTGGGTGATTTGACATTTTTTTGATTTTCTGCATTTTGGGCGATTTGGTTTTGGGCGATTTGCCACTGAGCCAGATATTTTACTTCATTGAGTACTCAATTGTGAATAGAAGACCTAAGACCCATTTTCATCCAAGTGCTGCAGGCGCGTTCAAAAAAGTTAGAAATCTAATACCTTTCGGGTCCTTGTATCAGCGGATACTAAATTGCATATCCAGCATCAATCAGGCTCATGCCATGTGGACATAACTACTGCATCATTGGAAATCCATTTAAAAAAATGCTGTGTGCATTGGAACTTGCTTAGGTGGAGACTCTTCAGCGTGTCACTTCAAAATGCAATTTGTTGATCCATCTAAACTCTAAAGGTTCAAACTAAATTCCAACCTCACCCATCATATTCCAGCACACGCACATCTTATTGGCTGTTGCTTCGTCCTTTTTTCATGTCTCCACCTTAAATCACTTCCCTACACTCTTGGGTCACACACATTCTTCCATCTATTGCATCTATATCCACCTTCAATAAAAGTTTATTTTCTCGTAGAAACTCAAATAAATGTGACATCCTTGTGCCATTACAGGACTCGTCGTCCTCGTGGGAAACGTTTTATATTTAATTGAATTTCACCATTCTCAGGATGGGAACGAGACGTTATGCCAGCAAAGGACTATGACTGTACGTGAGCAAACACAGGATATAAAGGCATTTCATTTTCTTATTATTTTTTTCCGTTATTTATTTATTTATTTATTACCTCCTCCGTATAATTCACATGAGTGTACTCGTACTGCAACCATCGTGTTGCACTCCTTGATATCCTTTTCAATAGTTTCCACTAAGTGCCACACGTTCTAAAGGAAGGACAGAGCCACAACGAACGGTTTTGCAGGAGAAGGTGTCCTGCTTCAACCATGCCATCGGCATCGTTATGTTCTTTTCGTCCTGCAGTTGACATTAAATGCAATTAAAACTAATAACTTTATTTGTGCTTCAAATGGAATGGAGCCATAGGGTGGAGAGTGTTCCTCTCTTCTTTCTTTTTGATGATGTAATCGAGGAAAATAGGGATTTAGAGATTATATCTTCGACCGAACAAGGATGTGTGAAGGAGTCAATGAAGTAGGTATGGAATGTGGCTGACACTTTGTGAGTTATGGTGGCACTAGTGGGTGTACATAGTTTGTTAACATATACATATACAAGGATTTGCTTGTTTTTCTTTTTCGAGCAGGATTGCGGGATTATTTTGTGTAGCCTTAAACGTTTCGGCATTAACTTAGGGTGATTCCTGCAAAAGTGTATATCGAATCCAATGCACGTTTATCGCTCCACACATACTTACAGAGAAAACAAATTTCCTCCTATATTCAGATACACTCATACACTCCCATAGCTGAGCGATAAAAACAATCGAATTTCATCAGATATTCGGGTACAATTTGGTAGACAACTACATGCGTCGGGGGTGTTGAGCATGGGAGTAATCGTCATCCTCGGCTGCTTCTTTGATTATTGTTTCGGAATGCTGATATCGGATTTCAGATAATCGACACATGTACACAAAGGATCAATATAAATCATGGAAATACGAGATGTGCGATAATAACGAAATGAGCAGAACGCGGGACAATGTGTTGGCATACGAGGGTGGTGTTGAAAAGGATTAATGGTATCTGGGAGCTGGCGCTTTGGGAATGTGAATGCAGTTCAAAGATTCAAGTGATAGTTACATTACATATACATATATTGTAGATGAGAGTGTTTTTATCTTTTAAAATAACTCTTTCTCATATCCTGAGAGAGGGAGATGCATTTTTGAGATGGAATCAACAATGGCGCCCCTGTTTCAGTCAAATGGAAATATTTCGTTTGCTAGAGTTTGTATTATTCCAAATTATGGTCTGTATTTTCCGTCCGCTTTCCTTAAAAAGGGTAACGAGAATGTAGACCATGTGAATGTAGATCATAATGGTACTTCTGATACAGGTGTACTCGGCCTTGGCTTAGGAAACTAAAAACAAAGGACTCGAGATCAAATTCCGTGTTTCGGTGAGACTTCATATTCTAGATATTTAATCTTCCATTGATTTGTTTTCGGGGTGCTTTCGGGTGACAATCAATCCAACGCAGTTATGCTGTAATCATTTCGGCTCGAAGGACCAAACGGAATGCCTTTATTTTTATGAATATTGCGTTGGATGTAAGAAAACTCTACCATCAAGCACATATGTATGTAACGGATGCTGGTCCACCATCCGAGTATAACCATAAATTCCGCCAGGAAATGCAGATCATAATAGTACACATACAGAAAGACACATTTTGGGGACTTCCATTTATACTATATACAGATGCCTAGGAGAAGTAATCTATAAATAAATATTATAAAACTGTAGAGGTTTTTTTGTTGGTTACCTAATAGCGTGAAAACCGCTGGACAGATTTCGATAAAAATTTCTGTTGAAATGCTTCTTAAGTACTCGGGATAATCACAAGCTATGTAATTTTTTGCTCAGGCTACTGGTTTTTACATAATAGTCAAAATAACTGTATATCGGTGAGGAATATTATGATTATACAGCCCTAACTCAATAATGGCTTATCGGATTGAAAAACAAAAAAATAGGTGAAATTAGTAGATTTGTCCCTCAATCATTTGAGATATAAAACATCCCCCTGCGTTGTCCTGAAGCTGAGCAATGCTCAAAACCATTATTCAAAGCATCGCCCACAATTTTCTTTCAGTGATGACCACTGCCAGCAGCCGGGCAGCAGTGGGTATCGTTGCAATAGTGTGTGTGTGAGTATATGTGCGCGCTCTAACGTGATCATATGGCTTGCACTTCAATGTGCTCTACAACCATTTGCGGCTCTCACACTCAAGCAATCTTAACAAATGAGGTGTCAAAAGAAAGAGAGAAAGAGAGAGCAGTCAATTGCATTTTTAGTTTATTAATGTTATTAACAAATTAAAACAAAAAAAGATCAAAAATATATATTCTACCCAAAATGAACTCCTGTTGCTTTAAGATCTAATTTTGGTTCATATATGTATGTACATACATATACATATCATCATCCCATAAATAAATCATCTGGGAAGTCTTGGTTGTTCAGTGATACGAAGCCAAGGTAATATTGCCCTTGGATGTCGCGTCGTCAGGGTTAGTAGCTACGTTATTCGCCGGAATCTAATTGTGTGGGACGAATGTACCGTAAGGCAGTGGAAATCGTTAACAGAACCTAACAGGATAAACTTTAGGCAAACGTTATCAGTAGTACCATGAGGCACAAAAGCTGATGAAGTAAATGCCTGTTTGAAAAAGTCAAGTCTCTGTGGTCCATTGTTACTCAAATGCACTTGACCGCCAATATGCGTTCACGAACAGCCGGCAATCCAAACGCACAAAATTTTCTTATTTGTTACATGGAAAATTAAATTTATCAAGAATGATCAAGGAATGATCAAGCTCCAGCAATTGATAGCGAGATATTTTCACGTGTTGATGGTCAAAGTGCAGAATGTAAGTATTTCAATCAACCGAGTTGTAGACCAAGAAGTAACAACCAGCTGCCTGGTCGAATTTTAAAATTCTCTATTTGCTCCATCCAGGGCTTCCATCACATAAATTAAAACTAAAAGTGCCCGCCTAAATTATGTAACGGAAACCGACCTAGAGTTACAATTCTGGTAGAGGCGGAAGTGTTGACGGGCTACGGTGCAGTGCGGTTTTTGAGAATTATGAAATCTGCACTTAGGGCCTGAAAGTTACGCATTGAAACGTTTTTGATAAAACGCAGTTAATCAACAAAATTTAATAAACACTTTTGTAGACTTAGACAAATAATTTGATGTTTCTTCGCTCCCACTGCAATTGCATATTTGTATGAATGAGAAAGCCCTTAGAATGCGAAGCAACGCGAGCACGGGTTCAACTAGTATTAAAATAAAATTATTAAACAAAAATCATTTTCGTTACATTTTTGTGTTGATTCTTTTTACCGATGGTGCTGCTGAGTGCTGGTGATCTACCTAGATTGCTTTACGTGATCCTAGTAAATTGGATTTGTAGGTAGACTTTTTACCACTCGATCCAAAAGGCAATTATGGTCTCAGTTGAAGCATTTTTCAATTTATGAGGTCTAAGGAATTCTTTGTGTAAGGTATGCCGTCTGACCGCGAAAAGTGCTGGGCAATCACAAAGGACGTGCTCGGCTGTCTCGACCTCTCCTAAACAGAGTCGACAATTGGACTCACTAGACAGGCCTTACTTGTTTAGGTGGTATCGTAATTGGCAATGACCGGAGAGGAGATGTGTTAGACACCTAATATCCTTTTTATTGTGGGTAAGACGTTTCCTGTGATGGGTATCGTTCAATAATATTGTATTGGTTCACTTCATTTCAATACAACCAAAAATCTCAATCATCAGAATGCATTCGTTCATTTTAGTATTGGATAGAGATAGATATAAACTTCGACTCTTGGTTTTGTGAACGATTGACTTGTGGTTGTGTGAATGCAATCATCAATACTTTTCGGTGAACAGGTCAAAAAGATCGAATCAATCAAGATTGACACAGCTTTAAATGGGCCAGCTCATCGGCAATCTCATTTTTTTCAATGCCTCTGTGACTAGGTACCCACCACAGTTTGACCTTATTGTAGTAGTAGCTAAGGATTGGAGAGCATTGAAGCAGCACTTCACCAGTCTTGAGTCCGAAGAATATGAGTTAAAGGCTTTGAGTACCGCTTGGCTATCTGAAAAGACATTTATGTTAGCACACTTAATGCCTCTCTGTTGGTGAATCAAGGCATAGATCTCAATGGCGTGGACCTCAGCTTGAAACACGCTGGGGAATAATCCAATCGGGACGGGGATTCTGGTGTTGGGCCGAAGACCCCAGCTCCAATACCAGAGGCCATTTTCGATCCATCGGTTTACCATACATTTTGGGTCTAGGGTGGGTCCGCCGTTTGACCACGTGGTTAGCATTGGGGTACAACTCGATGAACCCGAATTCTTGCCAGTGATCAGGCAGTCTCAGGCTAATTTTGGTGGCACTGAAGACAATATTGGCCCAAAAAGAAAATATGCCTGCACTGATGGGCTTTAGGATAGGCGATAGCTAGAAAAAGGGTTTGGAAAAAGATTGTTTCTACCTTACCGATGGTGGCTATGGTCAACTCTTGGGATTGTTGGCTAACTCGTGAGATTTATGTTGTCTCGAAACGAATTGGCGAGCGTGTGCTTAATTCACGTGTGTTTAAGTCACTAGAACACTCCTCCTAACATTTTTTTAAACACTATTTAAAAAAAAAACATATTTTAAAGGATATTCATATACAAGAGAAATGGTTTGCTTGTAGAGAAAGAACCACCGTCGCATTGTCGAGAATCAAAGTTGTGAAATTTCTAAGCAATTCTTTTTTAAATCCAATCTCCGTATACCGAGTGCATAGTGTATACAAAAATGCAATGGACAAAACAAAAAGATTGATTACCCCAGGTGGCAGTCCAGCTTTACTGGAAAATCCACCCTCTTCGGAGGTCGGCTCTACGGATTCTGGGGAGAGCCATTTATTGCAATCCAATGACCCTTTCACAAGAAGTGCAAGGGTATCTCGATCTCCTCCATCAAGATCGAATAACTCCGGGAAAAAAAGTCCGCCGGGAGCGCCGCAGCGCGAAAACCAGGACTTAGCGAAATATAAAAGCTTTGAGGAAGAAAATAAAGTACTCCGAATAAAGCTTAATGAAATGGATCTACTCTATCAAGATCTTAAGAAAGAGATAGATCTATTAAAAGAAGAGAATAAGGTTCTAAAGAACACACACTCGTAGAAAGAGCGCGAATGTGCTCCAGCACTATTAGATAGTCGGGAGTACCACACCGATGAAGAAGAGCTAGCACGCGAAACGAATCGGGTCCCTAAGAAAATACCTACTAAAAAAACGGAGAGCCGGTTCTTCGCCCGAAGTCGTGCCCTTAAATGAAGAAAAGCGTAAAGAACTGCAAGAAAAAAAAACCATATTGAATATCGTGGTCAAAATCGAGCCCATGCGTAGAAATTTAAAAATAATTCCGCAGTGCAAACGTTGCCAAGGATTTAATCATACGCAAACGTACTGCAAAAAAGAACCGCGTTGTGTGAAATGCGCCGGAAATCACCTCTCCCAAGACTGTGGAGTGAACAAACAAGCCTCCGCAATCTGTGTTAATTGTAAGGGAAAGCACCCGGCAAATTATAGAGGCTGTGAAGTAGCTAAGGAGTTGCAAAAACGGAGAGATGCACTCCATAAGCCTCAAAATAAAATAACAAGACCGCTAACTAATGCAAATAGTAAGATTGGTCAGGGGAACGTAGGCAAACAAAAACCACTGGGTTCAGAGCGGAAAAAGTTGGTGACAGGAGAAAAGCCCTCGACTTCTGGTCTCAAAATAAACGGTAATAAAAAGCCATTAGAAAAGACATCAAGTAATAGCCCTCGGACAGCAGGAGTGCAGACCTACGCCCAAGCTGCAGCATCCGAAAAATCGAAAAACATCGAAATCCCGACGGACCCTGCTTCTTAAGTTTTCTCAATTATTCTCGCGAAACTTGAAGAGCAAAGCAAAATAAATAAAATTATTCTCGATAGGTTGGTTAAGCTCGAGAGTTATTCACGGAAAACGCGTACTTCACCTAGAATATGAATGTAAAAAGAATGTTAAAAATATGTACTTGGAATGCAAACGGACTTTTGCAAAAACTTGACGAATTGGAAATATTCATGCGAGAAAAAGATATTGACATTTGCTTGATTTCTGAAACTCACGTGAAAAAGGAATCGCATTTAAAAATAAAAGGCTATACTGATTACCACGCTTGTCACCCTTCGGGAAAAGCAAGAGGCGGATCTTCCTTGTTTATTAAAGACTGCATTGAACAATGCGAAGACCTAAAGATAGAGCTTGAAACTCTGCAAATGTGCACAATACGAGTTAAAAATAGTCAGCGTACTATTAAAATCTCATCTATTTACTGTCCACCGCGTTCCGCGCTTGAAAAAAGTGATTTTACTAACTTATTTAAATCGCTGAAACCTAATTTCATTATTGGCGGCGATTTTAACGCGAAACATACGTTCTGGGGCTCTAGATACATCTCGCAAAAAGGTAGAATGCTCTATAGGGCAGGTATGGAGTACAGTTGTGATTTCCATTCGACGGGCAAACCGACTTACTGGCCAGCTGATACTTTGAAAATACCTGACCTGATCGATTTCTTCGTGGTGAAAGGAATATCTAACAACCACATAAAAGTTGAAGAAAGCTTTGATCTGTCGTCTGATCATTCCCCAGTTATTTTGACATTGAGCGAAAAACTATTATTTAACCGAGAGCCAGCGAAATTAACCGGCAGAACAACTAACTGGGAAGGCTTTAGGAACGAAATCGAAGTAAATGTTGAACTGAGCGTACCGCTTACGACACCCTATGAACTTGAGGTTGAAGTCGATCGCTTCGTTGGGATAGTGCAGCTCGCCTCTTGGAATAATACGCCCAATCCAAGAAAAACGCCGGACAAATACGGTCTACGATATCCTTCTGAAATAAAAGAATTAATCAGGGAAAAAAGAAAAGCGCGTAAAAGATGGCAACAAAATCGTGCTCCACAGCATAAAACCCATCTGAATCGTCTCTGCAATTTGTTAAAGAATAGCATTAAGGATTTTAAAAATCGTGCGATAGGCTCTTACCTTGAAAGTTTAACAGCGAAAAAAGATTCCAATTATTCCCTTTGGAAAGCCGTAAAAGGCACCAAAAGGCCCAAAATCCCCGCGCCGCCACTTAAAATAAATCAAAATGAATGGGCAAGGGAAGATAAAGAAAAAGCGGATATTTTTGCCGCCCATTTGGAAGAAACCTTTAAACCGAACGATGGTCAAGTGGTTCATGACAACATCAACCTCACAAGGATGGTAGTTCCACCATCTGACGATTTAACGCGCAGATCTGCAACGCTTAGAGAACTCGAACGTGAGATCGCGAAACTAAAACCTAAGAAAGCTCCTGGTTATGATTTGATTACCGGAGAAATTCTCAAAGCCTTACCTAGAAGAGCATTTATTAAGCTTCTTCATATTATAAATGCTGCACTCAGATTAAAACACGTGCCGAGCCAATGGAAAGTTGCGGAAGTCATTATGGTTTTAAAACCAGGAAAACCGTCATATGAAGTAAAATCATACAGACTCGCTTCTTCCAGTCGTATCAAAAATTTTCGAGAGGATATTACTAAGGCGTCTCCAACCGGTTATAGAAGAAAATAATCTAATCCCTGACCACCAGTTTGGGGTCAGAAGTAAGCATTCGACAATTGACCAGGTGCATAGAATTACTAACGGAATCGAAAAAGCACTAGAAGAAAAAAAGATATGCTCAGCCGTATTTCTTGACGTCTCGCAAGCCTTTGATAAGGTGTGGCACGATGACTTGAAATGCAAATTACGACAAGTACTCCCCGTGTACCTATACGAGATTTTGGATTCATATCTCGGAAATAGACTCTTCCGTGTTAGAAATGGAAACGAATACTAAAGGCTCAAACAAATTTCGGCCGGCGTACCGCAAGGAAGCGTTCTGGGGCCGCTTCTCTATCTGTTATATACTCGTGATATACCGAAAGAAGATGGCACTATCCTTGCTACGTTTGCCGACGACACCGCTATCCTAGCGGTAGGTAAAATAATCGAGGAAACGACTGCCAAACTGTAAAACGCATTAAATAAAGTAAATGGATGGACGAGGGACTGGCGGATCGCCCTTAACGGAACTAAATCTGTTCACGTGAATTTCACTTATAGAAAAATTAATGACTTGCCAATTTTTATAAATTTGGCCCGAATTCCCATTGCAAATGAAGCCACATACCTGGGAATGACACTTGACGCAAAGCTGAAGTGGAATTCGCACGTGAAAATGAAACGTAAAGAATTAGAAATCAAATATAGAGAAATGTACTGGCTGATCGGGAAACATTCCCACCTCAGTACCGAGAACAAACTGCTTTTATACAAGCAAGTGCTAAAGCCGGTGTGGTCCTACGGTATACAACTTTGGGGTTGTACCAAGAAAACAAATGCCAATATTTTACAGACCTTTCAAAATAAAGTGCTTAGAGAAATTGTCCAAGCACCGTGGTATGCTAGAAACGACGATATCCACAGGGATCTCGGAATTCCGACAATCGAAGCTGAAACTAGAAGCTTCGCGCGAAAACATAGAAACCGACTAATCGGACATGTTAATAATACAGTCCTACTTATTTTGGATGAGAGCAATTTATTGCGCCGACTACAAAGGACAAAACCTTTCGACTTGGCGAGATAAGGATTAACCGCATTTAAATTGCGGAATATGCAGGATCTTTCATTGGAAAGTAACCTGCCAAACGTTTATATTTCGTGATAGAAAAATTGCTTGATAAGTAGTATAACTTAGTTGCAGTATCTAACAAATTTATATCGAAGGGAGGTGTTTTTGGTCAGTAAGAATCTGACACTACTATGAGCACGCGCTTGCTATTCTCATAGTGTCTATGGAAGATTTTCACCTACCCTCGTAAAAAAAAAAAAAAAAAAAAAAAAAAGTAACAATGTATTCTAATGGCGCTTACACCACATCCATCAGTTTCTAATGCAATAGCAGGTTACACGCTTGTATGTTCGGTGAAGAAAATGGCCAATGTTGCTGATGACCATCGAAAACATTCTTTGCGAAGCTTTACGTAAGTTCAGTTGAATAAAACTGACTTAGACGTGGTCGATACAACATTTATCCGCATTTGCTTATCACCAACAAACATTCGGCCAAATGCAACAAATGCAAGAATTTCATTTCTCCAATGCGCCCGCCGTACAAAAAGCCGTGAGCCTCAAAAAGTTCAAATGTCGAGAGTAAGAAGTCAACTCTCCGCGAGCTACTCTCAAAAGTTTGCTGTTGAGAGCTACTTGTGAGCTGGTCGCAGCATTATTACTACCAAATCGACACTCACCACCCATATTCTTCTAGAGTCATCATACGAAGAAACCTCCTAATATCGTATTCATCTATCTTGGGAAATATTTGGACTAAATTCCATACGCTTTATTCCATTTAGAGATACAGTGGTGAATTTCATTACTTTTGAATAAGTACCTGGAAGATTGGAAGATTTTCACCTAAAAAATTCTTTTTTTTCGGTTTTTTAGGTGATGCACTTGCGGGTTGCATTCAACAATACAACTACAACAACAATTCCTATTTAAGCTAGTCTCCTATACATTTCAAAATCCAAATAAGTTATTTAAAAAACTAATATTAACCATGAGATTTCCCTTGAATCTGGCTCGAAGGACCAACATTTATCTGCTCTTATTTACTTTTTAGGTCATGACGAGTTAAAATACTGTCAAGTTGCATAAATTCCTTCAACTATTGCTGTTGAAAATTTAAAAAAAATCTCACTCCCTGTGCGTGCCGGGAAAGTTTAGAAGAAAATCTTCAAGTATATATCCTCCGAAATGCAGGTAAAAAGTTATCATTTTCCAGCTGGTGAACTCGAAGAAGTACACATCAAACTTTCTGTTCCTGATTTAAGTAGATTTAAAAACTAACTAACTAACAGTCACTAAGTTTGTGTTCTTCTCCGGAAGTTTTCTTTAATTAAATTTAAAACTCTTATTCTCTCTAGGCAGAGATACGGTTCTCATTAAAGCAACAAATGAATATAAAGGTCTACGGGTTGTGAAAGTAGCTAACCGCCTCTATAAATATTATTTTAACACGATTGTGATTTTAGTTTTGAAAGTTTCAAAGCAAATAGATACATTTGCCTTCACTTTACAGTATTTACTTTTGTTAAAGTTCTGAGGGAAGACCAAGTTCTTCTGTGGTTGTTCCGGTGACACACCTTCCTCGTTAAGATGGAGAGGGACTTACATTAAAAAAGGATAACGACAATGGCAATAATTTTAAAAGTAAATCTTCGAATACAATTAGGAAAAAGGACTTTTTTCCATGCATTCCAAGAATACTGAAATAACTTAATCCTCATCGTATCCTGAATATTAGATGAAAGGATATAGCTTGGATCAAAAGCCCATACCCCCCTCAGAAATGAGAAGATTTTTTTTTTGACAACCAAGACTACCCTCCTTAGCTATGTATGTATACAAAGAAAAGGAAATAACTCACCGAACTGAAAAGTCACTTCTATTGTCATTTATGGGGTTACTCCTCTTATCTATCAAAATAAAAAAATACATTATACCACCCAGCAAAATCCTTTCGGGTTTCGTTCCAAGAAGAACTCGATGTTTTCGTGTAATCCGATTTGTGTTCTTTAAATTCACAAGGATAAGAAATCAGGACAAAAGAAAATATCCATTTTCCATTTCGAAATTAATAGAAAAGTAGGATTAAAGTGGGATAAACATTTACACATGCAGAAAATAGAGGAACTCGGACGAGACGGACGAGACGGACGAGACGGACGAGACTGTATAGTGTCCTGCCAAATTCACATAAACATAAAAAGGAATGCCTTGGTGTGATATAATTTTATTTTTACTTTATCTCTTTATTCTGATATGGCGTGCAAACAGAGTTATGACTTTATACAAGGTTTCAGTGGGGGGTTTTGTTTTTGTTTTTTTTATTCTCTTTTGTGTTGCACATTGTAGCATAAAATTTCGTTATGCATATCCTTGCAGTCTGTTTCCGCCATCATCGTCGTGGTAAAGATACTCGTGGCATACATTTCGTAGTTTCATGGGCTAGCTATCTTCATTTTATGTATTTTTTATTTTCACTTTTGGCTTCATTTTGTGTGCATGTTGATAAAGTTGCCAATTAAATTGCGCACAGTGAAGCGATGTGTAAGAAGAGTGTTTTAAAGTTGTTATTGTTTTTTTTTTTTAATAATTTCGAGTCACTGATTCCAATAAAGTAGAAGATGACTCCATACCAGGGTTGCCGTTTAGAAAATTGGAATGGGAGTATTTTAGACGTTTACAGGGGAGTATTTTGTGTCTAAGGGGAGTACAAAAAAGAAACGATACAAATCCAACATCAAAAATAACCATTAGCCTGTTAAAACTGTAAAACTCAATTATTTTATTTGGACTGCAGCCTCAAGATTTTTTTCAAAAGAGTTCACTTTTATCAATAAATAGCAAAGCAACAGATAAAAAAATTCTTAATCATCGTGGACATTTTTTAAGGTTAATGAACTCCAAAAACATTAAAAGAAGTATTATATAAAATTATAACAGTTAGAAATGTAAGCATTAACATAACTAAGTCTTGGGTTTTACCTATCAAACTTTAACTCAGTACTTCGTGCAACCTCCTCGGCTCTACATATCTTCGAAAATTATATTATGCATAGAATTTATCAAGTTCTACAGAACTTCTCCATTGATCTCGATTAATGCCTGGGCTATTTGTATTTTAAGCTCTTTCACATTCCTGTACTGCCTCCGATATAAATCTTTCTAGCCATTATGCCCCACATGTTTTCGATTAATTTCACATCAGGACTACATGATGTACATTGTTCCGCTGACTTCCAACTATTCGCGAACTATTTTTGCCATGTGAATTGTCTTGTTGGGAAAATAAAGTTTTCACCCGCCGGAATTTTTCCTAATTCGTCTAGTCTCTAGAGCTTATTCGAGCATCTCTCTGTATTTCTCACCATTCATTTTGGATGATAGCCATATCAAAGTGATATTTCCATGATACCCAAAGGGATCCCAAGCCATCGCACTTCCACCTCCGGAGTGCCGGGTCATTTTCATTGCTTTTTCGTATTGCAAATGACGCCGATAAAAACTGAAACCATCGGAACAGTTTGCTTCAACACTTGCTGCACTCTTCTTACAGTTACTAGAAGTTCCAACTTGCGCCTTACCTGACCGGCATTCGGCATGTTTCGCCAGACTTTGCGTGAAATAGCTTGGTCGACCGGATCATCTAGCAGAGCCATCATTTTCACCCAAATTGAGGAAATCACACACAACGGAAACAGATCGCAATTGACCGCTTCCCATGGTCTCTTTGTATAGCAATAACTGCCCATCCTTCAATCGGGTTCTGCGGGGCATGGCTAGGTTAGGTTGTAACGGGTTATGAGGCTGAGCCATCACAAAACACAAGGCACCACAATAGGCCCATCGCGATCCCCTGGGAAATCTTATGATGGTACCTAAACCAAAACATTTCCGTCAAATTATATAATTTCCCCGCAAAATTTTAAGATTTTATTGTGGCCAGTCTCTTCGAGTTTGTTAAAGAAGTCATTCCCTAAAAAGGATTTCGCCTTTTGTGCATGGCTTCTTTAGTTAGCAGTTCAGTCTGTATATCGAATTGAACATTTTAATAATGTCTATCTTTATACTTATTTCGACCACTGTATTTCGTTATCGTGTTAGTATTTTAACAAAGTACTATTCAATAAAGAAAATGTACTCAAAGTACTACTTGTTTTAAAAAATGGAAATATTTTATAGGGGAGTACAATCAGGACGAGGAGAGCACGGTAGTACAGTGTTTGAGAGAGTAGTACGAATACTCCCTTAGTAATCACTTCGGCAGCCCTGCTCCATACATTGGCATGCTTCCGTAATAAATGCTTCAATTAAATACAAGTTTCTACCAATTTCCATATACAGTGAACTCTCTCATAAGCGGACACTGCGGGTACCGAGAAATTTGTCCGGTCATGAGAGGTCCGGTTATGGGGAAAAAATAATAAATTGACATCCTTTAAAAAAGAAACACATTCGAATTATGTAATGCATCATTATTTTTGCAAAACTCACTGAATTATTCATATTTTCAGCCTTAAAGCTCAGAATATTCCAAATTTATGTAAAGTGTGAACGGGTGCTTTAGATCCATAGAGCTCCATAGCTTAACTGTCAACTGACACCTTTCAATGTCTCGTTGCAACATTCTCAAGTGTCTTACCGTCACTTAATCGATAAATTCTGTCAAAACCACTGACCACACTCCACATGTAATAAACCAAACCACTTGAATCAAAGGATGACACCTGTAAAGAGAGGTTGTACACACTCAATACCCATGTATAGCCAAAGCCAACAGCTAATGTATCTACTTCTACACACATCCTTACTCGTATCTAATCTGAAATGCAACAACCGTCCCGTCGTCATCTCGAAAGTCACTTAAGCTAATCAATTTCATATAAGCAATTAATTTCAAATCGAGCCACCCCAATGAAGGGACTGATAAATTAGGAAATTGATAAATCTTCCACTTACCAGCCATGTCCAGCAGTTTCGGTTCATGTGGGTCCTGGGGGGTGTCATGATTAATGAATGGTTTGGTAGTTAATTTTACCTTGCTGTCTGGATATCCTTGTAAGTTGTCAATTTTTCGGCCCCCAATCCCGCATCGCTTCAGATGTAATTTATCATTAATTCGCACCGTCTGGGATAAGCGTACACCAGCATCAGCATGTGTGAGTTAATTAAAAAAGTATCGCACAGATGGGGATGCGAGGAAGAGGTGTCCATTGGATGAATGTGGTGCATGGCCTACGAGTATATCTAACACCGCCAGGCTGAAAGCGAAACAATTGGTTTAGATTCGTAACACTACACGAGGATATTGCTATTGTGTTGGATATGCAATTTCCTGTCGGTTGTGCATTCAGGAGATACAGATACAAATATGTACGACGTACGTGTTTTGAACTGTAATATGGTGTACCCGGTGGGAATTCGAGCATTTGTGGCATGGATTTAATCGCGCTTACGGTCTCGCCTCGGGCATCTATCAATTAACCAAGTAACATTGGCAGAGCATTTTTCATTTAGTTGCGACCGATATGGTCGAACTGAAAGGGAAAATTCATGTATTTAAAGAGGAGCGGATTTAAGGACTCGAAATGAATGGGAAATTTAACTTCTGGTTGTTCAGAATAAATAATTAAAAAATAAAATTTTGAATTCACTTAGTTTGGTTATATCAGAAGTGTTGTTGAACGCAACCAGTAACATGAGTACTTCAAAGAAAACAGACGTAGATGACATCCCCACAAGCTCCTTAAAATAGAGAATGTCATTAATAATGAAGAACTTGCAGCAGCTGTTGAAGAGAATCCAGCTACGACTGTTCTTAACCTTGCTGCAAGGTTTAAAGTGTCAACTGCAACCATAAGTCGCCACGTTTCCGCCATCGGAAAGGTAAAAAAAATAGAGAAAGGGGTGCCCCGCGTCCTAACACCAGCGAATATGCTACAACGTTTGGAGGTTGCAACATCTTTGACCAACAGGCACCGTATGGATCCTTTTTTGCATCACATCGTCACCTGCGATGAAAAGTGGATCCTATATGATAATCGGAAGAGGTCAGGAGAATGGATAGACGTGGGTGAGCTTCCCAGTAAACTTGGCAAGGCAGACTTACACCCCAAAAAGATAATGTTGACAGTATGGTGGACGAGTGAGGGAGTTGTCCATTATTTCTTCCTCAAACGCGGAGAAACAATCACGGCCGATTCGACATAATGCACAGCAAATTGCTCCAATAACAGCCGTCACTGGTAAAACGGCATGGTCCGATACCGCTGTATGACAACGCGAGTACCACATACCCCACAGTCGACGTTGCTGAAGCTGGCGGAGTTGGGTTATGAAGTTTTGCCTCATCCGCCTTACTCACTGGATATATCACCGACAATCACCTCCAAAATAAACAGTTCATAAGCCCAGATGCCATAAAACAGGACATTAAGGACTTCTTAGCCCGAAAAGATAAGGACTTTTTCAAAAGAGGCATTTTTGCTTTGGTGGAACGTTGGAAAAATGTCACAGATGTAAATGAAGATTATTTTTTTGGAATAAACTATTTTAATTTTTGAAATAGCGTTTTTTAACTTTCCACATAAAAGCCGGCAACTTCATATGTAACGACTTAATAATATAAAGCATAATGTTCGGTACCTATGGCATTCAGTTCCATTATCTTCCTCGGCTGTTAAAAGGCGTTTTGAGGCATTTTTTGCGACTTGCCACACGCATACGTCTCATAACGCCCAAATAATACGTCTTATTGATTATCCGGCCGGCTTCAGGAAGATATTCGCACAACACCATTGCAATTCATGAAAAAAGTGAGCATCGCCTTCTGCGTTGACTGAAAACAACATGGTTTCTTCGGTCTTGACTCATTTGGAGCATGCCATTC
The DNA here is from genome assembly GCA_949775065.1 of Brachyopa scutellaris. Lineage (NCBI taxonomy): Eukaryota > Metazoa > Arthropoda > Insecta > Diptera > Syrphidae > Brachyopa > Brachyopa scutellaris. Next base: position 17,272,201 of record OX459114.1, read on the forward strand.
ACTCGCTTGATGTCTGGTTTGCATGTCGTACTAATAAGCCCACGTTCGGTCGGTATCAGCCTTGGAAAGTATGTCTTTTGAAATATTTTAAAATATATAAATATATTTTTGTAGGAAATTCAAGTCCTTCGACACCAGCTTAGCTGCAAAAACACTTTATTTCGAATGTTCTTGTGCCGTGAAATTAATTTTGAACATACAGTTTAATGCAAATTCAGTTTATGTACCCATTTCAAAAATCGATGTAAATACAACGCTGTACCTTTCACAAATGATGATAAGATTATGTGAAAATATCAAGGACGGTTGTGTCAACATAACATAATAAGAAAAACGAATTCCAATCGGTTGAACGAGAGCGTTACACGTTGGCGATTTCGGGAACTTTCAGAATTGGTAAGGCACTGTCGCGCATCTCTAAACGAGATATCGAGCAGATGCACGCTCATGCTGTGCAGGGTTCCTCGTCATAGTGACATACCAGGTAACTGTGAAGCAGACGAACCTGCCAGAAAAGATACAAATTGGGGAATTTGACCACAGAGAGTGAACCTTATGTACCAATAGAAACGATACGGCACAGCATCTTCACGCAAGCTCTTCAACAAGCTAATGAAAGATGGAGTAACCTTGATACGTACAGTCACGCTAAGCAAACTTGGCCTCAGCTAAACCGGCGAAAAACGTACAGCCTGCTAAAAATCAGCAGAGCACCCAAGTTGGGGTGTTGACAGGTCATTGTGCTATAGGCAGACACGCCAGCTGGCTGTAAATCATCGCCAATGACTTCTGTCACCAGCTGCATGGATGAGGAAGAGAAAAAATGCTCCTATCACCTCATGTGCAGCTGCCCAGCACTCTCTTCTTTAAGAAAAAGTATTCTGGGAGATTATTTCCTTACGTGGGAATACAGTGGACATTGGTTTAGGTGAATCCTTCCGAGTACGGTGGATAGCCACCTAACTCAGCATATTTATTTGACACATGATTCAGACTCTAGGAAACATTGTTAATTTGTTTTTTAACCCGTTTCATGCCAAATGGCATACATTTTTTTACTGTTTTCAATCGTTTGCTTTTTAGTGAGTCAATCAACCAAAGCTTTTTAAGGAACATGTTCTATCGTAAATTTTCTGCCCTTTCCGAATCCGGGGACGAAATTGTTCTATCTGCCGCCATTTTTGAAATATGGCAGGTGAAAGCAGAAAAAATGTGAAATTTAAATTCGTAATGGTGGATCCTATATATCCAATCTATCGGATCCGCCATCTTGGATTTTGCAAATCTGACTTCAGATTCGTGATCAGCGACTACAAAAACTCCTTTATACCAAATTTGGTCCAAATCGGTTGAATTTGTAAAAATCGTCATCTATGTATGGCCGCCATATTAAATCTTAAATCCGCCATATTGAATTTCCTTACTTTATCGGTCCTATCTTTTAGAAAAATCGATTATGCCACCAGATACGAAGTATTAGCAATTTACGATTGTTTTACATTTACGTTTTTTCTACTTTCAGTTGCCATATTTCCAAAATGGCGGCAGATAGAACAATTCCGTGCCCGGATTCGGAAAGGGCAGACAAATTTACAATAGAACATGGGCGAGTTCGTAAACGTCTGACTGCATTACTTGCGTTCATAAAGCGAAAAACAAATCGAACTTACGCAGGCAAACAAAATCTAGTACGTTCGTAAACGTCCAAAGTATACAGTAAACAAGTTGGAGTCGGGCAGATATTGCTGACAAAAAAAAAAACATCTGCATGAAAGCAGGCAAATTAGTTTTACGAAATAATGTAACATTAAATTATTTTAATTCAGTTAATGAATATATATTTCTGTTAGGGGGATGATAAAAAGTGGAATTTCCAGGACAAAAATTTGCTAATTGCAACAAAATATACATATGTATATGGAGGGCGATTTTCAGTAGGAAAAAGAAAATTTTGTTTATATACGATGACATTTATGCAATGTAAAATTACCTTAAATGTCAACTTTGTGATTTTGAAATGGCCAAACAGGGTGGTCCGGTTTGGGGTACAGATATTTTGGGAATTAATCTATTGGTTCATGTTATGAAAAAAATCGTATGGGAATCGTATGGGTATATTTTTGTGTTTAAGAAATATCCTTTAGAGAAGTTGGTATCCACCAACAGTTATTCAATTATACTTTCGATTTATGTAATATAATTTAAAAAAAAGCCATAAGTATGTATAAATCTCTTATATCTTATAACAAAACCAAAAGTATCAAGATAATGATCTTATATTTTTATTTTTATATCTCGTGAAATGCATGTTAATGTAAATTAACAATCATTTACTGGATGTCAGACAGATGTAAAACTTTATTCAAAATAATAAAAATAATAATAATAATAATTTCGACTGTATTAAACTTAGAGCAACCAAAGTGGACTCGTTTCATAGATTAGTGTTAATAACTTTTGTGAAAATCGCATTTATCTCGGGAAAGTTTGCTTATAGTTTTTTTAACTATTATTATTTTGATGCGCCAGAATGTCACCTACATATTCACTTTAGAAAGATTTTACCTGAGGCTTACAGTTTTAAAGGTATTAGGTAAATTTAATTACAAGAACCATTCAAAAATGAGTATTAGTTTGTATTCAATCTGATGGTGGACATTTTATACAATATAATGCTCGTTTTGAATGATTCTTGCGACTAAATTAACCTTATACTTGCAAAACTGTAAGCTTCAGGTAAACACTTTGCCGAAACAAATGCGATTTTCACAAAAATTGGTTAAGAAAAAAATAAACAAATCTGTATTTGAAGAGAAATATATCGAAAACGAAAGCACGGATGGTAATAGTTTTTAACTGTTGTAAGCACTTATCAATTGTCAATGATATGTGTCCACAATTGAATAACTGTTGGAACCAACTTCTCTGAAGGATTCTTTTTTAACACCCTGTAGCTCAATGGATGTTGAAGATATACACCCCCTCCCATGCATTTTTTTTCAAAGCATGAATCAATGAATCAGATCCCGAAATATCTGTATTCCAAACCAGACCACCCTGTATGTATAATCATCATGTTTTTCTATAGTGATCATTACATTCATGATTTTAGGCACTAAACGGTTATACACTAAGCTTACAAATATTAATTATTAGGAGCTGTCTTTTCTTTTCATTTGCCTATCAAGAACTATGTGCATTTCCACTTTCTTTTCGGCATAGCTAATTCTCTTAGAATAATATTTAAAACTCTCTGCGCTCTTATGACGATTATGAACACAATTTAGTAAAATGACTGCAGCCGTAGCGCAAGTGGTTAGTGCGTCGGACTACTGAGCCAGCGGTCTTGGGTTCGAATCCCGCCGCAAACACCTAAAAAAGTTTTTCACAGTGCCCACCTCTTTCGAATGTCTGACAAGCATCAAAGAGTATCATGTGTTACGATTGAGCTTCTCAACTCGCCATTCGGAGTCGGCAAAAAACTGTAGGTCCCTTCCATTCGTGCAAAAATATAACACGCACACACAAATGGTTGCGGGAAGCAGGCCCAGGTTTACCTAGAGCTGTAGCACCAACTAAGTAAGTAAGTAAGACTGCAGCCTGCTTGTCGTCGATTGCAGGCACAAAGCAGGCATGTGATTGGACTTTCGCAGATTACTGCGTTTACGAACTCGCCCCATGTTTCTTATAAAGCTTTAGTTGATTGACTTTACTAAAAAGTAAACGATTGAAAAGAGTAAAAAAATGTATGCCATTTGGCATGAAACGGGTTAAAATCAAGAGCACTCATTCAATTGCGGAAACTGGAACAACTTTCATATCATAAGCACATAATGTAAATCTTTGGACGGTTTTTACTGTCGAAAGCTATGATTGGGTCTTTTCGCTTTATAATAAGAAATCCACTCCTAATTTCTGTTCCGAAACCAATGCCAATGTTTTCGAAAGTTACAATCACCCGCAAAGGCAGCCATTGGTTTCAATAAAATAGGTTTCATTGGAATATTATTGTCCTTACTTTCTACAAAACACCGCAATTAAAAGTTTGTAAAATAAACCAAAATTATATAAAATCTAACTTTTCTTTCAAAACCAACGAAAATAAATATTTTCGACCTTCAAGATTTTGTACATGTGGTAAGGGAAAACAAACGCTGGGGCCAGTGTTAAAATCCGCGATGGTGACTTTTGAAATACAATAAAAAGCAAAAACTTTGTCCATGGGCGAGTTTCTGTTTTTTTAGTTTTTCAAATGTTTTCATGGTATATATTTCCACCGGCTACGCAATGGAAAACCCGCAATAGCGAGAACGTTTGTTTTCTCATTGTTTATGCAAGATTTGTTGATTGTATAGAAACAAGGAAGGAGACAAGAAAAAGGTGCGAAACTTATTGAAATTCAAAATTCAGAGTATGTCCGCCCCTTTACTATTCACGGTATTTCTAAATTTGATGGACTAAAGTTGGATGTTTTTTTTCGTTTGGGACTTGTTTCCCAATTCTTTAAAGACCAAGACAAAGGATCTCTGTACCGTACTAAGCAGAACCTTATGCGTAGCTAAGTATTTTTTATTCAGGTTCAATGGAGGTGCCCACTAGTTATCTGTTTCGTGAAAGCATAGGTGAAGTCGTACAACTTGAAATGCGTAGCTTATCAGAAATAAAAAAAATGTATTGGTCATAGTGTGCTTAAAAGCATAATAATACACCTCTCCAAGGAAACCAAATTTTTAAGCGTAATCCTCGATATGGACACTATGGATCAAATAATGTTGATCTCCTGATGTCAATGCAAATGGGGTTTTGGCAAAACATAGGCTTATCGGCAAGACAAGTCCTATAGATCTTCACTATAATGATTCTTTCGTTTGCGTCGGTTGTCTCGTGGTAGTGCTCGATTGTCTCTGCCTCAGCGGCTTGGATGCTTTCCTAGTACAACTGGCACTGCGCTTAACAAATTGATAAACGCTCCCACCCCTTATATCTTTATCTCGGGTTGCGCACTCAGAGCTATCTTTCATCTAAAAGTATGTGGTTTATAGCATAATACGCGCCAGGAGTTTTAGTGACATTGCACGATAAATATCGCACGATCCATATCTTATGGATATGCCATGTGATGTAATGACACCAGAACTGCGGTTTCTGTGCAATTTTAAAGTCGATTTTGCTTGTTCTGAAGCTGAGACTGGCCGGTTATGTAGTTATATCTTCACGGATGGATCCAAAACCGAAAATGAGTCTGGAGTCTCTGAAGTCTTGGTGGAATGCGCCAACATCAGACTTACCCACATATGGACATGCGGCGATAATCGGAGAAACACAGCAACTGAAGAGATGCAACCCTGAAATTCTAACCAAGACTTTAGATTACATGACTCTTCACTTGACTTCAAACTAAATGTATCAGTTCTATTTCCCAGTATGGAAGACTGGCTATCAAAAAAGGTGATCAGAGACCAAGAAATAGTACTCTTCATCGACCGACTCGACGGCTAAAAAATGGACATAGGTACTGGAACAGGGGTCTACTTAGATGCACTAAATAAAGGGGAACCTTTCAGAATACTAGATTCAAGCAGTGTCCTTCAGGTTTAATTATTGGGGATTGAAAAGGCTGAAATATTCATAAAAGGAAGCGACCTCCCGCCATTTTGGTGAATGAATCAATAGGATCAAATACAATACAATCAAAGGCAGTTCAAAAATGTCGCAATGCACTAAATGCCATAAGGCACCACCAGGTTAGACTGTGCATAGTAATATCGAAGGACATAGTAATATCGAAGGAGCAGACGAACTTGCTAGAGCTGGATCGGCTATGAGCAATAGTGATGCTGACTTCTCCATAATGCTACCGATTAAAACACTGTTTAACATAATCGACCATATAACCTAAAAAGAGACCAACGCCGTGTGGCTGTGTTACATGTCGTTCTTTGTGGCCGAAATTTGATCTTAATAGGAAAAAGACGTTGTTACATCTGGATAAATCCTCCATATGCTTAATCACTAGGGCAACCAAAAGCATGCACAAGCATATTTTTTTTAGCAATGTTATTGAGACGTAACTTAGCTAATTATCCGTTTCATGAGAAACTAAGTCATTTCAGCACCATTTGTTAGGGCATATTTTGGCATATTTCAATATAAATGCATATATTCGCATATTTTGTAAAATTCATATATCAATCATATAATAATTGTTTGTACTTTATTGAGCGCATTTGAGCAAATGAGTCCAGTAGCCAATTTTAAATCCAAGTCATAAACAAAAATACCCCGCAAACACGAAGTGAACCCATTTGTTTTCAGAGCATACCAAAAGGATTTTACTCAGCATGTATAAAAAAAAGCTGCTTGCTACCTACAAACATATGTATGTACAGTACATCCGCAATACGCAAATGCGACTCAATAAAAAACCATTAGTGCCACCGAGGCGACGCGCCGGCGCGTGCTATAATTGTTCTCTGCTACGAGTACCTACTATTTCTTTAACCCTTGCAGGTCTATAGGAAATACAGTGCATTCTCGATTTTTGCAACTAATGAAATCAGACGTTGTTGTTGTTGCAAATATCGAAAAGTTGCACAAATCGAACAGAAAATTAAAACAATTTAAAAAGGCCTACACGCTATTATCTAAATTATCAAAATAAAATTGGCCTGTTCACTTAAGTTTTTTATTTTAATGAACAAACGTCATGTATTTACATATATACAGCCTACGTTTGGAAAAGTAGAAATGTTGGTTTGCGATTGTTTTGCAGAAGATCGCTTCGCAACAGCATATCGCACATTTTTTGGAGTTGAATCATTTCTTCGATTTTGAGGTAATTTTATTTTGCCCACTGCAAGCATGTGGTGGATCATTTTATTGTGACTTAGGTTAGGCGCGCACATGCGATCTTGTGTCGCTGCGATTAAACAATCGTGATCGCAACCAAATATGACCATCCACACACTCGCGGTTTTCTGTCGCACAATTATTCAGTCGCAGAAAAATATAACACACAGCTTTCAATGTGAATGCACACATATGCGGCCAAATAATAGCAGCGATCATCAAACAGTATTTTGTTGACGATGGTTTTGTCGCAAAATAAACTAAATCACATGGATATCCATTCAACAGACGCAAGTGCGCGAACATCCATGCTAATCCATATGACCCATTTTAATTTGCGGCCAAACAATCGCAAATAAAATAGAGCTTGTCCCATTTTTTTAATCGTTGCGATTATTAAATCGCATATGTGTGCACTCACATTGAAAATTGAGTGTCTCATATTTTGCGACTAAATAATCATGCGACAGAAACCACAAGTGCGTGCATGCCAATATCTTGTTGCGACTACGATTTTATAATTGTAACGATTAAATCCCAAGTGTGTGGAGACACTTGCCTGTACGTATGATTCATTTTAGCTTGCGACAATCGCATTGCACGAAAAATGGGACAAATCGCAGACTTTTAAACGCTGCGATTGATAGATATCATGTGCGCGCACTTACATTGAAAGTTGTATGTTGTATTTTTTGCGACTGAATAGTCGTGCGACGGAAATCGCATATGCGCGCCTGGCCTAATAATTTAACTTTGCGTTGCGTATCAATAATAGGCCTGAATAATTATCCAGTCTTATTTTTACTTGGAAAGCTTTTCCGAAGTCTGTATAGATTTGAAAGAAAACGCGCATAATATCCATTTCCGCACTTTTAACAGAAACTTTTTCTTTTTCTCGGTCTTCTACGTTTTGCAGTTTCTTGGAAATCCATTCCGAGATGTCATCGCTGCCTTTCTGACAAAGTTCTATCCCAAATTAGAGTAAAGGAACACAGTCTTCTTCCTCCCAATGATCAGGAGTTCTTATAATTTTTTCGACACGTAGTTAAATATTACTACATTACGTCAAGACGATTTATGATGTCGGCAGAGGTTTGCTCTTGCCCGCAAAACTGCATAGTAAAACTTACACACACAAATTTTGTATGTTGCGAAAATCAAATCTCAAAGTTGCGAAAATCGAAATTTTTTTGGATTTGTTGCAAAAATCGAAAAAATGAAATCCAATTATGTCGGTTGCAAATATAGAGGTTTGCGGAAATCGAGGTTGCAAAAATCGAGAGTGTACTATATACTTTTTCCCAAGTGTGTTTTTCCCTTACTTTCCCAGAAAAATTAATGATGGCTAGTTTTTTTTAACGAAGACAAGTATATTTGAATAGACTTTTTTTTTTGGTCTATTTTACTTATTTAAATTTACAGTGAAGGAGGTCTTTCATCTATTCTTTGGTTCTTTTTGCTCACTTAATCCATTTATTGCTATAAAATGCATTTTCATAAGCATAGTTAAAAATTTATAGGACATATTTTAAGGGCATTAAAAACACTTTTTAGAGTATATTATAAGCGCTTAAAATTGATTTTTTAGGGCATATTTTTGGTTGCCCTATTTATCACCGTAATGATCACAGGACGCGGTAATATGATAAGCAAATGGCCGCCTGAGTCCAACGATATCTGTAGAAACTGCGGTGGAGATGAGGAAGAAAGCGAATCGATCCAACATCTGCTCTGCTACTGTCTTGCCCAAGGACGATGCCTCTGTACTTTAGGCCACGGAGTTTTGGCAGAAATACCTAGCAGAGCTCGGAAATTTAAAGATTTTTGACTCTTTTTTCATTTAACCATTATGAAATAAAAAATCTGTAGACTCCTATGATTTGATTAATGGTTCTTTTGTTCATGCTGGCTTATACTTGAACTTGCCATTAAAAGCTTTAAATTCTTAATCTCCATCTAGACGTTAATTTTATTTCTATGTTTTAATTTAATGGTGCATTCGCCTCTTATCCTTCTGATAATAGAATGCTCCTAACTGTTTTGTGTTAAGACTCTTAGACTTATATGAAATTATCCTGTATTATAAAACTTTTATGTACTGTTTTATCATGAAATAAAGTTTTCTTCTTATCTTCTTATCTTATCTATCTTCTAAGATTCACCAAGGGAACAAACTGGGTTACGATTTGGTAAACAAGAGGATTTACTACCAAACAAAGAGGGGATTCACAATGGACTTTTGGGTCTCTTGCTTGTATAATCAAACACCCTTCATTCCCTAGCCTTACCTACCACTCATAAGGTGAATTTGCATCTGTTTTCCAAGCTTTCCAAGTATTTGCGTATGCAGTGATAGTAAAGCTGCGTTTAAGGACTTGCTCAATCCTTTAAACAATTCTAAATGTATTCTGAACTATTAAAAATAGTTTTGGTCCCAGGACACAACGGAGTAACCGTAAATGGGATCTCTGACGAGCTTGCTAGAAAAGGCTGAGGTAGATTTTTTAAGGACCTGAACCCACGTTGGTTCTGCAAGCATCTACGGTATGTGTGTGATTTTGGGTCCCCAGTAAACACAATCGAAGTTGGGGCGGGGCAACACTCCTGGATAAAGGCAGGCCAAACTCATTGGCTTTCTTACGGGTCATTCCTTATTTGCTAAACACCTCAGCGTGATAGGTTTGCATGACAACCCTCTCTACGACTCTTCTGGTGAAGACGACCATATCGGGGAACATTTCCTGTGTGATACAGTCCTGCCTTTGCCCGGTTTAGATTGCAGGCTTTCCGTACCTACTATTAGCTCAAGTCCTTTCTTGCCTTTCTCCGAAAGGAATAAATTCAATGAATTAGTCGTCAAGTTTGAGTGGTATATTCATGAGAGCTTAACAAAAAAAAATCGTGTACTCCTACAGCAAGCGGTACGCAGGCTAATAAACCTTTGCCTAAACCCAAGCAAACCAAAAGCCATCGTTATCTATCGCAAAAGCATAGATCTGACTTCATTTCCCCAGCTGCAGTTAGGGCATTCGAACATCGAATATGTTGAGTGTTGAGTCTGTCCGAAATCTAGGTATTACTTTTAATAGAACATTGTCGTGGGATGTTCATATGACTTCAAAAATTGCTAAAGTTTATGGCTTGCTCCGTCTTCTTTGGGGTTCGCGTACCTATACACCAACAAAAATAAAAATGATCCTGGCAAGATATTGCCAATTCTACTAAACTGCTGCGAATTTTTCGGTAAATCTGACTACAGATCTAAAAGGAAACTAATTGTAGTCTCCAATAGCACTGTACGATACATATATAACCTCGGTAGATAAAATACGACCAGTGCCGGTTTTAGCACTACCAGTGCCCTGGGCGAGATTTCTACAGCGCCCCCTATCTGTTACCAAAAGCCATGTTTAAAAAGGAAAGAATAGAACAAGGGAAACAATAAAATAATAACCATTTATGTACCTAAAAATAAATAAAAGAATTTAAATTTTCTGACCTATAACTCCGAAGGCTATGTTTTCTTCGATTTCATTTTCGATTGACGATGTTGCCAATTTTGTCAATCTAGATTGAGATATTTCCGATCGCAGATCGGCTTATGAGTTCATCACACAACATACAACCATTTATAACTGATTTCGAGCTTATAGTCAATTTTAATTGGAGATCATCACTGAGTTTGTGAAGGTCTTGTTTTTTTTGGATTTTTTGTATATTATACAAAAAAAGTTATAAAAAAAAGTTTCACTCAGTGTCTAATAGACAGTTGAAAAATTTTACCTCAAATGTATTTTCTGGAGAAGCTATAGGCTCGTCGCGAGCATTTTTACCAGCTTGGAGTTCAACACATTGAATTCTCGTTGTGGTTTTAAATACAAGTTCAATTGCAAGTTCTTCAGCCAAATCCTTCGCTGTTAAATTGGCGCTTCTAAAGCCTGTCTTTTCATACTCTTCCAAGAAAGCGCTATATATCTCCGCATTTATCGAAATCTATGTCTATTGATGGACTGCTTTTATACTGCTTTTTCTTGCTTCCCAACATATTTCACTGCATTTTTAATAGCAGTATCCTAAGCGAATAGATATAATTTTCCATCGACGAACAGAAGCTGGAAACAATGTGAACAACCTCTGAAGTACCCCCAACAAAGTGGCAGACTAGCTGTGTTTCGCTTCGTCAAAAATAATACAAGTTTTTTTTTAATACAATGCTAAAGAGGGATAAATAATAAGTTTTTTCTATTGACGGGGATTTCCGGTAAAATGTACAGTTGAACCCGCGTTCTAGTCTGTCGCCAGATTTAGGGAATTTAAGACTCTTACAGGTTACTTGGCCGCTGCTAAGAATGTAACAATGTCACAATATGCATCTGAATCGGCCCCCTTCATGACTGGCGCCCTGGGCGGTCGCCCAACCGCGCCCTTCCCTTACGCCGCTACTGAATACGACCATTATTCGTCCTACGACAAAACAATTTTCGGGTGTTCCTTCGAAAATGTTCTGAAATCCTTTTTATTGACGTGCATTCACGACATTAATCAAACACAGCAACCAGACTACCTTTACAATAAGCTAAGGTTCCCATCGTCACAGCGATCATTTGCATTAATCCGGCCAAGGTACTGCTCCTTAGCATCAGACCACCAATTCCAAGTTCAAGCCACTCGTTTGTGGAACTCCCTTCCGATGTACCTAAGAGGAACGAGAAACGCAAAGCACTTCAAAAAACATCTTCTTACACATTTGGCCATTCATCACAATCAATCTTCGTTTTTAGTTTAAAGTTTTTTCTATTAACTAAATTTTTTCGCTGATAATTTTTCGATACCTTGTTCTTTTTTAATTGTAAGCAACTTAACCTACTTTAAACATTGTACAAACTTATGTGCAATGTGCAAATATATTACCTCTTAAATCTAATATATAAAAATCTCATGGCACGGTGTTTGTAATCAAACTCCTCCGAAACGGCTCGACCGATTTTTATGATTATTTTTTGTGTATATTTGGTAAGCATGAGAGTTCTTCGTTAAGTACATTTCGTTCCGCTAGGTGGCGCTGGAGTCATGTTATTAACAACTTCTATATTTATGGACCAAAAATGCTCATATTCAAAATATATGTTGGTTCAGTGCCAAAAGAGAAAATTATAAAATCTGGACCCGATAGGTGGGGCTGGAGTCAAGTTATTAGATCTACATTTATATACCATAAAAATGAATGTATGTATGTATATTTGCCTTTTATAGACTCGGAAACTACCCAACCGATTTTGATAAAATTTTTAGCGTACGATTTTCTTAATGTGGAAAACAACATAGCATGTCATACAAAATTTAATTTCAGGTGAAATGTGAATCATTTTGGTCAAATTATATAGACAGACAGACAGACAGATAGACAGATAGATAGATAGACAGGCAAATAGACAGACAGACAGGCAGACAGACAGACAGACAGATTGATAGACAGACAGACAGACAGACTGACAGACAGACAGACAGACAGACAGATAGACAGACAGACAGGCATATAGACAGATAGATAGACAGACAGACAGACAGATAGACAGACAGATATAAAGACAGACAGACAGACAGACAGACAGACAGATAGACAGATAGATAGACAGACAGGCAGACAGACAAACAGACAGACAAATAAACAGACAGACAGATAGACAGAAAAACAGGACATGACAGATAGATAGATAGATAGATAGATAGATAGATAGATAGATAGATAGATAGATAGATAGATAGATAGATAGATAGATAGATAGATAGATAGATAGATAGATAGATAGATAGATAGATAGATAGATAGATAGATAGATAGATAGATAGATAGATAGATAGATAGATAGATAGATAGATAGATAGATAGATAGATAGATAGATAGATAGATAGATAGATAGATAGATAGATAGATAGATAGATAGATAGATAGATAGATAGATAGATAGATAGATAGATAGATAGATAGATAGATAGATAGATAGATAGATAGATAGATAGATAGATAGATAGATAGATAGATAGATAGATAGATAGATAGATAGATAGATAGATAGATAGATAGATAGATAGATAGATAGATAGATAGATAGATAGATAGATAGATAGATAGATAGATAGATAGATAGATAGATAGATAGATAGATAGATAGATAGATAGATAGATAGATAGATAGATAGATAGATAGATAGATAGATAGATAGATAGATAGATAGATAGATAGATAGATAGATAGATAGATAGATAGATAGATAGATAGATAGATAGATAGATAGATAGATAGATAGATAGATAGATAGATAGATAGATAGATAGATAGATAGATAGATAGATAGATAGATAGATAGATAGATAGATAGATAGATAGATAGATAGATAGATAGATAGATAGATAGATAGATAGATAGATAGATAGATAGATAGATAGATAGATAGATAGATAGATAGATAGATAGATAGATAGATAGATAGATAGATAGATAGATAGATAGATAGATAGATAGATAGATAGATAGATAGATAGATAGATAGATAGATAGATAGATAGATAGATAGATAGATAGATAGATAGATAGATAGATAGATAGATAGATAGATAGATAGATAGATAGATAGATAGATAGATAGATAGATAGATAGATAGATAGATAGATAGATAGATAGATAGATAGATAGATAGATAGATAGATAGATAGATAGATAGATAGATAGATAGATAGATAGATAGATAGATAGATAGATAGATAGATAGATAGATAGATAGATAGATAGATAGATAGATAGATAGATAGATAGATAGATAGATAGATAGATAGATAGATAGATAGATAGATAGATAGATAGATAGATAGATAGATAGATAGATAGATAGATAGATAGATAGATAGATAGATAGATAGATAGATAGATAGATAGATAGATAGATAGATAGATAGATAGATAGATAGATAGATAGATAGATAGATAGATAGATAGATAGATAGATAGATAGATAGATAGATAGATAGATAGATAGATAGATAGATAGATAGATAGATAGATAGATAGATAGATAGATAGATAGATAGATAGATAGATAGATAGATAGATAGATAGATAGATAGATAGATAGATAGATAGATAGATAGATAGATAGATAGATAGATAGATAGATAGATAGATAGATAGATAGATAGATAGATAGATAGATAGATAGATAGTTAGATAGATAGATAGATAGATAGATAGATAGATAGATAGATAGATAGATAGATAGTTAGATAGATAGATAGATAGATAGATAGATAGATAGATAGATAGATAGATAGATAGATAGATAGACAGACAGATAGAGACAAAAATGGAAATCGAAGTTGAAAATAGAGCAGCAGTGATTGCTTCCTACTATGTATTTCCTTGCTATCATACCCAAATAACTATGTGCACGTGCTATTTTGAAAAGATAGGCGGAGCGAAGCACACCGGGTTACAGCTAGTAAAAAAATAAATAAAATATTTTTGATTCCAATCTTTGTATCAAAAGCTTGGATTCCTTTTGCTTTGTTTTTAAGGATTTGAAATGCGATTCTCTCCACATACGAACATACGTTGTCTCTTTTAACTTTAAGGGATATCACATGTTTTTCTTTTACTTAAGTGTTAAAGGACTTAAACAAGACTCCATCGACTGTAAAGTTGAGTTTGCTTTGCACTGCCCACCTCTTCCGTGGTGTCCTTCTAACACCCGTCGACACATTACCCCTACAAAAGTCTCAAAGTGGAAACTTTAATCCAGCAAAAGTTACTTAAATGACGACATTGGTTGTGAGTTGTGATAATAACGCCACTAACCATCTTCTTTCAAACATAATCCGATTAATGGACACAAGGTCAACTCAACAAGGATACTTGTACGAGTACGTTTTCTACTTTTTGTTTGTTTAAATTATTGCAGCACTTAAAAGTGTCCTTAGAGTAACTGAACTTTTATTCAAGTGCAAGAAGAAGAAGAAGAAGAAAAGCAAGGACGAGAAGAAAAACCATTTCTTTCTTTTTCGCATTCTATACCCCGTTTGTTTGTTTCCTTCATTTTCATTTGCTTTGAGGTTACCCCAAAAAAAGGATTTCCTCTCAACGAACAATGAAAATTAAATTAAGTCAAAGTTTTACCTTCACCACTGTCTCTGCGATGATATCCTTTCAAGTTTTGTTGTGGTATTTTTAGCTACTCTAGAGCTTTAAGTTAATGGTATCCTTTCGTCTTTGACCAATCGTCTGTATAAATTTAATTCATGTCCTGGGCGTAGGAGATAAAACCCACAAAATAAATTACATGTTAAACAGAATTCACCCGATCCTTTCAAGTTATCCTTTCTGGCATTTTTTTTTTCTATTTCTATTTCTAAATATTTCCTTCGACAGAGCATATAAATCACATCCTGTTGTTGTCGAATGGAGAGGGGGAGCCACCGTTTGCGGCTTACGAATATCGTAAGTGAAATCGAATCTGAAAATGAAGGAACAACAATGGGAAACAGAAATAGAAGGATCAGAGGAGCACAAAGGC
This sequence comes from Brachyopa scutellaris, assembly GCA_949775065.1. Classification (NCBI taxonomy): domain Eukaryota; kingdom Metazoa; phylum Arthropoda; class Insecta; order Diptera; family Syrphidae; genus Brachyopa; species Brachyopa scutellaris. The sequence continues at coordinate 17,287,618 of OX459114.1, forward strand.
ACAGGAGCTCCTGTTTACAAGGTGTTCTTATCATTTCGGTTTTGCGTGTTTTCAGTCGTGTCATTGTGCACAGGAAAACGCGTGTTGTGGGTGTGATAAGGAGATGTCAGAGTTTTCTTTCAATTTAACCTCATACCATGAATATATTTATGATATGACAATGCACAGGCGAACACGTGCCGTGTTAACGTGACTTGAATCGGTGTTTTGTTTTGCCAAAGTTTGAGGACACACTTCATTGAGATAAATGGATTCTTAACGGTAGACGTACGTACAGTAATAATATTTTTCACCCGCTTATGCTGCTGTTGTACCTGTGTATGTGAAAATTGGTGGCGATGATAGTCCAATTCAGGATTGCTCATTGCTCCCACTTTGTACCTACATTTGCTGCAACACGCGACAAAGCAATAATGTCAGATAGCCAAGCAGCTATTAAGGCAAGCGGAGCTCAGATCATCAAATCAGAAAATGCCTAGATAGATTTAATAGACTGGACGAACGAAACATTGTCACCATCTACTGGGAACCAGGATCCGTGCAGATAGAAGGTAACGAAGAGGCGGATAACCTTGCCAGGAAAGGGGTTGCTTTCGTGGGTCCTGAATCCTTCTGTAGCATAGGGACACACAACATAAAAGAGCAGCTCCGATCACTGGAGAGGATAAAAAGGAAGGAAGACCTGGATAAAAATTCAGGGTTTAAGAGAGGCGAAGAAACTTTTGGGCAGTTACAACCTGAAGAGATTCAAAGCTTACATTAGCCTTGTCACACACAAACTCCGCACCCTGACTGCGTTCTTTACGAGACATCTGAGGAAGCTAAGAAGATAAAGACTCATGCAGATTTTGCAATTGCTTTTGTTAAACTCCTTCTATGGATGAGTCTATAATAATTGATCCTTTATATCGGACTTAGACAGACAGATTTCTCCGTCTAATTAGAGCAACAATGCGATTAGTACAGATAAATCTCCACCACACCGAAGCGGCCTCCGCTATCCTTCTTCTTCGCCTTCAACAATTGGAAGAAGACTTCGTCTTGATCTAAGAGGCTTCGATTAGTAGTAACATGATACTTAGATTCAAGACTACCAATTATATTCTTTATCACCAGAGAAACTAAGTTAAGCCAAGAGCCTGCATCCTGGCAAAAAGTAGTCTCAGTATCTTCATACTCTCTAATTATAGCGATTGAGATAGAGTTGTAGTAAAACTGGAGACTGGCAAACATGATCACTGCTTGGTCTCGGCTTAACCGGACCATGATTCACTTGGCCGTTGGCCCACTTCTTTCAGACAACTCGAAGAGTGCAATCATCACTCTATATGCGGCAGCTTTGACACCGACGACAGAGGTGAATTACCTTTTGACTTTTTTAGAATCAGAAAAACAACAAGAGTTGAGAACCTGCTTTTATTACCTTTTCGGATTTTCAGAATTACCGAAAAACTGACTGACTAACCGAAAAAAAAGTAGATGAGATGAAAGCTGGTATAAAGCTAATGCTAAAAACGAAAATCTTGCAGTTCGTGGTCGCGGCTTTAGTGAGTCATATTATGTTGAAAATGTATGTTTTTCCAAAATTGAGATAATTGATATAACCAGTCAATACTAGTTTTATTGTATAGAGTACTTTTATCTCATCTCAAAAATGTAGGTCCAAGACGTTTCAAGCATGGCAAGACTTATGCCAGACTGATTCAAAATTCAAAAAAATCAGTTTTCGAGATAATTGTTATAACCGGAATTGGTATATGCCGCAACACTGGTCATACTTCCCTGATTACAGATCTGTGGGTCCAAGACCATTTGAACGTGGCTATTGCCCTGCCAGACAGTTTTAAAAATCTAAAAATACGTTTCCGAAAAAATTATTGTACCCATTAAAATACGTCTAAATATTAAAAATAAATATCTCTTAGGTCACAAATATATGTACATATGTATATGTGTATATATATTGTACATATGTATGTATAAATATGGCTTAGGACCATAAATTTTAAGTCTCAGATAATTTATACATTCACAAAATAAATCTGCTAATACAAATTCTTTACACTAGGAATTTTGAAAAAGAGTTCATATAAAACGGAAAAAAATATCTCTACATCTACATAACCCAACAAAGTATATTGCAACATATAGGCTAAAGTTTTAATATGAACTCTTTTTCGAAAACATGCATTTTCAACATAATATTACTCACTAAAGCCGCGACCACGAACTGCAAGATTTTCGTTTATAGCATTAGCTTTACACCAGCTTTCATCTCATCTACTTTTTTTTCGGTGTGAAATACACACACGAAATTTGCTGTGGGCTCTTGGTCTATATTGGATGAACTGAAAGTTGACAACCACTCTTGATTAGAAACCTCAATACCTATTCTATAAGGGTTGCCAGTTCTCCCGATATTCCGGGAGTCTCCAGTTTTTTTTCACTAATCTCCCGGTATACAGTTACTTTTACGAATCTCCCAAATTTTTTCATTTCCTTAGATTTTCACTTTAATTTTTAATCATTGTTCGATTAAAAAGCTGAAAATCAAATTTTCGAAAGAGTGCACCGCCTTATTAATTTAAATGAGTGATTTGGTATCACTTTTTATGCTTTCGTATAAAAAGACAATAATATGACATTGACGTTTCCCCAAATCAAATTCATTTGTTTGTGCAACGGAGAATGGCGGCTTTTTTATCGGGTCTGTTCGCGCTAGAATGACGAACGAAAAAAGAAAGAAAAATACAACTGTTCTCGTTGATGTTCACTCACAGACTGACGACGTGAATGCTTTATTGGCTGCAACATTCCGCCCACCTTGGAACGGATTGCAAAATTTGTTCAAACATATAATTTATACATAAGTGTTGATAGATTTAAGTAAGAAGATTAAGTTATGATTAAGAATTAATTATGAATCGAATTGACAAAATGAGAATAGAAAATGAATTAGGAACATGAAATGCGAAATTAATTTTAGATATTAAATTACAAATCCAATTGAAAAAATGAGATTGGGAAATGAAATAACATGAAACAAGAAATGAAATTAGATATTGAAATACAAAATGAAATCAGTTAGTTTCTTCTTCATGTGATAAAAGAGGCGATATCTTGACAATGGGACGGGTCAGCGACCCCTCCGCAGTTTTAAGTGTGACGACTCGTACGTTCCCATCTGATCCAGAATGAACTTCGGTGACCCTTGCTAATTTCCACTTAGAAGGCGGTAGTTTTTCATCGCGAATGACCACAAGGTCACCCACTTTGGTGTTAGAGTTTCTGCGAGTCCACCTTGTTCGCTGTTGTAGTTGTAGTACGTGTGTATGTCTGCGGCACTTTACACAGGATCTGTAGATTTTTCGAAGAAGTTTGCGAGCAGAAAGGACCCAAAAGCGGTTTTGAAGCATGGCTTGCATAGCTTGTGGCCCTGCGTGTAGAGTTATGCGGTGAATATTTTCACAGATAAGGGTAGTGAGTCTTGCGGTTGCTGGTAGCAGTATAGGATGTTTTTGTCCAGTTGTAAAGAGGTGTTGCATAGTCGTCCGCCAACTCTCAGTAGACCTTTATCATCCAAGAAATGATGTAACTTTAAAAGCTTGCTGTGACGGCTTACAGGTTTGTTGGACAAAAGGCGTTGAATGTCATCGGCGAAGAAATGTGACTGGGTGATTTTTATCCAAATGGAGAATGCTTCGTCTAACTCTGAGGGTTGAAGATGACGCTGATGATGATGGACTCGATTGGGTGTTATATGCGGGTATTGTTGATTAGCTATTGAACTTCGAAGATTGCGTATGAACCTCAGAATGTATGCAGTTACACGCTTTAATTTGGTTAACGATGAGTAATTGTCGATGAGTCCCCAAATAAGCGTTGTTGTGGTATTGTTAGTCAGATTGCATTCTGACCGTAGGTCGAGATTTGTTACGGAGAGCTGTTGAACTGGCCATGATGATTCGTCTTTATTGATCCATGTTGGACCATCCCACCAGAGCGAATGTTTTGCTAGGGTTTGCGGGGAAACACCTCGCGTAGCACAGTCAGCGGGGTTGTGTAAGGATGGGACGTGCAACCAATTCTCCGGAGGTAAAACGTTTTGAATAAGTGACACACGGTTCGCTACAAATGTTGTCCACTTGCCTGGCTGTTGACGAATCCACGCGAGCGCTACAGTTGAATCAGTCCATCCAAAAATATTGCGAATCGGATAATTAATTGATGATTTGACGTGCGTTATTAACTGTGCTAGCAAGGCGGCTCCGCACAGCTCCAAGCGGGGTAAAGACAACGTTGTTTGCTTTAATGGAGCGACTCTTGTTTTCGCGGTGAGAAGACGTGTAGAGATATGGCCATCAGAAGTAACAGTGCGGATGTACACAACGGCGGCGTATGCGGTTTGGGAAGCATCTGCGAACCCATGTATATCGGATATAGTATTCGGTGTTCCAATACCAACCCACCTAGGCAATTTAATTGCTGCGAGGCAGGTGATATAGTTCCGATAATGTAGCCACTGCCGTTTAATGCCGTCTGGTACTGCTTCATCCCAGTCGACTTTGGGACTCCAAAGCCGTTGGAAAAGCATCTTAGGAATGATAGTGCATGGAGCCAAAAGACCCAGCGGATCGAAAAGCTTGGAGGTCTCTGAAAGTAACAAGCGTTTAGTTAAGTTTGCTATATCTATTTTAGAAACCTGAACGGTGAATGTCAAAGTGTCAGCAAGCGGTTCCCATTGTAGCCCCAGAGTTCGGACACTATCCTCATCGGAGAGATCTAGACGGTGGGTAGTTTCTCGTTCGTGTGCAGGAATGGCACTGATGACGAGCGATGAGTTTGAGGCCCATTTTCTGAGATGAAAACCACCTCGGCTCAGAATAGATGACACTTGATGCTGTACGCGTTGAAGTTCTGTCTCGTCACAGCCACCGGTTAGTAGGTCATCCATGTAAAAATCGTTGAGGATGACGTGCTTTGCAGCGGGATGATCTTGACCTTCGTCTATAGCAGTTTGTTGAAGCGATTTGACTGCTAAGTGAGAAGCCGAGGCTACCCCGTAGGTGACGGTTAGCAACCTATAGTCCTTGATGTCCTCTGATGGGTTATCGCGCCATACAATGCGTTGGTAATTGATGTGCTCTTCGTCGATTCGTACCTGACGGTACATCTTGGCCACGTCTGCGCTCATTGCAAAACGATGAGAGCGGAGTCGGAGAAGTGTCGTGAATAGATCTGCTTGAAGTTGCGGGCCGACCATTTGCGAATCGTTGAGTGAAAAACCAGAAGTAGTGCGGCATGAGGCGTTGAAAACTACTCTTAGTTTGGTCGTAGTGCTAGTGTTTTTGATGACAGATCGATGCGGCATATAATAGTGGTGGCCTGGCACTGGCGGTTGAGTGACTTCTTCCATATGGCCGAGGTCGATGAACTCATGAATGAAGTTTTTATATTGAATGCGAAGATCTTCATCCTTCGCGAACTGCTTCTCCATTCGAAATAATGCACGAATTGCAGCTTGACGTGAGTTTCCCAGAGGACAGTTGGGCTTAAATGGGAGTTTGGCCACGTATCGTCCATCACTATTTCGGTAATGCGTGTCGGCGAAGAAACGTTCACAAAGCTGCTCTTCGATGGATAGGTGTTTAATTTCAGGTAGAGCTTCGATGTGCCAGAACTTGGAAACAGCTTTCGTAAGTGAAGAATCTGTGAACATACACATTGCGTTGGTGGTGTTGCTTGGGGGTTCGCAATTGACAACTTTTCCAAATAGAACCCACCCAAGCGTGGATTGCTGTGCCATTGGAGTTCCGATGGGACCCTTGATTAACCCAGCACGGAAAAATTGTCCCAGTTCATCTGATCCTACCAGAATGTCGATGGCAGCTGGTGTATGAAAGTTAGGATCAGCTAACTTGATTTTGCTGATGTGTGACCAATCTGTTTTACGTAGCTGAACAGGGGGTAAACTACTGGTTATTTTAGGAATTACCTGTGCGCGTATTGTTGTTGTGAAACTGGTGTCAGATGGCGAGATGGTGAGTTTGACTTCCCCTTTTGAATGTCCAGCTGCGGTTGCACCGATTCCCTCAATTGATATAGATGCTGGTCTTCTCTTCAGCTTCAGTCTCTGAGCGCAGCTTTCACTAATTAATGTTAGATGAGATCCATTGTCAATGAGAAGTCTAGCTGGCTGGTATCTTGCGGACTGGTCTAGAACTTGAACGGACGCTGTGCCTAGGAGAACCACGTGGTCGTCATGTGTAAAGTACGATGGCATTAAGTTGTTGTTTGTAGTTGCGGTCAGAGGTGTTGGTACTTCACGATGCGGATGCAGTAATGTGTGATGACGAACTTGACAAGTGCGACATCCATTTGAACTTCGGCATTTATCGTTGTTGTGACCAGCTCCAAGACAATTGACGCAAAGCTTTTTCTCGTTGACAGCTGCTGCTCGTAGTGTAGATTCTAGTGCACGAAATTTATCACAACTGTAGATTCTGTGGTTTCCGGAACAATAAGCGCATGTACTTTGTTGAGATGTTGACGTGGAACATGCATTAATTTGTTCAGCAGCGGTTGTAATGTGCATTGAACCTGCAACTGATTTAGTCTTACCTTTGGTCTGATGACTGGACTGTGCTTTGTAAGTAGAAGTAGAGGATTTTTGGTGCGAATCAATTGCTTCCAAAGAATGGCATCTAGATTCCACAAATGAGATGAGCGTGTTAAACGTAGGTATAATGTCATCCTTTTGTGATAGTTCCCACTGTCTATGAGTTTCAGCATCTAATTTGCTTATCGTCAGATGGACTAGCCAATCGTCCCAGTTTGTAACGGGTCTGCCAAGCGCCTTGAGACTTTGGTAATGCTCTTGAGTGGCATCGATGAGTGATTTTAGAGCAATTGCCGACTCGGTGTTGACCTTTTTTATTGCAAAAAGTGCGCGGAAATGAGCGTCGATTATTACACGTTCAACGTTGTAGCGTTTTACCAAGAGTTTCCAAGCTTCGGCGTAGTTGTCGTCTGTAATTGGAAACCCTTTGATAACCTGTAAGGCCTCTCCTTGTAAGCTACAGCGCAGGTAATGTAGCTTTTGTGACCCAGAAAGTGAAGATTCATTGTGGACGAATGAAGTGAATGCGTCGCTGAAGGGTCTCCACTCTTTGGGGTCACCAGCGAAGTGCGGGAGGTCCATGCGGGGGAGTTTTACATCTGCACGTGTTGTTGTCGGTTTGCTTGGAGCTGGTTGTAACTTCTTTATGGCGCGAGTTAAATTAGCGAATGATTGACGATACCACTGTTCACCTTGGTCTCTCTCTGCTTCTTGTTCCTGCAAAGTCTCTTCGCCACAAGCAAGTTCCACAGCATCTTGAGCTTGTGAAAAGTTTTTCCAATGCTCAGATAAAAGCAAGAGAAAGGATTCCAAATCAGCTTCATCATATGATTCAGCTTTTTTGCTTGCAGCTAAACACCGTTTAATTGCACTTCGATATGCATCGCGTTTTATCAAACTCATGACTGTACGCGGTAGTTTTTTGATAGAGAATCGCACGACAAGCAAATTGAACCGTTTGTCAACGACTGCGAGCAGTGAACAGTTAGTTATGCGTTTGAAGGCCAAAGCGAGTGTGAAGAAAGAATGCGAAAAATGTATGTGCGCGGGATAGCGGGAATAATTTCACGATGCGAAATGCGAATATAAATGAATTTTATATTATGAAAGATGCGGGTTGATTGCGGTGTGAGCTAAATATGTATTATGCTGGTTAATAAATGATTTTATTTTATATTTGGCGTAGAAGGACCATTTTGTTCGCGCTAGAATGACGAACGAAAAAAGAAAGAAAAATACAACTGTTCTCGTTGATGTTCACTCACAGACTGACGACGTGAATGCTTTATTGGCTGCAACAGGGTCTATAACTTAATTCGTGCGGTTTTTTTTTCAAAATTTGAACGTTTATTTAAGAAAAACATGTACAATAGTATTATTCAAAGTATTGACCATCTGAAGCTATGACTTTTTCCCATCTTTCTGGCAATTTGTGGATCCCATCCCAAAAGAACTGCGCCGGCTTGGCAGCCAAGAATGAATCAAGCCAATTTTTGATATTCAGTGAGGGCGTTCTGCATCGATAGGAACAAATGGTAGTCAGAAGGGGCAAGGTCTGGGCTCTAAGGCGGGTGGGGTACAACTTCCCATCCACTGTTTTTCAAATACAGTGGTGGTCCAATATAACGAATGATAAAATGTCCAGTTGCATTCGCTATATCGAAAAATTCGTAATATCGAACACATTTTCCTTGTACGAAACATTAAATAAATGTACAAATACTGTTTCTAATTCATAACACTTTATTTAATTTATTCATAAAGTCAACAAACAAGTTAAAAAGTAGAAAAAGAAGTAAAAGAAACTAGAACAAAATTAATTTATTTCCTTTTCTTTTCCAAAAAGCAATCGCCAATAAGGACATGCTTTTGCAAACGTTCAATGCAGAAATTTGTAGCTATTTCCCGTAGACTTATTAGAACAACGTGGAAGTTTTGAAAAACAGTGAACAAGTTTTGCAGAACTTCCAATGTTGTTCTATTTGGCTCAGTTAATATACTCTCAACTGCCTCGAATGGGCTGACAAGCTTATCTTCTTCAAGAAACATTTCAGTATTGTTCCAAGATTCCAAATCCTCCGCTAAGCTTAACTAAGCGAATGGTTGGATCAAGGAGCTTACCTTCGGCTTCAGTTGCATGTAAAGGGTGATTTTTTAGCTGGTTTGGTTTTGGCAACACTGGTTTTGACAGCTGACGTGTGTTTAGTACCTTGTGTCACTGTCAAACAGCTTCAGTTTGGTCTGCAATTTAACCATGGATCGTCTTACAAATGAACAACGCTTGCAAATTATTGAATTTTACTATCAAAATTCGTGCTCGGTTCGAAATGTTCATCGCGCGCTGCTTCCATTTTATGATCGGCATTCTCGACCTTCTGAGCAGTCTATTCGGAAGATTGTGACCAAATTTCGCACCAAATTTACTTTGTTGGACATTAAACCACCAACACGTTTACGTACTGTGCGTAGTGAAGAAAATATTGCGGCCGTATCAGCTAGTGTGACAGAAGACCGCGAAATGTCGATTCGGCGAATGGTGAACGCTACCGAGCGATGATAACAAACTTTTTTTTGCCCGAAATGGAAGTTCTTGACTTGCATGATATGTGGTTTCAACAAGACGGTGCCACATGCCACACAGCACGCGAAACAATGGCGCAATTGCGAGGCGAGTTTGGTGAACAGTTAATTTCACGTTTCGGGCCGGTCAATTGGCCGCCTAGATCGTGCGATTTGACACCATTAGATTATTTTTTGTGGGGGTATGTCAAGGCTAATGTCTATAGGGACAAGCCCGCTTCGATTGACGCACTGGAAGCCAACATCCATGCATTCATTCGTGAGATACCGGCCGATATGTGTGAAAGAGTATGCCAAAATTGGACTCAGCGGATGGGCTACCTGAGACGCAGCCGCGGTCAACATTTGCATGAAATTATCTTTAAACATTAAATTGCAAGGTTCAAACTATCGATTCAAATAAATATTTCATTCATTTTTTCGAATTTTTTGTGTTTTTTTTTTAAAAAAAGTTCTCAACCTCTTAAAAAATCACCCTTTACAACACCCAAATGTTTCCATCGACCGTTTCCTAAACATTATTGTATTTCTTGGCAAATTTGTCTCCTTCTATTTTTTAAAGCATGTACACAGATATTTTAGCAACATTCGTTATATCGAATATAATTTTTTTGTTCGTTCGCTATATAGAGCCGATAATGCACTTGAAAAAAGTGTACGTTATATCGATCATTCGTTATATCGGCATTCGTTATACTGGACCACCACTGTAGTTCTAAACCGGAATAGCAACGTGGGGCCGAGCGTTGTCATGATGGAAAATTATTGCCTCGTGTCTGGTTGCATATTCCGGGCGTTTTTCGGCTACTGCTCTCTTCAAACGGATTAATTGTGTTCGGTAGCGTTGTCCATTGATGGTTTCACCCGGTTCTAGCAGCTCATAGTACAGCACACCCTTCTGATCCCCTTTTTTTGGCTGCCCAGGACGTTCATCGTCTTCCAAGCAAAAATCACTTTTAAATCGTGCAAACCACTTTTGGCACGTTCCAAACTTCCACCAAAATACGATGACGTTCGGGAGCAGTTTTCTTCATATTAAAGCAATGAAGAAGAACTCCCCGCAAAAATACTTTTTCAGGTACAAAGTTCGACATATTTGAGTGAAAAAAAATTATTGCTGTTTACGCTTCGAATGAATGACATATACAACGCAGGTTCCAATGGAATAATACAAGTTACGCCATCTCTTAGCAAACCGCACGAATTAAGTTATAGTTTTTTTTTTTAACAAAATATGTAATGTTGGTAAGTGCTCTAGAACGATAATTAAATTCCAAAATACATAAAATATGTCTTTTCCATATACAGCAACGAATTTCATGACGTCACAAGTAATAAACAACGCACAGCAGTCCGAGTCCGAGCCACTGGCACCGCAGACAAAAAAAAAGAAGTACGAAAGTACATTCAATTTGGAATGATTTTCCAAATCTGAATTCAAAAACTGGGTCTCTCGCAAGGATGAATACACAGCTCGATGCTTCGTGTGTGATAAAAATATTTCCATCAAATATGAAGGTGTTCTCGCATTAAAAAAGCCTATTCAGGGCAAAACTCACATTAAAAAACAGTTACTCCTAAATAAAAACAGCATTTGCGGCAACTACTCGAATAATGAACTTAGAAGAACTTGAAACACCAATTATCGAAGTATCGTCAATATTTCATGGCGTCGAACATAATCATAGCTTTCTAAGCATTGATTGTGGACTTAAACTAAATTCTACAATTTTCCCTGAGAAACATATTCGTTGTGGAAGAACAAAATCGGAACTAATCGTTAGAAATGTTTTATCATCATTGAGCATCAAAGCAGTCCTTAACGATCTGTTACAACGTAGTTGGGCAAAATGTAATCTGCCATATTGGTGTTTACCTAGGGATACGCTACTTGGCATGCTTGCGGTTAAAGCGCGGCTGAACTCGCCGGATATGGGAGGGTCCTTGTATCTTAGGTAAATACAAACATCGTAACAAAAAAAATTCATGCCAAGATTCTTAAGCACTGGGTGTCAACGGACAATAAAACAGGTGTAAAACGGACGGATATATTATTATACTCTCAATTGATTCACTGCTTCCTCTCAGGGTGACTGATGGACTGTCCCCTTGGATACACTTTACCCACCCATTCACCTATAGTGAATCACCGTGACAATTATAGGTATACCCGTATTTTAATAATTGTCCCTAAAGTACACTTGTGCAGAAGATTAGTGCAAGTGAGAAATGTTTGACCAATAATCAACCCCCATTAAAGGAAAATCTTAGCCTTTCATTATGTTATATAATTCAAACAGTTTTATTGGTGCAAGATAGTTTTAAGTTATTGTACGAATTCATTACGTATTTACTTCGGATATTCTGTGGTATGCATTTGGGTATGTAAGGGTATTTAAATTAGATGTGTGGGCGGGTGTTTCATATAGGTAAATATATAATATTATTGATAAGAAATTATTAATTCAATGTTAAGTAGGTGTAGGTATATGTATAGATATAGAGCAGTTAATTTAGTTGTAAGTAGACTTGTATGTTTAAATTTTAAAAATAGTTATAGTAATTATGCTTTAGTTAATTAAACTTCAAATAGGTAGGTATTAAATCTTTTTTTTTTTTTTCTCAATTAGTCTTAGGGACACTCTATGGTAGTGTCAGGAATTTGGTTTTGAAAATCAAATTTATATAGAAAATGTCACTTACATTTGTTTTAGAAGCTGGATGATGGTATTTCTCGTTCTGGATGTGCGCACAGCCTGGACGACGTATATGTGTAGGTATATTCCCTTGTAGGTTAAGATGCGGTTTTAGCTACGATTAGAGTTATTGGATATCACTGATATTACCACTTATACTCCCTTACAGGCACTACAACGCTACTTATGTGAATAAAATTTACCTCACTTTGTAAAAACACGCTTAGATCACAAGACAAACAAAAATCCACAAATTACTCTTCTTTAAATAATATGTCACTTTGCCTTAATTTTAATAATAATACTAATTAGAGCATCCACCACACTATACCCGAATTTTACTTGCAGCAAGGCAATCGTTCTAGGACGGATGATGAATCGTGCTGATAATCCGGCGATCTTGGTAAAACTGATTAGAAATATGCTGTGATTCTCTGCCCAACAGTTAGCAGCTTGTTAGCGTCGCCTTTTGCTACGGTATCCTTTACAGCGTAGGCAAATGTGTTGAGAGAGAAAAATGCGGTTCTTTTCGTTTTTTCTTTTTCTTCGCTTTGGCTGCACGCTGACGAATGATTCTCTGATATGCTTACATACAAAAACAAGTGTGACCTGGTAATGGTACGAATGTTAGCGGGTTGGTCAATGCACTTGTTATCCCGTTGATGCTTTTGATACGATAGCAATAAAACTCTTGTCAATCTCTTAAAATTTTTTTTTTTGTTAAGAGGAACGGAGTTGCCGTCGTGTGTTTTAACGACCCAACGAAATAAATCGGTGGCGGAGTGTGATAGCAATTGCTTATCAAAAGACTCCGCCAGGAGAATCAATGAGTTAATGGTGGCTGTGAAAGTTAAGGTAAGTAAGGGTGTATTAAAGATATGCAAATTTGTCACATTATCACACCGATTTTCTTTATTTGATGGAAATCGGATGGAAGTTTCAGTTTCGCTGGGTAGAATAAAGGTAATGCTTAATGGAAATACTCCAGAAAATTCACTACATATACTCCTTTGAGCTGCAGAGATTGTTCGTCATTATTGGAAACAATATTAATAGTTTAACTACCTTACCTTCGGATATTTATTTTTTTTTTCTCAAATAATGCAATTTTGTTTATTACTATATATATAGGAATAATAAATAAATACTTTTGCACTAGATTTTCTTAAAAAAAATTAAGCTAGGTTTTATTGAAGGAGGCCACGATCACTCGGCTTCACCGCCAAACTAGAAAAGAACGACTCGCCAAGAAGGTCGAGCTAGCGCAACCCACTTTTTGGTTCATCTACTTTACATCCTTTTCTTCCTTTCCTTTCCTTTATTTCCTTTTTAGGGAATTTTTATTTTTATTGGTTCGGGTGTGTTCAGAATGTTGGGAACGTGTCGGTAAGGTGGATTTCTCTGCATGCAGGTGGTGTACCTACTTTGAGACATTCGTAACAGATCTTGGTGTCAGTGAAGGAAGAGAAATTCCATTTTCTTTAGCAATAGATGCGTCTAACAAACGCGATATTAAATTATTTCCTATTGTTTGCAATGTTTCAGTATAAAATCAGGTATGTGCATAAAAGTATTAGATCTGGGATTTCACCTACCTACAAATTTGTATTTACAATTGTTTTTTAACAAAATTTGTGAAATATTTGATTAATATCGTTTCATCAAACATTTGCATCGTGCTAAACAGAACGAAAATTACAAATTTGTAGTTTTTATTTACAAGTACGAAATTGTGGTTGTAATTTGTAGTCACTGTACGAAGATTCGAATGGGGAGTCTTTAAGTGTTTTTAAAAAGTTGACGGAATAATGGCTTGAAAATTGATAACTCTGTATATTTTGCGGCAAATAATGCATCGGTAAATTATGGCATCAATAAATCAATATTTAAACATTTGACGAAAGAAAATGGAAATATTATTAAAGCAAACTGCAATTGTCACATGATCCGTAATGCGGAAAGAAATTAGTGTGCTGGTACTCGAACCTAATCTTACCCTTGCGTTGTTAAGCAGAATATGGAGGTCTGCAGCCGAATGAAAGTCACAGCCTTTGAATGCCACAAATACCCATCTTTAATACATTTGTATCTCATGCACTTTGGGCTATTTTGTTGAACGTAATGGCAAGCTTTGTTAAAACCACGATTATACGCAACCGTCCTTCGTTTGACTTAAAGATTCACTTCACTTTATGGATGGATATGAAAGACCGTGACAAGTAGCAAACGTATCGGCAAATCTTGAAGAGAAGAAAATCTACGGCAGCCGTCATCGAAGGTACCTCAAACTTGCCTGGGTGGTGAAGATCTATTTAGTTTGAGTTTGAGAATGTGCAGGATGACGTTTCCCTTGCCAGAGTGCTTCAAGCATCGATTCAGTATTTTCTTTCTTTCTCTTTTTGTATGCACAATTTTCCTTCTCTCGATATTTCTAACATATTGTCACTATCTTGCATGCTTCTAGTTTCGGCGCTCTTTAGTATGCCGTAAGTATCCGTTTGCTCATTTTTTTTTCAGCTCACTTTTCAGGGTTGTTTAAGTAGCCTCATATAGTCCGCCTGTAAGCATCTTAGTTCTTATTACCTTTTTGAGTACAATTTCAACTGTCTTGAATGGCTTTACGTAGACAGTTCCTTGTTAGATAGTCAAGTTTTAATCGACCAGTAACCACTCAATTGTCAACTTTCATATAAAATGAAAATCAATGGTACATGGCTTTGCATCTAACAAGTGACCCCCTCCAAGCAACTCCTAATTGAGATATCTCTTTGTCAAAGCCATAGCATATCCTTGAATGGAGTGACATTCCTTTTTTTACTTGGCGTTCATCAATAACCCTTGACAACGATGACTGTTGTCATTTTCAACTCGCAAAAAAACACATACCCATGCCCCCCCCCTTCCTTTCCCTTTTGTGGAATCAATATTATGTTGCCTCATTGAAGCTCGGATGTTGTCGATTTTATCGCAAATCATTTCACTTTCAATAAATTTGTATCATTTTTTTTTTGCTTTAGAGAATTTATAAACTTTCTCGTCCACCCAACCTCATCGACATCGGCGTCTGTCTCAATCCAATCCCACCCAACCCCGGGGGGTTATGAGAATAATAATTTCACTGAAGGGCCTATTTTTCCGCACATTTTCACCAATGTTGAAATATACCCGGCCACCATTAATAAAACAGTTTATTTTGAGTGGATTTCAGAGCCCATTTAATGGATACTTAGAGATTATGATTCTCGTAGACGTAGACTGCCGCCAGAGAGTGGAAAGTGTAATTGTGCCTGTGTAGAGGGGGTGGTAATTCGTTACCATTTCAAATAAAATTCTATTCGAGAACCGTTTTTCTTTATTTGTTTTTTTTAACGGTTCAGAAATGATGCAATTGTAGCGTAACAGGAATTAGCTCATTCGAGTCATAAATTGCGATATTTTCGAGAGAACTTTGAATCATTTTAACTCTTAAATTTGGATCCAGAAAATGCCTTAAAATAAGTTTTTCGAAAATTATTTCAAAACCAACGTTTTCGACGTATTTTTTAACGTTTTCGAAGGGATTTCAAACTGTGACATTAAAAATAAAATACTTTATTCCCAGCATCAGTACTCAAATCCATTTGTCCTTTCAAAAATAGCTAAAAAAAAAACACACACACAAAAGAATGTTTCGAAAAAGCAAACATAGCAGAATGAGAAGAACTGTTAATGCCATCATAAAACCAAGCATATGTGTTGATTTTGGCTCACTGGGAGACACCTTGGAATGAGTCTAAAAGGCAATGCAAACACTGCCAGGAGATTCATCAAATAAAGGACAATGAACCACTCGAGGACAATGGCAAATGGACAGAGTAGGGTTTTTCACTTTAACAACGAGACGAAACGTGAACGAAATAATTTCCTAAAAACCTCTTATAACACACATACAGAGAGAGAGAGAGAGAGAGAGACACTCACACACAGGCAGCACCGATGGGGATGATAAATGGAAGCTCTATACCATGAATTCTGTTTACATTTGTTGTACTTGGAGACGTTTTTGTATTTTATCCTGAAATCGGTCGGATTATCTGATGACCGAAAATTGAAACCACATTTTGGTGTTTGTCGCTAAAATGTTTGTCATCGTTTTCCTCTTTGGGGCGGGGCAGAGAGGCTATTATCTGAAAATGGGTAAACAATTTGACTTTTAAAGGGAACGCTTTCTGTTGGCAATTGAGAGGATATAAGGAAGAGATTTTTGTTGAAGTGTTTATCTTTGTTAAGGCCGATTGGGGAGTATTTTGCAGGATCTTCCAATAGATATTTTGAATTGAAAATCCTTTGGTTTGTACTCGCGTCTCTGAGAAGATGTCCAACCTTTATAAATTAATAATTATGAAAGTAAATGACAGAAAGTGCTAAGCAAAGAGTGAGTGAATATCTAAAAGGATGGAGAGTTCTATCGTCTATCGCCACTGATGCTAGAAGGACTTCATTTCAATGTTTTCTCTAAAAACTGGGTAAAGGTACTCTATAAGAGTGAATCCATGTTGAATAAGAGCCACAGAGTCTACAGAGTGCACTTTGCTTGACTGCTTATTGTTTTGTTTGTTGTTTACAAAGTATCCTATTTGAATTGTTCTGTGCAGGAGATGATATGCATATCTAATGAATGTGAAGATATTCGCTATGAAATATCTCAGGACGAAAGAATCCATTCCACCTATGACGATGACCAGAACTCGCTACATAATTAGCATAAAAACTGAGAGACAATAGAGTTGAAAGAGGTGAAAATTATACCAAAACGTGATGAGTTTCCCATGCCGTTTACAGAAGCCGAGAGAATATTTGGCAGAACTTGTATCCAGTAAATAATTCCCAAGTTTAGTATACGAATACCATGTCAGAAGAACGCCTCATCTTTATGTGCAATCCACGAATCAACCCTTCAATTTTCATAAGAGCCTCTGCTTGAACAGGCCGATATCAGAACAAGTGATAATCAGAAGGAGCAATGTAGAGAATATGGCGCGGCGGGTGGGGTAATGCTTTCCATTTGAGCGTTTCCAGGTATGTTTTGACCGGTTTTGTGACATGGGGATGAGCATGGTCGTGCTGCAAAATCATTTTGTCGTATCTTTCGAAGTATTGCGCCCGTTTTACCTTCAATTCACAGCACAAGTGCATTAATTGTAGTCGGTAGCAATCTCCAGTAATGGTTTCATTCGGTTTAAGCAGCTCAAAGTCTGTAGACCACACCCTTCTTACTTACTTATGTAAACAGAGAAAGAAAATATCAGTACGTTTCTGGTACTATTGCTTTAGGAGTGAAATAATCCTTAAAGTGGTAGCTCGTGCATATGAGTGGTATGTTAGAGATTGTTGAGTTCAATATCGGCATGCAACAACGAAAGACGTATGTCCGAGTTGACTCGTAAAAAAGAATTGTTTCGCGTAGAATTATTTATACATATATATATTTTGGTTTATACTTACTTACTTACATAGGTAACGCTACAGTCCGGGGTGGACCAAGGCCTAAACCAACAACCTCTTCCAGCTAGCCCGGTCCTTAGCTAACCGCCTACAGTTGCGCACTTCAAGTTGGTGGAGGTCTTGTTCTACTTGTGCGCGCCACCTTAGGCGAGGTCGTCCTCTGCTGCGCTGACCAAGTCAGAGCGTTGATGTCCATACGCTCTACATGTCCTAGCCATCTTAAATGCCCAATGTGCAGTTTTTGACCAGCTCCTACAGTTCGTAGTTGAATCTTCTCCTCCAGAGCCCGTCAACGCAAACGGGCCCGAATATCAATTCAATACGAAGGATTTTTCTCTCGAAGTGACCAAGGATATCTTCATCCGCTTTCGATAAAGTCCATGCTTCAGATCCATATAGCAAGACTGGGATGATAAGATTCTTATATAGAGTCTCCTTAGTCTTCTTCTTAGCCCAAAGAAATAGCGGTTGGCAAGAGTAATCAAATAATCGAACAATTCTTTCAAGTATGATG
Source organism: Brachyopa scutellaris (assembly GCA_949775065.1). Classification (NCBI taxonomy): domain Eukaryota; kingdom Metazoa; phylum Arthropoda; class Insecta; order Diptera; family Syrphidae; genus Brachyopa; species Brachyopa scutellaris. The sequence goes on from OX459114.1 coordinate 17,305,511, forward strand.
TTGAAGAAGTCGCATGACAACGCGTTACTTTGTCTGAATCCTTTTGTAACATCGAAGGTCTCGGTGAGGTCATTACTAACCTTGATGGAGTAACGTGCTTTCTCCGTCATCATCCTGCACAGACGGATGAGTTTGGCAGGGATGTCGAAACTAGGCATGGCTTTATACAGTTCATCCCTCCATATGCTGTCATAGGCGGCTTTGAATTCGATGAACAGATGGTGGGTATCGATTTGGACTCCTTGGGGTTTTTCCAGCATCTGCCCAAGTGTGAAAATTGTATCCACGGTGGACTTTCCTGGCCTAAGACCGCACTGATAGGGGCCAATCAGGTTGTTGACGAAAAGCTTCAGGCGTTCACACAATATGGCAGATAGGATCTTGTAGGCGATGTTGAGGAGACTGATTCCTCTGTAATTGGAGCAGTTGAGGGGGTCTCCTTTCTTGTTTTTCCGCGTTAGCTAGTCTGCACTCTTCATCGAACCAGGGGTTTCGTGGTGGTGGTCGTGTAAAACCCAGCACATCATTTGCGGCACTTATGATGGCTTGCTGGTGAGAGATCAGGATATACGTTCTCTGAAGGTTTTGGCGGTGTTTTGCCATTGTAGCTTTTCGACATTATACTTTATCACAGTATTACGTTGTTGTGGCGTTGTAGATATCCGCATTCGTACCTTTGCTACAACAAGGTAGTGCTCTGAGCCAACGTTGGACGTCCGGAAGGTTCGGAAGTCCAGGATACTGGAGGCTTGTTTGGTGTCGATCGCAATGTGGTCGATTTGGTTGATGGTTAGTCGATCCGGAGACCGCCATGTCCCCTTATGGATATTGAGATGAGGAAACCGCATGCTGGCTATACTGACACTTCGTCCCCCAGCAAAGTTAATCAGCCTTAGTCCGTTTTCGGACGTGGTGTCGAGTAGGCTGTGCCTTTCAACCGTCCGACCAAAAATGCCCTCTCTTCCAATCTTGGCGTTAAAGTCGCTCAATACGATTTTAACGTCATGTGCATATTAGGCTAATGTTGGCGAATTTTGCCTTGACGCGGATCGTCATGAGATGCTCACTCACGTGCCGAAAGCTGAAGACTTTTTGCCTAAGTCTGCCGCGTATGACAAATTTGCATCCGAATAAGCGCTGTTTATTTTCTGTATAGCAATCACCGTAGTGGGCACCGTAGCGCAAGTGGTTAGTGCGTCGGACTACTGTGCAAGCGGTCTTGGGTTCGAATCCCGCCGCAAACACCTAAAAGTTTTTCACAGTGCCCACCTCTTTCGAATGTCTGACAAGCATCAAAGAGTATCATTTGTCACGATTGAGCTTCTCAACTCGCCGTTCGGAGTCGGCAAAAAACTGTAGGTCCCTTCCATTCGTGCAAAAATATAACACGCACACACAAATGGTTGCGAGAAGCAGGCCCAGGTTCACCTCGAGCTGTAGCGCCAACTAAGTAAGTAAGTAATCACCGTAGTAGATGTCGCAGTTTTTAATCCTTTTTCTGCCCGGCCCATCCCATCGCACTTTGAGGATGGCGGTTATATCTGTTTTATAGCAGTCTAGGGCATCTGCCCGTTGTTCGGATGCACTATCACCGTTCAGTGAACGAACATTCCAGGTGCAGATCTGAACGACATTGTTCTTTGTTCGTTTAGCGTGGTTATCAACAGTAGATCCGTTCTTTTCCGAGGCTATTGGTTGTTTCGGAAAAACATTTTTTACGTGATTCTTAGGTAGTTAACCTCACGCACAACCCCCAACCTGAAGGGCCAGATCCTTGTATACCCCTCTGACAAGGAGCCGAGTGCACCGTTGTCAGTAACCCGCTACGGGGGTGTGGGCGCTGCCGTTGGCCCAATAGCGGCTCACCCACCACCAATTTTTTTCCACGGCCCTGACTAGTACGTGGAAATCCTTATCGACCTGAGTTCCGAATATTTCGAAGAAGCTCAGACAAGGTTTTGTTTCCGCCACCATTTCTTCCATCTATGGAATTCGTCCGCTGACGTGTAGTGGAATACTATGCCACCTCAAACGTCCAATGCGTAGTTTTTTTGACAAGGTCGATGTCACTGTAAGGCTCGTATATTTAGCGGTTTAATCTTCTCTTCCAAAACCTGTCAAGACAGTTCTAATAAAGTTCGAACATTTTTTCTCCCGGGGCAACCATATCCTCATTCGCTTTCGAATGCTCTTTATAGCAAGACTGGGATGATAAGGGTCTTATATAGAGTCTCCTTTGTTGATCGGCAGAGGGACAGACAGATTCCTGCTAAAGTCATTAATGAAACTGGGCCTGAGAGTTCCATAAACGGTTTCACGTTCGAATTTTCTCCCCTCTAATCCATGTGTTATCCCAAATTAGTTTTATTCTCCGTTCAAGTAAGATTGTCCCAGTGGTGGCTTTACCAACTTCGCCTTCCACTTGCTTAACCTATTTCTTCTGAATGAGGTTTCCTCTTACCAAACAGATGGTTGCGGAGTGATTCTTTGAATTCTCCTCTGCCTTTCTGAGGACAATTATGCCTGGCTCGTGCTTTTGAAATACCGACAGCCTTCTGCCTCTCTAGTACCTTAACACCTTACACGTGAAGGCACTTGGAAATCGCCCTAGGCTACTTAGGGTTTTTCTTTCTTCTGTTTCTAAAGACACCTTCTACATTAAAGAGAAACATCCTGTTTTGGTGCTTCTTTTCGCAGAAAGTCACTGCTGTCCTTCTCCATCTCCCAAACTTAATGATTTCAGTTGCCTTGTTGTTCCTGCAAACGGGACTCCCATCACCATCGCAATCCACAACTGATCGAATCTTTTAATTTGAATTCCTTTTAAACAGGACAGGATAACCAAAAAAAAAATAAGGAAAACAAATTTAAAGGACCAAACTAAATGACACGGAAGTAAACAGAAAATTTCTTTATTTATGACAGACAATAGACTGGAAGGGAAATTGACTTCATTTCAATAAATACAAAAAAAAAATTAAATAAAAATTAAGGACCCGTTATTAATGAATGAAATATTTTTTTTTTATTGTTCGAAAAACTTTTCAAATAAAATCATTATTTCTGGTATTTCAATAATTGGAAAATGAGTTCGTCGTCGCTGTACGAGTATCATACTTCAATACACTTGGAAATTATCCTTGTTTACCATCACCAAGGATATTCAATGTGTACTCTTAATTAAATTGGCATTTTCAGGAGTCCCAATCGCTGTGAGTGTACACATTCCCTAAGTGAGTGTAGTTTATCAAACGAACGCCCAATGTATCGAGCGGGCGGAAAGGATATGCGATATCGTTTTGTAGGATCAAGGAACTTTTTTCCTCGAAATGAGAATAAGTCTTAATTGGGGGAGACTTATGTTCTTTTTTTATTTCGTCCTCGATTGAGTTCTGCTCACGTTAATGACTTGCGACATAGGATGGGAGAATGATTTGTTGGAAATTGATTTGTGTTAGTGGATGAAAGGGATTAAAAGAACGAAGGACGAATTTACAAAATTTAAATTTTTAATTAGATTTCTTGAAAATTAATGATTTCTGATTTTTGATTGTAATTGATTTTAAGCAAAAGGAAATTTAAAAAATATAACATCAGAACATCAATGGCACTAGAATGTGTATTGAGGCTCAATGAGCGTGCAGCTTAAAATGAAGTTACACTGCTTTGGTTCGAGGTCTCGTTGACATCCAGGACAATGAAAAAGGGGACTCCCATGTACTCCAGGGGTCAACCTTGAAGTAGCTTGGATCGGAACCATTTTCTTCAATTAGGAGAGGAATGGTAGCTAACCTGATCAACAAATGGTTCCGCTGAATACCTGGGAAGATGGTCAACCATGGAACGATATAGGCAGACGAAAATGGCAATAAGCCTGCCAACTAAGTTAACCTACTTAGAGCGTACTCCGAGACAATCAAAGCATAAATCAAGGAACGTTAAAATTGGTATTAAGGTTATCTCCGGGTCATGGAAATTTCGGTTAATATCTATAGAAAATGGACCTTATAGATTTTTGATACCTGCTCACTGTCCGGCACTGGCTGACGGAAGAATGGAGATTTTCGGCTATCAGTAGATGGAAATCCAGAGGTTGAAACAGAATCTCTTTTAACAGATTACTTTTACTTTTAGGTGGAGCTACAGCTCGGCGTGGACTTGGGCCTGCTTCTCGCAACCATTTGTGTATGCGTGTTATACTTGCACGAATGGAAGAGACCTACAGTTTTTTTTTCGACTCCGAACGGCGACTTGAGAAGCTTATTGATAAATGATACTCTTTGATTACTTGACAGACATTCGCAAGAGGTGGCACCGTGAAAAAAGCTTTAAGGTATTGAACCCGGGCTAGGATTGAACCCGGGCAGCATTGCGCAGTAGCCCAACGCACTTACCACTGCACCACGGTGCCGACACTTTAAACAGATGCTTAGTATTATATGGGTAGAGGAATTGTAACTAATGAAGAACTTTGGGGAAATCCAGAGAGTGTCCTGGGTAAGATTGAGCATCGCAGAGAGACAAAAAGGGACCCAATATGGCGGTCTATATCTATGGCGGCTATCTCTTGAACCTCTGAATATTTTCTGTTAGTGTTTTGCATCCTTCAGTTAGAATATTCAAGGTCTACTTTGTTCAATTTCGTAACCGGCAATCAATATTGCTATTCACACCGAAAATTGCCTTTAAATTGTTAGAACTAACGTAAGTTTATGTAAACTTAAGATCTCTTATTAGGTACTGCGGTGTAGAAGAGATTGTCATCATAAACAGTCAGTACATGTAGATCAATTGCAATAGATTTATTATGATACCCAGGATAATGGAAGAGGTATTCTAGTCTACCCGTTTATTCTTTGAAGAGGGTGGCCATCGTCGGACTCTCATCGACTAAACCCTCTCCATCTTTAGGCAATTCAACCCTGGAATCGCTTCTTGCACTGCTTCAAGATGATGTCACTATTTTAAGGCTCTATGGAGCTCTGATCTTTTAAGCCGTAACAGGTATATGCTCTGCTATATTCTCTTTATCTTCATCACCGAAGAGAAGGAGCGCATGAAGACTCCAACTCGTTTTCATCCGGTCAGGTCACAGGATCTCAGAAAAAAACTGGCCAAGTACGAGTCAGACTCGCGCTAAAAGGGTTTCGTATTCATATTTCTTTTATGATAAAGGAGGGAAGGAATGGTTTTTTTCACACATTTTCGGCAAAAACTTCCAAAGTATTTTACAAAAAAAATTTAAAAAAAAAATGTTTTGTTTCGAGCCCATTCGAATGATATCCCTATATATATAGATAGGATGACCAGACATCCCCCTTTAGGGGAGACAGCCCCCCCTTTTTCATACCAAAATGCTGTTTGTCCTCACTATACAAACTTCTGCCCCCCTAATTAAGTAAAATTCAAAAAGAAAAAACATTCCATTTAAAACTGTTAAAATATTTTCATTAAATATTTTTAAAAAGATTCTCTGTAAACACACCCATTTAAAGTTCAAAATCCTTTCAAAGATGAACGTATCCACTCAATGCCCTACATATCACTTCACGCGCAAAAGTTTTCCTTCATCTGTCAGTTTATGATTTGTGCTGCTTTCTGTGCTTTGTCAGTTTCTGTTTCAAAATTATTTACAAATTATTTTCGTTTGCGTTTAATAGTATCTAATATGTCTGAAAAAGCGAATATAATAATTAGTGCTGGGAAAAGGGTTTCGAGTGGTTAACAAAAAGCAACGAATGTCCTGAATATGCGACATATTTAATTTGCTTTAGCTTTTTTTCCTTCACTTTTTTTTTACGCTGGTGTTATATTTTTTAAAAACATATTTTGTCTCGCGATGTCCCCCTTTTCGTCATTTTCAATCTGGTAACCCTAATCCCAGATGATATGTTTTCTAAAAAATTTTTCCGAGTAAACTTTTCGCCACCCTCTAGCGTTGTTTCACAATATTTTTGAGTGATAAGTTGTCTCAAATTTCAAATATGTGGACCACCCTAATATATAGATCTGTTCGCGTACCCTCGCAAAATAACGAAAATCCAAGAAAAATAACGAAAAACAACGAAAACCCGTTCGCGTACGCAAAAATTTCGTAGTTTTTCGTAGAAGAGAAAATTCCCCATGATACGAATTTTAGTCCAAGAAATTTCTTTGGGGTGTATTATGAAAACTGTCAAATCTGTCAAATCACATATATATTCTTTATTTTTTGGTGCTTAATGCGTTCGATTACTTTTTCGTGATTTTTCTGTATTTGAGAGAATTTTACCCCCACTCTTCGAGATTTGACAGAAAACCCATATTTAGTGCAAAAAGTACGCGAACGGACCTTATATGTATATGTGCCAAATTTTCAAGTTTCGGGTGGTTGTTATTGTGACTGACATTTTAGGGTTTGAGCAAGCTTATAATGATTCCGCATTATGAAACCCAAAAAACCGAGTTTTTTATCAAGTTAGGAAATAGATTTTCCAAACTACTTACATACATACCTATTATGTATTTATGTTAACCAGAGTAAATATTTTTTTTAGTTGTTATCGTATATCATTCTGCACACCTACTCATGGACGACACTATTTTCCTACTCTAATTTCCATTTCAGTCTATATATATACTTTAAACCCTTTGTTGACCGACAGTACTTACAAGTTACCAGCATGTTCAACTTCAAATGAAATCCCTAAAGGAACAAATTTAGACACTTAGACCAAACGACACTTTTAAGTACCATGTAACCTCAATGAAATTTGTTCTCTATGTATGTTTAACTTAGTTTAGACACAGATATACCGGTTTTTCTGAATACATATTAGACTTTGAAGAAAGTAGTTTTAGTCGATGTCGGTGTTAATAAACTAAATTGGTGTTTTTGCACAGTTTCGAAATTGAATTTTATTAAAAGTTTATGTAGTCGAAAGCCAAAAATATCATAGTTAAATAAAAAAAACTTCAAATAAAAACTGTCTTCTTATAACTTTAGTTATAGCCTAACGATACCTTGGAGTTTGGCCTTCAAATTTTGTCCCTAGGAGTCGTTGAAAAATCAAAAAAATAATTTTCCATCTTAAAATACCCTCAGCTAAAAAATTCTTACAAAACAATGAAGATTATAACTGTTTTTAATAGCTTGTTCAACAAAGGGTTAAGGATACTTTATTGGCATACATTTTAGTAGTTTTTGTCACAACTTTCTATACCACCAGCTTCTAGAAAACCTTTAACTTGTTTCAAAGCCCGATATGTAAATAAAGTGTATTTTCGTTTTCTCTCAAATAAGGACTCAATTTCCCTTAAGGCTTCTGGAACTCTGTGTTAGCAGAACTACCGGCACGTTCGTATAATCGTAGTTGTTAACATTTCACTTTAAATTTCAAATGTCCTTACCCAGCTTGTAATCTTTTTTTTATTATGATCCTTTTCTATTCATTTTGCAGTCTCACTCATATGCCTAATAGGAAGGAAAGAAAAAATAAAAACAATGTTTACCCCCGAAGTAGTGAAATGAAACGAACACATCATCAAAATCATTGAAATGTTACGACAATGTTCACACAATCATCACAGGATACATCCAAACAAGGGTCCTTAATTGCACACATGGTTTCCTGTTCCTAATGGTTGTCTTCCAGAAATAAAAATACAAAAATATATGAAACCATACTTCCAGCTCTAGAGCCATGAATGCTTTGCATACAGATAGATGCCTTTAGGATAAGGCCTTATTATAAAAAAGAATTGTAATTTTGTCAACTGAAAGAGAAGTCATATATTATGTCGATAGACAACAAACAAACAGAAGCAATTATTCTTCATACATTTCCAGGGGAATTTTCAATATTCAGGGCACATGAATGTATATCGTCCTTTTTCTATATTATTAATGTGCGACAGGATACATACATACGTATGAGGGATGCGATGCTATTCTAGTACTAAGCACGATTTGACGCAATGACTCAAACAGATGGTCCTATGCAGATAGGTTTTTGAAAAACCCGTAGTCATGACTTAGTCGATTCATATTCCACTTACAGTGAGAAACAACTTCACATCAAAAAATGCATTTATTTCTCACTTGGGATGAAGTAAATTACCTTGAAATTAGTTCCCTGCCCCATATTTCGATGCAGATTTGGCTCAAATTGCCAAGAGAAGGTTTTTACGGAAGAACATTTTGGGCAAACCCTCCGGAAAAGTCCGCAATTGTGTGTGTGCAATTGCTACGGAATGGCTTTTCGAATGGAAAAATAGAAAATTCTTAGTGGAAAACTCGGAGTATTCCGGAAAAACGCGAAATTTTGCGTTTTATCGCATGTTTTGATGTAAAGATGGCAACTTCATTGTGGAGCTTGGAAAATTTCGGATAATTGTGAAATTCATTGTGATAAAAGACGTTTTGCGTGCATTTTGGGTTGAGATTGAGATAAATAATAGATGGCGCTGTGCTGCGATCAATGCCACAACTCGATAGATGGCGTTATACGTTGACTTAGGCTGTGCGCAATTTGACAGGTATCATTTTCGCATTGTCAATAGTCTAACGGCGTCAAATCGCACGACCGAGGCGGCCAAGCGACTGGACCATTTCGTGAGATAACACGTTCTCCAAACTTGGTTTCCAATAAATTGATTGTGACATTCGCCGTGTGGCTTGTGGCGCCGTCCTGTTGGAACCACATGTCCTCCAAGTCCATATCATCCAATTGGGGCCAAAAATATTCGGTTATCATTGAACGGTAGCGATTCCCATTCACAGTAACGTGCAGGTCTTGATCATCACAGAAGAAGTACGGCTCAATGACGCCGCCGGCCCATAAACCACACCAAACCGTAATTTTTTCGGGATGCAATGATGACTCATGGAGTACGTGTGGATTGCTGCCTGACCAATACCGCATATTTTGTTTATTGACGAAGCCATTCAGCCAGAAATGAGCCTCATCGCTGAAGATGATTTTTCGATGAAAATCCGAATCATTTTCAAGTTGTTGCTCAGCCCAATTCACGAACATACGACGCTTCTGGTGGTCAAGTGGCTTCAGTTCTTGCGTTAATTTAATCTTGTAAGGATGTAGGCCAAGATCTTTTCGCAAAATTTGCCACAACGACGTCACAGAGATACCCAACGCTTGAGAACGACGTGTGAGAGACACATTTGGGCTTTCTTCAACTGAAGCCTCAGCGGCAGCAATATTCTCGACACTACGGGCACTTCTTTGTCTCACTGGCACGGGAACATTTTATACTGTACCTGTGGATTCAAATTTTTCCACTAGACGCTCAATTGTTGATCTGCTAGGAGGATTATGACGACCATAAATTGGACGTAGCGCTCTTAACGTTGAGGCCACTGACTCCGAATTTCGGTAATAAATTTTAATAATTTCGACTCGTTGTTGGCTCGTATATCTTTCCATCATGAAATGGCAAAACTTACTGAAGAGAAATGTCAAAATAGCGGCAAGAAATATGGCGTCGTTTGCTGTCCCTGTCGCTCTACTTTTGTAGCGTCCCTGTTGAAACACCCTGTACTATTTTTCTTGCTGCAATTGATTCGAGTATTGCGTATTATTACACTGATTCCGGATAGTCGTATATCGTCAAACGCTTCCTGTCATCCCGAAATCTACTACTGCTGATGAACTTAATGCACGCCTGAAATCATCGTCTTTGTGGCGGCATGTCAAGAAGTTGAAATTGACCACGAACATGAGAGTCGCATTGCAGAATGTCCCATCGGCTGCCGAATTCTCGAGACAACTGCTGGCGGTTAGCAATGGCTGTTGATGTTTCGACTGGATTGATATCGTTTCCGGCAGATTTTTGCGAGTTTACATCGTCGAAGGAGGAACTCATCACCAAAGTGTTCCCCGGCATTGCACAAAATTATAAAAATTTCGATTGGATTAGTGAATGGGAAATACTAGGACGTCGATAGCTTGAATTTCATTATTCAAAGTCAAATCGCTAGAGAACTAAATTCGTACAAATCCGTTGACAGCGTGACCGACGAGGATGAAGCGACCAACTATCCGACGGAATTTTTGAACTCGATTGATGTGCCAGGCACTCCGCCACATAATTTACAGCTGAAGCTGGGATTGATCATAATCATGTCGCGGAATCTGAATCATCCAAAATTGTGCAACGGTACGCGGTTGTCCGTCAAGAAACTGATGAAGAATGTGATTCAAGCGATGATCATCAAGGGCAAATTCAAAGAAGACATTGTCCTTATCCCACTAATTCCGATTACTCCAACTGATCTTCCATTCCAATTCAAGCGGATTCAGTTCCCCGTTCAATTGGCTTTTCCGATGACAGTCAATAAATCGCCAGGCCAATCGTTGGAAGTCTGTGGGATTAATCTCGAATTTCTCTGTTTTTCGCACGGTCAGCTGTAAGTTGCCTGTTCGCTTGTTGGCAAATTGTCTTCATTGTTTGTTTTTGCGCCGGAAAACAAATCGAAAAATATTGTTTATCATATCGCTCTCTACAGATTTCGATTGCATTCAAATAAATCACATTGAAATTTGAACTCTCTGTATTTGAATATACACTCTGGAGTTTATCTGAAGGCGTTAAATTGGGACAAGACGAAGTTCGTCGGGTCAGCTAGTAAAGTATAATTAATTTCTTTTGAAATACAGACGAATCTCTAACGTGACCGCAAATTAAGTGGGTTTTCTGTCCTCTCAGGTCAATTTAATCATGCATAACAAACACATTTACACTTTTTCTAATCAATTGTTGCTGCATCGGCAAACTGCTAACCACTTCATTGATATCTTTTACCCGATGGTATTGTAACTAATTAATTTAATTAAATAGAATTACCCATGTGAATATTATGATTACAGAAACAATCAATTTAATTAATTGCCTGTCTTGTTATTGTGATGCATGCCATGCATGCTTAATAGAATCGTTTCTATTCGATGTCACATGTCTTTTTCAATTGCAATGACATTGATACCGCAACATATGTAGTTTGTGGTCAGAAATGCATTATGCAATTATTTAGATCGTCCCTCCGCATTGAGTAGGGTGGGGTGGGGCTGTCAATTTCAATTAAAAATACGGAGCTGTACCTAAAATTATTTAAAAATGAAGTTTTTATACAATTTTCGAATATTAGATAATTCTAGAAAATAGCACATCATACTTTAGATATGAGCCTTTCCAAAAGCCTGTTCCTTAGATCTTGGAAAAAAACGGAACTCCACCTGTTGATCGATTTCAAGGCCACCTATTTTTTTTTACACCATCAGATCTGTGTCGTGGTGTGCTTAATACAAGCAACAACCACAAGCAGAGATTTGCCGGGGCAAAATATGCATCAACAGGCTCATCATTTAGTGCTAGTGTTAGTGGTTAGGCTACGCTACTTGACAACACTACCACAAGCAATAAATAAACACAAAATAAGAAAAATTCATATACATTATTAGTATTTATGTGCGAGGAATTACATTACGCAAAAAATTTTTTAGTGTAATCTTGTTAAGATTAAAGTCAAGAAAGTTTATATTTAAGTTATAGATTTTACTCATGCGGCTAATAGGCTCATGCATCCCGTAATTTGTTCTGTGATGAGGAACATGCAGTAACTCTATACTACGCAGGTGATGCGATCCCCCACGAAAGTTTAATCCTAAACAGGATAATAAGTCAGGTGCATCAATCAGACCTGAGATCAGTTGATGCATAAAAATGATATCATTATTGACCCTTTTTTGAGCCAAAGGCTGCATTTGCAACAGTTTTATTCGATGCAAATATGGGGGGAGATTAAAAGGATCGTCCCAGTGAAGACCTTTCAACGCGAATCGAATGAAGCGTCGCTGGACGGCTTCAATCCGAGTATTGAGATTTTTCCGATAAGGTGTCCATACTTGCGAAGCATATTCGAGGTGAGGACGGACAAGACTGTTAAATAGTGAGAGGGTGACATATGGATTTTTAAATTCTTTACACCATCTTTTAACGAAACCTAACATTTTATTTGATTTATTCACAATGTGGTTTATATGCTCTTTAAAATCAAGCTCAGGGCTAAAATAAACATCCAGGTCCTTAAAACTATAAACCCGACTGAGAGAGTGATTCGATATCAAGTAGTTGAATATAATCGGTACCCGTTTCCTAGAGAATGTCATGCACTGTCATTTGAGTGGGTTAAGGACTAAACCATTTTTGCAGCACCAGGTACTGAAGTTATCAATATCTGATTGCAGAAGTCTACAGTCATTTATGGTTGAAATTGCTCTAATAATCTTCATATCGTCGGCAAATATAAGAATGTTGCATATTAAATGATTGATGGAAATCATTAATAGCAAGAATAAAAGAAAGTGGACCTAGGTGACTCCCTTGAGGGACACCGGATCCTGCCAAAAAGGAGTCTGAAAGAAAACCTCTAAATTTAACTTGATATGACCTCTGGTTGAGGTAAGAGCCAACCCACGAAACAAATAATGGGGGAAAACCTAACGCCTCCAGTTTGTAAATAATTAAGTCATGAGAAAGCTGATCAAAAGCATCTGTAGAGACAAACTGTACAGAGCCATATCTAGTTTTGACATTCCCGTCTGTGTGTGATGACAGCGAATCCTCGGTGCTCCATTAATGTAAGCCACCGAAGAGTTTTGGTATCAAAAAAGGATTGAGACGCACTGGTATGCGGCTTCTTGAACATCATACCTGAAAAAAATTGTTCGAAGCTATCAAACCAACCCTCCTCTGTTGATCTTCCAAAAGTCCGTTCAATTAAAAGTTCAAAAGTTATTATTGTTAGAACACAGCTAGCTTTCATCGGTATATTTGCAAATGTAGAAATTGAAGCGCCTCAAATGATAAGCGAGCTGTCAATGAAAAGGGGCCACTCTATATCGATGAATTGGGCAGAACATTATAATAATACAATTTTAAGGTAGTAAAGTAAACATCTTGCCGTTTTCTGTTTCCTTGGGCTAAGAAGACGATTGAGTAGTAAAGTCCTCTCTCGATCGGCTAAGGAGACTCTAATTACTCCTGGCCCCAGTTTCACTATATGGGGCTGAAGCATGGACTTTTTCGCAAGCTAGTGGGGGCATTCTTGGTCGATTCGGAGGAATATTTTGTAAGATATTCGGTCCCGATTGCATTGACAGGTTTCGGAAAAGAAACCTGTCAAACCTTATAAAAATAGCATAAGACATTTGAGATGGCTTGACTATGTAGATCATTCAATTCCAACCCAGAAGGTCAGCGCAGCAGAGGACATCCTCGTCTAAGGTGACACAAGCATATGGAAGGGGACCTAAATCCACTCGGAATGTACAACTGGAAGCAGTTAGGTAATGTTAAAGACCATGCTTGATTGAGGCCCTACTTTACGCCGAACTGAAGCGCCACTTAAGTAAGTTAGCCAAATCCCTTCATTCTAAAAGAAGAGCAGATGAACTTTTTGACTTTGGTGATGCCCAGAGCCTTTCGTAAGAAGAAGAGTTTCGTCCTCTGAAGGTACATGCTATAAAAAACCCGCACTTCAGAGTCCGATTGCTTATAGCTGCACGTTTGACTATTTGAAGACTGTGCAGAGTCTCATAATTTCATGCTACTTCCTCAAATTATACGGGTTTTCTATTTATTGAAATGTCTGATTAGACTGTATTTAAATCCATTTCATAAGTCGGAATTCTTTAGCTATCACAGTTAACCCCCTGAGTACCTCTGAATGAAGTCTTTGGTCATACAAGAGTACTGGCATTATCGAAAAACTAGATAAAAAGCGACTTCGACTTAACCTTTTAATAACAGCTGCCACTAAATACTTTAACTGTCATCAGACGGCCAGAGAAGCTGCGCCTTTTCTTTAAGTAAATTGGACAGTCGGTTTTTCCCGAGGCTATAGACAACCATAATGGGAAGAACAAAGTTAAAAATGAAAGCGATTTGCTTAGACATGTTTTTTTTTTCGTTTAGGCAGAGTTCCATAAATACGAAATAATTTCCAGGGACTCCCGAACCTGGAAACTTGGCCACCACATTCCAAGAGTAAGTGTACGTCCTGAATTGTAAGAACCAGAATGTGGAGGTACTACCTAAGATCTAAGAGAATTTCTACGGACAAAGTAAGCAAATAACTTTCTCAACGTAAGAAAAGATGAAGGTTCTTGAGGCTTATCAAGTTATCCAGTAATGTGCTTACCACTTTCTTAAATACAACGTGAAGAGAAAGGGTCTATTGCGCGAAATAAGTTTTTGGTTTAAGACTTTTTATTTTAAAAGAATCGATCTTTATTCTTCTACTTCTTAACTTAAACTAATTTCTTATTTCTAACATATTTATTATCAAGCATCGGTTTTAATTGCTTACCCTACATTTGTTTCCCACATGTGGTCCCTTAAAATATTCCCCTCAGAGGTGGTACATCTGTTGTTCCAGAAATATCTTTCAGAGGTGGTCCAACTGTTTCATCTTCGGTGCGGGGTTGTTTCGTGTAAGTCGGTGTACCCAAGAGGATTTCTGTATTCTGCGTGGGATCGGATAAGTATCCTAATATAACTCGCGCTCTAAAAATTTTGTGATATAAGGAACAGTACTCCAAAAGAGCCCTGCTGGTTCTCTGGACCCTAAAGTCTGGTAAATAGCCTCCAAAAATAATTAAAACGACAGTCACTGATCGATGGTCCAGTGCGTACTTTGGAGATTCTCTTTGATCGGACACAGGACTAGTCTTTGAGTCTAAGTGTTCCTTAGTACCCGAAATACGAAACATTCCTTAAAATGACTAACCAGCATTAACTAGAAGAAATTAGTCCTAAAAACCATTCCAACTTCAAGCACAATCCTTTGGCCTTTGTAAAGGCCATCCGATGGAGTCCAAATTCGGTGCTCTTCCCTCAAATGCCTGTAGCATAACATATTCCCGAGTGTATGACATGTCCTTCGAGATAAATTTTCCATATTTATTTTACATCCCTTTGTGTTTGTCTCGTGCGACTAAAAGGACAATGTTATTCGTATTTTTTTTTAATTTCCTTACCTTTACCACATGGTCCAGACACATTTGATCGTTTGTTGACTTTACGAATGTCTGATAGCAATGTCCTTGACGTGGTGATACTAGCAGACATCCGAAACACATCCATATTTAATCGATTGCAGATTACACCACACAACCAAACCAATTTGTCTGTCTACAGATAAAAAAGAATATTGTTTAAATGATGGATGAAAATGTACCTTCATTGCAACAGAAAAGGGGCCATAATATGATTTAATCCTTCAGCCGTATAAAAAAACAAAAAATATCCATACTCGAACATGTGCGCAACTTTCACTTCATAAATTATCATAAAAAGGACCAAAATGAATACAACAACCTCCTGGGTAATAAAAGAGAAACAAAATCAAATTTTCCTTTTCCCCTTAAGGACACATGTTCAAAAACGTCAATGATGGCATTGAAAAGTCTTTACGAGCATTCAGCTTACCGTTAACCCACAGGATAAGAGATCCAGCTAAGGTACACTTCTTTAAGCAAATCCGATGTCTTTTTATCAATATGCCCACAGTGAGTGAAATAAAAAAAGTACTCCTACGAGTATATCCTTAAATAAGGACTTCTCCTCTTATGTTTTGTTCTCATTTACATCTCTGTCCACAGAATTAAAGGTGATGTTGTATTTTATTGGTACGCATCACTTGTTGCACTGTGCGTCATGCATAATGGTTAACGATACCCCCCACCCCCCAAACGATATGGCTTACGTTGAAAAGTCGATGGTCAGAGGGGACGATTGACGATGTCTCATATACAACTCCAGAAAGGTTGCTTTAAAATAGAAATAAAAATTCGATAAAGGAAAACCTTAACCCACTCACGCGGGATTATGTCCGCAATAAAAATTCATGAACGCACCATCAGGGATTTTTGTTTTTATCCACTCCCTCCATTTTTGTTTTCTCCCTCCATTTTATTTTACCCGCATACGCATGGGATTTGCAAAAAAAAAAAATTATGTGAATTCTTTACGGCAGATAAATTAGTTACAAGAAGAAGATTGATGGGTGAAGATATGTTAAAGGGGTGCGCTTGTGTTGGTTAAAACAATTCTGGGACCAAATGAATTTTATATGGCCACTTTCGACCCGTAGTAAATTCAAGTGATCCCGAATGAGAAATGCATGAATTAATTGCTTAAATTCTTTTAGGGGTTTTTATCTTTTAAAGATGAACTTGAAATAAGGTCGACTTTTGAGTGTAAAGTCGAGCTTAGGCTAAGAGGGTATTTCTTCTGCTCATTCCAAGAACATGGGTTGCAGCTTGCAGGGGTTCCAAATTTGATCGAAAGGGATGATAATTGAGAAAAAAATTGCACTTGAAGAGGTTGCATTTATAGAAGTGTTTTTTTTGTATAGTATAAAATTAATGATAGATATTATAGAGATGAAAAAAAACAATGATAATTGATGGTAATTGAAAAAAATTGCATTTAAAAAAGTTGCTTTTATAGAGGTGTATTTTTTGTAAACAAAAAAATAAATGTGATTATAGAGATGAAAAAAATAATGGTAATTAATGATTATTGAAAAAAAAAAATTGCACTTATAGAAGTGTTTTTTTTTGCAAGGAAAAGAATTAATGAAATTAAAGAGTTAGGAAAAATCAACTGGAAGTTCCGAGAAATTTCTAGAAAATTTTCACAAATCTTGCCCAAAACGTTGTCGAAGTTCTATCGGATTAGGCAGAATTTCTTATACAAACACACAAATGGCAAAAGGAATTTCGTATCTGTTTTTGTTCGTTAATCTACACAAGTTCATGAAATCCATTGAGCAGATTTCTACGAATATTTAAGAATGATGTCGATTTTGTATTCATGACCCAGACATGACATTTGCTGGATCCTTTCTTGGAGCTTTCCGGTTTATCGAACCATTGTCAGTCGTCAGTTGATGATGAACATTTGGCTATGTGAATCACAGAATAATACCATATTTAAGAATTTGTATTTGGAAACAGTTACAAGGAATGATGCAATTACTTTACATCAGTTTTGATATTCGCAGAATGTTTCCCTGTGCTGGAGTTGAAGTTAAATCAGGAATTTCGTGTATTTAACAGTTTAACCCTTGGACTGACACATGCTTTTATTGTCACATCTGTAACACATGAAGTCTCGTCAGACCCCAATACAAGTTTACGTTATTTATATTTGAATATTGCTGTTTTGATGATGCACGCAATATCGCTTCAGGTTTCCTTTTTCTAGTTCACAAGCTTTCGTATAGTATACGTATACGCCGCGCCGTATACAAAAAGTTAGTAAGTGAAACTTTGGAACACAGCTGCAAATTGAAACCAAATTTTCATGTAATTCGAATAAAGATGAAAGGACAGTTCATCAGGGATATACCGTTTATTATATCGGATGGTACCAAAGAATGCGAGACCAAGACAAGGCGAAAGTATAAAACGCAAGGTAAAAATGTAAAATTAGATAGTTTTTCATATAAAAAACATGTGGGACTGGCCAGGCCTCATGTGTTACGAATGTAATGTGTACATTAGGCTGGAGTGAATATGGCAAAAAAAAAAAAATTTTTAATTTTTTTGTTCCTGTGTCATTAATTGGTGACCCTATATTAGGACATCATTTATGCAAAAAATCAGGAACCTATGATTTTATCTTCAGGTGGCGCAGCCGACTTGAATTTAAAAAAAAAATAATACCTAATATTTAAAAATTCTTCCCTCAAATTAGAGTTATTTTAAATCAGGAACCTATGATTTTACTTCCAGTTGCCGCAAATTACTTGAATTAAAAAGAAATTCAAGGCCTGCAATTTAATTTAGAGTAATTTTTAATATTTTTTTTAAGTAATGTGTCAGAATCGCTGTCTATAAAGTCTAATTGTGCGTATTAAACTATTTTAATATTTATACCCTTAACTTAGTTACTCGTTCCACCACTTTTATAAACATTTCTTGGACATCCATTCTTACAGTAATAAATTCCTTTGCTATTGACTTATTAAAATGCCTAAAACTCGTAAAAATTCGCGTTGCCCTGTTTTTGGTGACCCACAAAAACTGATTGATAATATGTTGCCAACTTATTTCGATACAATCAAATATTATTTGTGGATAAGAAACGATTTAATTGCATTGAATAATGGAAAAGACCCCTCAATCAAGGAGGTAAGTGAAATAGTTTCTAATGACGTCGAAAATGTGTGGAATAAAGCTTCACTTCCTACCATCAGTCATCAACAAGTTGTTGCAAGGTTGATTTCATATTATAATAAATATAAAAGTACGAAGAAATTACGTAATGAAACAAAAAAGCAGGAGTTTTATCAAGATTCTCTGCAAAAGCTGTTTGATATTGCAACATGCAAATGTATTTCAAGAGAATTGTGTAAATGTGAGACCAAAGTACCCATTGCAGAAGAACCCTTTTTAAAGGATCAACGAAATTCTCGTAAAATGTATATTGGATCTGTTGATCAGGTGGCAACCAAATCTTTGCATCGTAAGGACCTTAGGAAAGGAAAATACCAACAATTTTTGAAAACTACGGCTGATACCCCAAGTACTTCTACTGCTGCTGCAGCTGTGGAATGTTTGTCTGACAGTGCTTCTACTGATACTGAAGTCAATGAATTTTGCCCCTTAAAACCCTGTAAAAAAAAGAAAGAAACGCTTCAAATGAGAAACAAACTACAGAATTTGGCTACAGCTTGTGATAGAACCGGGGTTTCTGATAGATCGGCAGCTATCATAGTAAACGCTGCTATGTTGGATTTAAACGTCATAAGTAGTGAAAATTCATCGAAAGTAATAGATCGCAGTAAATTACGACGAGAGCGTCAAAAAGTCCGTCTAGGCTTACAATGTGAAGCTGCAGGTCTTAGAAAACCTATATCCTCACTTTATTTTGACGGCCGTAAAGACAAAACGTTATTCATCGCTAAGACTGACAACATATCACATCGAAAGACTGTTACTGAAGAACATATCTCACTTATATCGGAGCCAGATTCAGAGTACATCGGACATCTTTCAATTGATTCGGGAAAAGCAGTTACTATCGAAAGAAGTATAGTTGACTTTCTGGAAACAAATTTTGAATTTCGTACGTCTTTGGTAGCAATTGGGTGTGATGGCACTGCTGTAAATACAGGACATAAGAACGGCGTCATTGTATTGTTAGAAAAACATTTCGGTCGTCCTTTACAATGGTTTGTGTGCTTATTACATGCAAATAAGCTACCACTTCGTCATCTGTTTGCAAGTCTCGATGGAACCACAACCGGCCCCAATAGTTTTTCCGGAAGCATTGGAAAAATGCTTGAAAAGTGCCTAAACTTCAAAGTGGTGAATTTTGAAGCAGTGTATGCAGAACTTCCGGATGTGGATGCTGACTCTTTAAGCACAGATCAAAAATATTTGCATCAAATATGCTCAGCTATTTCTAGAGGTTCAATTTTACCCGCTTTAGCTAACAAGGATCCAGGAAAGCTGGCACATTCACGGTGGTTAACATGTGCAAACAGGATTCTTCGGTTATATGTTGGCACAGAAAATCCTTCGGACAACCTCAAAGAACTTGTCATATTCATTGTGAAAGTCTACGCACCAACCTGGTTTGACATAAAAACCAAGCCATCATGTAAATATGGTCCGATTCACATTTTCAGCATGCTTAAAAGATCATTGTACTTGCGGGATGACCTTAAGAAAATCGTTATAAGAACTATCCAAAGAAATTCATTCTTCGTACACCCAGAAAATTTGTTGCTAGCTATGTTGCAAGATGACCAATCACACATAAGAGAACTAGCTCTCCGAAGATTACTAAAGGCAAGACAACTGAAAAAAGACAATCAAGTTCGTGAGTTTCAACTACCTAAACTACAAATAGATGCATCTAATTACTACGACTTAATAGACTGGTCGAAGGAAAAAGTAACCGAACCACCAATGACAGTGAAATACAGCGATACAGAAATATCGAACATGATTTCTTCAAAGGACAATTTAATGTTTTTGCAGAAGTTCCCTTGCCACACTCAAGCAGTAGAATGATGCGTTAAGCTTGTTACCGAGGCTTCGTTATCTGTTTGTGGACAAGAGGCAAGAGATGGCTACATTAGATCAAAGATCAAATCCAGGCAAGAATTACCTTTTTTTGAAACAAAATCGCAATATTTCAACAGTACCGAAGGACCAACAACTTCTGATGGAAACAATTGAACTTATTTCAGATTCTATTTACTGTTCTTGTATCTATTTATTTACCTTTTTTTCGCTTATACTTCAAAGTTCAAGTCTAGTGCGCCACCTGAAGACGTTGACGTAGAAGATTAAAATTTGGAATTTATACATTTAAGACCATGGGTCAACAATTTATAATACAGGAAAAAAAAAATTATTAAAAAAAAAATTTCGCTCCACCCTAGTGTACATGAAGAATTGATAGCCGATAAAATGTAAGGAAGGTACATGAAATTCCAAGTAGCTAACTTAATTAGAAATATGTTTTAATTACAATTAAAATCAAAAATGGACCAGCCAGACTCATGTGTCAGTCCAAGCGTTAGTTGTTCAAGGATACTGATTTTTATCAATTCATTGTTTAGTTTACCGTTCAAAGGATTATTGACAGCATTTGCGGATGATGTCGGTTTTGTTTATGGTTCAGATAGTGCATTGATCATCATCAGGCATCAGATGTCAATTTTGATCTTAACTTATTACAAATCTGGTTTGCAGAGCATAAATTGGTAATAAGCTCAAAAACTAGAGTTATGTTTTTTAATTTTGAACCCGAGGTTTACTTTCATGCAGCCGACTGCCAAAAATTTAGATGAACTTGTTGCACTTGTAATTCAAGTGTGTCCGCATGTAATTTTTGTAGTTGTCTCAGCTGTAGTGATAATTGTTTTCAGATTGAAAATGTTAGCGAATTTAAATATTTGGGGCTTACCATGAGTTTTAATGTTCATACTGAAAATTTGAGAAACTATTTTCGCGGCACCCTCCGAAATTTTTATTTTCTGCGCAATACTTGCTCTATTCAACTATTGCTAAAGATATACTTTGGCATATTTCATTCTAGATTACACGGGATTACCTGCTGGAGAGGAGCTTACTTGAATAAAATTGAGCCTCTTTTTTCACTTCGAAAATACATTTTGAAAATATATATCGAAAATCACGTTTCTACTCTAGTTTTCCATTGTTTAAAGATTTGAAAATTCTTCCAGTGCGCCACTTATACGTTATACTGCTATAAAGTGTTAAAAATTTATTTTAAAAGGTCAGGGAGTCTTAATTTTAGACTAGTCAACAATTATAGTTTGCGTGGAAATTTTTTAAATCAGCTATCTGTACCCGACTTTCGTACAACCGCGTTCCGTAACTTTTATACTGTTTTCTCGTGTCGTTTATTTAACTCTCACACGTTCTTTATTAACCGGGGTTAATATGGGCACTTTCATTTTATCATATCTTGGATACTTTTGAACTAAATGTCCTTTCATTCAGACTCAGTGACTAAATATTTGATATTTTTCGAAAAATATAGAAAAAAATAAATTTTGACAGTTTTTCGACTGATTTTTCGTCAAATTGTAGCAAACGTACCTTATTAACCCAGGTTAATATTTTAACTTTTGTATGAAAAAATTCTAAATTTGTCCTATAGTTCTACTTTTTTTTAGGAAAACATAGCTACATACATGCATACATACATGCCTACGAGTTTGTATGTATATATATAAACATATAGATATATATGCACATATGTATATACCGATGTTTTTACATATGAGTATGTTGCACATACAGTTTCAGTTGGGTGGTATCTGCAAGCTACATCTTCAAATTTGTGAACGAAGGACACCAATTTGTTGTTTATTACATTTCAGTACCTCTATGAACATGCATAGGTAAGGTACTATGTACAGTACATTGTACATATTACATTTGTAGATTAGTAGTTTCGAACTTCGTCATTGTCAAACTACGCACTTAGGCTTCCTTCACTGTATGCAACTTTTCAATTATTTTTTTTTTTTGCTGATAACCTCTAGTTTTTTGGCCACCTGAAGATTCTTCCTGAGAAGCATCATCAGGCAAAAATGGCTAGAAGGTCTAGGTATTGTGTTCAATTTGATCAATTGGAATACCTAAAATGCGATTTTTAGTGTTACTTTGCCCACATTTCGAGGAATTCGAGCTCTTCTAGCTATTGTAGGCGTAAAAAAATGCTTCCTCAACTCTTCAAGAAACTCTCTGCGTTGGCTCGACTGTCTTAGACAATCGTATTATTGCACCAGAAGATTAAGTCAGCTACATATGAATATGTGTGCATGTCCATGATGTTGTAAAATAGAGCCAGCGGTTTGTTTTCATCTTAGTTGTGTTTTGACCAAGCATTTGATTAATCACATCCACACCTCCCTTTGTTAAAGACTGTATGCTATCTTCTTCATCATCAGAATGAAGTGTATCAAGAATCGATTTCAAGTATTGTTGTTGTACTTCGTGTGCCAATCTTGAAGAAAAATCATATCATGTATCAAATTGCACACCCTAAATCTACCTATCTAATTATTATTATTTTTTATTATTATTATTTATTATTCATGAATTCTTAATTTAATTTAACAAAATTTGTTTACTTAATCTACCATAACAATATAAAATGATAATTAAGAATAGGTAGTGACATTATTATTTAATAGAAATTAAATAATGGTTATGCCACTTCATAAAATAATTCTTTAAATGTGGGGTGAACAGTATTTAATTCATCTATAAACAAAATTTTTTACAATAAAAAAGCAGAAAGAAAATAAGGTAAGGAGATAAGAAAAGATATATAACAATTCAAAATATATAACAATTCAATTTGTGAATTTCAAATAACATAGGGCAACAAAACTTTAATTTGGTCATGATCAAAACCGAGAAGCCATATTTTAACTTTTTTTAAGTAGACGGACATGGATCTAATGACTCGAATGCTTATAGGAAGTCTATTAAATAACTTACAAGACACAACGGAGTAGAAATTTTTAAATAAAGTGGTGCGAAAAGTAGGTATGACGACGACATGCATTGAATTGCTTCGCAAAAGGCGGCTATTAGAAATTGGACTTTGTAAATAGCCACCCCTCATAAAATTTGTCCCACATAATTTCCTAATGGCGCACTTTTGTAAAACGGTTAATGGCTGTAGTTTAGTTTGGTAGGTACCCCCCCAGCAACTTATGCCGTACTGTAATCTTGATTCAAATATTCCACAATATACCATTTTTAGAGTTTTATTATTACAGAATTTTCTGAGACGATAAAAGCTTCTAACAGCTGATCGGAGATACTGTTTCAAAATTGAAGAATGTTCGGACCAACTCATATTTTTGTCAATTGTAATACCTAAATATTTAAACTGACTTACCAATTCAATTTTAAAACAATTCAAGTCACAAGATGCTTGATTATGAAACATTGTACAAACACAATTTGACACGTTAGAGCTAGCACAATTTTTCGCATGAAAGTAGATTTCAAACTCAGGGAACTCTTGTAAACATAGGCTGAAGTTCATCAATTTGATTTTAGTACTGACAATTAGTTTGTGTTCCGCAAACCATATTCTCAAAAGGTGAACATCGTGACTTAGATCAGCACTTAAGTCCAAAGGATTATCTGAGCGATAAGCAATGCCAAGATCATCAGCAAAAGCTGTTAGTTTTCCTATAAATGGTTGACTGAACAACGAGTTTATGTATATCAAGAATAGTATTGGACCAAGAACTGATCCCTGAGGCACACCTAAGTTCAAAGTTTTAGACCTACTAACAAAATCATCTATTTTGACTCGTTGGATTCTATTCTTCAAATACGATTTAAACCAATTATATACAAAGCCACGAAAGCCTACACAATAAAGTTTATTAAGAAGTACGCTGTGGTTTACTAAGTCGAAAGCTTTTGTGATATCCACGAAGAGTCCGGCGCAACATTTTCTATCGTCCAATGCTTTGTATATAAGAGAACAAAACTCCAAGAGAGCATGTTCTGTTGAAAGACCTTCTCTAAATCCAAACTGAGCAGGACTAAGGAAATTAATTTTTTTAAGATAGATCAGCACACTGTTCTTAATGGCTTTTTTAAAAACTTTGGAGATAGAGGACAGTAAGGAAATTGGCCTATAGTTATTTTTATCACTTTTACAACACTTTTTGAAAAGAGATACTATAATAGCACTCCTTAAATTATCGGGGAAAGTTTCAGTAAAAATACTTAAGTTAAAAATGTAAGCAAGTATATCCACTATATTCAGTGCTATTTTTTCAAGGATAAGATTTGATAGACCATTGTATGTGATGTGTTAATACTTTACATGGATAATGCCCACACTTGAAAGAAATTTAAATTTTATTTTGATCCATTTTCACACAAATGAAATTCACAAGTGTACTGATTGAATATGATTGTCAAACAAATTTGATAAGGAAATTCGCTCAATTCACATAAAATTTAATTTTCCAATGTATATCGTACTAATGGGGGATTTCCCTTGTTATTTTTCAGGTGCGCAAAAAATATAATTTGCAAAATTTATTCAAAAAACAACAAAAAAACAATTAAAAGGAAGGCCGGAAGTAAGAATTTTGTTTTTGTAGACCATAGAGCCCATAGAAAGAGGAAGGGAATAAAAATATTAACCTGGGTTAATAAGGTACTGATTAAGGGGCAAAAATTGTCGCCCGTGTGAGCACTTCCACATCAATATGCATTTGACAAACAAATAAAAAATTGGCTATTTTCCTTTGATCCTCAAAGTATTGAATCTCTATTTGAAGTTCTTGTTTGAAATTTTGGTGAAATGCTTCGTTTTCGTTATTATTGTTATAATTTTTAAGGCACCTTCAAAATTTATTTTCAAATATTTGATTAAATTCTTTTTTTTTTGGTCATTCCACCTACCTTTTCTATATTATTTAAGTTTCAATTTATGTAATAGCTTTGAAGTTGCATTAACTATATTTTTTAAATATTTCTGTCACTGCTATTACTCCATGAAGCTTATCTCATCACCAAAGATTGTAATGGATTATAAGAAATAATAAAAATAATAATAATAATAAAAAAAAAAAAAAAAGAATACTTGTGGAGTATCTGATCGTCAAATATCTGGACGCTCTACGCCGCTGGCGATGGTGTGGCAAAAAGGCCAGCAAGCCGGAAAAAACTCTATATTTTGAGAACGGATAGTCGTTCGTATCAACTTGTCTCATTCGACTGGAAATGAAAAAATACATAAAAGTAAATCATTTAAAAAGGGACATATAATCTAATTTTATTGAATTTTGTTTTTGTACCGAAGGTGAAAATTTCGAATCTCGACACTATGCTGGTATTTGACTACCATAGTGGGAGACTTGAGCACACCTCCCTTATTTTGTTCCATGACTCGAAAATATCGTTATCTGAAGTGGGGATCTGACAAGGTTGAGAGAAAATACTGAAATTAGGCACTAAACAAATTTAATCAATTATAAAATTAAAGAAATTATAATTATATAACATCGTCGGCTGAGAATTTAGTTGTCGTATGTGAAAAGTACCTATTGTTGGCAAATTGAGTTTGAAGTTTGACTTAATATATTTTTTTTTCTAGCGGACCAATTTTTATCAAATTTTCAGAGACTATTGGAAATATTTTACTCCTTAGTTGTTTTTTAACATAATGCTTTATCTCGAGATTTGAAGAAGTTATTGACCTATAAAAAAAACTATGTAGAATTATTTTGTTGTATGTAAGCACTTCCGAATTTTTAAATACTTACATACGACAAAAACCATTGCATACGATAAAATACTGCTTATACGTAAGTCAAGTTTGTCGTTTGTAGGTACGCAGATAAAAATTCAAATTAATTTCTTTTACCTGTAATAATGAAATACAATAATGCAATTATTTTTTTTTATTTTTAAGTTTTATTTTTTATAATTTTATAAGAACTTCTTGTTTTACAAGAAGTACATACATACAAAAATAAATTAAAAAATGTAGAAAATAAAGAAAAAATTATTTTTCCCATTAATTAATATTAAATGATTTAAAGCACATTTTCTATCCGTATAGTTATAATATTTTTTCTCATATGTGCTTGTAATTAAAATGCTTTTCGTTTTCACTAAGTATGGTACAGATAATGATATCACCATCTTTATCGACAGTCAGGCCGCGCTCAGAGCGCTAGAATCGTATATCGTTAAATCGGTAACTGTAGAAGGTTATCGCTCTGCGCTCAAAACACTAAGCAGACATAAAAGAGTTAAACTTTGTTGGGTACCAGGACACTCTGGTTTAGAAGAAAATGCCTATAACTGAGATGATGCACTTAGCACCACCATCATGCGGCATCAGGGTGAAAATAAAGAATACCATCATTAGCATGGTGGGCAGGAAATGGTCAGGAATAGAGGGACATAGGGTGTCCAAGGCTCTTTGGCCGGCCTTAGATCACAAAAGGACCAAAGTAATACTTGGACTAAATAGGACAAAGTTAAGAACTTTAATTGGAATTCTTTCCGGACACTGTCTCCTGAGAAGGCATGTCAAAAGAAAGGGACATTCTAGTACGGACATCTGCATTCATTGCTGCAATGACTTGAGTTCATAGGATGTCGAACATATGTATCCTTTGCTCGTTCGCGCAAAAAAGTTTCAGGGAGATACTTTTTTGATACATTGGAAGAGGTGGGCCAAACCAGCCACAATCAAATTTTTAAATTTTGCAGGGAAATCAAATGTTTAGACGGAAATGTTTCGGTTTTGGTATCATCTATAGAAGGTTCCAGCGGATTGCGATGGGCCCACAATGGTGCCAAGTGTTTTCATGATGGCTCAGCCTCATACCCTGTCCTAACCTAACCTTACCTAACGTAACTGGCTTAAACACAACATATTCGTTTAATTTTTTCTTTGCTGGAAAGGTTGTGAAGAGGGCCAGCGCAGTAGGTATGTATGTAATTTTTTTCCAATATGTTGTGCCTAAGCCAGGTAAAAATCAGGTAAACCAGTAAATATTAATACATGCTAAATTTCTCTCACAATTGGTCGACGCAGGCGATACTAGTTTTGACACTATCAATACGCATACGTCAATTAATCACGCAAATTGTAGTAGGTATGTATTTATTTGTCGTATGCAATGCGTTTCTTTTACATACGACCATTAAATTCTTACTAAAAAGAATTCAGTTTTTGTATGAAAATTTGTCGTATGTAAAAAAAACTCTCTGCATACGACAAATAAATACTAAAACCGTTACTTAGAGCCTACATACGACAAAATAACACGGTATATCTCGGAAACTATTGATGTTAGACAAAAACTGATAGCACCAACAGAAAGATCTCATCGAATAATATAATAATGCATCAAAATCAGAAAATGCTAAAATTTGACATACGACAACTATATTCTCAGCCGACGACATGCCAATATTAAATTAATTAGTCCAGGGATACTGAAAGACAAATGTTTCTCTTTATGTTCGGGCCTCAAGTAAGTGATATGTGGGTCCGATGACTCAAAGATCTTTTGGTACACTACACATCTTTGTTTGTGACTTTATTCGAACACTGCATTGAAAAGTGAGCCCAATAATGTTTTTAATCTTTATAACGGAATTCTTAAGCTTCCTCTGAAAGTAACCCGACATTAGTTAATATTTTGTGCATTGTAGAAGGCATGTAGTACCAAGGGTATAAATGTTTAACTCATTTAGCCGTTTCTGCAGTGTACAATCCAAACTTAAACAAATATATTGAAGAGCTGCTATAAATTTCCTGCAATACTGTTCCCAGGCGGCGAATGAAATTACCATCAATTGCCGTAACTTCTGCTGTTAAAGATGGGTTTCGGAAGAATGTCCTTGAGGTATTTCCAGTATTTGTCGAGCCAGAACCCTGCTTAACGATATCAACTTTTATTTCGATTACATTCAAAAATCATTTCTAAATTTGTTCCTTTCCAGCCTCTTTGATTGGAGGAGCAGCTTTTGTAGTCCTCTACGACTTAAATTCCAGTTTGTAGCCAAGGTAAAGAAAATATTCCGTGGGCTGGATTCGCGCATGAAGAGGTGAAATACCAAGTTTGTGTGCATCTTCATTTGAGGGTTTCAATCCGATTTTTGATAAATCGTTCATCTCAGATAGAGGAGCCCCGCAGTAGCAGTTAATATAGTTAACAGTCACCCAGCAGACTTTATCCTTTTGCACAGATTTTATACATACATACATATATACATTAGATGTACTACATTCATATTTTCCAATTTGTCAATTGCAAGAATTTTTGGCCAACTTATACAGGTGACTAACTTATAAGGGTATGTATTTTCTTTGTGGAATAAAAATAAAAATTGTCCACTACAAAAAAACACTTCAACCCTTGAATTTATTCACAAACTAAAGAAAAAGCATTAAAGTCACCTCTATATTGCACGATTAAATGAGAACGAGCATTCTTTTATTCTACCATAGCGGTCTAGATGTTTTATTCAACCGAAAATATGCAACAAAATCCATCAACCAGTCAACTTTCGCAGCTTATTATTTAATGTGAGAGATGAGATAAGGTTTTATATTTCGACATTGGACATTGGACAACATATAAAGGTATTTTGAGAAACATTTGTATGCAATTTTCTTCGTGCACTTAAATATTACCAACTTATTAGGGTGGCCAACTAGAAAGGTTTCACTGTACTTTAACTCTGTAAGCGTTTCAGATTTTACGGTGCTGTACCCACATTTTGTGCGTGTGCGCTCTTGTGCTGAAAATTTTAGGGAAAGTAGGTACTCTTAGTATGAAGAAAATGTTAATATTAGACCGAAGCTCAGTGAAGCTTTTTTATAAGCCAATTCATGAGTGAAATTCCATGAACAATTCAATATTTGGCTTAAATTATCTTTCTGCCATAATTTCTTCTTCAACCCACATTTAAGTCGCACACTTGAGTGTATAAACGACAATTACATTGAGTACAATGAACTTAGAATAATATTGAAATGTTTATATAAGGTTTCGAAAATAGCAGTAAATTTCGAGAATTTTCCGGCCTTTCGCCGCGCCGCGCTGTCAGTAGGTGCAAATTATGATGGGAAATTGATTGCACGGAGGATAAAATGTTTACTGTTGAGGAATCGTTCAATAAGCAGAGTCAATGCCCGGTAATTTAAAAAATCATCAGAATACATTCCGGCACTAGAATGGGACCATCATCCTGCATTAGTGATGGTTTGGAGGGAGGTCAGCTACGAGAAGGAGTTCATTTTAGCTGGAAGGGGGTAAGAATATCGTCAAATTGATGTTCTGGAAGGTATTGCAAAGTGACTAAACCAACAATTTAGATTGAGTTACTTACTTTATTTGCTTACTTATAAGGCTCCTGACAAGTAAAGGGTCTTACCTTTAGATACGCTAGCCTTCTATCTGCTAAGATCCCGTGTAACATGGGTACTGAGATACAGATATCCTCTTAGCTATAATTACTGTCTATTAGCTTGTCGTTTCCGAACTAGTTTAGCCGACTTATACTGACTACTTGGACTATATCCACTTTTCGATGCAGCTCATAGCGTTCGCGCTTATATCATATCCTCAATTCGCCCTCATCGTACAGGTCAACAAATATTCGACAGAGAATTTTCCTCCAGAAACTACTCAAAATCCGCTTTCTTACTCCCGCACTATACAGCAGAACTAGCAGAATTAATGTTTTAAAAAGTATACACTTCATCTTTCGAGCTAGGGGTTTTGAACTAATTTGTTTCCCCAAATCGAAGTAGCAGAGTTGTCCTGGGCGAGTCTTCGTGAAGTTTATGTTTACTCTCCATAGGTGAATTTCACGATGTACTTGGTTCTCTCATGCCCTGATCACTATCTGCCTCAGTAATTCATCTCTGGTATCTCTCTGCTGAAATCCGGTATACATATGTTTGAAACGAACTCGAAGAGCTGTTTCAAAATTGCATATTATGCCGCATGTTTTCCATCATCACGTGGCACAGCTGGATTATTGTTACCGTGATCCTAAAAAAGGACGCTGAATGCTATCTTATGCAGCTTTAAAATCTATGAAAGGATGCAGCGTCTCCATATGAAATTCATTGGCCTTTTCTAGTATTTGCCTTTGCGTTCGTCTAAAAAATTTCTTCTCTCTGAAATTCCGGACCGGCAGCTATAGAGCCATTTCCCACATACCCGGCAGCCGGTTACCCGGTTTTCTTAAAAAATAAGTACGTTTTCACACACATCCGGCAGCCGGCACACAGCAAGCTATGCAATTTGAATTTTGTTCCATTCGTGGCGATCTACTGTATGTTTTCAGTTTTCATATCGCTGAGTCGAAAAACTAAAACCGGCTACGGCAACCGGGCATGTGTGAAGGCGCAATTTGATTTTATGTATCCACTACTGACTTGAGAACCGTTTACCCGGTTTCGGCAGCCGGTTGTGGCAGTGAGCAAAGCCGGCGACATTCCGGCAGCCGGCTACCGGTTAACCGGGGCCGGTTTCGGTTTTCAGGTGTGAACGCGCCCATAAGAATGTATTCCCAACGACCGGGTAGCCGGTACCGGTTAGCCGGCTGCCGGGTATGTGTGAAATGGCTCATAGAGTGTTGCAGGAAAGCTTGAGAAGGTTACACAGAATGTGGAATAGGATTATTTGTATGACAAGTCCCTCTATCGTTTTTGTAAAATACAGGATCGCCTTAAAAGAGCTCAAGTTTAGCTATTTTTCCTCGACAAAATAATTGTATAAATTTAATATGGAAAAACAGCTTAAGTCAAGTTAAGTCTTTATTCCCTGTTGTAAATCTAAAAAAAATTATCTTAAGTCAACTTTAGACAGTAAATTTAGTTTTTTTTTGTTGAGTTCGGTTGTTTTTCCTTAATCGCAACTAAAAAAAACCGGCCAAGTACGAGTCAGACTCGCGCTCAAAGGGTTCCGTAGTTTTAAGACTACTTACATATGTACATATATTTTGTTTAAATAACTGTTTCGTTTCGTTAACACAAAAAACGAAAACGACCCACCTCTATATTCACTTTACAAACTTATAATCAGTAATATTTTTCACTATGAGAAATTGGATAAACATTAAGAACGCGGCTGAGTTCAGGGGTCTCAGGTTCGTTTCCTGGCAAAATCCGTATTTTTATTAATTTTTTTAATATTTTTTTTTGTATGTCAGCACAATTTTGGATAGCCTTTAATTTTTCCAAAATTATTGTTAATCGAGTAGTGAGGTTGAGAAATTGAATTTTTCGACATAAAATTGAATTTTTCGACGTGAATTTCTCGAAAACTATACAACTTACGAAACTCGTTATATTTTTCTTCAAAAGTATGGTTAATCACCTACGAACTGTGATTTTTTAGTTTCTGAGAAAAAGTTCTGGTGCTTTTTGTATGATATTTTTCACACATTTTTGACAATAACTTCCAAAGTTTATAACAGAAAAAGATTTTTGGAATCTTTGTTTCGAGCCCTTTCGAATGATATCCCACATGATATATTTTTCAGAAATTTCTTTTTTTTTGAGCCCACATTTTACCCACCCTGTATAGTTGTTTCACAATATTTTCGAGTAATATTTTGTCCATGTATGTGGACCACCATAATGTATAAGTGTGCCAAATTTCAAGTTTCTAGGAAGAACGGTTGTTGATGTTTTTATCGTGACAGACATTTTTGAGTTAGAGCGAACTTATAATGGTTCCGTATTACCATATGGGTACGGAACCCTAAAAATGAAATGAAATGAAATGTTGTTTTTTGGAAATTGTGGTCACATTTGCTGAACAAAATTTATAAAATAGATTCGAGTACGCTGAATCTAATGGCATAAAAATCTTAATTTCGTCTAAAGTCGACTTTAGCGGTTATGGCTTGTGGCCACAGAAGTCATGATCAACCCTACCACAACATCCAGTCTTCTTGCTGCTTTTAGGTTTTTAACAGCCAATCCGTCGAAGATACTGTTTTAAAACTTTCAATTTTCTTTCTCTTACTTACCGTTCTTGTGTACGTATAGTAAAATTCACACAAAGTATCTCCTAGTGATACTTCACCTTAACTCCAATAACTTTCGCAGTACTTCTGGTAGTAAGTGAACGTCCTGAACCGCTTTATGTTCTTTTGCTTCGTACTTATTTTGCTTTACTTAATTCAACTCGTCGACAGTAGTTCTTCGCTTAGTTTTACTGACAATTTTCAAATTCATCATAAAAGTGATGTGTCATAGTTTCTTTTTCAGGAAACCTTTCTCCAAATGAATTGCTTGATCCAGCATCAAATTTACGTTTCAGTTGATCTTGTTAACTCTTTCACATAACCATTTCCACATAGCTGATGAATCCTTTATTATCCGTGTCTCTCCAATTAAAGCCCGCCATCGCAATTCATGAAATATTCATTTTCGCTGAAAATCATATCACCACTGTTCAAAATTTGGTAAATTTTTATTCCTCTCCACGAGGTTGGTGCGGGATTTTTTTACGATTCTGCTTGGTGGTTCATTGAATTTTTTTTTGCCTGACGCCACACTAATTATAAAAGTTAAATTGATAACTTTTCTTAAATTTATTTTTAATTAATAATTTTAATTTGATATTCAAATAAACGACAAAAGCAAATATTGGCCAATAATTTGGGGCAAAACTTTTTAGGTCAAAATAAATATTTCATAAGGCAATTTTTTTTATTTTTAATTTTTTTGATATCAAAATCAATGGCTTGCTTGACATAACTTTATTTTGATTTGTTATTCCACCCATTGCCGTGGGGCACAATAAAAATATACTTCGCTTTGTCTCTGACAGTTAAGTGCAGTTTTAGGACAGCGGAACTTCAAACTTGAATATTTGTTTGCTTTACCTTCTCCTTTCTCTTTGAGTATTTTCTCGCTTTCATGGAAATTTAACCGGAAGAAAATGACAGGAAAACATATTGTTTTTTATGGCACTCGCATACACCGTCTCGTTGGCGTGGAGGGGTGAGTGGATAAAGTTTTGGTTTGTTTGCTGCATGCAAACGGTAACATTATTCAAAAATTAAAACGAATGAGGGTTGGCAAGACTTTGACTTATGTACAAACAAAATGTTGGAAAATGTTGTCATTAATTTAACGGTTTTGTGGTTGTTACTCCACCTCAACCAGTATTTCCGCTTGTTTCGCACTTAATTATTAAATTTTCACAGAACCGAGCGTAGGTAGTGGCAAATGACCCACAAAATGGGATCCAACTGAGACTAAATTTAATTAAAAAAATTCCTCACCAACCCAGACTCATTAGTCTCAGTCAGGTGTGATGGACAACTTTGTCATTTGTCCTGGTTTTTTTGTTTTGTTTTTTGTTTTTGTTTTATGTGTAATTTTTTATTCACAAAGATTGCAAAGGATTTTATGAGCCCCATTCGGGTTGGCCATGGTTTTGAATTTTTAATATGAATTTCAAGAACAAAGCGAGGGGTGCGGCTGGGTCAGTGATTTAATTAGATATAATATTTTATGGATTTACACAGTGATATAGGGAAAGTGATGATAAATGGACACTGGGTTGCCACAAGGGAGACATAACAGCCTAATGAGGTGAAAGCCAGTGACATGGCTAATATAAGTTTTACGTACCACGAATGTCTTTAATAATGAATGTTAATGAAGTTTTGGTGTCCTTTTTAGTAGGTAAGGTAGGTTTGGCATGGGGAGAGATAAGACATTAAAAAATAATCACCATAGATAGACAAGGTTTATTGTTGTAGAAACACTTTGAATAAAGCACTAAGCTGGTGTGATCCATTCGAGAATTCAGGTATTTTGGGTAACGCTGGCGCATATAAAAGATGACTGTCCTTGTGTGTTACCCTAGGAATCTGCAAAGGAAAAACCCGCTAAGTTAGAACCACAAAGATCGTTGTAACCTCGCCAGGAGTCTTCAATCAAACACAGAGCAAATAACGGACGTATTGGACATTTTATATACCTTATGGCTGAGACATTACATAACATAGACTAAGCTAAGCTAGAGAAATGGATTTCTTACTTTTATAAACGGTAAAAGTTTCTAGCCATTCTGAATGTATCCAAGTACATTCAGTATATTTTAGCTTTGCTAAATGCTAGATCGTCAGTGGAATTTTTAACCGACCTAAGGAGATGTTTCACAGAGCTCAGACCATGTTCGTCTGCCCTTTGACATTCAAAGCCCTTAGAATCGACCCCGTAAAATATCTTTAGTTGTTTGCTGGGTTTGAAACCGGGCAGCATAAGTAAGTTTGACTTTATTTAGTGTGGCTTGTGAATGAACGGCATCGAAGCAGCACTTTACTGGTTTTGAGTCCAAAAAGTAAGAGCTCAAAGCTTTGAGTGCAGCTTGAGAAGACATATATTTTAGCAGCCTCTGTAGATTTTATAGGGCGCTGATCTCGATATCATGGATCTCAGCTTTATACATGCTGGAGAATGTTCCAAGAAGCACGTAGATTTTAGTATTGAGCTCAATGATCCCAGCACCAACATCAGAGGCCATTTCTGATTCGTACGTGTACCATACTTGACTTTCTGGTAGGTGGTAGGT
Source organism: Brachyopa scutellaris (assembly GCA_949775065.1). Taxonomy (NCBI): domain Eukaryota; kingdom Metazoa; phylum Arthropoda; class Insecta; order Diptera; family Syrphidae; genus Brachyopa; species Brachyopa scutellaris. The sequence goes on from OX459114.1 coordinate 17,340,186, forward strand.
TCCCCAATATGAATTCCGAATTCACTTATTATAATATGAGCGACGCGACGGTGCAAAGCATGTCCTGACCGGTGTCTAGGTCAACAAAGAAGGGATATCCTATACAATTTGGGCGATTTGAAAGGCAACTAAAATGAGACTGAACATTTCCACAAAAGCCAAAGTGTGGGAACATAAATAAAGTAAGTAGCTGCGTTTAAATCGGTAACTTAATGTTGACCAAACCCACCAGTATATTACGAGTATCATCTCTATAAACACGTCAAACTTACTTACTTAGGTGGTGCTACAGCTCAGGGTGAACAAGGCCCTGCTTTTCGCAACCATTTGTGTGTGCGTGTTTAATTTTTTCACGAATGGAAGGAACCTACAATTTTTTGCCGACTTCGAACGGCGCATTGAGAAGCTCATTGACAAATGATACACTTCGATTGTTTGTCAGACATTCGAAAGGGGTGACACCGTGAAAAAACTTTTAGGTGTTGGACCCGAGCGGGGAGTGAACCGTAGTAGTCCAACGCACTTACCACTACACCACGGTACTCACCTTTGTTTTCATTGCCTTCGTCTATTCGATGTGAAATTCAGAGCCCCTATGTCTACTTGACTGGCAATATATGCCGCTCCGACTGCCAATACACATCTTTTCACGGAAAGGTAGATGGCAGTTTCCAAAGTGTAAAAAAGGACTGATGCTAAAGCTTGGTGCTAAACCAAAGTTGGATAAATAAAGCCATCGAACCTATTTTTGTAGAATCCTTCGAGCTTATCAAACGTGAGTTTTCATAACGGCTTATAAAAGGAGAGGTCCTGGTTGGATTGATTCTCATATCCAGTGAATTGAGTTTTTCTTTCTTTAGGTGGCGCTACAGGGTGGGTGAACCAGGGCCTGGTTCTCGCAACAATTTGTGTGTGCGTGTTATATTTTTGCGTGAATGGAAGGAACCTTCAGTTTATTGCCATCTCCAAACGGGGAGTATAAATCCTATGGCCTGAGGAATTCTTTATGTAGGGTAAACCGCCTGACCCTGAAGATTGCCGGGCATTCCCAGAGGATGTTCTTAGCCATCTTGACCTTCTCTAAACAGCATCGACAACCGTTCTCGCTAGAAGGACCTAATTTACTTAGGCTTTTATAGGTGGTATGGTTACTGGCCCTGACAAGAGAGGAAGCTTGTTAGATATCGAATATCCTTCTTATCCCTGATCGGTGCCTAGGTCTTACAGCTATGCTTGGGTCCAAAGCCGGACTGGCAAGTCCTTTGAAGTTTTTTTCATTTAAAAAGCACTGGATTTGCTTAGGGATTGCTTTTTCAAAGACCTCACTCAAAAACGGTAGAATGGGCCTGAACTCTGTATCAGTTCCATTTTGTTTTTTGTTTCGGGTTTTTAATTATTTCTGGTTTTTTCCAATTGGCCGGGTATTCAGAGGAACATAGTTATAATCTTATTGAAAATGTGAGTGAGAAACGGAAGTATGTAAAGGAGCAGTCCTTTAGTTAATCTAAGATCAACCCCGTCAGTACCTGTTGCATTCGTTTTTATTGAAAGTAGCGCCTCAACCATATCTCCATTAAAGAAACCTATAAAACCAAGTACACTGGTCCCTCGCTTTGCGCAGTGGTTAGGGAATGAAAAGTCGCGCGCAATGCGACATCGCGCAAAGCGAAACCGCGCTAAGCGAAGTATGAATTTCATATAACTTGGGGTAATAAGCCGCGCAAGTCGAGTTTTGCCGCGCAAAAAGAAGTCGCACAAAGCGAGGGACCAGTGAAGTTCGTTAGATGGAAATAAGTCCGACGCGACGGCTCAAATAAAGGCACTGTTTCACTGGGTGAAGGTGAGGCAGCAAATTTATGGTCAAGCTCTTTGCAATAAATATCCTCAGGAATTATAGGTTTACCTTTTTCAACTCCATTTCAGAGTTGACATGGTTGAGAAGTCTAATTTTTTTTATGACTAGAATTGTGTGTGGAACATGAATTGGCCTTGTTATAAGATTTAAGATGCACTTTGATGACAGTTGAACTCAGTAATATCATATCTATTATCAGAGAGTGAAATACGGAACTTTTTGGTTTGAAACAAAGCAAAAACTACTCAGAAAATATGACTGAGATCAAAGAGGTCGAGCATCCAATTGTATCACCTGCGGTCACAAACCCAATAGAAACCTCACAATTTATTCCCCAAAAGTCAGATAATGTAATTTATTCCTCTTGAATGACATTCATTTCTCTCCATTCAGGCAAAATCCTTAAAGAGATTCAATAATAGATTCCACCTAATAATGTTTATTCTTTTGTAGGCTCACATTTATAGAGAAATCCTTTCAGCAGCAAAAAAAAAAACCGGAAAAGAAAAAAGTGACTTCCAAGACAACTTCCGCTATCCTCAACAAACAAACCAATCCAACACATCCCCATCTTCTCAATGTGTAATCAGGATTTTCTTTTGAAACTCCCAAGCGTAGTCCAATCGAATTACACCACCGCCAAAAGGATGGAAAAGGAAGCAAAATATCGCTACAACTGCGAAATCGTAACGTAACTTTGTTTTCTCCGTAGAAATAAAAATGCTCCATCAGACTCAATAGACAATCAACAATGAACATGAAACAAAGTTTCCACAACAAAACTACTCATCAGTCATCGTGAACGCCACAGGAGAATTCCAACAAACAGTAGGTCCTGAAAGCCAGCCGGCCTAATTATCACCCCTTGACTGGCATATAATTGCGTTGCTGGGTGATGTTATCTTTTGTATCCTTTTCAGGGTACAAGAAATTGAAAAAAAGCAACGTCCTTGAAGGCCAAATATTCTAATTAACAAAAAATTGTATATTCAAGGACAGTTGACAATCCCTCAGGATCCTTTCTCACTTTTTTCCTGTTATTTACTATTTTTCTGGATTGAAATAAAACACGTGACGGTATGAGGAAGGATTTTGTTTATTTCCTTACTTACTCCCTCTCTTCTCATCTCACCAAAGAGAGATGAAATAAAAAGGACATGCGCTTTTACTTTATACCATTCAAGTAGAGAAAAGCTTTTCTCAGAAATGAAAGCAAAACCAAAAAATGCAAAATCCTTTTAACTTCATTCAAGGATCAAAAGTAATCAGTTACTGATACGCGTTCATACAAAAATCACGTATACGCCTAAGTGTCCCGCGGAAATATTGGAAATTCTTTTCGTGAGTTTTTCGGTTTCTTTTTCTAAATTTAAAAAAAAAAATCCTCCGTGAAATACTCGTTTAGTGTAAGTGAAAAATTCCAAGTGTATACTTGTAAAATCTACAAGAAAGTTTATAAGTTAACAAGAAAGTTTATAAAAAAAATAAAAAAATTATAAATAAAAAAAAAGAGAAACCAGTGTGTCCTTTGCCCTGTTTAGTGAAAGTGTATGCATAATCTCCATTAGCTTCGTTACCGTCTTTATATAAGACAACTTGGCGTATCGTCATCAACATTAGACCAAGGAGCACAAAAAAAAAAAAAAAGGATACTCCGGTGAGTCTCCCATCATCGTTATGAGGAAGATTTCCTTCCTCCCATGTGGCAACTGTTTAGTCATTTTCATTTCTAATTAAAGATTAAGCTTAGAAGCAAGTATCAAAGAATACAGAAGAAAAACAACAAGACGACGGTGATTGTCTCGAGGACATGAGGTCCTTATTAAGTAATTTTTTTTTTTTTTTTCTGATGGTGGAATACTTTTCTTTTTTGAATATTGAATATCGAGTTTTTTTGTTTGCCGCTTGATATATCCATGATCTACAATCCTGACGCATACTGTAGGGAGAGATTGGTGCTTAAATATTCATCATCGTATTTCACATTTCGATTTATCCTCGTATTTGTTTTGGCCAGTATTTATATTAATTTAAATTAAAATTCATTCAATTGAAATGGCGAATTGGCACAAGGATATGTGAAAATGAATTTATCCAGGAAAACTGACACTGTGCTGGGAATTAAATTATTTCATGGATTATTGACTCATGAATTGTATATGTCCTCATATCCTTTCTGTATACTAACGGACCAACTTCAAAGATATTCCCTTTAAATTAAAGGAACAAACATCTTTTTTCTTACAGGTGGTTTCCCTCCTTAAATACATATACACTCGTATTATGCTTGTGTCGGCATAACGGAAATAGAGACTTTGAGTTTCATAAATTCTTTGCTCGACTACGTTAAGTCCTTACGTGGTTCTATGGTTTTACGAGGGTGCTGTATATAAAGACGTTGGATTCTTAGAAGAAATAATATTTATAGAGCTACGATGGAACGTAAAATTATGTGGAAAGAATGTCGGTGACCTATAAGGACCGAGGAGGGACAGTTTCAAAGATTCAACATGGCATGTGGTTTACTACACTCGCAAATGTCTACGATATGACACAATTGAGTGACAAATTGGTCATGTGCGGTCAACCGATTAGAAATATGTACACAGACAGTTATTTATTATAGACAGATGTTGGTGGTTATTTTCTTTCTTTCCTTTTTTCATTGGGATTGTGTCCAAGTGCTGTCGTATTTTTGCTGACAGTTGTTGGGTGTATGAGTACGTTTTCAATTTCATTACTCATCCTACAAGTTTTCCACTTATTTATTCATACATTATGTATGTACGAGTTTGAAATGGACTAGGCGGAGTGTTTTTTTTTTTTTTTTTTTGAAAACGTGACTAGCCCGGTTTTTTTGTTTGACTGAAGTATAAAACATTTGTATGTTTGTCTGTATAAAAAATAAATTCGCAATTGGATTACATGCCTCGAAGATACTGCCCGACAAATAAGGCGTAGCTTTGTTATTTTGCGTGTTATATTTTTCAAGTGTCTGTAATTTTATTTTTTAATATAGCTCATATCAAAACTTAAGTTTTTAAATATTTAAGGTTTTCACACACCGCCGCGATATGGTCACAAGAAAAACCCGCTAAAGTCTGTTTTACTCATTTTTCAGGAGAGCAGTTTATAGTTTTTGACAAACACGTGAAATTATAAATGACTATTGGGTGATTGGAAACTCCGAACGCGTTGAAACAGGAAGTAAAATAAAGATAATTTTACTCTTTCTTATTTGAAAAAAGTTACTGTAAACGATTTTATTGACAAAACTAATACTTTAGTCGTCAAGCCTTTTAGGTTTTTCATAATAACAAATCCTATCTGGAGTTAAGTGGTTTTTCTATTTTAAAGAATCACAATTTAATTTTGGAATAAGCGCTATACTGCAGATAGGAAAGTCTTTTTACTTATTCTTCCTTTAAAAAAATGAACAAAACAAATAGTATTAACACAAACTCAAGTTTAGCTATTTTTCCTCGACGAAAAAATATAATAATTGTATAAACTTAATGTGGAAAAACAACTTAAGTCAAGTTAAGTTTTTAATCGCTGTTGTAAATCTTAAAAAAAATTATCTTAAGTCAACTTTAGATAGTAAATCTCGTTTTTTTTTGAGTTTGGTTATTTTTCCTTCAACCAAAAAAAAAGTGACTTAAGCTGTTTTGTTTTTTTTTTTAAATTGTGGCCACATTTTTAAAGATAAAAAATGAAAATTTACAAAATAGATTCGAATACGCTGAATCTGAATCTCATCAAAATCTTAATTTCGTCTAAAGTCGACTTTAGCGGTTATGGCTTGTGGCTATAGAGCTATATAGATAGCGATAGAAGTTTTGCCAGTTTTATTTATGTTTTTCTTTTCACTTTTTAAAACAGTTTGTCTATCCATTTTCTATATTTATTTACATTCTAGAAAAAACTGCTTACATGTAGTTAAGCTTACTGGTGCTTAGGGGGTACTCTAGGCTAAACTCTATTATTACAAACTATTGCCTTTCGGCCTTTAACCAACTATCTTATGACTAAGCTCATCTAACACTTATATTTAATTTCAAGAAAAAGGTTGGAAACTTGGATATTCCATCAGTTTTCTATTATTCTTAAAACTATAAAAACTTAACCTACCTAAGATACCTTAAGCTACTTAATCAGTAAGTTTATGTAATCAGGGTGGTCAGCATTCGTTGCATATTGTCCCGTGTGGTCACCATTTTGATTGCGTCCTCGGCACTTGGCCATCGCCATTATGACGTCTCCTCGCGGACCGGGACATGGGCGAGGCCGCGGCATTGAAAACCTCTCGAAAACGATGCTTCGTAAGAAGATTCCCTAACTAACCTTAACCTATATAACTAACCTAACTTAAAAACTAGGATGTTACAATAGCAACGCACCGACTTCGGAGAGCGCATTATCGACCCACTCCTCAGTTCTATTTATGTTCTGGACAAATGAAAAATAGTGACTCTGGTATTTTTGAAGCATCTACCATGGGACAGAATTTGGAAAGACGATCATTTGATATACCAAAAGAGAAATGCTTGCCTGGTCAAACAGTGACATTTGATGAGGCCATTTCTTGACAGAACAGCAAGAAGTATAGTACAACACCCGTTTTTGCATGGCTACGCGTGTCGTGGAAAATATGTTCCGGATTTCATCTTCAAAATGGTGAATACCACCAAAATTGTCAAAGCAGCTTGCGTCTGATATAATTTTCTTCGAACAAAATCATTTGTCGATGAAGATATAACATACGGGCCTTTGGATGCGACCGAACCAGAAACACCGACATTCTCTAATTTTAGTATTAGTGGACTAAGCAAATGAAATACATCACATTTGTCAGAATGATTACTTTAGTACTCATATTGATTTAAACTGAACTTTTCAAAATAATACTTAAAAAAAACTGTTTTCTTACTACTTTACTTGTTATTTGCGATAGCAAGTAAAAGTTGTTGATATTGTTATGAGGCAGGATAGGCCACAGAGGCAGCTTAGGTGTAGGCGTGGAGGGCGACGGCACGCTTGCAGTTGCTCGGCTAATGCTCGTCGGGCGGGGTAGTTCTTGCCAACCCCACCATACACATCTTGGTCCTACACAAAAGTCTCGTGCCATAAAAACAAAAGAGGAAGGAGAAAGCTACATTAATTAATTTCGGACGGACCCTAAAGATAGGAAAGAAGAGAGAATGAAAGAAGAGAAAAATCCAAGAACCTATGCCAATACCACAGAGAAAGAAAGGAAAGGACCCGCTAATAAACCTAGCTTGTTTATCTTAACCTAATCTAAACCTAAATCTTATAAATAAATGCTAAGCCAATACTAACTTAATTCTACTTATGACTATCCCTAGGTCGAATTTCCTCCTTTCCTTTGTCTCTCTAAGGTAATGGTCCGTCGAGAACCCGAGGCATGCCTGATGTTGTTGGCAAAGGTCTGGCCAACCCACCCTTAATGTCAAAAGACAACCGTGGCTACTTCTTTGGCCGATGTTAGTAGAGGTAGCCCCTTAAACCGATTTAAATCGGAGTCGGCAGTCACTTACTACTTAAGTTAACTGAATTAAGTACAATTTTATAATTTATATTCTATTGATCGAATATATGGTCTCTAAGATTGTGTACGGAATATGATATCGGTCAAGTGGCCGCCCCTGGCCGGTGCGCACATTTTTGTAATAACAATTTCGTAGCTTTTAGGTGTTATTTCAGCAATTTCATTTCGAATGTTGTCCTTAAGCATCAAAATTGTGGTTGGTTTGTTGGTGTACACCTTTTTCTTCAATCACCCGCCATAGGAAGAAATCGGCAGATGTCAAATCAGGGTATCTTGGGGGCCACTCGATGTCACCACTTTTTGACATTATTCGGCCGTGAAAAATGTCTCGCAAATTTTGCATCGTAGCACGAGCTGTATGTGATATGGCACCGTCTTGTTCAAACCACATATTCTGTAGGCGTAATTGATCCAATTCGGATACCAGAAAGTTTTTCAAGATGTCCCGATAGCGGTCACCAGTAACTGTTACAGCATTGCCTCTACCTCAAAGAGAAATTGCCTAATGATATCATCGCGCCGCGCTGGGCCAAATGGCACACCATATAGTTACTCAACAAGGGTGTCGTGGTCTTTGGTGCATCAATTCAGCGTTTTCGGTGTCCCAATGTGGCTTTTTTTATTAGCAATTTTTCGCGCATTCAGAATTGAATATTTATTTAAATAAAATATTTCAAAAATTTCAACAGATTGTTGCGATGTTAGCTGCTCCATAATAAATTGTTATCGACCACTCTCTTCGACTGTCAAACAAAATCGACCTGGAACATGAAAAGCAACCTGTTTTCCTCGCTATTTAACTGACGACTAATATTGCCCACAATTTAGTTTTGACCGTATTTCCCTTAATCTGAACAGGAAAAAGACAAATCACCGTGCATCTGAGTAATCACAATGGTAATGGAAACATTTAGCAGAAGTGACTAAGGAGAGAAAAACTGACCACTTTTGAGATCATCGGAAGGTGTTAGCTATTATCTGGCCACTACGGTATATGGTTCGCAGCCACTCTAAAACGCTTTCATAAAATGGTCCCAAAAGAGAGTGTTTCGATATAGCAATTTTGCCTGTGTTGTGAAAATATTAAAGCATATTCCAGGACACGCTTCAACGAGCAACCTCGCAGTATTAAACTGAACCAGAAGTGGAGGCAATATTGAATTTGAAATTCAAGTAACTGTCATCTATTTTTTTATGGCATACATTTTATGCTTCAATTAAAATGTATTTTAGGCCAAAATATAGTGATGATTAATTGCAAACAGCAAATACGCAATTTTATGCCAATTTTATTAAGGTGTGCCAATTAATGGGCTGCTATAGTACTGAATATTCATCTTGTTTTACCAAACGAGCTATAAGTTCGGTTTATGGCTCGTAAATTGTTCATATGAACATTCAAGAGTTTATTATGTTCAAGATACTGCACAAAATGGCTCCAACTAAAGAAACCAAAGAATTTAGTATGCTAACACTGCCTGATCGAATGCATCCCCAAGTGGATGGGCATGGCTTACCAGCCATTAAAAAATTTAAACCGTTTTAAAACGTGCAATAAATTGTATTTAGACTAACCAGCCAAATTATTATTTTTTTTTTTTTTGATACAGTGGGCGTGCTAATTGCATTCCCAGGCTAAAAAAATGTTAATATAGATTTTAAGGCCGGTAGCTACCGACCGCTCATAAGTTAAGAGCTTCACAAACCTATTCATCAACCCCTATTAGTGCGTATTTATGTGCCCTCATAAGACTTATGGGTGGTCCTAACCACTCTTGAGTTACGAGCAATAATATCACAGATTATTATTGTCTCTGCTAATATATTAGATAACTTCGAAATAATTCGAAATCAGCTTTCATTTAAAATTTAAAATATTTCTGTTGATATTTAAAGTGGGTAGAAAAGAGAGAAATCCGAAGTTATCCTACAAGAAAGAGATAATAATAATGAGTTTAGTGAACATGTTTTTTAGTTCACTATTCAATTCCTGATAAATTTGACAAAAAAAAATGTATCCACCAACATCTATTTCACCATCTACAGCTGTGTTGCATCTACCCGATATTTACATTGCCATTTGTCACTGACATGTTCGAAAAAGAGCGCCATTGACTCCGAATGTTCGAAATCCGAAAATCGCTTCTCTCATAGTCGAAGTAAGCACAGACAAAAGCCGATAGCTACCGGCCTATGAATTCTAAATCAAGAAAATTACCCACAATATTATCTCAGACAAAGACTGCGGCATTTCTTGGAAATCAGGACTTAAATCGAAGCCTCTATGCTATACCGGTCTTGGAGTACATCTTACATGATGACATAATGCCATACTCGTCGATTAAAAGAAATCCGCTAGCTAAAGTTGAAAATCATGATTTTGAATTTAAAGTTTGTGATACACTGAAATCATGGCAGGAGAAAAACCATCCGTGGTTAGAATTGTCGGAAGTTCACAAGGAGATAACCGAAAAATATTCGCGTTACTGTTATACCATTCATATGTGATGTCGAGAAACACCAGGTTCTTTTGTTTATTGGTGGCGATACTGCATTCGAATTGAAAATCTCGGTGAGCTAAACGTTCAACTTCCCGAACGACACTGTAGGATATTCTCTCCTGCCGGGTATGCTTGAGACTATTCGAGGACCTGGTAGGTCAGGAGGCAATATTAAGTCCAAAAATAACAAGCCTTCCAGAACAGTAGTCATGTGAGCTAATAAGCTCCAAGTGGTCATATTTGGGGAACGTTCCGTCTCGAGCATGAAGCAAAATTTCTTCATTTTTGTTTGAAAGCAAATCCTATGAAACTCCACTGTCTTCAATAAAGGATACTGAGGCAATTTAACCTCAAAGTATGCTAAACAAAAAATAACAACCAAGTTTTTTTTGCATCTAAGACGTCTCTGCTGGGCTTTCGTTTTGTTTCTATCTAGGACATTCAAATTTGTTTTCGTTTTATGCTGAGGATAGCAGAAACAGAACAGAACTCAAATTTAAAAACAAACTACGGCGGGTTAACGTTTCCTTTCCATTGTAACCCAAAAAAAAAAACCAAGCTCCAACTCCTCGGGACGGGAGTAAAACAACGATTTTTTTTCGAAATACAGTAAAACCCGGATAAGTGCTTTAGCAGAATTGTCCAATGTTATGAGGTACTAATTCGGGATATGTAGTAACGAAAACCCACTTAGCTGATCAAAGGTTGGTACTAATCCACGAACAAGACGATTTATAAAAAAAGGTGGTTAAAAGGGGAATAATTCATGTTAATTATGACGAAAGAAAGGGAACAATGAGTACTTAAACGGGGAATGTAGTTAAGCAATATGTACTTAAAAAGGGGATTTCGACAAGAAAATTACTTTATTAACTCAAGGTTTTAAAAAAAAAAAAAGCGAGGATGCTATGCGGGTTTTGCACTTAAGAGGGTAGTTCTTAACCGGGTTTGACTGTATCTAGAGTATAATCCACTACCGGTGTCTGATGATAGACTGCCGCCCCAATCCGCGTATCTATTCATCGTTGCTTCGCCTTTCTCCCATTTAGAAGGCTGACGCATATACATATCTGAGCCTGAAGTGCACATATCCAGCAAAGGTTTCTACACATTCGTTTCCATAGGTGATTATTATTATTTCTGTTTAAAAATATAACACGCACACACAAATGGTTGCGAGAAGCAGACCCAGGTTCACCCCGAGCTGTATGTAGCGCCACCTAAGTATATTTGGTTGCTTCGAGATAAACGCGCAACACAATTATTAAATGATCAACTAAAATTGTTTATTGTTTCCAAATTTCTTTGATAAACTTACAAAAATAGAATAATAAAAAACGAATTACAAATTATGCGCGAAATATAAGCGATCTGGTCTCGATGATTCTACGATGCGACTGAATGGTGATTTTATCATCTTATCTCCCATTGGCTGTCGACGGGCGTCTTCTTGATGACATTTTGAAATGCAGTGATGCCAGAATGCCACGGCTCAGTGTGGCTTAACCCACCGCCACATATATATTATTTCTGTTGTATAGGTACCATTTGCGGCTCTCACACTTAGTCAATCTTAACAAATGAGGTGTCAATAGAAAGAGCATTTCCTGGAGCAGTGACGAATTGCACTTTCACTTTACAAATTTAAAAAAATTAAAAACCCGATCAAAATAAATATTCTACCCAAAATGAATTATAATTTCCATGGGATTTCCATGAGTTGACAGATAAAAATCATATGGCATGTTTGGATGTTGGGGGGGGGATGGATTTTCTCTTGCGAAAGTTCTCGCACGGACACGCTAGGATTATTTATTTGAGCATTTCCTAACACAGTAAAAATACAATATCTTTTAATATTGTGTGAAAATTTAGTAAATTTATGTTATGATTTAATTATACATATTTATGTTCATACATTAAAATTAGAAATACATATATTATAGATTTTGTATAATCCCCGACCAATTTAATTTTTACTTAATCAACGAGAGCACAAAGAAATTCAATACTCTTACCTCGCTGTTTGGGTAAAAGTTAAAAAGCAATCCATCTCCTAAGTCCTTACAAAGTACATTATTGGAATACATGACAGCGTTAACTTTTATAAACCGCAAAAAAGAGAAAAACCAGAACATACTTCTTGAGGATTCTCAAATCTCAAATGCGTCTCAAGTACCACGCGTGTTCAACATGAAATTTTGTGTTGTCGAACCAACAGCCTCACCCCACTGATTCGGTAGTAAAAATCAAAAATACTCGAATATTGCTTTAAATCCAGAGCTCCGTCCGAACATAAAGAAGCAATAAATTTATATTGTTGCTATAAAAATGTTGTAGGTAAACATGTTCCATATAAGAAAGCAAATAAGTCAATTGCGGAGCGTATGGGGAAAAAATGCGGGATTTAACTTCCAATTCAATTGAATACACAGGACTTTATCCAATGAAACAAGTTTAGTTGTAAATAAATGGAGTCATTCGCATTACTTTACTTTGATGACTTTCTGTCTCGCATATGTTGCAAAGAGGGAGTTTTTTTTTATATGATACACGCGTTCTAAAGGGGATACGAATACTCTTAAAATGTTTTGCACAGCGCGGGCCGCATTCATGTTGAGCGATCAACTGTTTTTTATCCCCTATAAGTTTCATCGCAGGATTTTGTATCCTACTATTATCTAGTGCAGGAATGTTTTAGGAGCACCCAATTACTTGTACACAGGCTTGGGTGAATGTAAGCCTTAAAAATTGCAGCCAGATCAAAGGCAGTGCAGAATCTCTAGGCAGCTTTGATGACTTGATATATTTGGCTATTTCAATAAAGGTTTACATAGACATGCATGCAGAGAATGGAAGGCTCTTTGGTTAATAATGCAAGTATCATTCATTGATAATGGCTGATGATTTCGGTTTAACGACTAAAGACAGCATATTACTTTCCACCATATTGTTGATACCCCATTTGCTTATGTTGTCAAGATCGGAATTCAATATGCTTTACATTCGAGACCACTCCAGTTCCACCACCGAAGAGTAGGCACCGTCAACTTGCGAATGATATGTAAAGCTGAGTGTCGGAGAGAAAACTAAGCCCTGTTGGACACCAGCTTTTATATGATAAGCTTGACGACGAAGACTTGACGAAGACAACTTATTTCTAGCCAATTTCTAATCTACTGAAGGAAATGTTCATCGAAGCCATATGCATGCATTTTCGACAAAAGATCCAGACTCTGGCAAATGATTTTGAAATATCAAGTGCAACAATCCTACACTGACCAGAATGATGAAGAGATTGGTTTAATTTTTTAGACCCGAGTTCAATCCCAGCAAATACCTTTACGCTTTTTCACGGTGCCACATCTTTCAAATGTCTGACAAGCATTCAAAGAGTGTCATTTGTCAAACTGTAGGTGCCTTCTATTCGTGCAAAAATATAGCACGCACAAACAAATATAGTTGCAAGAAGCAAGCCCTGGTTCACCCCGAACTATAGTGCCAGTTAAAACAAGAAGAAAGAAGATGCCATCAGATCAACATTGGATCTATTGCTACGAAAACCGTGTCGCTACTTATTGAAGAGCTTTCCTAATATTTTTCAACTGACGGTTTATCCTCGGAACCTTGTAAAGTAGCGTTGAGTCGATAGTTGGAGAGAGAAAAAGATTCACCTTTTTTAGGGACGGGCTGGACAAATGCTATTTTCCATCAACTCGGAAAGAGCCAAGACGAGTAGTGTAGATGTAGTAGTGTAGTAGTGTATGCCAGTCTGGAATACCACCTCTTCAGAACAATGGATGATAGGTATACTACTTGGACTGAAGGATTTGGAATATCGCAACCAGCGTTGTTCCGGATAAATGTTGGAGTTGAGCCATTTTCCGAGCCATTTCATACCAGGTTGAGCCAAATTAGTAAAAAAAAAAAAATACTGTAAAAACGGACACAGCAACAGCATAATATCACAATTTCATTTTTAAAAGTGCCTATATAGGCTACACTACACACTATCATTTTTGAAATGACATTCTTGCTGGAGTGATTTCAAAATGACAGTGTGTAGCTTGGAATGAAAATTTTGATTGAAGTGATGGCGAGAGTGATGAGGGTTGAACTTTTTCATGGGTTTTGCTAGAATGACGGAAACTGGCGCATTTAAATGATAATGTGTAGGCTAATTTCATCATTCAGCATTTTTCAGTCGAGTTTGCATGTGTTGCGGAAGCAATGTTTTGAATGTAATGGCTCCTACTGATCCAAAAGAACTTTTGGAGGAATTTAAACCACAGCGTTCTTTGGGACACGCATAAGCAATTTCTTTATCATTAATATTTTTAAGAAAGGAGGAGGCAGACTTTGCAGGAACGAGAAGTGGAACTATAATAGGGCAACCATCGAGGTGGTTTCAAAATACAAATACCTTGGCATAAATTTCACAAAAAATCTGAATATGGAAAACCATCTTAAAGCTAGACTAATTAATGCCAAAATTGCCATCAATTCAGAGTTTTTGAAGCGGTATCTGAATCCATTTTATTCTACGCAGCTCAAGCATGGGGATATAAATATTACAATACAGTTGAAAAGCTGCTCAGACACTACGTTAAACGTGTATTCCACCTACCTCCGAATACGCCAAACTACGTCCTTATGGTTGAAACCGGAATGTCTCCACTATTTATCAAAACACTTAAACTGCAAATTGATTACATCCTTAAAGTTTTAAATATGCCGAATTCCCGTCTTCCAAAAATAGCTGCACTTAACGCAATTTCTACCAAAACGAGCTGGTATGCAGAATGGATAAATTTAGCAAATAGTTGTGGAATTAATATAAATTTTGATGTTGAAAACCGTTCAAACTAGAAGCCCGTGCTTTACAATCTCATCGCTAGAGTAGACGAAGATTTCTTATTAAAGTATACCGAAGAAGCGACGTTATCCGTACATCGATCCATCTACAGTCGTTTGAACCATCGCCTACAGGAAAGAAACTACTTCCATGATAAACATAAAGTTGAGGAAATATCGATGATATTAAAACTTAGAGCGGAACTCTTGGATCTGAACTATATTCCTAATAGGGAGGATTTACCGATATACTGCTGCCTTTGCAACCTTGCTGAGAGAGAGGACGTACTGCATTTTTTGGGAAAATGCCCAATTCTCCGAGAGACCCGCCGAAGCATCTTTGGACGTGATTTTATAATGGATGAGCAAATAAAAGAGTTACTTAATGATCTAGACATCCCAAAGTTATTTAAATACTGCAAAATAGCACTTTCTCATAGAAACAGAATTTTAACTGAGCTCTTTTAAAATTAGAACTAGTGGAAATATATTTGGAAACGTGTTCAAAAAATTAATTGTCAATCAGGCAGACGGCAAAGCCATGCACTTACTGATTTTTGTATACATACATTTGTTAATTTAAAAGTAATAAATAAAATCTTAAAATCTAAAAAAATCTAAATCTATTTTTAAAAAAAGTCAAACGTCCGCCCCCAAAAACAATAAACTCAACAATGAACAAAAAAAAAAATTAGAATATTTTTGAAGAAATGTCATTTCTGGAATTTTAGTGTATAGCCTAGAATGAAATGATGGGACATGACAGTATAGAAGTGTAATTTCAAAAATGATAGTGTGTCGGAAAACCGCAAAACTACATTAGCTTTTGACGCCAGAAATTTGGGGAAATGCGATATCAACTTATTACGGTTCGCGAAAATTCAAACATTCAATTCGGATTCGCTAACCATATTAAAGCATAACATAGCACATATGCCAATAAAGACGAAAACAAATAAACAAGGAAATAAACAATACGGTTAACGTTTCCTTATTTCATCTTTACGTTATTCAAAATCCCCACATGTTCTGGTTGACCCTTTTAAAGGCTCTTTAAAACTCATAAGCGAGTGTACTTCATATTTCAAGCGATTGTAATTATTTCTGTCAATATTATATATAGGGAATTCTTATTTCCTGATTTCGTTTTTATTGCTTTTTAATATTTTTTTCAAGAGAATAAAGTTTTGAACCAAATGAGCCAAATGTGAGCCATTTCTCTGTGGCTCGGAGCATTGAGCCAAATCAGAAATACTTGAGCCGAATTACCCAATTGAGTACCTCAGCACAACGCTGATCGCAACTGTTCGATTGTGAGAGTGGATTTATCCCATTGAGTATTCGATGGTCTAAACCTAAAGTACAGGTGGAAGCAAAGTGCAATCTGGAAGCATTAGTCTAGCTGCCTTTGCCTTGTCTTAAGAGCTAGCAGCTGAAATATTTTTACAACTGAGCATTAGACGCGACAGAATTCTTGATGTTTTTCACAAATGACCAGAAAGGCTAGGTATCCTTGTTAAAATGTTAAAATGATTTGGATGTTATTTAAGATTAAAAAAATCGATTTTAGGATGCACTATGTTTATATCATATCTGGAGTGAATTTTTTCGATTGAATTTCTATTCAGAAATTCCCCGATGTCCATATCTCCGAACTATGAAATCACTTTCCGTAGCTTTCGTTAGGCCTGTTTTGGAAACAATGAATGTCAATATTGTTTATTTTGTACTTATAGATGAAATGAATAAATCAGGACTCTTTCCCAAAAGATGGAAAACAGCCTTTGTCCAGCCCATCCCAAAAAAAGTGAATCTTCTTCTTCTTCCTACTACCGACCAATAGGTTTCAAGTCTGCGACCCAACAAATAAATTCTGGTGTTCCCCAAGGTTCCGTTTTGTCTACTACTCTCTTTCCGATTTTCATAAATTATCTCTTGTCAGTCACATGCACATCTAATCCATTACATTTCTTCACTGATGACAGTACCCTCAGCTTCTCACATTCATTTCCTGGCCTACCTCCATCATCTTTGGGCGTAGAACAGGAACGCCAGCGTATGTTAAGCTCATTTAAATCCGAGCTTGAGAGCATACAAGTGGGGTTAAACCAAAAGACTGGAATTTAATGTCTGCAAAATACAATGCTGTCTTCTGTCATTGAAGCGAAACATTTATACTTTGCCATTATCAATGAATTGCACTTGCATCGCCGAAACCGAAAAACTCTCCATTCTTGGAATGTGTATCAATGCAACCTTCGTCAGAATGATCACTTATTTGATGCCGCCAAGAACGCAGTGAAAAGTGAAGGTTTCCTTACGCGATGCAGAAATATTTCACTCCTTCCGATCTGGCCAAAATTTGTAAGGCGTTTGTATGCTCCAAACTTGAGTATACTACTCATATTTGGTCTGGTGCAGACTTATCGCCAATCGAGACATTGCGAAATCGCTGGACGAGCTCCTTTTGCCGCGCTTCCATTTGGTCGCGTGTCCTGAGTATAAAGAAAAATGTACACACGACGCGACGCCTATTTGGTCACGGGCGCTCGTGTGTATAGTTCTATTGATTTTTTATGGCGCGCGACCAAATGGGAGCTCTTGTGGGATTGGCCTTAGTCATCCCACCGAAATGTATCCTTTTCCTGTCCTGCGTTGTTTTATTGTTATTTCCACCACAAATGGTCAAAGGAGATGGCCAGTTGTATTGAGCATTTCAACCGAAGTACCCATCACTTCAGGGATGCCCATCAGTTCACCATAAAGCCTGTTTTCGGACGGCACTGTGAAAGATTCTTCCCTGTGCCGCAAAACACGAATGTGGAATGATCTACCGTACTCCATTTGTCCTGACCATCATCGTTTGTAGATATTTAAAACCAATGTGCATCGCTTTCCCATCCTTTCTAATTTCTCATTTCCTCTCCTTGCTGTATTACTATTAACATTAGAAGGGTGCTTACAATCCTTTTTGCAACACGCAAGTTAAAAATGAGCCACAAACTTCGGCCTACCACACTCATTTCGGCCAGTTTATGAAATCCGTCAAACTTTTGCGTCCATTTTTTTTTTTTGAATTGAGTTTTCCTATTTTACTATTACTATTTTGGTTTGGTTAAAAGCCGTCTTCCAGATTTCATAGATTCTTTAAAATGAACCATACGATCCTTAAACTGCCTCAGGTATGGATAACGACTTTCTGTATCTAAATGTAAATTGTATTTAAGCCAGACAACTTTCAGAAGTTACTTCCAGGTAGGATTATAGTAATTTTCTCCCAAATTCCCACTATACCAGTATACCTTAATGCTTTAAGGCTACGAAATAATTCTAAGAGTTGGGAAGTTTCTCTTAGACTATGTACATAAATACTTTGGCAACGGTGCAGGTATTGCTTAGCCGAGAATACCTTTAAAACTGTATGCGCCCTCAACGCGCCATGATTGACTATAACTTGCACGTAAAGTGAACTTCAAATGAGAATGTTCCAAAAAGGACTTAGTCTGAATTTTATTATTCCCATAACCGTCATCCTCCACGTTGGCATAGATCCACTATAAACAGGAACAGCATTGTTTGCATCTTTTCAGAAATTTACTCAACAAAATAAACTACGAAACTTTGCCGTAGATTCGCTGTCACTTCACAATAAATTTAAGTACCAGGACAGGAAAGAAACTACCACGGTACACAATAAACAGGAAGTAAGGTAGCGTGTAAAACAAAAGGACGTCTTATACATCCTTAGAGCACATTATTCACTCAGGATGTAGGTTTTTTTTTTGGAAGAAAAACAAGACTGCTGCAAGTTGAAAATGGCGGAAAGATAAATTCTAAAGTGCACTGAGAGTGGCAAGGATTAAGACTTTAACCAAGGAACACACTCTGCGAGTGCTTTTCACTCCAAGGATTCATCTTGTAATATCTACTTCAGCATCATAAAAAACTAATGAAGATGATTATTATTTGGTAATTGAACGTCAATTACTTTCAATCCATTTAACTGCTGTTTTATCCTTGCTCTGCTCATAATCATTATCCTTTTTGCTTTTATAACAAATGATAAGCTTGGGGGAAAACAAATACCACTTTGCAAAACCCTCATCGACCGATAAAAGGTTCGCTTGCTTTGTTTTCTAAAAAACAAAAAGAAAAACTTCAGCAAGAAAAATATGCTATATCGAGTATTAACATTGAAGGATGTTGGCAGTTAATTATTACAAAAACGTCAGTTATCGATGAAAAGGGTGGAAATTGAGTACGGAACCCGTGCACATAATTAATCACTTTTCTTCTGTTTACATCCTTCGAAAGTACCTACCATTAACAATTTATTGCTCATCATTATAAACGGTAACCGTAAGGAAAAAAAAATTAAAATAAAACTTTTCGCGAAAGGAGATACTCTAAGGCACTTTTGTGTAAAAGTAAAGTATGCTGAGTAAGGCGAATTATTAGTTTCTGTGAAAAAAAACAACGCTTTTGTTGTAATTTTAATGGAGAGCTGATAATGGTGAACCATTTTCATTACAAATCAATGTGAATATGAATCTCTGAAGATAAGGATATATAGGTAGGGGAGAGTGGGGCACTTTCGGACGTGGGGCACATTTGGACACCCACTGTTACGCTTAAACGAAACAAATTTAGTACTCAGCACCTTCTGGGCAATTTGGTAGCACTTTAAAATCAACATGTTCGCGTTTGTTTCATTCGGTTTGCTTCTTTACAATGCTCTCTGCAGATGTTTTTGTGTTTTGGCGGTGAAAAGTGTTTTTTCTTGTGTCTGAAGTAAGTAAAAATAAGTTCTTATTGTGATGGTCCTTGATCTATATATATTTTTTTTATTTTGTTAAGTAGATATTTATTAATCGTTTTGATCAGGCTGTTGACCAAATTGAGTTTGTAACTAAACAAAAAAGGTTAGTTTTCTTAAAAAGTGGGGGATGGGGTACTAACAGACAGTGCACCTGGGGCAGATTCGTACGTGTCCCATAGTTGAAATTATTTAAGTTATATGATTTTTTTTTTATATTTTAAGATGGTTTGTAATTATAAAAAAGTGACTATTCGGGATAAGATAAATGAAACCGATGATGTAAAAAAGCCTTTACCTTAAAAAAAAAGAGTTTAAGATCTGCTGCCAGCTTTTATAATATCAAGCAAAGAACTTTACATTCACGAATCAAACACACACTGGAAAAGTCTACCGCAGAAGAATACCTTATGAAGAACGATAAAGATGATTGATCACCGTGATATCGTTGCAATTCTCAATCAAACTTGCAGTCCAGGACCATCTCGCATTGCTTTTCTTTTAACTTTCAGCTATAATTTTGAAAATCTCATCGCTCATTGAATGTTAAATTAATTTTCAGTAATTTACTCTATATTTTTTGTAAAAAAAATTAATTGAATGAAGTTCGTACTTTTTACAAAACATTTTAATTTAATACATGAATTAAATTTAATTCATAAAACTTTTTTTTTTTATATAAATAAAGCGATATTTGGGTGTTTCCTTTTCTGTCCATATCTACCCCATCTCGCGTACGAATCTACCGCCGGGGTGGGGCACATCTAGACACAAGAGAGTGTTATTTGAAAAAAGCTTAAAAAGATAATAAAAGGTAATAATATAAATGGATTTCAATGTTGGATGATAGATAATATATAGTTTTATCGGATCCAAGAACAAATATACTCGAAAAAAAAGTTTAGTCAAAGATATCATGAAAATAGTGAAAAGTGTCCGAATGCTCCCCACTCTCCCCTACCGGATGTTAAGTAAAAGGAAAAAAAAAATTAAACTTGAATCATCATTTCATTTTCATTTTTCATTTATTTATTTATTTAAAGCTTAACATGATACTACAAGAAAATAATTCTTAAAATTAAGTATCAACATTTAGTGTTAATTACATTTTCAAAATGGCTATAAATAAATGACAAAGGAAATTTCATAGGGAATGTTTATAAAAAGCAATAATATAATATAAATTATGCTTTCATTACTGTACTAAGAATTTAATTCTGAAGCGACATGTGTAAAAATAGTTTCTCCCGAAATACGGCTGACGAGCGTATTCTTTGTAATTGATGTGGAAGACAATTCCACAAGCGAATTGCGTTAACGAAGAAAGATCGCTCTCCAATTGTGCGCGTGAATCGCGTCTCAGCCCTCTTGGAGACTGTAAAAAATTAATATACTCAATCAAGTATTTGGGACATTTGTTATGAATTATTCCATGGAGCCTAAGGATGTTTCTAAAATGATAATATTTATCCAAACTCAATCCTAGCAGATACCTTTTCTTTCGTGAAACACTAACATGTCTTGGAACATTATATATTATATACCGAATACAGTCGTTAAAGGCCACGTTTATTTTACGCCTGCATTCATAATCCAGACTGCGAGGAGGAACTCAAGCTTCGTAGCCCACCGTAATCTTTTCTAATTGTATCTGATGTGGTTTCACGACTTATTTTCCTGGTAATTCTAAACCCAAGATATTTGACGTGCTTCACGTATGGAATAGTGACACCATTAACAGCAAGAGGAGGAACATCAGATAAGGGGATTTCACTTCTGGAGCATACCATACTAGTTATATAGTTTTATGCTATTCAACTCAGACGACACCTGAATACGCGACAAATCTTTATTTACTCTAGACACACAATCTTCAATCAAACCTGGTTTTCTGGACAGGTAAATAATCGCATCATCTGCGTAAAGGTGAACATAACAATTCTCGAGAATATCAGAAAGGTCATTAATAAAACCAGAGAAAAGATGTGGTCCTAGTACTGATCCTTGCGGAACACCTACATTAACAGTATATGGACTAGAACTCCCCTGATCCGTCTGAACTGTCAGTAAGTGGTCACGCAGATAGCGAGAAATCAGATTAAGTGCAGAACTAAAGAACTGAAAGTGATCTTTAAGCTTGTTTATTAAAATCAATTGATCGAATCAAATGCCTTTGAAAAATCTAAAAGTACCATTACACTAATTTCATTTAAGTCTAATGCAGTCCTTAAATCAGTTGTTACCTTTATTACGGCTGATTCACAGCTGTGCTTTTTTCGAAACCTAGACTGCCACGTAGAGAGTTTATTATGTCTATCCAAGTCTTCCTGAATCTATTGTGACAAGATCCTTTCGAAAATTTGTGATAGAAAGGGAAGTATACTTATGGGTCTTAATTGTGTGCGGTTAGTGGGGTTTGAATTTTTTGGAATTTTGACAAATTAAAGAAACAAATCAAAACAAAACCAATCGTTGGTAAGCGCATTACTTAAGAACGGCTAGACCAATTTAGCAATTTTTTGTGCTCGTAATACTCCCAAAAAGGTTCTTCTGAACATCACCGTTTCGTTTCGGCTTGTTTCGTAGTTTTTATTAAGTGTTTGCCTTAGTCGGGTTTAGGTTTTTTTAAACTTAATTGTTTATTTAGAACTTTCTAGTTTCAATAAATATAGTGTAAGTAGGTAAGCAATGTCGTGTTCCACATTACAAACCCTTTCATTTAATATCCATATTAAGGAGGTAGTAAGGATAACGATAATCCCGTGTTTTGGTGCATCTGTCATATTGAATTTAGAGTGACGTCATAGCGTATCGTACTCTACCCAATAAAGCCCTTTCATTTGGTGCCACTGTCAAGGCGGTTGTAATGAAAAAACGGTAATCCGCCATCTTACTTGGTGCGTCCGCCATATTTCTGTGACGTCATATAGCCGAAGATATTCTCAAGACGAATCCAACGACACCTCATTTGTTTAAATCGGCTCCATAGTCTAGGCTCTAGGGCTTTAGGCTCTACGAGGTGACTTCCTTACATACAAACAAACAAACAAACCCAGCCTGTGAAAATCATAACCCTTCGGGGAAAAAATAGAGATCTTGACGTTATGATAAAATTTGATGTGATGATAAAATTTCAGAAGTACAAAAACTAAAAAAAAAAAACCAAAACGAAAAAATCTGGAAAGACAAAATCTATCAAAAAGTCATTTCTGGACATGTAAACAGTTGGTGATGTCGAAAGTAGGGCGGCAGTCCTGATCATTTTGTTTCAATCTATACTTTATTCTCAATGTTTGCGATTTAATTCAAATTTTTCTGAGCAATATTTTTAAAAATAAGTTAGGAGGACAGCAAATTTGTAAATTTCTTAACGGTTTTTTGAAAAAGTGTTCAGAAAAAGTAACACAAAAAAATATTTCATACATTTTTGAATTCGTGCTTTAACCAGCTTTTATTTGACATCGGACATGATGATCTAAAACGTTTTTTTTTAACATCATATTTATCCCCCCAGACCAGAAATTTAAATTTTTAAGTTCAGTTCTGTCTTTGGGCCACTAATTGCTTCAATTGTTCCAAATTTTCATAGTCTGCGTCAAATGGTCTCTGAGAAAAAGGCCTGTGATAGGCAGACAGACAGACACCGAACTGATTCCATTAGTGTTTCGTTTTTGGGTACGGAACAGTAAAAATCGATTCAAGAAAATAAACCTTTAAATCATAATCAATTGCAGAAGCATCAATCAAATTTTGAAACACTTAGCGAAACCATCCTTGTTCCAAACTGGTACCAGAAAAGAAAAACACAAATCCTTTTCACTTAAAAAAAAGTTCTGGACCTGTCAACATTTTGGAACACACAGCAAGGGCGCTTGTATTAATTTTTTATTTAAAATGTTTTTTTCTGATTCTAGAAAACTTGCTGCAAAACCCAAATATAGCTTTAAAATAAATAAATTGAGTTTAAGAGAAAGACTGATGCTAAAGGGTGCCCTCGAAAACTCTGCTTTGTAGGAGAGCTAAAAATCAGAGTTTTTTCTACCAAAGGTTGACGCATATAGACACACTTTTAAGTACATGCTTCTAACTGCTGTCTTCTGTTATAATAAACCAACTTCTTTTGGTATAAGGCTAGAAATGCCATGACATACATGCATAGCTTGACAGAACAAAGCACTCCCTTTGCCAAGTTAAAACTTTGTGTCAAAATGTTTCAAAAAACACCTCAAACGTCAAACAAACATTCTCCTTTGACTACAAATGTAACTTCAACTGTCAAAGTAAAACCCAACAACCATTTCTTGGCAGCATCAAAAGATTTAAATATATCGTTTAACCTCTGGTTCCCAATGCAAACAGCTTTGGCTGCACCACAATAAAGCGGTCTGTGGTGCAATATGCAATAAAACCAAAAAGGAGAGGGAAACCAAAGGAGAACACAACCAACCGGCAAGGATTTTTACGATTCAACTGATTCAACCGTAACCGTTGCACTGCAAAGTTTGTCAGATTTATTCCAGGTGAATAGCTTCACCCTCCATTCTTCCCACTTACACACTTTGCCTGTCAGTCACATTTACCGTCCTTGTTACATGTATCGAACCGATGCCAAAAATTGGAGCATGTTAGTTACAAGACTGAAATCACTGATCTGCTGCACGGGTACTTGTGTACGAGTTCGAGTCGAGTATATCCTGCGATGAAGTTCTACTTCGACGCACCAATGGCAAATGACAGAAACACGTTTCGTGAAAATACCAAATGTGTGTATTTTTTTCTATCTCTTCAGTTACTCCATCCCTCCATCCACCGAATTAAATCGAGAATTGTAGGTAGGATGGGAAGTTGATGAAACTGAGGACATTTCCCTGCAGCCTCGTCCTCCCTTGCGTGGGAGTGGTGATATTTTTTTTTCAAATCAGTGTCAGGACAGATGGTTCCAGAAACAAAACAAAAAAACACACAGGCTTTTCGTTGTCATCTAACGAGTGAGTTGGGTATTTTATTTTTATGAAAAAAAAAAAAACCGTTAAGAGAGAAGGACAAAAATGTCCTGAAATTGCAAATCGTGTTTTGTATTTTTAGTTTGGAATTTATTTATTTTTTAAATTCCGCTGAATGTTGCACAACAAATCTGAAGGATATCCTGTGTATAGAAAAAGCACATACTCGTAAGGATTCAAATAAAGGTTAATTGGAAATGCATTCAAAGACTCCCCTTGCAGCACTTCACAACAAATCCAATCCAATTATACAAAACCAACAATAACTCTCGTGTCATCTCGTCTCGGCAACAGCAGTTACTCAGCTTATTCCTCAAGGACGATTTCTTCGATTTTCCATGAAATTCCCTTACATACGACGCGACGTGCACTGCTGCAGCACTTAAGCTCCAGGCTAAACATGATGACATCTGAAAGTTTATCCTTGTCACTGTGCATCACCATAATGTCAATATAATTGTGGCGTGTCAAGTTTTTCACTTCATACGCCAAACGCCACACACACGAAGTGGCAGAAGGAGGCAAATCCTAGTTTGGCTTTCACTTTCTTTCTGCGTGTGTGTGTGTATGAAAGTGTGAATGGTAATAGTTGATGGATTAGACCCCCTTCGGTACGTTTAAGATTATCCCTATAAGGATGTTTGAGACAAGGGATTCGAGTACGTGCAGGGATTCTAATTTGTCAATGTTCTCTCGTAGTGTGGATTTAAGGATTTTTCTTTTAGGGTTATGAATGGAAATGAAGTTTGAAGAAAATTTCCTTTTTAAGGGCAAAATGTCAAAGTATTTTCAAATTAATTGATGGGTATGGAATCCTTTTATGTCCTCGAAAAACTGAATTTGTAATGTGGTTGGCTTAGTCAAGTTCCTTGACTCCCACAAAGCAACATGGAACAACAGTAGAGCCTCGGTATTTCGGATGGATAGGATGCATTAGCGGAGCAACCGAACTAAAGGGGCTATGCTCGAAATTTTACTGTTTATTGCTCTGACGTTTTAAGTGACAACGCTATATTCCTTTAGCGTTTGTGTTTTGCCATAATCACACTTTTAGCATGGAGCGCTACACCATTCAGCAACTCGTTGAGATTGTTAACATTTATTCAAAACAAATCGTATCCTGTTCGTGAAATATTTACGGCCGAAATGATCGTCAAACTGAGCGAGCAATTCAGGGAAAACGGTCCCTGTACGACACCGAAATGCGCGGGCAAAGCGAGAATATTGCTGCAGTTACTAAAAGTGTGGCTAAAGACCCAAACCACTGGATTCCTCGTCGTGCACAAGGAGTTGGCCTTTCTGCGACCTCAACTTGGCGAATTTTGGGCATTCTTATATAGTATAAAGCCCCGATCGGTGTCATATTACGTTTGTGGTTAAGGATCTCAAGAACCGCTGAATAGATTTTACCTATTCTATTGGTATAAGATTAATAATTTCTCGGAAAAGGTTTATCAATTAGCTTTGAATTAGATAAGTTTTTAGTTTTAGAGTTTAAGGGACTTCAAATGAGAAAACGAAAATTCAATTTTGAACAAACGGCTATTGCTCCAGAACAGCTTCTCCCATGTGATTGATATTCATTCTCAGCTTAATTGCATTCAATACGCAGATTTAAAGGCCAAATTCATATCTGTGCAATTATTAGAAGCTGAGTAATAGTACAAAATGAATTTATTTGATGCAGAAGCTGCATCACAGCACTCAGTGGCAATCGTGTGGAGTTGATGATGAATTTTTTTTTTGTAAGTCAAAACGGCTCGACCTATTTTTATGAAATTTTTTGTGTATATTTGGAAGGTATGAGAATAGGTTCTTAATTATATTTCATCTCGCTAGGTGGCGTTGGAGTCAAGTTACTAATATGTTTGCTTGGTGTGGTTTTTGTGCGCAAGTGATTGAGACCTGTCAGATAGTAAAATCCTCTCAAAGAAAGAGATATCCTCTAAAAGAGAGAAAACTGGAACAAAATACACCAAACGCTGTTTTAAAAGCACACTTGTTCAAACCGGTCAATTTGATTTTGTTTTCCACTTACAATGAAGATTATGCCATTTCACAAACTGTCAGATGGCTGGTTTGACAGATTTGAACAGCCCACCCCAAGGAAAAGGTGTTGCAGAAAATTCATCGCAAGGAGAGAGCCAAATGAGGGTAAAGTAAATTGAGAGTCTTGAAACTGTCATGATTCTATGAAAGTTTACATATTGTTGCGAAAACAAGTGAGCCATCAAACAGACCTAATAACTTCTTTATTTATAGACCAAAAATGCTCATATTCACAATATATATTGTATGTTGGTTCAGTGCCAAAAATGAAAATTATGAATTCTGGACCCGATAGGTGGCGCTGGAGTCAAGTTATTTGTTATGCATGGGTTTGTGAAAAGTATAAAATAAATGAATAAGACACTATTTTTTTGTGTTTAACTTTATTTAGCTTTTATTGGTAATCTTTACTTGGTTTATATTCTAGTGGTGGTCTCCTCGGATGTAGTTTGTCGACTGACTACTTTGGTTTTCGAAGAGATGTTATGCAGCCAATATAATGCCTGCACTTGTATTTGATTCAACCCACGCAACAGATAACCAAGCGATCATTCGTATAAACAAATACGTCCGCTTCGACGTAATGTGATCCGATGTCACTTGGGTGGTTCTTATCTGTTGCTTATTGTGCGGATGTATCTCATAAGGAGATTCGCTTCTGGGTGGCAGACAGACTGCAAGCTTGCATAACACCTCACCCCTTAAGATAAAACGTATTTGAATTTAATAGTAAAATATGTTTTCATGTTAACAAAAAAAAAATTAATGAATACAAGAATATATAACATGATATATGTATGAATACAACAAAATTAATAAATCTTAATTCATGGTAGTAATTTATCCATATATACTGGATTTTCAATTTTAATAATTTTCCTTTTTGTTTCAGGAATATATACAACTTGATTTTGAACCGGTCTGGCTCTTTTTTTATTAAAACATTTGTTAAACAAATTAAAAGTATGCCTGCCTTTAAGACAAGTAACAGTAAAATAAATTATACCTATTGTTGATAGTACCCCAGTAATTCCGATTAAGGCACCTTGAGATTTTTCTGGTATATTTTTTAACAATTTCGTTACAAAGTTCTTTTGGTTATTAATTTCAATTGAGAGATCTTTTAAATTATTGAGATTACTTCCTTTTATTTTTGTTAATTTTTCAATCGGATTAATTTCTTTTAGTTGACAATGGTATAATGTAATACATCATTATTTATTTCTTCATTAATATCTTCGGACACAACTATGTCTGTTTCTAATGTACTAAATTTACATTTGCTCTCTAGATAAATAATTCCTACGTTACTCAATATTCCTGACTCTTCTTTTTCTGATCCACATTTACTTTTATATCTAGTATCTTCAGTTAATGCATACAAATATTTATTATTTTTAATTTTATGGAAGAATTCTACTTCGTTTTCTATTAATTTTAGTTTACATTTATTGTTACCTCTTTTCATAAAGTCGTTAACTTCACAAATTTCATTTTTAATTGTACTTTCAAACACAATATTTTGACATACATATAGATTTCTTGATATAATTTTGTAAGATTGACAATCGTTCATATTAGATTTTAACATAAAATTATCCCTATTTTGGGTAATTACTAAAATATTGTCTTTATTTTCAAAAATAGTAAATTGTTTATTTATTGTTATGGGTAAAGTAATAATTTCATATATTTCAATATTTTCATGTTTTAAAATTGGAATAGATAGGATAACATGTATAGTATGATTTTTCTCGTAACATTTGACTTCCAATTGCTTGACGATATTATGATATGTTATTATAGTGGGTGTGAATAGCATTTTGTCTTCATATTTGCTGTTTGATAGGGCACTAACTAGTTTTTCAGGTCTGATAATGAATGGGTGAACTATTCTTAGTTGTAAAAAGAGAATAGCGTCAATAATCTTTTCTAATTCTATCTCTAGTTCTAAACTTTTATCAATTATTGAGTCATGTACTTCTTGTAAATATTCTAGTCCATTTTCTCTCCTTTCCATCTCGTTTACATGTAAAATAACACTATCTAAGATTGTCATAACTTCGTTTGTTTTATTTTCTATACTGTAATAATTACTTGTTAATATGTGATTTTGTTCATTCAAACTTTTCATTATATTGATTTCTTCGGTTAATCCTTCTTGCAAGAACTCTTGATTAGTTTTAGTAGTTTTAATAATGTTATCATAATATTCAGCATCAGAACTGTCCATAGTTCCGAATAAAGTTTTTAATCCTGTCCCTACAATATTAATGAGTCCTCTTCGCATTCTATTTTTCTTTGTGCCTAGTAAGTTATAAATTGTATTCATTTTCTGCGATAAATTTCTATTTGGCTTTCCTTTCTCCGCTAATATTTTACAATCGTTAAATAATTTAAAACAAATTTCATCAATATTATTTGTTTGTAACTTAATATTTTCAATTCCTAATTCGATTTCACTTAAGTCAATTCTATTAATGATTGAAACATGTCCGTCTATTATTCGCATAGTTCACAGGGATTTGAAATAAAATCCATTATGATCATCTAGTTTTTCGATGTTGAGGCCAATTGTAATTCTGATCGTCCATAACCTATGAAAAGTTTAACACGAGATTTGTTATAAATCGCTAATTTACCGTTTCTTTTTACTATAATAAATATTATCATTTTCTACAGATGATACAATATATGGTCCTGACCATTTCGAGTCAAATTTTCCTGCATTTGTTTCTTTAACGTAAACTCTATCTCCTGTTCGAATTTCTCTTAATTTCGGTCCTAAGTTCTTATCATACCTGACTTTGGATTTTTCTTTACTGTCTAATAATCTCGCCTTGGATTTTACTTACGTGAGTAGTTTTTATTTCTTCGTAATCTACATTACTTGGCTTATTGGCTATCTGTGCTAGAATGGCGTGTCGTATTATAACAGAAACTAGCATACTTCATGTATTCATCCCAATTCTTTGAACTATCAGAGTTTGCTTTACTAACTGTTCGTATATACTCGGAGAGTCTGGCGTGTGCTCTTTCAACACTTCCGTTTGATTGTGGGTAAGCTACACTAGTAGTCATATTTTTAAAATTAAATATTTCAGAAATTTCTTTCATTAAAGAATTGCAAAATTCCGTACCATTGTCTGAAAGTATTATCTTTGGGACTCCAAATATTAATATCCAGTTTTCTACTAGGGCTTTAGCTACTGTAAATGCTTCCTTATTTTCTATCGGAACAAATTTTATAAATTTAAATAAGTCGTCTTGAATTGTAAGTCCGTACTTATTAATGACTTTATCTTTGGTTATATAGGGTCCTGTTAAATCTATAGCTATTTTTTCTAAAGCATGATCTGAACTAGATACGATTGTCATGGGGTTTCTTGAAGG
The DNA here is from genome assembly GCA_949775065.1 of Brachyopa scutellaris. Taxonomy (NCBI): domain Eukaryota; kingdom Metazoa; phylum Arthropoda; class Insecta; order Diptera; family Syrphidae; genus Brachyopa; species Brachyopa scutellaris. The sequence goes on from OX459114.1 coordinate 17,370,226, forward strand.
ATGCCTATCAATCTTTTCTGTTTGGCATGCTACATATCCAGCAATAAATGAAATTACATCTCTATTTAGGCCTTTCCAATTATATTTTTGTTTTATTTTGTCAATAGTAGCTTTTTGGCCACAATGTCCTCCAACGAGCCCTTCATGATTTTCCTTTATTATTTTAATTTTCAACTCCTCATCTACTATTTCTTCTGCTGTTTTTCCATTCAGTTCTTCTGCTTGGTAATTAGATACATCATTTATTTCTTCCAATGGTTCCTCATCTATATCTTCTAAAATATTAACATTACGACTCAATTCATCCGCTACTTTATTGTCACATCCCTTTTTATACTGAATCGTGTAATCATATTCTTGTAATTTTAGTCTCCAACGGATCAAACGTGATCCGGGGTCTTTTACGTTAAACAACCATTGTAATGGCTTATGGTCCGTTCTTACCAAAAACTTCGTACCATATATATACGGTCTAAATACTTTTACAGCCCATACTATGGCTAAACATTCTTTTTCAGTTGTCGAGTAATTTTTCTCAGCATTATTGAGTGATCGACTAATAAGTTGTAGTGGTTTGTCTTTCTCACTATGTTCCTGGCTTAATACAGCACCTAATCCGTAATTACTAGCATCCGTTGTAATAATGAATGTCTTGTTGTAATCTGAGTATTGTAAGATTGTAAAATCTTTTAAAGCGTTTTTAAGTTCTTCAAATGAATTTTGTTGTTCTGCTGTCCACTTAAAACTAGTATCCTTTTTCAGTAATTTATTTAATGGATATGCCTTTTTACTAAAATTTTTGATAAACTTCCGGTAGTAACCTATCATTCCAAGGAATGATTTTATTTCTTTTTGATTAGTTGGGGATTTGAGTTTGGTAATTGCATCAACTTTTTGCATGTCTGGTTGAACACCGTGGTCTGTGATGACGTGACCCAAATATGAAACTTCCTTTTTTAGAAATTCGCATTTGTCCATTTGAAGTTTTAAATTTGACTTCCGTAATTGTTCGAAAACTTCTATGAGTTTTTGATTGTGCTCGTGAAGAGTCTTACCATATACGACTATGTCGTCTAAATATACGAAACATTTAACCCCTTGAAGGCCGCTAAGAACATTGTTCATTAGCCTCTGGAAGCACGCTGGTGCATTCTTCAGTCCGAATGGCATTTTTGTAAATTCGAAGTGTCCATAAGGAGTGGAAAACGCAGTTTTTTCTATGTCTTCAGTATTAACAGGTATCTGGTGGAAACCAGAAGTAAGGTCTAACACCGAAAAATATTTACTATTCCCCAATTGGTCCAAAATTTCACTGATATTAGGTAATGGATAGTTATCCGAAACAGTAATTTCATTAAGACGCCTATAGTCTATCACTATTCTCCATTTTATTTCTCCACTTGCGTCTCTCTTTTTGGGAACCACCCACAGAGGTGAATTCCAAGGCGATTGACTATCGCGAATTATGCCATCATCTCTAAGTTTCTTTATTTGCTTATCGACCTCTTTCTCATGGATCTTAGGATAACGGTACGATTTTGTGTAAATAGGTTCACTATTTTCAGTAGTCCTAATTTTATGTTCTATTAAATTGGTAGTAGTTAACTTATCCCCTCTTAAACTAAAAATGTCAGTATATTCTCTAACGATTGCATGCATGCTATCTTCTTCTTCTTCGTTCATATGCGTAGTTCTTAGATTTCTTAGAATTTCTTCGAGTCTATATTCATCACTTTCAATAATATTTATTCCACACGTATCTACGCCTTCACAATGTGATTCATTTGTTTCAAAATCATTTAAAGAGTACCCAATAACTTTCAACTCGATATTCTTAATTTCCTCTTTTACATTAATAACTTTCATTAAGCCTTTACCGTCATTACGTACCAAGGTAACGCAATCAGGTATTAAAACACCATTTAAATCCTGTTTTGATAAAATTACTTCACTATTCTCTGGAAATTGATATCCTCGTTCATCTACTATTGTAATCAACTTAAAAATTTCACATCTGGGGGGTATTTCTTCAAAGTAGTGCCCCTCAGAATTGAAATCTATATCGCTATTTTCTCCAATCACTTCTTCGTTTTTATTTTCAATTATCAGCTTCTTTTCTTCACGACTACATTTTATTTCTTCAAAGAACAATTCTATAATTTCATGGCCTCTTATCAATATCTCTTTTTCATAGTTTATGATAAAACCTGCCTTTTTTAAGATATCATTACCTATTATACCGTCATAATTTGTTAAATAATTCTTGTTTATTACATGAAATTCTAACGAGTAATATATGTTTCCAAAGTCGACAGATATATTACATGTTCCTAAACTTCTAATACTTCCGTTTCATATTCCTTTAAAATTAATCCTTTGTTTCTTGCTTAAATCTTTTTCAAATATGTTATTTACTTTAATCAAACTGACAGCTGCACCTGTATCAATAAGCATTTTACATAGCTTATTTTTATAATTCATCATTATGTGAGGACTTTCTGTTACATTAAAAAGCGAAATTCCAACCTCACTTATTGTTCGCCTCTGTGAAAATCCGGTCTATTTTGTACAAACCTACTCGCATTTGGACTTTTCGTTGTAGCTGAATGTGGTGTATTTCCAGTAAATTTTCTATTACTATTTTGATGGAATTTATTCTGATAAGAATTATTGTTTTGTATTGGTCTCGGGTTTCTATTACGACAGACGTTGGCTTTATGCCCTATCTTTCCACATATAAAACAGGTAATTGTGTTTATTTTAATGGTATTTTTATTTGTGTAGTCCCTACTGCTCGTAATTTTGGAATTTATTTGTGAACCTAACCTAGACTCTTCCTCACAACCGTATTGACTTGCTTGGTTTAAATCTGCTGGTTTTCGATTATTTACATAAGTACTAATTCTTTCAGTTAACCCGTTTATAAAAGCGTTCAATATGTTTAGTTTAATGTATTCACTTTTACCCTTCCAATCTGGTTGATTAGTTGTGGCTACTTCATTTTGAAGCATTCTTCGTTGCAGAGTTTCGCATCTCTGCGTAAATTGGACGATGGTTTCATCATATTTCTGTTTCAAATTTATAAGCTCCCTATGCAACTGTAAATTGGAAAAACTTTCCTTATAAACTTTATTAAGTTCAACTTTTAGTTCTTTCCATGTATTTATGGCCTTATTCATGAGCAGGGCAGAAGAGTTGCCGCTCATGCGAGATTTGACGAATGCCAAAAGGGCTTGTTCTTGTGAATTGTTTGCTAACTCAAAAGCATTTTCACAATTTTGAATGAATGCAAAGGCTTCCGTGGCCTCTCCATTAAATTTTGGTATGAATTGTATGAGCACACTTATTGGAATGATTACTTTACCTCCTACATTACTACTTTCAGTTTTGGTTACATTGTTTTCACTTTTGTTATTCATTTTCTTTAAAATAATTATAACACTAAGTACAGAATATAAGTATGTATGTATTAAAAATCAAATAGCAAATTCTAGCTTACAACATTATAATCTTGATCATCCTGTTACAACTGCTTCGTCTCCAACTGCTTCTTTTCAAACTGCTTCTTCTCCAACTGCTGACTTCTTATTATCGGCTGTATTTTTGTTTCTCCTATAGATTCGGCTTCTTTTGTTTCTCCTGTAGATTCTGCTTCTGTCTCTTGTAGAGATTTTTATTTATTATTTTTAGTTTGGTACGTTAGCACTTTCGAATATTTTAAAAATGTGCAAGGTAGCGTATTATTTAACTTATTATTTTTTTTTTTGTTGAACGCACTTTTTGTCGCACTTTTTTGACGCACTTTTTTTTTTGACTTATTATTATATATGTATTTGTATATATATATATATCTTTTTAATTTATTTTGTTTCACTTGCGCTATTAAGGTACAGGCTTCCACATTCAATTTTTCTTTTGTTAATCACGGCGAAATCCTACCGCTGACACCAGTTTGTTATGCATGGGTTTGTGAAAAGTATAAAATAAATGAATAAGACACTATTTTTTTGTGTTTAACTTTATTTAGCTTTTATTGGTAATCTTTACTTGGTTTATATTCTAGTGGTGGTCTCCTCGGATGTAGTTTGTCGACTGACTACTTTGGTTTTCGAAGAGATGTTATGCAGCCAATATAATGCCTGCACTTGTATTTGATTCAACCCACGCAACAGATAACCAAGCGATCATTCGTATAAACAAATACGTCCGCTTCGACATAATGTGATCCGATGTCACTTGGGTGGTTCTTATCTGTTGCTTATTGTGCGGATGTATCTCATAAGGAGATTCGCTTCTGGGTGGCAGACAGACTGCAAGCTTGCATAACATATTAGATCTATATATATAAAAATGAATGTATGTTCAATGTACATATGTACATTTGTCTTTTATAGACTCGGAAACTACCAAACCGATTTTGATAAAATTCTCAGAGTACGTTTTTCTTAATATAGAATACAATAGAATACAAAATCGGTGGTTTTGGTACCTGTCATACAAAATTTGGTAATTTCAGGTGAAATGTGTATATGATACGTTTTGGTCACTTAATATAGACAGATAGACAGACAGACAGACAGACAGCCAGACAGACAGACAGACATACAGACAGACAGACAGACAGACATACAGACAGACAGACAGACAGATAGATAGACAGATTGACAGATAGAGCGTCCGATTCTTCTAACTAAATGATAATGTATATATTTTCGGCATGGGCGAAGCCGGGCGGGACAGCTAGTATCTTATATTGAGAGTAACGTGTAAGACTGGTAGAACTTATCTGTCAGCTAGTATTATATCCATGTTAGTGCCCGTCCTCCTGAGCTAGTTTGTTTTTTTCGTTTCCTTTCACTTCCACAAGTCCGGATATCCAGCAGAGTAATACTGTGTGGTGTTTTACTGCTTTAAGTGCCGTGAGGCACGCCTTATAACATTTGCAATTCACGAGATTGGAATCTAATGCTCTAATTGCGGCTTGGCTTTCCACGCAGATAGGGATCTCCAATGCTGTTTATTGTGCCGTTGTGCAGTTATGCTGTTTTTTTGAATAGCATATATCTCAGATTGGAAGACGGTTGATGCACATTTCTTCATAGAAAATTCCTGCGTCCGTACTATTCTCTGTTTTTAAACGATCTGTACAGATAAGCGTTCCAGTATTCATAATGTCGGGGCCCCTTGTAAATTCATGCTGGTGTTTCCCATAATCCATACTGGAAATTAGGGTACGTTAAACATGGATAGATTGGTATTTCAATACTATCGATTTTTTTCTTTAAAGCTTAAACTATCGATAAACTATCGAAAGTATCGACAGTTAAAACAAATTTAATGAAACGGCGAACTACTTCAAAATCTTTATTTAAAAAAAGAACATTATATATTGGATTTTTCAAATAACTTCACATTTTGATTTAGGAAAAGTAAGGCTATGTATCAAGCCGGCCTTAGAAAAAGTTCTTTCGCTGGGAACTGAAGGTGCTGGTATGTACAAATATAACTGTGCAAATTTGTTCAGTAACTCTGAGCTGGATTTTATCCAATAATCGATGGGACACTTACACTTATCACTATCAATTGGCGGTTTTTCCAAAAATTGTCGCATGTCAATTATCGCGTCACTTAATGGGGTACTGCAATTGTAAGCAGCTATTCCTTTTGAATCTTCACCCGACAAGAAGTACACAGTACCTATACCTACACAACACAGAACGTACAGAAAAGTAAAAAAAAACACGTGCACAAAACAGACAAAGAATATTTTCCGGGAATTCACCGCTTATGAGCATGCAAAAGAAAATGTGATGCAAAAGAAAAAGTGCTCAACAGTTTACAGTTCCGGCACGTTTTTTTATTTCAGAAAATATCGATTTAAAAAAAAAATATCGATGTTTTCGATAGGATGTAAACATCAATAGTATCGATAGTACTATCGATGTTTAACGTACCCTACTGGACATGAGTCCTTTATTCAGTATGATGAATGCGTGTCCAAAAAATCGGGGCTTCAGTTGTCACTCTCTCTTAATCTGGTGGCTCCTTTGGCTACCGTTTTATGTAGGAAGTTCTTAAGATTCAAAGTAAAATGGCGTTTCTAGGCCTAGTTGTGGTGTAGATTTTAGGGTACCTAGTCTTACACTTTCTTCAGAGTTTTGTCGTAGGATTTGGTACTAACCGCACTCCACCAGACCATTGGACAATTCCATGATTTCACTAACTATGCAAGTTAGTTACCTGTCACCAGAATGATCACATCACCGGTCGTATACCCAACTATTTTGATACACTTGCTCGTGATGGACTTGATAATTTTAATAAATGAGATGTTCCAAAAAGAGCGGCCTAGTGGAGTTCCTCGTCCGACCGTTTTCCTGATTAAGGTGTCCACCAGCCCAGAGTAGATGACTTTTCTGTTGAGCATAGCAGTTTTTCGTGAATATGTAGGAGCCATGTTCCCTTAGAACATAATAACTCGACTTACCCCATGTGTACATATATGTGAGCTATCCAAAGCTACTTGAAGTCAAGTATTACCACGGCTTGCTTGACGGTAGTTTAGTTTGTCTTTTCTATCCACTTCAAGATCCGCAAACTCTGCTTTAAAATAAATCAAATAAATCAACAAAAACCGAAAATCTTCATTACGCCATTTAAAACTACTCCACCCACCATTCAACAAGTGCGACCGTTATTGGCAAGACATTCCTATCCTTAAAACACAGTTAATAGCAACTCCCACTCCTTGTTCCGCAGTGTCTCTAAATGAATCATTAACAACAGTCTGTCCAGAAGCTAGAGTAAAGCAAAACACCAAACTATGTACAATTTGAAAAGTCATTAGCGCTGTGTCTGTCTCTGTCTGCCCTCTTCGCTGGTATTAAAAATCGACTTCCAGTTGTTTGCCTTTCTTCAGCTCGATGTCCTTGTTCTCACTTACTTAATGATTTATTATAAACTCCATTGGTGTGATTCTTTATTGCAATTTACGCTCCCTACTCCTTTGTCCTTCCTTCATGTCCTTTTTTGTTTCATGTTTGCGTCATGATAAAAATGAAAGTAACTATGAGCCAATTAATTTGACCTTGTAACGACGAGGTTCGCTGTGTATTCCGTTTTTTTTCAATTAGCGACATTAATTTGAAGGATAATAAATGAGGAAGTGTTTACGGTACCTACGTGTAAACAAGTCCCGCCCCCTACTGATTTAAACAAGTCGGAATAATGAACAGTTAAATATTAATTTCTAGCAATTAATGGTAACAAAGATTGGTTGTTTAATTGAGAAGTAAAGGGAATGCTTGTAAAGGATCTGATAAGAATCCGTTTGTTGGGAGTGTTTGTCCGTAGAATCTAGAATTTTGAGGGAGATACGATACATCAGGTATGGAAGAGGTAGGTAGGTAGAAGTGGTGGTTTATGATAAAAGAAACGCCAAATACCGCAAAAGGGCGCTTGGAGTGCTAGCAGCGAGGAGTTTCTTGAAATAAAGCTTTGAGATATCGTAATCAGTTGGAGGCATAACCACACCATTTTCTAGTGTGTCCAGGATTGTACTGTGTCCATGTGGCCAAGCAGTCTAGCACCCAGATTCCTTGAGTCGAACTGCACTGCATTGCGCTGTGTTTTTACTATGGAGGTCAAGTGACAGAAACTTCAATAGAACAGTATTCCTGGAACCATTTTGAGATTTGGATAAATTTCCAAATATCTTGAAGGTGTATGAAGAAGAATTCTCCCAAAATCATTTTTCTTAAAGAGGAGAGTGCTGGGCAGCTGCATAGGAAGTGATAGGGGGATTCCTCCTCATCTTCATCCATGCAGCTGGGACGAGGAGGCGAGGATTCACAGCCTGGTGGTATGTCTGCCTATTGTACAATGACCCATCAATAAGTTGACTAGGGTGCCGATATGTGCTCTGGATGTAGGTTTTGCGTCGATTTAGCAGATGCCCGGTCTGCTTGGAGTGACTTTAAGTATCCCCGGTTAGGCCATGTTTGATCAGCGTATAGCAGTGCTCGCGTAGAGATTTTGCGCATTATTGTTTCTATTGGTACATGGGGTTCACTTTCTGTGATAAAATTCCCCAGTTTTCTACGTTTTTTGGCTAGTTCGTCGGCTTCATAGCAAGCTAGTATATCAGTACGACCAGGAACCCAGCACATCGTGAGCATGCATCTGCTGGATATCTCATTTAGAGATGCGCGGCAGTGCCTAACTAATTTTGATCTTATAAAAAACTAGCTGTCCCGTCCGACTTCGCCCGTAAACTTGAACAGTCGCCTTACATGTGAGGTAAAACGCTGCTCCAAATTCGACAAATCTTGTTGAATCACAGCAAACGCTCAAAGTGTGAATAAACAACAGCATAATGTTCCTACTATCATTTGGTTGTGTTTACCACATGATATGTTCAATTTAGTAGCAAACATTTAAAATAATTTTCCAATATATATTAGCATTGGCTTAGCATTGCCATGTAATAGTATCGTACCATGCCATCGCATGCACTACCTATGGCGATTTCCTTAGAAAATGGTATGACGTTTATCTTGGTTAATGAAAGGAAAAGTCCATCAGACTGTCACCATACATTTTTCTAGGTAAAGACAGGAATTGGCAATGTGTTTTAATTGTACATATAATATGTACATCCAACCACTGCCTATAGATCGATATATACACCACTTTTCATCATAGGGTATTATCCGGTGCAAGAATTCTTAAATCAGAGCCTACCTTCTTCGTCTTGCAGTTGAGAAATTGAAAGTCGACATGAAAGAAACATGTTCGATAGGTCTCGCTTTTTTTTTTGTTTCCCTAAATATAGAATTTGTTAATAACTCAACACCAGCGCCACCTATCGGGTGGTTCTCTTTTTTGGTACTATACCAACAGAAACTGTGAGTGTGCATGATTTTGGTCAATTAATATAGAAGTTGTTAGTAACTTGACTCCAACGCCACCTATCAGGTCCAAATATACTTTACGACCTATTCTCATTCTTACCAAATATACACAAAAAACTTCATAAAAATCGGTTGAGCCGATTCGGAAGATTGCGACCACAAACACCGCGACACGAGATTTTTATATATTAGACTAGCTGTCCCGCCCGGCCTCGCCCGTTTCAAAAAAATATAGTGTTACTTACCATATATATATATTGTTATTTAGTTTGAAGAATCGGACTTATAGATCTAATAATTTGACTCCAGCGCCACCTATCGGGTCCAGATTTTATAATTTTCTTTTTTTGGCACCGAACCAACATGATTGTTAATAAGAGTATTTTTGGTCAATAAATATAGAAGTTATTAAGAACTTGACTCCAGCTCCATCTAGCGAGATAAAATTTACTTTGTAACCTATTATCATACCTACCAAATATACAGAAGAAATTTCATAAAAATCGGTCGAGCCATTTCGGAGGAGTGCGACTTACAAAAAAAAAAAAAAAAAACATCATTAACTTCACAGGATTGCCACTGAGTGCCGTGATTCAGCTTCTAGTAATTGCACAGATATGATTTTGGTCCTTAAATCTGCGTATTAAATGTAGTTAAGCTGAGAATAAATATCAATCACATGGGAGAAGCTGTTCTGAAGTAATAGCCGTTTGTTTTAAATTGAATTTTCGTTTTCTCATTTAAAGTCCCTTAAACTCTAAAACTAAAAATTTATCTAATTCAAAGCTAATTAACCTTCTCCGAGAAATTAGTAATCTTATACCAAAAGAATCGTTAAAATCTATTCAGCGGTTCTTGAGATCCGTTACTACAAACGTAATATGACACCGATCGGGACTTTGCTTTATACTTTGTAAGGATGACAAATTGTCGTGATTGAACGTTGACTTCATTGATAGAACCACTCATCGGCTTCACGAATAGCCATCACCTCCGCTTGGAAGATATTACAGTCATCTGGAAGTCTCAATGACAAATTCAGGCTTAGCTGGCCCGAAAATATGTCCGCCCCTATACCATCACCCGTCTTGGATCCATCGGTGTGGATGTAAATTTGTCATTCTCCTACCCATTCCTGTCGGCTGGGAATATAATTCCAATATTTTATATTGAAATCTAGGAGTGGAGTCATATAGTCCGTACTTCCTATATTAAGATTATTTATTCCTGTCGTGCCCTAGCATAAATATCCTGCGCAAGCATATTTAACATTGTTTCGAGAGCTGTGGTGGGGATGGTTCGCATAGCTCTAGTAACGCAGATGCAGACCGTTCTTTAAATTCTTTTGTGTATGTTTACATAGCTAACTTTGTCTAGTGCTGTGCACCAGACTACAATTACATGCATAAGTATGAGTCTGACCACCGTAGTGTAGAGCCAGTGCATTATCTGAGGACGGATTCCCGATTTGCGGCTTAAGGCTCTCAATGACGATTACAAAGCGGCAGCGGAGTGGGTTCAACTTCCAGCTCAGATTCTTATCTAGAAAGAAACCAAGATATTTGGCGTGGTCTGAGAAGCTGAGGTGGGTACCGTTCCTTAGACCCTACTGATTTTGTTGACGTTGTATTTCCTGCTAGGGCGGGCCACCACACTATGGACTCCTAAGTGAGAAGTAGATGCACCACAGCTGTATAGATCCATAGTGTCTTTGACTGAAGTCCCCATTATTTGTTTTATTGCAGGTGCAGAAGGCTAAGCACGCATTCCTGACCCACAGTTCTGTATTCATCTTCCAACTAAGTTTGGGGTCGAGGATAATACCCAAATACTTAGCGCTGGAGGCAAGTATGGGATAAGTAAAGCACCATTCATCTGTAAATCCTGATTTGAAGATTCTGTTTTGAAAAATGTTAGCGAGTTTAAAGGGATTCCTAGTTCACTGCTCTACTACCCCGAATGTCCCTGCCTTATTCCTTGTATACTAAAGTGCTAGCTGTCTTCAGTGGTAATGGTAACCGATTTAACAACGTATTTCACGCGAAATGGCCTAACAAATTCCATTAGATACTAAGTTATGGCGTAAATAACTTTATTGATTTTCATCTGCTCGCTACGCGTCACTGGCCACCGCCACACACAGGAGGCTATAAAATTGAGACATCACAACTCACCTTATTAATTACGTTCTCCTCGATAATAAATTATATCGCCTTGAATCGCGGCCATTCCGGCACATCATTCATTTAAAGAGAACAAAAATTAAGCGACCATAAAATGCTATCCATCAACGAAATGTGTATCCCCAAAGCAATAAGGCAAAGGCACACGTATGAGTATTTCCCAAGTCCATTGTATATCATTTCTATCCGACTACCTACACGCACATAACATATGTCCACAGAGAGTGAGATAGAAGGTATGAGAGAACAACCACAAAGGGATGTCAATATTTCTGATGACAAAATGCCACAAGTCCAAAAAAGAGAAAAGACCTACTATAAGCTTATCCACCGGCATGTTTATCGTTTATTTTGTCCTTTGAAGCAGTCCTTAAGGAGCAAAACCCGAACTGAAAGAACTGAGAGTGAGAGAGAAAGAATAGAAATACAACAAAGATAGCGACCACAAAGCCATAAATGTAATTACCTCGTATATCAATTTTATTGCAAACCATAAAAGGAGACAACAAATCTGAAATTATTATGAGAAAGGAGCCAAAGGAGCACACCTAACGCCGACGTCCTTTCATAGCATCTGCTGGTGATGCTATACTCATATTCGCATTCGCATATTCATATGGAAAAGCGATAAATTGAAGAAAGGTTACCTGAACTACGAGAATAGGAAAATAAAAAGAAAACACCGAACAGAACGTGTGTTTGCGGCTTAACTACTTAGGCTGGATGGAGTCTCAGTGGAGCCAGAAGCACTTAAACGTGTCACGTGCCGGCTTTTACCATACAATGACTTTTCTTAAGTGAATGAGAGTGTCGTTTCAAAAATTCCGCCATCGTTGAAGTACATAGTTTTGTAAACATGTCTTCGGTTTTTTTTTCAGTCCTTTAAATCCTTTGAATTTAATCAGCTAACGAAGGTACGAGAAGGTGTTTATATAAAAAGTTGCTTACATTAAAACCTTCCATACATTTTGGATAAAAGACTTGCATGGTTTTAATTACTTTATTTACAGTTGAAAAATAATCGTCATGGCCTGTAAAATTAAAAGAGAATTTAATACTTTCCTTGCTGTATCTGCTGTGGTGTCCTACTGTTTTCAACATTCTGGACCAATGAGGCCACTGACTAACAAGAGAGTGTATGTATATTTGGCTTCAACAGTCCTAGGTAGAACCAAGCCTAGCTTCCCGCAACCATTTGTGTGTGCGCGTTATATTTTTGCACGAATGGAAGGGACCTACAGTTTTCTGCCGTCTCCGAACGGCGAGTTGGAAAGCTTTACATGACAAATGATACTCTTGAATGCTTGTCAGGCATTTGGAAGAGGTGGGCACTGTGAAAAGAAAATTGCAAAATTCGGAAAAATCGTTTTTCCATACATTTTATAGGGTCAAGGGGGGTATTGTAAACGCACTTAATTCTCAAAAAACCGGTCTTCCATCGAGGCATGCCATGTCATTATTTGAAAACACGACATATTCCCGTTATGCTGATATGTGGCAGACGTAATCTGTAAATAGGTTAGTTGCAGTTTGATCGTTGGCGTGATTTATTCATTTTTCTGTATTTTCAAGTTTTTTGGTGTTGAGTAAAATTGTTTTAAAATATAAATTAAGTGATCAAAGTAGGTAACTGTTTCATTTATGTGGGATTCAGGACCAAACTTAACATAGACATACTATAAAATCGCACGACAAAACGAAACGCTATACCAACCAGTTAGGCAGTACCACATAACAAATTACATACAGAACAAACTATGTAAAACGGCAACGAACAAAAACGGCAACGAACAAAAACGGCAACGAACGAAAACGGTAACGAACAAACGAGAATAACCTTTCCCCTTCCATTTTCAAACATAGAATCATGTAAACCAGCCAGCGAATAATCGCGTAAAAGGGATCCTACAAATCTGGGGGCTCAACCGAGATCCCAAATACACATAATACGCATTGAGCTGAAAAAAAAAAGCCAGACGCGCAAGTGTAACTAGAAACGTGTGAAAAGTGGCTAGTGGAAAAAAAATATAATAAGATTAATAAAGGGCATCAACCCAAAAGCGGTCGACACACCGATAATTTAAATAAATTGCAGTGATAATTGTCCAGCGCATACGCACACACGAAAAACGGTGAAAAGTCGAACCGTGGTTGCATGCTCCAACGTACAGTACACGGCAGTTTTTTTTTTCTCGCCGTAACTAAAGAACGGCACATAAAAGCAAAGAAAAATTAAAACAATAAAGTAAGTGTGCGTGCATAGTGACGATTTCGTTTAGCATATATGTAAAAGTTGCGAAACCGAAATCCAAGTGCGACGGAGAAAAAAGAGAACTGCAGCAGCATAAAAACCAGTCTAGAGAAGGGGAAGTGACACCGCAGAAGACATCGCAGAAAACATCGCAGAAGACAACGAAGGAAAAGAAGAAAAATAAAATACTGTACTGCACGTTTGTTTGGTGAGGTAAAATTTTTATACATTTTTATCGCGGCTGGTAGAATTTAAAATTTTAAGTATTACTATTTGTATTGAGATTTTTTTTTGATATCATTGTTTTTGAAATTAAGAAATTAAAAGTAAAGAAAATTTTGAAGAAATTAAAAGTATAGAAATTTTGAAAAATTAATAGTAGAAAAGAAATAGAAATTATTGTAATGAATCTGGAAGGGGTATTGGCTCTGACTGTAGAAGGACTACGTAACAAACTGACGGAACTGAATTTACCAACGACAGGACTCAAAGAGGTATTACAAGACAGACTTTTGGAACATTTTGGGCTATTCCGCGACGCCGAAGGCAGTGAATCCGATGATACAGACTCAGTACCGGCAGTGGAAATGGGGAGGGGAATATTTACACTTCGCGATATCGAAGATTCTCTTCCAACATTTGATGGGACAGGTCACTCTGACGTCGAAGAATGGCTATTGGTGTTCCAAGAAACTGCGGTAACAGTCAAGTGGAACAACCTACAAAAATATATCTACGCAAAACAGCTGTTGAGGGGAGCGGCCAAACTCTTCATCCGTAGCCAAACAGGTGTTAGAGACTGGGCATCGTTGAAGAAAGTCCTGGTGGAGGAATTCACAGCTAAGTTGTCGTCGGCAGAGGTGCACAACCTTTTGAGGAATCGCCGTAAGAAGTCGTCCGAAACATTGATGGAGTATTTGTACAGTTTGATGGAAATAGGGAAGACTATTTCTCTGGACGAGGCGAGTTTAATTTCATATTTCGCGGAGGGCATACCGGATTCCAGATCGAACAAGTCTATTCTATATCAGGCGGGAACAACGAAGGAACTCAAGGAACAAATCAGAGTTTATGAGAAGGTTCGCGGGCAGACCCGGTCGTCATCATACGCCAGTGGAAGCCAACAACCATCATGTGTCCCGGCGGTGAAACAAGAAAGAGTCGAACGGAAATGCTATAAGTGTGGAGATCAATCACACGTCGCCAGGGATTGTAGAGCCAGAACATACAAGTGTTTTAAATGCGGACAAGTAGGCCATAGGTCATTCGAGTGTGAGAATACTGGTCAGCCAGGACCAAGCGGTCGTTCAGGCTCAAGTGGTCAGCCAGGACCAAGCGGTCGTTCAGGACCAAGTGGTCAGTCAGGACCAAGTGGTCAGTCAGGACCAAGTCGGCAGCGAGCACGAGAGGAACCTGAACGCGTCCAAACTGCAACAACAGAGGAAGCGATGAATGTTCCTGAAGCTCGAATCAATCTGGCAGTAAGTAGTAATCGCATTTTCAAAGACATTGTTGTGAAGGAACAAAGTATTTCAGCGTTATTAGATACGGGGAGTGATGTAAGTCTCCTACGCTACGACACACTGTTAACGCTAGAATACGCAGAGCTAGGCATCGATAAAAAATCCCTGTTAGGTTTAGGGCAAAATAGAATCATCACACTAGGTAGCCTCAAAGCAGATATCGAAGTAGATGGGGTCAAGCTAGAAATTATATTCCACGTAGTGAGGGAGCAGGACATGTTTTATTCGGCCATCTTAGGTAATGACGTGTTAAAGGACGTTGACATGGAGATAACGTCGGAAGGTGCAGTGTTCAAGGAGAAGCAGATGATAGATAAATCAGCTGTTACGGAATTGATGCAGGTGAAGAAAGTACAAACTGGGGAATGTAGCGGAGATGCTGGTGAAGAACACAATCATGGTGTTAGTTTGGGCGAAAGCCTTGCAGGCACTTGTCTTAGTGCAAGAGGAAGAAGTCGTGAGTACACTGCCAGTCGCGTCAAAGGTGGACATGGACTGGAAGTATTCGAACTTGAGGAACAGTTTGGAACTTTATGCCTGGCAGCTGAAGAAGGAGGATTCAAAAGGGAACGAAGTTTGAACCTAGAGCATCTGAAACACAGCATAAGAGAGGAATTAACAGCGATGATAGACGAATATGTCCCGCGGAGGGGTAGGAAGTCCCCGGTGGAAATGAAGTTGAGTGGTTACGAGATGGAATTATACAACCCAGTTCATCGGAATACGCGTCGCCTATCGTGTTGGCACAGAAAAGAAACGGAACCAAACGACTTTGCTGTGACTACCGAAAGCTGAACGAAAAGATTGTGCGCGACAATTTCCCGATGGCACTGATCGACGACGTGATAGAGAAGTTGCAGAGTGCCACTGTTTTTACGACACTGGATTTAGAAAATGGTTTCTTACATGTGCCAGTTGAGCGCGGTTCCCGAAAGTATACATCATTCGTCACACACAGCGGACAGTTTGAATTCCTATATGTACCCTTTGGTATATCGAATTCGCCAGCGGTGTTCTGCCGATATATTTTCGCGGTGCTGGGACAATTGATACAGGACGGAACAATAGTCGTTTACATGGATGACATAATTATTCCCGCTAAGGATGAAGATGAGAGCATCCAAAAGCTCGAAAAGGTGTTAGAGGTCGCATCAGAGAACGGGTTACGTATCAATTGGGAGAAGTGTCAATTCATCAAGAGGAAGATAGAGTTCCTGGGGTATATAATAGAGGACAGCACTATTAAACCGTCAGCAGAAAAAACGAGGGCCATAGATGAGTTTCCGGTACCTACAGATAAGAAGGCGATCCAACGTTTTCTAGGTCTAACCTCGTATTTTCGGAGATTCATCGAGGGGTTCGCAATAGTCACCAAGCCATTGTCTGACCTACTACGTAAAGGAGTTGACTTTAGAATGGACGTTGAAGAGTTGTTAGCTTTTGAACAGCTGAAGAGAGCATTAGTCAGCGCGCCGGTGTTACGACTGTATGATCCCAAGGCACCAACCGAGGTACACACAGACGCCAGCATGCATGGTTATGGAGGAGTCTTAATGCAGAAAGACGCAGACGATCGACAATATCACCCCATTCAGTATATGAGTAGGAAAACGACACCCGTAGAACAAAAGTACCACTCATATTAACTCGAAGTATTGGCCATTATAGAAGCGTTAAAGAGGTGGAGGATTTACTTGATGGATACTAAATTTCGGATAGTAACGGACTGCAACGCATTTGCTATGACTATGAGGAAGAAGGATGTCCCATTAAGAGTGTCCAGGTGGGCAATGTTCCTACAGGAATTTAATTACGAAATCGAACATCGCTCGGGCTCGAAGTTAAAGCATGTGGATGCGTTGAGTCGGATGTCTTGCCTACTAGTAGAAGAGTCAATAAACCATCGAATATGTGAGGCGCAGTCGAAGGATACTTGGATAAGAGCCGTTATAAAAGTCTTAGCGAAAGGTGCGTTCGAAGACTATTATTTGAGTGCTGGAGTGCTACGAAAAGATCCCGTTGAGGAACTGATAGTTGTACCTACGCAAATGGAGATGGAAATAATTAGTACTGCTCATCAGCAAGGTTATTTTTCGGTAAAGAAGACAAAGGATCTGATCGAGAAATCATTCTACATTCCAGATCTGACTCGAAAGGTTACCAGCGTCGTGAGGAGCTGTGTTAAATGTATCGTTGCAGAGTCCAAGACCGGTCGAAAAGAAGGATTACTCACATCCATCGATAAAGAGGACAAACCGTTGGTGACGTTTCACATCGACCACGTCGGACCGTTGGAGCAAACTCATAAACAGTACAATCATCTGCTGGTGGTAGTAGATGCTTTTTCCAAATTCACCTGGTTGTACCCAACGAAGAGTACCAGAACCAACGAAGTTATCGAGAGGCTCAGTAGACAGGCCGTGACATTTGGTAACCCTAAGAGGATTATCTCGGATCTAGGGACCGCATTCACTTCTACAGCGTTTACTCAATACTGCAACAGCGGAGGCATACAGCACTTGGTGATCGCGACAGGTGTCCCAAGAGGGAACGGACAGGTGGAGAGGATCCACAAAACAATTATCCCGATGTTGACAAAAGCGTGCTTAGGAAATACAGAGCACTGGTACAAACATGTGGGTAAAGTACAACAAGTTTTGAACAGCACCCCTCCAAGGAGCACCAAGTACAGTCCATTCCAGATAGTGACAGGCCTAGAGATGCGTCTTTCAGACTACCCCGATCTCCGTGAGCTGCTAGAGGATGAGTTAGAAGCCAAACGTCGTGAAGTCCGAAATGAAGCTCGCGAAAACATTTTGAAGATCCAGTTGGAGAACAAGAGAAATTACGATAAGAAGAGGATTGTCGAGCAGGAGTACGAACTGAACGAATTAGTCGCCATTAAGCGCACCCAATTCGGTTCTGGGATGAAACTGAGACCCAAATTCCTCGGACCCTACAAGGTCGTAAAGAAGTTGAAAAAGGGCAGATACGAGGTGAAGAAGGTGGGAGCTACTGACGGACCCCAATTGACAACTACGGTAGCTGAGTACATGAAAAGGTGGAGTCATTCATTCGGGTCGAATGAAGCGTCAGGATAGCCGAATGTGGGATTCAGGACCAAACATAACATAGACATACTATAAAATCGCACGACAAAACGAAACGCTATACCAACCAGTTAGGCAGTACATAATGTGACCATATAACAAATTACATACAGAACAAACTATGTAAAACGGCAACGAACAAAAACGGCAACATACAAAAACGGCAACGAACGAAAACGGTAACGAACAAACGAGAATAACCTTTCCCCTTCCATTTTCAAACATAGAATCATGTAAACCAGCCAGCGAAGTAGAGTAGCTAGATGAGAAGTCAGTAAACTCTCAAAGTGTTCAGTAGTGCGCGCCACCAAACAAACGATTAGATTAAATAAAAACCATAAGTGAAGTCAATAAAACATTGAATTTTATACTAGAACGTAAAAGTATTGTGTTTCATTTTAATCGCGTAAAAGGGATCCTACATTTATAATTATATTAAATATATGTGTTAATGCATGTGATGTGTTTTTTAATTTTTTGTTACAAATTATAAAAGTTATTGGCTGTTTACAATTACCCCATTTTTTTTACATCATGGGTAAATGTGAACACCGAAATGGGGTAATTGTAAACATGCGTTTTAAATGAACTAAGCCTTGATCTAATATAATTTTAATACAAAAAGATGCCACGTATTTATAAACGAAAAACGACACCTCCATCTTATACATCAGAAGATATCTTATATGCAGTGGAAGACGTCAACAACAAAAATAAGCCATACCGACAAGCCGAAGAAACATACGGGCTCTCAAAGTCAGTTATTTTTAATCGAATTGGTGGTTGAAAAAATACTTATTTTTAAAGAACTTTTCCAAAATATCTTCGGTCTTCAAAATTCATCTCCGTCATCTATTTAGTTCGCTTTAACTCCAAATGTTTTTATTCTACAGCTTTACCCCATTTTCCT
Organism: Brachyopa scutellaris; assembly: GCA_949775065.1. Lineage (NCBI taxonomy): Eukaryota > Metazoa > Arthropoda > Insecta > Diptera > Syrphidae > Brachyopa > Brachyopa scutellaris. The sequence goes on from OX459114.1 coordinate 17,389,115, forward strand.
CTTTTTCCTACAAAAAGGCGGGGGTAAATGTAAACATCAATTTTTACAAAAACCATTAAACTTACACACTTACATCTATTTTTTTCTAAAAGATGAAAAAAATTAAACGTAAATTCAACCAACACCAATTTCCAATATCGAATAGTTAAGCTGGATGAAACACTATAAATTTAGAAAAAAAAAAACGAAAATGCAAAATAGTTTACAATTACCCCCTTTGACCTTATGGGGATTTTCTTCTTTCCCGGAAAATATTCTTTTTTTCATTTTGACGTAGTAGTACCTACCTGCAGTGAAAATAATTGCCAGAGGTCCAAATTCGGAAACATTTTAATTGATAAAAACTCTTTTCTTACACATTCACATGCAACAACGATTTAACGATTTAACGATTTTTATTGAACAAAATATATATACAATTGTCTTAATATAAACTTACAGCTATAAGATACATTGATAATACAAATTTGTTGGCACACTGGGGGCCTAACCTTATACATTGACTTAAATATAAAAAATATAATTAAATATTGTACATGTAAACTTAAAATTAAAAGTCGGTTGACTTAGATGTTCTCGGAGTGTTCCGTCCCGGTTGTCAGTGGCGAGTTAGGTGTAGGTTGGGAGGGGGTTGGCGTTTAGCCACGGCGGTGGGCTGACCCTGAGTCAGCGTAGAATGCAACTGCTTCCTCGTTGTCAATTGGGGCGATGCCTTCATCCAAGGTGTCCACGGCGCTGAGGTACCACGGCTGGGGTAGTCTTTGTTGGGTTGTCATCCTTCTTATTAGCTGGTTCGGGTGGTTGGCTGCGCTTCCTACTAGCTTCTTAGCCAAAAGTAGTAGGTACTTGTCGATCGGTATTATCTTTGCTTCTGAATATAGATGATCGTTCCTGCAGTATTTTTGACGCTGTTGGTCGAAGAATAGTCATATATAGTGCATATCCTTAGTATCTTCCTTTCAAAAACTTGGAGTTGTCTCATGGCACATGCAACGACATTGCCCAATGATTTTTTGTTTGTAAGAGATGGCGCCGTTAGTCCACTTGACATTCAGTCTCACATCTTTTCTTCTGAAGCCTATGGAAAAGGTTGTCGATAACTATATAAGGGACGAGATTCTCTGCAGATCACCTTTACATCAACAAAGACTGCTCCATATCAACTAAATACCATAATCCAAACTGCAATGGACACTAATGAGACTGTACTCTGTGCTTTTCTGAACTTTGAAGAAGTCTTTGAAAATACTTCTCACAAAGCTGTTGGAACCTCCCTGCGTAGAAAAAGCGTTGACGATACTATCATAAGACAGGTACGCGAACTTCTGAGCATAAGATCGGCGGAAAATTGCAGGCACTTCATACCATAAAAATAAGGGTTGCCCGCTGGGGGGAGTACTATCACCACTTCTCTAGAGTTTCGTTGTGGACGAACTTCTGGAAATACTAACCAATATCGGTATTGACTGTCAAGCTTATGCTGATGACAGTGTCCTTATTACCCGAGAGAAGTACGAAGAAACCTTATGTGATAAAGGGCTTAGAGTCACAAAAGAATGGTGCAATAAAACAGTTGGCTAAATAAGGAGTCGATGTAATTAAGGAATATTATGGGACCAAGAACTGATCCCTGAGTGGATCTCAGGTCTTTTCTGTTACTAGATATCAAGAATGTTGTGCATTTCTTACAGAAGGCCACTATTCGGTTGATATACATAAATAGCCTGCAAGGCCTTGCCACTTTTGATAAATTGTACTAGAAACCCAATCGCTAATGGATGCCATTGGCATAGGTAGTTAGGTAGATGGGTGCTTCGGGACATTTAGTTACCGCTCACTTAGACCAAACATGTGGGTCCAATGTGCCCATTAGAATCAAACCCTGGGACCCTGTAAATACACCGCTCATTTAGAACTGTTGCTCAGCTTAATTTTACTAGCTAGTCTACCGAAGGTCTAGCTAGTCCTTATTTTTCTGTCAGCAAGGGTGGAACAATCACATAGCAGGTGATTTCTTCTTTTTCCTCCCTGCAACCTCTACAAAACCTCTACTGTACCCAGGCACTAGCGTGTGTCCTTGTGGCTGATTTAAATTAGGTTGAGGAGTTCTAGCTATTGCGCGGGCATCCATATAGATCTAGCGACTAGTAGCTCTATTTTTGCTTCATACTCAATGGGCTTATTAAAAAAACCCAACGCCCAATGCCTGTAATGTTGATATGATCCCGGTAGGGTCACTATATTGCATTCGGATATCGTATTCAAATGTCTCTTGCATTATAATGTCCTTAGCGCTTGCCTGGTTATCGGAAATTACCTTGCCAATAGTATTGACTGTGATCTCGGCCTGAATGACGATGCAATCGTTACCGATCCAAAAAAAGCAACTGACTTGAAAAGTTTCGCAGTGATGGATGCCCTATCAATAAAGTTGGCATATCCTTCTGAATCTTGTCTAGTTTCTGAGCCGCTTAAGGATTGCATAACACCTGAAACACAGCCTTGTAATGGGTCCTTAGCTCAGAAATCACCAAGAAGTCGATCGAGCTGGTAGGGAGCTTCAATGCAATATTTCGCCAAAGCAACACTCTTAAGACACCGAAATATTGGAGTCCCAGGACAATTTCACTATCTCCAGATGGTGCCATATTAGTTTATAATTCTCCAGGCGAAGTGCATGTTTCCTCTTTATTCTTCCATTAACAGCACGGAATCCATGGCACATTAAGTTCTCTAACGACCATCTCCAAAGCAACGTTGGAGTGAGTTTTTAAAAGACAATGTTCTTTCACATCATCCCGGAAAGGATTATATGCGAAAGTCAAAAAGTCCTTTCAGATAGAAAATAGAAAAATTACAAAAGAATCTTGTTTTCTCAATTTTCCTTCTCAGAATGCAAGGCTTTGGCACATGCTCCAATAGTACCGCATCAAAATCATGCAACATATTTTTATAAATACCGTCAGTTTCCACATCCAAAGGATGTCCTCCCATCCAATTAAAAAACCAAAAACAACTCCTGAAAGTCTCATTTCGGTAGCAACCATCTCATGGCACGTTTCATAGCGTACAACGCAATGCGGTAACCGAAAGGACTTCCAATGGGATAATCACGTTGACGGGTAAAGCTCGAAAATGTCCTTTTCCAAACTTTTTGTTGGTTTTTTTTTTGTGTTTTAGTCAACAAAAACTTCCACCATCATTAAACAGTCCTTTTTCTCTTCGATTTGTCACCCCTGATGAGATCCAATTAATCCACAGATGAGACGGAATCCTTCAGTTGTCTTGTGGTCTTCCATAAATAACCATCAACATGATGTAGCAAAAGGAAACAATTCCTGCCCACTTGGCAAGTGGAAATGCAAAGTCATTCGAAACCCCGTATAATCCGAGGCTAACAACGCCCGAGAAACAGTGCGGGAGAGAGTGAGTTAGTCCTTAACTTATGCTCTGAATACCGCAAGACATTTGAGAAGTGGAAATAGAGGTCCTTTTTACTACTGGAGTACCAAACCAAACAACTGACCGAGAGTTGATTAATTCGACGAATGCGTATCCTTGTTGATGATGATGGTGTGGTGTTACAGACCAAGAATGCTGCTGACTAGAAGGCGCAATGATTGCACAAGCAGAAATGCTAATTTTATACAAATGAATGTATAAATATGTATAAAACGTTCAGAAATGGTAAGGATATCATGACGTGCGTCGTCGAGTTGGTTTTTAATGAAGAAAAGTGGATAGAATGGCGTATAAGATGAGACCCTCTAAGTGAAAGGATGCGAAAAATGTATGAATGCTAACGATTTTTCATATACATACATATGCATGTGTGTGTGTGTGTTAATAAAAGTGGAATAGAGATGAGCAGTACTTGAAGAAGGAGCATCCTCATTTTATATTGCCTGTGGCCTGGGATTCATTGCAACATGTTGCTTAATAGGGAAAGTTTACTTAATTAAATGAGATTTGTCCAAGTCCATGAATGAAGTAAGCACGTTTTATGAAATTCAATTAATTGCAGGATTAAGGAGAGGATGCTGCAAGGAACATGCATGCTACATGAAGAGCTACCGCAATAACTCAGTTAAAAGTCGAAGGAAAAAAGGATCAAATTTCTAGCTTCTAATAAAGAAAAGTAGGAATCGTGAAACATTAACGCATTCAAGTAAATGCCAGGTAATCAGTGAAGGCAGCATCTTTAAGATGTACTGGTATAAAGCAATAGCAACGGGGTACGTACGACATGGTCAAACGGCGAACCCACACTAGACCCAAAAAGTCTAGCATGGTAGACGGATGAATCAAAAATTGCCGTGCTGGTATCCTTGGACCCAAAACTAGAATCTCCGCTCCTTTTGGACACTGAGGTCCATGCCATTGAGATCTGCGTCTTGATTAATCTACAGCGAGGCATCAAGGGCGCTAACCAAAATGGCTTTATAGACAGCCAAGCCGCACTCAAAGCTCTGACCTCCTAATCTTTTGACTCAAGACTAGTGCTGCTTCAAAGCTCTTCAATCCATAGCCACTCACATTAATGTTATACTTTGGTGGGTGCCTGGACATAGAGGCATTGAAGGAAATAAGATTTCGGATGAGCTAACCCGTTCAGGTTCAACTGCCAAATTCTTAGGCCCAGAATCCTTTTGTGACAATAACTGGGCAACAATCTTAACTTTAACAAACAAATGAGAACATAACCTTCGTCTCTCTCATTGGAGAAATGTCCCAGGTCCCAGGGCTCAGACAAGCCAAACTGCTGGCTAAGACTTACACCCATTACCAGGAACTTCTGAGCTAGAATAAGAAGTATATTAGTTATCTAACAAGCATCCTCTCTACTAGCTAAACAAGTTAGGTCTATCTAGCGAGACCGATTGTCAACTTTGTTGAGAGGAGGTCGAGTCGGGCGGGCACCCTTTATGAATGCTCGGCACTTTTTGCGATCAGACGTCGTACCCTACATAAAGAACTCATCAGACTTTATGATTTAAAAAATTCGTCAACGAAAGGACATACAGTGCTGGCACACTAATTAGCACACCCAATCACACAAAGTAAAAATAAGCTAAAATGAACGCAAAAATAAAAAAAAATGATTCAGGAACTTCAATATTTAGCTTAATTAATGTGAATACTTAATGAATATTTTAAAAGTTAAACAAAAAACAAATTATTACTAAAAAAAACACGTTTCTGAACCGTATGGTAGTCTCGTCAAAAGCATCTGAAAATGTGAAAAATTAAGAAATAACAAATTACAAGTAAGATTAAATAATGCAAACTTACCTAGTTCTTCATTGGGTAATAACAGCAGCACACCCATCGAAGACGTGAGGCGGGCGCACTCTTCTTTCGGTATTTTATACCATTCTTGATGGATAGTGTCCCATAACTCCTTCACGTTCTTCGGTTTCAAGGCCATAACACGCCTCTTAACAATTGCCCACAAATTTTCTAGGAGTTGAGACCAGGCTCTGAGGGGGCCAATCCATTGCCGACATTTGCTGTACCTCAAACCACTCCCTTACAGACATGGCCTTATGACAAGGCGTATTGTCCTGCTGAAAAACTGCTCTTTTCGGTAGAATGACAACGGCAAGTATTCCAGATATGGTATGAGGTAGTTTGACAGCATAGGTTTATATTCAAGCGCATCTTAAGGAAACGGCACAAAATCCCGACAAAAAAAACTCGCAACTTACAAAATCCCAAAAAATGAACTTCAGTGAAAAAATCCCGAATTTGTCGGGATTTTCGTTTCGCGGTAGATTTTTTGTGCTGAAAAAAAAAACAACTGAATCTTTTATATCTCTTAATCATTTTTTTTTTTCACATTCTTAAAATAATGTTTTTCGCCCACTATCCCTCCATGTCACCAAGAAAACAAACCAAGAAACTTACCAAAACACACTATGAGTTTGTTAGCAAAATCGCTTGGTTAAGTGCATCTGATGAGAATCGAAAAGCGCTGTTCATTGTGATTTTCATTCGGTGCACTTAATCAAAAGATTTTGCTAACAAACTCATAGTGAGTTTTGGTAAGTTTCTCGGTTTTTTTGGTAAGTTCTCCGTTTTTTTTTTTTTTTTGTTCGGTTAAGTGTTGAGGGTGAGTGACATGGCGCCGAGGTTGTTAGTACCAAAATAACTTCCTTTAATAATTGCGATTCTGTATTTTATAAGAATCAAAAAGAACAGCTCTTTTAAATTCTCATCATGTCCACTTAACCAAACGTGTAGTTAGCCGTGTGACAAATCTTTCTTCTAACAATGAGAAAATAGTTCCGCGAAGGGATACATACACTTTCATATAAACCAAAAAAAAAAGAAAAAAAAATAGCCGCATATTATTTCTGAATTACAAAATACCGACTTTGGAGAAAATAATAGTTTAAAATTCGCGAGCGCGATTTTGGATTTTGGCAGTCGGGATTTTGTAATGCGGGATTTTATACCCAACCCCAACCCCATATAAATTGCCTTTTATAAGGACTAGAGGGCCAACATCATGAGCGCTAAGCCAACCCCATAGCATTACGCTGCCTCCACCAAACTTAACCGTCTTTTTTGTATACTTGGGGTCCAGTTGTTTGTTTGGAGGACGTCGTACATATGTTCTTCCATCCGAAGCACACAGATTGAACTTCGATTCATCACTCCATACCACTGTATTCCAAAAAGATGGAGGAGAACCAACATGACACTTTGCGAATTCTATTCGTTTTTTCCGATTCACATCTGATACCATCCGTTTCTTTAGGCTCCGGCATCCTCGAAGGATATTCTACAAAATCCGCTGCAATGTTTACACCATATTCTTCCTCCATACGTGCTTTAATTTCAGAGGAAGTGGCAAAAGGGTCTTTCAGAGCATGTCGGACTATGATCGAATCCTATCTTTTGATAGTTTCCTAGGCCTACGTTGTCTCTTGTCGGTAAATGTCCCATGCGTTTGATAGTGCTTAATAGCATTTTGCACTTTTTTTTTGCGAACAATTAATGTTACGTGTAATTTTGCTTATATATTTTGTTCCTTCTGGAACAATAGCCATATTATCCTCTTCTCTCCCGCCTAGAACTCTTGGCACGTCCCACTACAATTATTTATAAATCAATTTAGAACTACTAAATAACACTTCACCAGTGTATTGCATTACTCGTCACAACAATAAGAATAAATATAAAAATAAACATAAAAAAATCGGAGCCATTATTTGGTTGTGCTAATTTAAATTTCAATGCAAATGGGACGTTATTTTAAAAAATTTAAAGTAAAAAGCAAAGGCTACCGAAATTTCAAAATTTTAAATTTTCAAAATGTGGTTGGGAATGTAATCTTTTTAAACATATGAAAAATAATAATGTTTAAATAAGTTATATTATGAAAAAAGGCATAGGTTTATTCTTTCATAGGGGTGTGCTTATTAGCGTGCCAGCACTGTACTAGCCTTTATTAGAAGGATGGTTTGCCTCTTGGGCTAATAAGAATCCTACGATGCAATAGTATCAGCCTTGGGGTAGAATCACTTCCTTAAAAAAAAAACCGGCAAATGACCACTTTTGGGGACTAAAGCCCGAGAGTGGGTAAAAAATGTTGCTTAATATAGTCGAGTGGGGTGTCATATAAAAAAGCACCCAACTAATCTATGTAATTTTATTTAATTTTATTAAATTTTAAGTCACGTAGTTTTTGACATATGTATTAGCAAAAATTTACATTTTTAATTGGTTTAGCCCACATCTGAATAAAAAACAATTATGTTGACCGTGGATTGCAGAAACCTGAATACTTAGACCTATTAAGGTCCATTATGATACCAACGATTTTGGGGATTTGTATCCCCGCTACACATGAGATTCATTTGGAGCTTCTAACATCTGTATAAATTAAGTCTCTTAGGTTATTGAAGCAGTATTCACCTAGGTGTAGTCTTCTTCTAAACGAAAGAGCTGGGCATAGAGGAGATCTAAATTCCAAATTTTAAACCAAATATATCCTTTGTACATTTCAATTCATGTGCAATCCACCTCCAAATACATAAGTTCATTTTATCTCCCTGCCATCAACAAAATTTACTATTCAACATAAATACATGTGTGGTGAATATACATTTTTAATGGATTAACATATACTAATATTCGTTCATTTTCATTTTAATATTTTTGTTTGGCAATACCATGAAGCATACAATACGTTTAAAATTCATTTTTGATTCATCTCTCTCAATTGTCATCCTTCTGATGAAATAGCGACGCCTTTTAACTTTTCAACTATTAAAACCTAAAAACAACTGTGTATCTTTATTTAATAAAAACATAATTTAAGTAATACTTTTAGTGTTATGTTTTATTGGTGTTACGAAACACTAAATTGGTGACCCCGACAAACGAACACCAGTAGTTTTAAGGTAATTATTGCACCGAATCTGCAATGATTGAAACGCAGAACAACGAAAATAAAGACTCTACGTCCACGGGCTCTGGCGCCACAGCCATGAACATCGGCCCAATTGTGAACCGTGTAGCTGTTAAGGTTCCACCTTTTTGGCCTGATCATGCGGAAATTTGGCTAGCACAAGTCGAGGCACAGTTTAATGTTGCCGGAATAACAAGCGATGCATCCAAATTCAACACCGTAGTTGCTGCAATAAAATCGAATGTTCTGGTCCAAATATCTGACGCAACCCTTAATCCGCCTGAAAAAGATAAGTATGTCAATTTAAAGAAGTGTATTGTAGAACGTTTCTGTGAGAGCGAATTAAAAAAAACACAGAAATTACTATCTGACATCGATTTGGGTGACAAACGACCAACACAATTGTTAAATGAGTTGAGCGCTCTTGGTAAGAACAAAATAACCAAGGATTTTTTAAAGTCATTATGGCTGCAACGATTGCCAATACAAGTGCGAGCCATATTACAAGCATCTGACGCTGATCTATCCGAACTAGCAAAATTGGCAGACAAAATTATGGAAGTTGGTGAGTTTCACAATTTAGCTGTCGTTTCGAATGTGCAACCATCAATCTCAGGTAACACTGAAATAGACAAGCGTCTAGGGCGTATTGAACAACAAATAAACAGCTTAATAAAAAACAATAGCAACTTCAAACGCTTATCCCGTTCAGTTTCTTCTAGACGTCAAAAATCCCGTGATCACTCCAACGTGTCAATACATGCCGACGAAGAACTCTGCTGGTATCATCAAAAATTCGGACAAAACGCTCGCAAGTGTCGTGATCCGTGTGCTTATCGAAAAAATACGCCAAAAAACTAACTACGTCCTCCGATCAAGCGGGCGGATCTGAAGACAATTATCGGATAGCCCGCCTAGTTATTAACGATAGCATTTCAAGACAACGATATTTGATAGATACTGGTGCGGATCTTTCCGTGCTACCAGCCCATAACACCATTAAGCGAAGAACAACAAAATCAACTCAGCTGTTCGCAGCCAACGGCACTCCGATACAAACATACGGCGAAAAGCGAATAACACTCTCGTTGGGATTAAGACGAAATTTCACCTGGACGTTCCTACTGGCTGACGTCAGCTGTGCTATTATTGGATCCGATTTTTTAAAACATTTCGATCTGTTAGTCGACATTAAGGAAGGCCAACTTATCGACCGAATGACAATGCTCAAATCAAAAGGAAAAAACACCTTATGTAATGTTGTACAAATAGTGGCATACGATACGCACGAACGTTACGCACAATTACTACATGAGTTCAAAGACCTCGCTACAATTAACGCCAACAAGAAACCGACCGACTCTAAAGTAACGCATCATATTACTACAAACGGGCCTCCGACATATGCACGTGCTCGTCGCCTTCCCACCGATAAACTACAAGCGGCAAAAAAAGAGTTTGAATATCTGTTGGAAAAAGGCATCTGCAGACCCTCGAAAAGCAACTGGGCCAGTCCGTTGCATTTAGTAAGAAAAACGAACGGAGAGTGGCGGGCATGTGGTGATTACCGTGCGTTGAATGATATCACAGTACCCGACAGATATCCGATACCATATTTACACGACGTCACCAGTATCTTATATCGCAAAAAAGTTTTTTCCACGATCGATTTACAGCGAGCATACCACCAAATTCCGATGGAACCGTGCGACATTCACAAATCAGCTATTATCACTCCATTTGGCTTATTTGAATTTCTCTATATGACATTTGGTTTGAGAAATGCGGCTCAAACGTTCCAGCGTCATATAAATGAAGTATTGAAAGGTCTCGATTTTATCTTCGTTTATATTGATGATATCCTCATCGCATCGGAATCGGTAGAAGAGCATGTAAAACACATCCGCATCGTATGTTGTCGTCTTCGTCAAGCACACCTGGCTATCAATTTTAATAAATGTCAATTCGGAAAACGAGAACTAACTTTTTTGGGCCACACAATCAGTTCAGATGGATTAAAACCGCCAGAAGATAAAGTAAAAACAATACGAAATTTTCCACAACCGAAAGTCGCAAAAAATTTAAGGAAATTTCTAGGAATGCTGAATTTTTATCGTCCGTTTATTCCGCATGCCACGAAAAATCAACATATATTACAACGATTGGTCAATGGCAACAAAAAGAATGACAACAGTGTTGTAAATTGGACACCCGAGGCTGAGATCGCTTTCGTTGCTTGCAAGGACGATCTCGCAAATGCAACGCTATTGAACTATATGGCACCAGAAGCACAAATAACACTCACGACTGATGCTTCGGACGATGCTGTAGGCGCTGTTCTTCACCAGATCATCAAGGACCAAATTCAACCACTCGGATTCTACTCAAAAAAGTTTACACCTGCGCAGAAAAATTACAGCGCGTATGATCGAGAATTAACAGCCGTATACCAGGCAATTCAACATTTTAAATACGCACTCGAGGGCAGAGAGTTTATGGTTTTCACAGACCATAAACCACTCATTTTCGCGTTTAAGCAGAAAAGTGAGAAAGCATCGCCACGAAGAGCTCGACAACTTGATTTAATAAGTCAGTATACAACCGACATTCGTCATTTACCAGGATCAGACAACGACATTGCAGACTTACTCTCACGCATTAATACTGTACAAAAAGAAACAATTAGTTTCGATGAGATGGCCACACAACAACAAACAGATCCAGAACTGCAGACTCTTTTAAGCGAAGGTAACGATAAATCGATAAAGTTATCAAAACTATCCATTCCAGATTCGACGTATGAGATTTTCTGCCACGTTCTGCGAGACAAAATAAGACCATACGTACCGAAGTGTTTTCGTCAAACAGTGATTCATAAACTTCACTCTTTATCACACCCCGGTATCAGAGCAACAAAACAACTGGTAGCTGATCACTATGTCTGGCCTTCGATGTCCACAGATGTAGCTGCATTTGTCCGTTCATGTATTCCGTGTCAGAAAGCAAAAATACATCGACACACGAAATCACCTTTAAGCGACTATGCGTCCATCGATGTCCGTTTCGAGCACATAAATATCGACATTGTCGGACCGCTGCCAACTTCAAATGGATTTCGGTACTGTCTGACATGCATTGACCGATATACAAGATGGCCAGTGGCGATTCCGCTAATAGACATAACAGCGCAAAGTGTGGCAAGTGCACTAATCAGCGGTTGGATATCTACGTTTGGTATCCCCTTACGAATTACTACGGATTTGGGTCGTCAATTCGAATCGGCTATTTTTCAAGAATTAACGCAAATACTCGGCATCAAACATTTACGCACAACACCGTACCACCCACAGTCTAATGGGATTATAGAACGTTGGCATCGAACATTAAAGGCCGCCATCAAGTGTTCGGAGACGAATTGTTGGAGTTCAGCGCTTCCACTAGTGCTCTTGGGAATGCGATCAACCATTAAGAGCGACATCGGTTTAAGTCCGGCAGAGATGGTGTACGGAGCGCCGCTACGAATCCCTGGTGAGTTCCTTATGCCGCGAAAAAGCAAAACCAGCCAAACCGAGTTCGTGGAATTACTTCGAAAATCAATGCTCGAGTTACCAATGACGAAACCAGTACGACACGGGATGGAACGATATTGTGTGCAGCCAGCATTAAGAGACGCCAAATACGTGTTTATCAGGACCGATCGTGTAAAAACGCCTTTGGAATTCAACTACGAAGGTCCGTTTGAAGTAATATCCAAATCTGAAAAATACTTCGTTTTAAAAATAAATCAGCGAGTGACAAAAATATCGATCGATCGTTTAAAGGCCGCATACATATTCGACGATACAACAACACCAACAGCAATACCTCAACAGGAAACCAGTAAAGAACAAAAGAACGACATCGCTTCGAAAAATATTACTACATCAAATGATGCAAAACAAAAACAATCGAAAACCGACAACGAGCCACAAACAAAGAAGACATCATCTGGAAGACATGTTAGATTTCCTCTTAAATATCGTTAGTCGATAACTAGGTGGGGGATATTGTGGTGAATATACATTTTTAATGGATTAACATATACTAATATTCGTTCATTTTCATTTTAATATTTTTGTTTGGCAATACCATGAAGCATACAATACGTTTAAAATTCATTTTTGATTCATCTCTCTCAATTGTCATCCTTCTGATGAAATAGCGACGCCTTTTAACTTTTCAACTATTAAAACCTAAAAACAACTGTGTATCTTTATTTAATAAAAACATAATTTAAGTAATACTTTTAGTGTTGTGTTTTATTGGTGTTACGAAACACTAAACATGTATAACAGCAACAAACATCAATTCATACATGTAAGCACCTCCTAAAACCTAAAACATCTGTTCGTGTTGGCCGTCAACCTAGCTCTCCACTATAAAATGGTGTGTAATAAACTTTCATTGGTTTCACTTAATTTTAATTGCCACACAATTACCACTCCTACGACATCGTAAATTCCATTGAATCCTTAGGTCACTAGTGCAATAGTTTACCCCCACAGCCGCCCGCTCGCCGTACGCCCTAGCCATTATAATTTACTCACTGCCCGCCCAATACAAAGCACACATCGTAAAAAGGACCTCACACCCAACCCAACCGTTCTACTCATAAATATCATCGCGCTTGCATGCTATTCCTGAAGTTATTCGAAATACGTTACGTTACATTCCCGTATTATTTCATATCGTAACAAAAGTCAAACTAAAGAAGAGAGATATTGACGTCCTTAAGGATGCCATCCTCCAAACTATCCGTATATTTGAGGAGACGAAAAAAAAGTGTCCTTTTATCTAGTCTTTGTCTTCGTGTCGAGTGGCGAATTTATGACGTACCGAACTTTTATCGCCTCAGGCATAGCAAATTTGTGTGAGAGTGTGAGAGGAAATATGAAAATTTACGAGGACATCAAAATCCTTTTTATTTTTGTGAATGTGAAAAATGTATTTTAAGATCCCCGCCTGCAAACGGCTTATTTTGTCGTCGTCGTGTTCGGATATGGTATGCGGAACGGACCCCGCAATGATTTGTTATTTTTTTTCTGCTTCTTCTTATGTAAGGAGGAGCATATCCTTCCGCCAGTTGACGATCCAATCAATCGTTGGGTTGTATACATGCATACATAAATCTTGCATTACAATGACACAGCGTATTCGATTACAATTCTCTTGGTTCCTTACTGGAAAAATCCTCTTTGTTAAGAACGACACCTTTATCTCTTCGCGGTGTGAGTTCATACCGAAAGATACCTGTGTGTGGGCTAAGGTGATGACAGCCACACACCACAGAATGGGGGAAAAGGAAAACTTTCAAGTGACACCTGATACGAGTGAAACCCACGCGACGCGACGGTGATGTGGGAAAAAAACAAAAAGTATCTGCAAATCTTTTACAGAAACTTGAGAAGTTTCCGTTACAATTTGGTTGGTCCCCTTTAAAGTGGAAGTTGAGATTTTCTTGGAAGAAACAGGGGAAAGGAACCTGCAGATTCTCCTGCTTTTAAGGGATGAACACAAATTTGCCTTCGTCCTCAATACTGAGCTATTTTCTATGAACTACGACTAAGCCTCTTACGAAACTAAATGCATCCTTTTCTATTCCTGATTGCAAACGAATTGCAAGGAGAGATTTGATTTCAGGAATTTAGTCATCCGCTATAAGTGGGAATTATTACGAGAATAATAACCTCACCAAAATTGCTGTCTGAATATATCAGCTAGGACTGTTAGAGCTCGGCTTTTGCAAAATAATCTTCAAGGATGCCAGAGTCTCAAAAAACCGAAGGTTTCATAGTCTAATCGAAGACAACGGCTGGATTTCGGAAAATGCCATATCTTCAAAAGTCAGTTTCTCTGGAATTCTGTCATCTGGAGTGATGAATCCAAATTTAATCTGTATGGAACCGATGGCAGAACCAACGTACGACATTCTCACAACAAGGATTTGGACCCAAAGTACACTACGAAAGCTGTTAAGTATAGAGGTGGCAGCGTGATGTTGTGGTGCTGCTTTACCGTGAATACTGTTGGGCCAATAGTCCAAGTTAAACGAAAAATGGATGGGCTTATGTATCAGAGCATATTGGCCAGCAATTTGTTACATTTTTGTGATGATTTTCCACTTGCGACACATCGGCGAATTGTGTTTCAGCAAGACAATGCCCCATGCCATACGTCCCGCACAGTTAATGAGTGGTTTGATGCACACGATATTACCACAAAGCCCGGATATCAATCCAATAGAAAATTTATGGGTCATCTTCAAACGACATGTAATGGCATTAAAACTGAACACGGCAAACGCGTTATGGACCACTTTTCAGGAAGAATGGTACAAAATTCCTCCTGAAGTCTGTGCTGACCTAATGACGTCATTAAGCAGGAAATATGCTGCCGTTATTGTTCAGAAAGATTACCCAATCAAATATTAAGTAAATCTGAATAGCCGTGCAAAAATATAACACGCACACACAAATGGTTGCGAGAAGCAGGCCCAGGTTCACCTCGAGCTGTAGCGCCAACTAAGTAAGTAAGGAATAGCCAAAATCACATTTAAATTACTTTTAAGTTGTTCTCACTATTTTTCAGACTCTCTAAGTATCATTTTAGAGAGCAGCTGCCTCACATAATAACACGTCCATAAAGCATTGATCTTGATCGTTGTCTTTTTTTCTCATTTTCTATTTTTGTTTTTTATTTTTCATAAAATATAATAATGTGTTCGAATAAAACTAAATATTATAAATGTCGAAGGTAACTATGACTTATCGTCAGACCATACCCCAGTGATCTTATCACTAAATGAAACAGAAGTGCAGGAAAAAAAATCCAAAACTAGTAAACAAAAAAACAAACTGGACTGAATTCAGAGAAAAGCATGAAAGTTTTATAAACCTTAGATCTTCTATGGAAACAAATTGACCAATAAATAGAGCAATTAATTGATGATTCAGAAGAGGCAGCAGAAGAAAGTACGCCAGCCAACTTGAAGAGAAGGCAATCTGAAATAATATATCCTGTAGATATAAAAGAGTTGACATTAGAAAAAAAAAGGGCTCGACGAAAATGGTAAACCACGAGGTTCCCTGACGATAAAGCAGTGTTCAACCATCTTAAAAATTAACTATAAAATCCAATCTGAATTTAAAATTGATGCACTTAGTATATTCTTGAAAACCTTAACGACGGATGCGTCAACCGAGTACTCCTTATCGAATGCAGTCTTTCCAAATAATCATACTTAATATAAAATCTCAATGTGACGCTCTTACCTGTCAATCTTACGATTATATAAACACAAAAACTAATGCACACAATGAAGTAAATCTTATTATTCCAGTTCATTAATATTCTGTGCCTATTAAGGACGATTTTTAAATTAATTTATTCGCAATATTATTTAAATTAATGCGAAAATAAAAACATCCACACTTGTGGATTATACAGGGTGTTTCCAAGTTAAATGTCAAGACTCTGGCAACCGATTTTTGGGTTTATTCAAAGAAAAAAATCGTTCTACAGTAAGGGTCTATCTCCAATATGGACATCATTTATCGAGAATTTAAGAAAACACCTACTTTGGTATACATTTACCCATACTAACTCAAATATCTCCACTAATACTTTCTACAGAAACTTCTTTTAGTGCTTTAATTTTAGAAGAGATAACACCCTTTTTAACTGCGTTTAAATAAATTGGATACCTTTTTTAGCTTTCCAGATATTTTATTTTTAAGTCAATATCCTAAATCTTGCCCATACATTTTTTTGACTTTCAGGTCGTTTTTCTTCAAAAAATGCGTAATAAGCATACCGTTTTATTACTTTTTCTTGTGAAAGTAACAATTGTTAACAAAAAAATGTGTAGGAAGTGTTCTAAAATATTTACAGATTTTATAATACTTGGAAAAAACCGCAGCAGGTAAAAAGGGAAAAAATGATTTTTTACCTATTTTTTTAACCGGCGTTGGCAATTCGTGCGATTTTCTAACTAAATCATAATTTTTTAATTTGTTTTTAAAATAAAGTATGACTTTACGAAGGTTGTAAAGTATGCTCATTTATTAGAATACCCGTCGAAACCCTAATTTCCATACCATTTTCCCCTTAACATCCCAGACTCAAAGCTAACTGAGTATGTAGACCTAGTTGGAAAATTTAACTAGGAAAAGTGGTATAAATGATTAGAAAACAATATTATAATGGGTCTAAAAAGTCACTGCACTCTTAAAGAATGGCGATTAGTGCAGCAACTGAGAAATCAGGGCAAAACGTACAGCTTTATAGTGCAGTCTCTAGGTCGATCAGAGAATTTCGTCACAAATGCCCTTAAATACGACAAAGTCCCTGAGACGCGCGGGAGACCTAGATCGACGACAAAAACTGACGATGAAAGGATTGTCATACTATCGAAAAGGCACCCATTTAAGTCTTCGAGGACTATTGCGGTAGAAATAGGCATCGCTATTACTTCCTGGACTATTCTTCGTCGACTGGTACATAGATGCTAAGCTACCAGGCAGAGTAGCCCGGAAAGTTCCTTTGCTTCGAGCAAAAAATTTAAATATGAGGAATGTTTTTGCTGAAACACATTGTACATGATATGGAACGGATGGGGAATAAAAATGGCCAAACATTTTATGGAGTGAAGAAACAAAAATCAATTTGTTCTCCAATGATTCTGGGAGAAATGTTCGTCGTCCAAAGGGGAAAGAATATCATGTAAATTACACGCGAAAAACAGTTAAACATGGCGGAGCGCGGAGGAAACATTATGGTGTGGGGATGTTTTTTCCTGGAATGGTGTCGGACCCATATTTCGAATAGAAGACACCATGACAAAATTTGAATATAAAAATGTTTTGGAAAATATAATGCTGCCATATGCGGAGGATAATATGCCATTGATTTGGCGATTCCAACAAGATAATGATCCAAAGCACTCATCCAAACTGGTGAGTGCTTGGCTTATGGATCCCAATGTCGTCACTTTGACATGGCCAAGTCAGTCGCCCGACTTCAACCCCATTGAGAATTTATGGGGTGAGTTGAAGAGACGACTATCAACGCGCATATCAACCAGCAAAGCCCAATTGTGGCAAAATGTTCAAGATATTTGGCACCAAATACCCACCGAGACGTGCCAGAAGCTTATAACATCTATGACTAGAAGAATTGAGGCTCTAATAAAAAATAATGGTGGCTATACCGGCTACTAATATGTAAGATTATAATTAATTGGTATACAGCTTAATTTTTAGGTAGACATTTTGTTTTATTCCAGACACTTCTGAACACACCTATTATTTTGTCCAGGCTGAATCGTAATTTTTAAGAACTAAATCAATATCTGGACTATAATTTAAATTTTTGTACTATATTTCTTATGTTCTATGATTTTGAAAACAAAACATATTGAAATAAAATTTTTATTTTAGTCTTGAACTGGAATATCGAAAAAACAACACACACACCTATTATTTTGTCCAGCAGTGTGTATAAATATATTCGCTCAAATTTTATATGTACCATTCCTCTATCTCAGGGCTGGGCAAACCGCCAAGCAATTTTCAGGGGACCGCCGCGCAAAAATCTTAGTGAAATCTTTTGAAATAAAAATTAAAGCAATTTTGTTCCTGTTTATTAATTTTAATATGAATCAAATTATTGTTCAATTTTAAATTTCTTCATCTTGCAGAATTTTCATTTCTGAAACATAAAATACACTACACGCACTCAATGTTACTATGATTACTGCACGCACTCATTATTCTTTGTTTTTGAACACACTCATCGTTGCGCTTATCAAACTTATTACTTATTTCACGAATTGAAAGAGTTTCTACTAACTAGAAATGGAATACAATACATCACGAACTTGATAATGAAGAGTTGCAAATGGATTTAGCGTTTTTGTCAGATATAGGTAACTAATCACCTCAATGAATTTAATTTGAAATTGCGAGGAAAAATCAAAGCCATTTAATGAAATAATAATAACGCTATTGGCTGATTTTGAGCGACGTTTTCAAGAATTTTACGAGCTTGAACCTATTGCTCCGTTCATGGCCTATCCATTTGGAAGTGTTGATGTCGAAGAAGTTGCAAAAAAAATTACCAATTTGTTTGCACTAGATTTAAATGAAATTGAGAGCGAAATTCTGCTCCTTCAAAGTGATTACCTCTGCAAGGCTCGAAGTTCGGATCCCGAGGAAGGCTTCTGGAAGTTTATGAGCGAAGAAAAGTATGCTTACTTAAAAAAATTTACTTATAATTTAACGGCATTCTTCAGTGCAACCTATTTATGCGAATCAGCATTTTCAACAATGAATGCTATAAAAACAAAACATCGTAACTGCATATTTGATGAAAACTTGGAAGCCCGCCTGAGATTAGCAATAAGCAATTACACGCCTCAGTTTGCAAACATAGAGGACAATATGAAGTGCCATGCTTCAACTTCTGAAAACTGCTGAATTTCTCAATTTTTAATTTTTTTTTGTAAATTTTTTGAAGTCTGATATAAAAAAAATAAATAAAAAAAATACCATTTTATTTCTAAAAAAACAAATAAAAAGAAAAAGAATTTGAATAAAATATTAGGACCAATATTGCAAAGGGGACCCCGACGTTTGCAAAAGGTTAGTAGTAGTCCGCCACATGAAAAAGTCTGCCCACCCATGCTCTATCTTATACTCAAAAACTAAATATTCCATTTAAAAATTAGATATCTATTTAGTTTTTTTAGCTTGAATGATCAAGACAACTGAACTCAGACTGAATTTAATAAATTAAATAGTGGTCAACTCTACCAACGAAATTCTGATACAGCGTTGCCACAATGCTACTTTCGTAGCAAAAGTGCTACATTATTTTTCAGTTTTTTCAATTTTGTACTTTGCTACTTTAATTTTAAAATTGGTCCCATTTTGCTACATTTTTTTTCTCGAAGTTCGCTGCAAAATATTTTGTTTCTGTTTGGTAATGCATTCTGTTGCTTTCAATCCCAACAAAAGGTCTGTTCAATTAAGCAATGCTGGACAGAGAAGAACAGAAAAATACGAAGTTTTTGTGTTCAATGAGAAAAGTTTCTGTCCGAGACTGATCTGCTTTATGTTCAACGACTCTGTTCTGGACAACTTTTCTGCAACTGCTCTTGAGGTAGAACACATTTGTAAAAAATATTAAAGTCAGCTGTGGTGCACATTTGATTCTTTTATTTGAAGTGAAAAGTGTTTTGACGAGATTTAATTTACCAAATGGGGGAAATTGAAGTTCAATCGCAAGAAAGTCAGTTATTGTAAAATGGTATAAGTAATTTGGAAAACATTAAGTAAAATAATCATCAATGCAGTTGTAATTTTTGACAGCAAACATATGGATGTACATATGTTATTTTCTATGCTGACTTGATCTGACATTTTTCACAAATATGTGCTGTTCTGATCTGCCTTTTTTCTCATTGAACAAAGCTATATTGTTTGCTGAGTTTTCTGTTTTGTGTATCCAAAACATGCGTTCCCTTCCGTCGTTTATTTATTCTGTCAGAATTCAAAAACTGGTAAACTGCCAATTGTATTGACTGAAACAGGAAAATTGTTGCATTTCTCCTGTTAAGTTTAAACTGGATCAGAAAGATGGTAAATTGTACATACTTATAAATTGCTATAACTAGGTCGCTCAACAACTTTATGTAATTGTTGCAGATTCGTAATAAGACAGCAAAATGAAAAGGAGGAGGAGAATAAAAAAAAAATATGGATAGTATGGAAGTTTCGAAGAGCATTGCCTGGTCATGTTTTGGAACGTTAATCATATTCCACTGCCCAAGATGGATTCTATTTCAAAAGTTTTAAGGAAGTGTTTTCCTGACTCCAAGGTAGCACAACATATATACCCCTATTCCATAACACAACTCCATTAAGTTGGGTTATCTCTTACGCAACTCCACTATCACACAACTGAACGAATTTTTCATATTACATAAAACAACCTTTTTCAGTTGTGATTGTAAAAAAATTGCATACTTTTAGGTGCAAATAACAACTACAAATTGACTATTTAACGTAAATCTGACCTCTGGTGGTCGAAGTAGAAAACTATTTTGCCAACAGAAACTCAATATTCAATAAAAACAGAATGAAAAGTTTTGATTTGGTTTTTTTTCTTTTTAATGATGAATATAACCCTTTATTGCATGGTATATCATATATGATATGCTCTAATAAATTAGCATTTTCCACCCGTTCAAAAAGAAAATTTCCAACTGTCGGAGCGTAATAACCTAAATATGATATTACACTTTGAATTTAACCGCCATCAGCAGAATTCTTTTGATTAAAAATACAGTTATTTTTCAAAAATTGGTTGCGGGGGCAACGTGTGTGCATGTGTGTACATTTTTGCTATTTTAAGTATTTTATTTTGTGATTATTTTTAATAAATTACAGAATGTCAGCACAAAACTTTTATTGCTATTCTGTGAAAATATTGTTATATTTTCAATTTGTTTAAATTTTAAGTTTAAAAAAAGAGGCAGTTGAAAAGATAATGGCCTTTTAGATTTTACGAAATCTATAGATATAGCTCAATATCTCGAAAACGCTTCAATATTTTTAAAAAATTTGGCCATTTTTGAAATCACTGCAACGAAATACATCTAAAAGAATGTGTTACAAACAATAAAAAAAAATCATGTATTAAAGGGATAATATTGTTATTGTTGTGCGCATACGAAAATCTATCCGTGACACATTCCAATTCCAACTAGAACTAGAAAAAATACAAAGTAAAGAATATGCATTTGCAATGTGTAAATTACAAATGTTATTTCTAAATATTTACAAGTGTTTCTGTACTGAACACAGAAGCATTTTGCTGCATTTAAATCGAAACTAAAGATTTCTTAAAATTGCATGGACGCTCGACTACAATATCGCTACCACTTCCGCGTGCTGAAGATGTAAAACCATTTTCTTTAACTGATGTGGAATATATGCTTTCAAGCTGCACAAATTGTTTTAATTACGTTATAAATAATATTATTGCATTATTTTATTTGTCCTACATATACCTATACGTCTTTTTGTTCATTTTCCACCTTTCGTATCTCAACATTCACTCGCAACAACTACTAAAAAGCAGTTGTTAGTTTTTGATAGCTCCAGCAACCAAAATATAACTGAGTTGTTTATCATAATACCAGAAAAAAATACGCACACAACTCAAGAGAGGATTCGCCATCTTGGTTTTATGTTGACAGGCAACTCTTTTTCTCAGAGTTGTGTTCAGTAATACTGAATTGCGAATTTCAACCAAATTTCAACTCAACTTAACAAAAATTGTCTTACGGAATAGGGGCAATAACTTTTGTTAGAACGAAAACGACAAGTATTATAAGCAATAAGTTTTTGCAAAATAAATTGATTGCTCTTACAAACGTTCTTCTTTTGCTTTTGCTACCTTGGGCTACTTTTCGGAATGAGAGATTTTGCTACTTTTGCTACTTTTCACAGTTTTTCGGGCTACATTCATCCAAAGTCAAGCGGCAACGCTGATTCTGAACATTACAAATTACGGTACTTTGTTTACTTTAAAAGTGCAAGAGTGAATCATGCGTCATGATGGTATTCAAATTATCATTAAATGTGAAATTATTGCCCACCTTCAGTGAGAGATAGGTTAGGTTAGGCTTCGGTGGTTATCCCCATCACTCCGGTTGGATTCACTTAGATACTTAAGGTCCATTGTATTACCACATGGAGTCGATTCATTTATCGGTACTCCCCTACTCCTACTCAGTGAGAGATAACTTCACATCAAAAATGTGCATTTATTTCCCACTCGAGGTGAAGTTTTTTCCCATGAAGTTATTTCCCTGCACCTGCTGTGCCGTCATTTTTTGGTATAGCGAACATTATATAATTCGTTATAACTGATCACCACTGTAAAACAAAATCATCTGCGGAAGCTAATAATTCATAACATTCTCCAAGAACACACATCATTCATGTCCCTTTTTAGTTATTTTGCAGTTCGCAAGTTCGAAAACAAAATTCTCTGGGAAATGTTTCTTTCAAAGACGGAATAGTTTTTAACCAATAAATCTATATGCTTGTCCAAGGTAGATTCCCTATTCTCAACTATCGGAAATTCAATATTATTTATAGCCACGCAACGTCAAAAACAAAAATTATTTTAGTAATTCCGAACTTAGGCACAGTCCCAGCGGGACACGTGCTCCCCCTTCCTTGCGATGTCTGATTTGAATGTAGTATCACATTTTCATTCATTTCTTTTGCTATTTGTTTTGTTCTTGTGTTTTTTTCTTTTCCTGTTTATCAAAAACAAAACAAAAACTTCCGTGAAACGAAAAAGTTTTCTCCTCCCTCCCCGCTGCAATTTTCACAGGACGCTTTCATTACAACAAATTTACATCTGCAAATTATGAACTTATGACCTTTTTTCGCGTGCTGTCAGGATAACAGGATACCCTCATAAAAACAGTAAACACAAATAATTCCATTGCTCTCTTTAACTTTTGCAATTATCTGACAACAAACAATGAGCCACCCCACCCACCCATCTGACATCCGGCCGCCATATTCATCGACGCAATACAATCGTGTGTTTTTTTTCTGTATCTGCCTTCATTTTCGAAGACAAAAAGTACGTGCAAATGATCACATAAAAGTGTATTCAAATTCAATGGTGTGGAAAATGTACCCGGTTTTTCACATGACAGCGACAGTGAGTGTAAAAGGAAAACATGTCGCCCGAGCAATGACACCATGTTGCCAACAGTAGAGCAAAAAATGTTCCACATACGCCATGTATGCCGCCGCGGGGATCTCAATTATCAACTGCTTGTACACCTTCTAGTGGACTAATAAAATTCATATTACACGTGGCATAGAATCAAGAAGAGGATACAGAGCGAGATAAGGAGTAGGAGGAGAATGAATGTCAGTTATTTTAAAACTAGGCACCTCCGTTGTGTCGTCGTTGAGTAGGCAGAAGAAAAAAACAGGCGAGTGTTTTAATTGCTTCTTCTTATTTGTTTTTTTTTTCTTTCTTTTTGGTGTCACTAATGTCCTCGTTGTACAAATGCGGGAGGTGATAATGGTAAATGAGTGATGTGAACTGCGACTAAAGAGTCGCTTGAGAGGAGGCAGGTACACTGAATTAAGGTGACAAGACTCGTGTATGAGTAACTGTAAAACAGTGTGTTCGACAAGGCATTTTTGTTAACTAAAATACAACGAACATGGAATAGTTGAGATTGAGGAATGACTTAATAGATGCTTTAAGTTTTTGTCGGTCATTTACAGTACCGAGCAAAAGAAATGCAAATATAAAAAACTGCAAAAATAACGGATTTACTCATTCGGAGTAAATAAGTAAAATTAAAATTAAATAAGTTGCGTACCCTTTATTAGCCACAACAGCGCGCAATCTATTGGGCATTGGGTCAACCAAGGACACCAATAAGTCCGGGGATATTTGGTCCAATTCTGACCTTATTCATTCCACCAGCTCAGTGCAATTTTCTATAAGATTGAGGTCAGAAGTTCGTGCTAGCCACTCCAAAACATCAACAATCTCCTCTTCCAAGAAGCTTCTTACAAACCGACTGATGTGTTTTGGGCCATTATCATGTTGGAATTAGGTCTCTTCGACCGCAAATGTGCAAGCATTATGGTTTTTCAGTATTTCCTGATACATTTGGGCATTCATTCGGCTGCTTACTTGAAACAATTAACCCACTCTTTGACAAGAGAATGTACCTTAAAAAATCCTAATTAGAAATTCGATTTGATGAGTATTTTAGATTGCTTTCCCAACACCAATTACATTACTGGAGTGTTACTTTCATCCCGGAGACCTTCGCAGTCTTCAGGTCACAGGGAATGCCATCTGACAAGAACAATTTGAACTTGCTCCATACAACTTTTGACCATTGCATGTGGCCCTCCGCAGAATCCAGCCACTTCCTTGTATTGATGAAAATGATGTATGGCTTTTTAGCTGGTCGTCTTGCATACAGTTCCGACACCCTCCATCGTCGCCTAACTGTATGTGCTCCTACGTTAACGCCCAAATGTTCATTGACGTAGTCAGTAGCTTCCACGGTAGGCCTTAGGGAATAGACTTTTACCTGATTTGTGATTTCACGATCTTGTCGGGAGTTTTTTTGCGAGGACGCCCACTACCAACTATGGGATTGTTCCCGATACCGGAACTAAATATGCGAGATTGTTGATGTTGCAGCACCAAACTTCAAAGCACCATCCTGTGTGAGTTTTCCGTTGCTAAAAGCGGCGGTAGTTGCTTTTTTTTGCATCCAGTCGGTAGTTGATTCTAAATATTACACATTCCAATTGATTCAAACAAAAAAAAAAATTGCTTTTGTACTTGCCTTGGTAGTCATAGTTGCCATTTGCATTTTTTTTTTTTTGCTCGCCTTCAAATACAAATTTGAGAACATTTTTAATACAAAAATTCGCTTGCAGTTAAATTTGATAAAAATCGGCACAGCATAAGGAAAACAAAACAGTTTTAAAGGTTTGTGTAAAATTTCAAAGTATTACCATGAAAATTGGCAGAGTTCTTATCTAAAACAAAACCATACTATTTCGTTTGCATTTTTTTTGCTCGGTACTGTACATATGCTTAGATTTAAGCGCACTTCAAGTTGGTTGAGGTCCTGTTCTACTTGTGTGCGCCACCTAAGGCGAGGTCGTCCTCTGTTACCCTGACCCTTCGAGTTAGAATCGAATATTCTCCGAACCAGAGCGTTGATGTCCATACGCTCTATATGTCGTAGCCATTTTAAACGCCCAATGTGCCATCATAGTATTTACACTTTATTTGGCAATCTGAAATCTCATAACGACCATGTAAGTAAACGAATTTTTAACTATTACTTTATCTTATGCTTAAAAATTAAATATCCAATTTACTATTATAATTTATTAAGTCATTACTTTATTATTTATTATGTTGAAAAATGTTGCATTAGTTGTCTCTGAAGGTCACGTACGCCTGAAAATTTCCTGATACAAACCGGAAGCGAATTCCAAAGTCTTACGGCGCACAGTGGTTCAGGTTGTATGGAAGCGCCGAAATAATTCAATATCTCTCAAAGTACTGGTACGATTTTCATGATTTTTCCACCAAAGTGTCGGTTGGGTATTTTCGATGAGACCTCGTGCAGATTTTCCAATGAATCCAGTTAAACTCCAGACCACCTACTGTACGGATATGGGGCACTTGCACTTACACTTACCAAAATAAAGATTTATGTATTCGGCTAAATACAAACTTATAACAGAGAATCTGCATCTCAATCTTTTACTGCGGTTTCTCAGGGAACTTGGTATGGCTTAAGTGCTATGAGCTATGACTCAGGCAAAGCTAGGCTCTTTCATACTACTTCTCATAGAAATAATAACGAGAGGGAAGTTCCTTTGTCTAGGATTTGTAAGATACGTAATAGGCCTAAAGGACGCAGTGCAATACACCATCCGAATAATAGCAGTATGTATGTTCGACTGAACAGAAGCTCAGCATAGAAAAGGTATGACCGTGAAGTCCTCTTTTTCAGCTAAATTGTATCCACATAATAATATTGTATCACCGCGAAATTGATTGTGGTAGTTTTTTTTCTTCATCATTCATTTTTTTTCATTTCATCATCCCCTCACTTATTCACGAAAATAACGGTATATGTGTATTTAATTTGAGGTTTTGTTTTAATTTGAATTTAAATGTTCATGTTTGTTGAATAAACACGAATTTAAATGCTCGTTTATTATTAGATTAGACAAACTGGCTACTACACCGCATTTATTAAAAAAGCTTTTATTCACATCTGGGGAGTTTTATGCAGAAATTTTCCAGACCAATTAAAAGGTTCGAGGGAATTTGAATTTGAAATTTTGCACGGTGTCGGTCCTCTATTGTTGTCTCTCTGGTGTTTGCCTTTCAGTTGTTAGTTTAATCATTTGCGAACAGTATTTCGGTCGGAGGTCCACAGCAAGGACGTTGTTACTTGTTGGTGTTAGTGCTTATGATGATTATTTATCTGGAAAGGGAAACATTATGTAAAACGGTGGCCAAACATAACACAAAAAAATACTCGTATCAGGACTAAAATAACATTAACTGGAGATCTACAGTACCAAAGGTAGATTTCAGGATATTTTGAATGCGCTGTGCTATCAAAAACCCTCTGATTGTTTTACTTAAAATCATCCATTTAGTGGATGGAATAATTTTTACGTTCTTTCGTAACCAGGTTGGGGGTAAACACGAGGAACAAATCAGTAGATTCTTTCCCACTGTCTACTTCACTATTCCAGAAGTTTGAATGAAGGATGCATGTGCAGATAGTGCAGGATTACTTCTGGGTATGAGATGGATGTGAGCCCAGCTTCTGGCATTTGTGACCGCGTGTTCTATAGTTCACCTGCAGTTTATAATCAGTTACGAGCAGCGATTTGAAAAACGTTTAACCACAATTGATGATCTTGGATGTTCGTTGGACATTCGAATGTTTGGCGATGTTTAAAAACTTTTTATGATTTGCTGGAATTTCACCATTTGTCAAAATACATGGTATTAACCATTCAGCCCGTTCATTCTGTAGCTTGTGCTTATTTTAAAGGTTCTGACTCCGCTAGTTCGAAGTGCACTACGAGCGACCTAAAAGAAGGAGGGATTCAATTCTTTTGATGAAATTGAGGATCTTACTGGATTTCTCTCTCTCATTGTCTCCTAAGGACGCTTAGTGACATGCAGTCACATAGAATACGTTTCGCAGTTTCATCATCTTTCATGCAGAGAAGACATTCAGATTCCTGTTAACCCATTAACGCCGAGGTGATCAGAATTTTTACTAACATTTCAACGTGTTTATTTATTATGTTATCGGACAAAAAAGATAATGCAATACCTCTATTCCTACTCGAAATTTGATGCTCTTTCAGAATCTGAGCCCAAAATTTCGATTAGACACCGAAAATATGGTCGATTGAGTGAACATTTTCGAAAAAAAAAATGTTTCGCATTTTTTTTACAATGATACCGCAAAGGTATCAACTTTTTACTATGATCAGAGGTGATCATGGCACTCAAACATTAAGAGGAATTTTTTTCAGAAAATTTCATCCATGCGTTTTTTCAAAATGGGGGCGAGAATGAAAAAAATTTATAAAAACATTAATGTATCGTTTTCTTTAAAACTATAAACTTTAGAAAAAAGATTTTAGGAGGAAACATGTCTTAAAATTAGTCAAATTTTTTCAGAATTTTTGGAGACAATTTTTGATTTTCGAAAATTTCAAAAAATCCAATTTTTCAAAAATACCTGAAAAATTTTTGAAAAAATTTGAGAGTGTTCTTTGACTTATTTTAGGACATTTTTCTTCTTAAACATTTGTTTCTAAAGTTTATAGTTTTTAAGAAAACGATAGATTAAAATTTTTAAAAACTGTTCGGGCATCCACCAAAGCTTTTATAGCTGCTACCCGTGAGTATATAATGAGGGCACCTTTCATTCTTCATTCTAAAATGACGTTGGCGCACTCTTAAATGGCATGAATTTGTGTTACTAAAGAAAAAAAGGAGATTAGGTACACCAAGATGTGGTCGCCGTGGCCGTGGTGGTTAGTGCGATGGACTACTTGTTGCACTTTTTCCCGCCGCGAATAATTATTTAATTTAATTTAAACAAAAGAGAAAACCCGAAACGAGCTGCGCCCGCATACAGCAGAAAAAAATAATCTGAAATGTCAAACTCCACTGGATGGAGGGGAAGAGTGCAACCACAGCTAGCTGGAAGCTGTTGCGCCGGCCGCTCATCTGGGGTGGGTTCGTCGACGTGTACACTGGAGTCAAAAAAGTAACAACCTATTAAGGAGATTGGGAAACCTTTAAGAGGAAAAAGACGGAGGATCCTGAAAGCAAGCGAAACGAAGAAAATACAAGATAGAAGCGAAATAAATTTCGTTTGTACCACGTTATAAATAACTGGTCGATTTATTCAATAAAAATCGAAATAGAAGACTAATATAGATTGATTTAAAAGTTAAATTTAGGACGGGGCTGGAAAAAATCCACCTCACGGGGTGGATGAAGAAAACTAACCCAAGCACAAAGAACAAAGAAAAAAAATCGCCGTTGAAAATGGCGCGCTAATATAGGGTCCCGAAAAAAAACAAAGCTTTTAAAACGAATGGTCACGAGTTCCGTAATTCACCGGGATTTTGCCGTACGAAAAGCCTACCGGAGTCTAAGTATCTTGTCGTCTCACTGTTTTTGCATTGGTTTATGCTACGTGTTGTTTGATTCTGCTCGTTAAATGTGTTGTGAAGCACCGCCTGTCACTTCCGAGACCGTCTGTCTCCTCTTATACAATCAGTCCTTATTTTTGAGTCTACCCGTCTTTTCTCGGGAAAACCTGTTATGGTGCCAATTCAATATGCCCGCAAAGTGGGCCAATGGCTGATGGGGCCATGGCTGCCCTCCACTTTCCCAGAATATTGACGAGGCACGGGGAAATATAGAAGTTAGTGGGGAGAGGAGAGAAAGCAGAGCGTGCAGTAAAATTTACCGCAACATACTGTGCATGCCAGCCCGGGTCAAACACCTAAAAAAAAAAGTTTTTTCACGGTTGCCACCTCTTTCGAATGTTTAACAAGCAATCAAAGAGTATAATTTGTCAATAAGCTTCTCAATTCACCGTTCGGAGTCGGCAAAAAACTGTAGGTCCCTTCCATTAGTGCAAAAATATAACACGCCACACAAATGGTTGCAAGAAGCAGGCCCAGGCTCACCCCGAGCTTTAGCGCCACCCAATTAAGTAAGGGACACCAAGATGCAGTGCTTTCTATGTGCAAGTACCACGAGCAAATTTGTTCTATTAAATTTGTTGCCATTTCCCTTCCTGTCTACATTTTTTCGAAGAAGAGGTTAAATGGCTTGAGCAACCACTAAAGGAATAATAATTCTAAATGCCTTAAGATTCCTGTATTTTTTTTTAACTAGGGTTCCCCTCTAAGGCGACCTGGAAATGCATTTTTATTGTCTGTCGAAGTAGATGCCTGTTGGTTCTCCACTTGAATTTAGCATCCTTTTGAGAAAATGCCAGAGCTCTCGTTTCCAGTTGCATCCAGCTTTTCTGTGCTCCCGATTCGTTACTATAGCTTACTTTTTATATCAAAAAACCTCATCAGCAGGTTTTGGCGAGCTTGACCGTTGTTTTTGTCTCCTATCTTAGTTTGGTTAGATTAGATTAGACTAGCGATTGTGCCATAACCCGCAATCTGTGACCTGCAATCGACCAGAAAATATCAACACCCCTACTTTCAATAGGAAGAAGCCAAATCCATGTCCTCTTTGGTGTCATAACTAGACACTGTATAATAGGAAACGTATTTTTACAAATGACTTCTGTAGAGGCTGCATGGACAAGGATAAAATGAAATTTGTAGCTCAACTCTTATGTCTCTGCCCGGTTTTCCAAGAATGGCGCCTATCTTGTATATAGGAGCACGGTTCTTCGACCGCCTGGATGACCTGGCTAAGAAACCACTCACAAACCTGAAAAGATTTATTATTATTATCACTATGGAACTTTATGGTCTCGGGATGAAATTGCATCTACTGCAAACGACCATCCTAACATAATTTAACCTTGTGTTGCTTCTTCTTCTTCTATAAGATTAAAAAACTGCAGTTATCAGTTCACTAGGGTTAGTCTTTGGAAAAACGCTTAGCTGTCATATTTAAGAGAGTTTTTAGAAAAATCTACCAAAAAAACAGAAAGAACAACCATAGTAACCGGAGGTTTCCGTATTTTTAGCATAGACTTTGTCTATCGCTAGAGCCTCAATAAGCCAACGAACTAAATTTAAAACTAAAAAAAAGGAAACATAAACCCATCTCCCAAGAATCATAATAACTCACCTCGCGTGAAGTGAAAATATTCCAAAAATCTGTGCACGCATCTGCTAACGTCAAAACGATGACGTGAGCAATACCCCGACACGATTCACTTCCTGTCCCTGTCAAATCTAACACTTGTTCAGACCTTCACCTTTAAAACTGCGAAACTTTCCAAAAGAGTTTGACTGTATTTGCAAAAGGTCACGCAATCAAGGTTTCCAATTAACTGAATCGATCAAAATTCTGACTACCCAATTAAATCAATCAGTCAGCTCCTTAAAACACATCTGAGTTTGTGTGTACATTGATTTAACAAACACACACATGCATTTGATGGGAAGTTTCAAGTTTCAACCCAAACCCCCACATGAACATGAACTTCTCAGCCAAGTTTAATTTCATTGAATCTATTAAAAGGATGTGTCTTCCACTTTTCTCTGTCTGTCTGTGTGTGTGGAAGTGTTGCCCACAAAGTGTGGTCCTTTTGTGGAACCTTAGTTCTTTTATAGAGAGCATCGGGTAGATGCCTGTGCCTGGAGGTCAACTTTCGAGAATGTTTCGATTGCCTGATAGTTGAGAAGAGTAGAGCTCTTCAATTTGAGTGTTGTTAGAAGGAGTCAACTTTAAGGAATTCAACTCTAGCTGCAGCAGATAATTAAGGATTGTAGCTTCCTTAAGGAAGGCTGCTGGCAAGCTGTACAAACATAAACACGAGTATATGAGGGAGAACGGCAAAAAGTCATTGAAAAGTCATTTCAAGTGAATTTTATCGAAATTAATTCGAATAGTTTTAAGTGTTAATTAAAAAACTTCCCAAATCAGATGCTGGTTTGTTTTTGTTTTCGCCTGTGTTGGTCCTTTTGGGGAATTGTTCAAGGAATACTTTATGGGCTTCATAAGTTACTTTGAATGTCAAATTGATTCATTGAACTCATAATGGAATCGAAAATAGCTTATAATTACCTTTGGAACCGGTGGAAGGTGTTACTACAAAGCATTAGATGGATATTTTTAATAAAGCCATTTTGAGTTATAAATATTACAGGGATGACCTTTGGATTGATTGGATATTGCATGGAAAACTTACTAGAAAGATACTTTTTTAGATTATGTTGCCATGCAAAGCATACATCCGGGGCTGAATTAAGCACATGTGTATATGACAGATGTCAAATGTCAAAATGACAGGTTATCGAAAGGAGGTGTCAGAGGAATTACAATGCACCTGTGTATGTGACAGATGTCAAATGTCAAAATGACAGGTTATCGAAAAGAGATTTCAGAGGAATTACAGTGCAGTGGAGGCCCTTGCAAGGTTGACAATGGCGAGTTTCGAAACAAGAGTCACCGGAACTTCAAACTAAGTGCATTCATTTTGACACATTATACCTCCAGTTAATCAATTTAACTACGAGTCTTCTATAGCTCGTCCTTGAGCACTTGGCAATCGATTTTTATCAAGGATTTTTCAAAATTAAAGCCGAACTTCTGTTCCCACTTATCGCTCGAGACTTTTAAAATTAGTAAAGAGAAATAATGAATAATGAAGCTTCTAAAAAGAAGTAACTTGATAAAATCAAGAGAGTCGGAGTTGTTGTTTTTCACTATCTATGTAATCCTGGCCAATACCAACGAGCATCTTATGACAACTGCTGACGTAAAATAGGTGTTTCTCCTGCTTCAACCATTGTGTACCAACACTGTGGGTATTATTTCAGAGCAAGGCCTTAAAAACAGTGCTGCTTTCTAACTTCACTAAAGCTTTTGACAGAAATGTTTGAGGTTACATCTGATATTTCTTTCAGAAGGTAAAATAGGTCACGCAATGGAATCCATTAACCAAAATGTCAGTACAGCTAAGAAAGACACGGACAATTTACAAGAATCGAGACTTATAAATAAGCGTATATTACATAAAAGTTGCACATCTACATATAGATACACATACTTATGTTCTTCTGGAGCGTATATCTAAAACTTCAAAAGTTTCATGGAAACCATAAAGAAGACTACCTTCCCAAAAAAGATTCGCACTCAAATAAGGCATACTTTTCCTCTGAATCTTGAAACAAAACCCCATACAAATTGTAACTACTCATACAAGGATTCACCTCGATTATAAAGTGTTCAGATACTCCACGGAAATACCCACACCCTGGCATCATTTCATCTCTGCTCTACCGCTCCCCTTGTGGTGTATTTTGTTCAAATTTCCACATGACTTTCTCTGTTTACTCACTCAATTGCACACATCTCGCATTAATGCACTAAACAATAACAAAGCCAGTGTGTTCCAAATTACAAGCATTTAAGTTCATTCGCAACTCAGTGAACGGCACCGAATTACCAAAATTACCAACCCCCCCTGTCCTGATGTGGGCTGCAATTTTAATTCATCTTTCACTTTCTCTAATTTCAGATAACATCCCTGACAGAGTGAAACCAGTTTGAGCACATTACAGATGTCAGAAACGGATCGATAGAATCTCAACAGCACATCGTGGCTATGACAAAATGAAATCGAAATCCTATGCGATAGCAGCCAGTGAGAAAATGAAATCGGCAATTTTATATCCCTACGGTCCACTAACGGGAACAGGATGCTGTCGGATGGTGCATGCCAAGCATTTGGCAGTGACCAGTGCCATATACACATTGGTGAGTTTAGTCAAAGATTATGTCTGTGTTACGCTTATGTTACAGTGAGGCAAGTTGGTGTTGGAAGTTGCTGGCAGACAATTATTGGTGAATTGCATTTCACTGACAGCTTTAGGGCAAGCAAAAATCAGTAAAATAAAAACATATGTCCTTCTTAAAACCATTTGATGCTTATAAATGCTTGGGGTTGTGATTCAAAAATGCCCTAACCAATTGATATTTATATTTATATATGTTTAAAAAAATAAATTAAACCGACAGGTTGTGCTGGATTCTAGTTCCACCTTAAGTCACAACTTCTAGTACAGAGACAAAAACTGCGAAGACATACCACTGGTAGTGGGATGGTGGTATGGCTAAAGAAATTGATTGCGCAAAAAATAAGCAAAAATAAAAATCTGGAAAAAATACTGTGAATTATAAGCAATGATAACAAATTATGCATGTACATAGCGCTCCAGTAATCCTAGGCACCACCCATAGAGCTAGTTAAAATTGAAACCTAACATCTGATTTTTTTATCACTACGCCAATGTGCCTGTCTCTCTGTTCTGTCCTTCATGTGCTCGTACTGTGTGTAACATTATAAGGGTATTCAAAACCCCTTTATGGTGAGTGAATTATAAAAAAAAAAAAAAAAATGTTACTCGAAAAAAACAAAATGTCCACATTAAAGCCCTAAAAGCCCTAATAGCTGGTAAAAGCCAGATCACTAAGATTGTCAAGAGATTTGTGGTAAGAAACTGTAGAAAATCTTCTACCGAGTTTGAGCGGTTGAACGAGTTAGAAAACTATTTTTGATTGCATTCGAAAGAGGCGGCACCGTGAAACAACTTTTAGGTGTTTGCTGGGATTAAGCCTGGGCAGCATTGCGAGTAGTCCAACGCACTTACCACTACACCACGGTGTCCATTGACCATACACAGCTTTCAAAATATTAAGCCCGCAAGAATTTTGAAAAAATACTACCACAATGAAAATTGATAAATGTATACAATTGTTTCTGCCGGCAGAATTGATCTCGTGTTTGCTGGCCCAATCCGCCCAACTCATCCACCGAGCCACAGTTGCAGACTACACTTCCTAGATCTATCTATTATCAGAGAGCAGGAGGGATTTCCACCCTCTCCTAAAGCTACCAGTTTGCTTATAATAGATAGTTAGAGCGCCTTAGATAAACCTTTAGCCAGAGCTAAGAACTGTAAATCCGCCTCCCATCAAACATTTGTTCTATTGACTCCATCAAGTTTTAGTGATAACGTGTAAGTAGTAAGTTATCCTTAGTTATCCTTGCCCGGTAATATCAGTATTTCTTAGGGAGTTCGTCAGCTGTACAATTCCCTGGCGTGTCTCTCTACTCCGGTACCTAATACGGGTACATTTTTTGAACTGTTTTTTCGTTCGCATAAAAGATTTGAGCTACTATTGGAGGTGGTTTTTGATGCCATTGATCCTGATTCCAGAGATTTCAAAGCCGCCTGACTATCCGAAAAAAATGCCGATTTAGTTGGAAAATATTTCATTCCTCCTAATCCAGAACAGTGCCGTATAGAGCTTTAAGTAGTAATGGCTTAGTTGAAAGATAATTTTTTGTCACTACTGTATAGGACGGCACCGCATCTAGCTCCAATATACTGCGGCATTTTCAACCACTTTTCCGAGCACCTGGCTGTATATCGGCAATAACATGGCGAATATTGGCTTCCAAGTCGTCTGTCATCTCTGATATATCATCGTAGGCTTCACGTATCCACAAAGAAAATAGTCCAAGAATGTAACA
This sequence comes from Brachyopa scutellaris, assembly GCA_949775065.1. Classification (NCBI taxonomy): domain Eukaryota; kingdom Metazoa; phylum Arthropoda; class Insecta; order Diptera; family Syrphidae; genus Brachyopa; species Brachyopa scutellaris. Next base: position 17,423,959 of record OX459114.1, read on the forward strand.
TCCCATGGAACGAAAAGGTCAGTAATCATGGATCTTTAATACTCTCCATTGACTGCAACGTTCATTTTGAAAGAAATATGTACCAATGATTCTAGCAGCCCATAGAGTTACCTCATCTCAATAATGACTCGAAGATCGCTTCAAATTCGAAAACAAAGCTTGTTGACGTATGTAGCCATTCAACCAAAAATGAGCCTCATCGCTGAACACCATTTTGTGGTGAAAATTAGAGCTGGATCTTGTAAGCTCGTAAAGCAAGATCTTTCCACGAAATTTTACATAAAATGGACGGACGCAGTTGCGACTGCTATACACGATGGCAAATCGACTCATTCGGGTCCTCCTCAATACTACGCTCCACAGCAGCAACAGCTTCTTCGGGCAAAGCAATCCGAGCACAAATCAGCTCTCAGCTGTCAAGTTGGCTATCGCTGGAAAAAGTGCTGCCAATTCGAAAAACAAATCTCTTAACAAAACACCCGGTATTTGCTACCACTTGCTATGTCACAAATGTCACAATTAACTTGACAGCTACAACTTCCAATAAAGTCACAGATTTTGTGTACCAAGTCGTTTGCGATTATTTAATCCTTACGCTACAACGACAATCAGAACGAACTACACAAACAACTACAACTTAGCGGCAAACTTTTATTTTTCAAATACGCTGCACTGAATGCAAGATTAAAATTGATTTCCAGTTCGAAACAATATCACAAAGGACACGAGAAACTTTCTCCGGATTGCTGCTCGGATTTGCGTCACATCCATCCATTGGAAAATGTTAACAGCAGAGCGGAAGTTTTGAAATAAAGAACAAATAAAGTACAAGCGAACAACACTTACACTTAACGGCGCATTAGAAAATGTGTCAAAAATTCGTTTCACAATGTCAAAAGGCAAAACTCTTTCTCTGGTTCGAAGGACCAGGACTTAAAAAAGGAAAATACTGTAAAACTTTTTTCCATGACGTTGTATGAGCATTTTATGCGTTCAACCGAAAATCTTTACGACTCAGATGTATACTTGGCATTTACCACTTAACAATTGACTTCAGAGATGCCAAAGTTCAGTTGGAAAAAAAGAAGAAAAAACTTTTACACCTTCTGCACAGCATCCACTCTTCACCCACTCAACCACATAGCTGTGTCACTGCGTAAGGACTTTCCAATTAAAAATTCGCCGTAAAAAAAAAGTTTTGTATTAAAAAAAAGTACGCATTCAGCAGTCAGTTCCACAGAATCCCGATGCAAGGGATTTTCCACCAAAACGGTTGACGGTATTGGGAGACGCACCGATCTGAACGATTTATCCATGGAAATGGCAGAGAAAGGTTAAAGGTAGGCCTATGAAGTAATTACTCAGTTTTATCATTCTTTTTTTTTTTTATTGTGGTGCAAGGACTTTGTACAAATTGTGTACCAAAATCATTCGAGGAGGAAACTTTTTATTGGATTACCGCAGTCGTTATTTGTTACTGGTGCGGAAGTACTTAAACCGTTGGAAGAAGTCGTAGTAGTGGAAGAAGAACACATACTTCTAGTTAACGAAGAAACAGTTCTCCCCCCAAGGATAGAAGAGCAGCTATCAAAAAGCTGAAGACTAACAAGGCCGTCGGTTCTTATATACTACCTACGTCAATAAAGTATGGGAGAATGAAACTGTCCTATCTACAAAACAGGCCATCACATGTCCTCCAAGAATTACAGAGGGATATCGCTGCTAAATGTCGCGTATACGATGTGAACGTCTCAAGCCTTTCTGCAACACACTCATCGACACGTACCAGTGACCCTTCTGGTCCGGCAGATCGACAATATACCAAATTTTCACACTGAGACAAATCCTGGAAAAGACCAACTTCATCTGCAGCTGACTTTCGCTCGATAAGCATTTTTCCATGCCTTTCAAAGGTTTTGGAAAAAAATCTTGCCAAATAGATATCGCGCCACCTTAGTCGTCACTCATTATTGTCTCCTGTCCAATCTGGTTTTCGGCCACACCATAGTTGTTCAACCGCAATTGTAAAGGTAATTGATGACATAATGATCCAATTTGAATCGGACAATATTACCTTGCCCTGCTTGATTTTTTCAAGGCCTTTACTTACTTACTTACTTAGGTGGCGCTACAGTCCGGGGTGGACCAAGGCCTCAACCAACAACCTCTTCCAGTTGGCTCGGTCCTTAGCTAACCGCTTCCAGTTGCGCACTCCAAGTTGGTTGAGGTCTTGTTTTACTTGGTTGCGCCACCTTAGGCGAGGTCGTCCTCTGCTGCGCTGACCCTCCGGGTTAGAGTTGAATATTCTCCGAGCCGGAGCGCTGATGTCCATGCGCTCTACATGTCCTAGCCATCTTAAACGCCCAATGTGCAGTTTTTTGATCAGGCTGATGTCGCTGTACAGCTCGTACAGTTCGTCGTTGAATCTTCTCCTCCAAAACCCGTCAACGCAAATGGGGACCGAATATCCTACGAAGGATTTTTCTCTCAAAGCGACCAAGGATATCTTCATCCGCTTTCGATAAAGTCCATGCTTCAGCTCCATATAGCAAGACTGGGATGATAAGGATCTTATATAGAGTCTCCTTAGTCGATCGAGAAAGGACTTTACTGCTCAATTGCCTTCTTAGCCCAAAAAAACAGCGGTTGGCAAGAGTAATCCTTCGTTTGATTTCCGACGAGATGTCATTTTTTGATGTTATGGCAGAGCCGAGGTAGACAAAGTCCTTTACTACCTCAAAGTTGTAGCTGTCTATTGTGACGTTCTGTCCAATTCGTCGATGTTGGGTGTCCCTTTTTGTTGACAGCATATATTTTGTTTTGCCCTCGTTTACCGCTAAACCCATTTTGGCCGCTTCCATTTCTATACTCGCGAACGCACCGGTGACAGCTCGCTGTGTTCTACCAATGATGTCAATATCGTCGGCGTATGCAAGTAGTTGAACGGACTTTTGAAAGATCGTTCCTTGTGTGTTGACTTGTGAGTTTCGAACAATTCTTTCAAGTATGATGTTAAAGAAGTCGCATGACAGCACATCACCTTGTCTGAATCCTTTTTTGACATCGAAGGTCTCGGTGAGGTCATTACCGACCTTGATGGAGCAGCGAGCTTCCTCCGTCGTCATCCTGCACAGGCGGATGAGTTTGGCAGGGATGTCAAAACTAGACACGGCTCTATACAGTTCATCCCTCCAGATAGGTGGTGGGTATCGATTTGGACTTCTTGGGTTTTCTCCAGGATCTGCCTGAGTGTGAAAATTTGGTCTATGGTGGACTTTTTTTTTCAAGGCCTTTGATAGTGTTAATCATATAATGCTGTGCGGCAAACTGCCTTCATATTTTGGATTTAGTGCAAGATCGGCGAAACTTGTCGAAAACTATTTATCAAATAGAAAACAAAAGGTCACAGTTGGTCACAATTCCTCTCAGCTACTGAAAACCTTAGCGGGTGTTCCCCAGGGATCAATCTTGGGTCCCTTCAAGTTTGTTCATTTATAAATGATGCTACCAATGTTTGAAAACCTGATCTCTAGGGCGTACTACCCCAATTAGATGTACCACGAGAGCATGCGTTTTAACGGCTCTGCCCCCGCCGAGGCATTTCTGTATTCGTATTCTGTATTTCGACTAAGAAGGTCTGACCTAGTGTAGGTTAGCATTTCCGCAAATCTTCCACGTTGCTCGGACAGCTGCGGATAGGCAACTCAACTAAGAGCATGACCTCTTCCATAACTATGCACAGCGTCTCTGGTTAAGTAGAGCGATGTCAGATCGAGATCGGAAAAACGTGGATCGGTAGCACCAGAAATGTTGTAAGGAGCTCCAGACTAATAAGTTTTGTTAGCATATGCTTAATGAGTGTGAAATGTATTACAAGGCGCCACTAAATGGTATAGTTCCTCCCCTGGACGAATGACTATAAAATTGTATATTATATTATATCTAAATTTACTTGACTAAATGAATAGCAATGTGCTCTGCCGCCGTGCCCCCTCGATGATCTGGTTTACAAGCTTACCACGCAGAGGTTACTTTGGGGATCCTATTCGTTCATTCAATGGACGTATTAAGTCTGAGTGTTCCGACAGACTAGATTGTACCCGAAATGCAAAAATGAGGTATTTCATGGGTGACTAGATAATTGAAACTCTACATTGAAACATTTTGAATGTTCTGTTTCACGCTAGACTGCGTACGCTAGATCCTTATCGCAAATTATTAAAATTATCTAAACCTTGCCACTTACCAATTACCCACAAAATTATTTTAGGTACCTATGTATATACGAGAACATAGATAGATAGTATAGATGCCATCTGCCTTGCTTTTTTTTAATAAATCAATTTTTTACGCATTACATTTTTACGCATTTACATTAAGTGGCAATCGACACCCTTCAGTGCCCATTAACGATTCGTTAATTAGAAATCGTATTGTACACATACATTGCTTGCAAAACCCAGCGATCTCCATAAAATAAATCAAAAAACAATGAAAATGTGAATACTCGATGAGGCACGTTATAAATAAAGTATATTAAAATGTGTGTTTTTTTGTGACAGGCTGTACAATGAACCCAAGCATGTCAAGTACATCAACGCTTAAACGTTTTCTGACCGGCAGAGAGACGCTGGTGGATGACAAACACACTGGAAGGCCAATTTCAGTTCGGACGCCCGAAATGATCCAAAAAGTACGAGATTTTGTTGCAGAACGCCGGAATTCTTCACTGAGAATGATGAAAGAGGCCTTAGACATCAACAAAGAGACTATTCGAACCATTTTTCAAGAGGATTTGGGCAAAACAAAGATCTGTGCAAAATTTGTTCCTCATCGTTCGTCAATTTTTGGCTCAAAATCAAGAGTGTGTGTGTTAAATCATCCGCCTTCTCTTGTTCCCGAAATTGAAACTGAAGTTAAAAGGATACCTTTTTGGCGACATTCCGACCACTCAAGCAGCTTCGACACTGGCACTAGATACAATTCCGCTAAATGAGCTAGAGCAGTAATTTGAGTCGCTATTGAATCGCTGTAACAAGTGTACTGAATCGGAAGGAGAACATTTCGAATAAAAACACCGAAAAATAAACGCAAATCGTTGTTTAAATTATGCTTTCTATAGCCAGTCCGGGATATTATTTGACACCCTGTATATGTGATATTCAATGATCAGAGCAACAAGCCGCTTCACGCTATATTGCTTAAATGCTTAATAACTCAAAAGCTAGATCTAATCAAACAATTACTAATTACTCACCAATTTATTGTACATTTCGATGTAATAGTTAAATATTATTATTCCAAGCAACCGCCATTAGTGACAATTGATACACGGCAGTGTGCTATCTCTAACAATGCGTGGATTGTGGATTGTATTCCTAGCGCTAAGCCTCTATCCAACGGTTGATGGAGCGGTAAGGTGACAAATTTAAGAACTAAACTGCGATCTGAAGTTTTCTTTATAGCGCCCCTTTGCAATCAAGTCTAATTTTACTCTCAAAATCTTATCACCAATAATCGTAGATTCGAATTATGTGGTAGAAAATCGTGACGGCAATAACTTCATAAGCGCGTATTTCATAAGTAATGAAACAGTCAGACAGTTGTCAGTACGCAGCTCCACTAAAATCCTTCTATCGGCTACTGAAACACGTTTTAAGAACGATCCCACTTTGGACCTTTGTAAGGCGTTGAGAATGCCACCCATGGCTAATGCCGCCACGATATTTTGGTCACGAATGTCAAGGTTTGGTAATCTACCAAAGGGTTGTCCTCTTCGAGCGGTAAGTCTTTTCTTTTTACATTAAGTGTTGCTGAAAGTGTTTTTTTCGTTTAGTATGAGAATTTTACATTGACTGACTATACGACGAATCCGGAAATGTTTCCACCATACACGCCTGATGGAACATTTGATGCGCAAACGACTTTCTTTTTAAATGGCAAGAAAGACTGCTATCAAAGTTGAGAGAAAGTCTAAGTCAACGCGTCGAGGTTAATACAATTTTATGCGTTTCATTATAATTACTAAAAATAAAGAAGAGATTCTGAAAACTGTTTAAATTTATTTGATTTTTTAACATACGTTACATTACAGCTGGTAGGTTGATTGAAACTTTTCCACACAGGCAGCGGCAGAACTGTTCGCTTTTTATTTATCTTATTCGGCTATATTTTCGCTAGCAACGATAACTAAACGCTCCGTTTAGCGGTGACCCAAAAGGCGGTAAGTCATACTTTGTGGTCTGACAGACCACATAATCTATTTTGCAGTTGTGGCCTATAAAATCGCAGTATGGTCCATTCCATGTGTAAGCTTAGGTGTAAAATCGGTGTATAGTAAAGTTTTTAAATTATGTATGTTTATGTTTGAAAAATTCTTACCTTAATTGGATAGAAAGGAAGAACAAAAAGAAGATTTTGTAGTAGCCAGTAAAAATGAAGTTATACTTAGTGCATATTTTACTCCGCTTGATACACGGCGTAAGCTGGTAACTACACTTATCCTACCTATCATTACATATGCTGAGGTTGTAACCTTGACTCCCTATCTCAGCGAAAACTACAAGTAGCCTTCAATGATGCAGTGCGTTACATATATGGGATTCGTAGGTATGAGCACATTTCTGCGTACTCTAGGGATGTAATGGGTTGTGATCTGAAGCAGTATACCAATGCTGTATATATATATATATACCAAAACTGTATTTTTTTACATAAAATTATAAATAATCAGCGTCCGTCTTATTTGTATAACAGACTTCATTTCACTCGCTCCTCAAAAACCACAAACATCATACCTTACCGCTACAATTTTCTTAACTCGTCGCGTTTGTTTTTCATCCACACTGTGAGATTATGGAACTCGTTTCCTTCGCATATAAGAGCTCAGGGTTGCCGCTGAAAAATTTGAAAAAGTCGCAAAAAAAGGGTCATGGAGCAAAAAAATGTCGCAACAAAAACAAATAATATGTCTGTTCGTTTACTTTTTGCTCCAAAAATAGGAAGCCATTAAATTTCATGACGTAGGGAAAAGTAAAGGAACGCGTTTAACCACAAAAGTTGCAATAAACGAAATGTCATATACATATGTGAAATAAACGTAAACAAAGTGGTGTTGTACAATTTTAGATTTTACAGCAGAGTCTACTCTTCATGATATCCCAGATCCAATAATATATTGCGAAATGCAAATTTCAACATTCAGAACATTCAATTTTCATCTACGTACATAATATGCCCCTTTTCTTTCCATTATTTTACTTTTTGCGTTAAAATAAAAAATACAAATAATTTAAAACAATTGAAACAGCTGAGTTTGACAGATAGTACACTTTATACCGGCAGACATTTGTTAAGTAAGAATTTGTAAGATTTTTTAAAGATGGGAAATGCTTACTCTCTCCTTGCTTCTCTTTTCAACTATTTTTTTGTGTAAAGGAACGCGGTTGGTCTAGAATTCGTACGAATTCGTAACAATTTTCAGGTAAAGAAACAGACCTAATGTAAACATGGTAACGACGTCAGACCTCCATATCTATTATTATTATTTTTCAAAAAAAAAAAACAAAGAAACCAAAACAGGAACGCATTAGATTATATAAAAAAGGCGTGAGTGGAGTATGCACCAGGTACTCGTGAAATGTGATGTGTAAACATATACAGAGAACGTTGACGTTGCTATTGCTATTACACTGTGTGAAGGAGAAATGAATAAAGAGAATCATATACAGAGAAGAGAACTAATACTAAGTTTGGTTATGCGTGACGGCGAGAAACTCGTGGGGCCCATACCGAGAGCTAAGAATTTTACACATCAAAAAAAAATTAAATTAAACTAAATGTGTACAAAAGGAACACATTGGAAAAAATAAATTAGTGAGCAACAAAGGAATTGTTATTGGAAATATATTTTTTGTATGAAAAAGTCTCAAAAAGTCTCCAAAAAATCTGAAAAGGGTCAAAAAGAGGTGTTTTTTAAAAAGTCGGGCCATAGTCTCTTTGCTTCAAAAAGGGGTCAAAATGTGACTAAAGTCGCATAGCGGCAACGCTGTAAGAGCTATATCGAATCACTCCAATTTCAAAAGTCTTTTTCTTCCTCTTCATCACCCACAGTACTTTTATTGTATTTTAGTTTTAAGTATAAATTGAAATTATATTTTTGAAATTAAAGTACTGAGTACTAAAAAAGATTATTATCTTAGGGCCGATTTTTCAATAGTCAGATAAACAGTCAGTTTGCTATCTAACGAATAAATATATTCGACTGTTTATCTGCTAGATAAGTTTTTGCTATTTTTCAATCGTCGAATAACTGCCAGTTTGTTATTCAATGATTTTCTTTATATCAGTCAAACTCAATTATTTTTTAGCACATTTTAAAAGTAAAAAAAAATTAAAATGGAAAATATTGACCCTCTTGTGAAAAAAAAGGCGGAGTACCAGGTACTCGTGAAATTTGATGTGTAAACATACGGTTTTTATGTATGTGTACAGAGTGGCCGAGCGCTTACAGAATATGTAGGTAAATTTATTTTTCAATTTTCTTGATTACATATTATACATATATGGACTGCTAGTGGTCTCTTTCGTAAAATGGACATAGTTTCTATGCAAATTCTGTTCTGCACAAGGGTAAGTTTGCATCGCATTCCAATACTCAAAACAGGAAATCGATGCTTCCACCAAAGCATTTTGTTGTAATGGAAACAAACAAACGTGCTATTCTATGGGCGAGTAGAAGAGACCAGTAGTTCTAGTGAAACAAATTTTTTGTTCTTACGAACTGTTTCAACTTAAGCAAGGCTCTTGGACATCCAGGCACTGGCTAAGTCGAGTGTAGAAAAGAAGTTGTCAGCGTATATTGTTCGTTCTGTGCCAAAAAAAACACTATAACAATATCCATTACCAATCGTTGGCCCTGATTCACCTCTCTATCTTCATGGGTAGGTTTACCGGTGTAAATTTGACCCTGCAATGGATAGAACGTATTAGAGTCATACGCCCACCATACCTTGACACCGTACACACACTTCCACCCTCAATTTCAGGTAAATCGTTTTTTATTTCTGTGGTCTGATAGACCACAACGCGAAACAACGTTAAAATTTTACTCTAACTGTATTTTTGTTCCACGAAATATGGACAACTGTTTCAAAATATATCACATTCGACTCGCTGCATCGAGTTTGACAAAGTCATGGCACCGTTTGCCGAAATATTTACAGGAAAAAAAATTACAACACAATAAGTTTCAAAATGGTCTGACAGACCACAACGCTAAACGGATTAATGGTGAGTTGCCAGTACATGAGGGGGGGGGGGGGATAGGACTTGAGATTTTTATAGAATTCATTCTTGTCCATGGTGTTTCTGGACTTGATTCTACAACAATGTTGTTGGGCAAGGTTACGACCAACGTTATTGGTCCATATTGTTTAGATTTAAATAGAGACCTTTCCCTTCAAACTTCTACAAGTAGGTACTTGGAACGGTAAAGAAAAAAAGCAATTCAGTATATTAGAAATAATCTATCAGGTTAGGTTAGGTATCAGTGGCTGCCGGCAATCCGAGCACCAGCACCAGCATGGTGCCACCTCTTTCGAATGTCTGACAATCAATCAAAGAGCATCATTTGTTAATGAGCTTCTCAACTCGCCATTTGAAGTCAGCAAAAAACTGTAGGTCGCTTCCATTAGTGCAAAAATATAGCACGTACACACAAAATGGCTTCGAGAAGCAGACTCAGGTTCACCCCGAGCTGTAGCACCACCTAAAGTAAGTAATAGTACTGCAGCCACTGCATTCAGATAGGACCAGACGTTAGATACACAACTTTGAAGTCGGATTTCATAATAGGCGTGTTATTTTTTTAAGCCTATGTACATAGAGTAAACATGTTTCAGCAACACATTTTCAATATAAAATACAACACAACCTTAGCCTAAATACTTATCGAGGCTAAGGTTTTGTACTATTATGTATTGAAATTTTTATTTTTATTCTATATAGGCTAAACAAAAAACACGCCTAATAATCGTACTATATAATAAAGCAGTAACGCTCATTCTGTAAACACGGCTGTCCCTCGGACTGGAGCCTAAACGGCTGTGCGGATTTGCTTGAAACTTCATATCTGGGGTCTATGGGACTATACCACAAGGCCAATTTAGAATTTTCATTCGAGCCCCAAAAATTAAGGCGCATATATTTCATTTGGAACCGATTTTATAAAAAGCCGATTTTCTCGAAAACGGCTTCAACGAATTTCATATTAAGTTTAGTTTAGACACATGCTATCAAATGACGTACCAGGTTTTTGCCTAAAAAGTTGAACAACGGTACTTGACTTTTTAACTGATTTTCTAAAATTGGGTATTTTTCGGATATTGCTCTGTCGATCGGTGTTACCGATTTTCATACTGTTTAAAAGTGAAATAGCAATAAGAACTACGATGTAATGTGAAAAGAACGTCAACATGTTTGCATGTACATATGTACATATACCCCTCGCATGTTTTGCTCCTCCTCCAATATAATTCGGTATTAAAGTAGATGCATATGAATTAGGTTAGATTAAAAAGAAAACAATCCATCTTATAAACAAATTTGAGGAACAAGTTATTCAAAAGTGCAACGAAATTTTCAAAAATATTTATTTGGCTACAGCCAATAATGGGGCTGAAAGTGGGTACCTAAGATTGATTGAGTTCTGATTGAATTAAATATCTATCGTTTTCAAATTCAAAATCTGCCGCGCATACAACGAAAGCATGATTTTCACCAGAAGGAAATGTCGAAAAAAAGAACATGATAATGTTGTGGTCCTAACGGATGATGGTGCTGTTGTTGTCTTTTTCTTCCTCTCAGTTCTCCCAATTCAATTCCGCGTTATAGCTTATTCTATGAATTCAAACTCAGTTTAGACGACGCGGCGCTTAAAAGCACGCGAAATGAAAATACGAGTACATATGAATAGCGAATTATTTAGCTTCAGAGGTAGGCATTGCATCTTCTAACTACACTGAGCTTTTATTGGTAAATATAATTCACACAGTTATTTTCTTGACTTACATATATTTTTGCTCATTAAGCTCTCTAAAAATGTTCGTCGTTTTCGACGGGGGTCAACTAGTAATTTATAAATGTAAACACAAAAATATCCGTGGTGGCTAAAAGACTAAAATGAAATCCAAACTTTACAACAAGCTGTTATTATTTATACAGATTCTAAAACAGACCCTGAAAGAAATATTTGTGTAAAATCCAGTGTAAAGCACCGAACACTTTTTAAGTGACATTCAATGATCATTCCACTTAGAGACCAACAAACCATTCCATGCCAGATAAGATCAGTTGCGTAGGTCAGATGTAATCACACTATTACTAATTACGCAGCAAATTATATTTTGATGTCATCCATACAGTTAGATATGTACATGTCGTTAGCCAAAAGTGGCAATCAAAATACACGTCAGTATCTCTAAACAATGCGACGATTGTGGATTGTATTCATAGCGCTAAGCCTTTATTCAACGGTTGATGGAGCGGTAAGGTGACAAATTTAAGAACTAAAATAAGATCTGAAGTTTTCCTTATAGCGCCCCTTTGCAATAAAGTGTAATTTTACTGTGAAAATCTTATCACCAATAGTCATAGACTGGAATTATGTGGTAGAAAATCGTCAGGGCAATAACTTCATAAGCGCGTATTTCATAAGTAATGAAACAGTCAGACAGTTGTCAGTACGCAGCTCCACTAATATCCTTCTATCGGCTACTGAAACACGTTTTAAGAACGATCCCACTTTGGATCTGTGTAAGGCGTTGAGAATGCCACCCATGACTAATTCCATTACGATATTTTGGTCGCGAATGTCAAGGTTTGGTAATCTACCAAAGGGTTGTCCTCTTCAAGCGGTAAGTTTTTTTTTTTGTTACATTAAGTGTTGCTGAAAGTATTTTTTCTTTTAGTATGAAAATTTCACATTGATTGACTATTTCCCAAATGCGGAATTGTTTCCACCATACATGCCTGATGGAACATTTGATGCGAACACAACTTTCTTTTTAAATGGAAAGAAAGGGATCTATATTGAAACTGCTATCAAAGTTGAGACAAAGAGAAAGTCTAAGTCAAGGCGTCGAGGTTAATACAATTTTATGCGTTGTATTATAATTACTTAAAATAAAGGGAGGATGGATATGAACTTAAGATTTTTATTGAATTCATTCTTGGCCACGGTATTTCTGGACTTGATTCTACAACAATGCTGTCGGGCAAGGCTACGACCATCGGTTTTGGCCTGGCCTTTCCCTTCAAACTTCTACAAGTTCTTGGAACGGTAAAGAAAAGAGCAATTCCGTATATTAGAAATAGTCTATTAGGTTCGGTAAGGTAGCAGTAGCTGCCGGCAAACCGAGCACCAGCAGACTTAGGCCTTTAGTAGCTGCCAAGGATCTTTGGGATGTGTATCCCCGCTACTCATGAGAACCATTTGGAGCTTTATATAGGGCGAGATAAGCTTCCAACATCTATTTGCGCAAGGTCACTGGGACCGTTGAAACAATATTCCCCTAGGTGTAGTTTTCTACTACGGCAAAGAGCTGGGCATGAACAGAGGAGATGTGTTGGCCTTTCTCCCTCTTTCTCGTCTCTGCAAATTCTACAGAAATCCTTTGAAAGGACACCAAGCCTAGTTGTAGGCTTGCATATAAGGCAGTGTCCTTATATGTATCGTTTTAGAGACAGAAGGTAGTTAGAGCGTGTAAGATCCAGCCTAGCGCAGATCTGTCTGGTGGAAAGACAAGTGTGCCCATTTTCTCATCTAACCTACCGCGTAGCCTTTGGTCGATGCTCAACAGGATCCGAACTAACCATGGAAGATGAGCAAACTCGCTGTTCCACTAGGAAAGATCTTATTCTCCCGCTTGCGACTGCGGAACCTAACGAACGATTATATGTCGCATTATTGCAAAGTGCAAAAATCGATCCTACCTACCCAGGAGGACACCGGTGACATTGCGAATACCAACAACAACTCGCCTTGCTCCGTCCTTATGGAGTGGTGCATGAAAGAAAAACGCGCTTTCATTGTTGAGCAATATTTTAAAAATAAAAATGCAGCCCAGCGAAAAATCATATTTGCTTTGGTAAAGCATTCGAATTGAGCGATTGAAGAAAGATTTTCTATATATCACGGTACGTCCAAAATTGGACTTTCGAGGGTAAACTGATGAACATTCCCTGCAGTGTAACTGACTATTTCACGAGAGTACTGTTTGTAGAAATGCGCTAAAACATAGAAAGACCAGAAGCATTACGACGGTGTTCAAGGAAGTCAATTGATCAATTTGGTGCTGTTTGATAGGTTTGGGCACATGTGACAACGTGCCCTCTTTCTGCAATTTTTGTGGCATGGTGCAAAGTACTCAAAAGATGCGATATTTTTTTGGCACATAGGTACGGAACTAAAGTTGTTTTATTTTCGTACTCGAAAAGAAACTTAGAAACCAGTGGAGGTTTTCGTTTCATATCCAATATATGTTGTGGTAAAAATGTCTTATTTTTACGAACGGCTCCTACCATTGTCATTTTTCTTTTTAAAAGCTGAACACTTATACGATGTGAAAAAATTATCAAAAGTTACATTTCTACCTTTCAGACCAACTGCTAAATCCAAAACAACACGCATACCTTGATTTTTTTCAGCTTTGCAATTTCGGTCCCTTCTTGTCTACACAGGAAGAGCCCAAATTTTAGTTCCGTATTTAGCTGGTTTTGATAGAATTTATAATTTGAATGGACATCTTCCGCGGAAAGCTACCAGCTGTTCATCTATAGAATTTATAGTTAAGAATTCATCTGGGTTGTACAATTTCTTCCACTTATCCCATAAAAAATACATATTCGCACGAAACGCAAAGAAATAGAAATCCCGTGTTTATTATACAGTACTACCTCGCTAATTCGAACATCCGGTAATTCGAACGCTCCACTAATTCGAACACCTATTTTTTTTTACATAAGGTATCTTGTAATTCGAACACTTGCCGAAATTGGTGTTCTGTAATTCAAATATTTTCCGTCGTTTCTTTTCTGAGTGCTCTTACAGTTATAGATTTAAAACTATTTTCCTAGAAATATTAGAGAAACACTTTTTTACGATCAAGACGTGTAGGTTCCAGTTCAGTAGGCTGTGAGTTGGAAACATTGAAGGTTTTCGTGCAGTAAGCATTTTCTGTCAACTGGCTTTGCCAATGGTTTGTTATTTTAATAAATTACGTTTTAAAGTAACATTTGTCATTTTTGTCAGACAACTATGAAACGTCCTCAAAAGCACCACAAATTTTTGTATTTTACTACTTAAAACCCCTTAACACTGCAATTTCATCCGAAATATTGGCTACGAAAAAAAGGAACCAGTAATTCGAACACCTCCGTGGTTCGAATTGGGGTGGATCTCTAATAGTTCGAATTACCGAGGTAGTACTGTACTATGTAACGTAACGAGTACCAACCTTCAAGGTTAGTCATATGCAGAATTAACTTTTGCATCTCTGGAGTAATAAACAGCTCGTAGGAAGACTCTATGTCAGTAGCTCGTAACAGCCTAATGAGTTGGCCCAGGGTTGTAGACAAAACATTTTCTTCTCTTTTTCTGCCCAAATATGAGCGATCGGGTTTCTCGTACCATGACAATTTTAAATCTTTTGGAGGATAGCAGGAAATTTCTTCTTCTTCATTCCTGTTAGCTATAGCTGTTTCCGCTTTGAAGCTAACGCTTTCCCCGTCGTTGACGTTGACATCTATTGACATCGTTGCTCTGCAATCTTCTTAGACGTAGCACAGGCTTTCGACAGGGTATGGTATGAAGGTCTACTCAACAAACTAAAAGTGTACCTGCCAGAACAATACTTCCACCTAATGGAGTCCTATTTAACTTCGCGTTACTTTCGTATAAAACAGGAAAATAGTTATTCTAAGCTAGTACAGATCATAGCCGGAGTTCCTCAAGGTAGTGTCCTTGGACCTCTGCTATACCTCCTCTACACCAACGATCTACCAACATCATCCTACACCAAGATTGCAACCTTTGCCGATGACACGGCAATCCTAGCAGTGGGAAACACTACGCTAGACTCGACGCAGAAACTACAATCTGCTACAGATCAAATAGTCAGGTGGACTGAAAGATGGAGAATAGAACTTAATTCGAGCAAATCTGTACACATTGCCTCATACTCTCCAATAGTAATATCAGGCATGGTAATACCATATGCTAACTCGGCGAAGTACTTAGGTATGACCCTAGATGCCAAGCTTCGTTGGAAAGAGCATATCAAAATCAAAAGAATAGAATTAGACATTAAATGGCGAAAAATGGAATGGCTTTTAGGTAAGAAGTCAGATTTATCAATTAGTAACAAACTTCTTCTTTATAAACAGGTACTAAAACCAGTCTGGAACTACGGCGCTCAACTCTGGGGATGTGCCAGTCCAACCAATATTTCAGTTATTCAACGCTTCCAGAACAAAGTCCTCAGAAGTATTGTGAATGCTCCATGGTACATCAGAAACAGCGACCTCCATCGGGATCTAAGAATTCCTACCGTTCTCGAAGAGATAAACCTCAGGGCCAAAGCACATGAAAAAAGACTCCAGGAGCATGTTAACGAAGAAGCAACAAGTCTTCTTAACGTATACATGGCGTGAGACGGCTACAACGCACAAGACCGTCGGACCTTGCCAGGCAACGAGATAGTAACAGAGCGACAACAACGAGCGAAATGAGGCGCTCGGAGTGAACTTAACCTCCAACGCTTTGGATGGATTAAATCCCATCTATGCTCCTGTTACTGTCATTAAAAGATTAAAACATTCAATAATTTTAAAATTATAATGTATTTGAAAAATAGTAAATTGTTAGCCATCTACTTGCTCTCCCTTACTAATTTTGAAAAGCAAACTGCTCGTTAGTTATTCAACTAGTCGCAGTGTAAACAAACATTTGTTATTTTATAGCTTATTAGTTTGAAAAAAAAAAAATCTATTTCGGATATATCATCGGATAAAAGTTCGGAATCTTCATCAGAACTTGCATCATCTATGACATCTTCATATGTAGTCAGATTCATTGATAAATTGTTTTACTTCATTTTGACGTATTCTTCGCGCCAATAACTCAGTATTATTTCAACTGAAACATTGTTATATTTATTTAACTTAACTTTGAAACATATTTAATTTTCTTTTAAAAAACACTAAAAATCAAATTTTGTACTAATATTTTAGCAATAAAACTAATATGAAGAGGTATCCAACGTGCCGTCTACTGCAACGAACGTAGAATGATGAAGCAATCACTAAAGTGAAAGCAAATCTAGATTGCCTTGAGTTTTGAGATTTTCAAATAATTTTAGATTCCGTGGTGATAACAAAAAGAAAATAACGACGAAAATAACGAAATAACTCTAACGATAATTTTCCATATGAAAATTGTACAGGATTCGTTTCTTTTTCTCTATGGCCTTCTCTGGAGGGGTACGAAACAATTTTTTTATGCATAACGCTTATTTTGACCAAAAAAATAATTGTAAGGAAGTTTCAGATACATAGTATAGAAATTGCGCGAGTTTTGCCAGTTTCAACATACGTTTGGGCAATATTTGCCCAAAAAACAGGATATGGGTTAAAAGTTTTATCGCAGGTTTTTCTATCTTATCTAGCAGGTGCAGCTAGTTATACGCAACTTTAAACTAAGAAGCATACTTTAATTTTTGTTCAATAATAGACACTTTTTAGTATGCTGCTAAATAATTTCTAGTTCGCAACGTTCCTATGAGAAATTGTATTCGAACACAGATAAAAGTGACAGTTTTGATAAAGATAAAACTAGTAGTCTAGCTCCATATTAAATATTTAATACGAGGTTCGGGTGATTTTAACTTTAATACGACATTAACGATAAAGTGAGCATTATGATGACTATAATTATGAAAACACTTAGTTCCGTGATCAAATAATTTTAAAGTGTACTTTTACCGAGACTATAAATTTGCGCCATTATTTCAACGTACATTCACAAATGAGGTGTCTTAAAAAAATAATGTCTTGTGGCAATGACGAAATGCACTCTGATTTTATAAATGTAAACAATTTGTTTACACTTAATCTTAATATTTATCAGGATTTCTATCACGAAAAGTAGCTCATTTTTTGGAACAAGGTGCCACTAGGACACTAGAGGTAGAGTCCAGTAGGACACTAGAGGCTAGTTGGTAGCCATTTTATTCGTAAATAGGAGAGGGTTGTACGTTTTCTACATGCGAGATTGCAAATAATAATTATAAATCACTGCGCTAGAAATTTTTTTTTTTTTTTTTTGTATAATCTACACACGCTAAAGGGGATATGAATACCCTTTTAATGTTTACACACAGCGCGAGCACATGAAGGACGAGAACGAGAGACAGACAGATCGACGTAGTGGTAGGAAACTCAGGTGATAGGATTCAATTTCAACTAACTCTATGGGTGGTGTCCAGGATAACTGGAGAGTTGTGTATTATTTTTGTACTTTGCTTATGATTCACAGGAGTTTTTTCCAGATGTTTCTTATTATAGTTTGTGCGATCAATTTCTTCAGCCATATCCAACATCCTACTGCAGGTTTCGATATCAACTTCTGCAACTGATCAACTTATTTTTATTTCGTGAGAAATAAATGCTTCGAAGACATCTGGATACATTGAAATGCAAAGCATTATGATCATGTTAGAGCGCGCACATACATATACTCACACACACACTATTGCAACGATACCCACTGCTGCCCGACTGCTGGCAGTGGTCACCACTGAAAGAAAATTGTGGGCGATGCTTTGAATAATTGTTTTGAACATTGCTCAGCTTCAGGACAACGCAGGAGGATGTTTTATATCTCAAATGAATCGGTGACAAATTTACTAATTCCACCTATTTTTTTGTTTTTCAATCCGATAAGCCATTATTGAGTTAGAGCTTACTTACATAGTTGGCGCTACAGCTCGAAGTGAACCGGGGCCTGCTTCTCGCAACCATTTGTTTTTTTGCTTGTCAGGCATTCGAAAGAGGTGGTACCGTGAAAAAACTCTTTTAGGTGTTAGACCCGGCCAGGAGTTGAACTCGGGCAGCATTGCGTAATAGTCCAACGCACTAACTACCACTACCACGGCGACCATTTACTGAGCCCCTAAGGATTACAATTTATCCAACACCAAATTTGGGTACTGCCCACCATACCATAATATAAGGGAAATGCTTAACCCTTTACAGCGCCATGATGCAGTAATGCTATATACCGTTTAAAGCTCACAAAAACGAAAATCTGTTTTTAAGTCTATTATAACTCAATGTTACAGTATTGTCATATACCGTTCTGTTATTTTTTAGTAAGTTTCAGCTGAAAGAGATTGCGTTAGGTGCTCGTCTCTGAGTTGCAGTTCACTTGTCGCGAAACCTGTGGAAAAACACATGTGTGAATATGGGTATGCAATTGAAAAAATACTCAAAAGTGATACCCAGTGCATATTTTTGGGTAAACATTTCAGTAAGTTCGGTGCATTATGCTACA
Organism: Brachyopa scutellaris; assembly: GCA_949775065.1. Classification (NCBI taxonomy): domain Eukaryota; kingdom Metazoa; phylum Arthropoda; class Insecta; order Diptera; family Syrphidae; genus Brachyopa; species Brachyopa scutellaris. Next base: position 17,442,569 of record OX459114.1, read on the forward strand.
ATAAGCAAAATATTCCATACGTCATAGGGATACGTTATAATACATTGTGACTGAAAGTGTCAAAAACCCTTTTTTAAGTATTTTTTCAAAAAATAAATAAAATTTTGTAATTCTAAGGCCGTCCGCACACGGCTCGTATCGTCATCGTAGCGTATGCGACGCGATGTAAGAGAGGCATACGATTTGTTGTCGCACACTTGTATTCAAGGGGAGATCCGCACACTACGCGTAATCGTCCCAGCATGCACGCTTCATGACGACTATCGTCAAGCAATGTCAGTCGCTTATCGGCGTGTACGACTGTACGCTTGAAGTTTGTTTTGAATTTGTACGAATTTTTTTTCAAAAATGTCCGACGAAATTATTAAATTCGTGCAGTTGATAGAAAACAGCGTGTGTTTATATAAAAATAACACTCAACAATATTCTAACAAGGATATTACTTAAAGAGCCTGGACCGGAATAGCTCAGCAGATGAATATTTGTTTTATTTTTCGGTGACAGAGATAATTAAGCGTCGTACGCTTTGTTTTTTGACGATTGAAGATTGCGTCGTGTGCGATTCAGTAGGCGTATCGTTATCGTAGCTGCACGGCAAAAATATGACGAGACGATGGCGCTACGATGACGATACGAGACGTATGCGGGCGGCCTAAGAAATGCGTGTTTCATTAAATTCGAAAAGCTATCAAATCAACTAGTACTTTGATGTTTTAACGATCTTGCGCCGTCAAGGGTTAACGGTGGGTAGAATGCAATAATCTGAATACCGTTCACGATTTCCTCGGTGAAGCACCGCGTTCCTGTCTGGGCCAAATAAATTGAATTTGGTCTCATTCAAAAATATCACTCTTGCCCTTTCGGCCTGAGTCCAATTTACATAAGTTTTTGCCCATTTGAGCCTTAGTTTTTTCATTCGTAGTATTAACAGTGGTTTTTTCTACAGAACGCCTTACCTTAACTCCCATTCCATTAAGCAACCTCGATACTGTCCGATCATTTATTGTTTCCCATTTTGCTTCTGGAATGACCAGTTAATATCCCCAGCATGTACAAACTGGTTTTTCAAACGAATTCGCTGGATCAGACGCTGATCTCTAGGTGGTGTCTTTCTGGGTCTTTCGCTTCAGAGCAATGGAGCTCCCTAGTTGAACATTTCTCAAAACTAGTATCGCCTCGGGTCGAAATTCAACCAATTGTGGCAGAAACGCACGTATTAATATTTATTATTTTACTTGGGTTTTACCTGACTTAGACACAACATATTGGAAAACAAATTACGCACTGCACTGCCCTTCTCCACAACCTTTCCAACAAAATAAAAATCAACCGAATATGTTGTGTTTAAAGCAGTAAAAAAATGGTTGAACTGTTTTGCCTACGCCTATTTATATAATGATGTTTCGTCGACTAGCAAATTCGCGATATGACACTTTTTCCTTACGCAAAGCAACAATACACGCTTTCTCTTCAAGAGTCAACACCATTTCAAATCTTTGAAAAAAAACGAGCCCATTCTGACTTACTACCAAATTAAAAAAAATACAGAGCACTTACCAGTCGTCTTGAAGGATATTCAGATAGTTAAAATATTGGCTAAAAAAAATATATGCTTATAAATTATTTCACCATACAAAAATTGGCTCCCATCGGAACGGAGAGAATACAAATTATTTCGAATGCGAGGGTTTTTTTTTGTCCACGGGTGTAGAATATAAAATGATTTCACTTCCGTTTCCATTTTTAAGGAGCGAAATTGCATTTCTCTTGGTGGCAAAACAACTAAAATAAAATCCCAATTTTACAACAAGCTGTAATTATTTATACAGGTTCTAAAACAAACACCAAAAAAAAAATACATATATGTGTAAAATCCAGTGTAAAGCACCGAACACTTTTTAAGTGACATTCAATGATCATTCCACTTAGAGACCAACAAATCATTCCATCAGATGTTGATGATTACGCAGCAAATTACATTTTGATGTCATCTACAGCCCATACAGTTACATGTCATTAGCCAATAATGACAATCAATACACGTCAGTGTCTCTAAACAATGCGTGGAATGTGGATTGTATTCATAGCGCTAAGCCTTTATTCAACGGTTGATGGAGCGGTAAGGTGACAAATTTAAGAACTAAAATTAGATCTGAAGTTTTCCTTATAGCGCCCCTTTACAATCAAGTCTAATTTTACTATGAAAATCTCATCACCAAAAATCATAGATTCGAATCAGGTGGTAGAATTTCGTCACGGCAATGGCTACCTTAGCGCGTATTTCATATTTAATGAAACAATCAGACAGTTCTCACTACGCAGTGAAACTAATTTAACTCTATCGGCTACTGAAACACGTTTTACCAACATTCAAACATTGGACATTTGCAAGGCGTTGAGAATTCCACCCATGGCTAATGCCGCCACGATATTTTGGTCACGATTGTCAAGGTTTGGTAATCTGCCTAAAGGTTGTCCTCTTCATGCGGTAGGTCTTTTTATTTAACATCACCTAAGTTGGGCTGAGACTGTTTTTTTCTTTTAGTATGAAAATTTCACATTGACTGACTATACCACGAATCCGGAAATGTTTCCACCATACACGCCTGATGGAACATTTGATGCGCATACAACTTTCTTTTTTGATGGAAAGAAAGGGATCTTTATTGTAACTTCTTTCAAAATTGAGTCAAAGAGAAAGTCTAAGTCAAGTCGTCGAGGTTAATGCAATTTTCGTTTTAACTATAATGAATAAAGAAGATTCTGAAAACTGTTTACAATTTATTTGATTTTTATTTTTTTTATTTTTTTATTAACGTTACGCGTTAAGTGTTTCAAGCAGCGTTGCTGTTTGGGATGCTTTTGCGTTATTTTGACGCTTTATCGGCGATGGGACCCGGGACCTCACTTTTCAAAAAACGCATTTTGAATGTATAGGACCCTTATTTAAATTTATTTTCATTTCATGTCTCTCTCCTAATAATACAGGGTATTCCAATGCGAGGTGTTATTGGGAATGGCTCGCTATTTCGGTAGCTGTCACTTTTGAAACTTTTATTCTTTGACATTTGACAAGTAGAAACTACGCCATTACTAAAAATGGAACGATACACGCTTCAACAACGCAGTGATATTATTAAAACTCACTACAAAAATGGTGAAAATCTTGCAGTCACGTTTCGCAAAACTAAAGCATTTTTTGGTCGTCGTGAAGCACCTTGTCGGACCGCATACAGAAATTGGTGGAAAAATTCGAGCTGTTGGAACAAGTTAGTGATGTGAAGAAAAAAACCCGTGCACGTCGCTGCTGTAGCCCAAAGTGTTGAAGAAAACCCAGGTTTGTCCATTCCTCGTCGTTCTTTGGTATTGGGCATTCCACAAACGTCATTACCCCGTATTTTACATAAAGACTTGGGTCTTAAGGCTTATAAATTTCAGTTGATACAAGAACTCAAGCCGTCCGATCATCAACAACGTCGTATCTTTGCTGATTGGGTCCTTGAAATGCATGAAAATGATCCGGATTCCATCGAAAAATCATCTTGACAGATGAGGCCCATTTCCACTTCGGTGGCTACGTCAACAGCAAAATTGTCGCATCTGGGGCTCGGAAAACTCAAAAGTTATTGTTTAGAAGCTTCTCCATCCTCAACGTGTGACTGTTTGGTGCGGTTTATGGTCCGGCGGGGTCACGCTATCCAGGACATAGGGCAGCCACTTTGCGATTTGGTATGCGTGCTCGTGGTGGCCATTTGGCTGATGTTGTTTTTCATTATTAACGGCATCTTCTTTATTATGAAATAAACATCCGATCATTTATCTCAAAAAATGGCATTTTTCTTTGAATACCAAAATAACACCTCTTATTGGAAAATCCTATATATTTAACCAATTTTCATGTTGATGTGGTCATCCCAGCATAGCTGTGAATTAATATAAGACACCGAGATTTTTAGTCTTGTTGATGTACTCAATCGGCACGTTCCTGAGATGTACCACTGGGAAGCTATTTAAGTCTAGTTCAGTTTTATAGATGACCAAACATTTAGATTTATTAGGATTTAGTCGTAGGCAATTTCTTTCAGACCAGCAGAAAATACGTGTAAGATCTACGTTTAGGTTACATACGGCATCCTCAATCAAACCTAGCTTACAGCTCTTATAAAGCTGAACATCGTCGGCATTCAAATGCGAACAAGCGTTATTAATAAAAAATAGTGAATAAAAGTGGGTCCAAAATAGATCCTTGGGGAACGCCAGCAAAGGTATCTTTGAAGGAGGATACACAATTATTGGCAGCTACAGCTTGCTTTCTCTCATACAGATATGACTGAATTAATAATGTAGCGGGTGATGAGAAGCCGTACAACTCTCTAAGTTTAGTGACAAGTTGTGCGCGATTAATTGTATCGAATGCCTTAGAAAAATCCAATAGGACAAGAAATGATACAAGATCGCTATCCATAGAAATTCGCAAGTCATCAGTTACTTTCAATAGCGCAGATATGCAACTATGCTTTTGCATGAAACCAGATTGATTTTGGCATAGAAGCCTATTGTTGTTAAAATAATTTGACATCTGCTGGTGAATCAACTTCTCCATGACCTTTGAAAAAAAAGGAAGTATGGATATTGGTCTAAAAACTGGTGGTGAGAGTGCTGTTTCCTTCTTTTTCAGAACTGGAATTACCTTGGCACTTTTCCAGACAAGAGGAAAAGAGCAAGTCATAAAAATAGTGTTAAAAACATGTGTCAGAACGAGAAGAATATGTGGCAAGATCATCTTAACAAAAAGGGAATGAATTCCGTCAAGACCCACGGCTTTGGACTCAACACTTAATATAGCTTTGACAACATCCATTTGATCTACCCTCTGAAATTCAAAAGAATTGCTAGTTCGTGATCCAGATGCATTTTGTTGAGAGCTTTCATAAGATGTTGTTGGCTTTAGAATTAACTCATCGTTGAGTTTATTGAGATCAATATTGCCAAGATCAATATTGTTTCTACGGCCAACTCCAACTTCTCGAAGATTAGCTCACAGCGTTGAGGGTTAAAATAGCAAAGTTACGCTTGTTTAAAGTCAAAATTTCCTTATAGATGGCAACTACTGTTCTTTACGCTATGTACTTCCCCTGAGATGTGCCAATTAGTTGCCATTGCCAATCTAAGGTTCGAAGATAGCACTACACGCAACTTCATACAGATAGGACCAGATGTTAGATACACAATTTTAAAGTCAAAATACTAACGAATTTTCTGTTCACTTTTCGGTTCAGTATTTATTTATTTCGTTCACCGCTACTGTTAAGTGTCAAGTTAATGACAGCAAGTTGAATATGAAATGATTTCATTTCCGTTTCCATTTTTAAGATATTTTTTTTAAGAAGATATTTGTAGCACATATGTTTTTGTTCGGAAGGTAAACAGATTAAAAATAAAATCCAAAACTTACAAATGTCAAAACAAGCTGTCATTATTTATACAGATTCTCAAAATGGACAATAAAAGAAAATCAAGTGCAAAACACCAAACACCTTTAAGTGATATTCAACGATCATTCCACTTAGACCAACGAACCGTTCAACGCTAGATTGCGTATTCTAAATTGCATAATCTAGATCTAATCAAACTAAATATTACTAATTACTCACCAAATTATTATGCATTTCGATGTCATAGTTAAATATTATTATTCCAAACCACCGCCATTAGTGACAGTCGATACTCGGCAGTGTGTTGTCTCTAACAATGCGTGGATTGTGGATTGTATTCCTAGCGCTAGGCCTTTATCCTTCGGTTGATGGAGCGGTAAGGTGACAAATTTAAGAACTAAAAACTACGATCTGAAGTTTTCTTTATAGCGCCCTATTGCAATAAAGTGTAATTTTACCATCAAAGTCTTATCACCAATAGTCATTGACTGGAATTATGTGGTAGAAGAACGTAACGGGAATAGTTATATTAGTGCGTATTTCATAAGTAACGAAACAATCAAAAAGGTATTAGTACGGAATGTTGCTAATTTTGTTCTATCGGCTACTGAAACACGTTTCAAAAACGATCGCACTTTTGACATTTGTAAGGCGTTGAAAATACCACCAATGACTAATGCTGCCACGATATTTTGGTCACGATTGTCAAGGTCCGGTAATCTACCTAAAGGTTGTCCTCTTCGAGCGGTGAGTCCTAATATACTATTACATTACCTGAGTGTTGCTGAAAGTGTTTAAATTTTTAGTATGAGAATTTCACATTGTCTGACTATGCCCCGAATGCAGAATTGTTTCCACCATACACGCCTGATGGATTATTTGAAGTGGATACAACTTACATTTTAGATGGAAAGAAGGCGATCCATGTTAAAACTTTTGTCAAAGTTGTGTCAAGGAGAAAGTCTAAGACAAGGCGTCGAGGTTAATAAAATATTTAATGTTCGTTTTAATTATAACAAATAAAGAAGTTATTTTGAAAATTGTTTACAATTTATTTGATTTTACCGATTTTCAAGTTGATTTTTTATTTTTTTTTGACTTAGAACGTAACGTTACGGTGTTGTAAGTGTTTCAAGAATGCTGGTAAGTTGTTTGCAATGTTTCCACATATATTGGTGGCGGTAGAACTGCTCCAGACTTTGCGCTTTTTATTCATCTAATTCGACCATATTTTCGCCATCGATGACAACTTAAGGTCTGTTCGTATACTGTTTGCACCAAACTCTGGACTCTGGAGGAGGTTTTGGATAGATACATATGTGGTGGATGGTAGTCAGTATTGCGACGAAAAGTGAGCTGTAAAGTACAAAGTGTTAAAAATTAGAAGAAGAAAAAAAAGTGCCAACAAGTAATTGGGTAGCGGTAGAGAAAAAAATCCTTCGTAAGATATTCGGTCCCGTTTGCGTTGACGGGTTCTAGATGAGAAGATTCAACCACAAACTGTACGAGCTGTGCAGCTACATCAACCTGGTAAAAAAACTGCCCATTGGGCGTTTAAGATGGCTAGGACATGCAGAGCGTATGGACATCAACGCTCCGGCTCGGAGAATATTCGACTCCTACCCGGAGGGTCAGCACAGCAGAGGACGACCTCGCCTAAGGTGGCGCGCACAAGTAGAACAAAACCTCAGCCAACTTGACGTGCGCAAATGGAGGCGGCTATCTAAGTACCGGGCTAGCTGGAAGTGGTTGTTGGTTGAGGCCTTGGTTCACCCCGGACTGTAGCGCCACCTAAGTAAGTAAGGTAGATTTGAAGATGTTTTGAAATTCGATATACTGATAAGGAAATATCCTAGTGGCTTTTAGCCTCTGTTGAGACCGTCACTTTTTTTTAGCAGTGATTCTTCGTGGTTGATGGTTTTTGTTCTCCTTCCATTTTGTTAGAATTTTCCTGGGACACAACCGGGCCCACATATAAATATTATCGGAGTAAGGAAACTAGACGTTTGGAAGACATCGTATGCGGAGTAGCGGGCTAGTTTAATTACAGCTGTGTATATAATATCCTTTTTTTACGCCAACATTGAGCGATACATATATTAATCCTAAGAAAGCTAAAGTACGTACATTACGACCAAGATAGTTACACTGCAGATTGGGTTGCAGTTGGCGGTTTACGCGGGTCGGAAAAGGTGATAGCGTTAATCTCACACCTAAGTCGCGATTCTAGGTGTGGATAGTTATACGAACGGCTAATCACGTGGCGCCCATAATACCATCTTTACCCACGGCAACCTTTCGTACGACGCACTGAGGGGCATTTTTGCAAAAGTCGTTGCAAAATTCAATTTTCGCGTGTGTCTATAATGCAAAAACAGCTTATGTTCTGGATTAAGAATTGCTTGGACCTCAAGAAACCGAAAAAATCAATAAACTTGGACAATTGGTATGATAAGTACAGCCAGTTAAAGTTAGGTTATTTTTAGTACAAATGAAAAGTTGATTTTTTTTTTTGTATTTTCGTTTGAGTTCTGGGTGTACAAATTTGATATAGTGGTTAAAAACACATTGGTTTTTTACTTTCTTGGTACATATGGTTATTTTTAATTTCAATACAACCTATTTTTATTTTTTGGAATTTTTATTTTTTGAAATTTAGTAGTTTTTTGAAAATATATTTTTAGCACATTTTTTTGCCTTTATGTTGAGTTTAAAAAAAATGTACGACAGTGTACGGTCTAAGCTCAGCGGAAATTTCAAGTTCATATATATCTGAACATTCTCGTAGAAGCTCAGTTGCAATTATTTGCAATTCTTTGAGCTAGAGCAGCCCATGGAAAATTAGAAAATCTCGTGCCAGTCGAATAAATATTACTATATTTAATACATCGAATATTTTATATATTCTTTTATACACATATTTTGAAAAACGTCTTTTTATTTAAAACTTATTATTTGGGTATGTAAAACAGGTGGTTTTTATGCGATCCAGATGTTCAATGCGACTTCTGAAATTGCATCTTCTTCACCAGTTCTATGATTCTGGGTACAATTTTCGTCAGTATCAAAAACAAATGCTAGAAATACGAAAACGAGTGCAATGAGAGAATTAAAACAAAAGCTCGCCAGCAACGCCACACGATTGCCACTGAGTGCTGTGATTCAGCTTCTTCTTGAAAAAAAATTTAAAAAAAACCACTTTCGAATGCATTTTGTACTATTATTCAGCTTCTAGTAATTGCACAGATATGATTTTGGTCTTTAAATCTGCGTATTGAATGTAATTAAGTTGAGAATAAATATCAATCATATAGGAGAAGCTGTTCTGAAGTAATAGCCGTCTGTTCAAAATTGAATTTTCGTTTTCTTATTTGAAGTCCCTTAAACTCTAAAACTAAAAACTTATCTAATTCAAAGCTAATTGATAAACCTTTTCCGAGAGATAAGTAATCTTATACCAAAATAATCGTTAAAATCTATTCAGCGGTTCTTGAGATCCTTTACTACAAACGTAATATGACACCGATCGGGACTTTGCTTCATAACGTGTTTTTAGCCAAAAATCGCACATTATCTTTTCTCTCAGTTGATTCTCAAAGTTTTTCTTAAATATAACGGAACTTTTAGAAATTTTTTATTGGATTTGATGCTCCACAACTATTGTTTTCTAAAATTAGAATGAAAAATAGCGTTATATTTAACATTCATAAAATCGACTTTCTTCCGATCCTGAACCACTGGGCGCCGGCCGCGGGGTGGGTGAAAATCTACGGTAATAAAATGTCAGAACAAGTTGTCATTATTTATACAGATTCTCAAAATGGACAATAAAAGAAAATCAAGTGAAAAACACGAAACACCTTTAAGTGATTTTCAACGATCATTCTATTTTGAGACTAACGAACCGTTCCACGCTAGATTGCGCATTCTAAATCGCATTCGCTAGATCTAATCAAACTATGACTAATTATTCACCAAATTACACTTCGATGTCATCCACAGCATATAGTTTAATATTGTTAATTTCTATGACACCGCTAATAGTGACAGTCGATACACGTCAGTGTCTCTAAACAATGCGAGGATTGTGGATTACATTCATAGCGCTAAGCCTGTATCCAACGGTTGATGGAGCGGTAAGGTGACAAATTTAAGAACTAAACTACGATCTGAAGTTTTCTTTATAGCGCCCCATTGCTATAAGGTGTAATTTCACTATGAAAGTCTTATCGCCATTAGTTGTAGACTGGAATTATGTGGTAGAAAATCGTCAAGGCAATGGCTACCTAAGCGCGTATTTCATATTAAATGAAACAATCCAAAAGTTGTCAGTATGGCATATCGCTAATTTTGTTCTACTGGCTACTGAAACACGTTTTGACAACAATCACACTTTGGACCTTTGTAAGGCGTTGAGAATGCCACCCATGACCAATGCCGCCACGATATTTTGGTCACGGTTGTCAAGGTTTGGTAATCTACCTAAAGGTTGTCCTCTTCGAGCGGTAAGTCTTTTTATGTTACATTTAGAGTGTTGCTAAAAGTGTTTTTCTTTTAGTATGAGAATTTCACATTGACTGACTATTCCCCGAATGCCGAATCGTTTCCACCATACATTCCTGATGGAACATTTAATGTGCATACAACATTCTTTTTAGATGGAAAGAAAGCGATCTATATTAAAAGTGATATCAGAGTTGCGTCAAAGACAAATTCTAAGTCAAGGCGTCGTGGTTAATACAATTTAATTTTTTTTTTTATTTTATTTATTTCATATAATACGCATTTCGTTAACATTGTTTATTACCTGCGAAGCCGCATGGCTTATCTGCAGGAGATTGTGTTTATAAGTTATTTGTTTAATGTTATCAAAATTAACTTACGTTAAAAGACAGTATATGCAAAAAATCTAAATTATATAATAGAATTTAACTAAAACATATAAGTATGGAAAGCTATTGAAATTTGTGTGTTATGATTTTGTTTCATTTAAATTAAATGGATCCTTAGTAATTTCTTCTAAGTAATGTTTTTTTAATTTTCTTTTTCTGGTATTGCATTGCGATATGTTTCTCAGGTTTTTCGGAAGGCTGTTTAATATATTTGGCACCGTATACATTAGCTTGCGCCTACCGTAAGCGTTGTTGTAATGTGGAAGCTAGTACATCCCATTCGCTTGTCTTCTCGTATTAAAGTTGCGGCTAATTGATATCCGAAACTGGTCGTCATCGTAATATTCCAGCGCCACTGTCATCTTGAAGATCTGCCTTACTCTCAGTATTCGTAAGCTACTTTCTGCTATATTTCTTCTCGATAACAGTTTTATTGCCCTATTTTGGATACACTGCAGTTTGTCTATGTGTGCTTCTGCCAAGACACCATATCTCAGCCTTGACTCAATAAGAGCGTGGTATACTTGCTTTTGGACGCAAATTGTAGATTTCTGTTACATACAAGCCAATGCAAACAGGGACCCTCTCAATTTTTTTCGTAGGTCATTAATATGCGGTTCCCAAAGAAGATGACTGTCGATGGTAATACCAAGGTACTTATACGTCGCCGCTACCTCTATCACATCAGTGGTGGTTGGGTTGGTATAATTATAGGCTTTAAGCCTAATTTCTGTAGCTGGATATTGTGGGCTGCGAATATGCATAACTTTCGTTTTTGACACATTGATCACCAGCCCGTTGCCGTGGCACCACTTTCCTACTTCGTAGAGTTCCGCCTGCATCATCCTCGTTGCTTCTTTTACATTGTTATGCGAAACAACTACTGCTGTATCGTCTGCGTATGCAAATGAGGAGCTATTTTTAAGGCACTTCAACATTCCGTTGGTGTACAAAATGAATAATAGGGGCCCAATTTTGACCCTTGGGAAACACCATACTGCACCTTGTATTCGCTACTGCAACAATCTTTTATTTTTACTCTGAAGGTCCTCGCACTTAAATAATCCCTTAGCCATTCTGCTAGAGTTCCTCTAATCCCTGCTGCTTCTAAGGTTTCTATTATCTTATTGTGGTCCAGGGTGTCGAAAGCTTTGCTAAAATCAAGGAATAGAACTAACACATGATGTTTCTTTGCAAGACTGCTGTTAACTAAATTGACGAAGTCTCCTAGTAGTTTGTTAGTGCTTTTCCCTTTTTGAAACCCGTATTGATTTTTGTTTAATAACTTGTGCTTTTTGGTGAATTGCCATATGCGATCAGCTACGATTTGCTCCAACATTTTCTCTACGGGCGATAACTTACTATCTCTTTTTTGGCTCCTTCCTTGTAGGTTGGTCTAACAAGTGCCTATTTAAGTTTTTTTTGCAAAAAAACTCGGAGCAATCGGGCTAACAAACTGTTCACTTTGACAACTTTACAGTACAATACAATACGTTTCATTATATTTAAAACAAATAAAGAAGAGATTCTAAAAACAGTTTAAAAATTGCTTTATTTTTTATTTTAAAGTAATTTTACTTTTACTTTATGTAAGTTGATCGCTGCTCCATCAACATCGGTAATGACCTCACCGAGACCTTCGATGTGAAAAAAGGATTTAGACAAGGTCATGTACTGTCATGCGACTTCTTCAACATCAGAATCGTTCGAAACTCAAGAGACAACATACGAGGAACGATCTTTCAAAAGTTCTTTCAACTATTTGCATACGCCGACTAAATTGATTTCGTTGGTAGAACACAGCTGTCCTGTCACCGGTGCATTTGCGGGTATAGAAATGGAAGCGGCTAAAATGGGTTTAGCGGTAAACGAGTGCAAAACAAAGTATATGCTGTCAACGAAAAAGGGACACTCAACATCATATAATTGGACAGAACGTCACAATTGACAGCTACAACTTCGAGGTAGTAAATGACTTTGTCTACCTCGGTTTTGCTACAACATCAAAAAATTGCATCTCATCGGAAATCAAGCAAAGGATTACTCTTGCCAATCACTGTTTCTTTGAGCTAAGAAGGCAATGGAGTAGTAAAACCCTCTTCCGATCGACTAAGGAGACTCTTTACAAGACCCTCTCTGTGAATTTCTTGCCAATGAGGGTGCCTTCGATAACACTGGCTTTGCCTCTATTTCAAGAGCTATAGTCCTATGAAAGATCGAACAATCGGCCAACAGCTGGATTGGGACCATGCTGGAAAGTCGTATCATAAAATCTACTTCAGGCGATATTTCGATGACATTAATTTCGTCACGAGAACCATTCAACAACGAGCATTAGCCTGCATTTAGTCTGATGGGAGCACGGTTCTTCGACAGCCTGGATGACCTGGCTTAGATACCGCTAACAGACCTAAGGAGATTTATCAATAGATCGAAATGGTTTTGTTAAATGCATGTTTCGACATGCACAACCAGGGACCTTAACGGCCTATGGGTGCAATTGCATTTACTGCAAGTAACCCTCCTAACCTAACCTAACCTAGCCTAGTCTGATGGACAATATGGCATACAAGGTAATGCTAGTTTATTTATTTTTTTTTTTGTTTGAATTGTTCTTGTGACTAAACTAACTTAATACTAAATTAATTAACTGTTGGTACCTATTTCTCTGAAGGAACTTTTTTAAACACCCTGAAGCTCAGTGGCTGTTCAAGATACGATTTTTTTTTATAGCATACAATTAATGAATCAGATCCCAAAGTAGAAGAAACGGACCTCAAGTAGAAAAGGACCTCAACCAGCTTGGAGTGCCCAACTGGAGGCAATTGTCTGTTAAATTCGTTTTTTTTTTTTCAAAAAAGTTACATAATTTACATTTTGGAACCGTTTGAATTACTTTTGAGTAAAAAGAAGAGATTTTCAGAATCTCGACATTTTTTTCGAGATAAAGTCATTCGAGATATTTGTACTTTCTAGATTTTGTCTATTCGAGATTTTTGTTTTCGAGATTTATCAAATAAATTTTCGAGAGCTTTTTCTTTCGAGATTTTAGTCATTCGGGATTATGTGGTGATCCCGAAAGTAACACCATGATTTGCACAGAAGCGTTCAGTATTGTCATGGTGCAACATGTGGAAATACCTATCGAACATAAGTCTACATACGCCCCCCAAATGACATGTTATTAAATGACAATTAACAACAAAATGTTTATAGAAGGTTTCATAACGGCAAAACTAAACAAAATTTATATACAGTAGATGGCGGATATAAGAAAGTCCAAAAATCCAGAGAATTTCTTTATTATATCAGTGTTTTCTTATATAAAAATAACGGACATAAGAAACTAACTTTCTTATATAAAAAGAACGATTAAAAGAGAGAACTTTTCTTAAATATATACGACTCGACTCTTTCTAAGTTGAATTTTCACGGGATATCAAGATTTGTTCGAGTTAGAGAGAGTTTTGGAAAAATTCGAGTATTAGAGAGAAACATTTACTTTTGTTTTAAAGCATTTGTTAAATAAGAAAAAGGTTAATGTACACAAAAAAAATTAACAAAAAAAATATAGCTTATGTAACTTACATTTTTTTTTTTAATTAATCTAGCTACGAACATACACACAAAGACTTCATCAGCTCTTGCTCTGTCTCTTGCCTAGAATAAACTGATTTTGAAATTACAGCTGGAATCTTACTAAAATAAGTCCTTTTTGTATACACACGCAGATAGATAGATCCATTGAAAAACCTGTTTTGAATGCAACCAACAACACAAAGAAAAGGATAACAATGTTTTTTTTTTTTGGTTTTTGCGTTGCAACTTTTTAGAAACTGTATCTTTTTATGGAGGTTCCAAGAATATGAATAGGAAGAAACACGATGAGCTGACGCTGATGGCACACGCGATGCTGCACATATTTAGGGTATTGAAGTGTGTAGGTACTTGATGGTTAGTAGTTAAATATATGCTCAAATACGAATTCCGAAGGGGTAATGCATTTTTATTTTGTTTCGTGCTAAACTTTGTAATTTGTAATTTGTAATTTTATAATTTATTTACTTTATGAACATGTTTACACGTAGATATACAATTATCTTTAAAAGTGAAACAGTGATTAAAGGTTATTCAAATTATTAAAAGAAGATATTAACAATAAACATATAAAAATACATTTTGAGTTTAATAGACAAAAATAATGAAAATTAAAGGCTTTAAATTTAAATAATATTTTTAGGATTCATTGCTTAGATATTATTAATGTATTGAAACAAATATTTAAAAACAAAAAAAAAAAAAAACAGAGTAACAGAATAAAACAAACCCTAAAACTCTTCAACAGAAAAACAAAATAAATTTAATTCTAAGTTATTAGAAATTTTAATTTTAAAGTCATAATTTTAGTTTTTATGTGCATAAATGTTGTTTTAGTTTTCTTTGGAAGTCGCTAATGCCTATTGATCTTCTTATATTAACTGGCAGCGAGTTCCACAGTCTTATGGCGTATACAAAAAATTGTTTTCTTGTTACGTTAAAATTGAACGTGGGTGCAATAAATGCACCACTTCTGACTGAGGATGCAAACTGTAATCTCTGAAAAAGATAATCTGGGGTCTTATTTACTTTAAGATTGAACAGAAAAGTCAATGTTTTGAAATCCAGATATTTTTGTGGGTCCATTCCGAAAAATTCCCTAACGCGGCCAGAAATATGATTTCTTCGGCTCAGATTGTAAGCAAACCTTACAGTACTATTAATTGCGACTTTAAACTTCCGCGAGCTGTTGCTATCTAGGTCACAAAACACTGGATGGGCATATAATAACATTGGTAGCAGCAGTGACCTAACTAACATCGCTTTTATTTTAAATGGGAGATAATTTCCAGCTTGATATAGAGCTCGTAGAGATCCATAGACTTTAGAGACTTTATTAATAACATGATCCTCCCAAGTGAGGCTTTGATTAAATATAACTCCTAGATTTCGAACGCTGGAGACATATGTAAGTGGCGACCCATCAATATAAAGTTGAGGGAGAGATAGATTATCTATGGGTGATCGGCTGATAGCAATTGCCTGACTCTTGCTTGAATTTAACAATAGTCTGTTATTTCGCGACCATAAAACTATTGACTTCAAGTCCTCCGTAAATCGCTCAGTTGCATTCTCCACAAGTCCCAAAGGGTAGCTTAGATACAATTGAACGTCATCCGCATACATTTGAACCTTGCAGTGTTTTAACACGGACGGAAGATCATTATTAAATATGGTGAATAGGACAGGGCCCATTATTGATCCTTGTGGGACGCCGGCTTTTGTTTCAAGGAAGTTAGATAGCTTTCCATTAGCATATACAGCTTGGGAACGATCACTTAAGTAGCTTTCTAATAATTTAATTGCTGTTGAGTCGAAGGTGAAGTAATTTTTAAGCTTAATTATAAGTATATCATGTGGTACCGTATCGAAAGCTTTGGAAAAATCGAGTAATACAAGCGATGAAAGATGGTTCTTATCCATTTCTATTCGGAGATCCTCTACAAGATTTAACAGCATTGTAGTACAGCTATACTTTTGCCTAAAGCCAGATTGAAAGGGTGTAAGAAGATTAAACGCGCTGAGGTACGAGTTTATTTATTGGCTCACTAATTTTTCAAAAACTTTCGATACAAATGGAAGTATAGAGATGGGACGGTATTCTTTATTTTGTTTGGCTGAATTTTTTGGGATAGGAATGATCTTAGATAACTTCCATGATCTCGGATACGTAGAATAAGTAATGATGTTATTGAATATAAACGTTAATTCTGGCAGTACTTCAAGAATTATTATTTTTAAGAATTTCGAATGCATGCCATCCAAACCAATTGCATTTGACTTAATTGCTTTTAAGGTATTAAGTATATCATTTTCAAAAATTCTTTGAAAACTGAAACTTCTAGATGTACTGGAAGTGCGAGGTAGTACTACATTGGATATATCTATGTCATTTTCCTGTACATAAGAGACTAACTTAAGGGGTGAAAAAAGATGGCAATAATCGAGAGAATGTGTTCGAGTTAGAGAGAGTTTCGACTTAGGGAGAGTCTACTGTACATTCATGCGCGCTTTTTTTTTTTTATTTGGACTCTTCAGCAACAATATCAATGGCGCTCGATAATAATTTCAAAAGGGTGTTTAGGTACACAAGTTTGAGTTTTCAACCAAGGTATTTACACGTCACATTCAATTGGGTGTTCACACGTGATCATTTCTTATAGAAGTTTATTTTTATATGCAATCAGAAATGTTTATACTAGAATAAGTTTCTTATATCCGTGTTTTTCTTATAAACGTTTTTCTTGTATGAGTTACATTTAATGCATAACCTTATTGCTTGGTGCTTAGAATATTATGTTTATAAGCGAGTTTTTTTTATATGAAGTTTTTTTTATATCCGTCATCTACTGTAATTCATTTATCATTATTATTTCATACAAAGGAAATAAACAAAATACTTCAAATGTGATGGAACAAAAGTCTACATATACACTTACGTGCAAAAAAATCGACCCATTAAGTGGATTTCGATTTGGAAAAGAATTAATAAAAAAATTAGATTAGTGAACCTTGACTTTTACTACAGAGTGAATGTAGGTTTCATAAACTTTATTTACACATACCCTAAACTTTGCTAAAACCAACGTTGATCGACCCTAATCTTCAGACACTCTCATAATACATTTTGATAACGTTAACTCTGTGACTTTGCTGCGTCTTTACAGTTAATCAAATCTTTGTTTATTCGAAAATTGGTTATTCTTGTTAGTTGATTGACCATTTAACTTAAGTTTGTGTGTTATTACTCTTTGTGGAAATGGATACTAAGCCGTCTGAGTGCGCTCATGTAGTGGCACTTATCCAGTCTGGCTTGAGTCAGCGCGTCGTGGCTAGACGTCTTCATTTAAGTCGATCAGCAGTAAGACGAGTGTACCAAAGGTTTTTGGAGACTGGAAACTTCAATAGGCGATCGGGATCAGGAAGGAATCGGGCAACATTAGAGCGAGATGACCGCTTAATGGTGTCAACATCTTTAAGAAATCAGCATCTCACTGGAGTTCAGGTACAGCAACAACTTCGTAACGTCCGTGGTGTAATAGTAAGTGAGTGGACTGTACGACGGAGACTTGCGGAAAGGGGATTACACCCACACAAACCTGCTAATGGTCCAAAATTAACTCCTGCTCATCGCCAAGCATGGCTTCGGTTTGCTCGTACTCACGTTGATTGGTCGCTCGAACAATAGAAGCTTGTACTGTTTTCGGATGAGAGCAAAATCAATCTTTATGGGAACGATGGACGAAGGAACGTGTACCGAAGAGAGGGAGAGCGATTTGCACATGCCTGTATTATGAAACGAGTGGCATTTGGAGGAGGTTCATGGACTGTTTGGGGAAGGAAAAACTGATCTTGTGCTTATATCCGGGCCTCGTTTAGGCACTCTGGTTTTACAACAGCATGTCATGCCATACGCTGGTTTTGTAATCGAAGGTTTCATGCTAATGCAGGATAACGTCCGGCCATATACTGCCGCAGCGGTTTTCCAGTATCTTCACGAGGTCGAAATCCCTGTTATGGAGTGGCCAGCAAGGAGCCCTGATCTTAATCCCATTGAGCATCTATGGGATGAGCTTAAGAGAAGGCTCAGGGCTAGACTGTAGCCCTCAGAAACCATCCAGGAACTAAAAGTGGCTATCCAAGAGGAATGGGAAGGCATATTCATCGAAAGATTGATAAGGTCAATGAAAAACAGGATGGAAGCTGTAATAAGAGCAAGGGGTGGCAATACAAGCTATTGAAGTAAATTTTTCTTTTGTAATTTTTGGTTTTTTGCAACCACAACTTTCAAATTTAAAGAATAAAAATGTTATCTATTCTAATTTTGAGTCTGTAAAATCAATAAAAGTTCAATGAATAACCGTTACAAGCTGTCTAATGAAACCTTATTTTTTTGTCTATCAAACAGTATTAAAACTATTTCTTTATTATTTTAAGTTTTTGATCCGTTGTATTCTAAATCAAAGTGTACGAGGTGGGTCGATTTTTCTGCACCTAAGTGTAGAACAAATATTATAACTTAACAAAAAAGAAAAGCACATTTTTTTTTAATACCTGGTTGGCCCTCCATTAGCATCGATGACTGCTTGAAGACGTCGAAACTCTGACATAACCAAGTTTTGAGTGATTTCGGGGGTTATTTCCGACCAAGCTTTTTTTAATGCATTTTTTAGGGTTTCGCGGCTGCTTTGTCATACTTTCGAAGTTTCCGCTCCACTTCATCCCATATATGCTTGATGGGGTTTTAATCCGTTGACTGAGATGGGATGTGGGAAATTCAGCTGTCGTGGTACCTGATACAGCAGCCACTCATTAACTATCAAAGATGTATGCTTTGGATCGTTATCCTGTTGGGAGATCCAGTTTTTTCCAAGGCCCATGTTTTGTCCCAAACCATGACGTTGCCACCACCATATTTGATGGCAGGAAGGCATCGCTGTATGTTTTATTTTTTGCCACACCTTTTGCCGGCCATCTGATCCAAAAATGTTATATGTATTTATTTTCGTCCGTTAATATAACCCTTGTCCAAGACTCAATACCTTTATGAGGTTTCCTTGCCTGTTGTGGGTCCGGATTTTCTACCATTGTTTTGGCCGTTTTTCATGTTTGGATATGAATACACTTAAGCGAGTCGCGTTTTGCAAGAGACAGGCTGTAAGCAGTTTGTACTATTCGTATCGCAGTGGCTATCGTGGTAGCCGTAAAGTGGTCTACGTCTTGCGCACCCGCTCTAGCCAGTTCGTTCGCTCTTTCATTTCCCGATAGGTGGTTGTGGCCAGGTACTCAAAGTAGGTTCACCGTACAGAATCTCGCAAGGATATTAAGTTTTCCTTTACGTTCTCTCACTAGCTTAGAGTTAGTTACATTTAACTTGTGAGTGATATGTAGTGTCCATAAATGTAAAGCTTTATTTATAAATAGATCTATATCGTCCGTTTCGCTTAATTCGAATATCTTTGCCATCTTATTTCGAAAATGTTATTTTTTTTAACACCTCTCTCTCTCTCTCTTTTTCTCTTTCAGAATATTTCAATATTAATCGTTCTCATATACACCTGGAGGATAAGTGTCAACGTCCGACGATCCGGAGAATTAGAAGACGTTTACTATGGTAAGTTCAATCCACCCTTCAGTCGGTCATAGTTTTTCAACTCCATTCAACCATTAAATCTACTTCCATTTCAGGTGTACAAATCGCCTATTTCGCCATCATCGGGACTCAGATGTCAATGATATTCCTGAGCGTTATGCTGATGTACGGGATTTATAAGGTAAAATGGAAAATCCTATCCATACGATAGCACACCTTTAGATGGTGAACAAAGCGAAATCAAAACCCCAGACCCTCATAAATCCAAAACCCCGTAGCCCGTAACTTGTAACCCCATACCTACCATGGGCCGCAAATCGCAATCTCGGTATTTGCCGATGTATTTACCAGTGATTTTTTTTTGTCCTTTTTTTTTTATTGGGGATTGCAAGGAAATAAGGATTCTTATGGATACACACGTACTCACATACTCGTAGAGCGTCGTCGTAATGTTGACCTTTTTGATGGAAACATTTCGGCAAGCAACGAGTGAACCCAAATATTTGGCATTCGGTTTATTTTTTCTCATCTGATGCCAAGGATACCATACGTACCGTTTACTGATTGAAAGTCATCGATGGCAGGACGGTACTATGGATATCGGGGATTGCTGGGTGGTTAAGACAGCGGTCGTGGAATTTTATTGGCATGACATTGTGGCGTGTGGGAGATGAGAGGGTTGTTTGCTGAAATATGTATCCCCTTCCTATGCAATAAGCAGTTTTTGTGGATTTTGTCAAACGTAATCGGTCGGGAATCGGGATGATGATGCCGGCGTCCTATTGGTTTGGTTTGTAATAGAATTTTGTAATTTTCCAATTGCAAACAGTTGTACGAGCTACTCGGAGTGAGTTGTTGTTGTCGATTTTATTAGCTTAGGTTGCCTGCATGTGAAAGATTTGATGGGAAAGCAATTTTGTTTGCTTCGGTATTCTATTGCTGGCTATAAGTCTGTGAGGAATCTTTTGTGTTCTACTTTGATATTTCCATATTTCAATATGCTGCTAGCAGGCCAGCGTAGATGCTGTGTACTTAAAGAGATCATCAAAGGAAGTCATACTTCAGATAGGTTCCATCAGTAATGTATCTTCTTTGGATGACACAAGGATTGGGAGTGGGACTAAAGGAAATGAGAAAATACTTTCCCATTGAAAAGCATTTTTGAAGCATTTGAGAGTCAAAATTTGTCCAGACCATTCCTAAAGAAGACAGCCTTCCCCCTACTTCAACTCCCGCCTCTTTTTATAGCATACTAGCTAAACCCGGTGCGCTTCACTTCACCTATCTTTTCAAAATCTGCCCGCGCACTTAGTTATTCGGGTATGATAGAAAAGAAGTACATACATAGTAGGAAGCAATCAATGCTGTTATATTTTTCAACTTTAACTTCCAATTTTTTTTCTATCTGTCTGTCTATTTGTCTGTCTGTCTGTTTGTCTCTCTTACTGTCCATCTGTCTGTCTGTCTGTCTGTCTGTCTGTCTGTCTGACTGTCTGTCTGTCTGTCTGTCTGTCTGTCTGTCTGTCTGTATGTCTGTTTGTCTGTCTGTCTGTCCGTCTGTCCGTCTGTCCGTCTGTCTATCTGTCTATCTCTCTGTCTATCTGTCTGTCTGTCTATCTGTCTGTCTATCTGTCTGTCTGTCTGTCTGTCTGTCTGTCTGTATGTCTGTTTGTCTGTCTGTCTGCCTGTCTGTCTGTCTGTTAGTTGAAAAATAGAACAGCAGTTATTACATCCTACTATGTACTTCCTTTCTATCATACCCGAATAACTAAGTGCGCGGGCAAATTTTGAAAAAAGTAGGTGGAGCGAAGCCCACCGGGTTCAACTTGTATTATATAATTTTTTCTTTTGGCAGTGAACCAAGAACCAACATATATTTTAAATATGAGCCTTTTTGGTCGATAAATGTAAAAGTTAGTAATAACTTGACTCCAGCACCACATATCGGGTTCAGATTTTATAATTTTCTCTTTTGGCACTGAACTAACATATATATTGAATATGAGGATTTTTGGTCCATAAATATAGAAGTTATCAATAACTTCACTCCAGCGCCACCTAGCAGGATTAAATATATTTTGTGACCTATTCTCATACCTACCAAATATTCAGGGTTTTTCAACAGGGACGCTACAAAAGTAAAGCGACAGGGACAGCAAACGACGCCATATTTCTTGCCGCTCTTTTGATATTTCTCTTCAGTAAGGTTTGCCATTTCATGATGGAAAGATATACGAGCCAACAACAAGTCGAAATTATTAAAATTTATTACCGAAATTCGGAGTCAGTGGCCTCAACGTGAAGAGCGCTACGTCCAATTTATGGTCGTCATAATCGTCCTAGCAAATCAACAATTGAGCGTCTAGTGGAACATTTTGAATCCACAGGCACAGTACAAAATGTTCCCGTGCCAGTGAGATACAGAAGTGCCCGTACTGTCGAGAATATTGCTGCCGCTAAGGCTTCAGTTGAAGAAAGCCCAAATTTGTCTCTCACACGTCGTTCTCAAGCGTTGGGCATCTCTGTGACGTCGTTGTGGCGAATTTTGCGAAAAGATCTTGGCCTACATCCTTACAAGATTAAATTGACACAAGAACTGAAGCCACTTGACCACCAGAAGCGTCGTATGTTCGTGAATTGGGCTGAGCAACAACTTGAAAATGATTCTGACTTTCATCGAAAAATCATCATGAGCGATGAGGCTCATTTCTGGCTGAATGGCTTCGTCAATAAACAAAATATGCGGTATTGGTCAGGCAGCAATCCACACGTACTCCATGAGTCATCATTGCATCCCGAAAAAATTACGGTTTGGTGTGGTTTATGGGCCGGCGGCGTCATTGGGCCGTACTTCTTCTGTGATGATCAAGACCGGCACGTTACTGTGAATGGGAATCGCTACCGTTCAATGATAACCGAATATTTTTGGCCCCAATTGGATGATATGGACTTGGAGGACATGTGGTTCCAACAGGACGGCACCACAAGCCACACAATGAATGTCACAATCAATTTATTGGAAAACAAGTTTGGAGAACGTGTTATCTCACGTGTGGCTATGCAAAAGAAATCGAGTTCCATACATCATCATCGAACGTACTTTCACAGGAATAAAGAATTTCATTGCTATCCAAAACCGTTTTTGTTTTATTTAAAAAAACTTTTGTAGCGCTCTTATTGAAAAACCCTTTACAAAAGAAATTTCATATAAATCTGTCAAGCCGTTTCGGAGGAGTGCGACCACAAACACCGCGACACGATATTTTAATATATTAGATTGGTATCCAATGCAGAAGATGATACAAGACAACTCTTCAAATCGATTAGAATCTAATGCTTCTCAAAATGTATGCAGATAGCTAAAAGAAAGTATAAATGCTTGTTCCCCGCAGGGTTCTGTTTTATCTCCAAGTTCCTTTCTCTCATTTTTATAGAATGATATTCTGTCAGCAAGAACTTTGTTTTATTTATGCAACTAGGTTGGGAGGGTTGTGGCATGGATCACCGAACGGAATCTATGGTATCATTTAACGTCATCAAAAACGGAAAACAGTCCCTTCTGGGGCTTGAAATTGCGCTCAAATTAAAAGTTTTAAAATCAGGGGTTGACGTTAACCAAATAGAATACATTCGGCCTTTTCCACAAGTCAGTCAAACCAGTACAGCAACCTTTACGTCGTATTCCATCAGCATTGGAGGAAAGAATCGAACGTAGACTCATAAGAGTACTCGAAGAAGACATCATTGAGCCTGTTTATGGTCCGACCGCATGGATCTCACCTACAGTACTAGTCTTTAAGGAAGATGGAAATATTCGACTATGCGTGGACATGTACCGGCCGTGCAAACGCGGCCATACTGAGAGAAAATATTTCGCTCCCTACATATGACTCGTTCATGACCAAACTCAAGGGTGGTCAGTATTTATCCAGATTAGATCTTAAAAACTCCTATCAGCAATTAGAACTAACTGAAGATAGCAGCGAAATCACGATGTTTATAACCCATAAAGGTATATTTCGGTACAAACGGCTGTTATTTTTTTTGGGACTTGTCACATACCTAGGAAAATTTATTCCAGATATGGCAGATGCAACTGAACCATTGTGGAGTCTTGTTAAAAAGGATATTCCATTTACTTGGGGTGAAAAACAAGAGCAAGCGTTTAAGCTGTTCAAATTTCCAACCCTGACTTGTTTTAACCCCAAGAACTGAACCCGCTTGATAGCTGATGCAAGTCCTGTTGCGTTAGGAGAACTTCTTTTGCAATTACAGGGAGAAAAGCTTCAAGTTATTTAATTTGCTAGCAAGAGCCTCTCTGCTGTGAAAAGAAGATATTCTCAGACCGAAAAAGAAAGTCTGGCGTTAGTTTGGGCAGTAGAACGGTTCTTTTATTGCCTTGCAGGAATCGAGTTTGAACTCGAAGCCCCTGGAAGCAATTTTCAAGCTCACGTCCAAACATCCAGCGAGAGTCGAAAGATGACCTCAATCCTTCAAATTTAAGGTAAATTAAATATAGCGGATTCCTTATCGAGACTTTGCAAAATTCAAGATACTGACTCATTCGACAGCCATTGTGAACCCAGCGTCTGTGCATTGATAGAAAATATGGCGCCGCGCACACTTATAATAAGCGAAATCATAAGAAGTAATGCCATTGATCATGAGCTCATGGAAGAAGGACGAGCAGTCGCAAAAATAGGTTACTTCCGTTTTGACTAGAGCTTTGCACATTGGGAAACATTCTTCTACGTAGTGCCAGAATTGCCCATACCGGTCGCGCTGCGATCCAAAGTATTAGAACTGGGACACGAAGGTCATCCAGGAGGAACAGTCATGAAGCACAGATTACGGTTGAAAGTATGGTGGCCACTCGTGGACAGGGAAGTAGAATCCTTCGTTAAGCAGTGTCGTGAATGTCTTTTGGTTTCAAGACCAATACCACCAGTACCCATGCAGCGGCATGCCTTTCCGAATGGGCCTTGGCAGTGTCTTGCTATGGATTTACGTGCCAAACCACGATTTCGTCTTCGTCATCATCGAATATTATTCCAGATATCACGAGACTAAGTTTTTGAAGAAAACTACGTCAACGGAGATTATTGCCATTTTAGAGGAATTTTCTGTAGATTGGGGTATCCGAAGTCAATAAAAGCTGATAACGGTCGGCAGCTCGTGAGTGGGCAATTTAAAGCCTATTGTGACACTTGCAATATTGATCTGATAACATCACCCCCGTATTGGCCACAGGCTAACGGTGAGGTGGAGAACATGAATCGGTCAATTTTGAAGCTACTTCAGATTGTCCATGAGAAGGAGGTGGATTATAAAAAAGAAGTACAAAAATTCATCCTAGTGTGCAACGTTACACCACATGGTAAAACGGGAAAGACACCTTCAGGCCTTCTCTTCAATAGAATCATCAGAGACAAAATCCCCTCTGTACAAGATAAGTATAAGTGAAAATATTTTAGATTCAGAGGCAAGAGACTTGGACAAAATAAACAGGGAAAAAGAAAAAGAGAAGGAAGACAGAGTTCGCGGAGCAAAAGAAGACGGTATTATTATCGGCGACAAGGTTTTACTTCGTAGCCTGGTTCGTCAAAATAAATTAACAACAGCTTTCGATTCAACCGAATTCGAAGTTATTGAACCAAACCTAAATGAGGCGGTGGTACGAGGAGATGATGGCAAGACCTTTAGACGAAATTTAAGCCATGTGAAGAAGATAATATGGAACTTAGGACTACAACAGCTCAAATCCCAATCGTCAGTCTGGAGGAGGTCTGAATTTTCAAAACTATTTCTGATCCCGTGTTATATTTCAACCTGTTTGTGGCAACTAGTTTTAATTTTAATGTGGAGCTATTTTCCACTTAAAGTGAGTAATTACTCCACTATTGGGGAATTCAAAACCACGCACAGTAATGTAGCTACTTATTTATTTTAAAAATGGTGTTCAAAAAAATTTGTTACAGAGCAAGGACTCATGGTGTATCCTACAGTACTTGAGTGGCCTGCAACACCGTCCTAATCGCTCACGGAACAACGTTGCTCTATTGGCTCATTACCGACTCATCCACAAAGAAATCTTTTAAAATAACCTTAGAGACCTGGACTCTGAATACATAGGATGCTAAGGAGGCTAAGCCTGGCTATATTTTTAAACTTCACCTTTTATCTCATTCCAGAGATTTCATTTACTGATAATTTTAGTATCGCAACCCCCTCTCCCCCTGTGACGCCTCCAATAACCACTCAAATGTATTCCAGCTATTAGACATCCACTGTTCATCGAGGGTAGGTCCTTTTGCTGATTCTAATATTTGCACACATGTCTACCCTTTTGAATGCCCGCCAAAATGATTCCCACAAGTAAAATCATAGCAACCGCATTCGGAACCATGTTAAGATTCTCAATTAAATCTCAGAGCCTACATTTGTACGAGAACTATCCCCAACTAAGGACCACAGCATGTGTATGCCTTTTATTGCTTTCATTAACCTTTATTTTATTGGATTTTCTTGCGGCAAACGCAAAACCTTTCATCCTTTTCTTCAAAAGTGAATGTTTTTCCAGTAAACTCCTCCCACATTCCCAAACGGCGAAAATGTAATCAAAACTCACCAGAAATTGTCGGCGAGATTTGACACCCACAATTTGACACGTCACATTTAAAACCTCCCATTCATTAGAACTCCCCCATTTCCAGTCTAAGAATATTATAGGAATGCCTCAAAGTCAATGTCAGAAAAGCACGCAAAGCGGAGCAAAATAAAAGCCCAAAACGCAACGCAATTCGCCAAATGTGACAAAAATTTAATTACAAAATCCATACTAGTCGTCTCGTCCTTAATTTATACGTGAACGTGTACATATTTACTTTCAGTCGCGCATCTCCGCAGTGTAATAAAATATTTATGTCAAAGTCGCAGCCGAAGCGTAAATAAATTGTACGCTCTCACGCTTCAGCTAGGCGCGCAATGAAAAATTACAAAATGTCGCACAACCAACAAAAAAAAAAACCGCAAAATGACAAAAATATTTGTTTGCCGACCTCATTTGTCACAAAAAAAAAACTCCCAAATTAAAGGATGTAGGTTACGTACGCTTTGAAGGATACTGGAATGAGATGGCAACATTTGCATATTCCACAAAAAATTCAACCCCAAGTGTGTGGGGTGCAAATATAAATTCCATTTGTAGCCCTTAATGTGTCATAAAAGGGAACAACATTTCCGTTGACGCGATTCGTCCTTTTTATTTTTGCTCAGTTTTTCTTTTGTAAGTCCTTGGCAAAAGGGAAACGTTGAACAATTGTTGTCTTGTCGTATGCG
This sequence comes from Brachyopa scutellaris, assembly GCA_949775065.1. NCBI lineage: Eukaryota > Metazoa > Arthropoda > Insecta > Diptera > Syrphidae > Brachyopa > Brachyopa scutellaris. The sequence continues at coordinate 17,469,424 of OX459114.1, forward strand.
TATGCGATTTATTTAAACTTCCTTGAAGTAGATATGTACTCCTGGTGAACTTTCTTATAAATATTTCATACGAGTATGTAAACCGAAGGATAAAAGCGGTACTGGGTGTTTTTTCATCTTTTTTTTGTTTTGCTTATGTTCGACGCGTATGGTGAGCAATTATGAAAATTATTTGTAAGAGCCAACCATACGTTAGAATGTGTTTTTTTCATTTTTCAAATTGGTTTTTATTTTCGGGTTAGAAAGGGGAAACAATTCCGAAAGTAAACACAAAGAAAGATGAAGGATTGCATCCTTTATTGCGGTGTTACCCAGTATGGCGTTTGTGCGGAGCTTAGGCTCCCACCGTTTATGGTTACATAAAATTAGCACAGAATTACCATAGCAGCAGATGGAAGTATGTGCTCCCAGTTTTAGGATACAATTCACCGGTTTGATGATCCTTTTGAAGATTTTTCAAACGCGGTACAGTTTAAGGATCATAACACCATTATTTGCATAGTTTTAGATTTATTAACTCTTTTAGTCAAACTAGAAATACTACCTTAGCCTTATTTTACGTGAAAACCTTGGTTAGATTATGCTAGGTTATGTCACTGAGCCATCATAAAACACAGGTCACCATAGTGGGCCCATTGTGATCCGCTGGGGCCATCGTATGATGGTACGTAAACGTAAACTTTTTTTTTTTTTTTATTTGTTTGTTATTTATTTACAAAATAAGGTTACAATATTGTATGTTACCTGCGAAGCTTGAGGCTTATCTGCAGGTGATTAAAATTCAAATTCATATAATGTTTGGAAGCTAAGCAGTATATAGTTGTTAATTTTCTGTGAGTTTGTTTGTAATAATTTTTATGTGATAAAAAGGATAAGAGGTTATAAACTAATATGTAATTTAATTGATATAATTATTAATAGAAAGAAAGTAATTTTTTAATTTTTTTTTGCGTTTTTTGAAATTAATAATATTTTTTAGGTTGGCGGGTAGTGAATTCATAATTGTTGGAACATTATGCTCGAGTTGTCGTTTTCCATAGTTGTTGAATACTACTGGTATTTTCAAAAGTTGTTGAGCTCGCATTCGTGTATTCTGGTTGTGGTTGATTGGCTGCTGAAAACGGACGTCATCATAATACTCTAGAATTGTTGTCATCTTGTACACGCTACTGACATCTAGAACATGAAAATTATAATTTGTATTATTGATAATTTTTACCAGGCGTCGCTGTAGACTGCGAATTTTATCGAGATGTGTTTTAGATGCATTGCCCCATGCTAAAATTCCATATCTGATTCTTGATTCAGCAAGTGAAAAGTACACCTGCCTCTGGATATCTATTGTAGTATACTTCTTAAGGTAAACCATCGCAAAAACAGCACTCTTTAGCTGCATCCGTAAACGTTGTATTTGCTCGTTCCATATAAGATGATCGTCAATGATTATACCTAGATATTTTATGGATTTAACGACTTCGATGGGTTCAGTTCTTCGGGTAGTTGGACAGCCTTCGTTCCGGTGATATACATTAATGTCTCTTGTTGCTTGCTTCGGTGTGCGAATGTGCATCATCTTTGTCTTCTCAGCGTTTATCACCAAACCGTGGTCATGGCACCATCTTGAAACCTTGTTGAATTCTCTCTGCATTCTTGTTATCGCCATTTCCAGGTTGTTATGTTTTACCACAATAGCGATATCATCTGCGTATGCAAAAACCGTAGATTCTTTAAATACGCGGAGGAGTTCGTTGGTGTAAAGAATGAACAATAATGGACCTAACTTCGAACCTTGTGGTACACCGTAAGTGCTCTGTTTTTCTTCGCTGACTGTATCAGATACCTTCACTTTAATTGTTCTGCCTGATAGGTAGTTTTGAATCCAATTCACTGCATTTCCCCTAACACCGATTCGAAATAGGCATTCTAATAGCTTATCATGTACCAGTGTATCAAAAGCCTTGCTGAAGTCTATGAACATGACTAGTACGTGGTGATTTTTATTCAAACCAGTGGTTACCAAATTTGCAAACTCGCCCAGTAGCCTTCCAGTACTCTTTCCTTTTTGAAATCCATATTGGTTTGGGTGTAGAATTTTATGTTTATTTACGAATTTTGTTAATCTATGCACAAAAATTTCTTCCATGCATTTTTCGACACACGGTAAAATCGATATAGGCCTATAGTTTCCGATGTCTGCTTTTACTCCTCCTTTATATATTGGCCGGATTATTGATGTTTTCAGATCTTTAGGCACGCAACACTGATCAAAGCTCTGGTTGATTATTGCTTTAATAATAGGTGTAAAAGTTAGAGCATTTGACTTCAGATCAATCGGCCTTATGTTATCCGCTCCCGCACCTTTGTTTGTTTTTAGATGACATAACATGTTGTAAACTTCTGTTTCGCTTGCTCCTTCGAGAAACAAAGAATGGACAATACTCAAATTTGTATGATTGGATGTTTTTTGGCTACAAATGTGCACAATATTTGACGCTTGAGATGAGAATTGCTCGGCGAACTCATTGACAACTGTTTTTAGCTGCTTTTTTCCCGTAAAGTTGTTAATGACTACATTGTCTATTGATGCCTTTTTCCTTCCAAGAACTTCATTAAGAACATTCCATGTTTTTCGTGGGTCATTTTTTGCATTTGTAAATTGCCTTTTGTAGTAAACGGATTTACTTATTACAATTCTCTTATTTACGAAGTTCCGAACATGCTTATATTCGCGTTCGATGTCTTGGCTTAAGGGATTGTTTTTTCGTCTTCTATACACCTCATCTCTTCTTTTGCACAATTGAACTATTTCAGGTGTCATCCATGGTTTGTTTGAACGTTTCTTTCTGTTTTGTATTGAACTTGTTGATTGTTTATATATATCGTTCATATTTTTGACAAATTTGTTGTAAATATCCTCTACATTGTCTTCTTCACAAAGTTGTTGCCAGTTTGTTTGCGCAATAAGTTGGTTAACTTTTTGTTGGTTGATGCTAGTAAATGTTTGCTGAATATTATTGCTTCCTGTATCATTCTTTGTAGCATACATTAGCGCATAGTGATCTGATATGTCCGTTTCAATTACTGCGGACGTAATATCATGTTTCGTAATGCCTACAAACATATGATCTATAAGTGTAGCAGTATTTATACCTGGAACTACACGAGTACTTTGTTTAATAATATTAGTTAGTCCCTTTGTTGCCATCATTTCGAGGTATGTATTTACTTGTGAGTCAGACTTATTTTGTAAGTTCACATTCATATCACCTAAAACTACAAGTTCTTTTTTATTTTTAATTTGTTCATCTAGTTCCTTTATAAATTCTGCGATGTTTCTATTTGGTGGTCTATATATCGCATGTATGTGTTTATTTTCAGTTGTTCCTTTAATTACTATTACTATACTTTCATAGGTTATAGTATTAACATTCATTCTTTCATACCGAATGGCAGTTTTTAGAAATACAGCTATTCCACCTCCTATGGAATCTTTTCTATTATAGAACTCTGCATTAAAACCATCAATATTATAGAATTCATTTTCTTCTGCTTTAATGTTGATTTCATTTAGAACAATAATGTCGACGTGACATAGAACATTTGAAATTCCTGCGAGAAAAATATTCCAGTTTTTTCTTAGAGAACGTATATTAAAACAAATACAACAAAAAATTTTATTTTCTAAAAATCTTTTTTTGATGCCGGTAAAACCATTAAATACTTTAAAATCGACATCAGCTTCACTATATGTTTTTTTCTATCATTTTTGCTTTGTTGCTTTGTGTTTATTATTCGTCTATTTCTTGGAATCATATCGATATTTTACTGACATCATTGACAGAGCCGATGTGAAATGATTCTCCGTTCTCTTGTTTTCTTGCAAAAATTTTTCCAGATGCCTCCCACACAAATCTCCAATTGCACTCCCTGGCTCTTGTTTTGGCTAACCAAAGCAAGTGCTTGTTTGTTGGTGTCAAGTGATTGTTTACAAAAACAATTGCATCGCTCTCGTACTGTGTCTCTTTATTTGCGTTACTGTTTTCTGCATTTTCTCTAATTTTACACAGTTGAATTCTCTTGTGCAACTTCGAATTCTTTATAAAATTAGCCTTTCTTGCATAATTGTTAAATGAAACAATTATTGAAGATTTCTGTGCATTTTTTCTGTTTGTCCTATAAATATCTGCAATGTCATTCGAGTTTATTTCTAAATTAATAGTTTTACCTACTGCTTGAACTACTTCAATAAGGTTTTCGTTACTTGTTGGCGGTATATTCTTGACCTCAATGTTGTTCTTAAGCAGTTGCTGCTCTAGTGTGTTGATTTTTGTTTCCATAATACAAATTTGTTGATCTTTCCGGGCATTATTTTCCTTCAATTCCCTTATCTCGGCAGAGAGTTTTTGAAGAAGATCATTGTTTAGTATCATATGTTGATTTATTTGCTCATATTTATGTGCCACGAATTCGCAACTAGATTTAATTTCAACCATATCATTACGAATTGATTTCATTTCCTCAAGCACGTCAGTTTTGCAGTTATCGTTCTTTTGAACTAGCTCTGGAGAGCTTGTGCTTCTAGTTCTTTTAGATGCAGGCTGTATAGGCGTCGAAGGTCTTTGAGGCTGTTTAGAGGCATCATCTACCACAGTATTTTTATTCGAAGCTTCCCTTCTGCACATTGCGCAACGCCATTCTTCTTTCTTGACATTGGTCATCTTTCTGTACGATTTTTCTGAAACCGATGTACAACCAAAGTGCATTTTGCGATCACACCTATAGCATGTCACATAATCTCCTTCTTCGGGGAGATTGGCGGAGCACTCACTACATGCAAACATTTGATATATGTATTTTATTTTATAGTTTATTTAAAGTTTAAATTTAAGAGAATATATGCGTGTATATATATGTATATTTAAGAGAAAAAAGAAAAAATATACAGTTTACCAATTCGGCTATCACTTGATTTTGGTTTATTTCTATTCTAATTTTTCTTTTTATTTTAAACTGACTCTAAAACACAGTTTAATGTGTAAAACACAATAAGAAAACACGCAAGGTTAAGTCTCTATCTTTACAATCACTAATCAATTTCTCTATTCTATTTAAATGGTTTTAAATCACACTTTAAAGAATATTTACTGAGGCCAAAATTAAAATACAACTGATCACTTCCAAACTCGCAAATACCGAAACAATTCCGTTCAAACATCAAATTTCTCTGCCTCTTCCAGTGTATTTCCTTAAAATTTCTTTCGAGACCGAGCAATAACCTGACAATCACAAAGGGTGTGTTCGATATCCTCAGATGTGCCGATGTCATTGTAGTATCTGTATTCGTCCGTGTTTGAAAGTCCTAGTCTCTTGGCGCATTTCCTTAAAAGACAATGTCCGGAAAATATACCTATTAATGTTCTTAACTTTGTCCTGCTTAAACCGAGAACTTCCTTGGTGCTTTTGTGGTCGAAGTTCGGCCAAAGAACCTATGCCACTCAATTCTTGACCATCTGTAGCCCGTCATACTTATAACTGTGTTCTTTAATTTTGCCTTGAAGCCGCGAGATGGTGAATTCGGTGATAGGCAGTGCCCCCCACCACCCCTTTCTTGCTATTTCATCAGCAAGTTAATTTCCCTCTACGCCAGAGTGTCCAGGCACCTAACACCCTATTGTGTCTGCTTAGTGATTTAAGCACCGAGCGACATCCTTCTATAATTGCCGATCTAACGATACACGATTCTAGAGCTATGAGCGTAGCCTGACTGTCGGTCTATGTAAATGCTGATAACCTTATCTGTTATTAGCTTCGTCACCAACAGCCTCTCCGCACAGCTAGGGCCTCTGCCTAATATATACTACAGTCATCTGGATGTCTAAGACACGTATTTAGCTCCGGTTCTCTTGAGTAGATACCAAAGAAGAGCCCGTGCCATTGTCGATTTTCGACCCATAATTATAGACCGCGTGTTTCCCGTGTAGGCGCTGTGCTCCCCCAAATGTCATCCGTTCTATTGAGGTTGCCAATTCTAAGTTCCTTCACAATAGCGCTTGACCATCGCGTAAGTTAGTGAGTCTAATTGGACTCTTACTGTGCGCAAGGGCTCCCGTCGTGGCAACACCGGCTGTTCTCTGAACCGGCGCTAATCTTCCTAAAATGGTTTTTCTTAAGAGATGCGTGCTTTGATACTTTACATGATCTGATAGACAGAGTTCAGCACCGTCTTACTTGGGGAGCTTCAACGCTGGCATCTTGTACTTTCGGGTAAAAAGAACTAGTTCCGTTTTGGTGTGGTTTATGTTAAGTACGCACCTCGTTGCCCATTTGCTAATGGTCGCCAACGCGGATTCAATCAGTATATTAGTAATCTGCCCACCATCAGCGTAAGCGGTGACACTGATTCTATCAGAGCGCAGCTTCTTCATGACATCATTTAGGACCAGCACCCACAATAGGGGTGATACGACCCCTCCTTTAGGAATGCATCTGCTTACAAATTTCCTTATTGTACTGTGCCCTAGAGTGGATTTAATGGTTAGCTGTTCTTCTGTCATCTCTCAACTTGCAGCTCTCAAAGGTGCTTTGCTACGCAATGGTCGATGACATGCCATTTCAAGAGCTGTAAAAAAGTTCCCAAGATTGCTCCTGCTCCTTCTTATGGATGTACACTGCGGTAGTACGCCCCATCCACGCCTTTGGAGCACTAGTACGGGATTCAGCTCTTATCTACAACATCACTTAGCTCAGCAGAGCCCTAAGTGGAGCAGATTTAGAGGTCACTGGTGCCAAGCGGTTGAATCCAATTGAAGCATTATCAGTCCTTAGCATGCAGTGCTGTGAGATTCTGAGAATCAGGGTACTGCTCCTTGAAGGTATATGACCATAGTATAGATCTTGCCCTGACCACCACACACAGACTATACATACTACCTCCAAACCATAATTCAACAATTGGATCCGATGGTACTGGATCGACCCCAAATCCACTCTCCATCTACATTAGTAATGAACTTCAGTTTCATACTTGATCCAAACTCGCCAGATGCCACTAAAGTTCGAACGCGGTCACGTTTTGAAGTGACTTCTTTAGCGACGTATTATTTTTGAAAACGAGTTAAGATAAATGAGTTACGATAAATGCGTTACGATAAATTTCGATAAATGTGTTTCGATAAAGGGGAAATTATTCAATACCGGGGAAATATGTATACATCAGCTCTCTGTCTATCTGTATGTCTGTCTGTCTGTCCGTCCGTCTGCCTGTCCGTCCGTCCGTCCGTCCGTCCGTCTATCTGTCTGTTTGTCTGTCTGTCTCTCTGTCTGTCCATCCGTCTTTCTGTATGTCTGTCTGTATGTCCGTCCGTCTGTCCGTCTGTCCGTCTGTCCGTCTGTCCGTCTGTCCGTCTGTCCGTCTGTCCGTCTGTCCGTCTGTCCGTTTGTCCGTCTGTCCGTCTGTCCGTCTGTCCGTCTGTCCGTCTGTCCGTCTGTCCGTCTGTCCGTCTGTCCGTCTGTCCGTCTGTCCGTCTGTCCGTCTGTCCGTCTGTCCGTCTGTCCGTCTGTCCATCTGTCCGTCTGTCCGTCTGTCCGTCTTTCTTTCTGACTGTCTGTCTGTCTGTCTATCTGTCCGTCCGTCCGTCTGTTTGTCCGTCCGTCTGACTGTCCGTCCGTGCGTCTGTCTGTCTGTCTGTTTCTCTGTCTGTCTACCTTTTCGCGTCTAAATCGCTGAACCAATTATAATGTTATTTGGCAAAGAGATAGTCTGGGGCCTGAGGAAGGACTAAGGTGGAAAATCCGCTCGGTAGGGGGCGCTGGAGCCAAGTTATTAACAAAACCTTTTCACCGCTGAACCATGTGTAATGTAATTTGGCAAAGAGATAGCCTGGACCTGAGGAAGGAATTAGGTTGAAAAACAGCTCGCTAGGGGGCGCTGGAGTCAAGCTATTAACAAAACCTTTTCACGCCTAAACCGCTGAACCAATTATAATGTAGTTTGGCAAAGAGATAGTCTGGGGCCTGAGGAAGGACATAGGCCAAAAAACCGCCCGCTATGTGGCGCTGGAGTCAAGTTATTAGCAATTTTTTGTATTACAAAAATATAGTCAAGATTCCATTCATATTTACTGAATTTTATTACACATTTTCTATCGATAGTACTAGACAAATTTCTTATGTTTACCTACTCTTTCACACAGAACCAAAAATGTGAAGTCCTAGGCCAGCCTAAAAAGGAAAACTTTTGCAGAGTGCTTCGCCCAATTTTTCCAGACTTAAGTTTCAAGTCGGAGTCATGATTATACTCATTACTGATCAACAATTTACAAACACTTGGAAAAAGCTTCTGTGAATCATCAGCAACAACAAAAACTTCCAATAATAACTGTCCAGTTATCCTGGAAACCACCCATAGAGTTAGTTGAAATCTAATATCTAAGTTTCCTATCACTATGCCGATCTGTCTGTCTCTCGTTCTTGTTCTTCATGTGCTCGCGCTGTGCTTTAACATTATAAGGGTATTTATAAACCCTTTAGTACGTGTAGATTATTAAAAAAAAATCAATCACTTCATTCGCTGCTTTATACGCTTAGTTGCCACGTGGCGTAGTGTTATTGTTGAAAATGCTGCATTGGCAACTCAATCTTACTTATGTATTAACATTAACTGAACTCATATTGTATATACATAGTTCTATTGTATTCCTTACATAACTAATTACATACACTAATACAGTTGATACGTTAATTTTCCACTATCTTTGTTAACTTAGTTTTTAGTCTTAAAATAAACCTCACTGAAGAAAGACTCCTGAGTTAATTATTTCTGCATTTCCCAACAAAGGTTATGGGCCCAGAGAAATTCTGGAAGTAAGAAAAATATAAAATGGCTTCATCGTTATACCAGATAGAAAGATTGGATGAGAAGAATTTTGATTCGTGGAGGGTTCAAATCAGGAGTGTTTTGATCCATAGCGAATTATGGACATACGTAAATGGAACAAAAGTAAAACCCGAAAATGGACAAGGATGTACCGAGTGGGTGACCAAAGATGAAAAGGCCCTGGCAACTATCCTGCTTTGCGTTAAATCATCGCAGTTAAATTACATAAAAAATTGTAAGTCGTCAGCGGAAGCATGGAAAATCCTAGAAAATGTTCACCAGCCGAAAGGACCAGTGCGAAAAGTAACTTTGTTTAAGCAACTACTGCAACTTAAAATGCCGGAAAATAGCCAAGTTCAATCGCACCTTAATAATTTTTTCGATTTGGCCGAAAAATTGAAAGAGCTAAGTATTGACTTACAAGACGAACTACTTTCTATAATTTTGCTTTCTAGTCTCCATAGTAGTTATGAAAATGTCGTGCTCGCTATGGAAACTCGTGACGATTTACCCACAAGCGGGACTTTGAGATTGAAGCTTCTCGAGGAGGGGCATAGACGGGAGGAAATCGATTCAAATGAGAGCGCACTACAACAAGCAATGTTCATACACAACCAAAAATCAAAACGGTCTGCGCAGCATCTTTAACGACAGCACTCTCCGCAGCAGAACCAACACCTTCAACGTGGTAGAAGTGATCAGCAACATACATTCAAAGGGACCTGTTACATTTGTAATCGTCGTGGACACTTAGCGGCTAATTGCAGAGAGAGACGAAAAAACAAAGCATTCCCCATGGTAAACTCAGCTTACATTACCACATTGACACGCAATACCTGGGTTTTTGATAGCGGTTCAACAAGCCACTTGTGCTGTGAGAAGAACCTCTTCTCTAATATGAGACCACATGTCGAAAATATTGAGCTGGCTAATAATTCTCACATCCAGTCGGCGGGTATTGGAGAGGTTAGGTTAAAGACAAAGTACGGATGCATTACATTAAAAGATGTTCTCTATGTGCCTGAAACTAAAATGAATTTTTTATCGATCGGGAAAGCCGCACAAAACAAGAATTTGGTGATTTTCGGAGAAAACAATGCAAAAATATTAGATCCACGTGGTAATATTTTGATGACGGCAAAAAGGGCAATAATCTTCGATTATTTGAGGAAGCCCGAAGTTAATGCATTTACGAGTAGTTCAAATAATAGCGCCAATTTTGATGTATGGCACGAGTGGTATGGCCATCTCAATAGTAAAAGCTTGAACCATATAATAAAAAATAACTTGGTAAGAGGCCTAAAGTGCACACAAAATAATATACAAATCCAGTGTGAAATTTGCTTAAAAGGCAAGATTTGTTCATTGCCATATATCAGTGAAAATAGTAATAGCAGCGCTATCTTAGATATAATTCATACCAACATATGCGGCCCCATGAGAAAATCATCAATTGGAGGGGCGAAATATTTCTTACTTTTTATTGATGATTATTCAAGAAAATTTTTTGTTTATTTTTTAAAGGCAAAAAGTGAAGCACTTGAAATGTTTAAGAACTTCAAGGCTATGGTGGAAACGCAGACATCAAAAAAAATAAAAACCTTAAGGAGCGATAACGGCACCGAATTTGTTAATTCTTCATTTAAGAAGTTTTTAGAGGTGAATGGTATTCGCCACCAGTGGACATCGCCGTATACACCACAACAAAACGGTGTTGCAGAGAGGGCAAACCGGACAATTTTGGAGATGTGTCGATGCATGCTGATCGGATCGAAATTGCCCGACAGTATTTGGGCAGAAGCAGTCAATACTGCAGTATATCTAAGGAATCGTTCTCCAAGTCGTACACTGCAAGGAGAGACACCCTTTTATGTTTGGTATGGATTCAAACCATCTGTCTCGCACCTCAAAATATTTGGAAGCAAAGCAGTAATGCTTAATAAACGACCAGGTATTTCGAAACTACACGCCAGAGGAGTAGACGTTGTAATGGTAGGTTACTCAAAGGAATCAAAAGCTTATCGATTATTTGATAAAAAATCTGGTAAAGTATACATCAGTAGAGATGTAAGGTTCATCGAAACTCTCCGTAACGATTCCATGATTACAGATTGCGATTATCTACTACCACAATCGTCTCCAGCTGAAGTAGTCACAGGGGTAAAAGCAGAAGCTGATGCTGAAAGCGTATTTGAAGATGCTCTAGGCTTTGATGCAGAAAATGATCCTGATTCCGCAGATGGTGGTGACCAAGAAGAAGGTAATGATGTCGTTGACGGGGATGATGGTGAAGACAAAGGCGGCGAGATAAATGCAGTTGAAGATGAAAGCATTAGCCAAGTAAGTCCTAGAATTTTAAGAAGTGGAAGAATTCTTTGTACGAATACCGATAGTCCAAAAACCACACAAAACACTTTAAATTATATACACAAAAGTGAAGAGTCCAATCCGCGCTCTATTATAGAAGCGTTTCAGCGTAATGATGCTCACAAATGGAAACAAGCTATGGAGGAAGAATTTAATTCTCTCAAGCAAAAGAGAACTTGGGAGCTGGTCGATTTACCAGCAAATAGACGCGCAATAAAAGCAATGTGGGTTTTTAATTTAAAGAAAAATAAAGCAGGGTGTATTGAACGATATAAGGCTAGACTCGTCGCTAAAGGCTGCAGCCAGAAATATGGTGTCGATTTTTCCGAAACGTTTTCTCCGGTGGCTAGATATTCTACGATTCGGCTAGTAGTTGCATTGGCTGTAGAGTTTGGCTTGTTATTACATCACATTGATGTCACGTCTGCATATTTGAATGGTGATTTGGAAGAAGTGATTTTTATGGAACAGCCAAAATGTTTCGAGGATAAAACTAATCCGAACAAAGTTTGTAGATAACGGAAGGCCTTATATGGGCTAAAACAATCGGGAAGACAATGTAATAGGAAATTGGATGGCGTTCTAAAAAATATTGGTTTCGTTCGTTGTATCAATGACAGTTGTGTTTACACAAAAAACGAAAACGGAAGGATAAATATTATCGTTGTATATGTTGACGATATTTTAATTGCATGCAAAGATATCCATGATATGCATGATATTAAGAGAAATATTGAATCTAATTTCGAAACAGTAGATAAGGGACCGCTAAATTATTTCCTGGGAATAGAGTTTGAAAGAAGCGGTGACAGAGGATACATTAAAATGTCTCAACAACAGCTTATAAAAAATATCTTACATGACTTTTCAATGGGTGAGTGCAGAAAAGTAAGCACTCCTTTAGATCCGGGTACACAATTAATAAAATGTGATCACTGTCCAAATTGCAACAAGGTAGATAAGCAATTATATCAATCGATAATGGGTTCCTTAAATTTTATTAGTATTACTTACTTACTTAGTTGGCGCTACAGCTCGAGGTGAACCTGGGCCTGCTTCTCGCAACCATTTGTGTGTGCGTGTTATATTCTTGCACGAATGGAAGGGACCTACAGTTTTTTGCCGACTCCGAACGGCGAGTTGAGAAGCTCATTCGTGACAAATGATACTCTTTGATGCTTGTCAGACATTCGAAAGAGGTGGGCACTGTGAAAAACTTTTTTTAGGTGTTTGCGGCGGGATTCGAACCCAAGACCGCTGGCACAATAGTCCGACGCACTAACCACTTGCGCTACGGTGCCCATTAGTATTACTACCCGTCCAGATATATCGCATTCGGTTGTCAAATTGTCCCAATATAATATGAATCCACATAAAGAACATTATATTGCCGCAAAACATTTGCTTAGATATTTATATAATACAATGAATTATAAGATTATTTACAGAACATCTGGCATAGATTTACATGGATACACAGATGCAGATTAGGGTGGCAACTCCGACGATAGAAGGTCGTTTACGGGTCATGTTTTCTTCCTGGCCGGCGGACCTGTGTCGTGGGAATCGAAGAAGCAGCCGACAGTCGCACTTAGTAGTACCGAAGCTGAGTACATGGCGCTTTGCTCAGCATCCAAAGAAATCGTCTTTTTACGAAATCTCGTGAAGGAAATGGGATTCATCAGCTTAGTTACAAAGCCAACTGTTTTATACGGTGACAACTTAAGCGCACAGCAGTTAGTGAAGAATCCAGTTTTCCACGCAAGGAGTAAGCATATCGATATCAAGATGCACTTTATTCGAGACGTACATGAAAGAAAGGAGCTTGAACTGGAATATATTTCTACTGACGAGATGGTTGCAGATGTGCTCACTAAGAATCTTAAAAAACTTAAACATGTAAAATTTGTTGAAATGCTTAACTTGAAGTAATATTGAATTGAGGGGTTGTGTTGAAAATGTTGCATTGGCAACTCAATCTTACTTATGTATTAACATTAACTGAACTCATATTGTATATACATAGTTCTATTGTATTCCTTACATAACTAATTACATACACTAATACAGTTGATACGTTAATTTTCCACTATCTTTGTTAACTTAGTTTTTAGTCTTAAAATAAACCTCACTGAAGTAAGACTCCTGAGTTAATTATTTCTGCATTTCCCAACAGTTATAAATGTTTATTGTTTGGTACCCATGTGGAAATAAGGAACCATTCTAGATTCGCTCTAAAATTCACGATTTATGACTCCATAACCACTTCGCTAAGTGCATTCATCGACTGGGCTAAGATGCGGAACTTTCGATGAAATCCCATCTTTCTAGGCCCATTTCCCTGAAACCGTATTAATGACCACAATTGCATCAAATTGCAATTATCTTCACGATAATCGTCTCGTTCATTAGCAAAAGCTTTGGCTACTCGCTGTTCATCTGCCTTAAAGTTGATTTACTATCGTGGATGCTTGGACCAATCAACTTCGAATCAATATACACTCTATACATTTTTCAACACTCGTTTCTAACCGTATTATGTTCTCCAATAAACGGAGCAGTGTTGATTCTCTGAATTTCTATAGAAGGTGCATTTATGCAAATTCTGCATTCAAATTGGTTAATTTAAGTTCTACGTGTACGTGTAAGTCTCAGACGAGGTCCATCGTTGACTTGGGTTAGATCTGAATATTTATTATCAGCAGAAGCACCTGACAAGACACAAACTCCCCCTACCGGCAAAAATCAATAACTATCGATGCATATTAACTTAACACAGGTACTTTCGAATTCCCTCTCATTTCCTGAAATTGTTTTTATTTTTCCCTTCGTGTATCCACATCTACAGAGTTTTCCAAATCAATATTGAATTTCCAATGAGCACACGAGTATTCGAGTATACATAAAAAAAATCCTCTTCTTTTTTTATAGGAAAACCCGGGACTTATAGTGCCTTGGATAATTGGCTTTATAACGTTTATGGCGTTAGAAGCTGTAGCGATGGTGTATTCGAATGTCCTACGGGATCATGTAAATAAGGTGAGTAAAAAAAACAGAAAACAGAAAACATGCAAATCAATATTCCCGCCAAAACTATTTATATTTTCACCTTTTTCAACCTCTCGTGGTTTATTGAATTTTTTTATATTTGCGTTCCATAACAACGCAGAACGATAAGCAACGAAATATTAAATATAACTTGATTGCGGGTATTCTAGGACCACCTTTCCATTTCCTTTTATAATCAAAGGATATTCAAATTATATGCAAAGCAGATAACAGTACGGAAAGAGGCTCGTAAATAATTCATGAACTACTGACGAGTCATTGTTTTTCCGGCTATTTTGTGACATAGGTATACTCTGGGGGGACACTCTGTGGAATGGGATCATCTCTAGACGGTAGGAAGGGAATGTCAAGTTGTTTTTGAAAGGTCAGGTTAGAGTTCAAAATTTGTTTACGAAATTGTTTTTTATTACAATTTACGTTTTACAAATGCTTATTCAGTTTCTAAGCGACCCTTGCGTACAATAGACCAACTCAGGTCGCAGTGCTAGCGGACATCTCTATGGTAAGGGACCCTTGGGAAGGTTAAATGTTGTTGTCAACCATGAAGGGAAGTCCACTTAAAATATGGTTTTTTTTTTGAGTAGTGTTTAAGGGGGTTAGTCTTCAATCAATGTCACTTTCTGGTATTTTTTCCGATTAATTTGACATATCACAGGCATACCTCTATGAGGCTGCAGAATTCGCTTTCATTTCAGACGCTGACATCGAATGAGGGAAGCTAGCAAATCGGGTCCATTTACGTTAAAATTAAGTCTTGAATTTGACGTTTGATGAATCCAGGATTTGTAGTACTATGCTGATTGTGCAGATTTTGGCATCACAGACAGAAGCTAATTCATCTCAGCACGGGTCCGCATATGCTAGAGATCACACATTCCAGGTACCGATACCCAGAGATTATACTTGGCTGGAACTCCTTTCAAGTTCTACGCCCATAGATTGAGATCCTTCGATGTCATTTCAATATCTTCATAGTTTTCGGTGAACCATTCAGATACTTCAGCTTTTACCGGTTCCTTTCCCGAGTGTTTGTTAAAGCATTCAATCCGAACATCCAAAGGTGCAGTGACAATATTTCTTACTTACTTTGTGTTGACATCTTTGGATGATGTTCATGTTGCTCTGTTTAGTACAGCCCCAGAATTGACATAATGGTAGTCGATATGGGTTTACTTACCTGCCTAAAGTAAACGTTTACTTGAACTTGAAAGAAAGAAGTTTTTTTTATTAGCCAGATAATCATTTTATATCGAGCTGCTGTCGGTTTTTATTGACATGAGCCTTCTAAGGAAGTTTTTTTTTTTCAACCTCAAAGATATGGCCAAAGTACAGAGAATAGCATGCACTGGCATAACCTGGCGGGATTAGAAACAATTATTAACCTTCTGCCTCTGGATCTCTATATGCAGGGGACCGAAAGAAAGAGCGCTCTCAGTTTAAGCCAGTCAAAGCACTGGAGGTCAAATGCATATGGGCACACCAAGATACTCGGCAATTACTTTAACGGTGACATCAACTCAGACTACACTGTCCCATACTTGGATTTTGATAAACCCTTCTTGTAGGCTTTTCCACGCAGAGAGCAGTGGGAGAGAAATGGAATATCGCAGAACGCTAAGTCCATATACACCGGTGGGTCAAAGATGGACATACATAGGTATAGGAGCGGGTTCCTTCTCGGAGGAATTAGGAATGAGCAGCTCCATACGACACCCAGATCACAGCTGCGTATTCCAAGCTGAGGTTCTAGCAGTAACCAAGGCCATCCAATTGGTGTCAATGATGATAATATGACGATAGGATATCAATATTTACATTGATAGCCAGGCGACCATAAAGGCAAAAGCTGCAACGCTTGTCGCGAAGAGCTGAAGGTTTTCGGCATGCAGCACAATGTAAAACTATGCTGGGTCCCTGGTCATAATAGGATACCAGGCAATAAAGCAGCAGATAAATTGGCCAGAAAGGGCTCAGCGCTAGATACAGAACAAGCAGATGTGACAAACCTCTACTCTGCAACCTTCGATAGAGCTTCTACCTTAAGGTTTTTATCTTAATTTATATTGGATTCTGTACCCTTTTTGGGGTAATGCGAATAAAAGTTGTGAACATTCGGAGAAGTTTGATTCTGTCATAGCAATTTTTGGAGGTAAATAACAGAGCCTTGGGCTACGCGGCTTTAAAAAGTCAAATGAGTGGAGATGATCTCCACTGCTTAGCTTACTTATCTTAGCCTGTATAGCTATCGGGTAAAATACGAGTTCAGCCGCTATAAAACCTGTGCTACCAAACTACTTTCAGGCAAATTTTCTCGAAAAGTGTTATCGCAAATCTCAAACATGATATGACGTCAAATAATGGGCAGACAGAGATGTCTTGAAAGAAGTAAATGTTAATAATCATAAGCAAGAGCTACATTTGAAAATTTTTTACAACTTTCCTTTTTTTATTTAGCCAGAGAAAAATAAATAATACAACTGAAGTGTCATCTATAATGCTATGCCCAGTGCTGCCAGATATTTTTCAGATATCTTATAAGCCGCGACAATCATTTTTTCTATGCCATATATACATATGTATATGTATATCTAGGTTACAAAAAAAAGATACACCTTTTATATCACTAGTTTACCAAGCCTTTTATGAACCTTTCATAAAATATAAGAAAAATACTATTTTTATTGATTTAGCTTGTCAACTAACTACTGTTGTTTGGCAACACTGATCTTAATTGTTGCGTATAAAACTGGAAATACATGGTACAATCGTTTTACAACGGTTGTGACCAAGTTTTTTTTTCCGAGGTAGGTGAAAATCTTCCATAGGCACTATGAGAATAGCAAGCGCGTGCTCATAGTAGTGTCAGATTCTTACTGACCAAAAACACCACCTTTCGATATAAATTGCAACTAAGTAATACTTCAGTAATCAAGCAATTTTTCTATCACGAAATATAAACGTTTGGCAGGTTACCTTCCTGCGCGTTCCGCAATTTAGATACGGTTAATCTTTATCTCGCCAAGTCGAAAGGTTTTGTCCTTTGTAGTCGGCGCAATAAATTGCCCTCATCCAAAATTATTAGGACTGTATTGTTAACATGTCTGAGTAGTCGGTTTCTATGCTTTCGCGTGAAGCTTCTAGTTTCAGCTTCGATTGTCGGAATTCCGAGATCCCTGTGGATATCGTTGTTTCTTGCATACCACGGTGCTTGGACAATTTCTCTAAGCACTTTATTTTGAAAGGTCTGTAAAATATTGGCATTTGTTTTCTTGGTACAACCCCAAAGTTGTATACCGTAGGTCCACACCGGCTTTAGCACTTGCTTGTATAAAAGCAGTTTGTTCTCGGTACTGAGGTGGGAATGTTTCCCGATCAACCAGTACATTTCTCTATCTAGTTCTATCTAGTTCTATACGTTTCATTTTCACGTGCGAATTCCACTTCAGCCTTGCGTCGAGTGTCATTCCCAGGTATTTGGCTTCCTTTGCAAAGGGTATTCGGGCCAAATTTATAAAAATTGGCAAGTCATTAATTTTCCTATAAGTGAAATTCACGTGAACAGATTTAATTCCGTTAAGGGTGATCCGCCAGTCCCTCGTCGTTGCGGTCGTATATAACAAAGTTCAATTCCACTTGAGTTGGAATAATCAATTCTGGTCCTCATTTGTTCAAAAGAAATGTTAAACAAGTTTACTTTAGATATTGAATATCAAATCTGCGGTTATGTATGTACATTTTCTTATATCCATCCGCACATCTCAGACTTTTCGGTCTTTAGCTCGTCATTAATTCTTTTGTTTCATCTCGCATCTTCAAATTGAAGAATTTTGAAAAATGATTTTGCAATAATTTAAAAAAAAATGGTGAAAGCAAAAGAAGCGGATAGCGAAGTAATAAAAACGTCATTTAAGTGGGGTGGTTGTTTGGTGCCGTAGATAAATCGCTTGAGAGATTATATTTCAAAATCACCGTGATTAAGGATTTCTTTTTTGTTTGTTGCTGCTTGCTGTATCTTTATCCTGTATCTCGTATGTGTATGTCGTATGATAAAATTTTGTTGAAAATATTGGAGCATGGAAATATGACCGCTTGAATTTAGGCCGCGCATGGTTTTATATGGGCGTTTAAAATTAATTTTGAAAATGAAATATGGCCGCGATAGTGAAATGAAATTAGATGTCGTTTGATGAATTTAGACCGCGCGGTCTAATTTCATTTTTTGATCGCGGCCTTATTTCACGGAGCCGAAAATATGATATTTATGGTTTTTATATTAATTTGAATTTCCATAATGAAAATGTTTAATATTTTTCATTTTTTTACAGCAATTCGATACTATGTGCAAAGCGGAAGTGACCTTTTTTATAGCACGAGCATTTATAAATGTAAGTTTTGGCTAATAAGGAAATTTTATTAAATTGCAAGTTATATATTTTATTTGTCATTCATTTCATTGTCGTGGATGATTTGTTGGAGTACTACCAATTTCACAATAAAATCTAAGTTCTGCATTCCACTTTAAGTGAAATCAACCACCAAAAGTGGCATTGGGTGTTCTGCATTCCGAATGAAACTATGAATTGTGGATTGTATGTTCGAAAGTGAATATTTTGGTGTTCTGCATTCCACTCAAGATGACAGCTGTAAATTCGTGTTCTGCATTCCGAAAATCCTGTGATTTTAGTGAATTGAACTCACTTGAGATTCTTGACGTGAATTGAATTCACATGCCGTTGTAAAGTGAATTAATTAATCAATTTGTTGATCTGATCAATCTGATCATTTTGAAAAATATGAGTAGAATAATAAGACTTTCCATTAGTGTTTTAAAATAATTCTTTTGTTTAATATAGTAAAACACAAAAATTAGAGGTAATAGAGTAATCTTTTAAATTACATGAAAGAAAATCAAGATTTTCCAAGATCAAGATTTCTCTGACTTCGCTTCTCGCAGGATATCAACAAATATTTTCTTATTCACCATAAAACTGTTTATAAAAATGCAAAAATCATTAAATAAATTATTTTTCGTCAGTTGTCTAACTTCGGGAAGATCCAGAATGTTAGATTTATCTCGGAAAATCTTCCTGCTAACTCTCTCCATTCGGTTTTCTTCGCGGTTTTCACCAATCATTTAAAAATATTGTCTTCCATTTTTTCCATTTGTTTAATAAAATATATTTTTTCTTAAATGTTTAATTCACTTGCACAAAACAAAAACCAAGAACTAAAAATCTCCAATGATTTTGAAATGATTTGACAGCTGTGTTTGACATTTCAAAGAAAGTGGATTCCAAAAATTCGAAAACACTCGGAATACAGAACACTGAATTCCATTCCGAGTGAATTTCAATTTCGATTTCAATCCACTTTCACTCGAAATGCAGAACAGGGGGGATAGTCTTATAATTCGAGTACAAATTAATTTCCCATTCCCCGATAATAAAATAAAGCAAATGGAGAAACAACCGAGCTTGAAAGGATTTATAAGTTAGATTCCTATTTTTCAGAGATGCTCGTACATATGTATGTATGTTGAGTTGAGTTCCAAAATGAAAAAAAAAAATGTTTCGATGCGGTAGCAATACTTTTTTGATACGTATCTGCAATGCAACCTTAAAGCAATGCGAAATTCATTGAAATTCAAATAAAAGCATCGAAACAAATATCGATGCGCAGTTTGCATTTCGGAACTCAGCGTTTGTTTATACCAAAAATAATACTTTTTTACTTCGTCCTCATTTATCAGTGTATCAAGGTTGCATCTATATTTTCGATCGATCATATCTTCCCAGTGCATCTGACCAGTGCTGTCGTTTGTACTGCAATTATAGTAGTTTTGTACTACCCATCAGTCGTCCCTACTACTGTCTTAATTTGTACTACCCAAACATGCAAAAAAAAAAAAAACTACCCATAGGCAACTGTTTGCAATAATGCAACAAATAACAGTAGGGCACATGTCCAAAAGGAATTACGGTTAGTCTGTCAGTTCAAAATCCGTCTCCCTCCACAAGGAGAGAGCGAGAGAGATAGAGTTCTTTCGTTTGCTTTGTTTAACCCTCTAGTACCCAAGAGTGGCTCTAGGCACGCTTCTGTAAAAAATATTTGAATAGTTTTTATCCGTTTTTTTTTATATAGCCTTTTGGGATGATTTCATTATTTTATTTAAAAAAACACTTATTAAATTTTGTTTTAAATTCTTAATATTGGATTCGTGTTTTTCACTTTAAAGTTCGTTTCTAGAAGTTTTTATTTTAGTACCATCAAGAATTTCAATAATTAAATTGGGAAGTAGAGGGTTAAGTTTATTTAGTCGTCAAATCGAGTCATCTACTGCTGGTCATCAGGAAAATTCCTGTCAATGCGAATGCAAATAAACAAATACATTTTCATTTGCATAAATGGACAAGTAGGCAACCAGACAGGTATTAACAGAATCAAATTAAATTAACTTATGTGCAGGTTTGTTAAAATATAACATCACATGAACCAGAAACTCCAAGTTCATCAAAAAAGGCTCAGGAAATTAAAAGTGAATTGGTGGCAAGAATACCAAGAATAATATTCTAATGGCTAAACTAGCTAATGGCTATTATAGTTTGCATATATGTAGGTCATAATTTTCCTTAAATATGAATGCTAGCACAGTTAAACTTGTGTATATTGGAATCTGATAATCAGGGAACGGATTTTGTTGACTTTGCCTTTTTTTGCCTTTTTTTTTTACTTATATTGCCTTTTTTGCCTTTTTTACTCATATTGCCTTTTTTTGCGTTTTTGTTACTTTTTGTCAAAGTAGCTGTGCACACTGCGTACTATTTAGAAGAAAAGGTGTTAAAGACTTTGAGCGGACTCGGGGAGAAATTACAACAAGCTAAAGGGCCAGTGGCGGCCGTGGCCGTGGTGGTTAGTGCGTTCGACTACTACGCATGGCTGCTCGGGTTCAATCCCAGCCCGGGTCTAACACCTAAGAAAGTTTTTCACGGTTGCCACCTCTTTCGAATGTCTGACAAGCAATCAAAGAGTATCATTTGTCATGAGAAGCTTCTAAACTCGCCGTTCGGAGTCGGCAAAAAACAGTAGGTCCCTTCCATTCGTGCAGAAAAGTAACACGCACACACAAATGGTTGCGAGAAGCTAGGCTTGGTTCTGTATAGAACTGCTGACGCCGTATACTTTTAAAGGGCCAGTAGCTGAAGATGGAATGAAAAAATTGTACGCGGTTTTTTCAGCAAACTAACGAAATGACGCTGCAAACTCTAAATTGGACTCAAATATTAAAGTCAAGGACGTGACATCTCTTATCTTGGCCCCACTACCCCACTAGGCTCTGCCCATGTTGTAAGGTCCTTTATTTCATTCAAGGCTTTCCTGAGAGGCGATTGTTACATACCAGAAAACTTCAAAATGTTTTGGGTTACAATGTTAATAATAATGCATAAAAACCTTTATCATTAAATGCCTTTTTTGCCTTTTTCTGCGGTATTATTTAGCCTTTTTTTACTTTTTTGGTCAACAAAATCCGAACCCTGCTTATAATAAAAGAATCTTGCGAAACCTGGATAGTGGACATTTCTGGTCAATAGAATATTTTTCAATAAACTTCTTCAAAAGCAGAATCGAGAAATGAATGCGCCCAAAGGCATTAAAATTATCTTTTCGCCTCATTCTGTTAGTGGCTACATTCAACAAGTACACATTCTGAGCTCCGATATCAAAATTAATCGAAAAATAATAAAAGAAATCAGGTTGCCGATTGTGGAAAAAATTGCGAATATCTGTGGTCATAAGGAAAACCCGCTTAAGTTTGTTTTACTCATTTTTCAGGAGAGCAGTTTAAAGTTTTTGACAAACGCGTGAAATTACAAATGAGTCTATTGGGCGATTGGAAACTCCGATCGCGTTGAAACAAAAAGTAAAAGAAACTTGTAAAAGAAAATTGTAAACTCAAGTTTAGCTATTGTTCCTCGACAAAAAAAATTTAATAATTGTAAAAATTTAATGTGAAAAAACAGCTTAAGTCAACTTAAGTCTTTATTCGCTGTTGTAAATCTTAAAAAAATTATATTAAGTCAACTTTAGTTAGTAAATTTCGTTTTTTTTGTTGAGTTTGATTGTTTTTCTTTAAACTCAACTAAAAAAAAGTGACTTTAGCTCTTTTATGTTTTTTTTTGAAATTGTGGCCACATTTTTAAAGATAAAAAGCTGAAAAAAATTTGCAGAATAGATTCGAGTACGCTGAATTTAATGGCATCAAAATCTCAATTTCGTCTAAAGTCGACCTTAGCGGTTATGGCTTGTGGCCACAGATATGTGTAGTAGAAATGTTGCGGGTTAGTAGAGAGAAAAAATGCACCGAAGCATTCCACTACTCACAAGCTGTACGACTTTCATTTGTAAAGTACTACCATATTATCAAAAATTGAGCACCAAAAAAATTAATGAAACGGCAGCTCTGCATCTGACCCTAGCTAGATGCTTAACCGTGTTGCCATTTTCCCACCATGCTTCCCTTGTGTTTTCAGACGGTGTTGATCGTGGTCGTTTTGGGTCTTCTTCTTTCCTGTTTTCTTTTACATTAACTGCCCACGCAGCTAGTGATAGATTCCCACCCAGTCACAAAGGGAATCCTGTTCGACAGTATAATGGACCAGTAGTGATTGAGTTTGAGTGCTGCAACAGACTACAGTGTACTCGAAATACAAAAACAAAGAAACAAAAGTTATCCATACGAACTGGGTGACCAAACCAGGTCAATTGCACATTTAGTGCAGCTCTCCTCCTATTACTCTCTTTAGATATTTCATCTTTATGGCCTGGATCTGGTTTTCCCGCTTGTCAGTTCTCTCCTCCAAATAGCAGGATCAGACAGTACATTCTTATCTGCCACCTAGATTCTTGCTTTCAAATCATCCTCCGAGTGACTTTAGCTGTACTTTGTGCTTCCAAGATAACATTTATCCGGTACGTTGGCGATATCGAAATACGGTTACAAAATTGCTGCTTACAAACTTTAAAAGTGAAGTAAAGCTTAATGGCGAAAGGATAAGGACCTATAATCAAATTTTCTAAAGTTCAACGAAACAACTCTGGTCAAAACTAAATAAAATTGGTGTAAAGAAATCTTCTCAAACTTTGAATACACATGTCGATCCAAATGCAATTAACTCTTACTTTGCCTCCTGTTCCTCTAATTGTCAGACTTCTAGAACAGATATATTAGAACGGGAGTCCCCAGAATCTTTTTCCTTCCGGAACATTTGTGAAAGGGAGCTATTTCAAGCGGTTTCTGCCATGAAGTCCAATGCTGTCGGTACTGATGGATTACCTATAAAGTGTATTAAGCTAGTGTTTCCGGCTTTAGGCAGGCACATTCTTTTCCTTGTGAACTCTATATTGACAAAATTTGTTTTCCCTATGGATTGGAAAGTTGCCAGAATCTGTCCAGTACCCAAATCCAAAAATCCTCCTGTACCATCAGATTTTAGGCCTATAAGCATTCTCCCTGCACTATCTAAAGTGCGCGAAAGAATAATGAAAAGTCAAATAATTGCGAGCTGGCAAGTTAATTCAAAGCTTTTTAAAAATCAGTCTGGTTTTAGACAGGGATATAGTACTACAACTTCTGTGTCATTAATATAACTGACCGCATTCGTGAAAATATGGATAAAAAAATGGTGTCTATATTGCTACTATAAGATTTTAGTAAGGCTTTTGACAGTGTGGATCATAATCATTCATCACTGTTTCAAACTTAAAAAACAATTTGACTTTTCTTTAACTGCATGCAATCTTGTATATTATTTTCTTAATGGAAGGAGTCAGTTTGTTACCACTGCATTAGGAACGTCTGGTGACCTGTCCCTTAATAAGGGTGTTCCGCAAGGTTCAATACTGGGTCCTATCCTTTTTACAATGTTTATAAATGATTTGCCTCTTGCTGTAAAATTTAGCTCCGTTCATATTTATGCAGACGATGTGCAATTACTTCATTCATCTAGCCTACGCCAACCCGATAACTGTGCCAACGAACTACAGCAGGATTTTGAAGGAGTACTCGCTTGGGCGAATAAAAATTGTTTGATACTAAACTCAAATAAGTCAAAGGCTATTGCTTTCTGCACCTCTCCTAGGCTAATGTCTATGCACACACTAAGACTCAACGGCAATGACATTCCCTATGAATCCGCTGTAAAGGTGCTTGGATTTACATTGGATGCAAAAATGACATGGGAAAGCCATATCGATGATACCATCAAAAAGATTTTTTTAACATTACGCAAGCTATATTTCATTAATGACCACCTTCCTCTAAAGATGCGTTGGAAGCTATGCAAAGCTCTAGTAAAGCCCCTTTTACTGTACGGTACGGATGTAATCTAATGTTTTTGAATAAACTTAAACTATGCTTCAATTGTGTTATCAGATACATATTTAAACTTAGAAGATACGATCATGTCAGTGCATACGTCGTAAAATTTTTGCATCTACCTTTTATGGATTTCTTAAAGCTTCGTACTATATTTCTTTTGTTTAAAATTATTAAACAACGTGCACCACCCTATATCTACGATAACATTAGTTTTAGCCGTCTAAGACTACATCCAACTAATATATCTATTATACCTCATCGAACAAATATCATGTCACGATCATTCACAAATCGATCAGCTACTCTGTGGAACGATCTACCAGATATCCTGCGCAACACCTCGAAGTCGATGGCCTACTTTAGGAGGGTTATCATTCAGCACCGTAATTTAGTTTGACAAGGCATACATATATCATTGAAGTTTAAAAACACATTTAGCAAACGTTATTAGCATACATATTGATTGGCTGTTTAGACTGGCAAAAACAACCAAAACATAATTTCTCTTTGCAGTAAATTGTGCATAGCATTTTTTAATTTTTTTTTTTTTTCATACTTGCCTATTTAACTATTGTTTTTTTTTAAATTTTTTATGTAAATTATATAGATTTGAATATAATATGTAAATTTGAAATTATGTATCGCTTAGTGACCTATTTGTTTGATCTGTAAAGGTCCTAGGTTGCGTATTTATCTAAATAAATAAAAACAATAAAAAATAAAAAATAGTTAGTGAACAAATCTGAAAATATCACATTGAGACTCAGCAGTCTGCTTTAAGCACTTAAAATGTTGTCCACCATTTGCGTCAGTATCGACAGTGTTTACAGCGTACAAATCAGAGATGGCACAACGGTCTCATTGAACTATCATTCAATTAAACATCGAATAGCAAGTGGGTGATAAGTTCACATTCACAGCCGCTCTAGAATCTTCTAATTTTAATTGAATCGTCGATTAGCTTTGCAGTAGGACGACTTAAGGCAACCAAATCCAAATGTAGACTGATGGTTGACCTCGAACCTCACCTTTCCTTTAAATAGGAACACATAGCTTTAATATTAATCCCCTGCCATTACATTTCGAAATTTAAATGTCATAATTTTCAGAAAACAAAAAATTCTTTCAAACTAATTTCACATCACACATTCGTCCTTCTTTGCTTCTATCGCAATTACCCTGATGGCCAAAGGAGCTAAAGAGGAAATGCAAATTCTAAATGAGAACAGCTACTGTCATTCCAAATAACCTCGGGCTAGAATTTGCATTTCATCATCATTCTCCTATCCTAGGGAATCGATTATTCCGCAACAGCAGTACTAGCACCTCATCCTAGTGCCATAACCTACAGCCCCGTACCAATTCCATCTTTCCTTCTCTCTGCTGCAGTGTCACCTTTCTAGAGTCACCATCATTATCCACAGGTGATGTCCAGGACGTGGATTAAGAGCTCCAAATTCACCCTCTGGCAGGTGTCGTTTGTTATCCGTTTCCTTTTTCTTCTCTGCCAAAGTGAAAATTCACACCAAACCCGGTGGCCTTATCCTCCGACTACTTACCTTGGTAATCCTTTATCTGAACATGAAAATCCATCACAAAGCACATCATTGTGCAACACAGAAATTTAAGACTGATGGCGTACATTGTTTCCCTGTAGCAGCATGCTTCATCCGGTGCCCAGGATGATTGCACACTTTTCATATTATTTTCCTTTACAAAAATACTCAATTTGAAAATATAAACAAAAAATAAAATCAAGCATCCTTGTAACTTGTAAATTTCACTTTATTTTTCTACCATCCTTCGGCCAGTTTTGGCATCAATTCCAGTTCGTCAACGTGCGCGTGCTTTTCGAGTACCCGCGCAAAAACGTCACGCACACATCGAACCATCATGTAAGTGCCAAGCGACATACAATGTGACCCAACGGATCGCATATCCAATTTGATTACACTGAATAGAATTTCACCAACCCAAAGGATCAATTCCAAAGAAAAAATTGCAAAATAAATTGTTAGCCAGGATGAGATTGCCGACGGTGTAACCTGAAAGGGGAAACAAAAGGAGGAATTAGTTACACGTAAAACGTTGTTTGTAAGAATGAGAGAAAGAGAGGTTTGAGTGTGGATTGAAACTTAGAAAACAGTACGCCTACCAGCCAGGAAAATCATAGCCTTACTTCCTTAATTGGAAAATCACTAAAAAAGACAGCGGTTGGCCGTTTTCTTGGTATCGAGGGTGCATTCACACCGATCACCCCCAGATACCTCGCTACAGCCAAAATACAGGAGAAGACAAAACCATAAGAAATGGGATACAATGCATGCTGGCCGGAAAATAAAAACCTCACCAGTTAGCAGAGCACCTAACTCCGAATCATAGCTGCAAAAGGTTGTCCACAAGGCGAAGTCCTCTCCCCCCTATAATGGTCCAACGTAGCAAATGAACTTCGTACCTTAACGATGGTTTCTACGTTCAGGGACGCCCCGATGATATTGCTATCCTTATTAGAGGAACATTCGGCGAAACAATCTCAGATCAACTCCAGAGAGCCTTAAACCTCACTAAAAGAAGAAACCTGAACAAACTCAACAGTCCTACACTTTTTGGCGAAACTATAACCAAGGGCGAACCTTGACCAAAAACTCATTTGGAACTCTTTCAATAAAAAGACCAGAGACAAATCAGGGATCTCGCTATGGATCTGCTAAAGTCTTCTTGGTTAAATTTTGGGTCCAAACCCCAAATAACACTGTGCCTTGTTAGTGGAGCGAAAGCTTCCATTTATTCGGCTTATTACAAGCATACACTATTGGCAGCATTAACTTCGAAGTGGTTAAGGAGTTTACCTACCTCGGAGTAAACATCAACTCCACGAATGATACCTTAGTGGAGATTCGACGAAGACTTACCCTAGGAAACCGCTGCCTCTTCGGTTTGGCACAAATGGGTTTAAAACTCCTAACTCGGAAGACGAAATGCATGCTCTACAAAACATTGATCCTGCCAGTTCTGCTGTATGGAGCCGAGTGTTGGACGATAAGCAGGAAAGCAGAGCAGATTTTGAATACTTTCGAGAGAAAAATTTTTTGTCGGATTTTCGGTCCTTCGCATACAGGAGGAGGGCGAATGGAGGAGAAGATATAACCGCGAACTCTATGAGCTTTACCGAGATGTGGATGTAGTCCGAAAAGCCAAAATACGTCGACTGCACTGGCTCGGCCACATCGAGCGAATGGACAACAATGCTCCAGCAAAGAGGATCTACGACTCACAGCCCCCAGGTTCGAGACGACAAGGAAGACCGAACCTCCGGTTTAAGGACCAAGCTACCGCAGATGCCAGTGGGCTTGGTCTAGACAATTGGAAGCAGCGTGCCCGGGATCGGAGAGAGTGAAAGGCTGCCGTGTCTCAAACAGATACTCTTCACGGGTCGGGAGCTCGTTAAGTAATTAAAAGTGGGTATGCTGAGAGCAAAACGCCTGGGACCTATATTTTCGTAATCAGGGGATTTTTCCTGATTTTTTTGTATATCATTTATGTATGTGGTTATACGCTCGGGAGAAGAATCTGAAACATTTTTAGGCTTCTATATTTAGCCATGGCTAAAAAAAAGAACGCTGCCAGATGATTGAATGGGATATCACGAAGATAATACCTTTACATAGATTTTGGTTATACCTCCAATCTCAAAATTTGCTGTCGGCTCTTAGACTAAAAAATAGTTACCGGCTTCTTGGCGAGATACTGTACGATGACATCAGCCGCAGTGATAAGGTCGTTTAATCTAATCCAGATTATGAATATACTCGATCGCACCTCGTTAGGAATACCACAATTTATGGAATGTGGCCAACCCAATCGCTTTAAATGACTAGACGGCCCAACTGACGGTTGGGACGGCGCCAAGTATTATCTTAGCGCTCGGTTTGATTTCTATTCGTAACATTTTTTGTCGATCAAGGACTTGATTGGCTTCTTGGTTAAGGACAACACGTTACCATGTCCAAGATTCCAATCTTTGATGAAATTAATTTTTGTCATTTTATTTGAGTTCGACTCTAGGGGCAGTGTCTACCATTTTCCGCTCCCCCATGCGTTTCTGGGCCGAATTGTCGGAGGAATAACTTAACCGAAATGTATGCCAAAAATCATCGAATAGCGTTCGACACTATTAGTGGGGTGGCTAGGGGGCAATGAAATGTTTACCCTGTTTTCGAGCCCTCTCTTGAGGCAATGTCGACATTTTGCTTCGTACAGTGAAGGAAGTCTTCAAATATGAGGAACTTGAAAAAACTTGAAAATCTCTGCTAAATGTAACATTAAGACCTAGGGGGGTTTCAACTAGACCTAAGGGACCATGTTAACTACCTAGGGGTCATTCTTGACAGAAAGTTACTTTGGAGAAAGAATTTGGAATATAGAATTAACAAAGCCAACAGATCCTTCTTCATCTGTCGGAGGGCTTTCGGCAAGACGTGGGGTTTGAAACTAAAACTAGTTCAATGGATCTACTTCTGTGTAGTCGAACCCATCTTACTCTACGGAGTGTTAGTATGGTGGCCGGCTGTAAACTACAAATACGCAAAAATACTACTAACAATCCCCCAACGGATGGCCTGCCTAGGGATTACTGGAGCCCAATCCAGCACACCCACGGCAGCCATGGAAACCATTCTTAACATTTTCCTATGGAAAAGGACAGCGGGGCTTTCTGCAATCAGATTGTGGACCCTGGGTTACTTTAAAGCCGAGAGGCTCACAGGACACAGAGCTATCTGGAAGGAAGTTTCAGAATCCTCTGGACTTGTCAGCAGCCCAAGTGATCTCATAGAGAAAGAAAACCTTTTCAAAACCGACTATACAGTCAATTTTCCCACCCGAGAAAGCTGGCAGCAAGGCACAGCTATTACCGAAGCTGGAGGTATAATAGTTTACACGGATGGATCATATATAAGCGGAGAATCGGGTGCCGGTGTACACTGTCCTGATCCTCCAATAAATATATCCATTCATTTAGCACCCTCAGTGACTGTTTTTCAGGCGGAAGTATTTGCAATCCTCAGGTGTGTAGACGAACTCGTCAATGCAGATACCAGAGACACTTGCGTACACATCTGCTCGGACAGCCAGGCCACGCTTAAAGCACTTGCAAACCCTACAACTAACTCTAAGCTAGTTAAGGAATGTAAAGAAAAACTCAACAACCTTGCTAGATCCTGCATGGTAAATCTGCTCTGGGTTCCTGGCCATAACGATATACCGGGCAATGAAAGGGCAGACGAACTAGCAATAGCAGGAGCTGAAGACGTAGAAAGCCCCACGGTTACCACCATAGGTACGGCGATTCAAGCGGTGAAAACCGCTTACAGTCTTTCCTTTGCTAAACGCCATTAGCAAATGTGGAGTCAAATCCAAACATGTAAGGCGGCCAAAGATATGATAGAAAACCCAAGCCCCCAACGGGCCAAGAAAGTACTAAATCTAAGCAGAGCACAACTAAAATTGATGATTGGCCTATATACGGGACACATCAACTTGAACAAACATGCGAACAGACTGGGACGAGTGCAACATAGCATCTGCCCGGGTTGTGAAGAAGAGGACGAAAGTATCGCTCACTTCCTCTGCGATTGTCCTGCTTTATGTAAAATAAGGCACAAATACCTAGGAAGACACATCCTACCTGGGCTGACATCGCTTAGATCCATCGATTTCTCGAAAACACTGGAGTTTACACGACACACAGAGCGCTTTTCATAAATCCACTTATACCTACTTCTTACCTTTCCATTCTCCCCCCAACAAATAAACCCTTTCACTAACAAACCACCCAACCCCCCTTTTTCTCAGATCAACTCTTGAGGGCCCGACTCGAGGCCTACGTGAAAAGGAAAAACCTTTTTCCTCACCCTCACAAACCAACCAACAACATTAAGACCAAAGATACTGGTACTGGTTACAAATATCGCGTTAAGTTACAGTAAAATTAGACTTGAGGCAAAAAGACTGGTAATACCCTTAACCCCCAAGCCAACCTCAACCTCAAAGAGCGAAGGTATCTACACATCAGGCTTCATCATTTGGAAGCAGAACTGTTAGCAATCTGCAATGATTGTCGCCCAGGCTCAGCTGGACCATTGTACCATTAAAAGCAGGCCCTTATCACGTCAGTCCCAAAAGTCTGACAGCTGAGCATTTTGTCCTAGCCCTACCCACCGGTAGGCCAGTTTCGAAAACTCTCGATTAATTAAAAATATTTTCTGACAGTTAACTACAAAACAACAAAATAATTAAATGCCTAAACTCACCGTTACAATTCCAATGAATAGACTCGCCCATGTCCTGCACATGAATGCCGCACTAATCAGCCGCATATTCCTTCGAAACACCAACGGTATAACGCGATATTTTCGCTCCCGAAATGTGGACAATGTCCATGATCCATAATATATCGATATAAATTCATAAGAACTGTAAAACTGTTATAAAATGGAGAATGAAGGAAAAAGGATAAATTCTCCCGTCACCAATCACAAATACAGACATACTCACAAATCCCGCTATAGTTATACACAGGGAGAGCCAATAAATCAGTGGAAACCACTCTGGACGACAGCAGGACGCATTTTTTGGGAATAGAAATTCCCTCAGGGACTCCCAGCGGCGCCAAGGACAGAATCGCCATATCGAATAGACATCACAATCGTCGAAGCAGTGTGAATTGCCCTCGCAGAGTTTCCTATCGAAATGCTGAATTTTGTACATTTTGACGAAATTTTGTAAGGATACTAAGCGCGAGCGGTTTCCTTAAAAATTACTGAGCAACAGCAAAACGGGCACACAGTGAATTGGATAGGGATATCGGCAAAATTCGAATCGCTTACGTTATGCACAATTAACTTGCGACACGGTACAGGCACAGGGATGGTTTATGTTTTATTGAGGGGGGGGCAAATCGTTAACGGAGCAAAGCAGCGACTGTCAAATGTGATTTGCTTATTCAAATTGACAGCCATTTTGGAGTTGGGTTGGAAAAAAAATTCGATGTTACCTTTTACAGCCGCGTAAATATCCCGTTGTTAAATTTGCGGTTATTTTGTAAGTCAAAATGTCAAATTGACATGGCGGATAAGAGTTGGGTGACAATCTCCCAAAAACACTTAAGGGGCATGCTGTGGACCAGTGGGTGGTTAGGGTTATGCTTTTGGATAATTTCTTTTGTTGATCCCTAAAAAGAACTTAAAGACAAAGAAGGGATGAGTGTTTCATTTTCTTGCCGGCCGGCTGTAGCAAATGGAGACGTATTTTTTATTTTTTTGTTCCTTTCTACGGACGGGTTGGTCATGTTATAGAGCCTTTAATCGCTGTTCAGAGTTTCTTTGTTTGGTGACCTTGACGATATCTGTGGGTTGGTGGATTTTTTTTTTTTTTGAAATTATGAAGTTCTTAACTGTAAACTGCTTCCAGAAGCAGTTGCTCTTAATTAGAAAACTTTTGAAGTGCAGAGGAAATTTTCTTATCGCTATGATGAAGGCCGTTAATTTTTTGTTTTTCTGGCAACGTTGGGAAGACGCGTAGAAAAAGTTTAATATAAATGGAAACAGGCTCTGTGTCTAATCGGAACTTAGATGGAGAATTTTACTGGCTGAGATTGAATGGATATGAAGACCACAAGTGGGTGTGCGTAACTTGATGATTTGCGATAATTGCGAGTTTACGGGACAATGGCGGGGTAGCTTTCTACTCGTGGCTGGATTCAATAGATTGGGATTTTTGGACTTATCGCCATAAAGATAGTCCATTGAGAACAGCAAAACCAAGCTTCGAGCAGTGGACTTGGAGACCAGAATCTTCCTACAGATGCCCGCTGAGAAGAATGAATTTTAAGACGAGTCCCACGACGACGATGGTCCTTGCTTCTTTTTTGACAAAATTTGAGTTCGCTTATCCCTGAATTAAAACCGATGCTAAACGATCTATACTCTGTTCCACAAAAATTGTCAGTACAGGCCTTATGGGGGAGCTTTTGTTCAAACACTGGTGCCTGTACGTACATGTCTTCACGGCATTCAATTAGAGAAATCGCCACTGAAATAAAAACCAAAGCACTGACTTACACAGGTTTTGTTTTTGTAATTTACCACAAATTCGCATACATCCCACCATAGCATGACCAGCCAACTCCACAGTGGGTGGCTGAATGATTATGCATGGAGTGTGGCTGCCAATCGCTGTGTATGTATATAGAAAATATCTACATCAAAACAGTGTTACCATTTTTAAATTAAAGCTAATCGGTAATGTTTTTTCCGTGGTTTTT
This sequence comes from Brachyopa scutellaris, assembly GCA_949775065.1. Taxonomy (NCBI): domain Eukaryota; kingdom Metazoa; phylum Arthropoda; class Insecta; order Diptera; family Syrphidae; genus Brachyopa; species Brachyopa scutellaris. The sequence continues at coordinate 17,502,433 of OX459114.1, forward strand.
GTCAAAGGGCTTTGGGAGTTTGTGCTTTGAAAACCAATAAAATTTAATTGAGTATGTGAGGGTAACCCAGTGAGAGCTTAAAAGAGGGACGGATTTATGAAAGCTATTGTATCTAGAATGAGAGGCAAACGTCATATCTTCCCTGTACTGACAATTTTTGTGGAACATAGTATAGTTTTCCTTTGTTTATTTATTTAAAAGACTCTTAGGGCAATACCGCTCGAGCTTCTTTTTCCGCGCTCCCATTTCTTTGCACGCTATGAGTCGTTACATACATATGAAGTTGCCGATTTTTATGTGGAAAATTAAAAAACGCTATTTCAAAAATTAAAATAGTTTATTCAAAAAAATAATCTCCATTTACATCTGTGACATTTTTTCAACGTTCCACCAAAGCAAAAATGCATCTTTTGAAAAAGTCCTTATCTCTTCGGGCGAAGAAGCCCTTAAAGTCCTGTTTTATGGCATCTGGGCCTAAAGGATCCACTTTTCGTCGCAGATGACGATGCGATGCAAAAAAGGATCCATACGGTGTCTGTTGGTCAAAGATATTGCAACCTCCAAACGTCGTAGCATATTCGCTGGGGAACGCATCTCTCTTGTTTTTTTTAACCCTTCCGATGGCGGAAAGGTGGCGACTTATGGTTGCAGTTGACACTTAAAACCTTGCAGCAAGGCTAAGAACAGTCGTAGCTGGATTCTCTTCAACAGTTGCTGCAAGTTCTTCATTATTAATTTCATTCTCTGGTCTACCCCTTGGCAAATTTTCAAGCGAAAAATCTCTCTCGCTGAACTTGGTAAACCAGTTTCGAATAGTTCTCTCACTGCACGTACCCAAACCAAAAGTAGTGTTAATTTCTCTAGTCGCTGCGGCTGCGTTCATGTTTCTTTTTTAATTTAAAAAGGAAAATTGCCCTTAAATTTGTTGGTGAAAGCATTTTCTATGTAAGAAAAAAAGTCAACTCAATGAGCTAATAGCGTAAAATAACTTTTACCGTTAGAAAGATAAAGCTGTACTCTTTTCTTAAAAATAACTTTTTTTTCAATTTCTCTGCACAATTTGACGCCACAACGCTCACTTTAGGAATGATAGGTAGGTCGGCAATTTCATATGTAACGCCCTTATAGAAAACCAATAGAACTGTACACACGAGCTTCCTCGACCAAAAACGCGCCGTGTGTACAGTTTTCTCTATACTCATGGCACGCGACCAAATGGAAGCGCGGGAAAAGTAGCTCGTGTGGCATAGGCCTTAACATTTTAAATTATCTACGTGCAATCTGCCGTCAAAGATGGAGCTGCCCATTTGATACCTGTCAAGTTAAAAATCAGGCAGTTAAGGATAATAGTTCAATACACACTGAAAGATCATATTCAAATGGTGAATTATCCTTTAGACACTCCGACAAAAACCGTACCGGTCTCGGTCTTCTCGTTCAGCAAACGTTTCTCTTTTATTATGGAAAAGCTTAAAGTATTGCGGTAGGTAGGAGTGATAGTAGTAGCAGAAGCATGGAAAAGCTTAAAGTATTGCGGTAGGTAGGTAGGAGTGATAGTAGTAGCAGAAGCATAGGTAGTAGCACAGAGAGGGCACCATTTTTATACCACAAAAGCTCTGGTGATCCGTTTATTCTAGTGAACATAGTTTGACATATTTATATCCCCCTGTGGAGTTTAAGAAGAGGATCAGTTCCCCATTCCTCTTTTCTGATATCTCTTTAGGTTCGTCGAAGAAAGGTTTGCCGCGTGTGGGTTGCCTGGCTCTCACTAAAGCTATACATTTGCACAGAAAATTAATAAGCGAAGTTTTTTTTAGAAATTCTCGTGAGGGATCGCTAGCTGGGCTGCAGGATCCCCTATTGGCCAATACAATGTGCTGACTGCCACTACTCTTGCGGTGTCTACGCAAGTTCTTTGTAGCAGCTCGTTTATTTTTGATCGTTTGTAGTTAGTCCATTTCTTTCTGGATATGACACAGTTTGTCAGGTTGGTCCACCTGAGACCAGCTAGTTTAAAGAAGTTTAAAAGTATATTGCCCTTAACAGCACCTATAGGAAAATGAACGTTTTCTAGTTCTAGCTAGTGAGCTGTTAAGGGCTGATCCTCGTCTGGTAAGTTCGTTGGCTCTCTCGTTCCCTTCTATGGCACTATGTCATGGAACCCAAAGAAGAGTGACTCTAGCCAGGCTTCACAAGCTATTGCGTTCTTCTTGGCTTTTATAGCTTCAATACTTTAATTCGTAGAATCCGCCCCCACAAGTCCTAGCATTTTTGTCAAAGCTAATGCAAGTTTTGAATCTCTTCAGTTTGTAATAGCCCAGCAGTTTATTCGCCTACCTAAGACCCTGAAAGTTTGTCCCGGACTTAGTTCTGTTTGTCTTCTCCAATGATCAGAGCTAATCTTTTACGGTGTGTTCCCTTATACTGCCGAATGGTTCAAGACTTCAATACTTAGAAGCATGGTAGCCTCTTCTTTCCTGGCAAGTTTATCCGCCTCTTATTTACCTTCTATCCCCAGATGTCCTGGTACGCAGTAGATGGTCACATGGTTTTTTTTCACAGTCTATTAAGTTAATTTAGGCATTCCCAGACAGCCCTAGGTTCGATCACCTGGAGCTCCGATTGATAGCGGCTTGGCTATCTGATATTATTGCCATGTCGCATCTGCCGTAGGGTTTTACAAGATTGAGCTGGGCACATCTGTCAATAGCGAAGATTTCAGATTGAAAAATTCTAGTGTAGTTGCCCATGTGCTCGAATAGTTTGGTACTGGGTCCTAACACTCCCGCACCCATTCCTCCCTCATATGTTGAACCATCCGTATACTATTTAATGGTATGAGAACTTAGTTTCAATCTTTCTTGTTGCTGAGTTCGATGTAAGCATTTATCATCCAGCTGAAGTTCCTAATTCCATCGTCCCTGGGAAATCCTAGAAGATTGATTCATTTTCCTTTTCCTTCTTTTTCCATTCTTATAAACATCCTATCTGCAGTTTCTTCCACGACGAGGTGCAGTGGAGTAAGCTCCAATAGCAATTCAAGTTCTGCACCTGTTATGCATACACAACCCATGCCAGTCCATGCCAGTCTCTGTACTTTGGCCAGTGTGTTTCTCAACGGTGATGTGACCATGGCAATATTCATCCATCTAAGAATCATATTCGACAGCTCCATGATTGCACCTCATCTGTGTCCTTTTTCCAGTTTACGCTAACATTCGCAAGACGTCTCAAAGTTTAAGACGACATTTTCTAGACAATGTTGAATAGCCCAGTCGAATTAGATCAAAAAAGGGGCTGACACGGAATTTTTTTCCTTCGGAAATCGTAGGGGGACTCACTGGCAGTCTACATATCGGTTTTCGGGATTCTAACCCTATTGCGTCATCCGCCATCTTGAATTTTATGGTGAATTTTTGTTTAATAAATAACTCGTTTATTTTCAATTTTACACGACAAATGGTCTTTACCAAAGTTGTTTGGAAATAAACTTCCTACAGAGCAGAGCACAGCGTCGTGTATATCGTGTCGTAGTCGGAAGGTGAACCTTTAATGAATGGGAGGAATATGATTTTCGACCTAACGAAGCTTTTCTGATCAGTAACTTCTTCCATAAAACCATTCCACCCTGGTAGGTCAGCTACGCAGGCGCATTTCCCGTACAACCACATGGAATCGCCAACGGTTGGAAGACATGTTTTAGAAATAGTGCGATAATGACGAAAACCTAGCGTCAGAACGAGTCCGCACCGACCCTGCTGAGCTTCTGGACGAAGTCATCGATAGTAACGATGAAGACTCAGGTGACCCAAACGTGGCCGGACCATCGGCTAAACGTTCCAAATGGGCATAATTCATTTTTTTTCATTGTAAAAATTGTAGGAAATTGAATTCCAAACAACTTCGGTGATAACCATTTTTCATGTAAAATAAAAACAAACGAATTTATTCAATAAACAAAAATTCACCCCCACCTCTTTTCGGGTCCAAATCGAAAAATATCGATCCTAGGGAATCCTAGGGAAAAATTGCTATTGACCAAAATTATAGGAAATTTAATTCAGAACATCTTTGGTAAGAACCATTTTTCGTGTAAAATTGAAAATAAACGAGTTATTCATTAAACAAAAAGTCACCATAAAATTCAAGATGGCGGATGACGCAATTGGGTTGGAATCCCGAAAACCGAAATGTAGACTGCCAGTTAGCCCCACCAATGATTTCCGAAGGAAAATCGCTGCACGGGATTTTTTCCGTGTCAAATTCTAATTCGACTGGACTATAAGGCCTTAAACTATAACACCACGAGCTCTGACTTAACTTTGCTGTCAAAGGAAACAGGTCACTTTACACGAATCAGCATTGTTTCTATGTCGGACCAAAGTCCACGTCAGCAAAGTATCTGTCACACTTATAAATAAAATAAAATAGTCCTCATGGCTACAGTTGACCGAAATTATCGCCAAACTCATCACCAATCCTCCCGGCATTCGCTGACACATTACGTTTCGAAAGTACCCTATCAAACGTACAGCCTCACACGTAACCGTCACGCAACGTAACACGGATTAATTCTATTCGAACGACGTGCAAGCGTGGTGTGATAAATTTATGCGCAAATATTTACCCAAATTTTCATGTCAAAAAATCGTTTCAATACACAAACACATACATACATGTACGAGTAGGTATCCTTATTAGAACTTCATAAATATCTAGCGTGCCTTAAGGCTTAATGCGTTAACATTGTTCACGCTCGTGCTAGCGGATATCCCGCATCAGTTTATGTCTTATCTTTCGGCCTGATAATCTACACCGCTATTTCTGCCGCATAATTAACCCGTTCTAAGTGTGTGTTTGCCTCCCGCCGGAATGAATTGAATCGAATAACAATAAATTTACCTTTCCAGTTCACATTTTTCAACCCTCTTTCTGGCAGGACCTGGTATCTATGTGTGAACGAGTACGAGTCTGTTCATCATGTCCATGCCTGGGTATTGGAAACAGGTATTCGCGCTGCTGGCATGTGAAACTCGCCACCACCAAACTAATCGAAATTTATTGCGGTGCAAATTGGGAGCGGACATTTATTGGACCGCCTGGCATCGTATATCCTTGTTTTAGCCTCGTATTGAATCCATGGTCGGCCAGTTAGACAGATATCCTTTGGTAAACTTCATAATTAATTGATTTACTAAGTGAAGTGTTGGCATTGCGGTTTAAGAAGATGGAGAGGAACTTAAGCCTGTCGATTGATTAAAAATATGAAATATGGACTTTCTGCTATTTATGTGGTCGTGAAATAAGGTTTCTTTCGGCGAGGTCTTTAAAATAAGGTGCCCGCAGATGATCTGGTTATCTGTCTTCAGATGTGTTTTCGTAGCGATACATTTCGAAACCATTTTTGAAGTTATAAATCCTATCTTTGTTAAGCTTGGAGATTCGACACAGAATGTACAGCTCCTAAAATAAATTATATTCCTGCTTAATGAAGAGAAAAAATAAATATATAGATAAAAAATTAATTTTTAAAAACAAGCTTTCATGAACTAAAAAGAAAAAAAATAATTTTTTTTCCGAGTCACCAATATGTGACTATTAATTAAAGCTGGGTCGCTTTTTTTTTACATTTTTTACATTTTTGTGGATTGTTGGCCTAGTGTAATTTCCTCCATTTAGGTATAGATATGTATGTATGCAGCTCCGTCTTGATACCAGATAAACCAGAAACGTCTTTGCTGTCTTGAGGTAGAATTTGTCTAAATGACGATGACGTGTTCTAAGTAAACAGATACAGTGACACAAAATGTGTTCTGGTGATTCTTCGTTGCACATCGTGCATATGTTGTCTTATGCATTAGCGCCCCAACCCCCCACCCTTGTCATAAACCTTTTTTTCTGTGCTCCTGATTATTTTAATTTTTTCTTTGACTTCCCCGACATTGCCTTTTGATTTTCATACTCGTGCTGGAATAAACAAAGAGCAGCAGCAGTATACATGCGCACTCATTTACCTCTTTTCGCAAAAATCCTCGAAAAATTCAAACCGAATAATTGATATTTGTTTTAAATTTCTATTTGAATTTAAAACGTCAAAATTCGTCCGCTAAATAAATGTCCCGGACATTAAATGACAGGCTAAAATGTTGTGGAGACACATCCTATGCATTTATTTACCAACATTCAAAATGGTTCCAAGACTTGCGATAAGAATCGACTCACGTGGCTACATTCGAAAGAGGTGGCACCATGAAAAAACTTTTAGGTGTTTGCTGGGATTGAACCCGGGCAGCACTGCTTAGTAGTCTAACGCATGTCCCACTTCACCACGGTTCACTCCCTTGCCCAAGCTGAAAAATAAACTATTAACCGATATCGCCTGTAATGATCCCTAATAATTGAAAGACTTCCTCGGTTTAGGTTTATATTATTTTATTTAATTATATATATATGAAGAGACGCCTCTGCTTGCAGTCACCACCAAACACACACAGTCTATATCGCAGAAGTATATCTCTCTCTTTTCAGCCGTTCAGGGATGGTCTATCGTTGAGTAGAAAGTTGAATAGAACAGGGTTGTTATATTACCTCGGCGTAGATCTCCACATCGCCCTTTTATCTAGATTCAAATGACGTCTTAAGCTGGTGAACCAGTCCTAATGTAGCGTTGCCATCTGTACGGGTTTTCCCGGACATGTACTCTTTTTTGCCTATGCAAGGAACGCCCGGGATAGTTTTTCTAAATTGTCCGGGTTTGTCCGGTTTTTCCAGTATTCATCAATTAAAATAATTTTTAATCTGGAGGCATCATCGGACCATTCTTCTTTGAAAGTGCGGCTGGTCAGGCAATAACAGTTAATGGTGCTCGCTATCGCGACATTTTATTTTCGTTTTTTCCGCCTAAATTCCAAGATATGAATGGGGACGACATGTGGTTTCAAAAACACGTTGCCATATGCTATACAGCCCGAGAACCAATTCAATTTCTGAATGAGTCATTTCCAGATCATACGATTTAACGCCGTTGGACTCTTTCTTTGAAGGTTTTTGAAGTCTAAGGTTTATGTCAAGAAGCCCACGAACACCCACGAACTAAATATAAAGTAAGAACTATAAGTAATTTAATATTCAAGACGTGAAGTACCTCCATAAAAGTGTATTTTTGTAATAAGTAGTACATGCGTCTTGGTCCTAGTTTTGTACTCTTTTTTGGATCCAATTTTGTACGGGAAAGTCCGGGAGTTTCATGCTCGTTAACTAGTTTCTTCAAAATATTTCTGGCAACCCTATCCTAATGCCAAACGTACCGGTTATGGTTGAGCCGCATGCAGTGATCAAAGAATGAATGACATTTTGTATGTCTGTCAGAAAATGATAGCAACATGGCCACCGGCGCTGTCAAAATTACCTGTCAAAGAGTTTTTTTTTTGCCCACTCCATCATAACACTGACACTTCATCCATCATTCCGTTATCGCTTATCCTTTGCAAATCAAATTCATACATAATTCCTTTTTGATTGTTTTCTCTTCTTTGTTGTTCTTTCAATTGCAGGTGCTCGCGATGTGGGGCGTTATGCGATTCTACAATCTAGTACGGGCCGGCATCACATGGAAGGGCCCAGAGGTAATAGAACTATGATATAAAGCCAGTGATTCTGAGCGCACTCACACCACATATCCATCCTCCTCCTCCTCCTCCCAGGCGAAGACCACAACATCTCTGGCCACTGGTTGTTTCCTCTTCGACGTGGACGACGACGATGACATCTATGGCACTGATGCCGACGACGATGGCGATGAAGATGACGATGCTGCTGATGACCATGAAGACGACTACTATGACGACAACAATGGCGCTGATGACGACAGTGACAGCAGCATACTGGATCATAATACAACAGATGAGGCGATAGGAAAACGACGTCAACGGCGACGAGGTCGCCGTCAGCGTCCCAATATCAATCACAACAACAACATCCGGACGTTATTCATTAAACGTCATAAATATAAAATCACCCATCAACAGACCCGCCTCGAAGTTATCGACGAGCTGGAGAAGAGTGCGGGCAGTGGCAGCGAGGAGAATGACTCACTCCTGGTCGCGTACGATAGTAATTCGATGGCGTCTGTCTGACATTTGGAACGCTATCGGTGCATGCTGAATGGATTGGTTATGGGATTACTCGTGGCCGTTGAGATCTATGCACAGATTGTGGTGTTTTTGTAAAAGAAAAGATACAACAACAAAAAATTATACGAAAGTCTTCCAGGCACTCGAGGAGGGGATGACGGCACTCCCCCTACCAAAAAAAAATTCGAACAAAAAACATTTAAAAAAAAAAACACTTCTCTTCTCGTCCTGATGATGATGGATCAAGGAACTTTTCACATGATACTTGTACAGTGAAAACTGCTTTTTGTAAATATGTTTGTATATATAAACTTCAGTGTATGTGTGTGTATCTACTGAATAAAAGGATATATTGTAAATAGAAGGACACGTTATTGTACAGAGAACAGTGCAGTAGATTAGATAGAAACTAAACCTACTTAACTACTTAACACATGCTTAAAGGACGTAGCAGTATTTTGTAAAATATGTAACTGTTGTTGATATACTAAGCTTACATACGTTTTATATTTAAGGCTTAAGCTTAAGTTGTACATTGAAAGAATCAAATACAAAATGCAATGGAGTTGAACTTTTTTTTCTTTTTTAGTTTGAATGAACATTCAGCTAAAATAAACGCAAAGTATGTTTGACAAGTAAAGAAAATTCTTTAAAAGGGATAAAATAATAATTGTCATTAAAAAATAAAAGAATCGATCAAATAATATTTATTAATAAAGAAGTTGACATATGTATAAAAATAATGCAAATGTATTTTAGTCCTTTTCAATTACAGTGAAATGTCTCCACGGGAGCAGAGTTTTTTCGTTGGTTATGAGAGCTGTCCGTTTATAAGAACGCATTTTTTAGGGGAAATTAGAAATGTGTCCGTTTATGCGAGTTGTCCGCTAAATAGAGTGTTCGCCAATGAGAGATTTAGATTCCATTGTATAGCAACAAAGATTTCATTGAGGTACGAAGACTTGGATGTAGTTAAGACCGTTTGGTTGGGACACGGTATAGGGACAAAAACGATGTGAAAAAACGGACCCGGTTTTTGAAAATTTTAAATTGAGAGTTTAGAAGATGAAAGCATGCACGATTACTCCAATATACATAAACAGGGTGTCCCAATTAAGAGGTATAATCCCCTAAGTGGATAGACCAAGAGCCCACAGCAAATTTTGCGTGTGAAATATAACCGAAAAAATAGTAGATGAGATGAAAGCTGGTGTAAGGCTTATGGTATAAATGAAAGTCTTACAGTTCATGGTCGCGGCTTTAGTGAGTAATACTATGTTAAAAATCCATGTTTTTCCAAAATTGAGATAATTGATATAACCAGTCAATGCTAGTTTTATTGCATAGAGTACTGTTATCTCATCTCAAAAATGTAGGTCCAAGACGTTTCAGGCGTGGCAAGACTTATGCCAGACTGTTTCAAAACTCAAAAAAATCAGTTTTCGAGATAATTGTTATAACCGAAATTGACTAATGCCGCGACTTTAGTCATACTCCCCAGATTACAGATCTGTGGGTCCAAGACCATTTGAACGTGGCTAACACCCTGCCAGACAGTTTTAAAATTCTGAAAAAAAACTTCTCGAAATAATTATTATACCCATTGAAATACGTCTAAATATTAAAAAAAAAAACTATCTCTGAAGCAGGCATGTCAATCCAGGAATTGCAGTTAGCTAGTTCTTAGACTGAAAGTGTCATTTTAACAATTTATCTTTATTTGTTCTTTTTTTCAAAAAATCTAATTTCGAATGAATTCTGGCTGAGCTTGACTGCGATGTCATAGCGAGTAAGCGCTTGCCATCTCGCTTCCTTTTGCAGGCCTTCTCTCAGGGGTTCCCAGGAAGTTTTGAAAGCAGGCCTTCATATAACCCTTCTGGAGAAGCATTTATTTCATAGGTTATCAGTAAGGACTTAAAGCAGACCTTTGCATACCGCTTCCACGGAAGCTTTTTTTCATCGGTTACCAGTAAGGTATTAAAACCTTCCTGTCCTCTACCCCTTCCAGCAAAGTTCCCAAATAAAACCAAATAATTAAATTGAAGTGCTTAGGTACGTTATAATGTTTGTATATTTAGCCTCTTCAGTGTCGACAAAAAAATTTGAAGAAAATATGTTTTTTTGTTTGTTCGTTCTTATCTATTTGTGATTAAAGTAATTAATTATAAAAAGAAGTTAATAAAAATAATTGTTACTAATAGTATTTAAGGGTACACATATGCGGACTGCGGTTGATTATATAAGAAATAGCAAATAAGTATGAAAAAGAGAAAAAATGCAAGTCCACATAAAGAGGTCTCTTATTCGTTATCAGATACCCTAAGTCTATATGTCAAAGTACATATATAATGTTGGATTATGTATATGTAAAGATATTTTTTCAGTTTTTATATGAACTCTTTTTCGAAATTTCTAGTTTAAAGAATTTGTAGTAGCAGATTTGTTTTGTGAATGTGTATAAATAATATGAGACTTAAAATGTATGGTCCTAGTACATCATTATACATATGTATAATCAATATACACACACACATATATATGTACATATATTTGTGACCTCAGAGATATTTTTTTTAATATATAGACGTATTTCAATGGGTATAATAATTAGAATTTTTTAGAATTTTAAAACTGTCTGGCAGGGTGTTAGCCACGTTCAAATGGTCTTGGACCCACAGATCTGTAATCTGGGGAGTATGACTAAAGTCGCGGCATTAGTCAATTTCGGTTATAACAATTATCTCGAAAACTGATTTTTTTGAATTTTGAAACAGTCTGGCATAAGTCTTGCCACGCCTGAAACGTCTTGGACCTACATTTTTGAGATGAGATAACAGTACTCTATGCAATAAAACTAGCATTGACTGGTTATATCAATTATCTCAATTTTGGAAAAACATGGATTTTCAACATAGTATTACTCACTAAAGCCGCGACCATGAACTGCAAGACTTTCGTTTATACCATAAGCCTTTTATCTCATCTACCATTTTTTCGGTTATATTTATTTCACACACAAAATTTGCTGTGGGCTCTTAGACTAGGAGATATGCATGATTTTGTTTATCATTTTCGTCTGACTTCTGTTAATCGTACGTGAAAAAGATGTTTAACATAATTATTAGTGAATTGGTCACAGATAAAAGTTTAATTAAAAAAAAAAATTTTATGTTGTAAAACTTTTGAGAAAAATGCATTTCAAGTAAAAAAAATGGAACAAAAAATGTTCGATATTTTGAGTTCCCGGAGCCATAACTTTCTTGTGGTTGCATAAAATTACATAAAGATTGTAACATTTTTTATGCGCTGCTGATTACCTATCCAAAACGTACAAAACTGTCTTTGTAGCTATTATAGTTCAGAAGTTATATCATTTAAAGTTGTTATACCTCCGAATCGATAGTGTCCCACTTCGACGGGCTATATGTAAGTGGAAATAGACCACTTCCTCCCCCCTTCAGGAATCTCCACTAAAACGATTATACCTCTGAACTGGGATACCTTGTAGGTATATGCTTTTAATGGCTAGAGTACTGTCTCCCGCATCCACATTTATCTGTTAAGAAGGTAACTAGTCTCAGTGCTCTCAAGCTGCCCGATATATCAAACCTTCAAGTAGGCAACTTTAAAGCACATCGTTAGGATACTACAAACGTGCCAATATAGTCTTGAAATCAAAATATCAGGTACAATGCTTAAGAAATCAGATCCTCTGCAGTATTCAACATCATCGAGCTTAGAGAAACAAATAACTCCCCCCCCCCCCCTTCCACATGTTTTTTTTGTTCACCGGAACTTCAGGAATCTCCACTGAAACGATTATACCTCTTAATTGGAACACCCTGTAGGTATGTATATGCTTTTAATGGTCAGTCTACGTCATTCGTCGATGTGTTCAAAGAAGAATGTGCCCAGGTTCTATTTCTCAGTTGATGGTAGGGTCCCCAACCATCCTCCTTTTGGGAGGACAGTTCTTCTTTGCGGCGCTTTGTCCTCCCGACCTCCTTTAAGTCAAATTGTCCTCCTTTTGCTCTTAAGTAGGCTACACACTATAATTTTCAAAATTGCATTCTTGATGAAATTAAGTAAAAATGACAGTGTGTAGCTTGGAATAAAAAATGGCGATTGGAATAATGGCGAGAATGATGAGGGTTCAAATTTTACGTGGATAATGGAGAATGACGCATCATCAATAATGTCTAGCCAATTCTATAAGCAAGAAATGTCATTCCGAGAATTATAGCGTATAGCCTATGCCTAGATCTACATAAAATGTAGAATAAAGTGAAGAGAATTGACAGTCTAAGAATGTCATTTCAAAAATGACAGTGTGTAGCTTACTTTTAAGCCAGAGAACAAAAATGGGATTAAAAACTATATTTTCCCTTTTCTTGTTGTTATTTTTGTTACACGCGTCCATTTTCGATGCCTTGGCTGTTTGCTTGTTAAAAGTTATGTATGCAGGGAGGTCCAGTCCGATTGAAAAATCAAGAGCCGTAGCTTCGAGTAATATGCTAACCAAATTTAACGCTTCTGAAAATAATACCGAAGAATCAGCAGTTATTGCCTTCGAAGTTGCACATATTGTCCACAATATTAAGCACAATTTATCGTAGAATTCATTGGATTGTGGAATGAAATGATCGAAAAAGACAATAAAAGCAAAGAACTGAATTACTTCCAATAATTTTTTACATACATACATATTTTTTTTTATTTATGTATATTGGTGTCCTCCTTTTGCTTCAATGAAAGTTGGAAACCCTAGTTCACGGAGGTTAGGACAATGATAAAGGAAATGGGCTATGTCCTCATGTGCCTCTTCCTCTTCTATTAGCATTGACAACGACTTCCTGTTTTTTTGTTGGAGTTTCCTTGCTCTTATTTTGTCGTATTATGGCCACCATCTTCTTGATACCTCGCAGATGGTTAGTGATTACCGCCTGTTATTTGCTGTTCAATTTTGGCCCTGAGATCACATAGTGGAGGCTTAACCGTCTCATCTGCTTGTTCTCTATCTAGGGCTTAGTCCTTTCTGGCCAGTTCATCTGCAGCCTTGTTGCCTGGTATCCAGTTGTGACCACGGACCCAGCAGCGTTTTACATCGTGCTGCGTGCCGAGAAGTCATATATGAGCTTCTAGTCCTTCTTACTCAATTAGGATACAAAATACAAGGTTATGCAGATGATGTAGTTATCACTGTTAGTGGCAGGCAAGCATGACTCTACCACATCGGGAATCATGACGTCAGACGTCATCAGACGTAACGGGCGGTGCTAGGACTAGGGATTGACTTTCTATCCTCCTCTAAAAAGGCAAAATTATAATTAAATACGACCCAGCTGAATAACACAATCATTGGAAAGGTTAAATAGCTACGTATAACCCTAGACGAGACCGTCGCCTGGAATTCTTCCCTTGAACAAGTCACCAAGTCACAAGGGCAGTGTATATGTGCCAGAACATCTAGGGCAAACCATGAGGTTTAAAACCAAAAATAATACATGGTCATACAACATGCAGCTACCACCTAGCATGGTGGCCAAAAACCAAGTCAAAACTGGGCCGAAACAAACCTAATAAAATTGATCACTTTATTCAAATTAATGCATTGGTAAGTTGCCCTAGAGCTAGAGTACTGCCTCCCGCATCAACATTTATCTGTAAAGAAGGTAGCTAGTCTCAGTGCTCTCAAGCTCCCCGATATATCAAACCTTCCGAATCCCGAAATTAGCTTAAAAAGTTAAAAAATCAGATCCTCTACACTTCAACAGTATTCAAGATCGTCGAGCTTAGACAAACAAGGAACTCGTAATGCCACTAGGATCACAAATCTGGTACATCGACGTTTTAAATATGGACAATTATTCTTCCGGTAGTGGAGTCTATGAGCCTAGTTGTCAAAGACCTATTGCACAATGTGTTCGAGAATGCTGACGCACAAGCGGTGCCCACGTACAGTACATTTTTTTGGACAGGCAAGCAGCTCTCAGTGCCCTAATATCGTACTCGATAGTGGGTTTGAGACTGATTTCACCTCGAAGACCATGCTAAAGTATAAAAGCCACTATCGGCTTGATAGCAGGTGACGAGGGTTTCGTGAATAATGAATGTGCAGAAAATCTTGCGAGAAGGACGCATCTTACTTTGGGGTTTGCCTCTTTTGAAAAGGAAAATCCTTCGTTACTCTTGTACTTGAGGATGACGAATGGTTAAAAACAACCCGCAAACTTAACCTACATTTAAAACTCTGAAGCTGATGTCTAAACCTTTAAGTTAAAATGAAATTCTTTGATGTCTGGAACAGAAACTCCCTGTGGCTCGAAACTCTGCTAAAAATGATTCAAACAGCAAATCGCATCTCAAATTCTCAAATGATCATCATCAAATGGCCAGCTAAGCTCTCGGCCATTACAATTAAATTCCCAAGTTTAATCAACTCTGCCACAAAAGTGACATTCCTAACAGCTCCTGTATGCCTGCTCTACCTGATTACCAATTCAACTCAACCCACACACACGGTTCACTTCACACAAAGGACTAAACGCAAAAGATACACAAACCTCTGCCCAAACTACAAACACAGTTAATTCACTATTAAAGCTCTAATATCCTGCTCCTTAGAGGTCAATTCCGGGACATTTTCATTCACCAATGAGACTACTTTGGGAAAACATCTTTCTGGAATCACCTCATCCCGAGATTGTCACATTAGACTCGGTGAGGCATGGCACGCCTCCCTACGTACCCGTAATCCTGCATCCTTGGCACATACGGTTCAGTTGATGTTTTCACTTAAATAACATGTGTAGAATGTGTTTACTACCGTTGTTCCATACAATCTGTATGCTAAAAAGGTTCTCCTCTTTTTCTAAAGACTCCCACCACAGAAATCCTTCGAAAATAAACAGAAAATTTGCTCAATGAACTATTCTCCTGGATTTTAAAGTACGCTTGCAGACCCAAACAACAGAGATGAATAGTACTCCCCTGTGGGATAAAAGAGAGATGATGATGTGGTATAACGGTGAAAGAAATTGCAGAAAGTATCCACTTGGGAGCAGTGGTGTGTGCCCCAGGAAACGTAATGAAACGATTTGTATTCGAAATGATTTCGTATCCTTTTTCTTCTCTTTTTTTTTTACTACCACCTTCGGACGTTTTCTGGTCTTTTGGGTTTGGTTCTGCATCTTTCGGTTTTACCGTTTTGTTTTGTTCATGAAGGATTGGACAAGTCCTTAAGGACAATTGTATTCGTATTTCATACCGCCGAGGCTAGATAATAGAGCTCATCGAGTAAGTATTGTGTAGGAGTGCAGTGAAGCTTATGAAAGGATACTGGTAAGAGGAAATTTATTTCTTTGATCCTTTAAAGCGGATTTGTGAGAAATTCTTAGGGATTGGGGAATTTCAGTGCGGAAATGGAGAAATAATCCTTCAAACTCATTTAATAGCATCGATATCCCCATGTTCACACCCAAAATTTCGAAAAGTCGAAGGATTGCTGCATACGGACCCATGTGGCCGCACTTGGAAATGTATAGACTCGATTGTGGTAAGCCATTAGGCCATAAAAAAAGGAGAGTAAGGATGTGAGTTGGAAGGAAGCTATTCAGTTGGATGTTGGCTATTTGGAGTTGAAAGAGAATATTCCAATTGTGGCTTAAATGTTTTTGTTCAGGGCTGTAAAAAAGGCAAACGTGCAAAAGGGTTGTGGGTCATGAGGATTTGGACTTTGGTCCTGGTCTTCTTCTTTCTTTCATTAGGTGGCGCTACAGTTCGGGGTGAACCAGGGCCTGCCTCTTGCAACCATTTGTATGTGCGTGTTATATTTTTGCACGAATGGAAGGGACCTATGTATGTACTCCATACGGCGAGTTGAGAAGCTCCTCGTGACAAATGATACTCTTTGAATTCTTGTCAGACATTCGAAAGAGGTGACACCGGGAAAAAACGTTTAGGTGTTTGCTGGGATTGAACCCGGGCAGCATTGCGTAGTAGTCCAGCGCATTTACCACTACACCACGAATTACATGCAAATATGCTAACGTGCACTGCAGTGACTGTACTTTAAAGCGTACAGCACCTTGTTTACCCAAAGTTGTATAGGTGGACAAGACAAAGGGAAGCGTTACTCAACCATGCCGTTATTGTCAATTGCACTGATCGAGTGCAGAAAGCTGAAGCTAAGAAGAGTGAGAGTTGCTAGGCTGAAGAGAGCATCGGACTCAAACCTAGGTACGCGTTATTGTTTGTTTCTCTTGGTGTATATTAAGGCAATGTAAAATCACGTTAGAATGTAAGACAAAGTAGTTTGTAAGAATGATGAGATATCTGAGACTTAGAGTGACTTCTTGATCATTGTGCTGTTGATGGGAAAAGATGGATTTGCCATGAAAATACAGTGAGTCGTAGATTATGCTTGCGAAGATTTTAAGAATAAACAAGAGTCTAGCTATGGGTCGGTAGCCGAGATCCGCAGCGATACACCGCACCGCAAGATACACCGCATATACATATGTATGTATATCCGTTGTTTTTACGACTCTATCCCATTAATACTCCCTCAAAATATTCATCGCCATAGCATTGAGCGCAAACACGTAAGACGTTGCGTTCATGCAGTAATTCTTATTCAAGCCCTATGCGATGTTCGAGTCTTTTTGCTTAGATCACAGCGATGAGTAAGAAAAAAGGGGTGCAAGTATAAACCGGTTCTCCCTTCCCGATTCCCCTTCACCACTTATGAAATACAAAAATGCGCCACTAACTACGCAGCAGATATTTACACGTGATCATATTTTTGTGACTTAAAATTCAATCCCAACAACAACGATACATGTGTGTACAGTGAAGTCCGGTTTCCTGGCGCCGCTGCCGGAAGAAAAGGGCAGAATGGAAGCAATAATGAAATAAACAATGGGGTGTTATGCGGTGTTTTTGTATTTCATAAACGATGTCACATACCACCGCTTAGGGGAATATGGGGTTCGATTAACACTCGAGCTTATGAGAGCAACATACCCCATTGACTTCATTGTAGAAAGAGTGGTCGACACAACAATCGCTTAGTTTGTGGATATTGTACACACTTGGACCGGTTTTTTTTTGTGTGTGGATTTTGAGTCGCAAAAATATGATCGCATGAAATTTGCTGCGGGGTCACTCGCACCGCTTTTTTTATGAGTATTTCCTAAGTAGCAAAAACATGATCGCATGCCGATCTCTGGTCGGTAGTTTGATATATAATTTTTTCTGCCTTTTTCATGAATATGGAACATAAAGGAGTCCTTCCACGACTATGGGAAAACGGCTTGAGAAAGCAAGAGTCGAAATACAGTTGTAAGGGGCTGATACAGAGCATTTAAAACATTTTTTAGAATTGTGGCAGGTCATCGGGATCGGGAGAGAAATCATTCTGGAGCCTATTAATCTTTTCGCCGGTCCTTTTGTCAATTGAGACTATGGAGGTTCCGGTATTCGAAGAAGTCAAGGTCTAGTTCGTATACGTGGTTACTATACGATTGGCTGAAGAAGGTCGCAAAGAGGTTGGCGATTGCTTTAAGCTCTGAAGACGATGTATTAAATAATTTTAGAATGAAAGGGAAGCCAATGAACTTTCTCTTGACATTAATAAATTGGTAGAAACGCCTAGGATCTGTGATTAGGCTTAATTGCATTCTATCGAGATATTCGAAATAGAGGGATTCCCAAAGGATGGAAAAGCGAGAGTAAGCTTGCTGGTAGAGGCAGATCTGGATCTCAGGTAAATTTTCCATAATTTGTTTCTGACATTGCCAAGAGTACGCAGTTCATTATTATTATACCAGGGACGGGTGGGAGTCTCATTTAAATTAGATGAATACATTTTACTCTTCATCTGCCAACTGTCAAGTTCAGTGACATCTTCCTTAGAATCTAAAGATACCCAGGTATCTGGTAACAATCACGTAACTCTAGTGAAACAAATGTGCTCTGATCCCTTAAAAGGCCACAAGGAAGATGCTTTAAACTAAACCAATTAAATATTCCGAACGGACCGCCACCGACAATTTGTTACCATTTTCCTTCCCAATTCCGGTTACCCCCCTGGCCTTCGACTACCGTCATGCATAGTTAATTCTTTGATAGGAAAACTTTCACTCTGACATTAGATAAATATTTTAATACCCCCAAATGGATGGGCAACTGATCACAGAACACACGATACTTTAATTTTCCTTAGCTTTTGTTTGACGTCTCTGTACTCCTTTCCCATCTACAGTAGACGATAAAATTTATTTTATACTGAATCCCCCCCGCCAACAAGGACGAAAACAGAAAATCGATTTACTAATTGTGCAAGGGATTGTAAAGTGAGGAAGCAATAGCTACGAGTAAAATCCTTGAATGTATATTACAGCTACCATCCCATTCCCATCGCCCATCCACACGTACACGAGAAACAATCAGCACAATAGGATAATATTGCTGTGACTTCCTGGTTCAAGTTTTATGTCCTGGTTCTTCTTTGTTTATTTTTTTTGTTTTTAAATCTCCTTAATTACTTTTTGAATGTGACATCCGCGAGTTGTGAACGCTCTTAAATTGCATCTTATTCCGTCCACAGTCTACAACCCACAAGGATAACGACAGTATAACTTGTCGTGTTAGCGTTAATTGCAAGAAATGTAGCTTTAGTGCTTTCCTTGCGATTATCCTCTTCGCTTTTGGTAATTGAGAATATTAGGGATATGAATTCAAATTATCCTGCTGGCAAAATAATTAATCAGTAATCTCCTGTTGCTGTTCCCTATTCATTTGTGTTTTACAGCTAACAAGGGAACGAAAGGTGTAAACAAAGGACGAGAGGAAAAAAATGAAGGCAATCAGTGAATACAAAAACAAATAATCATCAGTTGGACAAATTAGACTGCTGTCAATCATTTGTGACACTTTGAAATGAATACTGTTAGAGATAGCCTGTACCTAGGCGAGTATTTGATCATCAATTAGGCGATGTGCGTAGCCTGACATGTGTTATTTGCAGATGTGACCTGCAGAAATGGTAGGATAATTAATCAAAGGAATTTTTTTGCCTGTATCCTGTCCGGGCTACAAAGGAGCAAAGCTGTGAAGTTTGAAAAATTGTAGGCTTTTAGGAGAACATTAGGAAAAAAACGAAAATTAAGAGAGTAGTCTTCGATGACAGGTGAGGAGGGATAGTGTTGTTCATCAATGGAAAGAAGAAAGGACGATATACGAGTGCGAAGTGCATACATTCAGAAATGAAGATGGATGGCAGTTGGCAGCTGGGTTTTACGAGATGGACTGCAAAAAGAATGAATTGACTCATTTATCAAGACGGAGATGGAATTTCTCTTTTTTGGCCGGGAAAGAGATACTCCAACTAAGCTAAAAGAAACTTTACCATATGAGACTTAAAAGTCTATCACCGGAACATGGGCAACAATGAGATAATCCTGAAAAGGGGCTCTCAATTTGGTTCTCCTCACTTAGCAGACTCGCCTTAGCAGATGCGTATTCTGCAGTCACAAAAACCACAACAAGAGCGGTACGGATCTACAGATGCACGCCGGTTGTTGGTCCCCAACAGACCATCAACATAAGAATCCTGAAGCGCGAGTCACAACACAGAACACATGGCACATCGATGAAGTGTCCTGGGTACATCATACTAGTGATTGGAATATGATCAGTAGGCCTCAATTAAGGTCACAACAATATTCCCAATCACTAGTAAAAAGTGCATAGAACGCACGAAGAATAAATACACAAAATAAATCAAACACTAGAACCCGAGACACCACAAGACCGACGAAAGATATAAACGAAACTGAAGGCCAACTGTCAAAGGTGCCCAACAGCTCAAGCCATCGATCGTCGATACAGTGTTGATCTCTTTCCCCATAATGCGAAGCGCATAATATAACAGGAGGCACAAACATCCAATCCACTCACACCAACTAGGATGAAATCGGGCGAAATGGCGTGGGAGACAGATCGTACCAGTTATCACATCCTGCCATCTCGCTCTCTCACATGATGATACGGTGGACTGGTATAAAGCTAGTTACTTAACTAGTTAAAGGGGAAACAGTCACGGTCAAGGTCAGTGACCACACACTGCACAGCTGAGCGCAGTATATAATAAACAGGAATGACATTTATAAAGTTAGAATGACATTTTTGGGCATTCGAATTTGTAAGTTTGAATTCAAATAAAGCAATATGTAATTTATAACGTGTTTCAAACGTTTGCGAGTTTCATTTCTCCTAAGTGAAAATTCCTCTACCATCTGCTGAGTCGCCTTCTCAAAGATAAAACCATTTATCCTTATAGAACAGGCAGTCTTAGAGTACATAGATGCAGGTCCCCCTCTGAATCTTTTTAGCAGGTCCATGGAAGACTACATCCCGTTGTGACCTGAGACTCGAATAAGAATCAATGAGGTTAGCCTTTCGAAAAGGTCTTGCGTTGTAAATTTAAATCCGAATTGTTTGTAAGGACAGCACATGGACACCACTCTGGTAAAGTTTGAAACCCTTGGTGCAAATTCACCTTATCTGCATTTAGTGACAAGCCATCATTCTAATATCGACACAAATGTCTTATATCTGGAAATATTGCATAAGAAGTTAAGACCGTAGTACCGGTCAAGATATGTCTTTATGGGTCTAGATCTTTTAATTCCTTAAGATACTTCCTGATCTTAGCAAAGCTTGAAAGATGCTGGTGTAGCCCATTGGTTTGAATCAATTAGTTTTAGGCCTATTTCTTGAATCGTTACTCCAGTAGTAGCCCGTAAAAAACAATTTGCAAAAGGTGAGGACTATAACTTCATCCTCACCTAAGGAGTGAGTTTCATATCACTCTCATCTGGATTCACGGCCGCCAAAGTAACACAAACGACGAGCTAGCTAGATGCGGATCAGCACTTAATATCTCTTTCACGGGGAAAATGTATTCTCCACTAGCACTTGCTTATAGGGACAACTCTGAATGGAAGAACCTTAACAACTGAATGCACGGCGCTGGGCAAAGAAAGACAGCGTACTCTAGGCAGGTAATTCCTTGGATTGGAGCAGTTCCAAGAATTTCCGACATAGAATTGCTCTGAAAAATTCCTCCACTGGATGGATTTGAATAACATATTTCCATGAATATACTCGTGCACAGACAACCAGGTCAATAAAGCTATTGTAAGAAAAAGTCGCACGTGATGGCGCACCATATACGACCATATCTATCTACCTACCTATCTAAATCTATGTCTATGTCATGTTCATGTCTGACAGGGCGGCAACTTTTCGGACTTCCGTCGTCCTAATTGAAATAAATTTTTTTTCACATACTCCCTCAAAGTACTTGGCGGCCTGACAATTTGCCTATTGTGTCTTGTAAAATGAGTTACAGGGTGGCCCAACAACTTTTATTGAATTTGAAAATTTTTAGCAATATTTTTGAACTTTTTTGTCAGTATTAGATTAAATATTCCGATTCCGAATAATGGACACCACAAAGAATTCTTATCGTCAAATCTTACATTCCTCAATTGTAGGGACACAATGAGCATATCGCAGTCATTTTAAAGTAAGAAGAGATGCCATTGTGCATTTTTTTACACGTTTTCGACAAAAAGTCGACTATGTTAAATCATAGACAAACCTAAAGATCTTCCCAAGACAAATTAAACTGCGTACAGACATCTGCTGACGATCACCCTTCGGCATACATAGATCAGACGGCGCTCATCCCACGGATGATCTTGTAGAGAGTTTCGAGGGGGGAGTTGCATTATTTTGCATTATTTTTCCCGAAACTACACGACACAAGTCGCAGATTGCTTGAAAAATCAAGATCGCTATTTTTTGGTGAAATAGATAATGTCCTTGGCATCATCAGTAAACAAAACATGCGTTGCTGACGTAAGGAAAACCTTTGAGTATTTTAGGAGCATCTCAGCTAAAAGGCCATAAGGCCATAGTTCTTAGAAAACTCAAATGGAGTTAATGGAAACAAGCACAGAGTGATGCTCGAAGTCCTGTTATATCCGCAAACGAATGTAGTTTCAATAAGATGTCGCTACTGTCCATACAGCTAGAGATACGATGTCTATTCTTCGAGAAATATTCCCAGACCGAATAGTATCAAAAAATGACACCACTGGTTGGCCGCGTCGTTCTTAACAGATCCAGACATCTTCCTGTGCGGGTTATCTCAAAGAAAAAGTTTACGAGCAGAATCCCCAGTCTCTTGCAGACCCTTAAGGAACACGAAGTCTCATATATTGGACCTTGTTAGCACAAATTTCGAAAAAAAAAGTGATGGCAAATTACATCAGAAGATTGAAGTTTTAGAAATCCAAAATAACGGTCACCTCGATTATATTATTTTCCAATATTATTAATATCATAAAAAACAAAGATTTAGAACCAATATTCTTCCAGTTTTGTTAAAATTTGTTATGCAAATCATCATCATATGTATATTATTTCTGTAGTATAGGTACCATTTGCGGCTCTCACACTCAACCAATCAAAACAAATGAGGTGTCAAAAGAAAGAGAATTTTGTTGAACGGTGACGAATTGCACTTTTACTTTATAAATATGAACTAATTAAAAAAAACACACACAAAACAAATATTCTACCCAAAATAAATTCCCAAAAGAATAAACACTTCCCGAATGGTTTCCATGGGATTTCCATGAGTTGACAGATGATGGAAATCATATGGGAAGTTTGGATTTTGGGGGTTGGATTTTCTCTTGCGAGAGTTCTCGCACAGGCACACTAGTTATGTATGTAAATAGTATTATTTCTGTAGTATAGGTACCATTTGCGGCTCTTACACTCAACCAATCTTAACAAATGAGATGTTAAAAGAAAGAGATTTTCCTGAAGTACTGAGGAATTGTACTTCTACTTTATAAATTTAAACAAATTCAGAAATCTATTAAAACAAATATTCCACATATTTCCATCGGATTCCATGAGTTGACAGATGGAAAGCATATGGGATTTTGGATGGGAAGTTTGGATTTTCTCTTGCGAGAGTTCTCACGAGTAAATTGAAATTCACATAATATTTTTCGGCCACCCTGTAGTTTTATTCTGAGAGTGCGTTTTATCTTAAAGAATAATTTATAAACGTTGATGACAGTTTAATGCTAAAATTGACCAATTCTAATTACTATCCAAGGCAATGTTTCCAATAAACAAAAACCACATTGAAAACATAAAATCATGTTGGTAACACTGTAGTCACGACAAATGCAAATGAGATACGATACGAGTGTAAAATTACTTTTTAGAGACCACACACCACAGGGGAAGCCTATTGCAGTCCAACATCGAACTCAATTAGTAGCATTGGTAGCCATTCTCCTGGCCATATCCTATTTCATCCGATTTTACCGTGCAATTTGCCCAAAAATGTTGGTGTTTCGGAAGCCACTACAACCGACTTCCGGCATTGTTGATCTAAAGCTAAATGAAACCGGAGATGATTCACTTTTGGCGAACGGTACTCTAGTTGGATTTATTTAACCACCATCGGATTTGATTGCTTTGTTAATACATATTTGAAATCAGTTAAATAAATATAAAGATGTCTTCATAAAATATTAATTAGATGAATAGATACATAGATACTATTCTAGGACTACTAGTCGAAAGACAGAGTTATTTCAGAATGTGCTTTTAGTAGAAAGACAAATATTTGGTATCCGCTTGGCAGCACTTTGGTTGTGATAATGATGTTTTCTTTAAAGTTAATTAGCAGAAGTAATTGGTTCTAATTATCGAAGTGAATAAAGTAATTTGTTTACCTATAAGAATTCTAAGAAAGGTGAATATAGAGTTCTCAGAAGGATGTTCTTTGCTTTGAGAGGGTGGCATTAACAGCTCGCTTAGCTGGTTACAATTTAAAGGAATTTCTACAATCTGAGAAAATTCATTAAAATGAACATCTTCACCGTATCGTAGTGGTTGGTGTTTTGAACTACTACGCATGCTGCCCCAGTTTGCGTATATTGAAACCCCACTTCAATACTTCAGGTGGTGCCGAACTCGAAATACGCAGAAGAGCTACTTCCATATGTCTACTCCAAAACAGCTGCAGGAAATGATTGACAAGTCGGAGAGATATTGCGATACCAGTTAATACAAATAAGTCTAAAATCATGATTTTTCGAAAAGGCTTCGAAAAATTGTATTTTAAAGGACAGGCAGTAAGTGAGTTTAAAAAAAGCTTGAGAAGCATTTCAAGCTTAACAGATTTCTGGGTGGCCAACCCAGAATAATACAACCTGTTTAAAGCGGTCTCTTAGTCCATTATGATACACACATATATGCTGCCCAAGTTTGGGGTTACAAAGAACGCCACGAATTAGAAAAGCTGCTTCGTTTCATTTATAGCGTATCTTCAAACTGCCATCTACAATGCCAACTATATGTTATACATTGAGACTGGATTGCCGAACATGTTCTTCGATACACTTGAGTTGCACTTCTGTTACATTCCCAAGCTTCTTCAAATGGATTCTTCAAGACTCGTCAATAGATTTGCGAAAGTACTAATAGCAAACAAACTTAATTTTACTTTCAGAGTCCCACGGAGTCCCTTTAACCCTAATTCTACCAGGTTATATTTTTTACACAAACTACCGCGTTGTGACTCTCAGTCACATGTGTAATGTTTAAGAATGCTAATATAAAAAAATTGTTGGTACATGCAAATAAATAGAAAGCAGGAACTTTATTAAACATTTAATTACTTATTTATACCTTTTTAATAAACTAACATTTTCTGATATTGCGTATTGCAGACATTTAGACCACACTCCTTAGAACTCTGTTTATTCGCACGCCCTTGTTTTAAATGGACACACGTGGCATCGACTACGAATATTATATGCTGTCGATCTCGATGGTGACGGCGGCGTGGCGTATTGGTATCACTATTTGCTGATGTTGTTGCAATGGTCAGAAATAAGTTCACAATGTGTGCATTTACTCTGCTAAGATATCGCTGACTTCATCGTTGAATGTTAGATACAACCATATCCTAAGGCAACCCTTTTAGAAGAGTTTGCGGCGAATATTTTCCATTGGGCTCATGAATTCAGGGTAAAAACAAACCCACACAAGTGTTAAAGCAACCCCGCAAAGTTAGGTTAGGTTGAGAGGGGTTATTAGGTTGAGCAATCAGAGTGGGTCCATCGCGACCCCTCAACCTAACCTTGCGGGGTAGCTCAAACAATTGTGTGGCTTGGTTTTAACTCCATACCAGGATGGATTTCCTTAAAGCATTTCATTACCTTGCAAAATTTTAGAACGAGTCTATAGTTGATTAGGCCTGCCTCTTCTAGACCACTAAAAAAGTATATCCCTAAAGTGTTCATAAGATAGCGTGCTGTGCTTTGACATTTGCATAGCATATGCGTGATATCCGTACATCTCTGCACATGTATGTGCCTGTGACTTCGAGCATCTTGGCGTGTTTACCCAAGTAACAATACCCAGATAGTAAAGACTATATGTACTTCACACCGCGGTGTAGTGGTAAGTGCGTTTGACTACTACGCAATGCTTGCCCGGGTTCAATCCCAGCAAATACGTAAAAGTTTTTCCACGGTTTCACCTCTTTCGAATGTCTGATACTCGTAAGCATTCAAAGAGTATCATTTGTCGTGAGGAGCTTCTCAACTCGCCGTTCGGAGTCGGCAAAAAACTGTAGATCCGTTCCATTCGTGCAAAAATATAACACACACACGCAAATGGTTGCGAGAAGTAGGCGCTGGTACAGCCCGAACTGTAGCGCAACCTAAAGAAAGAAGATACTTCACATAATCATTTCTGTATCTTCAATTATTTTTAGAGCAATTTGTAAGCTACCTCGCAAACATTCACCAAATTTTAATTTTGCATTACTGGCCATCTATTTGTTTTTCGTTTTACCAAGTATGCATGCGGATGAACTTTTTTATGGGCGGATTACCCTCACTCACTATGTAGTTACTATGATACACGTCGTTTAGGAAACCAAATACACGTACAGCCACATTTTGAAAATGCATGCTATGTTTTGAAATTCTGGCTACATTAAAAATTACTGTGTGTCTGTAAGTCACAACGTGGTAGTTAACGTTAGTATTTTTAGAATGGTAAAAAAGAATTCAAACCAAGAACTAAATATTAATTTAAATTAGCGCGTTTTATTAAGAACTGTTTAAAAGTAGAATACACAAGTCCAAAAGTAAATTACCGACGTTATTAACAGAAATACAACCGAAATAATTTCGAATGTGACTCAAAGTCACAACGTGGTAGGATTAGGGTTAAGGCTGGATGTGAATAATGCAATAATTGAAGTATGAATATAGCCATATGAACTGCTATCCTCCATAAACGAAAAATCATGTGAACTGTTCCACTTCATAGAATAATAAGCCAGCAACAAGAAAACGAAAAGTGTGAGAAGACTATCTATTGAGGCTTTCTCAGACGTCAACTTGAAGTATTTTGCATAAGGATTTGGGCCTAGATCCTGACAAAGTCGTACATACTCAAGGGCTGAATTCAAGCGATAACAGATTGCATCGGAAATTCGCTGATTGGGCCTTTGAGCCCAGACGAAGCACTTTTTTGGACAAAGACCCTTTACCTTCTTTCTTATATATAATTGATCACAGAAGACGCATTCTACCCTAACAAAGAGAAAAAATCGTTTTTAAGTTTTATCGTAGAGTTAAGGTACGTAGAACTCATCTTTAAAAAATAGTCTAAGATAAGAACTATCAAGCTTAACAGATTTCTTCTAGGTGCATGGGCGATCAACACTGGATAGTTCACATTAAGGCTAGGCGCGCACATGCGTTTTCCGTTGCACGACTATTCAGTCGCAAAAAATAGAACATATAACTTTCAAATGTAAGTGCGCGCACATGATACCTATCAATTGCAGTGTTTAAAAGTCTGCGATTTATCCCATTTTTCGTGCGATGCGATTGTCGCAAACTAAAATGAATAATACGTACAGGCAAGTGTCTCCACACACTTGCGATTTAAATCGTTACGATTAGAAAATCGTAGTCGCAACAAGATGCACGCACATGTCGCATGATTACTTAGTCGCAAAATATGAGACACTCAGTTTTAAATGTGAGTGCACACATATGTATGCGATTTAATAATCGCAGCGATTAAACAAATGGGACAAGCTCTATTTTATTTGCGATTGTTTGGCCGCAAATTAAAATGGGTCATATGGATTAGCATGGATATTCGCGCACTTGCGTCTGTTGAATGGATTCCATGTGATTTAGTTTATTTTGCGACAAAACCATCGTCAACAAAATACCGTTTGTTGATTGCTGCTATTATTTGGCCGCATATTATTGTATATAATTGTGCGACAGAAAACCGCAAGTGTGCGCATGGTCATATTTGGTTGCGATCACGATTGTTTAATCGCAGCGACACAAGATCGCATGTGCGCGAGTTACATGCTGCATCAGTAACCTCTACATACATACATATGTACGTAATGTATACATGCATACTGCCAACCTCAAGCTTAGCAGCAGCGAGATCCCAATGATATGAAGATCGGGAACAACATGTGCCGCCGTTGTTGTTAACCAAAACAAGTGCAGTTGCATTGCACTAATGTTATGTTTTACTGTTTTATATTTGTTGTTCTAAATTATGTTAAATGTAAAATGATGAATAAATGTCAGTTGGTAAGAAGTCTGTCGATTGTCGTAACGTGTCGTGAATTGAGTTCGTCTCTTGTATTATCAATTTGTGTTGTTTATTATAAATGTAACTATGTTTATTGTTAATATTAAAAATTGTTGTTTTGAATTTATTTAATCGCTACTTTAAAAACTAAAATCGTAACTCGCGCCAAGCCTTAGGCTAAAAGCTTAGTTGTATGCTAAGCTGGCCATAGTCCATAGGTATATTTATTTATTTCGTCTTTCAAGTACATGTATACGCTTTTCAAGAGTGCCGATTATAACAATACTAATAACAACAGAAAATAATATATGAATAAATTATTAAAAAATTAATTAAAGTACATTAAAAATAAAGAAATGTTTTTTTACAAATCGCTCTACTGATATTAAAATCAATTACATTGGCGGCTTCATAATAATTTTTACAAGCATTAGTTATAGGACCATTTTTTCCATATTACTATGTACTATGTCTCGAAACATAAAATAAATCCCTAGGTCGCAAACAACGAGAAGGGGTATATACTCGTACACTAAACATAGAAAGTAAAACCGGACAATCAATGCGAGCAGTTATGATATCATGAGCGAAAAGAGCGGAATAATAAGTTCTTCTTATGTGCAATTGCTTAAGATCAATAAGCTGGCATCTAGCATTAGTTTGAAATACTTGAGTTCCATGACATCTTACGAAGAGAGAACTTTGTGAATCTCTTTTGAAGTCTTTCAATGCGAGCAGCGCTATTTTTGTTGAAAGGACTCCAGACCATGCAACAGTATTCCAGTATTGAACGGATTAATGAAATATACAAAGACTTTAGGGTGTAAGGATCCTGAAACTCTTTAGAATTCCGAAACATAAATCCCAACATAGAGTTGGCCTCTAAAACGATGTAATCGATATGCATCGAAAAAGTCAGTTGGACATCGAATATTACCCTTAAATCTTTTTGTGAAGTAACACTTCTTAGATTATGGTTACTTATCCTATAATCATAGCATACCGGAGACACAATTCTCGAGTAAGACATAACGGAACATTTACTAATATTGAAATGTAAACCATTCATTTCACACCAATTATGAACACTTGTAATATCGCTTTGCAGCTCAATAGCACCTGCCACAGATTGCACTGTTTTAAAAAATTTCAAGTCATCAGCATTAAAAAACAGTTAGAGTGAGAAACATAAGAAGGTAAATCATAGATGAAAAGGAGGAAGAGAAGAGGACCAAGCTGACTGCCTTGGGGCACACCAGACAAATTAATAATTTCTTTCGACAGAACAGCACCAATTTTGACAAATTGTTTTCGATTGATTAGATAACTGCTAAGCCAATTCAACAGTTTCGAATGAAAGCCGAGAATCTCCAACTTCTTTATAAGAATATTGTGTTGAACACGGTCAAATGCTTCAGAGAAGTCAGTGTAAATCGAGTCAACTTGAAGACGACTTTCCATGGACTGTAGACAATTATTAGTGAAAATAACCAAGTTAGTGGAAGTTGACCTACCACTCACAAATCCATGTTGAAACTCGGATATATGGTTGTGAACTTCGGCGTGAATTTTTTTCTTTATAATAGCCTCAAATACTTTTGGTATTAGTTGGAGTTTAGCTATCGGTGTATAGTTAGCAATAGATCGCCGGGATCCAGATTTATGGATTGGAGTGATGAAAGAATGCTTCCAACAATCTATAAACTGACCTGGTCAAAGGCTTGATTAGGCTAAGCTTACACATTTTGAGAAAAAGAGGCGGTATATTATCAGGAGCAAGGCTTACACTAGAATCCAGTGAAGACAAGACAACTCCGAAAGAATACCATCCTCATGCAACAGTCCTAAATCTGTGATTCTATTTGTATGCTTTCCGGAATTGTAGATGATTCCATCATTGATGAAGTTCGATTGAAAATACGATGCAAACATATCGCATATTTACTTACGGTCATCACTAGAAACATTATTATAAAGCATATTTGATGGAATTCTAACTGACTTACGTTTGGTATCGATATACGTCCAGAATGTCTTAGAGTTATCTTTAATTTTACACTCTGGTATACATACCAGAACAATCGTGAGTAGACCAGTCACTGCGTACTTAGGCCAAAGTTTGAGTTCATTGCGCCCATTTTGGATCTAACCCTAGAATTTTTAAGGTGGCCGATAATTTGGTACAACTCAGATAGAGATATCCACTCTCTAGCTAAGGGTGTGCACTGTGCATAACGTTAGTAAGGAGCTTAACCCATTTCTTGCCACTGGTGCATATTTGCATCACTGACTTTCAACATTTTTTAAATTAAGAACATCCCGAAAATCTTAAAGGTTTTTGGTCTTAAATTAAACCTCTCTTTGTGTAGTATATGGAACCAATATTAAAATATAAAATTTTATTTTGTAATAATTAATGGTACACAGATGAAAAAACATATAAAAATTGACCATTTTAAAATTTTTTTTTTTGAAATATTCAAAATATTCAAATTGGAGTTGTAAGTGTTTCATTTGGTTTTTTTTTTTTTTGTGAACCAACAATTATTATTAAATTATTCTAAAGGTATGAGTATGATGTATGATGCTTTCACAGCTCAAAAATCACAATTTGAAATGTTTCGCAGTTTATTCAAAGCCAAGGTACTTCATATGAACCTTAAAAAAAACGAATAATCTCATCCTATAACTAAGGACACGCCAGAAAACTTTCAATGAATACCCTAAATATGTACAGGATTTACGGACTATATGACTCCGCTCCTAGATTTCAAAATCAAATATAAGACTGATAGTCCCAGCCGATAGGAATGGGTAGGCAATATCTGTCTAAATGACAAATCTGTACTCGAGATCTACACGTATGGATCCAAGACAGGTGGTGGTACAGGAGCGGTTATCTTGTCAGACCAGCTCAGCCTGAAATTGCCTTAAAGACTTCCATACCACTGTAGTGAGTGTAGTGTCTTCCGGGTGGAGGTGATGGCTATTCTTGAACCAGCTGTCAATGAAGTCGGTGCACAATCGGGACGTTTTCATTACACCGACAGCCAAGAAGCTTTTAAAACCCTCGAATCACTAACTATAAGATCGAAATTGGTTAGGCACTATCGCGCATCTCTAAACGAGATACCGAGCAGATGGATACTCACGTTGTGCTGAGTTCCTGGTTCCGCTGTGGTACACCAGGTAACTGTGAAGCAGACGAATTAGGCAGAAAAGGTATAAAACTGGCGAATTTTACCACAATAAGGCACAAAATCTCTACGCAGGCACTGCAACAGGCTAATGAAAGATGGCATAACCTTGATACGTGTTGTCACACCAAGCAAACTTGCCCTTAGTTAAATCAACGCAAAATTAACAACCTGCTAAAAATTAGCGGAGCACATATCGGCACCTTAGTTGGCGTAGTGACAGGTCATAGTGCAATAGGCAGACACGGCAGTAGGCTGAGAATTATCGCCAATAACTGTCACATATGCATAGATGAGGAGGAAGAGCATTCCACCTATCACCTCCTCTGCAGCTGCCCAGCACTCTCCTCCTTAAAGCTTAAAAAAAAAAATTTGGGAGAATATTTCTTTATAGACCTACAAGATATTTCCTTAACGGATTCGAATAAAATATGGAAATTTATTCAACTTTCAAAATGGTTCCAAAAGTTCCGATAAGAATCCGCTGCGTGGCAACACAATGGACCTACTCTGGTCTAAATGAATACTACCGAATGCAGTGCATAGCCATCTAGCCTATCCTATTACGTGACTACCTATAATGTCACTTAACCGCCAATGGTGCATTTTTGCACCATCATTTTCTGAAGCATCGGGTGATGAGAAAAAAATAAAAATGGCCAATTCCTCGAGGTCTCAACAGACAGTTTATGAAGTATCATCAAAAAATTTCAATTGGTTTAGGTAGTGGCCAGAAATGGGTTAAGTTAGGTTACTTCCTCTCCCTCATCCATGCAGCTACGACAGAAGTCATTAGCGAGAATTCTCAGTCTGCTCCAATCTAACCTAAGTGAGGAGCTGACTTTTCTATTTCTAGGCTGACTGTCTGCAGTGGATTTAAAGATGTCTTGAACCTGAAATTCGATTGCATGCCCTTGGTGATGCACTGATGGTATTTGACTACAACAATAACTGTCTCCGGGGTGCAGCATTTCAATGGTCTCGGTAAAGGACTTCTTGCTTCCAACTACAAATCTAAAGCCACAGAAGGAGTTTCACATGTAGATTTTCACAATTTCCCATGAGCCTTCAATTTTTTTACCGTCAAGCATATTTCAAATAATTCCGTTTCACACATGAAAAGTTGTCTCACCCCACTTCCAAAAAAATATACACTATCCCATCTCCTGCATTCGATCCTCTTAACTCTCTGACATCCCACCAAAGGACACTCAAAGAGTTGAAGATCTCCACTCGCAGCTACCTGCATTTGTAATTCAAATTCGGTACTCCTTGCACCTAAGAAGTGCACTCAAACAATTTTCCACCCGAGTCCAACCACCACAAGCTATGAACTAATTTGTTTGCAAAGACTCCTGAACTTTCCGAATCCCATCGTCCTTTTTTTTTTTGTAGACAAAACACACCAAGATGTTATAATATCAAATCGACAGCAGAATGCCCCCGCCAAAGAAGGAGCAAACTTTTCCAATCCGAGCCCGCTTTAGCGAAGAAACTAGCAATTTTTAAATAATAAATGTCCTTGCCCGCTGTAGCTTGCCTCGAAGCTAATTTGATGCGATTCATGCAATGCCAGTGCATAGTGTAGCGTTAACAGATGACGTTCGCAGCAGCAAAAATAATATGAAAACTTGCTCACTTAAGGCTCCCGAAAAAAATACAGGACACTCGAAAAATAAAGGACACGACCTGCTTGAATTTGCATATGAATGCGCGAGGAAGAGCAGGGTAGGCCAGGAATACAGCCAGGAATATTAATCAACCAAGTGGCCGAACTAATAGCTTTTAACGGTATTAAATTCAAAGTTCTACGAGGATAGATAAGGATACCATATATTGTGTGCAATAGAACACCACTCCCAGGACAGGCCGGCAGCATCTACAATCGTATATCAAGGTGGTGCAGCAATTTATCGCTCGGGATGTTTTTTTGTTTTTTTGCTTAAAGCTCTCATCCTTTGTGAGACCATCCGACCGAACGGAAAAGTGGGAATAAGTAATTGTTTCCTCCTTTGCATATGGTAAAAGGATACAGAAGTCCGGGTGTGGTATCCCAGAGCGAATTCAATATCCCGATGGGGAGGATGAAGGAGTTGAGGTCAATCTGAATTGATTGTTTGGCCCAATTGGTTTCCCTTTTTTAACGTCAGTTGGAAGTGTTATACGAGTCATCCCCCTCCAAAAAAAAGGAGGAAAAAGGACGCGATATGGTACAAGGCAACGAACGGCTTACCCCCATTCCAAGGGGAAAGACAAATGATTCAATTGTTCAACTCTCAAGGCTTATGTCGTATCCTGGAAACGAATTAAACCCGCATAATCCCAATTAATTAGCAGATAACTAATTTTATGGATTTTTGCTTGGCGATTAATTAACGATTTAATGACAAGATGTATGGAAAGATACAAGATACGCACTGAGATAGATACGAGTTCATGTTTTTATTTTAGCTCTGTTGGATTAGTGAAGGAACATCAAGGCCACGTTTGGGTAATTATATTTTATGTTGTCGAAGTTTTATTGCCTTGTAGGAGGCCTTTTCTTAACGTATCAGGTAGTAACATATGTAGAACATTGCGCGATTTTTTAAGGAGCCTCATCCCGAGATCTAAAATTTTTTCCATCTAGGAAGTTTTGCAGACTTCGGAATAAGTGGATATCTGAAGGTGCTTAATCTGGAGAATAAGGCGGATGTACCATTTTTTCCCAATCGAACTCCTGTAAGCGTGTGCAGGTGGTCGTGTTATCCTGATGGAATAGAACACCCGATTCACCAGACGCGGCCGTTTCTGGTCTAGTGCCGACTTATGACTTTGATAGAAGACCTCTGTGGTGATAGTCTGGACCAGTGCTGTCGAACGTAATGCAAAAGCATTATTTGTAATGCTTTCGAGTTTTACGTAATGCCGTAATGCCCACATGTCTTTTGTAATGCCTTTTGTATTGCTTTCTATTGCACCAGCAAAATTACATTTTCATGAAAACTTATGACATGGCAGCACTTTTCATATTTGAAATGTGGATTCACATCACATCCACTTTCCATCTGCAGTTCTATATTTCCACGATCCGCATTCCATGCATTAGCAATACCACTGTTCTTGTCACGCAAATACAAATTGATACGAGTGTAATGTCTTGTCGTCGCACTAGCAGCCAGTGTTGTCGTTTTAGAAATGTCTAGAGCATCATTTAATTATTTTTTTTGCATAATTTTGGGGAAAAAGCATACGTACACAAACTTTTGAGTAATACGAGGCAACAGCTCAAAATGGATTACTCCCTCAGCATCTCACCATAATGCTGTGCTGGTCTGTCTACTGGAGTAAGCCCTGGGTAGCTACGTTTAAACGTTTTCCATCTTCGCTACCGATGCAGTTCAAAAACGGCTCCTGATTGTGACGCGACAGAAGCGCAGTGCAAGCTTTGATTCTTTGTTGAAGATTATTTTGCGATGGGTGACGTGGTACCCATTTTCTCAAATTTATGACTTTTGCCATATTTTTTAGGTGTCGATGTACCTCGCTGCTCGTTTTCTCAGGTAAAGCTGCTGCTTAATTTCTATGATGCCTTCATTAGCAATTTCCTAAGCCTTCGCCAACCAACACAATAAATATGCTCACGTAATAAATTGACCGCCAATTTCTTTTGGATGTTGGGTATCCTTGGCATTCCATTAAAATGTTTTCCGCAGTCCGTGTTCTTGCCGTCACAGCGCGTGCAGTATGGAAAATCCACGTGCTTTTATTTATAAAGGTATCCCCCGGATCCCGGAAGTAACCGTGTCCCAATAGAAATTGTCTCAGAAAGTAATTTACCTCTCCATGCGCTATGCCAGTCCACTCGACTATAGTTGTGGCGTTCCAATTGTGTTGCCATTCTGCCTCTATAGACTCACTGATAGTTCTTCTATCTTAAGGACCGCTGCCTTGTTCGCTTCCAAATCGATTGGCATTCCGCTTTATATTACACTTATCAATTCTGCGGACGCTTAAGCACAGCATCTACTTTTAAAGATGCGATTCTGTTCACCGAGCTTATTCATCTCATGTAAGATTTCCGGTTCGTCATTGGCTCGTATATAAGTATCGACTTGCACTTGTTAATTGGCTATTTAGGTCCTCCAAAATTTGGCATTAGTCTGAATAATGCTGCTTCCGGCCATGAGGCTTTATCGCCTTCATCAATCAAGTGGTCTTTTAGGTAAAGCTGTGGTCCAGGAGCAGTCCAAGGTATTTGATGTATCTATGGGCTTGACTCGATGATATGCTCGGCCATCTAACATACATATTAAGTGAGATGCTCCACTCTTCTCCTGCTGTTTATTAGGACTGCTGTCGTCCAATTCCTTCTGCAAATCCACGCTTGATGTTTGAAGATATGGCATACATCTCTGATCGTTCAACTGCATTTTGTGGACACTGGTTCTTTTGGTTTTGCTACTACGACCACTGATTTCAAGGCTTTTGTGTTCTCCTTTAAGGAACACCATTGTACAGTGTCACGTTTCACTACTGGAATAGGTCTTAAATTATAGAATCCTTCGATTCTCCTACGGTTATTGATTCTCTAATACCACACCAAGTTCATCTGTCACCTCCACTCCCTATCAACAAATGTGATCAGAATTTTAAAATTAGCCACTAGAGTAGCAATTGGCTTGGGAACGCTTCTTCGTTAAATAACAGTCCATATAGCACCTCACTGCCGCTTCCCGCAGCCAGTCAAAGCCAGAACTTATTACCAATTCGAATTAAAATGAATAAAACATAAAGGATCTGGAGGATACACAGTGGGAGCCAGGCAGTCTGTCTACTGTGCAGCCACCGTCCTTCGTCATGCAGTTATTTTATATGATTAAAATTTAATTAAACTCACGCACTGTTCAACTACACACAAACACACATATACTCGTACAGCAAAAAAGGAAGAAAATGAATCAACTAACAATGGGGGGGGAGCCAGAGCAACATCCGCCGAAACGGTCTACCACTAGCGTCATTTCTCTTGAATTATAATTACATCATTAAATTTGGCAATTACTTCATGATGAGCGGAGACGAGTGCTCCTTTCTTGGCCGGAATTATCTCCTCGCCCGCTCCACCCCTCACAGGATCCTTAAGTTATATTATGATACTCTGGCGAACGAGATGAAGATAGATGGCAATCTTTAGTTAGACACAAGGATGCTTCTGATGATAATTGTGGGGTTTGCCTGGTTAAATTGTGGAGAGGATAATTGGTGGTTAGGAAAGCTTCATCCTTTTATTTTTTGAGTTAGATTATTGTGCCATCGTCCTTGCGGGGACATTGTGTATGCATAGAAGGGATAATATTTGCCTGATTTCGACAGCTCAGATGAGATGAGATGTAAATTAGGATGAAGGACAGTTCGTTGATTTTTTTTTTTTTTTGTGTGGAAAATGATAAGGACACGCAGTGAGTTAATTTGTTGCTTCAAGATTGAATCACACACCCACGACTGAGGGAGTTCGGATGAATCGTCGTTTGCTGAAATGTTGAAATGAAATGGGACAGGATAATAGAAATGACCTTTTAACGAGTTGAAGTTTCCAAAGTTTTATTACAAAAGCATTGAGTGATGGCGACGCACTAATGATGTCATAGTTTTGTACAGGGGGGTTGTGTAATTTTTACAGAAGGACGAAGATGAGCGGAGTGAACTTAGCTTGTACTGCTGTTAAACACGTGTGGGAGTTGTAAAAAACGTTCGCTAAATTGGTTGAAAAAAAGATAAATCTAATTTTAATCATCTCATAGCACTTATAGGGACAGTTGGCGAAAATGTCCTCGCAGTATTTTGCATTTTTGTTGGAAGTCGAAAGTCGCAAAAAACCAGCAGACGCCCCGTGATAAAAAACAGATTCTACAATCTGCCGTACAAAGCGGCGGCGCTGCAAAAAAAGACCAGATCTGCTCACATGCTCTACGAGCAAAAGACACAGCAAAGAGCACGAGAAGCGCGCGATATTAAGAAATTCTACTCCAGGAACAATAAAAAAAATATATAAAAACTACTTCTGCCGACGGTATAACGGCAATGAAGACCAACACTCCGCTGTCAGGCAGAATAAGCCATTCAACTCAGATAATGATAGCCAAAACTCCAATCTACCTGATCGAAATGAAGTGAGGATAGCAATATACAAGCTTAAGTCCAACAAGGCTGCTGGATCTGACGTTTCATCCGCAGAGCTACTTTAAGCAGCTGGAGATGACTTGATAGTGAGCGCACACCAACTTATCTCTAAGATTTGGTCAGATGAAAGTATGCCAAATGAGTGGAATCTCAGCATCGTTTGTCCGGTCCACAAGGAAGGAGACCCCGTCAACTGCTCCAATTACGGAGGCATCAGTCTCCTCAACATCGCCAATAAGATACTATCTGCCATATTGTGTGAACGCCTAAAACTCTTCGTCGACAACCTGATTGACCCCTCTCAGTGTGGTTTGAGGCCAGGAAATTCCACCATAGACCAAATTTTCGCACTTAGGCAGATCCTGGAAAAACCTAAGAAGTCCAAATTGATACCCACCAATTGTTCATCGATTTCAAGGCCGCCTATGACAACATCTGGAGGAATGAACTGTATAGACATAGAGCCATGTCTAGTTTTGACATCGCTGCCAAACTCATCCGTCTGTGCAGGATGACAATGGAGAGTGCTCGCTGCTCCATCAAGGTCGATAATGACCTCACTGTGATCTTTGATGTCAAAAAAGGATTCAGCCAAGGTGACGTGCTGTCATGCGACTTCCTCAACATCATACTTGAAAGAATTGTTCGAAACTCACAAGCCAACACACAAGGAACGATCTTTCAAAAGTCCGTTCAACGATATTGACATCATTTGTAGAACACCCCGAGCTGCCACCGGTGTGTTTGCGAGTATACAAGCATGGACTTTATCGAAAGCTGATAGGATATCCTTGGTCGCTTCGAGAGAAAAATCCTTCGTAAGATATTCGGTCCCGTTTGCGTTGACGGGTTCTGAAGGAGAAGATTCAGCCACGAACTGTACGAGCTGTACAGCGACATCTACCTAGTCAAGAAACTGCGCATTGGGCGTTTAAGATGTCTAGGACATATAGAGCGCATGGACATCAATCCGGCCCGTAGTGTATTCGAGTCCAACCCGGATAGTCAGCACAGCAGAGGACGACCTCGCCTAAGGTGGCGCGCAGAAGTAGAAAAGGGCCTCAACGAACATAGAGTGCGCAGTTGGAGGCAGTTAGCTAAGGACCGGGCTAACTGGAAGGGTTTTATTGGCTGAGGCCTTAGTCCACCCCGGACTGTAACGTATTCTCCAAAGCCCGGGTTTTCCACCACATCATCAAAATACGTAGTCAACTCGAAACACAAGAGACATGAAGTTCCCCATTAAGTGCCCAGCTCGATGGCACCCCGGTGGACCCACAAAACCAATAGTTACAATGATCATTTTCCATTTTGACCTCAATTTTCAGTCCAACGAACACTGCTATCCTTCAAAATTTAATCAAATCCTAGCTCCGTCAGTCGCTATTAATTCAAATGGCCGACACGTTTTCCCATTTACAAAGTAAACACACACATAGAGAATTGTAAACACTAACAAATCGGTACTGTTACTGGTGTCTATCCTATTAACATAAAACTATTTGCCAATCTCTTTGCCATACCACAGTTAACCATCGAAAGTCCAAGAATCGCCATAAAACCGTTCCAATTGAACGAATTTAAATCTCCGCACACACATACCCACACCCTCTTATCCTTTTGTTAGTAAATTGGATTTGTCCTTCAACTACAAATGGAAACAAATTAAATGAAATGCTAAAACAAATTTTTCGCCCACTCACCCGGCACGATTTCACACTTGATGGAGATGTACAGTACGTAGCTCCTCCTCCTCCAAAAAACCCTTAAAAACTAAACCAAAACCACACTTGGATAATGATCCTTTAACTCCACGAGAGCATATATCCTGAAACAGTAGAAATGGAAATAGAAGCGAACGAGAATTAGAGTAAAAATCGCGCAGCTTTACAAGAGGTCCTTTCAACGGAACAACAGGGTTTTATCCCAACTGACCGCAGCCCTGTTGGCTTTCATCCCCACCGCACAGCCCCCTTAAAACAGTTACTGTATTCCTTTGAATGCCACAGAGGAATTTATAGAAAAACCACCGGATCGAGGAAAAGGATAACAAACTTCTGTATTGCCCTCCAGCTGTCATTCCAATTCGCCCTTTGGACATTTTACAATCCGACTTCAGGTACGAGTATCTTTTCGGTTTCCTTTCTTTCCCCAATGGGGAACATTCCAGAGATTATTGAAATTTCACCCACGTAGTGGAATAGAATTCCAACTGGTTGCACATGGTTTGGCCACAGTAATAAGATCACAGTTGGCTGAGCAGCTCTTCCTGCTTCACTGGGCAATCCTCTTGAATCAAATGAAAAAGAAAATAAAGAAAATCCATTGTGTTGGAAGGACTTGTGCGAATGCGAAGTGATTACCCTCACTGGAAGCTCATTAGAGCAGTTATCTCTTTTTTGTGGGTTGAAAATTGCAATTTGTCAATAATCTCCTCCGTCTTGATCTTGATGGAGAGTCCTTTGGCAAAGCCATAGAAATATGGTGACAAAATGCACTCCCCTAATTGGGTTTGGTTACTTTTATGGTTTTTCAGATGATTCTCCAGGACATTTCTAAGGATTCAATGAGAAAAGAAAGGGAAACATCATGAAAATAGATTATGTATACCGAGACCGAGTAGAGGGAATGTCCTTCTCTGAAGGACGAAAGTTTTCCAATCAATAAAACTTGTTGCAACTGCCACACTTTGTTGAATTGTGGATTTCTTGTTTCTCGTCTATCTCCTGTGTGTGTTGTGTGTATGTACCTTCTTGTGTGAATCCCCGCTAATGGAGTGCTGATCGATGGAACTTTAATGGAGGAAACTTTCCAACATGACAGGATTGTTGGTGGAAGATTGCTAACAGTTTGCAAGTGTTGTTTGGCTTGTGATGGTACCATAATTATACTCGGCACTAGCTCAGTGGCGTAACGAGGGGTGGACAAGGAGGGCACAAGTCCCGGGCGGCAATTTGAAGCAGTGTGAAGTGTTTTTTAACAACAAAATCCAATGAACTCTACTCCCTAGTATGCAACTACATTTTATCAGTCGAGAATACCTGGAACCATTCTGAGGGCATTTTTAATACCTTGGAAAAACTGACGGAGGCAGATGAAAACAAATAAAATACACGGACGGATGCAGGAGCATTGCTTACAGCATTGCAATCGTTTTCATTTTTGTGTTTTTTGGGCTTTTGGAAACCAGTACTTCACGAAGTTAATGATGCCCAGATATACTTGCAAATAGAAGGACCCCACCTTCATCAATGTGCGCAAAAAAAATTAATGCATTACAGATCACCCTAATAGAAAAACGAGATGAATTGGTAGAAGGTGCTTCTACTTATGCTAAAAATGTATGTCAAAAACTTTAAATTTTATTGGAACGTCAGAGGAAATAAAAAAAAAAACATGTTTTTGGTGACGGAAATATAGATGCTGAAATAAAGCAAAGATTTCAACAGCTACGAAATTTGGCGACAAAGTTCACCTTTCCCACCCCAGCCAAACTCTTAGAACTTAGATGAAAACTATGAAAGCAATTCAGATGTTGCACCTCATGAGGATAACATTGATAAGGATGAATTTGAGATCGAACGCGTAGGGTTAAGAGAAATTATTTCTTCTACAAGCAAAACAAATGAACTCGCCAATAAAAGCCCACTCGAACTATTAAAATATATATTACAGTTTAGACTGGAAGTTAGTCTGCCTCACATAACAATAACAGAAATATAAATAAAATATATAATGCAGAGGAGTGAGAGGAGTTTCTCAAAATTTAAGCTTATTTAAAATTATTTAAGGTCCAAATTGAGCACTCTGAGGCTATCTAATCTGGTTATCATGGCTATAGAGCAGGAAATCACAAAGACCATCGATACTGAAAGAATAATACGAGATTTTGCCCTGATGAAAAGTAGGAACATACAATTTTAAAGAAGTTTTCTATAAATAAATAAAAAAGTTTCTTGTCAATAAAAAAAAAAAAATGAATTACATGCATATGCATGTACCTACCTATATAATTTTGTTCCCTTTTACTTAAAACTAAATTAAATGCTTTCATCCTTTCATTTAAAAATTATTTTTTTAAACAAATTTTATATATGAAATTATTTAATTATTTATTAATGAATTTAATTAATTAATAAACAAAAATAATTTTATGTAATTAAATTAAATATTTTCAAAAGCTAAAGAAAAAATAATAAATGGAAAATAAATTACAAAAAATAATAATCGAATCCTGTTTTTCTGAAGAATTTTAATTCAGATAATTAAAGTTTAATGGGAATCACCGTTTTTTTTTTTTTTTGATATCCTGACGTAAGAAATTTTTATCCACTTAGAGATTGGGAAATCGGAAAGAAACCAATATGGGAAAATTTTAAATTTGCGGCTTCATTTTGGGTTAACTTGCTAGAAAGTAGTACGAACAACAGTTGACAAAATTTTGAAGAGAAATTTTACCAAGTTTATTGACATACCTACATATGTGTAGGTATAACTGGTTAAAACCGTAGACAAAGGTCTTTTTTTTAAGTGTGTTAACAATTTACTAGGGGCGACCCCAACCCACGCTACGCCACTGCACTAGCTAGCCAAGGAAAAGGACTACCTACAAGAATGGCAGCTTATGATTTATCGGAAAATCTAATTAATTGGTGGGTTTTGGCTATGGAGGCGCCACTTTGGAGCAGAATATAATATGGTTGGTTGGCGTTTCACCTCTGCTGTTTGTTCCTGGAACTTTTGTTGTATCTTTAAATTTTTATATAAAAAATATGTAATTTACAGATGTTGGCTTGTAGATCT
This sequence comes from Brachyopa scutellaris, assembly GCA_949775065.1. Lineage (NCBI taxonomy): Eukaryota > Metazoa > Arthropoda > Insecta > Diptera > Syrphidae > Brachyopa > Brachyopa scutellaris. Next base: position 17,544,476 of record OX459114.1, read on the forward strand.
TAGTTAGGGGGCGCATTCTTCACTGTGGGGCAGTTTAAGACTGACGGCTTTGCAATAACTTTATAATTTGTTCGTCCTATTCCATGGAACTAATCCGATTGCAGGACTTTTGCTGATTATGGGCACCAACGGTGAGATTATTCTTTTAAAAATAGCTTTTCCTAATCAATCTGCGCCGTATGTTCATTCTCTTTTATCCCCGCAGTTAGTATTTTGGGATTTGTATTCACAAATCCGCTTAAAAGTATTGTAACTTCCTACTTTCTTTCTTATGTAGTGCTGGATGAACTTGGGCCTCAATAAATAACCGTTTCCAATTAGCCCGGAGGAAATTGTTGTGGTTTATGTGTCATTCTTGGATGGATTCTTAGAGGATCGCGATGGGCCCATTCTGGTGCCTAATGTTTTGGAATGGCTCAGTCTCTCTCTCTCTCTCTCTCTCTCTATCTCTCTCTCTCTCTCTCCAACTGCCCCCAGTTGCACACCCCAACCTAATTTAGGTCCTCTTCCACTTGTCTGATTCACCTTAGGTGAGGTCGTCCTCTTTTTCACTTACTCGCTTGATTGGAATCGAATATTGCCTATCCGCTTTCCATAAAGTTCATGCTTCAGCTCCATATATCAAGACTGGAATGATAAGAGTCTTACATATAAAGAGTCTCCATCGTTGATCGAAAAAGAGATTTACTACTCAAGCTTTACTACTTAAGCACTAAATGTATCTTTATTTATGTACATATATTTTTTTTATGAATGAATAGTCTATCTACTACTACTACTACTACTACTTAAGTGCCGATGAGGTGTCATTTTTGATGTGATTGCAGAGCCGAAGTAGATAAAGTCCGCGAAGCTGTAGCTAACTATTGTGCAGTTCTTTCCAATTCGTCGATGTTGATTATCCCTCTCCCTTGGCTTGTGAGTTTCGAACAATTCTGTTAAGTATGATGGTGAAGAAGTCACATGACAGCGCGTCACCTTGTCTGAATCCTTTTTTGACATCGAAGGTCTCGGTGAGGTCATTACCAACCTTGATAGAGCAGCGAGCTTTCTCCATGGTCATCCTGCACAGACGGATGAGTTTGGCAGCGATTTAAAAACTAGACATGGCTATGTATAGGTCGTTTCTACAGACACTGTCATAGGTAGCCTTGAAATCGATAGACTCATGGTGGGTATCGATTTGAAAATCTTGGGTTTTTTTCAAGATCTGCTTATGTGTTAAAATTTGGTCTATGGTGGACATTCCTGGTCTAAAAGCCTCACTGATAGGGGCCAATTACTTGAGTAAAAATTAGACTTACAATGTCGCACGTCAACATTTGGATCCTTTACTTTAGGTGGCGCTACAGCTCGGGGTGAAATCCGTCAGTAGTGCAACTTTCAACAGGTGTATTTCATTGCTTGAACTGGGCAATTCAGAACTCCAAACTGTCAAACAAAACTATAAATATTTGACAGTGCATGGCAACCAGTGTCAAACCAGAAGAACCTTTGACATTTTCTAAAAACAAAATAAATTCATCATTCAAGTTGTTTGTCCATAAGTATCAAAATGGTAATTACTGGTCCTTTTGGTACCTGTATCCTTGCTGACACTTATCGCGGATATTAACCCCCAAACAATACATTGAAACGAGAATAAATCACTCGAAATTATTTTCATATATAAAATTTTATTTTGTTTTATTAAATTGTTGGCTTCTTACAAATATTATCTTAAAGCAAAATAAAAACAAAAACTGTATTTATATACTGACACGAAAATAACTTCAATCCTGCTCCCTAACGGCTGTATACACTTGCGCACGTTCTAAATACCAAACGCTAAGTGCACGCCATCACGTTAAATTGATGCCAAAAAACGATTTGCGATAAAACGAGTAAAAAAAAAGGACGAAAAGGAGGAGAAAACAACGCGTGACTAACCCGGTAAATAAATACCAAAGACCAGGAAAACAGCGTACATGATAAACATAAGTATGTACACACACTCTTCGTATATTCCCTTCCCTAAGGATACCAGCATGTACAAATAAAACACCGAAACCGATAGCAAGGACTTCCAAGCGAAGCACTAAATATTCCTTCATTTTATCGCATCGGATCGTAGGGAAAATAAACGATATAAACAAGCTCTCCAATAGATAAATAGATGCATTAAAATTACACACATACACACACACACAAGTACAGATAAGAACGCATAGACCGAAGGATATACGCTCTTAGGAAACAGAGTTGTCGTACGCGCGATGACAGCAGAAAGGATGGTTAACAGAATGCAATTTGTTGCTTCCTGGTGAAGGGTTTGCGTGACTTGTTTTACATCATACACTGCTCGTTCAGGAGGTCCATGTATTCGCCGGCGATACATGCAACACCGGCATGTCCCATGAACTTGCATTTGCCGGGTACTCGCATTTTTACTTCGACGCTGCAGTGAGGTGATTTCCGGCCTCCGCCATCCAGCTCCATACCAGTGGCGGGTCGTCCTTTGCCCATGGCGGCGAGTGCTTCCATTTCGATGAGATTCGATGAGGCGTCCTGCAGGAATTCCGGAGGCAAATCAAGAGAATGACCAACAGCTCCATCGGGCTGGTGGGTAACTATGGCAAGGGTCACGTAGATCGCCAGCGATGCAATTGTTAGCTTCATTTTTTTTTTTTGTTTCCTGTTTCCTGTTTTTTGTTGAACTGATTCTGGTTTTTATTTATTTAATTTTTTGACATTTATTTCAAAACGAGTTTTATTAGCGACAATGTTCTGACTTGCAATGACATTGATTCGTTGACATTTGTGTCCTTTTATACGTTCGTGGAGCGCTGTACATGAACGGCTGGAAATGGAAACCCTTCAAGTGCAATTAAATTTGTTTTATTTCTAGAATTCAGATACTCATACGAGTGGGAGTACATTCATATGTACGTACGTTAGGAAGCTTGACTTGTGACGGTCAGTCTAGTTAGGGGAAGGGACAAGGTTCTATACCCTGCCTAAAGGCATATTTCTATTTTGGGGGACTTATATTTAATTTTATGCAAAAAACATAAAATAAATAATTTCTACTTAATTAGATTTGTAGTTCTGTGTCTAGTATAATGGTTATCGATCCTGTAACTGTCTTTTCTGTCCAAAAAGTCCGACAAAAGCCGTGTTTTATTATTCCCATGATCCTATCCGGATCATCTTTTTACACGCATAACAAAAGAGAAGAAGATCTTCCTTTTTATCAGGATCTCGTTTCGTGATCTGGTTTTTAGTTCACACTATTCACAACTAGGTTTCGTTTTGTTGTCAAGCATGGGTACTGCCAGATCAGAAATTAAAATGTAAATAGAATCCAAAATGCTATTTATTATTCCATCAGTTTATAAATTGTTGGGCAATAGGCCAACCTGAGTGGTCACCTTTTGCTATTATTTTTGGTAAATATATGTTATTCTAAGATGTTTTGTATATGAATTAATGTGAGAAAACATTTGTTTATGTGTTTAAAACAATAATACATTTTTCACAAAACCATACAAATCTGCACAAAAACCGTACAAATGTCGCGCGAATATAAAATAATTTATGGTGAAATAATTACAAACCTAAATGAAAGTTTGCCAAATAAATAAGAGCATTAAAATGATACTGCCCGGGTTCAGTCCCAGCAAAACACCTAAAAAGTTTTTTTCACGGTTATTTTTAATACAGATTCAAATGATTTTGAAGGTGGAACTATCGATTTCTAGAAATACAGCGAGGTAGTAGTGCCCACATTCGAAGCGCAATGCCGATCATTCAACAGCACTATCGGCTTTGACTTTTCTCTCTGCAAGGCCTAGCGTTCCAAACTTTAGCTGTACGTTAATAAGTTTTTTTTAGATTTTTTAGAAGTAAGAAAGGAAGACCCGAAGCTTTTTGGAAGATCACCAGGTGCAAAGTGCTCCTACTTTACTTTAGGTGGCGCTACAGCTCAGGGTGAACCTGGGCCTGCTTCTCGCAACCATTTGTGGGTGCGTGTTATATTCTTACACGAATCTTGACAAATAATACTCTTTGAATGCTTTACAGACATTCGAAAGAAATAGCAATGCGAAAAAATTTTTAGGTGTTAGACCCGGGCCAGGACTGAACCCGGGCAGTATTTCGTATTTGTTCCACGCACTTACCACAACACCACGGTGCAAAGTGCTCCTAGACAGGGAAAAATAGCCTTTAGACGGACTTCTGTTTCAAGAAACTGAAATGAATAAAAGGCAGCTCCACTCACAAAAAAAAATACCAGACTAGCTACTCGTCTTTAAAACTGAGAAATTGGAACTCTGTAAAAGGCATGTGGGATAAGACCATTTTTATATTCCAGGTTTTATAGTCCAGAGCCCTACAACCTGAAACAACTGGTACCAAGAAGTGCTTCATAATACTAGAAAATTCGCAGTGTACCGTGCGTTCCAAAGATATCTCTGATTTTGACAAAGGCAAAGCTGTGTCTTCCAAAAGTTTGACACTTAAATTCGAGTAAAAAAAAAAATCGAATCTGTTATCAAAACTAGAAACGCCGTACCTCAGACGGGAACTCTTTACTGATCAGGGGCTACTCAAGTAAGTTAGTAGAATTATTGGAAAGCCCCCACTTTCAAGCTCCCGTCTATAAACTCCCACTATATGTATACTGACTGAACGAAATAACCAGGTGCAATATTAAAATCTATCTTCATTTTCTAATAATAGCCTCCTTAAATCCTGTTACGATCCAACTCAATTTCCAAAAGCCTTGAACCCAAAGTCCCTGACAAATTTCTTTAATCTTATCGGATTCTAGATACAATTATCAGCACTATGACTATAGCAAAAAAAAAAAAAAACTTCTCTACACACCCACTTAAACACTTGAGCATAATTTATTATTTATAACTGTTATTAGCCAGGCCAACCCTTTCAAACCGTACACAAAGTTCACACACCCTTCACCGTGTGTGCATCCAACCGTTCACCGTGTCCGGGTGACCTGCCCCACATCTCGTTGTTGTCCTTTCGAGTTCAGTTCACCTTGCTGAAACCATGAAAATGGAAAAATTATTGATAATCGAATTAATTTTCTACTCGTATCCCAGAGCGTCAGACAGGCGGAAGAGAAGACCCGATAAACTATGAATGACTTTGAATTCGAGGTGAAGGTGGTGCTACCTCACCGCGCAGCGCCGTTGCATTCAGGCAGGATAAGGTCACACGTCCTGCATACGAGTATTTGAGTTGCAGATTAAAATAAATCGATTGTGCATGCAGGATATCATTATTCTTTGAATTTCCTCTTCAACAGTAGCCTGGTCCAGGATTATTATTGATTTTGGATTAGACAGAGGGGACGGGGGAGGAATAATCACAATCACCTGTCTTTATGTGTGTTAAATAGAAAGAGAAAAGATTAGAGTGTCCTTTTTGCATTGTTCACGATTACACACGCGTGAAATTGTTACCATCGCACTCGGGGAGTACTTCAGCATCTCTTTGTATCTGAGTATCTAACCTGGTTTGTGTGTGTATTTGTATCTTTGTTTCCTTTCAAGTTTAAGTATCTGAACATAATGAGCCTTATCCTCGATTTCTTGTTTCCATTTTTTTGTATTTCTCCTCTTTATGTATGTATATCTATTCTCTAGGGCAAGGATACACCTTGAAGGAAGATCAATTTAGAAAATATGCTTTCAAGAGGTAGATACTCGTAATAAAAAGGCAGACAAATATGCTCATTTTTTTTCGGCGGGGGTGTCTTTGTCTAATTCAGCTTTGGGTTGGTGTTTCATTCCTTTTTTTGTTTGGGACAGAGCCACAAGGATTTCCCTTCGTTTCATGTGTATCGTTTGAAGTCGACTCGAAGAAGAAAGGAATCGCATGTAATCTTTATCTAAGCTGGAGTCTGGAGAGAAGGTAATGGGATTGTTTGTTACTTCTTTTCTTTTTTTGCTGAGGGATTTTATTGTTTTGCCTTTAATCAGAGCAATGGAGAAGCGATGGGGGAAAAAACTCATTCGATAGAGATGAGACTTGGGAAAGTTAATGAAGGCAACCGGGCATATCACAATTGGTAGATGACAAACGAAGTACGGATGTCGCTCGACGCAGTAGGGGAGCTGGGATGTGTTTTACCTTGAATTCTGATTGGATTTAGTCCTCCTTGAAGTGTGTTTGGCGCTAGGTAGGGACTTCTTGAAATAGAATCATCGTCCGCAGTTCCATTAGAGATTTGTAAAACTCAAAGCATGTCTTCTAACAGCTTTCTCAACATTTAGAAGGAATTTGTCGAAGCGCATCAATGAGGTTAATATCTTAATGTTACCAGTTACTATGCCAACTTGCAACCTAGACTTTTCGAGCTAGTTCATAGTTCACGCATAAAATATCTAAAGCAACTAAAAATTGGTTGGCTGTGGCTGTCGCATGTTGCACTGAAGATCCTACAATTTTCCAAGCAGAACTATCTGCCGCACAAATCCTACTGGAGAGAAACTTAAATTAAAGATAAATATGATGTACAGAGAACAGCTAGTAGCCTTCGCATGACACCCACCACGGCGGCACTGGATATGTTCCTCTACCTGCTGCCTCTCGATCTGCATTTGGGGCAACTGGCAAGTAATATTAAACTTATACTAACCAACATAGGACATTTCAAAAATAGCGGTAAAGGACACTGTACTATTCTTACAGAAATCCAAATGGATAGTCCAATAAGAACGGATGACACCCTCTTCACACTTGATTTCAACACACCGTACAGAACCTTGTACCCTGTGCATAAAGAGTGGATAAACAACACAGTAGCTCGGCATATAGACACTGCAGTCTTCACGGACGATGTGAGTCTCTGCTATTTTTGAAAAGACTACTTGTAAGTGTAAATAGTTTTAACAGAACATTCATCCCCATAAACGACTCACGAGTATTACCCTGATTGATAAGGATATTTATCATGATGATAAAAGGTATGTTTGGTATCTTTTTTATGCACAAGCGAGTGAGACCTGTCAAAAAGTAAAATCCTCCCGAAGAGAGAGAAATCCTCTCAAAGACAGAAAACTTGCACAAATGTAAACAAACACACTTTTGCTCAAACCTATCAATTTGTTTTTGTTTTCCACTAACAATGAAGATTATGACATTTCACAAACAGTCAGATGGCCTGGATTGACAGAGTTGTCCAGCTCACTACAAGAAAAAGATGATGCGTAAAATTGCATCGCTCTTTATTTTTTACGCTCTCTGCTTGCGATGTACTAGGTCCGTTCGCGTACCCTCCCAAAACAACGAAAATCGACGAAAAATAACGAAAAACAACGAAAACCCGTTCGCGTACGCAAAAATTTTGTAGTTTTTCGTAGAAGAGAGTGCTCACGAGAGAGTAAGAAATTTCCCCATGCTACGAATTTTAATCCAAGGAATTTCTTTGGGGTGTATTATGAAATCTGTCAAATCTTTCAAATCACATACATTCTTCATTTTTTGGTGCTTAATGCGTTCGATTACTTTTTCGTGATTTTTCTGTCTTTGAGAGAATTTTACCCCCACTCTTCGAGATTTGACAGAAAACCCATATTTAGTGCAAAAATTACGCGAACGGACCTGCTGTTATTTTTTCGAGTTGACAAACACAGATTCATGTGATTCTATATAATTTACATAGTCTTACGAAAAGTAGCGTGTTACCAAACAGACCTAATCTTGCTCCATATTCACACTTTTCTTCCGAACTGATTTCTTTGTAGCCCGATATCTCATAAACGAATGACAGATGACACTTGACACTTGAACGCATATACCTATAATAAAGAGTTTCAAATTAGTGCTATATAAAATGGACGCTTCCCTACCATTCCTCTGACCTTCGGACCTACCCTCATATAACACCGCAAATGTATAAACTTAATCCCGCTACCAAAATCGTCCTGACCATAATGCTACGGCACCATTAAACACGGAACCAATTTTCATTTTAAAACATCTGCTGTCAACGCACATAAGTCAAAATTCCAATTTCAACTTCAATAAACGCACACCACTCACTTCTCTTCGTCAATTAGGGGAAAAAAGGAAACAAGGAGAAAAGAAACCACGTCACCTACCAGCCGTCAAAATGAAATCGTATCTCGTCATCTGCCGTATGTCGCTACGTGTGAGGTCGGTGTTGGAGTCCTGCCAACTGCCTTTGCTAACCACCACCGCCTCACCGCACCCATCCGCTGTAGAATTGTTTCCATAAGCAATATCGCGCTAGATATGTGACCGAATGTGACCAAAAAATCGGCCCCTTCATCCCTTAGAAAAGGAAATCAATCAGCAATACGAATTTTATTGCGAATCAACGATACGCAGAGCGTACCAATAAAACTGAAAAGGAAAAATAAAAAAAACAAACCGATTCCAATAAAGTCACATCCACAGGATGACGAACTGTTTGAGCATCTGCTGCGACTGCTGCAGGAAGTCTCTTCTCTTTACTCGCCAATGTTTTCACAGGACACCGAAATGTCCGCATTCATTTGTGTACACATTTTGTGTATGTCGCAGGACATCAATTCAAATTCACTCTAAAACGAGTCAAAACAAAGAAATTTGTTCGTTGGGTGATGAAGGACATTTCCCAGTGTCTGTACGTATAGCAGAGGACACACAAATACTGAGTATCTATCGAACAAATATCGTCCATTGTTATCCTTAGGGAGACCGTGTCGAAGAATGAGACAGAGCCGATTATTTCGAGTAGTGTGTTGGACGGAACGATAAATGAAAATATCATGATCGATGCTATTATTATGGCTGTAGAGACGAAGGAACATTGTGAAATTGGAATAATCATCGAAAGATAATACGTGACTGCTGTGGTTAATGGGAATTTGATTATTATCCTTGAGCGAGAGGACCAAGGAAGCAATCATTTCTCATGAAATTATAATTCACCGCTGAAGACAGACCAAATGGGTGGAGGTTGTCATAGGTTTCACACAGATGGAGTTGTTTTTCCCACACACAGCAAAATAAAATATTTTGACATCTGTCAGCCACAGCTGAGCGACTTGTGCCAATCACAACGGTAATTACACGTATTCAATTCATGTTGGCAAATTGGTTTTGTTTGATGGGGAAAAGCCGACTAATTAACACTTAATGTTTATTAATGATGGGAATTGTTGATCCAGAATGGATGTCAGTTTAACGGTGTAGGTGTGTTTGGAGGCTGAACTCTGTCATTTTTTCAAGTCTGATGATTTCATTGTAGGTTGCTGGTTTATTTACTTTTTTAACAGCACTCGTCTATCAAACGACACCATAATCGAAGCTTGAGGCTAACCTTTCCTCTTGTGACAGATTCAGATCATGCGAATGACTGGAACAAGGATGCACAAAAGTAATCAATAAGATTAAAGTGACAAAAGAAGAATACAATATGAACTGCTGTGCTGAATACGAGAAGGCTAGAGATGTCCCAGCTGAAAGATATTTGAAACATGTTTAACGCTGGGGCAGAACATGTAACAAGGATGAATGATGATCAAGTCGCATTATGAATTGAAATCCTGAAGGACACAATACTTGGGGCGGCCAATGAAAGAGATGGCCAGATAGCGTAACCAGCGGTGTCGGAGCTCTAAAGATAGTCAGTTGAAGAATATCCGCTTTGGATGGAACAAGATGGAGGCAGAGTTTGAACAACATGCCAAGATCCACCATGAACTATAGTACAATGAAGAACTTAAAGATGCTTTGAAGTTGAAGTCGGCTCAATGTCGTTGTTGCTGGAACTTAACAACCCTTGGATCTTCTCGCAGAGGAGTGTTTGTTTCAATGGCAGTTTAAAATGCTCGCCACTAGTACCCTACAGCTACAGCGCTGGTGATGTTCCAACTAACTCGACGTTGGGCTTATTAGTTGGATGGGTGAGGGTGAGGATAGATATTTGCCATTTCATGTAGGCCGCAAGTTGGGTCCATTATGTTCCCCTCAGGAAAACAGTGCTGAGAAAGAAGGTGGATGGGGCTTGTGTAAGTGAAGGGTTTTCAAGAGGGGGGTGGAAGGTCGGAAGGATTTATGGGTTCGTGAAAAAGCTCTGGATGTTGCCTGAACTCCGAGGTCTTCATGAAATTGATTGATCTAAGCGATATCAGCCCAGACAGGACACGTCTTCCCAGCTATTACATCCAGTATTGTGTATAAAGCTGAGCAATCGCAGAGGAACTGTTTGATGCCTTTGTTCTCTTCATTGCAACCCAAGCAGGTGCAATGCTGCACTAGGCCCAAGCTGTTTGCATGTCTCTTCAAGTTGATGTTGCCCGTAAATAGGGAAATCATCAGTCTTATTTGTGCCCTGCCAAGATTAACTCTCCTTGAATGTTGTGGGTTTAGAATTTCTAAAACGGCTATGGCGTTTCGCCAACCATATCTTTCGCCCCTGCTCTTGCCAGCTCATCAGGTCTTTCATTCCCTGGAAGGTTGTAGTGACCAGGTACCCTGAGCATGTTCACCGAGCAGGAACTCGCAAGGATATTGAATTAAACTTTGCGTTCTTTCAATTTTTGGGTCTGCAAGAGCTTCAACCGAGGCTTGACTATCCGCGCAGATATACAGTGCCGTTCGAAAAGTTTGCTCAGACCTTTTCTTACTCTTTCGGATGGGAGTTCTTGGAATTTATGAGAGCTACGATGTTTTTTGCACTGGGTAGCAAAATACCATTCAATTAGTCAACGAAAGTCGATGTAATTATAAATGAGAAGTGCATTTAGCTTGTGATAGCCGTCCAAAACGAACTAAAGTGATTAAAAAAATAAAAAATGGAAAATATCAGTTCGGAGTGCAACTCTAATATTTTCTGTCTGTTACTTCTAAATTCGACAACCCGTCAAATTTCAGAAAGATTTAATATTGTTCAACGAACTGTAGCATGGAATTTTAAAGAAACGTGAGACCATGACTACCAGCAGAAGGAAATGCTCAGAGAGGCCAAAAAAAGACGACCATAGTGAAATATCGTGTTTTGGTGCTCCAAAGCCGTCGGTATCAGTCCAGGACTTGAGTGGATATTAAAAATTATCTATTTTGAGCTTAAGGATAAATAATTTCAACAAGATCAGTGAGAAAAAAGCTCGTATAAGCTGCGTGCTCTAACGCAAGCAAGTACTGAAACCGGATTTTCCAATAAGAATCAGAGAAAAACGATTAATTCGGGATGAGACATATCTCAATTGGATTCAAGATATGTTGAGCAATAATATCTTTTCCGACAAATCCAAGTTTAAGCTGCACGTGGGAAATGGGAGGAGTTTTGCATGAAGAGAACCAAAGGATAGATTGATCTCTGAATGCCTCTTACGAATGCCCTCAGAACTAAATGTGTGATGGTCTGGGGATGCTTCTCTGTAGATGAAAAAGGTAGAATGGCCTCTTTGGAATCGAAAGTATCTGCAGCAGTTTATTTAAGGGTCCTAGAATATCAATTAGAGCCCTCCGCGCTAGAGCTTTTTAGTGACACTTGCAGATTCGTATTTCAACACGAAAATGCTTCTTGCCACAGAACCAAAATTGTAATTATGAACTCGTTTTCATTTTTTGAAATTAAGGATTAATTCACAGCTTTAAAATAAGCTACAACTTCTATGACTAAAAACTAAATTAGTATTTTTTTTTTTATTTTTTTTAGGTTAAAAAGTGTAAGAGATCGTTGTCTTACATAACAGACACCCTGTACTTCATACAGCACATCGCCCTTCTAGTACAATAAGATGTCTCATGTAAAGTTAGCATTTTAAGGACTGTCAGAAATAAACAGATATCCAACGAAATCGCCTCGTGTCTTAATATATAACATGGCGCTGCGGACAAACTAAAAGTGCTAGAAAAGAAGAAAAAACGAGTTAACAAAATAAGAGGCAGCTAGTAAAAAAAAAAAAAAAACAAATAAAAACCACAAAGCAAATTCCAAAGAAAATAAATAGTTGTGAGAAAAAAAAGGTCAAAAAGGTGGAACACTAGTTAAAACAAGCGATACACGAAATCGCCCACGTGTAAATCTCAACGGGAATGGCTGGTGAGGAACAAATACAGGAACAAAAACCAAATTCAACAAATTTTATAAAGAGGGTTGGCCCAAATTAAAAAATAATCTTTCGCCTTGTCTTAAATTTTTGTGTAAATTTAAAAATGATATTTGTTGTGAGGATAACATAGTTTTGTTAGGTGAAAAGGTTGTAGTTCCGAGGTCTCTGCAAAACGAAATATTACAGTGGCTGCATGTTGCGCATTCAGGAACTGAGAAAATGAAAAATAGGGCTCGAATGCTTTTTTATTGGGTTTGTATTAACAATGACATAGAAAACTTTGTGGCCCAATGCAAAGTATGTCAAAAGTATTCCTGCGCATCTCAAAAAGAGCCACTTCTTCATCATAAGACACCGAGCTTTCCATTTGAAAGGATTTTTGCAGATATAGCTTCTTTTGCGGGAAAAGAATATCTGGTAGTTGTGGACTCGTACTCAAAATGGATTGAGATTCTGAAACTCAAAAATAAATCGGCGGCTGAAGTTATTTCAGCACTCAAGCCTTTATTTGCTACTCATGGCATACCAAAGGAGTTCATCTCTGATAACATACCGTTCAACAGCTATGAGTTTAAGAAGTTTAGCAGCGAGTATGAGTTTAACATAACATTTTGCTCTCCTAATTATCCGCAAAGTAGAGCATATGCTGAAAAAGGTGTTCAGATAGCGAAAAATATGATGAAGAAGTGTGGTGATAGTAGCACTGATATAAATTTAGAGAGTACCGAAACAGTCCGGTGAAGGGAATGGGTGCATCACCCTCACAGCTTTTGTTATCTCGAGTAACAAGAACACATATGCCTATATCAGACAGGCTGCTGAGGCCAAAGGTCGTTGATAAAGTACCAATCAAAATCGAAACTCAGAATGCGAAAAACAGCAAGTATTATGATAAACATGCAAAGCATAAAGATAACTTTAGTGATGGAGAAGATATATTGGTTAGGGAGAAAGGAAATTGGGTTGATGGAAGAATCGTAAAGAAACTAGGGACGCCTAGATCTTACTTAGTGAAGCTAGAAACAGGGGAAATATTTCATAGAACTACCAGACACTTAAAGCGACCTAGATTTTGTTATGACACAATGCCTGTTTTGCCTAGTGTATCCGGTGATACGAGTAATGCCAAAATCAATGGGCAACAACAAGTTTCAGAACGATCACCCTATCAGCTTCGACCTAGACCATGTCTTCAGTCATCCACGAATTAAATTAAAGTTAAGTTTAATTTAAATTGTTTAATGATAATTATAAAAACAAAATTGAATTAAATGTTAATTTAAATTATTTATTGATAATATTATAAAATGAATTAAAACATAATTGAATTAAATGTTAATTTAAATTATTTATTGATAATATTATAAAATGAATTTAAACAAAATTGAACTAAATGTTAATTTAAATTATTTAATGATTATTACAAAGTGGATTAGAATAAAATTGAATTAGAAGTTAAATTTAAATTAAGTTAAATACATATGTCTATATATAAATTAAGTTACTTAAATGAATTTAAATAAATTGTTTTTATATACTTAGAAGGGAGATGTAAGAGATCGTTGTCTTACATAACAGACACCCTGTACTTCATACAGCACATCGCCCTTCTAGTACAATAAGATGTCTCATGTAAAGTTAGCATTTTAAGGACTGTCAGAAATAAACAGATATCCAACGAAATCGCCTCGTGTCTTAATATATAACAAAAAGTACTTCGAAGAAAACAATATTGATGTGCTAAGCTTGCCTCCCTATAGCCCAAACCTCAATCCAATTGAGAATATCTGGTCAGTAATGAAACTGAAGATTACAGGAGAGCGTCCAGAATCAATTGACATCCTAAAAAGTTTACTAATCTGGACCTGGAACACCATCCACATGGAAAAAGCTATCTGAGTCAATGAATCGAAGATGTGCAGCAGTAATAAAAGAATAAAGTAGTAATAAAAAAATAGGAGGCTCACCAAAATGATGATTGAATGGACAATGTTTCTGGGAAGCAATAAAAAAATAAAAAACCTGCAATAATTAAGCATTTTTCATTCATTTCTAAAAATGAGCCAAGTACCAAAAAACTGATTTTTCGGTCTAAGACCGTTTTGCTCCCTTGACTGCAGGTTAAAAATTCGAACACTCTAAAAACGTCATAAAAATACGTTTGAAAATACCTAATTAAATAAAACCTCATTAAAAAACATGTAGTTATTGCAACCAATTAACCAGAATTTGAAAAAAATAGTTTGAGCAAAATTTTTCGAACGGCACTGTATACTGTATATTGAACTGTCTCTGTTTTTGGCATTTACGAGTTCGCCTATGCCCCTATCGCCTATTGCGAAGACTTGCGCCTGGAAGAGAGTCAATGAAGGCTTTAAATGGATGGATAGATTTATCAGAGGATCTGGACAATGTACGTTCAAATTTTTTACTAGCAAAATCATTCGTCATGGACAGAAACAGGTCGTAATCACTTGGTGCCAGGTCCGGACTATAAGGTGGATCCATAAGAACCTCCCAACTAAGCTGCCGGAGCTTCCGGCGAGACATTATTGGTGCGTGTGGCCTGGCGTTGACCAAAGTTGGCCGCTTCTGGGCGATTGCTTCCTTTAGACGATCCAATTGTTGATAAAGCAGGTTAGGGTTAAGACGTTAAGAGTTTTGCCATAGGAGAGATGAATGCTTTGTGCATTGTGTTGTGGCAACAACAGAATAAGAAGAAGCAATTGTTCTTACGAATGCATTTCTGATATTCCCATGATTCCCCTATTTTTATGCATCGTAGCATGAACTATTCATACATTTATGTGTTACACATTCACACAATCAGCTCTGATATTTGCTATTTCTTTCCTTTTTTTTCCCAATTTTGAAGCAGTTTTCCAATCCAATTCAGAGGTGCCCCAGATTTTAGATTTTCGCTTACATATGTATATGAAAAAATCGAGTGTATGCATGAAGTGCGGCTCATTTCAAAGGTGCCCCAATTACAGGGAGCCCCAATTAGGAGGTTTAACTATACTCATCTTACTCTTTTAGGTCTTGTGCGTCGAAAAATTTCGATGAGACTTCGGTATTCTCAAATGGTATTAGGTAGTAGTGGAGGAGACCTTATAATGCTTCAGTTAGGAGCGTTGTCATGCGAGACATATGTAAGTAAAATGACATCAGTGCTTTGATATACTGTCATGTCTCAATGCGCACTCAACACGTCTATAGCTACGAGTAAGTCCTGTGCGAAGTTTCCTTTGATTGATTGTGTTTTTTTTTTTACTTTTTAGCAAATAAAAATCACGTATTCCCTTGCCTGTACAACCATCAATCAATTAAGGCCATCCTTGGAACTTTTAATTGCAATGAAAGGAGAATCATTCCGGTGCCTCCATTAGCACTAAGATCACACACACTCGACTATCCTGGTTCGTCCTAATTGCTTTGCTCTGTCGGCGCGGCGTCGGTAATTGATGAGTATCTCACTGGATTGTATTTCGACCCCGTTTATTTTTTTCTTAGATTCAATCTTCTTCTTCTTCTTTTTTATTCACATCCATGGAATTGCAAAGGATTCATTTGAAGTCTGCCGGCAAGGATTCTACCAAAAGTTCCAACTCCACCTGGCAGTCAAATGCGTTGCAAAGTGTCGAACGCAACAAAACAAATACAAGGGCGCGACAACAATGAGATACATTTCACTCGTTGAAATAAGGCGCGCGTATATATGCCAGGACGAATTTTAAACGAGCTTGACAACAGGATAACCAACTCATTTGACAGTGGGGAGCTGAAACTGAAAATTCGCCGTGCGGAATAAACATTTTCGTAAGCAGTCAAGGGTGCAAAAAAGTGTTTGTTCTGCTTACTTTGCCCGCTTCAAGGAGATCTTATAATGGAAGAGGACGTTTTGCCTGGGTGCGCGCTGCTGTCTTGTGTGTGTTGACTTTATACCGTTATATATACGGTGGAACATGAACTTTAATAAACTTCCATGGCGCGGAGTGGGTAATCAGCGCGTTAGGGAAGGACGGCAGATTTGTTCCTTTTATGGTTTAAAGTTTAAGAAGTTTTTTTTTTGTTCCAGGATATGCAAGGATGACAGTTCTTTCTCCTTTTATCTTTCGTTTAAAGTAAAACGTACTTCCGGGAGTGGATGGGTTCACTAGTTAGCATGCGATAACCGTTTAAGGTGCAAATAATTGAGTTGTACACTCACACAAACACATGAACATGAACCCATAAAAGAAAGGAGAAGAAAAATAAAGTACCGGCCAAGAGGTCAGCCAGCAAGGATTTTGGGCAAAAGAGGATGAACGGTTTGTACAGATTAAAATTTAAGGTTAAAAGTTAAAAAGAAAAAAAATAGACCGGAAGATGGTACGAGTATAATTAAACGGGTGTTGGTAACTCTGTCCCCTAGCGTATGGTAGTAGTAGGCGCTGAGCAAGTAAACTTAATTGGAAGTATCCAGGTGTATACGAAACTGCAATTAATCCCGCAACTAACCCGGCAATTAAAAATGATGCCTACGTTTGAAAAGCACTCAGAAAGTATACGCTTGAATCTAGGTGGGTAGACGGGTCGAAAGGTATAATTAACGGCGATTTAGGAGCAACAACGGTATAAATTTCAAAAAAAAAAAAAAAACCCTGTAATGTTAGATGTCGAATTATTTAGGTTTGGTATTTTTATCTTCAAAAACCGCGTCTGATTCGTTAAGGCGATCTCGTAGTTTATATCCTTATGTAGTCATGTGTTGGTTTTGGACGAAAAGTAAGAAAGTGCTGTCAAATCATATCAATTTGACCACTTTTACGAAAATAAAAGAAAAGGGAACTAAAGGGAAACAACCTCCTTGCAAACAGCCGAGTGTCTACATTAGGACGATATATTTTAGACCGTTGTGGCTTAGAGATGCATTGTGGTTCTTGATAAAACTTTGTACAGGTATTTCTGTGTTCTAAGTTTAGGGAGCGATCCCTAAACTCCTTCGTTTCCTACTGCAGGATATTCGAAGAGTATCTATTCCGCCAAACTCATCCGTCTATGCAGGATGACGACGGAGAAAGCTCGCTGCTCCATCAAGGTCGGTAATGACCTCACCGAGACCTTCCATGTCAAAAAAAGATTCAGACAAGGTGATGCGCTGTCATGCGACTTCAACATCATACTTGGAAGAATTGTTCGAAACTCACAAGCCAACAAACAAGGAACGATCTTTCAATAGTCCATTCAACTACTCGCATACGCCAACGATATTGACATCATTGGTAGAACACAGCGAGCTGTCACCGGTGCGTTCACGAGTATAGAAATGGAAGCGGCTAAAATGGGTTTAGCGGTAAACGAGGGAAAAACAAAATATATGCTGTCAACAAAAAGGAACACCCAACATCGACGAATTGGACAGAACGTCACAATAGACGGCTACAACTTCGAGGTAGTAAAGGTCTTTGTCTACCTCGGCTTTGCCATAACGTCAAAGAATTACATCTCGTCGGAAATCAAACGAAGAATTACTCTTGCCAACCGCTGTTTCTTTGGGTTAAGAAGGCAATTGAATAGTAAAGTCCTTTCCCGATCGACTAAGGAGACTCTATATAAGACCCTGATCATCCCAGTCTTGCTATATGGAGCTGAAAGCATGGACTTTACCGAAACGCGATGAAGATATCCTTGGTCGCTTTGAGAAAAAAATCCTTCGTAAGATATTCGGTCCCGTTTGCGTTGACGGGTTCTGGAGGAGAAGATTCAACCACGAACTGTACGAGCTATACAGCGACATTAACCTGGTCAAAAAACTGCACATTGGGCGTTTCAGATGGCTAGAAAATGTAGAGCGTATGGACATCAACGCTTCGGCTCGGAGAATATTCGACTCTTACCCGGAAGGTCAGCGCAGCAGAGGACGACCTCACCTAATGTGGCGCGCACAAGTAGAACAAGACCTCAACCAACTTGAAGTGCGCAACTGGAGACAGTTAGCTAAGGACCGGGCTAACTGGAAGAGGTTGTTGGTTCAGGCTTGGGTCCACCCCGGACTGTAGCGCTACCTAAGTAAGTAAGTAAGTAAGTATCTATTCCGTGGTCACAATAAGGAAATCCAAGACCATTGCTCTTCAGTGAATGTAAATTTGACAATTTTTTTTTATATTCGATCAATAGTGTTCGATGATGCTGCGAATCCTGCTTTATGGTTTTGGATCATCTGTGCTAGAAGTCAAATACATACCTAGGAGTGTACCTTGACAGTAAACTCCACTGAAAGAAGAACACAAAAGAGGTTACCAAGAAAGCGACTCGTGCACTCATAGCATCGCCGGTAAGTCATGGGGCTGTCGACTTCATGCTCCCAGATGGGTGTATATTGGCATGGTGCGACCCGTGATCCCATATGGGGGAAAAAGTCTGACTACTATTACAAACACACTAAACAAAGTACAGAGACTAGCATATTGTATGTATGCATTATGGGTGCAATGAGTACCTGCCTGTCCAACTGGAGCCTTGGAGGTGCTACTGGAGCTTACTTCACTGCATCCTGTAGTGAATAAAATAAATAGGACGTTTCTATTAAAAATGGCAAAAAAAAAATAGGAAAAGGAAAATGCATTAGCCATAAGGACATCGCTACAATGACCCTCTTCTGGCTTTCCCCGGAGACGATGGCATCAGGACATTTCACTGGTTAAAAAAAACTTCGACAAGAAAGACTAGATCGACGAATCTAGAGTCTACACGCTGAGTTCTCACACCATTAAATGGTACAAGAAATGAGGAAGGAACGGGGGCAGGAGTGATTGGGCCCGGAACTATACTATTCGAACCCACGACAGCTAAAATCTGCGCTATTGATAGATGTGCCAAACTCAATCTTGATAAATGCTACATAATGTCAGGTAGCCGAGTAGCTATCAAGGCAATCGGGGCTGAGATCATCAAATCTAGAATTGTCTGGAAATGGCTAGATAAACTAAAAAGACTGGACGAACGATAGAACGTCACCATCTACTGAGTACCAGGACACCTGGGGATGGAAGGAAATGAAGAGGAGGACAAACTTACCAGGATTGGGGCCGGCACACTCTTCGTGGGTCGTGAACCCTTCTGTGGCATAGGGGAACATACCATAAAGGATGATTTTCAATCATTGGAGAAGGCAAACAGGACTAAGTCCTGGGCGGATCTCAGGGCCTAAGAGAGGCGAAGAAACTTTTGGGTAACTGCAATCTAAAAAGTTTCAAAGCTTGCAGCAGCCTTGACAAAAACAAACTCCGCATACTGACTGCGTTCGTCATGGGGCACTGTAAGCTCAAGCGATATCTCAGGAAGTTAGATCTTTCAGATGAAGATTTTGCAGATTTTGCAACACATAGTGTTGGAATGTGGGACATTAACCCAGAAAAGAGTCAAGTGTTTCGGCAAATACCAAATTACAGCAGAGGATCTGCAACTCATAGCACCCAATCCCCTACTACGATTGCTCAGCGCAATTGGTCTGGAGGAGTTCCTACCTTCTTCCTTCTTTTGTCCCTGGAGCTGCTATTGCAGCAACACTTTAACTCCTCCTGGAGCATTGGGCGACAACCAGGTCCTTCTATCTCTATCTGTTTGCAGCTCGATACCTCAACTGTGTCCACAATTGCAAATTTTTGGATTGAGCTTCCGTCAAAACAGTTGAACTCCATGTTGTTCTTGGCCTACCAACTCGCCTTACACCTTGACGGTTCCGTTGAAAGCACTGCTTCGCTATGCTGTCATCTGGTTTCCTCTGTGTATGGCCAATCCAGCCCATTTTATCTGCTTGATGTCATCATCCACTTTTGTTTGTCCAGTCCTAAGCCACAATTCATTGTTGGAAATTGTTTGTGGCTACCGGATCTTTAGGATGTAACGCAGACAACGATTAGAAAAAAGCTTGTTACCTGCTTGAGTTGTTGGCGGAGCATTTCCAAGCTTCCCATGCGTAAAGCAGTACAGATCTTACCTTGGAGGAGATCATATGACCGTTGGAATTCTCACCTCGGCTAGGTGTGAGCGAAGCTCTCTCTAACCGATTCCAATAGAAATAATAACGAGAGGGATGTTCCTTCATCTAAGACTTATAGGGGCACAACAGATCTTCAGGAAACGATGTGTGGACGCAAGGATTCCGGGCTCTAACCACGATTCATTTATATGGAATACCAGTGATGCCTCTACTTATTTGGCGAGCATGTGTCACGGAGGAGACAGACTCCTAGGCAAGTCTTTTATCATTTTTCACTCACTTTCCGGTTTCTTTCGCAGCTGATGCTAGATACCACCTTTTGCCGTGGCTTCTGACATCATTCAGATCAGTAGAATCGATTTCTCAGGAAAGCAGATTCAATCAACACCACTGCGGAGGAAGGAGCATAGTAGAAAGGACAATTGGAGTCCTGCCAAATAGATTTCGTTGTCTGATGTCATCGAGAGCACTACACTATGAGCCAAACAAAAAAAAATAAATAAAATAAAACAAAGGAGTACAGATAATAAATGTTTTTGTGCTTTGCACAACGTTTATATGCACTTTAAAGCATTTTTGGAAGGACAGAAGTACACTTACCAGTTCCATGTTTCCTTTTCATGCCGCAATTCGGCACTTTTTTCATCCTGCCCTTCCAATACACTCGCCACATTCGAGAAGGTCCACTTACAATATTTATATGCTAGTTTTTCTCAAAGCGGCTAGAAACTCTCCTTATTGCAAGGCTTCTTCCCGTAAGTTGACCTCATCTTCTGGCTCAGTTTCACTTTCCGATGGAAAAGCTAGCTCTCTTTGGAAGGGCTGCCTTGGTACTCCAAAAGAGAGAGCCAATTGGATACTCTCAAGTGACCCGTTCCATTGACATCCATTGACATTGACAATCACTTAATCCTCATCAGTGGTAAGACAAAACTGTTTATTGAGTCCACCGCCGCCGGTTTGCCTTGAACTCCTCTACTTGTTGGCACTCATCTTTTTCTTTAGGAGAGATTTATACACCTGAATTTCGGGATGCCATGAATATATGAAAACTCATACAATTACCTTTTCCATATAATGACTTCCGAGATAAATGAGATGTAGAAAGAACCGGGAACTAGACGCAGTAAGATACCTGGGAGTAAGGTTGGTTACAAAGTTCACGTGTTGGCAACAGATGAAGTATGCGTTCGAAAGGACTACAAAGATCAATTCAGCGTTGAGCAGATTAATGGAAATTCTGGGAGGCCCAACCGCAAGCTGGTGCAAATTACTAGTGACGGTCTCTCTATCCTCTATCCATTTGTATCTTGACTGATACGCTCCTAAAAGATAAGTTTGAGAAGCAAATGGCAACGGTTCAGCAAGGAGGAGCTCTCCTGGTGACAAACTCCTACCGAATTGCCTTGGAACCATCATCGCGAGGATAATTCTCATCGACCTCGTAGAATCGGCGAGAAACTACATAAAAATGTATACGAAAGAAAAGCGGATTTTAGAAAAGAAACGGCAACGGCACTAGCCCAAGAGATCCCTATGCGATGCTGCTAAGACCGGTAGAGCAGAGGAACTAGGGCTAGATGGACTTGAAGAAAGTATGAAGGAGTAAATTTTCACCTCAACTCAATTACACGCCAGACATAGGTGCCATTACCAATACTTACACTGGATGGGAAAAATTAAAGGCCCAGCACATCAGTACGACGATGGAAGACAGACACAGAAACATCGCACAGATATCAGAAAACTGAGGCCGAGTGTGCTCCTTCAAATGGAGCCACCATTAAGTAATGCAAGAAGCGATTCCAAGATAGGTTTACCTGAAGATGGAGAGGGTTAAATCGATTTAATTCCAATGAACTGGCAGCATATGGCCATCGCTGAAGGTGCTTGATACATTCCCTCTTAAAGAGTGTAGTACAAAAATCCAACAAAAAAAAACCAACGAAAAGGACAATAATGTTCCAGGCAATGTGATATTCGAATCACATTCTTCAGATGACAAGCAAGACCGAGCAATCATTTCTAGGAACAAACCATCGCGAATGCCAGATGCCAGAATCTAGAGAACTGGAAACAGCGTGCCCAAGATCAAAGAGAACAACATGGGTACATAAGTCACACAACCCGGTACAGTATTTCAAAATAATTCAAACCCACGTCAAATTTTGACAGACGTCAAAAGAAAAAACAAAACTTTATTTACTGCACAAAAGAGTACTGAGCTCTGTAAGCACTGATCCTGTGAATAATCTTAATAAGTAAAATTTCCATAAACAGCGCTGAGAAAGCTGCAATTAATCCATAGGCAAACATAACAAAAGCATAACGGCACTCAGTGAGGCCAATCGAATCAAATCCGCTAACACTGCCCTCACACTTGGGTTTCTGGGGAAACCACTTAAGCTCTTCACGTTTTAATAAACCGACCTCAAGTTGCCAACGGATCCTGAAAAATAAATCAAAATCAAAAAAGCACGTAAGCAAAAAAACTCCTTTCAACTCACAGCCTGCGAAAGAGCTCCTTGTAGGGAAAGTTCTTCCTCACGGGAATCGAGAGACGCGGTAGTTTGAACGGTTCCAATTGCTTCAAACCACACTTTTCCGGTTCAGTGAATGTGTCACTAATGACTTTATAGCCAGCATGAAATTCCACTTGATAAGCGAAGAGTCCTGTACGTACTCTTTCCATACCCTTGTTTGGCCGCATGTATACGCTCTCACCCTTGGGTTGGATTTTCTTCAGAAACAATGTCTTGGTTACTGGATCCGTTGATTCCTGATATGAAGGCGGAGACATTTTTTGAGACTCATATGTCATATATCTGTGTGAAAATGTACTTACGTTGAAGAAAATCTTATTATAAACGTTATCCTGGGCACCGATCTCCAACGGTGATTGCCCCAAATCACCCAAACTGCGGATAGCCCCACTAGGACTCTGTAGCAATGCCACGATATTCGCCGAGAATGATGTGAATAGAAAGAGTGTGGTTATGAACGTTGTGAAGACTAAAATTCTTGCCGACCGATTGGGAATTACCACATGGAAGCCTTGTTGACACATGGCACCCCATACGAAGATGACGCAGTCCAGAAAGTCCATCCCCCCGAGAAGGGGCGAAAAAACTAACTCAACTATCATCACACCTACCGTGAAGAGAAGAAAGATAAAAATCGATATCCAGACCTCAGTGTTGAAGGGCATAGCAAAGATATTGGCCACAGCCGACAGCGGTGGCTGACGGAACATAATCCCAGCTCGAATCTGGAAGGTTTCCATGATGAAATGAACTACTGCCAATCGATCGAGACGCATTAAGATAGCGTTTTGTGCAAAGTCCAATTCGTGGCGTTGAAAACGACCCATCAATCCATCAAATGTACCGTTGGGATTCCGCCAACCCCAGTTATCCGTTTGATGCGTATTGAAACTGTAAAGAAAATAATGTCAAAGAGGAACACGGTTCTATGAAAACCTACCTCATGTTCAGCTGAAGACTGAGCAACTTAGTCAATGGATAGTTGGCCTTCGTAACCGTATCGATATGTCTCATCGTCAGATCCTCAAAGTCGATGAACATATCCGGGAATGAAACTACCAAGCCCGTGTTAAACTCCAGCCCTTCAAGGTTCTCCCTGTAGGATATCGCCGATCCGAAGCGCTGCAAACTCTCCACCAGCTGCCTACTCGAGGTAATATTCTCACCAACTGTCCTCAACTTCATCGGCTTCGATGAAGTCACCTTATAGATATCCACCAGACGCTCCACTGTACTTTCATTACATACCATCATCCTCACCTCCCCGTCGGGCGGTATGAAAACATTAGGAACGCTTCCTGTACCACCCGCCGCCGTAAGGAGCAGCCAAAAGCGATTGGTCGTAAATAGATTCAACTTCTCGGCTGACTGCAAAGTTCGCACAGCACAGGATCCATCCAAGCTAATAATTATCCCTGTCTTAGAATTAGAAGGCTTCAGGGCGGCGAACAACTCTTCATCGTCGCTATAGTGAACCACGCTCACGTAGAATTGTCGCTTAAAAAGGACACGCACCACTTTTGCAATCGGAACTACATTCTGACCCCTTGCACCCATATCCTCTGGACAAACTACCAGACTTATCTGTCTCACTCCTTGATAGCGGAAATACTCAACAAACAGGAGTGCGTTGGCTTCATTCCAGTACAAGGATAACTGTTGCTCCTTGCCATCGTTGCCACTTGGCTTAGTTCCAGAATTCATTGCGTTGGCGAAAAGGACACCGATCCCAATTGTAATAAGAAATACTACTTGCATCGTGCGCTTCTATTCGGTTTCGGTGCTCCGTAAAGAATGAGAATATGGGCATGTATCCTTTTATAAATATTACCATAGTCCTGGGGAAAATTGTGATGCAAAACAAAATGCAATCATCCCACTCCGCCCAAAGGATAAAACTACTAAATTGATGGTAATAGTTGCACGCAATTTCGCTCGCTGTAATTCTCTCTAAGGACACCTGTGATTCAATATAAATAAATAAAACGAAAATTACTGGTATACGGTGCGTAAACACCTGTGCACCTGATAGTGGCAATTAGGAGAATGGTTTCCTGCGTAATTCTATGGCATAGAGGTGTACGGTTGATTACCCGATTGCTGTTTTCTGTCAACGGGCGATTAATGAGGTCCTGCAATTTATCCGCTGAAATTTTCCAGCCCGCTTCTATTACATATACGCGGAGCAGCCATAGTGAATTTACAAACAAATTGCAGTATAATTAGATATGCACTTAATCCGTCAACAATCAGCCCTGTCAGTTAGTTGTCAGTTGTTCACCGTGATACATCGAATATAGTGTAGAGGTTTAGGAAATGTGTGTGCGTTGCGGGGGGTAATGGTTAGTAAATGGTTTGTATACAATATTCTTTCTATTCTTATATGTACACTAGCTGACCCGTGCTCACTTTGCTTTGCCCGCGCGCCTGTCATTTTTTTCTAATTTGCAAAAAACGTATTTAAATGCTTTTTCGGAAAGTCGAAACGATTTGTCGAAGCTGAAGTCTTCAAAAAACATCTTCTTTAACTTTCTAACAGATGTACCAGGAAATCTGAAATTCTAATAGACTGGTACTATCACAAAATATTCTGTGGATCTATTCTAAAGTACCTATGTACATATCTACATGACAAACAATTTTACTTATTCTTGTTCCATGAAAGTCTTTCTTCTTTATGTGTTTTGTTAACTTCCACTATATAAATGCGTTTTCAAAAAAAAAAAAAAAAAACGGCCAAGTGCGATTTAGACTCGCGCTCAAAGGGGTTCCGTAGTTCTAAAACTATTATTTGTATAACTGTTTCGTTGCATTAACACAAAAAACGGAAACGACCCACCTCAATATTCACTTTACAAACTTATAATAAGTAATATTATTCACTATGAGAAATTGGATAAACATTAAGAACGCGGCTCAGTTTGTAGCGCGTCCATTAGCCTTTATCCAGTTTGTTTTCTGGCAAAATCCGTATTTTTATTTATTTTTTTTTTTTGAAGTAAAACTTTTTTAGCCGCGATAGAGCAAATTTGCCTGAATCAGACGAAAATGTGAAACGCTTCCCCTTCTTCAACTTCAACAGGCAATAAAATAAATTCTAAAAAAACAATACACATACATATCGAGCAGGGCTGTCGAGTATTCGTACTACCCTCTTAAACACTGTACTTCCGTGCTCCCCTCGTCCTGATTGTTCTCCCCTATAAACTAATTCCATTTTTAAAAACAATATCGATATGATAATAATTATTCAACCTTCATTTAGCCATGCCCCATAGGTATAGGACATAAGTATATCGGAGGATATTAAACACATTCTTTGTGACTGTCAGGCTATTGATCGTTCTCGAAAGAAGTTTTTAGAGAATGACTTCTTTAAAAAACTGGAAGAGGCTGGCCAAGGTTTAAAAAGCGAAAAAGGGAAATTAAATGCTTTGACGGAAAAGTTTGGGTTTAGGTACCATCATACGATGGTCCCAGGGGATCGCGATGGGCCCATTATGGTGACTCGTGTTTTGTGATGGCTTAGCCTCATAACTCCTTACAACCTAACCTATTCTAACCTAGCCATGCCCGCGGAAGCCTTTTGACCATTGAAGGATGGGCAGTTATTGCTATACAAGGAAAGCATGGAAAGCGATCAACTGAGTCGAAGGTAGGGTGATCTCTTTCCGTTGTGTTCCTCAATTTGTGTGAAAATTATGACTCTGCTAGGTGATTTGGTCAACCAACTATGCCAGGCGAAACATCCCGTATGCCGGTCAGGTAAGGCGCAAGTTGGAACTTGCAAGTGTTGAAGCAAACCGTCCCGATAGTTTCGCTTTTTATTGGCATCATTTGCGAGACGATAAACAGTGAAAATGACCCGGCACTCTGAAGATGGAAGTGCGATGATTTGGGATCCCTTTAGGCTACCACCCAAAATGAATGGTGAAAAATACAGAGAGATGCTCGAATATGCTCTAGACGAATTTGGAAAAATTCCGGCGGGTGAAAACTTTAATTTCCAACAAGACAATGCCTCTATTCACACGGCAGAAATAGTGTGCGAATGGTTGGAAGTCAGCGGAATAAGGTGTTTGCCGTGACCATCATGTAGTCCTGATCTGAAACCAATCGAAAAAATGTGGGGGATCAAGGCTAAAAAAATGTATAAACACATATAACCCAGGCATGAATCGAGATCAATGGCGAAGTAATGCAGATCTTGATAAATTATATGCATAATATAATTTTCGAAGTTATTGAGAGCCGATGAGGTTGTACCAAGTACTGAGTTACAGTTTGATGGGTAAAACTCAAGACTTAGTTATTTTAATGCTTAAATTTCTTACTGTTATAGTTTTATACAATACGTTTTTTTAAAATGTTTTTGTAGTTCATTAACTATGAACCTAAGAGACTATCCACGATCATCAAGAATTCTGTTTTTCAATTGTTCTGCTATTTATTGAAAAAAGTAAACTTTTTTGAATAAAATCTTGAGGCTGCAGTTCATAATTGAGTTTTATAGTTTTAACAGGCTGATGGTATTTTTCGATGTTTGATTTGCATCTTTTCTTTTTTGTACTCTCCTAAGACACAAAATACTCCCCTGTAAACGTCTTAAATACTCCCATTTGAATTTTCAAAACGGCAGCCCTGATATCGAGCTACAAAATATCAAAAATTCAAGCAAGCGAAGAAAACAACAACAAAACAAGCCAAGAAAATAAAATTCCCCCACCATGCAAACATTGGGCCACCGCACTTACTTACTTAGTTGGCGCTACAGCTCGAGGTGAACCTGGGCCTGCTTCTCGCGAACATTTGTGTGTGCGTGTTATATTTTTGCACGAATGGAAGGGACCTACAGTTTTTTGCCGACTCCGAACGGCGAGTTGAGAAGCTCAATCGTGACAAATGATACTCTTTGATGCTTTTCAGACATTCGAAAGAGGTGGGCACTGTGAAAAACTTTTAGGTTTTTGCGGCGGGATTCGAACCCAAGACCGCTGGCTCAGTAGTCCGACGTACTAACCACTTGCGCTACAGTGCCCACCACCACGAGACGATATTTGATGGCAAAAAATCGGTTTTATAGGCGAAGGGACTGAGGTCTGCGGTAGGAAACGACTGAAAATCTTCTACCGAGTTTAAGCGATTGAATCTTGAATGATGTAGGAAACGAATGCATTGCATACCTTCACAACTTCAAAAAAATACTACCACAGTGAAAAGGGATTTATGAATACAATTTCTTCTGCCGGTAAAAATGTTTTCATACACAAATTTTTTATGAGATGCGACTTCTTGAGTTTGTATATTCCTAAAGATATGAAGAATAAATAACGTCGTTTTTAATTCAAACTTTCAAATTCAGCTTGCAATACACTTTTGAATATTTCGATAGTTTTTTGGTGGCAGATAAGACTTCTTTCTTGTGCAATGCATATTGCAATACAAGATCTATTTCGTGAATTGTGTACAAAATAGATAACACCTCCATTTTGGTGAAATGTTTGTATGATGTAGAGCATATTGTTCGACTATCTTTGTGCATCGAAGCCAAAAGTGGTGTCCACTTTGTACATAATTATCTTTATTTCGTTCGACGAATTCTCAAATCAGAAGATGCCGCGATTTGTCATGCTACTACGGTAATGCAGTGAGTGTTTATAAGAGGGACAGATTTATGCAAGCTATTGTAATAATACTGAGAGCCACATATCATATCTTCGCTGTACTGACAACTTTTGTGGACCAGAGTATAGAACCTAAGAAGTTTCACTTCTAACGCGCGACATTCTCACGCACTTTTTTTGTGTGGAAGCACGATTTTGGATAGCCTTTCATTTTCTTAAAATTATTGTTTATCGAATACTGGTAATTTCTCTTAAATTGATCCAGTAGTTGTTGTAATTATTTTCATTAATTTTGTCAAAAGATGGAAAAAAGCAAAACTCATGGTCAATTTTTAATTTATACTAAATCATGAATGGTCAATAAAATTTAACTCAACATTTGTAGATATATATTTATGTTATAATTATGTTAGAGGTGTGTTTGTTTTTTCCTTAAATTTAAGTCAGCCGTTGAATGCTTATGATTCATTTTCAGCAACAAATTTCACTTCCTTTGCTGCCAAATCAATCAACAGAATGTTTATCCAACCTAGAATGCAAAACGTAGAACGAGAACGATGACATATACAAAGTATAGGTCCGTTCGCGTACTTTTTGCGCTAAATATGGGATTTCTGTCATATCTCGAAGAGTGGGGGTCAAATTCTCTCAAAGGCAGAAAAATCGTGAAGAAGTAATCGAACTCATCAAGCACCAAAAAATGAAGAATGTATGTGATTTGACAGATTTGACAGCTTTCATAACACAAAGAAATTTCTTGGACTAACATTCGTAGCATGGGGAAATTTCTTACTCTCTCGTGAGCACTCTCTTCTACGAAAAACTACGAAATTTTTGTGTACGCGAACGGGTTTTCGTTGTTTTTCGTAATTTTTCGTGGATTTTCGTTGTTTTGGGAGGATACGCAAACGGACGTTAAACCAACGGTAAATTTCCTTGAAAGATTGTGCATCTTTGCAGCTCGTTTATTCGTGTTTAACTGTGTTAAAAATATGTGTTCACTCTAAAGAGGGTTTCGTTGTTCGCTCCGTAGAGTAGTCTGTATAAAATGTTGTGTGTTCACTCTATTGGATTGTTCACTCGACCGATGTTCACTCTACCGCGAGTGTACTGTAATTATAATTTTCCGTACAGATATGCCGAGGGGGGCCATACACTTTTTTTTATTGTAGTGACTTACGACGCAAAGCGACGCATTTTTTACTACGATATGGAACATTGTAAGAGTTCATTCACTCTTTGTCCGACGGATTCAGTTTTGTGCACGAACAACGGAAATAAACATTTCAGTTGACGCAAGCGATTTATATTTCACATCCGCGACCAGTGCCTGGGGCATAAGTCATTGTCTATGACAAGAAAGTAAAATGTCGCTCAAATTAACTTAACACACAACATTACAGTTTTTCAAAATAAAAAGTTACGCCAATTGTCAGTTTATATACTCATATACCTATGCCACTGTCAATTTTGACAGACGTCAAAAGAAAAAATCCGGTCAAGTGCAATTTATACTTGCGCAATAAGTGTTCCGTGCTATGTATCAGTTATTTTAACTACATACATATGTATGTCATAGATTTATGTTGATAGATCTATATGAACCCTTTCTTTACGATACGATTTCTACTAAAGATACAATGATACTTTGTTCGATACTCACATATATGTACAGACATAAAAATATATATATATATATATAGGTACATATATGTACATATGCACTTGTATATCTGCAACCACAAGTAAGTACATACGTACCTACATACATACATAGTTTTATGGTGCACAGCACATTTCAATACAAACATATTGAGCTCAATTTGCGAAAAATAAATTCAAATTTGTACCTACATAAATGTATACCAACACAAATGTAAGTAAGTTGAACAAATTACCTACATATGCATGTATGTATGTACATATGTCTCCGATGTCCTTTCTCATCTTTTCAGAAGAATAGTTATACACACACACAAAGTAAAAGAAAAAAAAAACAAATAAAGCATGTATATACATACATATTGCGCCTTGCGTACATGGCTACATACATATACATATACCTACATATGTACATATGTATATGTATTTACAAGAAATGTACGCTTGTGCATCAGATTTAATTTTTCCTCTCGTTATTCGTTCAATTGCATTAACTGCGTAGAAATTTGCGATTTGTCTCCCTCTCTGTGTCTGTATATACACAAATTCAATTTTTTCCAATATAGTAAAAGTAGAGACACCTACATTATAATAGGAAACCATCAAGCTTCCTTTATGTGTTATATTATGTATCATTGGTTTAAGTCTTAGGTCAATAGTTATCCGGTAGAAATATGCCACGAAAATTCGCTGCGGGTATAAAACTTTTGCCATCAATTATTCAATTTTTACTCTCGTATCTACTTTTAGGCGTTGTGATATTTTTCTGGATATGTAAACAGTAGGGTAGTTGAAATTAAAAAATTAATTTAAAAAAAAACGGTTAAAGTAGGGCAGTCGTAATAATTATGATTCCATCTACACTTTATTCTCAATGTTTGTGATTTTATTCAGATTTTTCTGAGCGATATTTTCGGAGAAAAAGCTCGGGACAGCAAGGTGTAACGTTTTGTGAAAAATTGTTAAGAAACTACCCCCCCAAAGTCGAAATTCAGCTTTTTAAGTTCTGGTCTGTGTTTAGGCTACAACTGTTCCAAATTTCAATAGTCTAGGTTAAGTAGTCTCTGAGAAAAAGGCCTGTGACAGACAGACAGACACCGAACTGATTCCATTAGTGTTCCGTTTTGGTACGGACGGAACACTAAAAAGAATATTTATTTACTCCACAGAAGAGTACTGCGCTCTATAAGCCCTAATCCAGTGCATAATCTTCATAAGTAAAATTTCAATAAACAGTGCTGAGACAGCTCCAAATAATCCATAGGCAAACATAACAAAAGCATAACGGCACTCAGTGATGCCAATCGAATCAAATCCGCCAACATTGCCCTCACACTTGGGTTTCTGGGGAAACCACTTAAGCTCTTCACGTTTTAATAAACCAGCCTCACGTTGCCAACGGATCCTGCAAAAGAAATCCAAATCAAAAAAGCACAAACAAAAACTCCTTTCAACTCACAGCCTGCGAAAGAGTTCCTTGTAGGGAAAGTCCTTCCTCACGGGAATCGCCAGAATCGGTAGCTTAAACGGTTCCAACTCCTTCAAACCACACTTTTCCGGTTCAGCAAATGTGTCACTGATAACTTGATAGCCAGCTTGTAGTTCCACTTGATAGGCGAAGAGTCCTGTACGGACTCTTTCCATGCCCTTGTTTGGACGCATGTATACGCTCTCACCCTGGGGTTGGATTTTCTTCAGAAACAGTGTCTTGGTTATTGGATCCGTTGATTCCTGGCATGAAGGCGGAGACATTTTTTTTTAAGACTCACATGTACCTATATCTCCATGCAAACATACTTACGTTAAAGAAAACCTTATTATAGACGGTATCCTGGACACCGATCTCCAACGGTGACCGCCCCAAATCACCCAAACTGCGGATAGCCTCACTAGGACTTTGTAGCAAGGCCACGATATTCGCCGAGAATGATGTGAATAGAAAGAGTGTGGTTATGAACGTTGTAAAGACTAAAATTCTAGCCGAACGATTGGGAATTACCACATGGAAGCCCTGTTGACACATGGCGCCCCATACGAAGACGATACAGTCCAGAAAGTCCATCCCCCCGAGAAGTGGCGAAAAAGCCAACTCAACTATCATCACAGCTACTGTGAAAAGAAGAAAGATCAAAATCGATAACCAGACCTCAGTGTTGAAGGGCATCGCAAAGATATTGGCCACAGCCGACAGCGGTGGCTGACGGAACATTATCCCAGCTCGAATCTGGAAGGTTTCCATGATGAAATGAACCACTGCTACTCGGTCGAGGCGCATGAAGATAGCGTTTTGTGCAAAGTCCAATTCGTGGCGTTGAAAACGACCCATCAATCCATCAAATGTACCGTTGGGATTCCGCCAACCCCAGTTATCCGTTTGATGCGTATTGAAACTGTAAAGAGAAGAATGTCAAAGAGGAACCCGATTCCATGAACACCTACCTCATGTTCAGCTTAAGACTGAGCGACCTAGTCAATGGATAGTTGACCTTTGTAATCGTATCGATGTGTCTCATCCTCAGATCCTCGATGTTGGTGTACACATCGGGGAATGAAATTACCAAGCCCGTCTTAAACTCCAGCCCTTCAAGGTTCTCCCTGTACGATATCGCCGATCCGAAGCGCTGCAAACTCTCCACCAGTTGCCTACTCGAGGTAATATTCTCACCAACTGTCCGCAACTTCATGGGCTTCGGTGGAGCCACCTTATACATATCCACCAGACGTTCCACTGCACTTTCATTACACACCATCATCCTCACCTCCCCGTCGGGCGGTATGAAAACATTAGGAACGCTTCCTGTACCACCCGCCGCCGTAAGGAGCAGCCAAAAGCGATTGGTCGTAAATAGATTCACCTTCTCGGCTGCCTGCAAAGTTCCCAGAGCACAGGATCCATCCAAGCTAACAATTATTCCTGTCTTATAGCTGAAGGGCTTCAGGGCGGCGAACAACTCCCCATCGTCGCTATCGTGAATCAAGCTCACATAGAATTGTCGCTCCAAGAGGATACGTACCACTTTTGCTATCAGAATTACATTCTGACCTTTTACATCCTTATCCTCTGGACAAACTACCAGACTTATATGCCTCACTCCTTGATAGCGGAAATACTCAACATAGAGGAGTATGTTGGCTTCATTCCAACACAAGGATAACTGTTGCTCCTTGCCACCGTCGCCACTTGGCGTAATTCCAGAATTCGTTGCATTAGCAAAAAGGACACCGAACCCGATTGTGATGAGAAATACTCCTTGCATCGTGCGGTGCTCCGTAAATAGTGAGAACGGTCGTGTATCCTTTCGTTTTACCATAGTCCTGGAGAAAATTAATATGCAAAAAAAAATGCAATTTTCCGACTTTGCCTAAAGGATAAAACTACTAAATTGGCGGATAGTTGCTTGCATGCAATTTCGCTCGCTGTAGACTGTAGTCATGGCTAAGGACACCTGTGGTTCAATGTAAATAAATAAAATTAAAATTACTGGTATACCGTGCGGTAACACTACTTGCACCTGGTAGCGGCAATTATTCATTTAAATTTGCATTCTACGTTATTTGTGTGTTCGATGGGTGGGGGCGGGTTTCCTACGTCATGTCAGTTTGTGGCATAGAGGTGTGCGGTTGATTGCCTGATTGCTGTTTTCTGTCAACGGGTGATTAATGAGGTCCTGCAATTGAGCCCCTGAAATGTGCCTGTGATTTGTTGATTGCCCACTGACCAGGCAGCCTGTTTGTATTACCTATACGTACATGGATGAAACCATAGCGAATTTACAAACAAATTGCAGTATACTTAGATATGCACTTAATCTGTCAACAATCAGCGGTGTCAATTAGTTGTCAGTTGTTCACCGTGATACGTCGAATATATGCAAAATAAATATCTTCCAATATTCACCTTTAAAAACCTTTGCAGGCATAAAGGCAATGTGTAGGCTAAGCGCTTGCCGCTTCTGGAGGTTTTTGATCCATTTGATAGCTAGGAGGAGAAAACCCAATGACGATTGACTATACATCGACATCGACCTAATCGGAGAAAAAATAACTTATCATCTAAGATAGTTACAATTGGAGGGCCTTCGAATCCAACCCAGAGGTATAGCGTAGCAGAGTACGACCTCGCCTTAGATGAAGCTGAAAGGAATTAGCTGAAGACCAAGTTAAATAAAGAGCAATAGCTTCGAAGACCCTCCAAGCCTAAGCATTGGTGCCGATTCGCTCTACATGTCCTTGTTATTACAGCTAATGAATAGTTTTGCTATAAGGCTTGTAAAATTCGTCATTCAACGCATTTAATAGATAAGATATACAGATTCATATGTTTAAATGGTAGATACCATATGTGCACTCAAGAAGACACAAGCATTTAGAGTTTACTTCACAAAGACCACTTCTGCCTACCAATTCCTAAACTTGCGTCCATGTTCTCAGTACCTCTAGTGTTTGGATTTTAATTGCTTTGGTAGGCTGTAGCTTACAAGAGAAGCAAGTGTGGCAGATAAAAAATCAACCTATAGTTCAAGTTATGCCGAAGAACTTTGAACAACATTGAACGACATTGCCCCCCAAATTCGTGGTAGCACTGAATGCTATCGTAACAAACCTCAATATTTATGATAATAAATAAATAAATAAGTAAATACATATAAGTATAAATAGATAAATAATTAAATAAATAAAAAAAAAAGTAAGTAAATAGATAAATAAATAAATGAATAACTATGTATAAATGTACATAGGTAAACAAAAACTAAATAAATAAATAAATAAGTAAATAAATAAATAAATAAATATAAATAAAAAAATAAAATAATAAATAATTATATAAATCAAAAAAAAAAAAAAATAATTAAATAAAAAAAAATAACTAAATAAAAAAACAAATAAATAAATAAATTAATTAATTAATAAATAAAAAAATGAAAAAAAACAAATAAATTAATAAATAAATAATTAAATGAATAAATAAATAAAAAAAATAAATAAATATAAACAAATATGTAAATAAATAAATAAATAAATAGAAATAATTAAATAAATACATAAATAAATAAATAACATATGTACGTACATATATATAGATAAATAACGGTAACCCGCCATCTTGGTGCTTCCGCCATTTGGAATTTCGAATGACGTTGTAGTATTCCACTACCTGGATCTCACACTAGTCCTCATCCATGCGCGCGTCACAGTAGGTACACAATACATGACATTAGCCATTTCGGTCATAAAAAATACCAAGAAATAATCAACGGTAATGAGACCGTCAATAAAATAACATGTGTTACCAGCGGATGCCGTTGAACACATGTTAACATTGGCAGGTCCTTGAAATGCACTATGTCTATTGCTGTCATAGTAAATAAGCAATGGAAATTTAGAGTATAAAAGGAGTGGTTGGAAATACTTAATAAACAAAGAATAATTAAATTAATATTTAAAATTAAAATTTAAAATTAAAATTTACTAAGTGTTATTTATTTAAACCTACTCTCCGTACCCGACTCTTCTCTTGTCACAAAGCAAGAAAGCACGGTATTTTTTGGTACGTACAACAACGTCACATAGCTTATTATTATTTGTCGTGTCAAACCTTTTCATTATTTGATACCAATATTAAGGATGTCATGAAGATAGCGGTAATCCTTCATCTTGGTGCGTCCGCCATATTGAATTTAGAATAGTGTCACTTAGTTTTTAGTATTCTACTTGTCAAACACTTTAATTTAATACCCATATTAAGTAGGTCCTGAAGTTAACAGTTATCCGACATTTTGGGGCGTCCACTATATTGAATGTTTCTGTGACGTCACATAACTTAAGATACTTTTCGGGTCAGAAGACAAATCCAACGACATGCTATTTGTTGCAATCGGTTGAGTAGTTTAGGCCGTAGGTGTTCCCCCACCACGTACTTAGCTATTTCCCTCACGCGCACTGAACTTTCGTAACGCTTGAAAATTGTAGCCCCCTAAGTTAAAAAGTCTCACTTGAAAAAAAATATAAAAAATTGGATGTTAAATGGAAACAAACCAAATATCTTCGTAGGAGTAGGATAGAAAGAGGAGGCCATAGAACATTAAGTGATGATACTGCAGAAAGGATATTAAAAATTTATTGAGATAAGGTCACAATCAGTGAAAAACCACTTTAAAAATTCCGTGACCTTGCTTTCGTTAAAGAGTGCTTCCATCTTTATGTTGACGTCGGAAACTTTCCCTCGTGGACGCGTTGATCGTTTTTTTTTTATGCGCACTTTTTTTAGCCTATGTATGTAGGTTACAAAAAAAACCACGCGCCTTGCTGTTTAAAGGACTGATTTATCCCAGTTTATAACGCCGTCTAGAGTGGAGTATACGTAAAACGAACTTAAAATTTCCATGAGCATAGAAAAGTAAGAGAATCACGCCATCAAATCAATTGAAGATAATGAATAAAGTGCTAAAATTAAAAAGGAAATATTCTACTATCAGGTATGATTATATAATCAACCTGAACAATGGCAGCCAACATTTCTATCTAGCAGATGTGATAATTTAGCAGTTAACGTCACAATTGACAGCTATAACTTTACGAAGGCTTTCTGATCGATATGGTTAGGATTCACTCCAAAGTAACTGTTAAACTGATTCTGCCTTTATTGTCGCTCACTTGATTAACCAAGGAAGGAAATCCTTAAAAGATAAGCTCTCCATTTTTTTTTTTTAGAAATCACTTCAAACCAAGGACCCCTGCAACGCAATCCACTTACCATACCACTCAACTTCTCCCTTGGTCGGCTGTATTTTTATTTTTTGCTTGGCAGTTTCATTTAAATACGCAATCACAGCTAAGTAACGTAATGTAAAAGGATGCCCACAGGGTACCATTTCACCAATGTAGCAGGAAAGAATAAAAAACCGTTTTCAGCGCCTCGAAGGGAGGGGGGTTGGCATCATGTACCATCAGATATTACTTTCAGTATAACATGGTTGGATTTTTATGTTCTCTTCTACGTCCTTATTCTTTTATTATTCGAGATCCTTTTAAGGCTTCATCATTCAACTGCAGACCGCGCCTAGCAATTGAATTGTGGGGTCAGTCTTGTCACGCGATGAACAGGACACGCTTAATGCTAATCACCATTTCTACGGCGCGGCTGCAGGATGAAAGATCTATGTTATGCCATCTACAGCGGTAGCATAGAAAAGAATACTCCAATTATTAACGAAGGAGCATACAAAACCTCATAAATAATTCAATTTATTGGGAAATCTATTTTCTTTGTTTTTTTTTTTTTTGCTTTGACACGGCATGACAGCCAAGAAAATATTATTTCCACAGCCATTGATACCACTCCAAGTTCAATGGGACTACTCGTGCAATACAACAAGGATTCTTCTGGGGATGGATTGAAGATGAAGTTGGAAATACCTATCTATGAATGTACTTACAATTCGACATATCCTTTATGAATAGAAGTTAATTTTCCGTGGAACTGTATAGAAAGTTGTAGCAGGATGTGTCTGTTCGAGGGGGGAGGGCGGGGGCATATGGCCACCGCGACGTCGCCGTCGTCATCGTCGCTGATGATGAACAATCTGCCGTTGATTCATGGCAGGCGAACATTTAATTTAATTTTATTGAAATTTACTTTGACAAAACGAGACGTTGGAGGTCCTAAATTGCCACTGCTACTGCATCCATATTCTGGATGGGAACTGAAGTTTATCGAGCTGAAGATAATAATTAGATTATTCGCCATTGAAACGATAGCGAGCGCTACATATTCCCATGAAGTGCGGAAGGAAGTTTAGTGGAAATTTATTTGTCTGAGATTTCGGTGACGCCAATGTGGAATCAGGAATTAAGTTTTAATGCTACTCGTATTTTGGAAGATATTGACATTTGGTATTTTATAACTTAAATTATTGCAATTCAATTCGCCGCATGCTCCGAAGAAGTGACGCATTGCAAGTGAATGTATTTTGATTGGGATGTATTGAATTAAGGAGTTTTGTGATTGCTAAGAGGGGATAGCAATCAAAATACATTCACTTGCAATGCGTCACTTTTTCAGAACCTCCATAGGACTAACGTAGTGTTGCCATCTGTCCGGGTTTTCCCGGAAATTTACTCTTTTTCTCCTATGCGGGGAACGTCCGGGATAGTTTTTCTAAATTGTCCGGGTTTGTCCGGATTTTCCATTATTCATCAATTAAAATATTTGGGTCATATTTAATTATTCTAATATTCTCTATCTATTAGGTAATTTGTGTCACAAAATGCAGATTTGATTTTTCCGCCATTTATATCCCAAAACTACGAAAAACTGCGAAAATCTACGAAAATCAGTCAGATCCTGTTACCGTACGAATATTTTTCATAGTTTTTCACAGAAGAGAGGGCCAACAAGAGAGTGAGAAATATCCCCTTGCTGCGAATTTTAGTCCAAGAAATTTCTTTGGGCAGCTTTATGAAAACTGTAAAATCCGTCAAATGTCATTGATTTTCCATTTTTTGTTGTTTCGAGATTTCAAGTCCACTCCTTGAAATTTGAGAATTTGTGAATTTTTGTGCAGAAAGAATGGGAACATGCCTATTATTAATGAACAACGCGTTTTCATTATTGAGCTATATTTTAAAAATAATCATTTTCAGCGATAAATGAGCCTTTTCATCTTGATGGCTTTGTTAATCATCAAAATTGTCAAAGGGATTCAGGAAATGCAAGAGTGATTGTTGGGAAACAAATGCATGTCACTGTTTGGGGCAGATTTTGGGCTGAGTCGTCACCGAACCAATCTTCTTTGAAAATGCGGCTAGTCAGGCAATGCTCGCTATCGCGATAATCCTTTTTTTTGTGCCTGAAATGCAAGATATGGATATGGATGAGATGTGGTTTCTACAAGGCGGTGCTGTGTATAGGCAATACGGCCCGAGAATCAATTCAGTTATTTACTGCATGAGTCATTTCCTGGTCGTGTAATTTCCCGTTTACTTACTTAGTTGGCGCTACAGCTCGAGGTGGCTGCTTCTCGCAACCATTTGTGTGTGCATGTTAAATTTTTGCACGAATGGATGGAACCTACAGTTTTTTGCCGAATCCGAACTGCGAGTTGAGAAGCTCAATCGTGACAAATGATACTCTTTGATGTTTGTCAGACATTCGAAAGAGGTGGCACCGTGAAAAAATTCTTTAGGTGTTTGACCCGGGCTGGGATTGAACCCGGGCAGCATTGCATAGTAGTCCAACGCACTAACCACCACGGCCACGGCGACCACGTCCCGTTTAGGTGATCAGAATTGGCAGCCCAAGATCATGCGATTTAATGACGTTGAAATTTTTTTTTTTTTTGTTTTTTTTTTCGAAGTCTAAAGTTTATGCCAACAAACCCACACCCACGAACCAAATATAAAGTGAGAACTACAAGTTATTTAATATTTAAGACATGAAGTACCGCCATAAATGTGTTTCTTTTTTTTTTGTAACAAATAAAACATTCTTTTTGGTCCTAATTTTGTACTCTTTTTTGGATCCACTATTGGCCGGAAAAATCCGGGATTTTTATGCTCGTTACCTAGTTTCTTCAAAATATTTCTGGCAACCCTAGACTAGACATTAAAGCTAAGACAAACTTCCAACATTTTAATTGTGGACTCAATTACTTGATAGACAGACCTCATCATCACTTGCCTTGTGGAGCTGTGTATTGATTCAGCTAAAAATCTAGTAAACGAGCTGTCGATAGAACCGTAATTTTTTGAAAAGCGTAAACGAAAGGTTAGAAAATATTCGACGAAAGGACCAAGGATGATGCGACCATAATGACACCACTTCAAAAGTTTAAAATTCGGTTTTACTCGGCACTAGACACTGATTTTGGTTTTCTAACCGTTGATTGCACGGTATATCATATAATATGATATGCTCTAGTAAATTAGCATTTTCTAAGATTCAAATAGAAAATTTCCAGCTGTCCAAGCGCAATAACCTAAGTATGCTATTGCACTTTGAATTTAACCCCACCAATAGAATTTTTTTGATAAAAAAATACGGTTATTTTCCAAAAATTGGTTGCAAGTCCAACGTGTGTACTTTTAGGCATTTTATTTTGTGATTATTTTACGCAAATTACACAAGTTAAGCACAAAGCTTTTATTGCTATTCAGTGAAAATATTGTTATATTTTCAATTTGTTTAAATTTTAAGTTCAAAAAAGGGATGATTGCAAACATAATTTCCTTTTAAGTTATATGGAATCTATAGATATAGCTCAATATTTCGAAAACGCTTCAATATTTTTCAAAAATTTGGCCATTTTTGAAATCACTGCAACGAAATACATTTAAAAAAATGTGTTTCAAACAAAAAAAATCATGCAAAAAAGGGCTGACAGGACTTTCGTTACACGAAAGCCCTCTACTGTTGTTCTAGCATTCAAATACAAAATACAACGCCAACTACATAGATGTGTTTAGAGATTGAAAACCATATTATTGCCAAATTGGCCTTAGAAAAAGCCTGAAAAGTAAGCTTTACGAGATTTTATAATGCCCTAGTGAACAAACTAGTATTTTATTGTTTCCCTTCCTACATAGGTAGTAATAAGTTGGAACTAATTTTATGCTTAATATAATTTAAATTACACTTTCATAGTTATTGTGTTGTTTCTCTTCCTTTAAAATAAGCGCAAAATTCAAATCTTGCCAGTGGCGCTCATGACCCTAGCTACGACACTGTGAATACCCGCCATTGCTCGTGCCGGATTGAAACACCTTCAGAAAGGATTTCCCACTATACCATCCATATCATAAAAGTCATAAGTTTTTTTCCAGAACTTAACTTTAACTAGACGGCAAAAATTATAGAATACGCAGTACCCCTCTAACTTTAAAATAAATGGTTTTCATAAGGTTTGTGTAAGGCGTTCAAACACTGAATATGGTTTCTTCACATGATTTTGACTTCACTTATGTGAATACTCATTGGATACTCTTTTATTGCTTGTCAGACATTCGAAAGAGATGCCACCGTGACAAAACTTTTAGGTGTTGCACCTGGGCAGCATTGCGTAGTAGTCCAACATACTTACCACTACACCACGGTGTACACACTTTTTGGTTCTATGGATCCGTAATCATACCTTCGACGTAAGTATGTATGTACATAAAGGTGGTGTGACCCCAGTTTTGTCCGTCGTAATGGGTTTCGGTAAAGGAAACCCAATAGGCGTTACTAGAGCGCCTTTTTTATACCATAATTCATCTATTCCTTTGGATGTAGTTTTGAGATAATTACGAACATATATATATCCATCCTTCAGAGTTTATTAATCGGATCAGTTCTCCAATCTTTTTCGTGGATATCTCTTTAAGGTTATCCAAGAAGGGTTTTCCTAGTGTGCGCTGCCTAGCTCTGGTGAACTTATACATACCTGATTGACGCCTGTTTTGCAGTCAAAGTATCAGGGTGTTCATGTATAAATTTTCATGTTTTGAAATCCTGTTAATAAAACACTACCCCTATCGTAGAGTTTAAAAATACACTTTGAAATTAAAATCCCTTAAAACATCTGACACAGAAATTTTCCCTTTGAATCCATAAAATGTCATGAATAACAAACCTTCAGACAAAAAAAATAAATCTAGTACAAAAATATTCCAAAACTTTAGTTTTAAAAACAAAAACTCTCGCAATGTTTTTTTATAGGCCCAATCCAACCTTTCGCCAGACGTGTTGGCGATAGTATGAGAGCATTTCTACGAGCGTGGGGGTGCGTCGGCCCGTAAAGATGTTCCATTGTCCGTCTCCTAATGAATAAATGATAAAGATTTCCTGGGAATCATCACTTAAAGGATGATTTTCGGGTCCTGTTCTCTTGTTGGCTCCTTCTTCTAGTTTTTTTCTCCTATAAATATTTCTATAGATTTTTTTCTTGCTAAGAAATGCACGAGTACCGTTGTAAGTTTGAGGAACAATGGACATAAATAAAATATGGAAAATAAATTTAAATATTCACAGCGGGAAGTTGAAAAATTTTGAAGAAGTTTTAATTAAAAAGAAAGTGCTTGTTCCTGGAAAATTTGGATATTATGAAAGAATGAGTGAGGAAAGGATTGCTCACTATTTTAAGGGACAAGGTTCGTTTCTTTTTGGTCTATGGATCGCATATCAAACATTACACTTCATGCAGAACTGCAGTGATTTTTGTATATACAGTGCCGTTCGAAAAATATTGCTCTAACTATTTTTTTTTTCAATTTCTGGTGAATTGGTTGCAATAACTACATATTTTTTCAAACCTTTGACATTGGATGTTTCGCCACCTTCCATCAAAGGAATAG
Source organism: Brachyopa scutellaris (assembly GCA_949775065.1). NCBI lineage: Eukaryota > Metazoa > Arthropoda > Insecta > Diptera > Syrphidae > Brachyopa > Brachyopa scutellaris. The sequence continues at coordinate 17,586,696 of OX459114.1, forward strand.
GTCTGGCTGGACCTTCATACATTTTGTATGGAAATTATTAGAATACAATGAAATAATTTAAGTTTTTTTGTTATTTTGGACATGTTATTATTTTCTTTTTTGTGGTTAAAAATTGTTTTTATACATAATAGTGATATAACAAAGTATTTTGTTTATTTACACACGTATGGCATTTATGTAATTGAATACTGTGTTGTAAATAGACAGGGACCTCGCATGCAGTGCCTACAAATCGGTTTTTCCTTTGCGTTTGGTCGTTTAATTTGCAAATTCTGCACCACTTTTTCCTGGGCCGTTGATGTCTGGCTACGACTGGGTTGTAGAATACATTGTTGTAATGGTGCTCCGAAGAAAGTTTGAAAACAGTCCTATAATCTTTGGATTTTTCATCATTGCTTCGATCTGAGGGTAACTAACTGCTCAATCAAAGAATGCAGAAGTTGTCAATGCGCATTAGTTTTATTCGATCTCACATTATTTACATATTTATAAATAATGAAAAATGCCAATGCTGCGACAGTCAACTTGTTGTAGAAAACAGCTAATGGCCATCGCTTCGTCTGTCGTTTGCATGTACTCGTATTATCTCCCAATATTTGGTCCATGACATCCATGCCCACTTTGTGTTTGTTGTAAAACAGAATAGCTTGTGACTTTCTTGTTTCTCCAACAAATTCTGTGTTATAATGAAATGATGATAGTAAAATCACACATTAGATGCGACATTATCCGTAAATCCAAAGATAGTAGGTTGTGCTAGGCGACTACAGTCCGCGAGCATTTCTTTGGGAATGCATTTCTTATTCCATTGAATAGTTCCTTCAAAACTTGTAAAGAAGTTGTCAATAACAACTGACACTTGGTCAAACAGCACCTTCTCACCCAAATTTACAGCTCTCTGATTTACAATAAAAAAGGAAATGTTCAAGTGACTGGATGTATATGCCATTAACATTAGTAATTATCGGAAAACCTAAGGTAATAAATACTCGTGTACATATTTGGGCACGATATTAAATATGTTCTAAATAAGATAATAAATTACATATTTGGTTAATTTATGATGCAATTAACAAAACTAATTATCGGACCGACATATCCAGGCAAAAAAAGACGTATTTTCCGGATGAAATAGGAAATAAATACGTTTCTATATGCAAGGTCTGGCCAGACCTATTCCATTGACTCTAGGGGTTGTTATAGAAAATCCTTGTTTGTTATATGTGAATGCTGACAAAGTCAGGAAATTTGGTAATGATAGCTGAATAATTAATTAGAAAAAAAAATGGTTTTGAAAGTGCAAAAGGTCTGGCCAGACCTAGTCATTGACAGAAGGGTTAATAAGGTTCTATTTAATAAGGTATTTTCAAACGTTTCATGATACTTTTAAAGTGTTAGAATTTTTAACCTGCAGTCAAGGGAGCAAAATTGTCATGGACCGAAAAATGGGTTTTTGGGTACTTGGCGCATTTTTAAAAATTAATGAAAAATGCTTAATTATTGCAGGTTTTTTTATGTTTTTATTGCTTCCCAGAAACATTGTCCATTCAATCAGTACTTTGTTGAACCTCCTCTTTCTCTAATTACTGCTGTACATCTTCGATTCATTGAATCAGATAGCTTTTTCCATGTGGATGTATGGTCTTCCAGGTCCGGATTAGAACATTTTTTAGGATGTCAATTGACTCTGGACGCTCTCTTGTAATCTTAAGTTTCTTTATTGACCAGATAGTTTTAATTGGATTGAGGTTTGGGCTGTAGTGAGGCAAGCTTAGCACACCAATATTGTTTTCTTCGAAGTACTTTTTAACCTAAAAATTAAAAGAAAAAAATACTAATTTAGTTTTTAGTCATAGAAGTTGCAGCTTATCTTAAAAACTTAAGACTTAAAGACTGACTTTCAAAAATAAAAACCAGTTCATGATTACAATTTTGGCAAGAAGCATTATCCTGTTGAAATATGAATCTGCAAGTGTCACTAAAAAGCTCTAGCACGGAGGGCTCTAATTAATATTCTAGGACCCTTAGATAAACTCCTGTAGTGATTTTCGATTCTGAGAAGGCTATTCTATCTTTTTCATCTACAGAGAAGCATCCCCAGACTATCACACATTTATTTATTTATTTATTTATTTATTTATAGTCTATAAGTACAATTATTGGTATAATTTACTTTCTTAGAGCTAATGTTCCTAGTATAATATAGATATACATATATGTACATAAGTATAAATGCCTTCAATCATACACAATTCCGTTCATGATAATATTTTTAAATATTTCTTTAGGACAATTTAGATCAATTATATCGGCATATTTATTGAAGTAATAACAGGCTTTAGTGACTGGCTCATTACAGCCATAGTTTGTTGAGTGAAAAGGTATTGAAAAGAAGTAAAAAGCCCTTAATCGTTTTTCTCTGATTCCAATTGGATAATCCGGTTTCAGTACTTGCTTGCGTTAGAGCACGCAGCTTATACGAGTTTTTTTCTCACTGATCTTGTTGAAATTATTTATCCTTAAGCTGAAAATAGATAATTTTTAATATCCACTCAAGTCCTGGACTGATACCGACGGCTTTGGAGCACCAAAACACTGTGGTCGTCTTTTTTGGCCTCTCTGAGCCTTTCCTTCTGCTGGTAGTCACGGTCTCACGATATTTTTTAAATTCCATGCTTCGGTTCGTTGAACAATATTAAATCTTTCAGAAATTTGACGGATTGTCGAATTTAGACGTGACAGACAGAAAATATTAGAGTTGCACTCCGAACTGATATTTCCCATATTTTTATTTTTTTAATCACTCTGGTTCGTTTTGGACGGCTATCACGAGCTAAATGCACTTCTCATTTATAATTACATCGACTTTCGTTGACTAATTGAATGATATTTTGCTACCCAGTGCAAAAAACATCGTAGAGCTCTCATAAATTCCAAGAACTTCCATCCGAAAGAGTAAGAAAAGGTCTGAGCAAAATTTTTGGAACAGCACTGTATATGCACATGATTACTCTTAGACTGCTTACTAGGTTTTTTTCGGGACACTCCAAGCTATACAAAGGACACATCAAGCAATCTTGTCTAAAAATGGGTGATAGGAAACTATGCAGCATTAAAGCGACATCCGAAAGCTGCATATACCGGAATCTCTTTTCGTTAATTCGTGGTGTTAAATATAATTTTTTTTTAAAGATCTATGCGCAACAACTGTCCAGGTAATGGTTTTCAAAAGACTACACTATTTGCATTCGGAACACGGGAAACCTTCAACCGAAGCCGTCCATTTTTAAACAAAAGGCCAGCAACCTTGAGTACATTTATCTAACATCTTATCGTCATCACCCCCTATCGCATCTTTTCAAGAACATCAGTTTTAACCGAATGCCATCCCCCACAGTCCCGTAGCTCCCGAAACCTAATTCAATTTATTTTCCCTGCCATATCAAGCATTTCACTTAAACACTTCGCCATCACAATTGATGGCGCCAGGGATCCCCTATCAATTTACGCAAAACTGTGTGTGGAATAAGAAACAAACACCAAAACAAAAAAACACGAAGGAGCAACGCGGCATTATCACTTCAACGCTCCACTTCATCTCTCAAGCCAAACCCATTGAAGCCATGAAGAAAATTTGTATAGACTCCCAACAGGATACCGACACACTCCTAAACTCCTCCACTCCCGCTCCTTATACAATATGCGATAATATTTCCCGATAACGCTACTATCATCACTGCTTACTCTTCATTGCTCTATCCTTCAGTCTTTAGAGACTTCCCACTGCCACCCTCGCAGACATTTAATAAAATTGGAAAAAAAAGAAAACTGATAAAATAATAATCCTCAGAGAAAGGACGAAATTTAAAAAAAAAAGAAAAACTAATACATTCCTAAAGGAAACATCGAATTGCAAAGCTTCTTTCATCCTTAAAGGATGCCAAAGAGAGCCAACGCAAAAAAAAAGGTAACTATTCGGGATTTCGCACATCCTGATTCACTGCTTTCATCGAAATTACACTGAATGAAGGACGCCTTTATACTCTGTGTTGACAAGGACATTGATGGCCCATTGCTACCATTGGGTTTGCTGCTCTTTTAGTTTATGGCCAAGTTACTGATATCATTGGCAATTGCCTTTGTTAGGTTATGGTGCACGTAACGTTACGTTGTGTATTCTTCCTTTTTTAGGCAATCATTGTAGAAGGTACAATCATGGGATGGATAACAGGAATAAAGAAGCAAACGAGAAAGAGAGGGGGGGGGGGGGGGGGAATAAAGATTTTTATGAGAGAGAAACGCCCTCCTGATTTACTCAAGGTGGATCCTTGCTTGGCTGTGTTTTTTTTTTTGCTCTGTCGTTAGATTGGAACTCGAAGTACTGTGTTGATATCTATCGGGATAAAGGCAGAGTTGAAAGGCTAAATTATTGAATGTACCTTGAATTGGAAGAAGGATATTCGCTGTGCCAGGACGTTTAAGTGGAACCATAAAGAAGTGTAAGTCGACGGGGCCTGCTTTTGTTTAGCTGGCAATTATTCCCATTCCCAGCTAATGGGCAGAGTCCTCAAGATGTGCTTCAAATATCACTAATCGAAATTACTTGATCTACGCTAAGAGTAAGAGATTTAATTGGAAGCAAAAGTAGAATCATCCCGGATGCATTTGGGGATGCAAAACTACGGAAGAGTTTCTCAATTCTAAGCAAAGCTTGAGGTGAATGGGGATGGCATTGCAGTTTTTATCTCAGACATCTTCTACCTGACCTGAACTTTGATTGAACCTTTTTAAGAAATTAAAAAATACAATTATTCTTTTTTTTGCATGGTTTTTTATCGTTTTGAAAAAGTTGTTCTACATTTTTAGAGAATTGGTCAACGATAAAAGTTTTATAAAAAAAAAGTTTTTTTATTAAGAAAAAGTTTTGAGAAAAATGCATTTTAAGTAAAAAACTGGAACCTCAATTTTTCATAAGTCCGAGTGGAGCCAATAACTTTTTGTTGGTCCATAAAATTACACAAAGTCTTCAACATTTTGTATGCGCTACTGATTGCATCTCCAAAATGTACAGAACTGATTTTGTACCAATAATAGTTCAGAAGTTATATCATTTAACGATATACCACCAAATCGAAGGTGTCCCCCATTTCGACGAGCTATAAAATGGTGGGTGAGGTGGTGAAAATAAACCAACCCCTCCCATACGATTTTTTGTTCGCCGGAGCTTCAGGAATCTCCAGTTAAGGGATTATACCTCTTAACTGGGACACCCTGTTGGTAAATAGTGGAAATACAGTCAACCCATATGTTGAGTACGGTCAGTATCTACAGTGCACTGTCAGCCAATTGCCAGCCACTAGACATACGACATTGAATCGAACACCGAAGACTCGTGCCTGGCATTAAACCGAGTTCACCGCACTGCAGGTGTAAAACAACACCATGATTTCATTCATTCTGAATGTGTTTTTCTTTGTTATTTAAATTAAATGATAGGCTTGCAATTATATGAGCTAATTTATTGTTTGTAATTTTTGTATAGTAAGCTCATTCTAAGAACCTTTGTTATTTTATTATTTGTAATTTTTGTATCGTAAGCTAATTCTAAAATACCTTTGTAAGCTAATTTTATGTATAAATATCGATTAATAAAACATTGATCTGGTCAGATATAATTCGACAGTTATCAAAGACACATAATTTTCTTTCATTTCTAAGTGAGTCTGCTTGGAAGATTACCGAATTCATCTCAAATATTGGTGTTCTAGTTTGTACTGGAAATACCATCTGTAGTCACGGTACAGAACCGTCGTCTACTCTTACTTACAGTAAAAGCACTGTAAACACCATAAAAAACAAAAAATTCAGCAAAATTGGTTACACTGTTTTTAGAAAACTAACTGTACTATAATTTAAAAAACAATAATTTTATCTATAATTTAAAAAAAAAATGAAACACAGGAATGTGATAGGTTAGGTACACACATTTTCTTGTTAGAATAGACCGAAAATCGCGTTGTGAAAATACCGCGTTATACGACGGATGACTGTATTTCAGCTCTTTGCTTTCATTGATTCGATAATTTCATGCTACAAACCAATGAACTGTAAGATAAATTATGCTTAATATTGAACTTAATATTGTGGAAAATATATGTTCGGAGCCTTGAACGAGCCCAGTTTGGTTGCTCTAGGTTTAATGGTTTAATATACTTGACTAGACGTTAAAGTTGAATAGTTGTTGGTATCTACTTCTCTGAATGAACTTTTTTAAATACCCTGTAGCTCAGTGGGTATTAAAAATTGACCCCCCAAACGATTTTTTTCATAGCATGAACAAATAAATCAGCTCCCAAAATATCTGTGTCCCAAACCGGACCACCCTGTAGACATACATATGTAAATACCTTGTTTGTTTTGATTTAAAAGTGACACTTGATCAAAATATGAAAATGACAGATAAATGACATGAATAATTACCGAAAAAGTGTGCAAACAGCCAAATCATCAAATGGGTGCGTGCAATAAAATTTTTGTTTTTTTTTGACTGTAAGAGCAAAAGGAGGATATTTTTACATAAAAGAGGATAAAGCGCTAAAAACGACGGTTGTGAACCCTAGACCTGACTCAATTCTTAGCTAGACAATGTTAGATAATTTAAAAATATCTGCACCGTTGAATTCGGAAATATCCTTTACTGCGCAAGGTACAAGGAGGTGGTTGAACATGCAGAACATGTCTTGTTGCATTATTCAGGTTTTCTAAAGGGGAAGAGACATGCTTCCAAGTCTAGATCAATCATAACATATTGGGGTAAACGTTAACGCCCAACAAAAAAGGAGCACAGTCAGCGGCATAGCAATGAATTACTTGTTAGCATCTTCGCCAGGACAGTGAAAGAGACATCAAACAGAAGCGTAGATTAAACGCTTTGAAGTAATACCGCATTACTACAGTGGAATGAAATTATATAAGATGAATATGCAGGGTTTTTTGGGTAAGTCTCTTAATATCCTGAGCATGATGTTCAAAATAAAAGATAGCCCGACGGCAGGGGCCTAGTTCTAAGGATAGCAAAGACACTATCGCTTAGCTAGAAGTTCCAATAAGTTCTACGGGCAGATAAGTGTAAACCCTCATGATACTTGGTCCCGCTTCCTTCGAATATCTGACAAGCAATCAAAAAGTATCAATTTTCAATGAGCTTCTCAACTCCCCGTTCGGAGTCGACAAAAAACGGTAGGTCCCTTCCATTCGTGCAAAAATATAACACGCGCACACAAATGGTTCCTAGAAGCAGGCCCAGGTTCACCCCGAGCTGTAGCGCCGCCTTAAGTAAGTAACATTATCATGATCCATGTTCTAAAACCTTTCTTTCTAAATTTGCCAGAACTAGTATCCTCTGGTTAGTTTGCTTATGTGATATCGTGTTGGCCAAACTCGGATATCCATTTATACCGATCTGATCATCTGGGAAATAGTTTAAAGATCTGTCCAATGACCTGAGCTTTGTTTCACTGACTTACTTAGGCGCTGCAGTCCGGGGAGGACCAAGATCTCAACAAACAAACACTTCCAGTTAGCTCGGTCCTTAGCTAACTGCTTCAGGTTGCGCATTCCAAGTTGGTTGAGGTCCTCTTCCACTTATGCGCCCCACTTTTGGCGAAGATGTGCTCTGGTGCGCTGACCACCCAGGTTGGAATCGAATACTCTGCGGGCCGGAGCTTAACATGTCCTAGCCATCTTAAACGCCCAAAGTGCAGTTTTTTTACCAGGTCAATGTCGCTGTACATCTCGTATAGTTCGTGGTTGAATCTTCTCCTCCAAAACCCGTCAACGCAAACGGGACTGAATATCTAACAAACGATTTTTCCCCCAAAGCGACCAAGGATATCTTCATTCGCTTTCGATAAAGTGCATGATTCAGCTCCATATACCAAGACTGGGAGGATAAGGCTCCTATATAGAGTCTCAGTAGTCGATCGGCAATTGCCTTCTTAACCCAAAGACACAGCGTTTGGCAAAAGAAATCCTTCGTTTAATTTCCGACGAGATGTAATATTTTGATGTTGTAGCAGAGCCGAGGTAGACAATGATAGACATGGCTCTATACAGTTCATCTCTCTAGATGCTGTCACAGATGGCCTTGAAATCGATGAATAGGTGATGAGTATCGATTTGGACTTCTTGGGATTCTTTCATGATCTGCATAAGTATGGAAACTTTCCTGTCCTAAAACCACACTGATAGGGGCCCATCAGGTTGCAATTTTAGTCCACCGAAGAATATTTGGAGAAATACGCCTCCATTTTCATATAACTAATAGCTGCAGTAACATGCTTATGGGTCGTTCTTCCCCAGGTGCCTGTATACTCTTTGTGTGTGTGGAAACTTGTGTTTCCCGTATAATCCGTTACTCTAACATCAAATTTAAGTATTTACACAAGAATCCGTGTTTCTGCCAAAAAAAAAAAACACCTTGTGACAAAAAAGCTAACAAGTTGCAACCATTTCGCGCTGAAATCCTTCCACGTAATTGCCTTGGAACGAGTATCATGTCCTGTTCATGTCCAATAACATTCTTTTGAAATTTACATCTGTCACTTGAATTGAAACGAAATTCATTTCAATTGTTTTTTTTTTTGCACATTTTTTTGATTTTATCTCTCAACGCCACCGCCCGTGGAACCAAAAAGTTATCCTGAAGGATTATTCTTTTTTGGTCCTTATTTTTGCATAACAAAAAAATGTTAATCGGATTTCTCAAACAAAAATTTCATGACACGTACCGTACATACGCGTACGTAAGTAACATCCTCTCGCCACGGGTGGCCAGTCAACAGGGTGTAGATAGTAGCAGTCCCGAAATGAATAAAACAGGAGTTACAAATTTTGTTGGCAGGATGTTGAACCCTTTTTACGCCGTCAAACATATGTCATTGCAAAGGCGCCACCCACTTGAAAACGGAAAAAAAAATTCGCACAAACAAACGAGTACCGAAAGGATTCACATTTACCCTAAGCAAGGGAAGAACTAACGTTGAGGAGGAGGAGTATAACGGTACAAACGAACTTGTGTGTGATACCGCATAATAATTTTCTACAACGTTTACAATTTTACAGTCGAGTTGATCTACGATTCGGTAAGCGCACTCAGCCCAGCGGCATGTGAATATTTCGAAAACAGTATGGGAAACAAGTGAGGTTGTCACGTGCATACATACTTATAACATATTATAACTCTTTCTAGTGTCTATGAAAGACAGGAGTACGTGTCGAAAAGAGAGATGTGTGATAATCACCCATCTTTCAGGCAAGGCGTGAACTTCTCTTCAGACTTCAATATTGCTCGAAATGCCGACTTGATTTGAATGAGGATCTTATTCAAGATCCGGCATTCCGCAAAAAGCATGCCGTACAAAGCTCGACTTCCTAATTCCCATGGTTTTTAAATGCTGCTTTAAAGAAGCGAAACCTTTAAGAAAGCCTAGAGTCCAATTTTTTGACAGCCTAACCTAGTCTGTGATCTTTTTGATGGCATATGACAATCTTCTGTCGACTTATTTAGCGTATGTATACATCTTCGGAAAGTGTACTAAATTATGTAAAATGTTTCTAAATACCAAATTTATTTGATTCAACAATTTAATATTTTTAAGGCACTTAGGCGCAATGGAGCCCGCACGTTTGGTTTAAGAAAGCGGTGACTATATGTACGACTGTACGTCATGGAGCACTCGTCTACCTAACCTGAAGATAGGTTCTTAATTACCTACACCCGAAAGCGATTTGAACTAACACATGCCGCTTTAGCTCAAACTCAGATTTGGGCACATAAAACTCGCTTCACGTCGACAAGAAGTCAAGGAAGCTGAGGGGAGCTTTGATGTGGAGTCCTGTCGGTGGAATGTTCATTTAAGAGTATTAAACAGAACAAGCAAATACTTTGTGAACTCAGACGTTCGTCCTGTGCTCGCCGTGATTCAAACCTGAACTGAACAGTCTCATCTTACTACTCAAATGCACGGGCGGCCATTTTATATTAATACCTAACCTAGTGGGTTATTTTAGTACTTCGTTCCATTTATGTCTTTACAGGAGTCTACATACCTATAGATGTAGGGTTATAGGCAAGTTATCATGTTTATTGTAGAGTAGTTTAGAGTCCAACCCCAGACAGCTTATTCTTGAAACTACGCCTCAGTAAGCAGATTCAGACTCAATTTTCTGTAGATGCGGCGACAGTGCATGTGAAATTGCAGATTCCAGGATGATATACAATCCAGGATTGTGGTATGGCTGAAGGAATTGATCGCACAAGAAATAATAGGAAACATCTGAAAAAAAATTCTGTGAATCATAAGCAAGGACAAAACTTTCAATAGCACACAACTCGCCAGTTATCCTGAACACCACCCATAGAGTTAATTGAAACCTAACATCTGAGTTTTCTATCACTACACCGATCTGTCTGTCTCTCGTTCTTGTTTTTTATGTGCTCGCGCTGTGTGCAAACATTATAAGGGTATTTATATCCCTTGCGTGTGTAAATTATAAAAAAATATATATATATCGAGTTTGTAGGGCGAATAAAAAGTTCATGATTACTTATTTTCCTGTAAGTCACTACAGTGGTCTTTTTGGAGCTTACAAGTAGGCCTTCATTAGAACGTCATCTCGCAGGATTGGGCATCTTTCCATAAAATGGTACACATCTTCTCTCTCCACTAAATTGCACATGCTGCATAAGATAGGTAAGTCCTCTCTGTGGGGAACATAGTTCAGCTTCAGGTGTTCTCCACGTAGTCTCAGTGTCATCGCTATTTCTTCTATTTTATAATCATCGTGGAAATAATTACTATGCTGCAGGTTGTGATTGAGTCTACTGTTGATATCCCTGTGTAATGGTCCCACTGCTTTTTCAGCATATCTCATTCTACCCTACTCGTCTAGCTTGCTAATAAGCTTATACAATTTAGGCTTTCAGTTCCCAATGTCGTCTCTGTTCAACTCGATTCCACATCCGGCGGCTAGATCCAGCCATTCCCTGTACCAGCCAGTTCCTGTTTGTACAGCATTCAGAACTGCTTTTCTTGGAACGCGATGGGTTGGCATGTTTAAAGTTTTAAGAATATAAGCAACCTATAGCTTAAATGTCTTAATAAATAAAGGCGATAAACCTGTTTCAAGCATTAGCACGTAGTTCAGAGTATTCCACGGAAGGCGGAACATTCTTTTTATATAAAATCTAAGCAGCTGTTTCATATTGTTTTCCAGCCCATACTTGCGCCGCATATAATAGAACCGATTCCGATACAGTTTCAAAAACCTCGTATTTAGCGCTATGACTAATATATTTATTTTTGAAAATAATTTTCCAAACTAGGTTGATGGCCGTTTTAGATTTTACGAGTTTTTCTTTGAGGTGTCGTTCCATGTTCATATTTTTAGTTATGAATACCCCGAGATACTTGTAAAACATAACTTAACAATTTCGATTGATTCCTCATTAAAGCGCCATTTTTAATTGGAACAGTTTCGGTCTGCAGCTTCCTTGAAAATCATAATTTTGGACATGCTAAGGTCTACCGCTAGCTTCCATAGTCTGGTGTACTCATACAAACGATTCATCATGAGTTGCAGAGATTCCGGGGAGCATGCCAGAAGAACAACATCGTCTGCAAACAAAAGCGCTTTTATTAACACACCCGCACACTTCCTGGCAAACAATCAGCTAGATCGTCAATGAACAGAGCAAACAGATTGGGACTGAGCGCACATCCCTGTCTTACTCCCGAGTACGTTTGGAACCATGCCGATAGTCCATCTCTATCCCATACAGCAGCTTTAGTGTCAGCATATAAATTTCCTATTAATCGCTCAAATTTTAGTGAGATTCTCAAACCGTAGAGTTTATATAATAGGCTGTCCAGTCCACCGAGTCGAAGGCTGCCTTAAAATCGATAAAGAAGGCATAGAGCTTCTTACCTTGCGAAAGAAATGACTTTGCAATGCTACTTAGAATAAATATATGGTCAATTGTAGAGTACCCTGGCCTAAAACCAGCTTGGAATTCACTTAGTAGGTTATTGGCTCCTATCCACGCATTTAATCGTATTTGTAGTATTGCAGTAAAAAGTTTGTAGGATGCGTTTAAAAAGAAAATACCACAATAATTCTCTGGATTGGAAAAATTAGGGCCTCCTCAGAAAGTACATCTGGCAGAACACAATATACAAAGTTAATTTATTTATTTTAGTCTATTTCCATTGCAGATGTTTTAAAGCTTAAAATTTTGATCACTACTTGTCTCGCAGACTATACTTACCACTTGTTTAGTTTTGAAAGTTGGTTTATGCTAAAAATAAAATAATAAAAACAGTTACCAGCAGACACGTGTGTATTTCGTTTCCGTTTAACACCATTGGGGGATTAACGTCCTCAATGGGTAAACACGTAAAGATATGTACATTTACATTTTACTGTGCGCCATATAGGATAAGAGCTTGAGTTTGCCTTAAGTCGCTTGTTAAACGGTATACTCGTAGGTTTGTTAAAGACGGATTCATGGTGCCAATGGAGCTCCAATAAAATTAATGCGATGACATTCATATTTCTTACTCCAATATTGGTTTCAGTTGTTTACTGAACCAATTGACGGGTTGCGGTGGACGGATTGTGGGTGTGATTGTACTCGAAATGCGGTAAATAGTTCAATGGACTACAAATCAATTTTTCAAACATAAATAAAAGGATCTGCCAAATTATGTCGCAGATAGCTGCTATCTGAAGACTGTTATTTTCTTGTAACTCCATATACTTACATAAGGAGACAGTCATATCATACTAATGTATAAATCTCAATGTCACGCTCTTACCTGTCAATTTTACGATTCGATAAACACAAAAACTAATGCACACAATGAAGTAAAACTTCGTATTCCAGTTCATTAACATCCTGTGCTTATTATGGGCCGATTTTTAAATTAATTTATTCGTAATTAATAATTCGTAATTATTCCAGAAGATCATATCAAGAAACCTGGTGAGGAGAGAGTCTATATCGGACCTGCTAAGTTGTCGGTACATAAATCCGTTGTGATGTTCAGTGGTCCTACTTATAGACTTGATATTCGCTAAAATCTTTTAAGTCTGTTTATTTTATTATGGTTTTATTCCTCTTTTACATTGTCTAAGACTTCGTGGGCATCGTAGTGCAAGTGGTTAGTGCGTCGGACTACTGAGCCAGCGGTCTTGGGTTCGAATACCGCCGCAAACACCTTAAAAGTTTTTCACAGTGCCCACTTCTTCCTAATGCCTGACAAGCATTCAAGAGTACCAATTGTCATGTAAAGCTTCCCAACTCGCCGTTCGGAGACGGCAGAAAACTGTAGGTCCCTTCCATTCGTGCAAAAATACAACGCGCACACACAAATGGTTGCGGGAAGCTAGGCTTGGTTCTACCTAGGACTGCTAAAACCAAAATATATATATACATATTTAGACTTCGATAAACATATCTTGTTCTCCCATCTTTAGATTATTGAATTTATTGCCGAGTTCGGAGTGCTGCGGAAAGGTTCCTGACCACTAAACAAATCAGCTGAACCTTTTCTTGCCAGTTCATGGGCGCCATCAATCCTCTTATGCCCTGATACTCACCAGAGTTTGACTTAAGTAGTGTAGAACTGATTTGGAGTCAAACCTATAAGAGCTTAAGGTAAGGCTTGGCTGTCAGAGAGTACATACAGGGACATCCCACATTCTTAAATTGCAAAAAGTTCGACCTTTTTTTTACACTATCAGATCTGTGTCGTAGTGTGCTTAATAATAAGTAAGTAATGCATTCATTTTTTTTTTTTCGTTCTTTTGGATACATTGTTTATAATTTTTATGAATTTTGTAGCTATGGCATTGCCGTCAGCTCGGTTAGCAAATTAAATAAATAATATTATTGGTATGAATGACATTTTTAAATGAAATTTAATGAAATTTAGACAAATTCAGTTATAAGTAACATCATATATTTATATATGGTTTTCAAAAAAGAATAGAGTTTTTTCCAGTCGAATTCGTTTAGTACTGTGATTGTTTCTTGCAGCGTCATAGATTCCTTTCCAAATACTGCTTTTCTGTAGGCAGCAAAAATGGGACATATGCTCATGAAGTGGAAGCAGTCTTCTTCTGTACTCAAATTACATAAAGTGCAAAACTGGGTAAAACTGCCGTTGTATGGTGATCCGTTTAGGCCAATGACTTCACATCTTGTTTTGAATATTAAAGATATTTCTCTGTAATTAAGTGCATCATTGAAGTAGTTTTTTTCCGTGAGATTCAGTTTCAGTTGGAAGTAAAGAAGTCTGCTTTGTGATGTTCGGGCTTCTTCTATAAGTGCTTCACGTTCAAAATGTTCATGACTTTGTATTATTTTGTAGAGTTGATCTTTAACATGACTCAGATTTAAGTGTGCTTAATACAAGCAGCAACCACAAGCAGAGATTTGTTAAATAGTGAGAGAGTGACATAAGGATTTTTTATATATAATTATGCTCTTTAAAATCAAGTTTAGGGCTAAAATAAACACCAAGGTCCTTAAAACTATAAACCCGAAAGAGATGGTGATTAAATATTGAGTAGTTGAATATAGTCGGTACCCGTTTCTTAGAGAATGTCATGAACTGACACTTGAGTGGGTTAAGGACTAAACCATTTTTACAGCACCAGGTACTGAAGTTATCAATATCTGCAAAAGTCTACAATCATTTATGGTTGTAATTGCTTAGATAGAAGAATAGATAAGAATGTTGCTATATTTTATGATTGATGGAACATCATTAATAAAAAAAAAGTGGACCTAGGTGACTCCCTTAAGGGACGCCGGATCCTGCTAAGAAGGAGTCTGAAAGAAAACCTCTAAATTTAACCTGATATGACCTCTGGTTCAGGTAAGAGCCAACCCACGAAACAAATAATGGGGGAAAACCTAGCGCCTCGAGTTTGTAAATAATTATGTCATGAGAAAGCTGATCGAAAGCTTGGAGAAATCAGTGTAGACGCAGTCCATCGCATGACTATTTTCTAAGGCACTATAACAGTTATGAGAAAATGTTAGCAGGTTTGTGACAGTAGACCTGTTTCTGACGAATCCATGTTGTTCTTTACAGATAACACCTCGACAAAGAAAAGTAAGACTATCAAATAATGACCTTAAAAACACTGTGACTTTTTTTCCATTTTTTTTTTTTTTTTAGAAATGTTGGTGTTAGGTCCATGCATACCTACTCCAGTGTTCGCTTTAGAACCATCTGCATACCACTTGCAGGCTTTAAGGTTTCTTGTTGAGCTTTTCGACTTGGGATCACTATATTGAATCTCCTATTAAAGAATAGAGAAGGCTTATGAAGTCCATTTCTACTGCAAGTTTCATATCTTCTGTCTGAATTAACCTGACCGTGCTGCGAATTACCACTTTTTTCACATATCCATAGGTGGAGAGCTGTAAAGCCAATGACAGATTCAGAGATGACACCTGAGTTGCCTTTGCATACAATCCTCTGGAGACATTCCAGCTTTGTTATAGTCATATAGTGGATTATTCCTTTGTTTTATTTTGTTGTTTTACCAGAATACTATTCGTTGCGATTAAAATGTTCTGACATAAAATTTCTAAGTTTAGATGTCTGACTCTATAAATAATAAAAAGTGAATACGAATGTACATACATACATATGTATTTTATGTTGTGCTTCAGATTATTTCTTATCAAAATAAAGTCAATAAAATTCCTCATAACCTGGGATCAACAGAGAGACACATAACTCAGCTGATCAGACAAATTTGTAGACACAAACGCTGGTCATGATATGATCGTTTAGACTTTGAAAAGAACAGTATCTGCGACAAGTTGTTTATTTATTTATTTATTTCATTTCATCAAATGAGTATACATCAACTGTTCTCTTTAGATTACTGGTACAGTTAAAATATAAACTTAGAACTACTGACTAAACCACCGGAAATGGAGCTCTAAAACTAATTTATTCTTAAATGAACTCCTACTGAGATGAAAATCTAAAAGACTACAATAATTATTTGACTCTCGTAGGCATCTAGAAATTGGTTCATTGTAACCATAATTTGCTCAATGATAAGGTACATAAAATAAATAACGATTTCTAAGAGCTCTCGATGGAGCATATAATCTAATTAATGAAAGCAGAAAAGGGCAATCAATATGACCGGTAATCAAATCGCGAATAAACATAACAGAAAAATATTGCCTTCTTACGAAAAGAGGCAAAATTCCAAATAATTTGCACCTCGTTTCATAAGAAGGCATTTCGATATTCCAGCGTAATTTACGCAATGCAATCCTTGTTAAACGTTTCTGGATCCTCTCAATTCTGTTGGCATGTATGTTATAAAATGGATTCCAGATGGTACTACAGTACTCAAGATTTGATCTGACAAAGGCAAAAAATAGACATTTAAGAGTATAAGGATCCTGGAAGTCTTTAGAATTGCGTAGTATAAATCCTAGCATTGAGTTACCATTGGCCACTAAAAACTCAATATGCTTAACAAAACTAAGTTTATTGTCAAAAATAACTCCAAGATCTTTTTTGGAGGAAATAAAGGACAGTGAGACATTGCCGATCATGTATGTGAAAGGAATTGGCGAAAGGTTACGACAAAAAGTAAGGCTTTGACATTTAGAAACATTTAGATGAAGGTCATTATTGAGGCACCAAATCGAAAGCTTGTCAAGATCTTCTTGCAAAGGAGTACAATCCTGCTCAGAGTTTATAGGCCGGAAGACTTTTAAGTCATCGACAAACATTAGGCATTGAGAATTTACGAACAAGTCAGGAATGTCATTTATAAATAGAATGAAAAGCAAAGGGCCAAGATGACTGCCTTGAGGTACACCAGAAGTCACATAAATAGGTGCTGATATTATGCCGTTAATACGGACATACTGTATACGTTCCTTAAGATAGGAGCTAATCCATTTTAGGAAGTTAGAGTTAAATCCAAATTTAGCTAGCTTGCGAATTAAGATATCGTGATTAACGCGATCGAATGCTTTAGAGAAGTCGGTGTAGATGACATCATATTGTAGGCCTTTCTCGAAGCCATCCAGAACGTGGTGACAAAAAATCGAGAGATTGGTAGAAGTAGATCTTCCTGCGACACAACCATGTTGAAAGGGAGAAATAAAACTTTTCAAAAGAGGTGTTAGTTTATCACAGACTAGTTTTTCAAAAAGCTTGGGTATTGCCGAAATCTTACAAATAGGACGATAGTTAGTGACATCATGTCTAGATCCGGACTTAAAAACTGGTGTTAAAAAGGAGTTCTTCCAAGTTTTTAGAAAATGTCCGCTTTGAAGGGATAGGTTAAACACTAAACAGAGAGGTTGGACAAACAAAAAGGTTTTACAATTATAAATTCATATCGTTTTCGTACTTTTCACTTGCTCTCCTTTTCAGGTCTTCTTTTAGAGTTTATTCCGAGCTCGTCATTAATTCCTGTCACAATTTTTTTCGAAATGCATGACTCTCGATATATTCTGACATCTTTGAAGGCTCATTGTAGCTTTGGAAATTGGCCTTTGTTTGCAGTTATTCCACAACACAGTACGCGAATCTGGCATAGTACATTGCGCGTCTGTCAAAAATTTCCAAAGCTAAGATGGCGGACATCTGTGACCCTTTTCTACGCGGCTTAACTCCAATTCATTGATTTCGTAGTTTTTTTTTTCATCACTTCAAATGTTTTTTTATAAAATTATTTTATTCGTTTTTGTTTTCCTTTTTCTTGAATTTTCTGCAATTATTGTTCAGATATTTCATTCGGTCATATTTTTTCATCACAGGTCTTTTTCTTTATTGTTCACACAACATCCGTTAGCGGCACAATGCATTTTGCAAAGTTTTGACAAAAAAGTTAATCAAATAATATTGAAAATATTAAAAAAGAAAACGAGAATTGCATACAAATAATGATTCGCTGCCATCTTCTTTATTTTTTGACAGATTCGCGAACTTGGACGAAAATAAATACTCTGAGTTAGATACTGTGATTCCACAAACTTTCTAATGCCTTTCTGGAACGAAAAACTTCAGCCAGCAAAAGTGATCCCATATACATATGTACATAGGATTTGATAGAAATTGCATCAACTCTAATCCAGGTTTCTAAACACGATCTCTTCTTAAAACACAATTTGATACAACAAAAAAAACCCATAGGAAACAAAGCACTGCTTACCTTCAATATTTGAATGACAACGACATTAATATCGGTGATATCAGGTGGTAAAAACAAATGAAAAGCCTATTTTATATCGGTAACTCGGGAGAAGGCGTAATATAAGTCGGTCCTTGAGAAGCGCTCACAAAATTTTCTGTTCTACGTGCGTCGGTCGATCGAGAAATTGTGTAGTGTCAAGGCAAAGTGTGAGCGTGTAAGCTAACACAAGTTAGTAGAAATATAACTACATAGATAAGATTTTATGTCAAAGACAACAGTAAGATTGCAGTCACTTACAAATAATAAAGCAATTTATCAACAACATTATTTGGAAAAATTGTATCCTAATATCTCATAAATGAACAAATGTGATAAAAGTTTATTAAACCTTTGTTTCCTAGTGGTTTCACTGTGAAACCACATACTAAATAAATTTTCTCTTTTTTCGTAGTGGTTTTGTGATAAAACCAAGTTGATTTCTAGTAACTAAAATCCATTCTTAAATGATAAAAAAAAGTCTCGATCAGTTGTGAATCCGTCGAAATTGATAATCTGTGCATTTACATACTTTGATAGCTCGTGTCATTCAGAGAGAAAAATTGGCTTTTTGTTAAAATGATAAAACAATTCTTTCTTCTTTGTATCGCAATATTTCAAATAATAAATCTGTGGCCGCAAGCGATAACCGCTTAAGTCTGAAAATGTAGTTTTCGGGAAAAGCAGTTTGAAATTTCATTTTCAGTTTGGAAAAAAAACTTACGCATTTAAGTAAAAACCCTATACAGATTCTCAAAGTCAATCTCAAAGTCAATCTTCTTTGGAGACGCTCAGGACCTTCAGAACTCTTCATTTTCATCTGAATCTACCAAATTAGGGTGTATGTTCGGGTTCATTTCCGTGTCTAAGCTTTGATAAAATGCGTGGAAGGAAAGTAAACTTTGAATATCAGCCTTATTCTACTGATACAATGTTTATCTGGTGCCTTTGGTACTTCCCTCAATGTCAGTGAGTTAACACCATTTTTTGCAACATTACTGGTTTTTTCATCCAAAGTTGTTTTGTATTCTATCTTGCCAAAACTGTGTTTGTCGTATCTAAGCTATCCTACTTGATTCCATACAAATATGTTAGAATCTTCATCCCTGTTTCTCCACAAAAGTTAAGATTTTGAAAAAGAAGCGAAGTCGAAAAATTTTGAGAGGTAATTTTAATTACATTGAATGGGTTTTTAACACCAACAGTTCGAACAAAATTATACCAATCATGAGGATGATGAATACGTACTTCTGTTCGTTTCTTTTGTTTCTCTATAAGTGCATGATCCAAGTCACACTCCATATGGGTGTGACCTGGCTCTAAGAACTTGTGGTCTATTATTTCAATGGTAGAATTTGCTTGCAAACATGTCAAAAACA
This sequence comes from Brachyopa scutellaris, assembly GCA_949775065.1. NCBI lineage: Eukaryota > Metazoa > Arthropoda > Insecta > Diptera > Syrphidae > Brachyopa > Brachyopa scutellaris. Next base: position 17,606,366 of record OX459114.1, read on the forward strand.
TAGTGCTCACAAATGAGTTCTTGTTTTGACCGCCACACGAGTCACTATAAAATATCAAAAGTCTTACTTGCCTGTTGGCAGTTACAGATTCAATATGTTTTGTTCAAGCTGCTTTCCCATCTGCACGAGCTCTTTGTCATGTGAATCTGAAGATATATCCATGTCTGATAGCTCAAAATTTGGATCATGTACAGAATCATTCGAACTAAAATCACACGGTTCTGGGTGTCCACCAAATGCTTCAGAGAGTATATGCAGATTATCATAATCAATCCCATTTGCAGATGACTCTGTTTGATTGATTACAATTTCTGAAAACAACGACTTGCTTTCGCATGCTAATTGGAGAAAAATGCCAAACATACAATACGGAATTATATAACAAAATAATAACTTTACTTGAATTATTTTCTTTTTTGCAGCGTTCATTAGTTTTCTGTCGTTGTTCTGGTATTTTATCTTAATACTAGTTAATAAAAATAATGGCGCAAGTTCATAGTCAGATAGAGCCGACGATAAAAGAATTTATACACCTACATAACCTAAAATATACCTTTTGCTATTCATAGTCACTTATAGCCGGCTCAAAATTTAAAATGACCCAAACGTAATTTTAAATATTTAGAGTCGGCTATAAATTTCTCATATAATTTTTTGAAGTTTGGGTTTGTTCGTTCAAATCACCTTACAAAAACAAGCTATAACCGGCTTTTTTATTTATAGCCGGCTGTAACTATAGTCGGCTATAGGCACTATTCATGGGCTGACTATGAATTTGCGCCAATGATTTAAAAAAATATTAAAAAGTGGAAGACTTGTTCTACTATGCAACATACCGTTTTGATAAACGATTTCTTGATTATTATTAGTTACCACAACTTTTCTAGCAAGGTTTAACATTTGCAAAACCCGGAAACTCATTCTGTTTTATTTATTATACTATACTCAATGAACTTATAAACTTTGCACCACTGAGTCTATTATAGCACCGAATTCACTTCACTTTCATAACACACTAAGTCAACTGAAATCTCCCTCATGCATTTGGAACAACAGCTTAACCGCAGTTAATTTTGCAGTTCTTAGCATTTAAGTTTTGCTACAACAGCTTAACTGACATAGTTTTCCTGGGAATTCCCAACGGAAATTTGGAAGAATGATTTAACTCAGTTTGGCGAAATGAGGACGTTTTATTCATTTTGTTATAAGCGCTTAGCTCGAATTAGGTTTTTATTCATTAGTATATATTTACTTACTTGTCTTGCGAATCGCTTCTCAATTTGGAAAAACATCTTAAATCAACCTAAGTCATTATTAAATAACAGCGTTGTGTTTTTCTAAAATTCTTTTGTAAGTTAAGCGTTTATTGTAAATGTTGTTTAGTATGAGAATAACTTAAGCGGTTTTGTTTTATCGACCTAAATTGAAGAAAATGAAGGTAAAAACAGTACGGTTTTTTTTTATAAACATAACAAAGCATGGAGAACATTAGGGTGTCAAAAACTGATTTTCGTCTTAAGTCGACAAAAGCAGTTTTCGCTTGTGGCCACAGAAATATAGACAAATAAATAATACAATTTTCGTTCTATATTTTACTTAGTAAAATTTATAAATGTCAAGAAAATGCAGGTAAAAATATTTAAAAATAAGCGAAATGCGAGCTACGAAAGGTGCGTTTGGGCAATTTTGACCCATGTGTACAGGTTTAGTGTTGCACTTTATTTTATCCGACAGTGTAGTATAAAAAGTATTATCAATCTTTCGCGAACACTTTCAACAACAAATATACGAGTACATATAACCGCCACACAGTGGGTGAAATCACCAATCTAGGACGAAATAAGTCATTTTTCATTTCGTTGCATCTACGTGGTATTTTTTCGTCTCAAACAATTGATCATAAAAATATCTTATAACCAGTTCAAGAATTCTTAAAAATTTAATTTTTAATTTATTTAAATTTTAATTTTTTTATTTTTATTTACTTTTTACATAACAAAAAAAATATCAAAAAATATTCTGTAAGAAGAATTAGATTTCGCGGTCATTATTTGCAGTTCAGAAAAAGTCGTCTTCAGACATTTCGTCCTCTTTTTCGTCCTTTCCACATCTTCATCTTTTTCATTATCTTCATCTTCTTCATATTCTTCATCTTCTTCCCGCTCTTCGTGTCCTTAAGTTTCTTTAGCACAAGCGACTTGTCTTGCTGTCATCAAGATCAGACAATAAACTAAGCACATCTTCACTGAGATGCTGTTTGTTGCTTCTTTGAAGAGAAACAGTTCTGGAAAATGAAGAAATAATGGGATCGGAAGAAACAATGGCGCAAATTCATAGTCAGCCCATGAATAGTGCCTATAGCCGACTTTAGTTCTAGCCGACAATAAATAAAAAGCCGGCTATAACTTTTCGTTATTCATAAACACATTTTTGCCTGTGTATTTGTTAGTATCGACATTGGTATGTTTTTGTAAAGTGATTTGAACGAACAAACCCAAACAAAATATTATATGAGAAATTTAGAGCCGACTACAACTATTTAACCCAGATTCTCCTACTGTCCCATATGTGGGACACCTCTGCTTTCTTATTTTGCACGATTGCCGACCTCCAAAAAATCCCTCTAGAGGACGTCCAAGTCCTGACGGTCCCGCTTCTGTGTTATAAAAGGCTGTTTTGAATTGAGGCAATACAATATTAACATCTTACCACCTTTCATTTTGAGCTTTAAATAAATCCGCTCTTCGTCTACCTTGACTCCACCATCCATTGAGCTTAGAGGTGATATTTCGCATAATTTGTTTTATTTTCTTGCAATGCTCTTCATTTCCACTATTATTTAAACCAGTTTTATGAAATACATAACTTATAACAGAAGCAGTCCTTTGTTTTCGCCAAACCTCAAAAAACTCCTTTTTAGATAGAAATCGACATGACGAAACAAAATCTGGAGTAGCAAATAGTTGCTAATCTAAGAGATATGGTGGGAGAGCATCTGAAGATAAATTGCAATGCTGAAACTGTTCGGACATATCTAGGTAGATCTGGATCAAATGGTAGAATTGCAAGGAAGGAGCCATTCATTAGCCAGACGAACAAAAGGGTTCAATTGGAGTTCGCTCATAAACACATAATGAAAGATTTTTTGTTTTGGAAAAGCGTTTTAACTACGGATGAGAGCAAAGATAATCTTTTTGGATCAGTTGGAAGGGTAAACGCTTGGAGAAAGCCGAATGAAGAGATAAATCCTAAGCATTTGCGTCCCTTAGTTAAGCTCGATAATTGTCATCCTATGGTCTGGGGTGGAGGATCAGTATCTTGGGGTGTTAGCTTACATTTTATTGAAGGGAATATGGATAAATATCAATATTTAGATATTTGCAAACCAATTTAAAATAATAAAAAAAAAATATATATGGCTTCAGCAGTCCTAGGTAGAACCAAGCCTAGCTTCCCGCAACCATTTGTGTGTGCGCGTTATATTTTTGCACGAATGGAAAGGACCTACAGTTTTCTGCCGTCTCCGAACGGCGAGTTGGGGAGCTTTACATGACAAAGGATACTCTTGAATGCTTGTCAGGCATTCGGAAGAGGTGGGCAATACCCTGAAAATTAAAGGTAGATTGATGGAATTAAATATACTTTTCAGCTCAATCAAGACAAATGATCCGAAGCACCCGGCTGAAAGTATTAGGGACTAGATGTCGTACCATTGTCTAAGAGTGATCAAGACCCCACCGCAATCACCGTATTTTATTATAATTGAAAATTTATGGCAAAAATTGGAAATTAAAATTCAAAAACATGAAATTTCCAATAAAAATGACTTAAAAAGAGTGTTATTGGAGGAATGGTAAAAATTAGTCCCGATTATACCAACAAACTTGTAGAACTGGTTCCAAATCGTCTAAAATCAGTTACAAAACAAATAGTATGTCCAAAACAGTACTAAATATTGAAATATTTACGCTTTTTTGACAAGTTTTAGAACTTAAAGGTAGTAAGGGCCATTTTCACTGTGAGATAAAATTTGGTTTCTTATTTGTTTTTTTCCTATTATTTTGATGTTTTTGTAATTAAATGTTTACATTTTTTTTTTGTGTTTTGAAAGAAGAATATAAAAGTCAATTGGACCAAAGTGGGCCATATTCACTGTGAGCCACTGTATATAAAAACAAATAAAAAAAACGCTTGCACTTTTATGTTTATGTGACCACTTACGCAACGCAATACAACATTAAAATAAAGCGAAAATATCACGATCACCAAGCCGTAGGCAAGCTGTGGGTCAATCAGTACAGCTATTTTTGATTAGACTAGAAACTGTGCTTATCAAAGCATAAAACTGTAAAAAAAATGGCATTTGTGGTTATAAATATTGGGATTTATTTCCCGCTAGATTGATCATTTTACCCACCGTGCGCCACATCAACTCACCACTTTGATTTCAAATGCAAATGTAGTTCAATTACGAGTACCACCAGCAGGTGGAATATTCTCCAGTCATCTTATAACGTCACAGCTCACATCCACTTGTGTCATTGATCCGTTGCCAATCACGTTTTTATCTGTTTTCAAATATGACTAACACTTCAATGTTGTTTGCATTTATTGGCAATCAGAAAACAATAAGTACCTAACCCACACAACGAAAAACTAACAAAAGCTTTTATTCATCATTAATTACTCAGGTTGTTCCATTTATTTTCCCCGCAAGTGTTTTTTAAGCGTAATTTATGTGCATGGTGTAGCACATTTTTGTCAAATAAAAAATAAATTTGCAGCTAAGTAACAACAAAGTGAAACCCCCTCTTTTATTGCAACACGAGTGCTTTGTTTTTTTTTTTTTTTTTCAATTTCAATTACATAACCTGAATTATTTATGAGCATAAATTAAAAACACAAACACCTGTGTCATTTTGTAATCTATAGCGTCTTTATTTGATTTATTTATTTATTTTGTTTAAATAAGTTAATATGATTATAGTAAAGTTGTCAAAGTGAAGCTACAATAATTCTTTATGATTTTTTGTATTTTTTTTCTGTGTTGTTTTTTTTAATAAATCCTTTACCAAAAAATAGTTAATTATCTTATTAAATAGAAGAAAGAAAGTTTATTGTTTGTTTTTTATTTATTTTTAAAATTTAATTATTATCCTTTGCCATGAGTGAAACAATAATAAAAAATGTATAATTAACAATTTTGCTTTGACATTTGGCATAAAGCATGGATAGAAAGAGAAAGAGAGAAAAATATCACACACACTAACTGTTTTACATGTAAATATCAATTATTATTTGAGATAATTGACAGCTGTCAAATAGATTTTTTTTTAAAGTGTGACAACCATACATTTAGAATAGGAAACAACAAATTGTATATGGGAATTAAAAAAAAAAACGGTTTTACAATGGACACTGTCCCCTAAAATACTCTATTGTCTCAATATTGTCAAACATTCTATCAGGCTTGTCCTTCGGTATGATAATATCCGCACGATCGAAAATGTTAGCTGTTACACCGGCGCTCTCGAAGAATCGTATCCGTTCCAGCGAGTTTATGTCGTCTCCCCAGAGGAAAACCTTTTGTCCTAGATCGGTGGCCAAACGAGTCAATCGCGGTTCCTTGAGGATATCCTCTGAATATGGAGCCACACCGAGGAGCTCGAATGTCTGCGCATTGTTAACAGCTGCCTCGATACTGTTACAGCGAGGATCTTCATAGGCTGGCCACTTTGTGGTGGCTCCTTGTGTCAAAAACATCACAGGCAACATATTCTGCTTCACCCGAACCATGGTACAGATGTCAGCGTCAAAGGAGGAGAATATCAGCATCCGACCACAGCCATGACGGAGGGTTGTCATCAAAATCATATCCACAAAGAGATTCTTGTCCAGCATTGGATCAGCCTCCAGGGAGCCATCGTCTAAGGTTTGTGGCCATTTTATTTCAACGTTGATGCCCAAACCTAAGGGAAGCTGTTCAAAGACATCCTCCAGGGTTGGGAACTGCCGATGATCCAAGCGCTGTTCAGCGTTGTGTGAAGGATATTCACGAATTTCATCACCGATCGAACGGAAGATTCGCAAATCCTGCAGCTCGCCGTACCGAATGTCCTTGATGAACACCTGAGTCAGGTCCTCTTTGCTCTGCGGTTGAGTTCCATTGGGAGCGGTGAATATCTTGTAATCGTGATAAATCACTGGGACAAGATCCTGAGTTATGTGCACGTCGAGTTCGATCATATCGACTTTTGATTCGAACGCCATCTTGTACGAAGCTATGGTGTTTTCGGTAACAGGAGCTCCATCGGGTCGGAAACTCATGCCAGTACCCCTGTGACCAGCCAACAATTTCTGCCATTTTGGCTTCCACGTATACGCGTAACTCGTGCGTAAGTTTAGCTTAACTCCAGGCAATGGCGTTACCACCAGGTACGATATCTTAGCACTAGCAATGGTTCTACCAGCATCAGGGGTGGTGACGTTTAACTCCAGCTTTCCATCGTTCTCCTGGATAGACGACGGCGAGATCACAGCATGTCCCAACGGCAGCCGCTTCTCGGAATGTATGACCAACGCATATGAACCATTTTCTGGTCCCAATGGAATTGCCAATTGGAACAACACAATATCACCTCTCTCATAGAGCACTCCAAACTCTGACTGACGCTCAAGGTTACTCTTGCCGTATTTCATGTTCACAACTTCAGCACTATCCAGCCTTTCGTTGTATTTTGGCAGATCGGTGTCATTCGCCATCGAAACAAGCTTAAGGTACATCCTTCTAGGAGTCACTCCATCGAATTGGAACACCTGATTAAGGAACTTCAACTGAACAATGGTTTCGTTGGTCAACCAGCCTCTGGAGATTTGCTTATGACCATCAATGGTCCCGAAGTGATCCAGCCGCATACATCCATGGTTACAAGTTCGCATATTTCTTGGCTCCACATACGATTCCCAGCGCTTGATCTGGATGCGTCCCTGCGAGTCCAGCGTGTAAATAAAATACCGATACTGCACCTTTCCCGGACTGCAAAGACTGACCACTCCGCTCCAAATATTCGCTTGTGACGTTGTCAACTGTACGCTACGTAACGGATCCCATGCGCCCAACTCAAACGAATCACCAGTAAGTCCAACGTACTCATTCGATGCCAGTGGCGTCTTCAGCATCACCGTAAATGTTCGTGGCGATGGAAAGCACTCCTCCGTTGGCGATGTTACGACAGACGGTTCGCCAGCCCTCTGGATCACATTGTTGGCAACTGCATTGCACTGTTGGGCGAAAAACAAAAAGAAACACAAATAAATTAATTTGTTAAAAGCCATCGCTAGCGTAAGGTTAAAGTGCGATACACTGCAAAATAATGACAACTTCACGCTATAGACACTTCTAGACAACTAAAAGGCGCACTTCGATTAAAATTCGAGTACAACCGTTAGTACGCAGTCTCGGAAGCAGTTATTTTCTAATAATTAATTTTTCTTACCAAAGCTCACGAAGTAAGTGGGTGGGGGAAAGGGGTACTGACTTTTTAATTACAGACTCACTCAATTTCCAGATAAGATTTGTTGCAGCGATTAACTTTTATTTATATTTTTATAAATCAATTCAAGTTTTATTTACTGTCGTTGCGATTGATAAAGATAAAGAAAAACACAAATATGTAGCTACTTGCGATTCGCAAAAATGTTGCGCCTTATCTTTAGGCAATTAAAAAATTTAAATACCACAAAATCAACTGAAACGAGGTGTTGCATAATTTCAGGATGCAAGTGTAATCGTTCAGAGCTTTTCGAAGTGTTTAAGAATCAGTTATAGATAGAAACCGCCATTTTACTGCTTATAAATTTATGTATAATAACCCGTTAGGGAACCTCTTCAAGATCTTCAAGACTTTTTAAGTGCACAAGTCTGTCATACCTACATACATATATAAATACTCACTTGACGTGAATTACGTAAAAGTGCTGATGACCACTGATACGATGATGCAAACATTTTCAAATGTTCGAAAGATGCCCGATTTCTACAATCGGTGGAAGACGACAATTTGGATAAAAAAAACACGCTTTGACGCACAGAATTTGACAATATTAATGTTTGTTTGAATAGAAAATCATTGAGTAGATACTCGTACTTGAATTTGAGTTTGAAAATTGTCAAGCAAGTGCATCAAACCAAGTGATTATACTCTGTTTCAACCGAATTGTCAGTACTTACAGGGAAAATAGGACGTTTGCCTCTCAGTATGTTTGCAATGGCTTGCATAAGCCTGTCCCTTTTTAAGCACTCACTGGCTTACCGGAGTATACATGACAAATCGTCGAAAATCGGAGAGCAATACCTGTAGGGTTACCATCCGCTGGTTTGAAAGCAACACCATTTGTTGAACGACATAAAGAAAATTGTTCACAAAGTGGATACCACCTCGATTTAGTATATTGTAGAGGGTATTTTTTAAGTATTTTGATGTATACATTTCATATATCGAAAACGTTTAGTTTACAATATATAAGCCAAAAACCGGAAAAGTACTCACTATTCGTTTCCGTATCCAAAACTTATCTCGCGCAAATAAACCTTCATTATAAAGCACAAAAAGCGAAAAATTGTTTAACTGAATTTTGATTGTTTCACCAGGAATACAAGGAAATGAAAAATTATACTCAAACTCATCTAATTGGCCCTCAAAGCACAAAATCCCAAAGCTCTCTGACAAAAGCCACAGAAAAAGTTGTAAAGATTTGCTTTGACCTAATGGTAACACTGTTTTGATGTTCATATTTTTCACATACACACTGCGATGGTCGATGGCGGCTATGCATGATTTGATCATACTGTCACATTCTGTGTGGCAGACTGGTCATAATGGGATGTATGAGAATTTGAGGAGAGTTACAAAACTTTTTCTAAGTGAGTGCCGTGAAGACATAAAAAAATCTCACCCATAACACAGGCCGTACCTACTGACAATTCGGTTAGGACAGAGCACGAGGGCGCTCGGATCGCATTGAGTTTGCTTTCCGCCATCTTTGTTTGTTTCTAGGCATAGAAAAAAAAATTTGACAGATCTGTCAAACATTGATTTTTTTACAGTGATCAAAAGAACTTTGGTTTGTGTTATTTGCTCAAAATGGAAAAAACTGAATTTCGTGTTTTGATAAAACACTACTTTTTGGGCAGTAAAACCATTAAGGAGACTGAAGATAGCCTTAACAAATATTATGGAGACTCTGGTCCCTCGCATGGGATGGTACAAAAGTGTTTCACTAAATTTCATACGAGCTTGAAAGACACTGAGCGCCCAGGACGCCCAAATGACGGCACAACAATGGTCAACAATTCCACGATATTGTATTTGACAATTATAACTCACGGTTCATGGGATAGCTGAGACAGTGGTCATTTCAAATGAAAAAATGAAAAAAAATGATCGGCAGGATGGTTGCCGCGTTTGCTGACGATTGATCAAAAACGGATTCGGGTTGAATTTGGAACTCTTCAAGCGTAATTCAAGTGAATTTTTATGCCGGTTCGTAATAGTTGATGAATTCTGGATACACCACTACGCGCCACGAAGGAAAGAACAATCGAAACAGTGGACTTCTTCAGGCAAACGTGCACCAAAAAGCAAAAACGGGTTCGTCGGCCGGCAAAGTCGGGGCAACGGTTTTCTGGGATTCGCACGCCGTAATCTTCATTAACTACTTGGAAAAGAGAAAAACGACTACCGGACAGTATACTTTGCCAATTTATTGGATAAATTCAATGCAGAATTGACGGAAAAACGGCCTCATTTCGAAAAGAAAAAAGTGCTCTTTCATCACGAGAATGCACCGACTCATTTACCGCAGTAGCAACAGTGAAATTTGCTGAATTGCGCTATGAACTGCCTTCTCATCCACCCTATTCTCCAGATTTGGCTCCTATTGATTATTTCTTGTTTCCAAATTTGAAAAAAATGGCTCGGCGGAAAAAGATTTTCATCGAATGATAAGATTGCCGATGCAACAAATGCCTTCTTTTATAGGGTTTGAGAAATCATATTTTTTGGAAGGGTTAACAAAGTTGGAAAATCGTTGATAAAAGTGTATCGCACTAAAAGAAGACTATGTTGAAAAATAAATTAAATTTTGAGAAAAAAAAACGAGTTTTCAGTTTTAAAGTCACTGACTTATCGAACAGCCCACGTATAGCACACGTTGTCAATGCCACTCTTGCATTCGTGGGCCGAGGATATGTCAAACAGGTTGCTGGACATTTTAATCGAGTATGGAAGATTATGTGCCTTTGTAAATTAGAGCTTAGGTACAAAACGTGTTTAGGCTCGGCAATACAATGGAACCAGCAAACCAGACTAATTTACTTATTGCTCAAGTGGTTATGGCTTCTCTTCTACTGTTGGTATGGATACATTAAAGAAAGTATATTCTAGTGCAATAGCTTAGAGCGTATATAAGGTCTGTTCCCGTACTGTTGCAAACAGCCGAAAACAACCGAAAACTACACTCTCTTCTGTCAAAACATATGAAAAGTCTTTGTACGGGAACAGGATTTGACTGATTTCGGCTGTTTTGGACAGGTACGGGAACAGACCTATAGTGGTGGTCATATAATTAAGGACAACATTCCCAAATCAGAAAATAATTTTTATTTTTCGGATTTTGTCCACATTATTTTGTCTACGCACTCACTGTAAGCTGTAACGGTAAACTACGACCATAATCAAGCGGTAAACACGTGTTTGGTTTGTTTTTCACTTCATAAGGTTCCGAGAAAAAGCTTTGTATTGTGGCAGTTGCAGATGATTGATTCTTGGGGTTGGTCACATAATTAGGGACAGCTGCTATTTTGTCTTATTCAGTTATAATAAAAAAATTAAAAAAAATTGGTAAGTGCAAGAAGACCGCATTTGTTTAACAATGAAAACATATAAGATACGAGAAATATATGAAGTTTAAAACCGAAAATTGAATATCCTTAATTACGTGGCCACCACTGTAGATAGTTTTAGACATTGGTGTGCAGTCAAACTTTTGAAATGAAAATCATTCAGGTAAAAACACACACATGTCTGCTGTCTTTGAAATAAGTTTAAAAGCATGCTGACTTGAGACTGCTTCAAATAAATCATCTCTGAAAACAGATTTGAGTTGTTCAAGTGTATACAGACGGACGGTACATGATAGTAGTAAGAAAAACTTCAATTTTAATGCAAAACAAGGCAATGTGGAATCATCATTTCAGCGGACATATTGCTGAAGAATACCATACCCAAGGGGTTACCCGTTTAACGGTAATAAATATCTATCAGGGGGGTACACATGATACGACCGATTTGACAGACTTGGTCTGTCCGACCAGATCTGACAATGTGTACACTCGAAACGACCGGTCGGACGGACATGTCGGATGGTTTTCAAATTTTTTTTTGATATTTTCCGTCCGACCTAGAGCAAATTTTGATGTCGGAGAATTTGAAATGCCTGTGTATGAAAATTTTGAATTTTGGGATATTGTAGTTCCCTTAGCAAATAAACATAAAAAAATCTTTGGTCGCTTTTTCATCCATTCCTGTACCCAAATTCGGTTCCTCTTCTTTCTTCTTTCTCTTCAATTTGTTCTTCTAGAATTTTATCAATCATAAGCGCTGCTCTCAGTACATCTTTCAAATTCACTTGTAAAGTGAAGTCGGACAACATGTCGAACAATCTGTATGCTAATGACATCGGTCTGTCAGACATCCATCCAACCAAATCCTTCAGATCGCTCGTATCGTGTGTACCCCGCTATCCTGTCCCTTGAACAAACCGTCTACTACTTTTGACATTTAGTCTGACAAACGTGTGCGTACTACGCCTGAACAAGGCTACCAAATTATTCAAATTGCATTTTCAAGTCGATTTCTTGACCTTTATAACTTTAAGTAAGCAATCCGATGAACTGTGAAAAGATATTTTAGAGCACGTTGTGCATTTTCCGATGAAAACGAAAAAGTGCTTGAAAAACTAGATTCATCGGTTGCAACAATTGGGTCTCTATCAATCCTCATTGTGGAAAATGTTTGTACATAGATATCGTCATTTCTTCGCTGATTAAGTCAAATTGTGTCCAATGATGAGGTTAATTTTTGGCGTATGAGGTGAGATCAATCCAGAAGAATACCCACAAACTCCATTACATCCAGCAAAATTCACCATTTAGTGCAGCTTTCACACTAGTGGCATCACCGGATCTTATTTCTTCAAAAATAAGAATGAATCTCCCGATCGCAGTCAATAGAAATCGTTCCCTGAGCCATAATCAATGGATATTTCTCTAAAAATAAAACATTATGATGACACGGATCTGAACAAAATGTGATTATGATTGAAACGATTATCAAAATCATCGACAAGTTAATTTCGAAAGATGAATTGGCCTCCAAGATGGTTCGATTTCACACCTCTCGATTGGCTTCTGTGGGACTACGTGAAGTCACTGGTTCGTGCTGAAAAACCAGTCATAATAATTAACGCTTTGGCAATTAACATTGTGTGACCACCCTTGTTCGACGAAAGTCAAAAAATTAACGAAAAAAACAGACATTTGGAAAACTATTTCCGATCTAAAGTTCAAGTTTTGTGTATTTTTTTTTAAATTTAAGGTTTAATTGGGCTTTCAAAAAAAGAATTTCAGAGTAACAGGTGACGTCTTAAGACTCTCTAAACTGTCAATTGACAATCCTTGGACAAAATTGAATACCATACCGTTATTCCGTCATCAGCTAAATGTGTACAACTGCTAAGTCCATTTTGACAAATTTTACAAACTAGTGTGCCGGTGCGAGAACTCTCGCAAGCGAAAATCCAACCCTAAGATCCGAACTTCCCATTTGATTTATATCTGTCAACTCATGGAAATCCCATGGAAACCATATGGGAAGTGTTTGTTTTTCGAAACTTCATTTTGGTTGATATATGCGTATTTGTCCACTACCAATTCAATCAATAGCGAATATATCAACCAAAAGGAGTGAACTTTTAAAACAACAAGTACTTCCCATATGATTTCCATATTGCCGATACATCAACCAAAATGAATTCATTTCCATCAGTTGACGGATGGAAATCATATACGGGAAGTGTTTATTCTTTCGGGAGTTCATTTTGGGTAGAATATTTGTTTTCATTTGTTTCTTAATTTGTTAAAATTTATTAAATGAAAATGCAATTCGTCACTGCTCCAGGAAATTCTGTTTCTTTTGACGTCTCATTTGCTAAGATTGGTTACGTGTGAGAGCCACAAATGGTACCTACCTATACACTACAGAAATAATATTATAATTATGATTGGGATTTTTGATGCCACTTTTTTAATAAAAATCGCTAAGATCATGTTAGTCCAATTGAATTTGGAGCGGAATTTTTGAATTCTTTAAATTGATCTTAATTCAGATTTTGTTGTATTTTTTAACTCTCCTGTAAAATTTCTCAAAATGGACTCAACAGCTTTCCATTTAGCCAGCGATATGTAGCTTACATCGCCGTATTGTGGCTAATAATAACAAAACCGCTGATAAACTATAAACAAGCATCTGCTTCATTTTGTTTATAACCAACTGTAAAATAAAATATATACACTAAAAATTCTCTCAGTCATTAAATGTATGTATAACTATTCCATTTCTCTATGTATCTGCTATAAATTGCCACGAACAAAATATTTACCTGAACTACTCTGACGTCAGTGGCCTTTGTTAGCCTCCCAGTGGGATGATCTTTAAATATCGCATTCTCTACTTTACGGCACATACGAGTAAAATTTATTAATCGTAAGGTTAATATTCGCATTTAAAAGTAATTCCAACTAAAACTGCTTGTATTTATTTTATTACCTTTTTTTTAATTAAAAATAAATTACATACATTTTTAAATTATGTCTTTAAAAAAAAAAACTAAATAACCAGAAAAGCAACAGAATACTTTACCAACTATATTTTCTAAATTTTCTTAGAATAATATTCGACTATATAAGTGGCTATTTGCAAATTTGTAGGCAAACATGCGCAAACGATTTATTGAGGAAAATTATATTTAAACATTTAGTCACGTTTCTTTTTGAAGCTTTTATTTATCTTTGTACACCGCTAGCCTGGCGGTTATGAACTTTGAAGCAAAATTCTTATAAATTAATCGTTCTCCCACTCACGCACGTGCTAATTAAAAAATAAATAAAAACAATAATAAGCACAGACATTTTGTGTATATTATTTTCTGTTTGGTCACGAGTGAATATAATTACGACATTTTATCGCTTTAAATGCGTCAAATGCACGTATAGGTGTACATGTTTATGTAAAACTATGTATGCAGCAATATGTTTTTAATTTTTTAATGAATTTAAATTATTAAGCTCACGACCAAGTGATAGTGTCTCTCTTGGATAGATACAATATTAGTGAACCAGTTTTTAGCAGGTAAAAACTAAGCAACTACAGTGGTAGACATTCGTATGCGCACACTTTAAGATTTACCTTAAATCTCAGCACTGCAAACTTCTTACATGAAAAAGTTTTTTTTTCCATATCGTTGCAACTGTTATGTGTGAGTAATGTACGTAGGGGAAAATTATGTGCATAACGGTACCACACGTTGAGTTGAAAGAAATGAGAAAGTATGGGAAGTGAGCTCATTATTAGCTGCGAGTGCGACATTCGTATGAACGCGTCGCACAAAAATTTGACTGTGGTGAGAAATTTGAAGAATCAAACCCTTTTCTTCAACGGTTTGTGTGCATATCTTTTATCCACAAAACATTTCCGGCAATGCCTACCGGAAAGCGCTTAAGTGATGCGGAGTAGCTTCCTGTCAAATTTGTTAAAGGACAAAGGCTACTCCAATACAAAAATTGCAAATAGAGTTGGTCGCCTGAACGTGCCATCCGAAATTTATTCAAAAATGGCCCAACTTATGGTGAAAAAGCTCCTCTCTTCGTCAAAAGGGTCAAATTCACCACGAGGGAACCCAAAATCGGTTGTCTTCCAAGCAAATTAAAGATAAACTAAACCTTCCTGTTACACCTCGTCACATTTTACGCATTTTAAACAACTTGCTGAACGTGAAATGGATAAAACTAAAGGGCCATGTCTAGCGTTCAAAATAATTTTTTTCTTTTTTTTTTAACAAAATGGAAAGCAAATTATTACAAATAAATTAAAACTAGTGTTCCCGTGTGAGAACTCTCGCAAGAGATAATCCAACATCCAAACTTCCCATATGATATCCATCTGTCAACCTCAACTAATGGAAATCCCATGGAAATCACACGGGAAGTGTTTATTCTTTTGGGAGTCCATTTTTGGTAGAATATTTGGTTTGATAGGTTTTTTAATTTGTTCAAATTTATAATGTAAAAGTGCAATTCGTCACTGCTCCAGGAAATTCTCTTTCTTTTGACACCCCACTTGTTAAGAGTGGTTAAGTGTGAGAGCCGCAAACGGTACCTAACATATACTAGTGTGCCCGTGTGAGAGCTCTTGCAAGAGAAAACCTAACCCCCAACATCCAAACTTCCCAAATGATTTCCATCTGTCAACTGATGGAAATTCCAAAAAATCATACGGAAAGTGTTTATTCTTTTGGGAGTTCATTGTGGGTATCGATCGGTTTCTTAATTTGTTAAAATTTGTAAACTGAAAGTGCAATTCGTCACTGCTCTAGGAAATTCTCCTTCTTTTGACACCTCATTTGTTAAGATTGGTTAAGTGTGAGAGCCCTAAATGGTACCTACACTACAGAAATAATATATATGATGATTATAGTTTACAAATTAATACACGAATTATCATTTTTGTTTAAGAATTATTACAGAAAAAATATAGTGCACTCATACAAATGTCTACCACTGTAACATATGTATATATAAAAAAAAGTGTTGAATATATGGCAAGTCTAACATTTTATTTGAATGGTGTGACTTCCGCGGATGTCAAGTAATTAGCATTATCATTGAAATTTTGTTCAAATTCTTTTTTTTTTTTGAATTGGTACGTTAATAGGAGTAAGTGGAACGCTTGCTAGAAAGAGTCGAATGACCTCTAGAACAGGTTGAAGTGATGTTGCATTGGATGTACATATGTGGATATTCACTCTGACAGGACAAGAAGGGGGATTTTTCTTGCGAAACGTCTTAAAGACAAAGATTGTGTTTCTTTAATTGCCTTTGTAGAACAGACCAAAAAAGTGATTGGCGAAGAATGCAGTATTTCATCACTGTGTTGTCTGCGCTGGCTGATGTCATTTTTAAAATTAATGGAGAAAGTACTTTTTACAACTTTCAAATTGTACAAATTATAATGGGGGACTACAATCTGGCAGTAATGTGGTTCTGTCAAAGATAAACAGCTGTTTGAAATGTACATTCGTAATTATATAGAGCGATGTGTATAGAGAACACCCCATTTAAATGGTTAAAATGGTGGAAATTAAACAAACGCGCAAAATGAAGTATTTTTGGTATACCTACCGTCCATGTTGAACAGCGGTTCGGAAATTAGTTATATGTGCAGATTCCTTGCTGTAAACGGTCATCCGAAATTGCAAATGCATTGAGTGGACGTGTCTGTGGCAATCCGTCAACTTCGATTCGCAATCCTTCCCAGTAAATGAACGTTTCCTAACACCATGCGGCGCATCATAACAAAAGAAAAAGTCCAATTTAATCAAAAATTGTAGCAAACAGATTTTAAAGTTTAAACAGCTTTTTGAGTTCAGTGACTATGTGACAGAGAACCACCAAGTCGATGGCAAATTTTTACTGACCAAAACTCGCCACTCGTACGATATCACGCTGTTGGATCTTTATTTTGAATTATGTGAAGGAAAATATATATTCCACTGATCGCTGAAATGATTCCAGAGCTCAAGCGAGAGATTTATGAATCACCGCAGAATTTATGTCAAAAATATTATCAAAATGGCGGAAATCTGCCTGTGAGCCAGTGCGGCCATTTGACCCATATAATTTTTGATTTTTCAAATGATAGTCAATCCATGTTTAAGAGCTCAACTTCATTCTATGAAATTATACGCAAATTTAAACTAAAAAATATCAAGATAAAAAAAATATTTTCAAAAACAAGCTTTGATGAACTAAAAAGTAAAAAAATAATTTTTTCCGAGTCACCAATGTGTGGCTATAAATTAAAGCTTGGGGCACTCAGGCACAAGACAACACATACACGATGTGCAACGAGGACGGAAGAAGAATTAGCAGAACACATTTTGTGTCACTGTTACTGTTTAGTTAGACCTCGTCATCGTCATTTAGCCAAATTTTACCTCGAGCCTGAGTGCCCTTAGCTTTAAATTTATTTATAAAAATATTTTTTTTATCTTTATATTTATTTTCAACTTTTTAGTATCTGAATTTTTTTTTACAATGCACGTCTATACGTATATTAGCTTGGGTGGGTTGGATATGAGAAAGTTTACTCAATATGTTTGGGATTCTACTCGCCCTTTCATTTGATACCCATGCCATGGTGGTTGTGAAGAAAAAGGTAATTCGCCATCTTGGGGCACCCACCATATTGAATTTAGAATGACGTCACTTGGCTAGTCTAATTCTGCTTGTCAATCCCTTTAAGTTGATACCCATATTAAGGAGGTCGTGAAGATAACGGCAATCCTCCATCTTCTGACGTCCGCCATATTAGATTTACAACGTCATAAAATATACTATATTGTTTGATGTAAAATCGACTCCCAGATTCCGCCCTCACAGAAATGGAAAAGTTAAAAAGCGTCCGCCATATTGGATTTACAACGTCATCAAATAGCACGTATTGTATTGTCTCCGGAACTATATACGTGTGCAAAAATTTCAGGATGATCGGATATCTGGAAGTGGGTGTAAAATCGATTCCTAGATTCCGCCCTCACAGAAAGTGAAGTTAATATAAAGTTTGTAATATTGCTCAATAATTGACACCTTTAACCTTCCGCTTACCCACTTGTTTCTATTTACTTTTAAAAGTTTAAATAAGAGATTTAATACTCAATTTAACTCAAAAACACATAAAAGCGTGTGAGCCAAATGTCATATAATCCCAACTATGTATGTACATGTTAAATATTTAAACATCAGGTTCGGGTGACTTTAACTTTATTACCTACAAGGTGAGAAAGATTAAGTGGGTTTTATGTCGACCATAATTATCAAAACACTAATTTTTGTTTTGTTACATACTAAAATAATTTTGAAGCGTACTTTTACTGACTATAATTTTGAGCCAATGTATTATCTTTGTAATAAATTAAAAATTTTAGCAATTTATTAACCCATTAGGTCCCAGCGATTTCGTTTGATATCGATATGCAAACATAATTTTTTTTTTAAATTTGAAAAATCATGTCGATCAACGAGATCGCTGGGACCTAATGGGTTAAAGACCAGCTATGTTTTATTTCAAATTCGAATTGAATCTGTCCTAAGAAATAAACATCGCATATGGAATTAACTACCCGTAAATACCCTTATTCCAAGAAAAAAAATCGTTGCGAGAAAATAAATCGTAGCTTGTGGTGTGAGATTTTGGGAGTAAATTCCTAGTTTTGACATTTCAACAATTGACATTTGTGCAAAAGTGACTTCTTTTTTTGTGTTATTTTCCTCTTCTTATCACTCATATTGAAATAAAAGTATTTTGAACAACAAATTTAATTTTTTTTCTTTTTACTAAAACAGCGGTAAAAGAGGAAATGACGTTTAAAGGCGCGGAAATGTGTAGTTTCCCTTTTTGCTACTCAAAATGAATACAATTGTTTCCTCTTTCATTGAAAACAATGTTAAAAATCGCATCGAAAAATAAATCGTTGGTCCTACTACATTTCCTCGTTGTGAGAAAGAATTGTTTCTCGCAGTGAAGGTGCGAGAACTTTGACGATTTTTGTTCTGGTAATAAGGGGCTTAACTTGCAAATGATGCATTTAAGAACTTTTATGATTGACTTCTCTACAGTCAGACAACGCAGGAGGACGAATTTGACAGATATGTCAAAACTAGGCATTGGTCTATGTACGATTTGTTCTTAGCGTGAAAAGGTCAATGTCACTTAGTAATTTATTTTCGACAAAGAGACTAAAGCTACGAGTACACGGCATGCCGTGTAGTGTACTCGGCATATTTTTAGCATGTTACACAATACAACGTGTAGGTACGGCATATTAGGTGTATGCCACGGAGAATATTGTGACGTCAGAGTGGCATGCGTATGTCGGTTTTGGCATGCCGTGTACTCTAAGCTTAACAATAACGATGTCGAATTTTCCCTTCCAACAAATTCTGACGAAAGAATTCATTTTAGAAATGAGATCTATCAAGTCGATGTCAATTTAAGTACCAAATGAAGTCGTAGGTACACCAAAAAAAAAACATATTTTTTTGATAAAAAGCATTTCGAATGCTCAACTGATCTACTAGGGGCATTCCCATTCATTTTAGTATGTATACGAATATGTATTTTAGGTTAGGGTAAATTAGTTTATGTAGAGATGATCATCTGCAGCCAATTGCGATAACCTTTCATGTACATTTACTTAAGGACATGCAATGAGCAAAACTATTTAAATATTTTAATGAATCCTTTAAGATCTGCTAAACTGCAAGCGGTACGGTCTGGTATCTACTGTGTGGAACCAGATTTAAATATGTCCTTAAGACTTCCGAATACCTGCAGCGAAGGAGGTAGGTCGAATCAACCATAGACTCGTTCTAAGGGTAATAAAATGCTTTCCAGTAATTGTGGCGGTTTCGGTGCCATCCTTGGATGGATTCTTAGGGGATCGCGATGGGCCCACTCTGGTGCCTGATGTTTCGGGATTGCTCGGTCTCTCAACCCCTCTCACAGATTCTACATATGTATATTTGCTTCATCCATGTTTTTTGTGATGCAGTGTCTGCCTGCAGAGCACCTGAGAGTAAAATATCAGCGGTGCCAACTCAGCAGCAATTCAGCATCGTTCGTGACATATTGTTGGAAAAATTACATTTAGAAGAGAGTTATAGAAAACGGACTTTCTCTGAAGAACATACATATCTAAATGGACACGACATTTGTACCTAACTCACCGCCACAAATGCTTAAAGTGACGACTTTGATATCGTTTAATTGATTTTAAGTGTCGATTCAGAACTTCTGATCGATGGCTCTTAAACCTCACTGACAGCGATCAAGGAAGTTTAATTGCCAGCTGGCGAGATCTTTTACTTTTAGGTGGCGCTACAGTTCGGGCTGAATCAGGGCCTACTTCTCGCAACCATTTGTGTAAGCGTGTTATATTTTTGCACGAATGAAAGGGACCTACAGTTTTCTATCCACTCCGAACGGCGAATTGAAAATCTCATTGACAAATGATACTCTTTGATTGCTTGCCAGAATTTCGAAAGAGGTGGCACTGTGAAAAAACTTTTAGGTGTTTGCTGGGATTGCTGGGGAGCATTGCGTAGTATTCCCACGCACTTACCACTACACCACGGTGCTGACGAGATCTGAAGCCCTATTTTGTCATGATTCAAAAGGTGAAATCGCGGATTGGACTAGATTTTATCCAGCAAGACCAGGAAATGCGTATTTCTAGATGCCTGCCCATCTCCTTAGATTGCAAGTGTTTATGACTCACCTGGACCACTTCAACCTAAATTCTAAATATTATTTTCATTTTTAATCTTAATTGAATAATTTCTAACATTTGGTGGTCCCCCTATCTTTTAAATAACGGTCATTCAACCAACTAAGTGACACACTCGAATTGTATGAGTTTACTTAAAGATAACAGCTGAGCATTGCCATTAATTAACAAGCTAATCCAACAAGAACAAAACAAAAACAACGTAAAATTAAAGCTAAAGTGATTCTGACTCCAGTAAAATAGAACAAAGAAAAATTATAAATTACGTAATGCCACTATAATTATTGCTCTCCGGCTAAATCGGATGTTTTGTTTCATCAGCTTTGGGGATTTTGTTTTTTATTGTGAGCTCGCCCTTTTGCAAAACATCAATGACGTCTCTATATGCGACTTTGAGCCAAATGTCAATTGATAGTAAACAAAAACAAACTTTCATACAAAAATTAGCTATTAAATAAATTTCTGGGAAATAAAGGAAAAATAAATGCGGACGTAAATGATACTCGTAACTTATCAAAGCTTTTTCTCGTGTTTTTCTATTTTTAATTTTTTTTCTGTTACCAACGAATTTCTGTTGAAATCAGAAAATAAAAGCTCGCCTGTTTGTACATAATTCAATTGGCATAGAATGTACAAATCGGTGGTTGCAAATAACGAATACTTCAAAGCAACCATAAACGTGTCAATGATATCAAAAACAGCAAAAAAAAAAACCTGTCAACAAACTCATTGACATTTCAAATGACTTTATCGATTTTTTCAAATCAGCAGACTTAACTGTACCTACCTACCAACTTGACTATTTGGCATGGGTACAGTCAGCCAAAGCTTATTTTGAATCACGTTCAATGACACGATATGGGAAAAGTAAGCATAACACATAACAGCAGTTTTTCTTATCGCAAATAAAGCAAAGAAAATGAAAGCAGCAAGACAATACAACGTAAAAGAATCTTTGTGTTGCCATAATGTGTGTAAATACTTGGCACTAGGTAAACAAAAGAAATAAATGTAAACAGGAAGCAATGTAGTGCAATACATACATATATAATAATAATGTTGTTGTTGATGTTATTACAAAATGACGATACAGGATGATATAAAATATAGGAAAATAATTTATTTATAGCAACTTTGTGAATATGCATATATTTTTATAAATTGGAGTAAACAATGACTTGGCAGCATTTTTATTTTTCTGTTAAAATGCAGGTCATGAAAATCTACACAAATAAGGATGCAAATAATGCACAACGCATTAGGGATGAACATTTTTCGGACGATGTTGCCAGCCGGTAAAAATTAGTATCAATTTTTGACATACTCGTATATCGATTATAAATGTCGTGTTTTGGGGAAAATTGACCTCTAGCAAAGTAAAATTTAAGACGAAGTAAAAAAAAAAACACCAAATGGGTTCGTGTTAATAAAACCTGACTTTACTCAAATATGAAGCAATTGCTTCAATTAAATTGTGAGCGTATGCGAGAGAACTTACTTGAGTATTTTCTTTGTAGCTTTGTTCGAAAATGGCGTTTGCTCAGATTCGTATGAATAAAAAGCATAAATCTAAGTATTTTCTATTGACTTGCTGTACTTTTTTGTTAAAAAAATTATTAACGAATAAAATTCCCTTGCGATGCTAATGAAATGGGATACGATAAAAAAAACTGTGGTAAAAGCAAAAGGTTACCGTCGATATATATATATATATAGTCCTCGTGACTTTTGTTCAATTTGTCGACAAAATAAATCTGTGAAATACTAAACACTCATTTTTTAAATGAATTGAATAAAAATGTTTCTAAACTTTTCTAATCTTTTTTTTTTGACTTTTGATTTTAAATTATTTCTGTACAAAACATTTTTTTAGGTCTGTTTGGTGTGTCTTTTTCGCGTAAGTGATTGATATGTGTCAAATAGTAAAATCCTCTCAATGAGAGAGATATCCTCTCAAAGAGAAAAAACTTGAACAAAAGACACCAAACGCTTTTGAAACAAAACCTGTCGATTTTCTTTTGTTTTCCACTACAATGAAGATTGACATTTCTCAAACTGTCAGATGGCTTGGTTTGACAGAGTTCAACAGTCCCCCCCGAGGAAACGGCCTTGCAGATACTTGCAGATAATTCATCGCAGAGAGCCAAATGAGAGTAAAAAAAATTGAGAGCCATGAAACTGTCATGATTCTATGAAAGTTTCCATAGTATTGCGAAAACACACCAAACAGACCTTTTGTGTCTCCTGAATAATTTGCAAAATGTCAGTTATGCGATATGGTGTCAATTGTCAAGCAAATGCTCACTTCGAATTTTCAAACTTGCTCAAGTAGGTAAACTTAAGTGTAACATATTATTCATACCAATATCGAGCAAATGCTAAATGGTTTTACTATGCTCAGAGTTTTTACTCGGAGTTATTGCTTGTTTTATATTAGTTCTGTTTGGTAACCCACGAGTTCGTACACATTCGTAAGATTCTTACGAATTTCGTGTTTGGTAACCGAAAATATTCGTAAAAGAGAGAGAGATGACAGTTCAAAAAATGTCCCCTCAACTGAGAGCGTACACAAACTTACAGTCTTTTTCTTCGCGTAAGTTTGAACAACTCTGTCAAACCAGCCATCTGACAATTGTGAAATGTCATAATCTTCATTGTTAGTGGAAAACAAAAACAAATTTACAGGTTCTACGCAGAACGTGTTTGATTACTTTGCTTGCGAATTTTCCACTGGTGAGTTGATTTTTCCCCCTTTTCAAATAATTTATTATTTGACAGCGATGTAGGCTTACAGAGAAAAGATAAAAAAGAGAACGATGAATACGACCCAATGACTGACAATGACTGTAGCTTTTATCTTTAGTTAAAAGTGAGTTGAGATTATACCCAGCGTTGCGTTCCGTTTTGTTTGTAGAGTAAAATTTGTGAATAGTGGAATGCTTCGGTGCACTTTTTTTTACTTCTCGCATAATTTCTACTATATTCGCAATTTTTTCCAAAATCGGCAACCTAATTCCTTTTAGTATTTTTCGATCAATTTCGATATCGGAGTTCAGAATGTGTACTTTTGTTGTATGTAGCCGCTAGCAGAATGAGACACACACGAAAAGAAACAATACAGAAATGCCAGCATTCTCAGAAAAGGAAACAAAAGGTCTGTTCAGTAAAAAAAAGTCAGATCAGAACAGCACAGATTTGTGGGTAAATGTCAGATCAAGTCAGCACAGAAAAATACAGCCATATTCAATTACAGCTGATTTTGACATTTCTCACGATTCTGTTCCACCTCAAAAGTAGGTGCAGAAAAGTTGTCCAGCACAAAGTTACTGAACACAAAAAAGATCAGTCTCGGACAGAAACTTTTTTACTGAACACCAAAACCTGTATTTTTCTGTACTTTTCTGTCCAGCACAGAGTTTCTGAACAGACCTAAAGCCGACAAGATGTTAATGACTTTTGGGGCATTCATTTTTCGATTCTGCTATTGAAGAGTGAATTTGCATGCGGAAAAAACAAAATTCATTGAAAAATGTTCCATTATTCAGATTTCGCAGGTTTCCACTATAAGAGTGAATTTTGTATGAAGAAAATCAAAATTGGTAACAAAAAATATCCACTATTCAGATCTCGCAAGATTCTTTTATTAGCAGATTCCATTATACACAAGTTTTACTGTACCTACTTTAATGCACTATTC
Organism: Brachyopa scutellaris; assembly: GCA_949775065.1. Classification (NCBI taxonomy): domain Eukaryota; kingdom Metazoa; phylum Arthropoda; class Insecta; order Diptera; family Syrphidae; genus Brachyopa; species Brachyopa scutellaris. The sequence goes on from OX459114.1 coordinate 17,630,745, forward strand.
CTTATATATCAAACTAGTTTTAAAACCAGATTGACTGTGGATTGTGGTAGAGAAGCTTTTACTTTGCTTTGCATAGTTCTCACCAAAAGTCACCTAACATAGATAACATAGGTTCGAGAAAAACTCAAATGTTTTACCTGTTTAATTAACGAATAAAAACTGTACAATATCTTCTCTTATTCAGCAGTTAAAAGGACAAAGAACTATGAATCTAGCTGTCTAATATCATGAAAATACAGATAACGAAAAAGCCTTATCTGTCCGTTCCGTCTACTGTTGGCAACACAGGTACAAACTGGTATAAATTCAGATTTAGTATTTAGTTACCAAGCACACGTATTTAAATAGAAATGCTATATGAGCTTATTTATCCAAACATGGCCACTTCTATGCGTCATTTTCATAGAAATGTTTTTCTCTTTTAAACTAGATACTCGTACATAAAGAATTTTCGTAATTTAAAAGTGAAAGTGTAAAGCCAAATGAAATTCAATTAAATTTCTTTACACTTCTGGCAACACCGTCATCGAAAAGCACCTGTCACCATTCTCACATCTGTGTAAAATCAATGAAAGTTGCATACGAAAACTGCATACAAGTTAAGGGGAAGGTCTCATGTTCAAGGTTATTCTTGCGAATGCAGAAAAACTAACCAAATAAAATATGTATTTATGTTTGTAGGTAGGCTAGGTATATAAACAAACAGAGAGAGAGAGAGAGAGAGTAAAACTAAATATAATTAAATTTTATAATTACATATTCGGTGTGTTCATCGATCACAGGTACAGTTGGCGATGTGGAATCCAAAACACTCAACACCATTGGAACTGACATTTTTGCGATTTTTTGTTTTCAAAAATTAGATACGATAAAATACAAAATAAATAGAAAAAAAAACGTTACTCTTTTTTTTTCTTATTTAAAAAACGTTAAACGATACTTTATCGTTTTGCAGCAAAATTCCGGTGCAGTGTATTTATGCAAAACCGCTTTTTTTTCTTTTTAAAAAATCAATAAGAAATTCATCATCACAGATTACCACACGCGAAACATTATTGAATCAGAAATAAAAAATTGACTAGATTTAAAAAACTATTAACCGAAGTACAATTTATTTGTATTTACAAAAAAAAATTTAAAATTAAAAATTAAAAAAATATAATTTATCTAAGAATCGAACAGCATAACTATTTTTTTTTTGTTTAATGAACAACTGTGTGTATTTACTTTGCAACAGTCGTAATAGTTATGTCAATTATAAAACACTTTTGAAGCGATTCAATTGTTTATTTATTTTGGTTTTAGATTTAGTTTTCTTTGGGGGTGAATTGTCAATCATTTTGGGTTTAATTAATTCAACTTGAATTCAACTTTTCAAACCGAGAAAAATATGTTTTGTACAGTTTTAAACAACAACAAATTACTATGAACGTATATTAGCAATAGCTACAGTGACAGTTCGCGTCAACAAACAATCGACAAATGTGGGTCGTGTGCGCGCGTTTGGAAAAGGGGGCTCACCAGTCTCAACTGGTACCATACCACCACGAGCACCCGATTGCTTCACCACACACAGGCTAGGCAGGCACTCTACGCTATATTCTCATAGTGAACTTTGATCACACACGCGATACAGTTTGCGGATATGAACGATAGAGAGTTGTTGTTGTGTTTTTGGTTGTTCTGTTGGTTCACTGGTCGTAGAAGAAGCAGCGCAGCGATGTTCTTCTTCTTCTTCTTCTATACACCAATGTGCCTCTCTGTTTACGTGGCTATCAAGGTCATTATTTAGTGAAGAATCGGAAATTTCATGTTGTTTGTGTGTGGTGGAAGAGGTGGAAGGCCGTTGATGGCGCATGACGCATGAGTCAGAGTTCAATTGGAATGGGAAATAGACGTTGGCAGTTTTTTTTTTGTAGCTACATCTAGTGGATAATAGGTGTTCTATGACAACATAATTGAGTACATATTTCCGTCAGTTTCTTTTTGAATTGAAATAGACGTGTTCCGCCTGAGGAACCAGAGATTTGGTTTCAATTTGTTGGACTCGTTTTCTCACAGTTTATGTTGAAAACGAACAACTGCTTATTTTCATAAGGATTCCATTGTTTTATGTAGAAAATTATCGTATTTTTTATTGTATGCATACATATTTTTAATTGAAGAAAATGTATTAAATAAATCAAGTTCTTGTAGAAGAAAATAGAGATGTAACGGATAGTAGGTAATTTAGCCGGATACCGGATATTGGTCATGAAATAAAACCGGATGGTCGGATATCTAGGCTAACGAAATGTGTTCTGCAACGCATACATTCATGCTTAGTCCCGCAAAAAAAATCTAAATTAACCTGAAAAAATAACTCGGCCATCCCGTTAACAGGATGTGAGCCAGATGAATAAAATTAAATGTGCAATTAACAAATTTAGTGCTAAAACGAAGTCAGAGATTTTCCGCTTAGACTTCGGCGATGTGCCGCATATCAAAAAAAAAAGGCCGTATAGGCCGTATAACGGAAGATAACCGGATATCCGTTACAGCTCTAAAAAAATACTAATTTTAAGTGATACATTTTTTCTCTGCTGGGATTGTTATTCCTCTTAATAAAAACAACTCAGCTGAGGCAGTGGATAAAAATCTCTCAGGGATCTAATTACGGATTTTAAATACTCCTATGCGCGACCGAGTGTAAAACCGATCAGTATCAGACCACGATCAGGTGATTTGAATGCCACAGCTGTGCACAAGAAAAATAATAATGTGAATAGGTATGTATTATTGCCATTAAGGCGGGTAAAATGAACATACTAAACGCTTTAACCAATTAAATGAAAACATTTTGATCATGTTCATGGCTCCATATGCATAGATCTCTTTGCCTTCACGGAAGAGAGAGCTAACAAGAGAATAAAAAACTACTGCATGCTGCGAATTACAAGAAATCGTTCGCGTACTTTTTGCACTAAATATGTATTTTCTGTCAAATTTCAAAGGAGGGGGAGTAAAATTATCTCAAAGATACGAATATTACAAAAAAGTAAACGAACTCGGCGAGGAACAACAAAAAATTAAAAATATGTAATTTGTGTTTTCATATAACATATATATATAAGCCCAAAGAAATTTCTTGCGCTAAAGTTCGCAGTTCGTAGCGTGGGGAAATTTCTTACACTCTCGTGAGCACTCTCTTTTACGAAGTAGTAGTTTTGAGAGCGTACGCGAATGGACCTAATTTCTTTGGACAGCTTTATAAAAATGTCAAATCTGTTAAATGTCATACAGTTTTAATTTTTTGTTGTTCAAAGTGTTTCTGTACTTTTGCACACTTTTACCTCTCTCTGAGAGATTTTTATCCCAGTCCTTGAATTTTAGGAGTCTATGAATTTTGGTGCAGAAATGACTATCAAAACATCTTTCGATGGTCAACTTTTACATGACCGGATAGTACAAAAACACCATCGCGAGGGTGGCGATATAAAATTGGGGGAAAAAAACATAGGTCTAAGGCGACATGGTAAATAAAACATGTAAACTTCTTTTTGTTTTTCACTAACAATGAAGATTATGACATTTCACAAACTGTCAGATGGCTGGTTTGACAGCGACAGTGAAAGAATTCGTAAGGCTCTCAGTAAAGGGGAATTTTTTGACACTCTTATTTGGCTCTCTCATTTACGAATTGTTACAAATCTTTTGGGTTACCAAACAGGAATTTGTCAGATTCGTACGAATTCGTACAAACTTGTGAGTTACTAAACAAACCCTTAACAACTGTGTTAATTAGATTTAATTACACGACATACGCCAGCGCCAGTCTTAATGATCAAGCACACGAAAATTCAAATGGATGATATATGTACATATGTATACATACAAAACTTAGAATGAGCTTTGGTTCAATTATGCTGTCAGTTATGTATGTCCTTAGATTGATGAACTGTATTTAAAATAAATTAACTAATGCTAGGTTTCCACTTGTCGATTTGAAATTGACATAGGTACGACGTTTTTTTACGTCAATTAGAAAATTGGCAAGTGGAAATAATGAAAAACCTAATTGACCTAAAAATACGTCGTTTGTAAATTTCAAATCGACAAGTGAAAACCTAGCATTAAACCTATGTCTGTTAGCGTCTGTTAGCGTACTCTTCCAAAAATTAGATTTTTTACAAAATCTTGTTCGAGTAGGATTTCGTTTTTCATAAAAGAGAGTGCGATATTTCTCCATGCTGCAAATTTTAGCTCGACTGTTTGACACTTATCTAGTTAAAGCTGTCAAAACAAATTTCATAATCAACTGCATTAAACAGATTTCTCAGCTTTTCTTTCATTTGAGCCATCAAAAATAGAGATATTTATTTTGTCACATATTCCCAATTCCATTCTAACTGTTAGCAATATACGCTTTAGTGAAGGTTCCAGATGATATTTGATAATGCGAGAAGAGTTCATTCAGGTGGGTCTGAGGAGCGTCTCGAATAGAAGTGGATTCACTGTAATTTTTTTTTTTTGCAGTGGAATGCTTTTGTTTATTCTTTTTATTTTAGACGCTGAACAGACAAAGAAGCAAAAGAGTCAACTGTCAAAATGACGCAACGATTGAACAATAATTACCGATGCTGCGATGCAAATCGCATAGTTAGCATATTTTTTGGACGTTTTCAAAAAACACAAATTTTAGCTTATAAAATAGAATTTTATTATATTTTATATATTGCTAAAGAATATTTTATTTATTTATAATAGGTACTTTTTCTCCGACATTTTCCAACCCTCATGGTTCATTGCATCATCAACTACCTACAAATCAAGATTTTTTTGTTGTTAATTTTTTCGTTGACAACTGCGCATTAGTGAACAGTTGACGTTGAAAATGGTGCGACATGTTTGAGTTTATGAACATTTGACAAAGATTTCTAGATGAATGAAAAGGGAATACCAGAATTTCGACTTTAAAATTGGTAGGTACTGTTAGAAGTTACATACCTTCACTAATACATGCTCTTCTGTCATAGCTGAAGATAATTATGTAGATCATGTAAAATTCTTAGACTTACAACTTACAAGTAAAGTGAGATCTTGGTAGGTTGGCCACGGTGCAGGAATTTTTGGCAAACTTATACAGGTGCCCAACTTATAAGGGGATGTATTTTTTATTTTTTATATTTTTGAATACAAATGTTTCTCTGACAAAGCTTAATCTTTAGAAACACTGCTTATATTCGCTTGTTTTCCACAAAAAACCACTTTAACCCTTGAAGTTAGGTGGCAGCAGCTATGTTCTATGAAAAGTTATAAATGTTTAAGGTTTTTTTTGCAGTTAACCGAGTTTTTCACTTAACCGGGTTTCAAAAAAGGCGGAAGAGTTTGTATGAAATTTGTGAAAAAAGTACACAGGGACGGAATTAATTTTTTATTTTAGCGGGCTTTTCAATTAACTGAGTTTCAAAAAAGCGGATTCAACTCTAGTAGAACTATTAAACAAAATGGCGGTGATTGGAAAACATTTAAGGAATACTCGATGAAATGTATAGACGTTGCGAACAGGTAAGTTAGAGCCCCTTTTACGCAGAACAACTTTGGTTGAGTTGAGTGGTATACCGCATTTGAATTACAACCAAATTACAACTCAACTCAACCAAAGTTGTCTTGCGTAATAAGGGCTTAGGTTTTTTTTTAAAAGCTAGATCCCAGATTCCTAGCTTAGTTGTTTTTTAAATTGCTGTTAACACAACTAAAAAGTAATTTATAACTTTGTTTGCATTTCACAATTACACAGCACTTATACTAGGAATGGATTCACTTATAAAACAGCAAATACCTAATTATTTTAAGAAATAATTTCCCTTGTCAATTAGCCAAACAGATTAAATTTTGCACTGCACACATAAAAACCAAACACAAATCTTTGCTTTGTACATTTTCAATGACCACACATCCAAAGAAAAAGCTGGCCAATTTAAATGACATCTTACTTCACTGCTTGTTATAGGGTCTATGCTTTCTGTGGGAGGATCTTCAATGCCCATAGTTTGAACAACAAACTGTCAACCGTGCTGACCGAAACTGAAAGACTATCTGTGCCTTGGGACTGTGCTTCATTGTTTTGAATTCCTCCCACTACAATGAGATACGGGTATTGACATTGACAAGTAACCAACAAAAACAACGAAGCAGCAACTAAACTGGCTGCGGCTCTGTTTCTTTGTTGCAATTATTCTATTATCTCATTGCTCTTTAGGTTACAATTTAATATTTATATATTATGTTAGTTGTTGTTGCATCGCGTAATAGATGGACTCTGTCAGATGGGGAGGGAAGTTACCCTCTAACCACTCTCAGATAACACAGAGAGCTTAAAAAAAATAGGGTGAGATTGCAGCAAACAAAACAAATTAAATGCACTATAATTAAGTTATTTGCATCCCTCTGTTGATTACTATTATCTCTTCCATAATAAGAAAAAAAGTATATCTGAATACTTTAATGCGGTAACATACATTATTAGGCTTTATATTGTTTACCTCATAGCAATAGCCCTTTACACCTGAAACACGACAACAAATTACTGAGACTTAATTATTTGTTGACTTTCCGATATCAATTGCATTATCATTGCAGGTAATCTGATTATAAAGGGTGATTTTTTAAGAGGTTGAGAACTCTTTTTAAAAAAAAAACACAAAAAATTCGAAAAAATGAATGAAATATTTATTTGAATCGATAGTTTGAACCTTGCAATTTAATGTTTAAAGATAATTTCATGCAAATGTTGACCGCGGCTGCGTCTCAGGTAGCCCATCCGCTGAGTCCAATTTTGGCATACTCTTTCACACATATCGGCCGGTATCTCACGAATGAATGCATGGATGTTGGCTTCCAGTGCGTCAATCGAAGCGGGCTTGTCCCTATAGACATTAGCCTTGACATACCCCCACAAAAAATAATCTAATGGTGTCAAATCGCACGATCTAGGCGGCCAATTGACCGGCCCGAAACGTGAAATTAACTGTTCACCAAACTCGCCTCGCAATTGCGCCATTGTTTCGCGTGCTGTGTGGCATGTGGCACCGTCTTGTTGAAACCACATATCATGCAAGTCAAGAACTTCCATTTCGGGCAAAAAAAAGTTTGTTATCATCGCTCGGTAGCGTTCACCATTGACAGTAACGCTGCGATTCGCATCATCTTTGAAGAAATATGGCCCAATAATGCCGCCGGCCCATAAACCGCACCAAACAGTGGCTTTTTCGGGATGCATTGGTAGCTGTTGCAATGCTTCTGGCTGATCTTCACTCCAAATGCGGCAATTTTGCTTATTTACGTACCCATTCGAAGGTCGAGAATGCCGATCATAAAATGGAAGCAGCGCGCGATGAACATTTCGAACCGAGCACGAATTTTGATAGTAAAATTCAATAATTTGCAAGCGTTGTTCATTTGTAAGACGATCCATGGTTAAATTGCAAACCAAACTGAAGCTGTTTGACAGTGACACAAGGTACTAAACACACGTCAGCTGTCAAAACCAGTATTGCCAAAACCAAACCAGCTAAAAAATCACCCTTTATAAAGAAGCTCTGCCACAAGTTACAGCCATTCGTAGATACATACATGGATGTCTCCATATTGTCTTAAGGATGGTTTAGTTAAACAAACAAACTTTGTCGCGATATATAAATCTATTATTATACTCGTAGAAGTATCGCACTTATCTCACCTGGAAATACGAATGTATAAAAATCTATTGGAACAGAGTATAGGAGAGAATCGACGTATTGGTATCCACAACGGTTTGTGTATCTACTGTAGATAATATGGAACTCATTCTAAGATTCCGGCAGCAATTGGTTTGAGTATAAATAGAACACCCCAACAGGAGGTACAGTGAGTCACGAGTTGGATTTCGAGCAGTGATACGTACGAATAGCGATTGAAAAGTAATTGGCAAGAGATTGAATTGTAAAGCGATTGTAAAAGAGATAATAAAGTGATCGAAAATTAATTGTAAAGCGATTGTTAAGGAGATGATAAAGAAATTGTAAAAGCGATAGAAAATGTTAAAGTAAAGTAATGTGATTATCGAAGATAGAAGCGATAAGTATTAATAAAGGGTGAAATTCTTCTTCTTTCTGAAATTTTTCTGAAATGTTTCCGAAATGTTTTTGAAATATTTTTGAAATGTTTCGTTTCGGACACACCTTTAGAAAAAGACTTGTGTTTAAATATTTTGATACAGAATAACGTTTTATCCAAACGAATCCTATATTTTTACCCAAACTGGGTAGGAAACCCACGGCTAGGATATTACAATACCTTCTCAAATGCAACTGAACATTGAAACTAGAATCGTTTCTCGATCTTTCTCTGATTGATCATCATTAAGGAGGTGTTCTTGGTGCGGTTAAAGTCCAACCCCATAGTGTCTTTCGAGATTTTTTACCTTCATTAAAAAAATATATATATCTGTAGTTAATTCATCTCTGTAATAAAACTAGTTAAGTAGCAGCACTCTGGCCCACGAGGTGAATGTTATGTAGTGTGGTGAGTTTATCCCCGTTTTATAAAATTGTAAAACAACTGCGACATGTCTAGAGTCTAGACATGCTCACAATATAATCTGAAGTCAACAAGTCGATGTGTGCCTTTGTAAGACAATATAATATAACTGATGTCAAGAAGTCGATGTGTGCCTTTGTAAAAGAATTTAAATAATAAAGAAAACACCTAGTTCAATATTTTAACAGTAATAAGTTGTGTTAATTTTATTACTTTCGTGTGGATTACATATCATTGGATAAAATATAGTTTGGTTTTGTTCCTAAATCTCGCGGCATCGTCTATGTCTGTTAAGCAGCGCGGCGAAGAATTCCAGGATTGAATGGATAAAAAATTGACGCTCGGATAAAAGGGAATTATGGCACGTATGAGTTAGCATTCATAACCTTAACGAGGTTGCCATTATAGCATAGGGTGAAGGATTGTGCTGCTCATATAGCTCGAAGAATGCCATATGTTTTGCCCACAACTGTATTTATGTGCTTGTTCCAGGTTAAGGTGCGGTTAAACAGCATGCAAAGATTTTTTGCAGTTTTGTCATACGTGATTGGGGTGCTTTGCAGGATTACAGGAGGGAAGTATGAAAGATCGAAGGATTTTTTCGACATAACAAGAGACATAGACATTTTAGGGTTTAATAAATTTTGCTCGGACCAGGATGCGATGTTTTCGAGATCATTAATAACACAACTTACTCCGTGTTCAATAATTCCGAGTGGGCAACTTAACCCTTTGACTACCATTGGTTACAATTGTAACCACACTATTCAAATATTTTTTTTTTTTTATTTAAAGATTTAAAAGAGTTGTAGTATGCATGGAGTTCTCTTTATTCATCAATTCTCTTTTCTTATAATAAATTTGAACTTTCTAGAATTTTGAATTACAAAGTTAGCGGTTGATTTTGTTGTCAGTTTGGGAAAAATTCGTAACGAGTTTTTAAAGGATCCTTTGATGGTTTTTTTTTTTTGTTTATTTCACCCATAAATCCAACCAGATAAGATATGTTTTCTAGCGTAAGTTCGTAGTTACGTTTTGTATATTGTATATTGCGTAAATACGAGTGCAAAAAACCAGCCTGTTGTCACTTGGCTACCTATGTTCACATTTGTAACCAAGGTCCTGTAGGCTTAATTCAAGGACGAAAAATTCTAAAAAGAAATGAATTATCTTCCTATAAGTACAACCAGTAATATTAAATTACGAAATAACTGTTTTGTCTCATATAAATAATTCAGTAGTCAAAGGGTTAAATACAATTGCACGTCATCGGCATACATATGGATTGAATAGTGTTTCACTATAGGCGCTAAATTCATTAACATAGAGCGAGAACAGAAGAGAGCCCAGGATAGAGCCTTGTGGGACGCCATACGCGAGGTTGGAACAAGATCGGACAGGTTATAATCCTTAGCCGCCGGGAGCATCACAATGTATCTAAATTGATCGCACTGTGGCGTAAGATGGGACTTCTTACTGTTCCAAATTAAACAACTGTTTGAAGTCTGACTGAACAAGTTTGGTGTCTGGCGGAGTTTGTCAAGGATCGAACATTATGTATTTGAAAACAAGGTTTGAAATACGATAACAGTAAATGGCGATCATTGCTATACCATAATGATAATAACCGAGTGTCAGTGGTACCAACTGAGCCTCAAATGCAGTTCTACAAGGATGACGCAGACGCTAGTTATCATACTGTTCTAGACACAATCAATCATTGCACTTACTGTACCCATATACGATACACATCCATACGTACATTGCCATGTCGAAGAGTATAACTAAATCCGGATGAGCAGCAAGATCTTGCTTATGAGGTTTTCTAAAATTCAAGGTCAATGCCACAATAATTCACAATCTATAGCCGACCTTAAAACTGAAATTGTATAGGTTATCGATAAAATTGAGCAAAATCTTTATAGCAGCTTCCCAAATTTTCAAAACATTGTTCTTAATACATACATACCTCCCTAGTTTATCTGTGTTTCATAGCACATTAACTTTATGGTTTTGTCCGGCTAAGACCGGCTCTGTGCAGATTCAGTTCTGTGTTGCATATAGTTCGGTTAAGGTGAGGCAAAGTAAAGTTATTTTTTAAAAATTGGAAAAAATCAAACATCGTGATGTTATAAAGTAGCTGTTTAAAAGAAATGTTTACCGTTAGTCGGTAATCTCGCATGATTGTGCTCAAAGCATCATGCAAAACGATCTTGGGCTCTCCAAGCTTTCTGCAAGGTGAGTTACGAGACAGCTTGGAGTTGGACAAAAAACGCAATCCACTTATGTATACGTTGTCCCGCGAGTATTGGGAGCTATTTCAAATAGATTTGTTAGCCACATATTTGATGTAAGGTGAAAACTAAGTTCATCACTACACCGCTTAGACCAAACAACAATCAGAGTGGAGATGATTTGGATCACCACCCGCTAGTAAAGATTAAGTCAATTTATTGACGGTTTTTTGGAACTCAAAGGGAATCCTTTTGGTCGATAACCTTATCAGGTGTCAAATGATTAACTCTGATTACTACTGCGGTCTTCTGCCTCGAAAAAATAAAGAAAAAGCGTCTAGGAATGTTAAGAGAAAACGTTATTTTTCACCAGAACAATCGTCACATCCAGCCATGGCTCTAATCCATTACTGTGGGTTTGAAAGGGCAGTGAGTGAGAATCTTTTAAAGCACTTGCTATGACTTAGGAGACCAGATGGATGAAGTTAAAGTTGATAATGTTGGAAAATAATAGGAATTTGTAAACTTTCGAGTATGTTGTCTTTCCGGTCACGAACTTTTCGAACGACACTCGTATTTTGCTTAACCTTTAACTATGAGATAAGTATGAAAACGCAATGAGCCACTATAGGCCTCAACGTGCTGGTGCTCGAGCTACCAGCAGCCACTGCTACCTATGTAAGTATGCGAAGGAGAAGTGCTAATATAAAAAACCAAGCCGACAGCGAATAGAAAAGTGCAGTTTACACTTCTTATATTTGGAATGCTCTTTTTCTAACAGATTTGCAAGTTTGTCAACGCCAGAAGTGTACACAATTTACTCCAATGGCAAACAAGTTGTGAGGAAAGAGATAAATAAAGGGCTTTGGAAGACGTCCCACACCTTAAATATCTCGAGCAACGCGGTGGTCTGGTCCGATGTTAACAGATAATGCAAACAATAAAAACAAAAGACGATAAAAATGTACAATTGTTTGGTTTTTATTTTATTTCTTTTTTTTACACTACACAGAGAATTATTCTTTATCCATCGTACTTGAAAAATTCTTTTGTTTATTATGTCCATCTTTATTTTCTTAAGAATCCTACTTTGTCTGCGTATTGTACAGGTCATCCTTCATTTTCTTTTGTTTCTTTCTCTTCTACCTTTTCTGCTTCCGGCAATTCGTCTTCAACCAATTGCTTCCGTTCAAAGAGTATAGCCATTTCAGTGTGGGCTGTATGTGGGAACATATCAACTGCTACAGCCTTTGTCGGGAAAAACGGACTGCCTTTGTAGTTTTTGGACTCGGTTCGTGCTAAATCAAGCCAATTACGCTGAGCGCACTTGGGATTACAGGAGATATAAACAAGACGCTTCAGATTATAGGCACTACGTATAGCGGCGATGGATTTGTTATCTGGAAAGAAAATTAACGTACTTATTCATAAAGCGCATAATTTAAATGAGCGTGCTTAACAACTTACGCAATCCAGCTCTCGGAGGATCAACAATAGCTACCAAATCTAGTTGATCCTTATGAATTCCAGCTCCATAGACTACTTCCCTAACCATTGACTGAATATAATCGTCGGCATTTCCTGCGTAGAACTTGCAATTCTCAATTGCATTTTCCTTGGCATTAAACTCAGCATCTTTGATGGCCTCCGCGATAATTTCCACGCCAAGAACGTTCTTGCAGTGTTTGGCAAAGCACAACGCAATCGTTCCAGTTCCACAACAAATATCCAAAACAGTTGTCTGCTCTTTTGGAGCTATCAAGTCGATTGCCTCCTGATATAGAACCTCCGCCCCTTTGGTGTTGATTTGGAAAAATGCCAGTGGGCTAATGCGGAACTTTAGACCTTGAATGACATCTGTAATATGTGTGCTTCCGGACAGGTGTTCGACGGGATTATGAGTTTGACCCGGCTCCCGACGTTTCATATCTTGATAGTACAGGCTGGAGCAATTGAATTTCTCCTTATCATAGCTCGAATAGAAGTCGATAAGTTCTTGTTTGAGTTCGGGAATCTGTTCCGTGTTTAGATTCGAGGAGTAAACTCCTGCAACTAGCATGACTTCACCAGTTTCGTCCGAGGTCCGCACCGTGAGTTGACGAAAATGTCCAGAATTATGCTCTGGATTGAATGGCATGAATTTCGACAGCCTTGCATATTCCTGGAATGATTTTGCAGCAAGTTTAGCCCGATCTGGAAGATGGGGAAGGTCGTCTACAGAAGAAACCTCTACAGAGCCATCAGCATAAGCTCCTAAACGGAAGCCAACCACAATCTCGCCTTCGGAATTCTTGCCAATAGTGAATTCCGACTTGTTGCGATAGCCATTAACGATGGGAGATTCTCGAATTCCCAGAAATTCACATGGGAGATCAGAACCAGAGGCGAAGCAAATTTTTCTCGAATCCGAATTGAACTTTACCAACTCTTTGCCGAAGCTCTTAAGGAGATCTTCCATTTCAGAACGTTTTTGCTTAAGTTGTTCCTCATATGGTAGACCGGCAAGTGGACAAGTAGCTTCTGCTGAGGTTTTCTGCTTCTTCGCTTGATCATTTCTCCGTCGATTGCCTTCATTTCTTCGCTTAACCAATGGATCTGCTGATGCTTTCGCTTGCTATAAATATAATTTGTAAGAATCAATTGAATTTTATGAATTTGATTTACCAACCGCTGCTGTTAGAACCTTTCCTTTCCATTTGTAACCGTTCAAAGTGGTTATTGCCTTCTCCTGGTCCTCTTGACTTCGGAAGCAAATAAATGCAAAATCTCGTTGATTGGGCGATTTGATTTTACTCGCATCCAGATTTAGAGTAGTTTTCAAAAGCCTTTTGAATTCCTAAATTGAGAATTAAGATTTTAGTTTCTACGTTGGTGGTTTTGGACATGTCTACTCACACCGATTCCGAAAATTCCTAAATTCCTCACTTCGATTTTGTAAATTTCGGAGGTGAATTCATTGCGCTGAGTGTAGGCTAGTTCATCTTGGGGTTTCTCGTCTTCTCCTGGCATTTTTATTTAATAAAAACTTAATAAAAATTAAAATCTAAACAAACGCGTATATGTACGCCGGCGATAGTTGACAGATGGAATGACAAGGAGGGCACGTGCAGAAAACGTCAATTTTTAACATCTACCTAATACCTACACTAAGAACAGAAATTTTGGACTGAAACGATTTATGTTTCTTATAAAAAATATAAGTATTCATTCAACTGTTCTCAAACTTTGCTTTTTTTTTTAATTAAATAATAATTAATACAAAAAAACACTTTTCCGACAGTATGTACACGATTTTTTGTGATCGTAAACCTGGCAGTTATGTTAAACAATAAAACATAATTCAATTCTTAACCTGCACAATTTAATATATAAAATGGCCGATTATAGTTCACGAACGAAAAGTGCTATCTGACTCTGATGAAAACATCTGAGCGAAACGCTATCGCCAACGTACAACCAAGAAACCCTCAAAGTACATTAAAAGCGGGTACACACCATCGAACAAGATATAAAAGTGTCAGTTTTGAAGGATGACACGCAAAAGTGATAATGTTTGAATGCTTGAAGATTGGGGTGACACTCAAAAATTATGCTCCCGAAAATATTTGCCACTGCGTAACACTCAGTGGCCATCCTTGTTTTTGCTCGATTTCGTCATTCAAAACTCAAATACAGGTAGAGAGGGTATAGTGTGTACACTCGATACATTCCGCAAAAATTATATCAGTTTTCGGTGACACTCTTGTTCGATTATATGTACCCGCTTTAAGAAAAATGTGCAAAGTGGACATGTGAAATCCGGTTCGATTTTTCTACACAATCTTTGTCAGATTTCCCTTTCACATTTTTAGTTTGGATTTGGATTGAGTTGACCATGTTTTGTTGAGTAGTGTAAAAGTAGGCTTTTTATTTAACTGTTTCAAAAATCGGGGTATTTGTAGTGCAAACTTCAAATTTCAGCCACTCCTGATCCAGTAGAACAGATAAAAATGGTCTTCATTAACTGTTACAGGTATGTTTGACTTATTCAAACGTACAAATACATGTATATTGCACCGACTGAACGTATTCGCTGGCCTTTTTAAGGCGAGAAATAACACACAAAATGACTAATTTTTCTAAAATTACATTCTCGGAAATCTCCATGCTTAGTATGTAATCGTTATACACCCCCACTCATCACGTTCATATGTGTGAATGTAACAATCAAGCCAAAAACCACGTTTCGGTTGTAAAACCTAAATTTTGAACACACACACAACAGTACTAACTTCAACCTCGGCGGTGACTTGACTTGTTGACAGACCGAAACAGAACAGAAACAGACCAACAGCATCGTACGAACACACAAACGCAGCCAAAGCCAATACTCTGATAACAGTCAACGGGCGAACAAAACAACCTGACAGTTTTTCATAGAACAGTTAAAAGTAAAGTGATTTTTTTTTGTTGAGTGAAGCTCTTCGAACAAAATCACGAGAAACAGTTTCAGTTTCTTGGATAACGAGGACACGAAAGCGCCACCGCACCCCTCGACGAAACGTGAAGTGACAGTTTCCGTGTGTGGCATCGCACTCATTGTGCGTTTTTCTTCTTTTTTTCTTTACATATTTTATTTTCTGTTCGATTAATTTCCTTTGTTATGTGGATTCGTGTTTTCCACAGCTAAATGACTCGGTAATTGGTGATTTTTCTGATTGAAATGTGTGCATATTTGGAAAACAGTATTTTTTTCTTGTTCGTCTGCAGAAAACCAGCATAATAATGGTGGATAAAAATAAAGTAGCTGATAGGAGTAGTGTCAATGCAAATCCGAGTCCGACAAAATCAAATGGAGAAAAGTTCATACAGACTGATGGCAAGGCCAAACCGTTGGTGGCAGTGACCAGGCCGCGTACAAAGCCACCACCAGTTCCTGCAGAGGACTATGATTTGGTGCCACCGGATGGGGGCTGGGGTTGGCTGGTGCTGGCTGGATCGATGATGGTGAACATTCTAATACCGGGAACAATAAAAAGTTTTGGTGTTCTGTTTCTGGAGTTTTTGGACGCTTTCAATGCGTCACCAGCGACGGCAGCATGGATTCCGGCACTGTGCTATTTTTTGTACAGTTCCCTTGGTCCTATCTCCAGTATTCTCTCGGTGAAGTACTCATTTAGAACTGTGACACTGTTGGGAGGTGCTTCGGCTGCTTTAGGCATGATTATATCGTTTTGGGCAACATCGGTGACATTTTTGTACGTGAGCTATGGAGTGCTGGTGGGCATTGGTGCTGGATTGTCATTTCCGCCAACTGTTTATATAGTAACTTCGTATTTTGTGAGATTAAGAGGGCTCGCGAACGGGCTATGCATATCGGGCAGTGCACTTGGTTCTATCATCCTGCCACCGTTGTTGCGGTATCTTCTGGAAACCTATGGATATCGAGGAGCAGTACTTATAATGGGCGGCGTCACATTGAATGTGTTTGTGGCTGCAATATTTTATGAGCCCGTTGAGAATCACATGATTCGTGTGCCTAGAGTTAAGAAAACCCTCGAAGACATCGAGGAGGAGGACGTGGGGATTGTGCTGAAATTCGAAAGCGTTGACGATGCCAATCCAGAATTAAAAGCACTAACAGCGACAGCCGCCGGTGATGATCAGAGCGATGTTAAAGAATCACCCGACATGCAATATCTTGCAAGCAACGGAGCCGACAAGCAATTTGGACGAAGTGCATCAGCGGCTGTCGTCCAGTCCTTCAACAGAAATCAGGACGAGTATAACACACAGACTAGGTCCAGGAAGATTAGTACACCGTCGTATAGTACAGTGCCTCAGCGTAATCAAACATTCACGCCTGGTCAAATGAATTCTCAGTCATCACTGTATGCCGTGCCAGAGCGCGGTACATCGCACAATAGACTCGATCGTCACTTAGGCTTACGGAATAGCTCCAGACATCGTCTGTCCAGACATTCGCCTTCCACTAGTAGTTTTCAATACGTCAGTACACCGTACCACGGGAGCACGCTCTCCTTCCAGCCGAAGGAATTCTCGTCACATCTCTCTCTGAAATCTCTGGGCAGTGGCGGAGCACTGCATGAAGACACACTCGAAGGCGAAAAGGAAGAGCCGTCGGCGAGGAGCAAGTTCTTCGATCTGAGCCTGCTGAAGGATCCCGTCTACTTGGTCATCTTAATATCGAACTCAACGAACGCCATCGGCTACACAAACTTTATAATATTACTGCCTGCATATGGCGTGTCGCTGGGATTCAGCAGATCTCTGGCTGCGTACTTAATTTCGATTGTATCAACAACAGACCTGATCGGCCGCATCGGTGGCTCTGCGTTGTCCGACCTAAACCTCATCCCGAAGACGTGGTACTTTATTGGCGGTCTTGCAATATCGGGCATCTCTTTGGCGATGCTGCCGTTCACCAAGTCGTACGGAATGACTAGCTTCTGGTGTTCGGTATTCGGACTTGCTTCGGGCGTGTATGTAGGAATAACAGCTGTCATCATGGCCGATATGCTGGGAACCGAACGCCTAACGTCTTCCTATGGCATCAGTCTGTTTGTCAATGGTATACTACAGTTAATTGGTCCGCCACTGTGTGGCTTATGGTTCGAGAGCTCAAAAACATACAGTCCACTGTTTCACACGTTAGGCATTATACTGTTAGCGGGCGCTAGCCTATGGGGCCTTATGCCATTTATCGGAAAGAAGGACCCCAAAGATAATGACGACCCGAGTCCGGAAGTAGAGGGTGGACTCCTGGAAGAGGATGGGTAGAATGAGACTCATTTTTACACATTTTTGTAGAATTTTTTTTCTTTCCTTTAGCTAAGTTTAAAGTATGCAAAAGTATTTAACAAAACTATACATTTATATTGATTTTTTTTTGTAGATTTTGTTTCCTTAGTTAAGTACGCAAAGTATTTACACACAAATATACAAACATTGTTGCCTATTGTACTAATTATTGTTTTCTTGTTTTTCTTTCACCGCCGCCGTCAGCTGTTTTAAATTGGTTGCGTCTTTCACCTTTGGATGGATTGGCTAGACTTTTGTTTGTTTTCAGTGCTAGAAGCTGGGTGAGTCATTCTGCAGTTGTGGGATTTGTCGCTTGTCGGTCTTATCTGAGTACAATGTTGAACATTTACGGAAATAATAAACTAGGTATATGGGTGTGTATTCACAATTTGAGTACGTCGCTTCGTTCGAACCACTTGCGCACATACAGTTGCCATTGAAGTTGTGCGCTAGCAACAACAATCGATCTTGGAACTTTTAAATCGGCGACGCTGTAAATGAAGATAAGGCAGAATATAAGTACGCGCGCTTTCTGTGGAGGTCGACATTAATGGCTTATCGCAGCTGCAACTGGTGAGCTAATAATTGCTTGTTAACAAAAATGTATGATGTTTACATCGAATCAATTAAATGTGGCCTTGTCCGATGTGTGTTGTTAAGGGATAAGAAAAATTATGAGAACATAAGGGAGTTTCCTCCCCTTTAATTTTTTTATATTTGTAATAAGTAAATTAATAGAATATTGTTGGTTATTGGGGAGTAGCAATTAAGATGTTATCTGCCGATGGTAGAACATCCCAGAAGACGATTTAACGACAAAACTATTAACGAATGCAATACACGTACAACGCGTACTAGTGAGCTGAGATAAAACATCCATTAACAGTCAATCATGTGCTTTAAATATGTAAGGGAACGGGTAATGGCTTCGGTTGGTTATCGCTTGCAGCATTACAAGGTAGGTACGTAAAAATATCAACACGAAGTTATCGAAGAATCCACAGGTGTTCCAACAACTTGAATCAATTGACTGGAAAAACTGTTTACACTCGATTTTCTCTGGCTTTGTTCAGATTTAACTGCAAATATCTAGTAAATTCGTGCTATCCGGTAGATATTCTGTGCGAAGAGGTGGGTATAAAAAAATCTGCAGTGTCTATGAACACGACAGCACGTTAATTAAACTAGTTCCAACGATAATCAATCGAATTAAATTAAAGAAATCCATCGAAATTATACAACAACTTGAAGCATTTCCCTTTGCGATTAGCAGACACAGACTATACTAGAAAAAATTTATTTGATAACAAATTTCGATGGTAAAGACACCACTTAATATGATTAATTGTTAGCCAAACAATTCTAAATTATATTCATAGAATAGTTTAAGTAATACAATTGTTCTCACGATAAGTAATTTAATTTGTTTATTGTTGAGTCTCAATGTCTGTTGAAACAAACATGCGCAATGTCCCACTTTAATTGGGAAAAATACGTTATTGTTTTGCAATTTCTTTTGTTATGAGGGTGACTCGGACCCATCGTCAACATTGGTTAATAGTAAATTAATTTAGGTACATGAATTCGAAGAAATAAATAAATATCGCGACAAAGCCGAAACACTTAAAGATTGCCTTCGAAGAAAGGGTAACCTGTTTGTTTGTTTTTGATTTGTAAACAAATGACATCACTTTGGGTCGTTAGTTCGTATGTTGTTGTTTCTGTTGATGTATTTCCTACAAAATATTAAATGTTATGTTCTTCCCTTTAATGACAAATCGAAAACAAGTGGAACTGGTTATGAATTTCAAATTGATTGACTTTGATAAACTTCAGCTAGGTATCATCAAATTTAATTTGCATTGCATTTGCGTCTTGATAATTATGCAGTACAATATCAGAGCACACGACAGCCGTTTTTGTTTTTTAATTTTATTGTGTTTGTCTTTTAAGCTGCACACTCAACTTCAATTGACGTAACAGAATGTAAATGTACTTGCTGTGGTGTGAAGCTAAGAATAACCAATGCGACGTCAACTCTCTTCATCCACGCCATTACATTTAGCGTAATAAAATTCAGAAAAAAAAAATTATATTCTCATATAAAAATAAATTTACTTCGAAAGAACGTAATTTTCTATGCAAATATCGTGCTTTGCAGTTTAACTTGCTTATGGAATTGCACTCACACCGGCGCAATGGACATAAACGTGGACTCTGACTTCTGAACTTAATGAAAATCTAGGCAGAGATGATTGGTTGGACATAGCTCACGATTTCATGATCTTTGGTTCGACATGTACCGCCAATTTAATGCATTGATGATGGCTTGAGTGTCTGCTTCGTGAAGGTAGATAAGGTTAGCGAAGGTAGCACTGGCTACCAGTGGAAAGATCACGAGATATAATTTGTACAAAGCGGGACAGGCTGCTGACATCTATTTTGTCACTACAATTGACCCGCATGATGGTAAATAATGGACGAAATAGAGTCTGTAGCACACATTCCGTGTCACTCCCCATCCCTCCTTGATCGGCGTCTATTAGACTACACATATACCTACATAAAAGTATCTGCCAATGATGGATGAATTGCCCTCGTGAGCACTCAAGTCATTTTTCTATATCAATAGGTCTGTTCCCGCACTGTCCAAAAAAGCCGAAAACTATGCAAAACTACACTCTCTTCTGTCAAAACCTATGAAAAATCTTCGTACGGGAACAGGATTTGACTGTTTTCGGCTGTTTTGGACAGGTACGGGAACAGACCTAATATGAATATCAACTAACGGACGGAAGAGGACAAAAGTATTATTTTTTGTATTCCGCTCAAAGGTTCAGCTCTGACAATAAGAGGAACCGTAAAGTTTTGTAGATTTTCAGGCTAATAACATTCAGGCCTATCGTGAAAGCAATCTGATTTACATTGCTGACAAGGGAAATATTTCCATCGGAATTGCACTCACACCGGCGCAATGGACATAAACGTGGACTCTGACTTCTGAACTTAATGAAAATCTAGGCAGAGATGATTGGTTGGACATAGCTCACGATTTCATGATCTTTGGTTCGACATGTACCGCCAATTTAATGCATTGATGATGGCTTGAGTGTCTGCTTCGTGAAGGTAGATAAGGTTAGCGAAGGTAGCACTGGCTACCAGTGGAAAGATCACGAGATATAATTTGTACAAAGCGGGACAGGCTGCTGACATCTATTTTGTCACTACAATTGACCCGCATGATGGTAAATAATGGACGAAATAGAGTCTGTAGCACACATTCCGTGTCACTCCCCATCCCTCCTTGATCGGCGCCTATTAGACTACACATATACCTACATAAAAGTATCTGCCAATGATGGATGAATTGCCCTCGTGAGCACTCAAGTCATTTTTCTATATCAATAGGTCTGTTCCCGCACTGTCCAAAAAAGCCGAAAACTATGCAAAACTACACTCTCTTCTGTCAAAACCTATGAAAAATCTTCGTACGGGAACAGGATTTGACTGTTTTCGGCTGTTTTGGACAGGTACGGGAACAGACCTAATATGAATATCAACTAACGGACGGAAGAGGACAAAAGTATTATTTTTTGTATTCCGCTCAAAGGTTCAGCTCTGACAATAAGAGGAACCGTAAAGTTTTGTAGATTTTCAGGCTAATAACATTCAGGCCTATCGTGAAAGCAATCTGATTTACATTGCTGACAAGGGAAATATTTCCATCGGAATTTATTCGCTATAACCCTGATTCTCTTCAACAAAAAAAAGTGAGCTTAAGCCCGTTGTTTTTTAATGTGACAGTGAATGGAGATTCTGGGCTATGCGAACATTTCAAATAGCTGAATATCTTTGAATTATGTATAAGGCTTGCTGAAAATCAATAAGAGCTAACGAGGATCCACTGCATATCTTGGGGCATGATGGGGCAGAGTAGGATGCGGATGCGTATGCTGGAGCTGGCTTGTAGGCTGGAGCTTCTGCGTAGGGTAGCGCTCGACCACTTTCGATTATTTTCGATACCCATTTAAATATAGAATTTTAAAAATTTCTTTAACTGGTCGACTGCTAATGAACGGAGTGTATATATTTAAAATTTCACAGAGGAACCCGATCTAATAAGCCAACTGTCAAAATGGTTTTAACTTAAAAAGCGGATTCCCCGTTTTACGAGTCAGCAACGTAGGAATAGGAATATTATTATTTGTTTCTTACTCTCTATTCAACCTCTGTCTATACGTATGTAGGTCTAGGTAGGTATGCATTTTATAATGTCTGAACCTAAAAAGCTGGACCGGGTTTCTTTGGAATTTAGAATCTAATATCTCCCCGTGAGGAAAGCTTATTTAGTATAGTGAATTTAACTTTTAACCCTTAAGAGGAAAAAACTATCGATATACATATATCGATAACTATCGATAGTCAAAAGCCAACTATCGAAAACTATGGATGGCAGTTACTATCGTTATTTCTCCACCTTTAGGCCGGTGCTGGGGGTACGACGGAGCTGAGGTTGGTCCATATGATGATGCTGGAGCACCACACAATCTAAACGTACCTTGTTGTATGTTCATGGTGTTCAGAATGGCCGTCGTCCATGGACATTGCTTCTTGAAGCTTGTGCTGCAGCCAAGCACATCAAAGCGATCAAAGCTAGCGATTTCATTGTTATTGAAGGTAAATTAATTGCACTGTCGCTGAGAGAATGTACAAAATTGTACTGAGCTAGAGAAAAAAATAACTGGAACAGAGCTAGACATCTTGGCATCTTTTTAAGACTATTGCAAAAAAAAAAATTAGCCAAAACACTAGGCAAATACATATTAACGGCAGAAGTCTACAAAAGTGTTCGAGTCAAAGGGATTATCAAATTTCTAAAAATTCAGTTTAATTCCTAGACCTAGACCTAGACCTAGACCAACTCTGGTTGCAGTGCTAGCGGACACCTCTACCGCACCCTAGATTTATCATATCATATCAGAAAAGACAATTGCAAGAGACGACCAAGAAATGAAATTAAGTGCACATCTTCAATGTTACTTCCCTGGGCATCAGGTTCTTAATAACTTGGCTTAAATGTCACTATTAGACCTAAATGACTCGTGGAGTTGAAGACGATCGTTCGTTTTACTCTCGACGATAGTAGAACGATTGCCTTCACCCACGTAGGTAGCTAGGTACCTACATTTATTTTTTTACTCTTGAAGTAACATCTTGCTAATCTATTATGTAAATAAAAAACATGGAAGTTTTAAGATTGTTTTATATAGGTACATACCTACCGATCTTTTAAACAAATCAAAAGCTTTTATGATGTCACTTTACGCAAAAAGGTCGAAAATACTGTCCTGCTATCTCCCTACATTCTAAGAAAAGTTCATTGATACGAATGAATATTTCAATAAATTTAAAAAAAAACACACCGGCTATCTGTCAGAATTAGCTGATGTATTCCATTGAGTCCAGTGCCAAGTCCATAAAGCACTGTTTTTGTAGGTATGCATCTATCTGTTAAAGATACAATCCCATCATCTATCAGCGTCGTTGAGTCATTAAAATCATGTCAAGGCCCCATAATCATTCATCTTTTCTTTCAGTTCTGACTCTGAATTTCCCGCCACAGCTACAGAACAGAAATACTCATAAACTCGTAGTCCATGTAAAAGCTATAGGTACATAAAACGCAATGCGATGTGAAAAGTCGTTACCCTTGCAACCGTTCTAGGTGTGTTCGTTACTTTACCTGACGACGACGCCTTAACCAGCTGTTCTACACGCACATTCCAAATCTAATCGCTTGACAATTATAATCGGACAAGACTTGATGTTATCTTGAATTTATTTTTAGGCAAAACAAGGTTATCCACTTTTCATTCGAATTAGAGGTTATAGGCCTTCCACACCGCGACTAATCATTCAATGCGGCCCCATTTTTGGATAACGAATTATAATATACCACCCATATAAATATAAATAAAATCATATCTATAGAAAACGCTACTGTTTGAGTCATAAAAAATTAAAAATTCCATCGCTCATTGTGTTCTCATGCAGACGCTAGCGCCAAACAACAACGTGTACATGTACGATATATGTACATACATACATACTACATTATGATGTATATATGTATTTCTCTACACACAATATTTGTTGGCAATTAAGTTTGCTTAGGCACGACGAGTCTACAATTCTACATACCAATAGCATACACCTCCAGAACAGGCAGTCTTTAATTTTTTATGTAAAAAAATGTGGAGAATATTAAATAAACTTCAAGTGATCTGTTTGCTTTTTTGTTTACCACAAATTTTGGGCGGAATCCATATTTGATCTACGAAACTGTTCAACATAAAAAACCCTTTAACTTCCCGTTTTTATGCAAACGAAGCAACGAAATTGATTATAACCAATCAAACGTCAATTGAATCAATTATGTTACACACATTCAGCGATATACGAGTATGTACGTATGTATATGTAAGAACAGTAAAAAATAAAAAGTTGTACATCCGCTGAAACGTCACTCTTGCGTGACTGTTATTGAAGTGGATCAAGTAGACGGAGTGGATGAAGTGGATCCAGTGTCTATACAAGGGTAAATCAAAATGTTGTGCCACAAATCACATGTTGAATCACTTATTTAATCTAAAATATGTACATACAAGCATAGCATACCTAAATACTTTTATTTGTTTATAGGATAAAGTCAGCTGATGTTGGCCTGCAAAATAATTTAAACAAAAAATATATGTTAACCAATTTTATCGGCTAGTTGCGGACAGTGCCGGTTTTGAGAGTTTTAGCGCCCGGCGCAAAAAACAAATTTTGCGCCCTAGTAGCAATTCTTTATTTAATTTATAACAAATTTAATTTATTTCCAATTTTTTTGTCATTTCTAATAAATTAAAGAATTATGAAATCCTTTTTAATTTTGTTTGACCCAGAGTGTGTCTATGAAGAAAATAAGTACAAGTACATAAAGGCCCCGACCCATAGAATCCGTCGATCCGTTGCTCCTTCATTTGTAAGTAACGGCTCGATAGAATACACACATTCTTATGGGAGATGGCCCATAACCAATGGATGCATGAACTTCGAAGGATAAAGTAGGTCTACTTCCTACTTTTTGCATCCGTCGATACTTTGTCAGTACTCACATTCACGCATTTAAATTCACATATTCACATATTGAAGTTCACGCATTCACAAATTGAGATTATGCATTTTCATTGGTGGAAGCATAGAGAGAATGAAGAGAATCGTTGACATTTCTACGTAGATATGTGACGGATTCTATGGGACTGCTCTATCCGCCAATACTTGAACATCAACTTCAAAGCACAACGGAACGAAGTCGACGGATTCTATGGGTCAGGGCCTTAAGGCGGCAAATAAGTTAGCGATCAATAGTTATATTATGACTGTTTAAGTTCCCATAGGCGGACACTCCTATAAGCGTACAATTTCCTTAAATGGACACTTCCCATACAAAATGCGTTCTTATAAAAGGGCAGTTCTCATAACCGGACAAAAAACTCCGGTCCGGTAGCTGTCTACTTAAAAAAGATTTTCATCCAAATAATGACATTAGGAACATTCGTGTGAGGTGGATAATAATATCATGTGCAGTAATGACGAATTTTTAGATTTTCTAATTTCAAAGATTCATTACTGGCAATACTATCATTAGTAATGGTCGTGTATCTCATCTCAATTCTATAATAAACCGTGCAATTAGAGCCTAAGTCACCGACTGTAGGTATGGTAGAGCTTGGGGTCTCAACCCAAAAATTATACGCTGGTTGTACGAACCACGATGGTCAGACCCATCATTCTATACGGGGCCTTAGTTTGATGGCCTAAAGTTCTCGAAAAGACGACAGTCAAGAAGCTCGATAAGCTTCAACGGATGCCATATCTTGGTATAACCGGTGCTATGCGCACCTATCCTTCAGCAGCTCTAGAAGCCATAATTGGCATCTCGCCATTACAGATCTTCATTACGAAGTCAGCCGCTAGAAGTGCTATTAAACAACAACTTATTCGTAAATACAAACCAGGTAATCTTGCGAGTCAACTAAACATTATCAACAATATTCCCAATCAGGACATGCACCGTAGCACCGTCGTCGCGGTTGTTATGATAAGTGAATACTGCTTTGGCAGAAAAATCGAAGTTCATATTAGGGAACGTACCACATGGTCAAACGGCGGACCCATCCTAGACCCAAAATGTCTGATTGATCGAAAATGGCCTCTGGTGTTGATGCTGGGATCTTTGGGCCCAATACTAGAATCTCCGACCCTCTTGGATTATTCCCCAGCGTGTTTCAAGCTGATGCCCACGCAATTGAGATCTGCACATTGATGAACCTACACAACGGCGCTAACATAAATGTCTTTTCAGATAACAAAGCCCCCAAGCCGCACTCAAACTTTGAGTTCCTACTCTTTGGACTCAAGGCTGATAAAGTACTTCTTCAATGCTCTCCAATCCCTAGCTACTCACAATAAGGTCAAACTTTGGTGGGTACCTGGTCACAGAGGCATTGAAGGAAATGAGATTGCGGGTGTGCCAAATCGTTCAGGCTCTACTGTCAAATTCTCAGGCCCGGAACCCTTTTCTGACATGAACTGGCAACAATCTTCGGCATAAATCAATAAATGGGAACATAATCTCAGACTATCTCATGGGAGAAATGTCCCAGGGCTTAGACAAGCCAAACCGTTAACTAAGCCTTATACCCAAAACCCAACTCACCACAGTGAACAGTTAAAGTACAATGATAAGGATATTAGGTATCTAACAAATTTACTCTCCGGTCATTGCCATTTACGATACCACATAAGCAAGTTAGGCCTGTCCAACGAGACCGACTGTCGACTCTGTTTGGAGGAGGTCGAGACAGCCGAGCACGTCCCTTGTGATTGCCCTGCACTTTTTGGAGTCAGACATCGTACCATATACATAAAGAACTCTTCAGACCTTATGACTTAAATAATGCGTCAACTAAGGACATACAACTGGCCTTTATAAAAAAGGTGGTATGCCTCTTGGAATAATAAGAATTCTATGATACTATAGATCTCTCGCAGTATCAGCCTTGGGCAGGATACATAAAAGAAATAATCGTGAACGGTGTTTACGTCATTACTTCATTATTCCTAATTTAGCTGGCAGCCATGCCAGTGCAGTATTTAATTGTTATGAAAGGAATATGTTAAATCTTTTTGTTGAAAAAGTAATGTACTGTACTGTACACCATATGCGCATGATATTATTGCATCAGCCTGTACCCATTTTAACATTTGACTTATTTTTACTCAGAAAGAGAGATAGCTGAAACAGATTGCATCGCAATATTGGGTTGGGTCCCTTTTCGTCTCTCTTCCACGATCCATCTTACCCAGGGAGACTCTCCGGATTTATGCACTGTTTTTCGCTGGCTACGAATCTTCGTTTTAACGGTTGCATCTGTTTAAAGGATGTTTACTTACTTATACATAAGAATTAATTCCTAGACAATATTATAAATCTCAAAGTCCAAACACTAATTTAAATGAACAAATACCAAAAAATAACAACGAACAATAAATAAGCCTACTGGCGAAGTCCATAAAGAATATGTACATGCGTAACGACTAGAGTCATGTGTCCGGTCTATGACATGGCGATTACTAGGCTTTGTCACAGGGATGCAGGATTCGCCCTTGGCATCATGTAAGGCATTTATATACATATGTACATGACTTTAGGACTATTTCCATAGGTTTTCATTTTGTCTACAAATTCCCAAATTATTAGACTTGCTTCTTATAGATGCTCGGCGCAACTGCTCGACTTGCTCCACTGTAAGGTGCGGCCCTGATGTTGTGGTGTCAAGTTACTAGTTCTGCGGAAGAGCTACCACTAAAGTATAAACATGGCTAACTTCTGTTATATCTAGGTAACATTATATGTATGTATAACAAAACGAATACACTGGAACTGGATCTTACCTTACCTTGGCATAACATCGGACATTGTCATACAGATATTTGTAGGTTCTGTCGAATTTATTTATTCATTTATTTCATCTTTTATAACAAATTCAATGTATATATATATAATCATAATAATAAGATAAGCATATTTTTATATGAATTTTAAGATAGCCATAAATCTAAAATTAATTTTTCAAACAAACTTATGGTCAACCAATTTGGAAATCTTTTTCGGGGCATATACGAGTAGAACTAAAACAGGCTAATTTGTAAGTATACCTTCAGTAATTCCTTAACCTTAGGATGGGCAACTACTTTGTGGGCGGTAAGTTGTACTACTTGGTCCAGCCAGACCAAATATATTTTTTTGGTATGAGATGTGGCCTATATAAACTCTTATTGGCTTGCCAGCTGTACTATTATGCTTTGGAATTACAGTACAGTGGTGGCCACAGAATTAGAAACGATAATCGCCAACGCATATAAGTGATGGGTTCTTTTTTTACAATCTATATTCTGATGAGCTAGTACCGTTAGTAGATAACTGTTCAGCTGATAGATAGATAGATAGATAGAAATGATTTTTTTATTTTTATACTATTTTTATACTATTGTGCCATGCAAACAGATTTTTGAATCATAATTATTGTTCACAATAGTATAAAAATAAAAAAAACATTTCTATCTTACTGTTCAACTGTTTATTCTTTTATTATGTTTTTATGGGTTCAGGTGGTTGTCAAACTGGCACAATTGCAGAAAGTTCGGCTATCGTTACAATTCGCTGTAGACAGAGAATTAGAAACGATTTTTTAAAGTGAAAACTTTATACAAAATACTTTGTTTTTCGTGATGTAAAATATGTTTCTTTATTTGTTTTGGATTGCTTTTTCAATATTAATTAATATACAGTAATGAAATTGGTAAGAATAAATCTTGTACTCCAGAAATTCGAAAGCTAATAGTCCAGAGCTATCAAAATGAAAAGATGTCGATAGCGTCAATAGCGAAAAGGTTTGGTTGCTCAAAGAAGCTTGTTTTTGGAGCAATACAAGTATTTAAGAAAATCGGAAGTTTTAAAATCCCAAAAGAAAGGAGATTGAACGAAAAACTACTCCAAAGGAAGACAGGTTAATTTAACGAACAAATAATGCCAATACTTTTCTTACATCTACGAAAATAAGGGAGATTGTTGAACCTTAAATTCACCAAGAACTATCAGTTGGGACCATTAGGCGTCGCCTTCTAAACCATAATCTCCGTGGATGCATAACCCGCAAAAAACTGCATTTTTCAACGAAGAACAGATTTAGAAATTCGAAAACCATTCGGATTCCAGAAAAAGGTGCTTTGCAGCGACGAACCAGAGTTAATGTTATTTAGATCCGTTGGAAAAGTGTATGCCGGGTGTCGTGCAAACAAAGAATTGCGTCCTAAGTACACCCTTAAGACCGTAAAACATGTAGGAGGAAACGTAATGGTTTGGGGCGCATTATCTTGGGTCGGTGTGGTTCCATTAGTATGTAAATATAAGTGGTCAAATGGATTAAAACCTTTTCAGAGGCATACTAGAAAATACAATGGAACGCTATTGTTTCGAAAATATGCCAATAACTTATGTTTTCCAACACTAAAATGATCATAAGCATACTTCACGAAATGTGAAGCAATGGCTAACGGATAATAAAACTGATGTTTAAGATTGGCCAGCTCAAAGTTTCAACCTTAACCCAATTGAAAACCTGTTGGCCGACTTCGAAAGAGGATTAAACTTAAACATTTAGAGCCCCCGCACACTACAGACTTTCTATCGGCCGATAGTTTGGTCGGGTTGGGCTGGTTAGTGCGCACACTGGGCCGATTAAATAGTCGGGTTGGTAGTGAGTGCGCACACTAGACAAACAATCGGCCGACTGTTCTCGAACGATTTGGTTTTGCTAGTCGTTAAACATATTTGGCAGAGAAAAGTCGCTTAATGGTAGTTAGTAAAAAATGTTCCAGAGAGGTAATCATTGCTCTACGCCCAAAAATGTCCATAATTCCATATTTAAATACAACGAAAAATCCAGATCTTAAAGAAAATTAATTTAAAATTCAGAGCAAACTGAGCTATCGAAAAAAATCGGCCGACTTTATAGTCTGTAGTGTGCGCACGTAGAAGGGCGCCGTACTGATTAAGTAGTCGGCCGATAGTTTGCCGAAACTTTAGTTTGAAGGCAATCGTGTAGCCTATCAAACTTATTTTTGTGGCAACAAGGAAAAACAGCATAAGTCGATTTTTACAACTTTTCAGGAGAGCAGTTGAAAGGTTTGACGTTATCTTACAGAAAACTATGCATCGTATAAGAAAGTTGTTGATACAGAAATAAAGATGAGAAAAAAAATATTTTTATACAATTACTTATGGTTGGGTTACTTTCGTTAGCTGTTCGAGCATAAGAACATATGTCAAAAGCTTCCGGAAAATCTTTACTTATGTTGTTTTTCCATAAGAACATTTGCGGGAAAATTACTCATGTTGATTTTTGCTGGTCTATAACTCAGCAACCGCTAGAGAAAAAAATAAGAAAAAAATATGGCAAATAGAATCGAATATTGCGCATCCGTTGACGTAAAAAACTCAATTTCGACATAAGTCGACTTATGTCGTTTTTCCTTGTGGCCACAGATTTATCGGCCGGTATCGAATCGTTGTAGTGTGCGCACTCTCATATATTTTCATACTGATTAAGAGCCCGACTAAACTGTCGGCCGACAAAAAGTCTGTAGTGTGCGGGGGCTCTTATACTTTTATAAAGTTCTAAAGATATTTTTTTTAAGAAGTGGCTATTCCATAAATAGAAGTCCAACTACCTATGAACGTCGTATCAATCATAGCTTACAGGCACCAGTTCCAATATTTAACACCAGACACTTTTTAAATTTTTACTCTTCAGTTGCACCCAGACTCTTCAATGTATTGCCGCTTAATCTTAGACGTACTAGAAATTATATCCTCTTTTACAAAGCACTAAATAAATGGCTTTTTACATTCGATTTCAATGAGGTAAATATATTAATCAGTATTATAGTCTAATTCTGTTCTAGTCCATGAATTTGCTGTTGATTTATTTGATGAATGTATACATTTTTTTCTGTTCAATGCGTAACGACCCTTAAGACCTTTTCTTAATTTGGATTATTTTTTTTATTGTTGATGCATTCGACACAAGTTTTATTTATAAAACTTTATAATGCATTTTAATATTATTCAATATTTTTGAGAAAATATTTAAACTTTAATCTCTTTATCTTATAATATTTCGTTTTTATGTTTTGTATATTGTAAGAGTTGGAGATGTAAATACTTTGAATTGCTTCTAATATGTTCTAAATTTGTATGTGAATATTTGAATAATAAAATTGAATTGAATTGAATTGAAAATTAAAAGCCAAAAAATTAAAAAATGTTAATAAGCTTTTCCAAAACATTAAGGATATCTGGTTCAATAGGCCACCATTAATATGCCGCACTTTACTGGAAACTTTTCAATAAAGATTGCCTGCTGTTTGAAATAATAAAGCATGTTCCACTGAATACTAATTTTTCCATGTTTTGTAAACAAATTTCCATGGATTTAATTTTTTTATTTTCGTTTCTATTTTTGTGACCAACTCAAATTTTATCTTAATAGGTTTTGAGTTAATTCTTTCTTTATACTTTATTAACACAATTAAATAAAGTGCTAAGCAAATATCCTATGCCATGACTAAAATATATAACCACTCCTTTATCTTAACATTATTCTCAATAATAGTTTATTCTCTTTAAAACTAATATAAACTTGTCGTTTCTAATTCTGTGACCACCACTGTACATATCTGTATTTATTGGTAACAGTTAGAAATTAAACGAATGTTGATTAGTCATGAAAAATTAGAGAAAACAAAATTAAGTTTATTTCCGCCAGATATGGTAGGAAATTGGTGAAATACATAAAATAATTATGTACTTCATTAAATTTGGCAATCATCACAAACGTGCTCTCTGACATATATCTGCGTAAAATATGATCATTTTATGTATGTACATGTTTATAGAAGTCAAGAAGTTTCAGGTTTTTATATTGAATAGAAAAAAACGTTCTTGTACGATAAAGTCAAATTTGGTCTGGGCAGACCCAGTTGTCCATCCTAGGAAAGCTGTGGAATAAAAAAGCAACTACTTACTACATCGTTAGACGCATTACCAACCGTTTAGAAATTATTAATCAAAACTATTACCAAAGTTCGAGATCAGTTGTGGGTGGTCAACGCTTGTTCACCAGAGAATTTCGTTGCCGTCACCGTTACTGTGCGCAAGCTATACGCCGCACTGTGGAATAGTTTGAGTTTGAGTTCACTTTGCAGGCCAAAAAGCCACCAACAAGATAACGAAAAGTGTGTAGTCAGGAGAATATGACAGCTGCGACGGTCAGGATTGTCGATGAGTTGAATTTGTCGATTTCACGACTATCGAAACAATCGGTGCTTTCTTAGACGTCAACTTGGAGAATTTTGCGCAAGGATTTGGGCTTACATCCTTACAAAGTCGTATTGACTCAATAGCTGAGTCCAAACGATCACAAATTGGGTCGGGAATTCGCTGATTTGGCCATTGAGCACTTGGAAGATGATCATATGGTTTCAGCCAAAAAATCATCTTTAGATAAATGGCTTTGTTAACAAATAAAATTACCGTTATTGGTGCGAGAACTTGCTAAGTTTGGCGATTGGATTATCTCCCGACGATGATTTGTGAATTGACCCCTAGATTAGTTTCTTTGGGCCTATCAAGGTCAAAGCACAAGTATATACCGACAATCCACAGACTTTGAATCATTGAGAGGCAAACATTCGTCAAGCTATCACCGGCAGTCATGCTCAAATGTTCGACAGGGTGATTTAGAGTGATAAAGTGCGTCAGCGTAATCAAAGCTGTGGTTCACATTTTAACGATATCTTGTTTGGAATATACCTATGCATGTAACCGCATTGTTCAAGCTTCAAAATAAAATAAAAACTAAAGTTTTACCATATTTACATACTATGTCATCATATTGTTGTTAGAACCACCAACATCATTAAATTGAACATGCTAGAAAGCATCTCCTTTAAAGTACCACCAGAGTCAAACCATTTTTTGGTTCATCAGATGGACGAACATGTTCCCATATTTAGGTACGCAGTTCGGTTCGGAATATGTTTGCAAAATACATACTAGTAAACGATGCATATTACACATGTTTTTCTGATGAACTGACAATTTTAAAACAACTCAACTCAAAATTGATGGTACTCGTAACTCGAAAGTGGTGGAAGAAACCGCTGTATATGTACTTACTAGCTGTTACGCTTTGCGCGTGTACTAAAACAGTCGCGTCATTGTTAAAAACTTTGCAGCATTGAGCAATACACCTTCCCGTCGACCGCAACCCTCTTTCAACAGACTCACGTTCAATGACAATAGTTTACCAATAAAGGAATTAAGGAATTTTATTTTTCCGGATTCACCCACTTAAAGATGGAATTTCAAAAAATCGTCTATTAGTGGATGTCTATGTCATTATAAGAATGTACTGTCATAATTTCAGCCCTTTAGATCCAGCGCAGCGGTTTGGTCTGTGCGTTGTCTGTCAGTCAGTCAGTAAACTGTTTTATATACATATATAGATATCAGTGGTTCTTGCAGACTGATGCTCTGCATTGTTTTGTAATTTCTGGTGGCGTAATTCCAAAGTTTTGTATTCAAGATTGTTCTCTGGAAGTACATTGTTTTACAAGGTCTCTACGAGCACTGTTCCAATCGCGTTTGACATTTACTGGAAAACTTCGTGTGTCTTGAAAAAACGTGTATCGTCTATCCCAAAAGCAACCATACTGGCCGAACACAATGGTGAAGCTGCAGTTGAAGTATGCAGCGCTGTCAAAGTTAAAATACACGTAAACCCTATAGCGCGAACACAATGCAAAGTTACAACTGTGGTATGAATATATATGTGCATATGCTGAAGCGCAAAGTTGAGCCAATTTCAACTTTCGAACGTGCTGCTGCTACTTTCCGTAGTTTTCGGGCAGTAAGCCGATTTATCTACTCATCATGCATTCATTTTATCCACCAGTTGATGTTGGGGTGTCCATCTGCATTTTGTTGACGATTTCCATTGCTGTTGTCATAAGTTTTTTTGGTGGACTTAACGTAGCTGGTAGGTATGTATGTATGTCGAAACGTTTGACGAAAGCCTTAAGGTGTTTAAATAGTCCAATAAAAAAAAATGCTATTACACAGTGAGTTGTTTTTTATGACGACGCTGTCATAAAACCAAAAGAAAGAAGGAGCGGGCGTAGCCGGCTATTTCGTTGGGCTGTCAATTGTTACTAAATTTAAATATCAAGTTCAATTGTAGTGGAAAATCGCAAGCAAATTCAACTGAACTAAAAAAGAACTCTGTTTGTTTTTTTGTTGCATCAAAAAATAATCCGTAGTGGACCTGTGCCCTTTGCTAAACCATGCTATGCGTGTTTTAATGCCGTATTATATTTATTTTATTTGAAGGTTTGCCATTGTCTTTTAGACATTCACTCATTCAACGATCTCGGCATCAAACAGTAAAAATTTAAATCTCCATATAGTGCCAAACCCGTCTTGCTTACGAACACATAGTTGAAGTGGTGGAATTACATACTCGTACCCAATACCCATATACGAAGGTAATGATAATAAAAACTATAAAATAAAAGTATTCCCAACGCACCACACATAAAACCAAACGTAAAAATTGTACCCAGTAGCGAATGAGAGACGCCACGCCAAGGTGAGACGATTGCGATTTACGGATAGCATTATACAAAGCTATTATAAACGATCAGTCCACATCAGTACCATCCCATACATAGTATTCTAAAATGTGGATGACAAGTCAGTCATGGAAGATAACATACGGCTTTCATCGTTTATCTTGAACACGTATCACGTTCATTGTGAGGCCGGTTCTGTTTCAAATTTATTGGCACGGACTCATAGTCAGCCTGTGCTTTTAAAAAGAGTAAATTATGGAGTGAGGTAGCTCGAACAGACCTAAACTAAATCTAGTACATTTCGATTGTTTGAAATAAATAATTTGAAATAGATAAACTGAAGCAGCAGTGGACAGAAATGAAGATTTCAGTATAGAAGGCAGTCTATTGGACTCTATCCAAACATCAACTAACTAGATTAACAATTGGGAGCTTAAAGAAAAATACCGCCGCTATAGAGGCTAGTGTCGCTTAGGATTCAAAAGGGGGCTTTGTATGTCCGATATGTGGACAACTTTGTGAATAGATCTTAGCTTAAAGACTTACAAGGTTCATTTTTCATTGGGTGCATGAATTAAGCACAACGTGATTTCAGTGCCCCTAATCAGCTGGAAGTGGGTCTTTTGGTTCATCGTGCACTTTCGCTCGGACCTTTTTTTCCAAACTGAGTCTCGAACTCGCGTTACTGTTGTTAATGGATCTCAATTAGTGGACGATGATCAGCTAGTATGTATTTGTTTTCAAATTTGCCTGACATCGAATTGGAAGATATGAGGTTATGAGGATATGAGGGCTAATCTTTGGAGCTATTATTATGATTGAAGGGTGAGGTGCACCGCGACCTTAAGATCTATTGTGCCCCCTACAAGTCCTAGATGTAAAAATATCACTCTCGTCATTATTCCTATTCGAATTGGTTAGAGAGAGCTAAGCTCATACCTAACCCGGGTGAGAATTCCATGGGTCACAGCACCTCATCCAGACCAATTTCCCTGAGAGATCGCAGTACGAGATTGGGCGCTATGAGTGGTAGCTACTCTGCTATAATTTGGTATTTACCCAAGCACTTTAACCTTTTCTGGGCTAGTGCCCCACAATCCACCAGTATGTGTTCTGGAATTTCACTGGACTCATTGTAAAATCTGCATGAGTCTTCATCTGATAGACCTAACTTCCTGAGATGTCATTTGAGCATACAATGCCCCATAAGGCTGCGGCCATGCAGTGAGCGACTGAGCGACGAGAAAACAATTAAAACATATGAAATCAATGTCAAATTAAAACAAACTCCGCATCCCGACTGCGTGGCCGTAGCCTAAGGAACGCAGTCGGGATGCGGAGTTTGTTTTTGTCAATGCTGATGCAAGCCTTGAATCTCTTCAAGTTGTAATTATACAAAAGTTTCTTCGCCTGTCTTAGGCCCTGAGTTTCTGTCCAGGACTTAGTCCTGTTTGCCTTCTCCAGTGTTCGGAGCTCATCCTTTATGGTATGTTCCCCTATGCCACAGAAGGGCTTAGGACCCACGAAGGGTGTGGCGGCTACTTTACTGGCACTTTGTCCGCCTCTTCATTACCTGCTATTCCCAGGTGTTTTGGTACCCAGTAGATGGTGACATTGTTTTGTTCGCCCAGTCTGTTTAGTTTATCTAGGCATTCCCAGAAAATTCTAGGTTTGATGATCTGAGCCCCTATTTCCTTGATAGCTGCTTGGCTATCTGACATTATTGCTATGTCGCGTCTATTCTAGCGCTTATCAAGATTGAGTTGGGCACATCTGTCAATAGCACAGATTTAAGCTTGAAAGATGCTGGTGAAACTGTACATGGGTTCGAAAAGTTTAATTCCGGGTCCAAACACTCCTGTACCCAAAACTTTGCAGTTATCGTTTGAACAATTCAGCGATACCGATGCGGTTTAAAGCCACTAAATTATGTATTTCTGATGGAAAATTCCACAAAGGCAATTAAATGTGCATACCTATGAGCAAATCACAATCAAATGATTATACAATTATAGGTTGAGTTGAATTTGGGTCATTTTCTTTTATTTATTGCAAAACGTGTCTTCCCTCAAATGGTTGTTACACCCTGTTTGAAATGATCAAAGATCATGCTTTTTTGCAATGCTACATCTATTCGTGCGAAAAAAAATTAACATGCCCAAGACTAATGTCCTTGTGAACCTAGATTCCAGTTCGCTAGTCAACTCCGGGTCTGGACTGCAATCGTGTGTGCGTTTCTGTATGGAAATAATCTCTTCTTAAATGATTTAATAGTACCTAGCACATTACACATTGATTATGTTGTTTCGTTTTGATTAACATTTTTGTTATTGTCAACAAATTTTTAATAAGACGACAAAATCTTTCTTAGGAACCGTTCTG
Organism: Brachyopa scutellaris; assembly: GCA_949775065.1. Taxonomy (NCBI): domain Eukaryota; kingdom Metazoa; phylum Arthropoda; class Insecta; order Diptera; family Syrphidae; genus Brachyopa; species Brachyopa scutellaris. The sequence continues at coordinate 17,667,524 of OX459114.1, forward strand.
AATTAATGAGGCTCAAGGTTTTCTCTATCCCAAAACAAAAAAACAAAACAACAGACATACGAGTACTGTGCACTAGAGTTGTGTAACTCATGAAGGAGCCGTTCAAAAGATCGGCTCACCTTGCTGAACTAAATGAACTAGTTCAGATATCTTTAGTTCAGTAGTTCAACGGCTCACCTCTCATCTGGATCTGTATCTGAACTAGTGATACAAACACAATACAGATGACGGTGACGGCTCAGTAGTTCCCCAGCGGGAAATTTGGGAAGCGCTCCTCCGAGAAGGTATTTGGAAACAATGATTTTTTAGGAAAATATTCTATGCGATGTATAAGTGATGCATTGAGAAGCAATCACTAAGATGTGCTTCCGAAAAAATCTTTTTAAAAGTGTGGATTGCTTCCCTCTGCGGACCTACTAATGTAAAAAGGATATGGAAGAGGATATGGAGAGTCATGCCTTCTAACCTTCCAAGGAATCGCTTCAGCATGCATGATTGTATGCTTCCATTTCCCGCTGGGTCACTACGCATACGGCTCACCACTTCAGAACCAGAAGAATGATAAGTATGTCCATACAAAACCGGATTTTTTCTACACGAATTCTTTGGGAACGTATCCTTTGTAGTTGCAGTAGTGTAGTAGGTATACCATTCACAATATGAGCGAGAGATAAAACCACAGATAGATACATAGATATCGCACGCAGCTCGCAAGCGCAACCCGAAGAATTGTTGCATCGATCCAATTCAAACAATTTTAAGTTCCATGGTCGAGCGAATCAACCGTCCTCCAGTGTGTTGTGACTTCGGTATTGACACATTTTTTTCATATTCCACCCAGCGTTGCCAGGTTTTGGTGGAAGAAATTCCCTTTTTTTGTATGAAAAAAATTTTTTTTTCCCGATTTAACGTTTCATTTTCCCCGGTTTTTCCCCGTTTTTGATTTACTTTCGATTTCGTTAATTTGCTAATAAAACACTACTTTTTATACAGTCCTATTTTGTTTATTAACAACATGACAGAGCAATAGCACTTACAGTATATAAATAACTGAAAAAATCATGTTGTGCATATTATGTACATATTCAATGGTTCTTTCTATGGTTGTAAGAGTAAGAAAATATAAAACTAAAAATAAAAAACAGATAACTAAAAACTTAAGAGGAAGTTCATTAATCACTTGATTTTAGTATTAAAATATTTTAAGGCAGCAAATACATATTCTAAAATGAAATAGGATATCATTTGTCAAATACAGTGGCGAAAATTCATAGTCAGATAAAGCCAATAAAAGAATTTATTCATCTACATAACCTAAAATATACTTTTTGCTATTCATAGTCACCTTATAGTCGTTTTTAAACTTATAGCCAGCTCGAAATTTAAAATGAGCCAAACGTCACTTTAAATAACTATAGTTGGCTGTAAATTTCTCATATCGAATATTTTGACGTTTGGGTTTGGTTCGTTCAAATCACTTAACAAAAACATACCAAAGTCGATACCAGCTAATACACAGGCAGAAATGTGTTTACGAATAACGAACAGTTATAGCCGGCTTTTTTATTTAGTGCCGGCTGTAACTATAGTCGGCTATAGGCACTATTCATGGGCTGACTATGAATTTGTGCCTATGTATTTTGTTTTTAACCAGAAATTGTAAAGCATCCAATAAACCGAGTGGACATTTTTTGCATCATTCGTAATATAAAACCATCAATGGGAACAAATCTGATTCGTTGTATTGGAAATTCGCTAAATCAGATGTTTGTTGTTGTCCACTGTATATAGAAAGGGTTGAAGTCAGTGCCGCATGCGCTGTGGCCAACCTTCAGCCAAATGCAAATGTGAAATTGTGTGTCTAAAATTGTTTGCATTGACGCACTGTATTCCTGTGTTTATATATTTAATCTATTGCTTTATTAAATAGTATTTATTTATTGAAAGTGTCAATGAATGGAAACATTTTTTAACGCAGTTCGTTTTCCCCGTTTTGAAATCTTTTTCCCCGTTTCCCCTTTTGGGTCGAAAATCCCCGGAAACGGGGAAAAATCCCGCAACCTGGCAACGCTGATTCCACCCTTAATTTCGTATTTCCTCTCAATCGAACTTGTAAACGAACATATACGAACGTTTGACTGGTCTATTTCCGGAATCCGGATATAAACTATACCTTATGGATGAGTATGAGATATGAGATGAATGTATATTGCAGACACAACTCACTCATAAGTTCAGCTGATGGTGGTAAGTGAGAAGTGAACGGTGAAGCTGATTCTGAACTAAAAGAACTAGTGAGCTAAAAGAACTACTGAGCTAAATGAGTTACTGAACTAAATTGGTGAACTAGTTCTTTTTAGTGAACGAGAGCTACTGAACTACTTCAGTGAAGTGAACTAGTTTGCCCAACTCTACTGTGCACACAAACGTACACAACCGCTCATAAGTATTTGTCCATCTCTAATATTTGCAATTAAAGTGAGATCCCAATTTTTAGTTACTTCTTCAATTACTTTACTTTTATAAGTAAGTTTATTCTTATTAGATAATATTATTTATTAAATACATGTGGCCCTTTTTGAAAACCCGAAAAGGTCAGAAGAATTTCATTCTTTTCTTGTCGAGAGCTCGAGAGTCGGCCTGTCTGTGTATAAGCGGGGCACTAAGTTCAATGCCTTCTACACCGACGCACAGTGGTCGATTTTGTGTCGCTAACTGGACTTAAATATTAAATTAACGTTTTTTGATTCTTTTAAAGCAAAATTTATTTAATTATGATTCTAACAACATACCTAATGCTGCAGGTAGCAACGATTTACTTCTTTTTTTTTTGGAAGATGTCTTTTATCACTTATAATAAATAGCCCAGTCGAATTAGATCAAAGGAGGGACTGACACGGAAAAAATTCCGCGTAGCAATGCTCTTTTGGAAATCATTGGGGGCGCTCACTGGCAGTCTACATTTCGGTTTTCGGGATTCCAACCCTGTTGCGTCACACGCCATCTTGAATTTGAGGGTGAATTTTTATTTATTGAATACTTGTTTATTTTCAATTTTTCACGAAATAGTTTAGTTAGTTTAGTTAGACTTTTATTTCAAATTAATTCTTAACAATGATTAAATAACTTAGTCTATTTGGTTTGGCCTAAGGCCGTCTACCGGGTTGACAATATAATTAATATATCCTGAATTTAATTACACACAAAAGTTAGTTAATATAATACAAAAATATTAAAAATCTCCATCTAAAATTCTCTTTCTATATCGAAGTGCAGCTTCTGTGTAATTGTATAAAACATCCCATCGATTTTCACCGTTTAAAATGTTTAATGCTTCACCTTCTTCTAGAGCATCCTTTGAAAACACCATAAATCGAAGTTCTTTCAAAATTGGGCAAACAGCCAGAAAATGGAACACATCTTCCCTAGTTTTCATGTTGCAAAGTTCGCAGAGTGTTGGTAGATCGGTGCGGTTGGGTATAAATTTAGATTAACTGTCTCACTTCTCATTCTAAAGATCGTCTATAGAGTAGCTGTTAAGAAAGTATGTTTTTTTCATTTAGACTATAGTTAAGTTTGCTGTAGTAATTCCTAAACAGCGAGGCTTCAGCATCTTCAGTATATCTTATATCTTATATCTTATATCTACGAAATATGATCTTTACCAAAGTTGTTTGGAATTAAATTTCCTACAATTTTGGTCCTTATCAAGTTATCGATATTTTTCGATCTAGACCCGAAAAGAGGGGTCATTACAACTTTAAAAAATCGGTCATCACGCATTAGTACAATATTTCTCTTCTAGTAATAAGAAGCGCTCTTTTGGAAGAGCATTGGGGCCTTTAAGAAATGAAAAAAAAACTTTATAGCAGGTCTTGGCACGTAATTTATACACTAAATTAAAGTATAATACTGGAACTTGACGGCAAAATTACTTTCGTAATCGTACTAGGTATGTGGTACTTTTTTTTAATCTCTCTTTGTACACAAAACTTGATTTATTTGGTTATCACTGATGATGATTATAAAGCATCTTTTTTATAATGTAATTTTTATAACTATTTCAATTTATTTTTTTGTTCTGTATAGTACTTATAATGAGGAGTTTGAGACATACATATTTCAGTTTTTAAATAAATCTTTAAGATTGGTAAAAACTTGCACATACAGTGACGCAGTCAATTCTTAACTGAAACAGATAAAATCAAACTGAGCTTGTTGCAATTTTGTGGAGCTTGTACCGTTACAAATTCAAGTATTGGGAACATTTGTTGGTTTGAACTTATCATTTGTATAGTGCTCTCTAGATAAAAAGGTAAAAAAATTACAAAAACGAATTTGAATTTTTTATTTATGACCAGCTGAATTGTACTAAATCGACCACTGTGCGATGGGTCCAATACCAACTACGGGCTACGGGATAGGTGGCGGTATTTTTCTAGTATGTTAAATCAGCGTCTCTCATTCTGCCTTCCTAGGCACTGTAGTGTGTTTCCGCCGGAAATCACGGCGATTGCCTAATCAATTTTGATCTCATAATTGGTGATTCGAGTGCTTTTATAGCTGCTTGGCTATCGGCGTAAATGAAAATGTCCCAATTGTACATCGACCTTATCGACAGCCACTCAGCGGCTTCACGAATAGCCATCACCTCCGCCTGGAAACAATACAGTGGTTTGGAAGTCTTAAAGACAAGTTCAGGCAGAGCTGGTCTGAAAAGATACCAGCTCCTATAACATAACCTGTCTTGGATTCATCCGTGTAGATCTCCAGTTTCTACTATGAGGTTTCTTTTAATCGTAACGCCGTTTTTGCTGCTATGTCCCTACCCTAAATGTCCAACGGAAGCATGTTTAGCCTAATCTAAGCTAAAAGTAACCTAAAACAATATTTAACTTTGATGATATGACGTTGATTGAGTGTCATTTGAATTTGAGTGAGGTGTGGCTAGGGGTGCAATGGAAAAGAACCGAATTTGTGCCTTTTTATTTGAGGTCCACTCTTAAGGCTATATCAACCGAATCCCCTTATGTTTCTGGGTCAAACGAGGCGAGTCGAGGTAAAAAAACACGATTAATGACATTAGACTTTCAGTGAGGTGTGTGTAGGTGAGCAATGAAAAAAAAAACTTCTTGCTGCATATCTACCTAATGTATATGTGTCAAATTTCAACATGTTCATACATACATATGTACCTGAACTTTTCCTATAAGTAAGGTCCTATAGAAACGTCTACATAATTTTATCTCAACATAATCCGCATGACACTCGTTATGGTTGATTGATTACGATAAACTCCGTAGTGGGACATTTTGTTTATTATTGTACGCTATCTGGAGTACTTACCTTTACCCATTTGTTCGTCTATCTAATTTAATAATATTTAGGTTTGTTTTGTTTTTATTCCATTCTAACTGTGCATATGAATCATTTTTAGATTGTGATTGTGATGTGTTGTTTACTTGAATGTGTCGATGGATTTGTTTTGTTTTATTCATTTGCAAGTATGTATGTATTTTGTAGTTGTCTGTTAATTAATTTGGCTTATATCGCACGTGAACTAAACAGGTTTATTGTGTTTTTGTTTTTTGGAATTTTGCGTCACTGTTCCTACCTAAGTGGGGGTGCAGTTGTATTGACACACTTCTGAAGTGGGTTGTAGTAGGTGCTCGTACACATTCATATGTAAATATGTCGGTAGTGGATTCTCTATATTTATGTATCTGTGAGTTTTTAATTCTTATCAGTTAAAGGGGTGCGATAAATGCCACGGTAGAATGTCATCTGAGCAAATAGAATGGTTGTTTTGAAGACCGTATCTTTTAAGATGAAGAAATAAATATCTACAAATCCAGATAATAAAAATGTAAGCTTTTTGTTAGTAATCTGTTCTTGTGCGCCTTTCCAGCTGTCCATTTTTTTGTTCTTAATAGAAAAATATTTGTGGTAGAATTAAGCCTCCAACATTAAACCTGCCTACAGTATCACAGAGCTGCTTCCTGTATTCCTACTCCTGCCGCCCCCTTACGATGTTGATTCCCTTCATTCTCTCGTTGGGCATAAATTTAAACCCCGGTAGCGACCGAAAAACAATAGACAAACATTTAGCATTAGGAGATAAATATTTTCAATTTCCAGTTGCGTTGTTCTTTCAGATTTAAGTCGTTCGGAAGTACTGAAAAGGCAACTTCCCAGTTTTATGCAAATTTCTTCTCGTTTTGTTCAAATTAACCCATTTTAGCCTAACGTTACATAAATGTAACACTGGGTCACCTTATTTGTTTAAAACAATTACTATTTGTTTTTCATCGACTTCTGAGTTTAAAGTTTATGCAATGTAAAGTGTAAAGGATTCTAAAGAGAATAACATGAAAATACTGCATTTTGGTTGTAATTTTTTTGACAATAGAAGATTTTTTACATATTTGAATTTGAGTTGATAGCAAAATGGGGATGAGCGGAAGGTAGGCATTTGTTTGTTAATTATTTTAGTAAACTTACTGTATATTGTAAGAAAAAATATGAATGTTGTGTTATTGTATCATATGTATAGAAGCAAATCTGCAAATACCTGAAACAAAAATATTTTTTGGAAATCCGTTTGCCTGATCGCTCAGGTATTTGGATGCTGTTACATATATGTAACGTTAGTCCTCATATAACATAACATAATTTGTGACGGAAAATACATTTATGTAACATTAGTCCGTATGCAGCAGGCTTTGTATCTGATTACTTTTTGTATTATTCGTCTTGGTAGGATAAAACAAAGAGATTACAACGGAACCGGAACTACCCGGAAAAATTGCATTCCGGCTTCTCCACAAAAAAGCTGGCTCCAATTTACCCGGACTTCAGCTCAAGCATTCGATAGCACGGTTTTATTGGCGGACTCTTGGTGACCCGAAACCTCTTGATGTTTTCGTAGACATAAAATGGAAACCGAAAATGCTAATGCTCGCTACGATCGAGTGGACCATTTGATTATTAAGATCCCCAATAAAAAAAGATGACGATGTGCAGGTTCGCTATGCAGATCACACTGTACTACAATGTGTTCTAAGTGCGATGTAGGCTTATGTGTAGCTTGCTTCCAGAAAAATCATTACATATCTTTAAATTTATGAAATAAATAAAAATAATACTGAAATAAAATGCACCGTGGTGTAGTGGTAAGTGCGCTGGACTACTACGCAATGCTGCCCGGGCCCAACACCTAAAAGATTTTTTTCACGGTACCACCTCTTTCGAATATCTGACAAGCATTCAAAGAGTATCATTTGTCATGATGAGCTTCTCAACTCGCCGTTCGGAGTCGGCAAAAAACTGTAGGTCCCTTCCATTCGTGCAAAAATATAATACGCACACACAAATGGTTGCGAGAAGCAGGACCAGGTTCACCCTGAGCTGTAGCACCACCTAAAGTAAAGTAATACTAAAATAAAATACATGATTTGCTTGCATGTATACAGTCTTATTATTTATACGATGTTTGTGGTATCAGGACTAACGTTACATATATGTAACGGCCTAGTGTGACCAAACCTTATTAAAAAAAGTTTAAAAAAATCTGATCTAGGTTTCTGCACACAATACAAGCCGCGCCTTAAAATTTCAGGCTTGTATCGAACATTTTGGACTCTCGTCATTAATGGGTTAAGAGAGAAAAATCCTTCGTAAGATATTCGTTCCCGTTTGCGTTGACGGGTTCTGGAGGAGAAGATTCAACCACGAACTATACGAGCTGTACAGCGACATCAACCTGGTCAAAAAACTGCACATTGGGCGTCTAAGATGGCTAGGACATGTAGAACGTATGAACGTCAACGCTCCAACTCGGAGAATATTCGACTCTTACCCGGATGGTCAGCGCAGCAGAGGTGGCGCGCACAAGTAGAACAAGACCCAAACCAACTTGAAGTGCGCAACTGGAGGCGGTTAGCTGGAAGAGGTTGTTGGTTGAGGTTGAGGCCTTGGTTCACCCCGGACTGTAGCGCCACCTAATTAAGTAAGTAAGTTTGTTCAAATAAGATGTAAATTCTAGGTTAGGACGTTAGGTTCAGTTAAAAATGTAAAATAATTGACTGTTGCGTTGTATTTCACACCGACATAGGCTCCAATTAACAAGCGCGGAAATTGGTTTACGTGAATTCCAATCATAATACGAACACCCAAGCTGTTTTGCATTTAATACAGATCTGTAAACGTTCATTATCTAATTTTCACTCGTGTGTCGTGTACACATCGTCATACTTTGTAAACTTGGCAACGCTTTCTGACTTATCTCTTATATTTAAGGTGTTGCCGAGTGTAAATAAAAGTGTACTGTTATTGTTAGTTTGAAATGTATAACAAGGGTGGTTAAGGGTCTTCCTTTACGAGCTTTCATTTAAAATGTCGCTGTATTTTTTACATTTCAAACAGAAAGCAATAATTGCTTGACAGCTCGCCCAAGTATTGTAAGCCTGATCAAAAAGTTTCAGTCCACGGCTAGGTTAATTACATAACTATGCATGTGAAGACGTTCACAAATGATTCAACGGCTCAAAGACAACATTAGAGCTGTTATTCGCGAAACCGAGCCAGAAATGATGCAAAATTTCCTAAAGCCTATTTTGAATATTTGGTTGAAATTTTGAAATTCGGCATTATGTCGCTCGGTTTTATTTCACGGCACCCGGGTATTTTTCAAAAAAATTTAAATCATAGGTGTGAAATAACCTCACATCATAAAAGTGCATTTATTTTCCACTTAAGGTGAAGTAAATTCCCGTGAAGTTTTTTCCCTGCAACGTTTTCAACAGTGTTTAAACTTTAGGTGTAAGTCAACACATACCTTGGTGTAGTGGTAAGTTCGTGGTACTACTACGCAATGCTGCCCGGGCTCAATCCCAGCCCGGGTCCAATACCTAAAAGTTCTTTCACGGTGCCACCTCTTTTAAACGTCTGACAAGCAATCAAAGAGTATCATTTATCAATGAGCTTCTCAACCCGCCGTTCGGAGTGGGCAAATAACTGTAGGTCCCAGTGGCGATTCCTGGTCTTTAGCCTTTAGTTGGGCACTTGCTCTGGAGAAATTAAAAATAAAAACACAAATCGTTAGTTTTTATTATTTTTTAATTCTTATATTGTAAAGTAGTTGTTCTTGTTATGAACCTCTGCTGCACTGTTATCGTGGTCTTGAGCGAAATGCGATGGAATCGCTTAAGACGGGTGGATTTTCCTGAGCGAAAGGACAAGTAGTGTTGGTCGAATCGCCGAATGTAGAAAAAAAACGAAGGAAATATGGGACCAACAATTCAATTCATTAGGGAAGGCCAAGTATTGGTCGAACCCTAAGAGAATCGTGCCAGACGTAAGAAAAAAAAGCCCTAAGTTCACTCTTGTAGTCGTAGTCGGCGACAATAGCATATTTTATTGACAGTTTAACTTAAAATCTAACAAAAAATCGGTCTTAATTATATAACATATGAAAACAGTAGTAGAATTTAGTAGTATTTAGTATTTATATAGGAGTATAATGCGCATGAAGTGCCAAAAGTATGTGTAATGTGTAATGTGCATGAATTGCCAAACGTCTATGTAATGTGCATGAAGTGCCAAAAGTATGTTTGGAAAATAAATAAAATAATACATTTATGATTTTCTCTGCTACAATATTATATTATATGTATTAGATTATGTTTTAACAAAAAAAATATGCTCCTATGGAATAGGGTATTAAAATAGCCAATTCATCGAAACGTAAAATCGGCTCGTCGCTCAGCGGTCAAAAAATGTTCAATGACTCGATCATAAAAAACGTCACTTTCTTTCAGCTCCGTCAAAAATTCTTTCTCGATTGACATGAGAGCCAAATAGCTCAATCTTTTCTGACCTTGGGTACTTCGAAGGTATGTCTTTATCCTCTTCAGCGAAGAGAAGGAGCGCTCTACGGACGCTGTTGAAGCTGGTACAGTACATATAAGTTTTAAAAGCTTATGCACTTGCTCAAAACTGCCGGTGATATTTTTTGACTCCATCCAGAGCAAGATATCAAATGGTGTTGTCGTTTTTGGAGTTGCTGCTGATTTAATTACTGTCGTTTGCATAATGTCATCTGTGTTTTCATAAAAAACAGTTAATTCATTCTTTAACTGAGTGAATTCGAATACATCCGGGTAGCTTTCAATTAGATTGTTGATTAATTCTTCAGGAAAATCATTTTTTTGGCTGTATTTACTAAATTTGTTCGTGTCGAGTAAATCAAAATATTTAAATTTTTCAAATGATGAAAACCTTACTGATATCTGCATACTTAAATTATCAACGATTTCATAGAATAATTTCCTGTATTTTGCTTCGTTTGAGTCAATCGGGTCATTTCGAACTTCTCGTTTTTCATCATGTGATGGCACAGTCTGCAAGGTTGATTGCCAAATTTCTGGAAAGCCTTCGTCTCTTTGAACTTTAAGAAATTCACTGAGCTGGTTTATTTGGTTTGTACACAAAACAATGTCTATATTGGCGTTCTGTAATGTACTGAATAGTACATCTGAATGCGAAAAAAGTTTGGAAAACACTTTTAAAAGAAAAACAGTGGCAAAGCATTTCAGGAATCTACAATAACCCGATGCAGCCATTCGATCATTAGTTGGCCATGTACTGTTTTCATCATTTTGAATACTTTCAAAATATTGTTGGATGTTATCTGCATACGAGTGGACTACATTGACAAGCAGAGAACTAAAACAGCATCTAGTTACGGCTAAAGATGGAATTTCTCTTTTTAAAAAATCTTTGAGTGTATACGTCATTTTACCCGAGTGAGATGCGAATGTTGCAATACCATTCAAGGTGCTGAAAAATAGTTTGCACTCTCTTATATTATTCAAGCCTTGAGAAAGCACCAAATTCAGGACATGAGCATAGGAGTGGACAAACAGAGCTTTAGGGCATATGCTTTTAACTTTCATCTGAAGTCCGTTCAAATGACCACTCATAACAGCTGCCCCATCGTAAGTCTGGGCTACAAGTTTATGTCGAATGTCATATTTTTCTAACAGAGCTGCAACTAATTTAAACAAATCGTCCGCTGTTCGCCCAGAGCTCACGTCGATAAATCCAACAAAAGTTTCATGGATTTTCCTGTTAAAATAATATCGAAATACAACGGATAATTGTGATTTCATTTGAATGTCAGAAGTCTCGTCGAGCATGATAGCAACAAATTCTGACTGCTCCAATTTTTCGCAAATATGACTGTTTAATACCTCACCAACCGCTTTAATCAAATTATTTTGAATCTCCATTGATGTACCTTTAAAACCCGTTGCTGTTTCAAAGTCCTCTGACAGTGTGGGGTCGTATTGTTTCAATAGATTTAGATGCTCAAAGTAGTTTCCTCGATTTAAAGAACAAATAGATTCATCGTGACCTCTAAACGTTAACTCCTGGTTTGCAATGAAACATGTCACATCTATTAAGCGTTTGAGCACCTCACGATTTTTCCTCACCTGGGCGTTATGTTGAGTATTGGAATTTTGCAGCTGGGAGCTTAAAGCTTCATCTATCCTATTCTCACCAAATCTGGCTAGTTTAAGCACACATTGCAAATGGGATGCGCTCTGTCTATGTTTTTTTTGAAGTGTGTTCAGAGTATTAAGATTGTCCAAACCCGATGAGCTCCAGGCAGAATTAATTCGGGAGAAAAGTAAACAAGGCCAACAAAAAAGTTTTCTTTTATTTTCGCATCCAGTTAACCATGGATAAAGGGAAAACTGTGTTTCCTTAAAGTTCCTGGTATACTCTCTTTTGCTGTCCTTGTGTGCTGACTTCAAATTTAATAGTTTTGGGCACGGGCGTCCATTTTGAATGATTAAAAGTTTTTCCGAAATAGATCTCGTCGCAAATGGTTTTTCTAATAGATCTTCTATTACAGATTTTGTTCGAGCAGTTATTGTTGCAGAGTCCATTTTATTGCCTACGATTTTTTTAAAAAAAAAAGGGATGAAACAAACAAATAAAAACATAAAATAGCAATTACTTTGTAACAGAAGAAAGCGATTTTCTCTAATTCGTGGATAAACTGATATTCAATAAAAAACGGTTTTATGATCTATGTATGTAGGTACAATTGTACATAATATGCTTTGCTAAAAAAAAAATCAGTAAGCGACCACAATTTCTAGTAACTGGCCATCTGAACTCCAGTAACCGGCCAGTGCAGAAAAACCAAGTAATATCTAATTAAAACAAAGTTTTAACATATATTAAATAAATAATTAGTTTTATTTAGTTCCATTTACCGGCCATCTCATTAAATTTGAAAATAGGTACATAAAGTTCCAGTTTATTAAAAATATATTTACTATTTTTGGGAAATATGCAAAGAGTATATAGGTCTGTTTATTGAGGCTGTTCTGGGCAGAAAAGTACAAGGTTTTCTGTTCAGTGAGAAAAATTTATGTCCGAAACCGATCTCGTTTGTGTTCGGTGAGCTTGTCAGAACAGCAAAGTACAGGAAATCTTGCACCTCCTCTTGAGGTAGAACAGACTAGTGTACAGATGTCAAAATCAGCTGTGGCTATAATTTTGATTTGTTTTCTGCAATTGATTTGTTTTATGAAAGTTAAACATGGAAAAAATTGAAATACAAGATAATTATGGCCAATCTGCACCATTTGTAATTTGTTTAAATATCTTAGATTGCACTTCTAAGCATCCTATATTTCGCTTTAAATAGAAATGACAATTTTCAAATGTCAACATACTTAAAAACTGAACATATGGGCTGTACTTTTCTGTTCTAACTTTGATTTGACATTTTGCACGAGCCTGTGCTGTTCTGATCTCGTTTTTCCTCACTGAACAGATCTTATATCTGTGTCCAGTGAGACAGGTAGATTTTATTGTGTGTTAAGACGAGAAGGGTTGATTTCACCAAAAAAACCCTTCTCTTTTTAGTTCACATAAAATCAACCTGTCTCACTGGACACAACCGGTATGGAAATGATCGTCTAGCCAGCCACCATGAAAATTTATCTTTTTCAACAAAAAAAACAAAAAAAAACAAAAATTATACACTTTTTTACACTTCGACGTTTTCGCATGCACAACTTTGATCTATCGGATACTGTGTAAACACAATCGAATCGAAATTTTATGTGTATCTTTAAGATATGTTCGTCTTTCAATGTGCATTCTTAAAGCAAGGAAATGCCTAGCGGTTATTTTGTTTTCAATGGATAAGGATTAAAGTGGCCGGTTACTGGAGCATCTATCCTACCTTCATGTAGTTTTAAAACATATTTGGGTTCTGTGGTATACACTTAAAATTTTCCCTTTGTTTATTATATACTCGCACTACTTTAATCTTTAGGCCGTGTGCCAATTGCGATAAAATTTTATCGCCTTGCTAATTTTTGACGTTTGTACAGAGATGGATACAATTTTAGCACTTTTCTGTGTCGATTCGATTAAATTGGATTTTTTTGAACACTTTATTTATTTCATGAATTTCCCACTAGAATCGAAAAATTTCCCTTTCCTTACATATTAGGCGCGTTTTTTTTCAAATCTATATAGATTTCGAAAAAGCTCTCCATACAAAAATAAGACTGGATAATTATCCAGGCTAAGGTTTTGTTGTATTTTACATTGAAAACATGTTGCGGAAACATGTTTAGCCTATATAGGTTTGAAAAAAAAACACGCCTATTATTATAACAAAAATTACCAAACTGTTTTCCCAGTTTTACATAAAAAAATAACATAACTAATAATTATTTTCGGTGTTAACGCTTTTGTTTGTAAATTATATGTTATTTGTGTACATGGTTAACAAAGTTCGTAATTTGTTAATGGAAAATACAAAGATAAAAATTTGACCAATCAACATTTTTCAAACAATCAATTTTACTTTCATTTGCACGATATTGCTCATATGAACTACTTTTCTTTATACTTTTCACGATGGGTAGTTCTGCCGTCGTATGTGAACACTTCTGCACTACATTTGTCACCGGCACCGACAATCGATTGGGAAATCCGAAACAAACACAAAGCTCTCGTCGTCTCTCTTATGCCTTCATGTCATGGGTATATATAAATGTCAAAAATTAGCCACGATATAATTTTTATGCAGCTCCAGAGCCGGCTAATTTTTTCAAGTCTATAGGTCTGTTTGGAGTGCGGTAATTTTACGTAAAATTACCGAATCTGTCAAAAATCAAGAGAATAGAGAGCCAAATGAGGTGTCAAAAAATGTAATGGGTCTCTCTCATCTGACAATTTGTGAAATGTCAACCACTATTTGTTATAAAAATAAATGCAAATTAGTTTATCGTGAAAATATTTAATAGTTAAAAGAGAAGAGAGGATTTTCCCACACTTTTCAAATTATTACTATTTGACAAATGTCCCATTTTGATCACACAAAACACACCAAACAGACCTTATATTAGGTGTGTTTGTTAACTTTTATTAACACAAATGACACATCTGTCAAATAGTAAAAGTGGGGGGAAATCCTCTCTTCTTATTTTTTAACTATTGGATATTTTCACGAAAAACGAATTTCCTTTTATTTTGTTAACAAGAAGTGATTGACATTTATCGAATTTTCAGATTGCTGTTTGAAGGATGTGCCTCGGTGACTCCATGAAAAAGATCTAGCACAATAGGTCTGTTCCTTTACTTTCTGCTCCAAAAATAGTAAATTATTGAATTTCAAGGAGTGGGGGTAAAATTCTCTCAGAGTAAGGCGAAATTACGAAGAAGTAAAGGAACGCGTTTACTGCAAAAGTAGCAACAAACGAAATGTCAAAAACACATGTGAAGCAAAAGTAAACAGAGTGTTGTTGTATGATTTTGGATTTTACAGAAAAGTCCACCCCTGATGATTTCCCAGAACCAATACAGTATGCAATATATTGCGAAATGCAAATTTCAACATTCAGAACGATCAACTTTCATCTATGTTCTGTAAACAGATAGGTAGCTTAAGGAGAGTGGGGAAATCCCTCCTACTCTCAGGATAATAGATAGAGATAGGTAGTTAGGCTGCAACTGCAGCTCGGTGGATGGGTTGGGCGCATTGAGTTAAGATCACTTTGCGCATCCAAGCCGGAAGGGCGTCCGTCCGAGTTCGCCTTGTAATGTTGCGAACGACAAGATAGTTTTTTTTGTACAAAATGTGTAGGTAGTGTTACATTTCAGAAGTGGGATACAAATATCCATGTGCGTAAACAAAAAACAAAGGCAATCGGCAGCCTGAAAAAAAAACAAAAAAAAAAATATTTTGTGGTGATTAGTGATCATAAGTGTGTGCCAGGAAAAAAAAAACAAAACCATAAATCAATACCCTTTTTCTACTGCGTACGTAGGCGCAGATCTGTGGCTGAATATTTACAAAGGATAAGATCCCGTACTATCTGAATATAGGAATGTTGAGTGGTCATAAAAAAAAAGGATAAGTCCGTAAGCAAAAGAGGTCATAAAATACGTCAACCCTTTTTTCCACTGCGGATACAGGCACACGATCAGTGTGCTGGGTGAGTATGTACACAGGGTAAGATCATATATTTGCACCCTACGAGCTACTGCGCCACTCATGTTGTATGTATATAAGTGTGTAGTGCGTATCGACTTGTTGTTTTCGTAGATCGGCCGGCCGTTTTAGCTAGCACGTACATCGGTTCGGGATAATGCGTTGCTAGGAATATCCGGTTGTTTGTTTAGGTCGGAGGATATCAATTTAGGATCTACAAATGAGTGATGGGTCGTAAAAAAGTATTGCGTTGGTTCGCGAGTAGTGAATAAAGGACCCCAGCTGGCGTATGCGTAAAAAAAAAAACATTACTGTTTCTCATTTCAACCGAGTCGGATGTTCTTACGCGTAGTTATCCAGATAAAAGTAAAGTGCGAGTAATTGTCGAGATAAAAGTGTGTATATGAAAAGTTACTGTGAAATAGGATTCCAAATTTGTAAAGTGATATAAAAATAATCCTACTAATACTAAAAAAAAAAAAAAAGTAAAATACTAACGCTCGAGTAAAATATACAGTGGTTAAAAAAATAGTGATTTTAACAAAACGAGCAGAGTGAAATAAAATACTATTGCTCGAGTAAGATATATAAAAGTGATTTAAAAAAAAAAACGAGCAGTGTGAAATTAAAAAAAAAAAATATTTAGATAAATAAACAGTGCATCGACACAAAGACAGAAAAACACATATGATGGAAGGAGTGACCAAAAGGAAGCGAGTGCCACCAAAATCCAAAGACCAGAGCAAGGGTGAGTTAGATTCAATAAAATCTGAATTAAAAAAATTAAGTGAAAGGAATAGTGAACTAGAGAGACAGCTTGCACTAGTACGTCGCTCCAGCAGCGTAGACACCCATGCAGTAGGCACCACATCGAGCAGTTTTGGTTCGCATTCCTTCAGAATGGGTCCAGAGGAAGTTAGAAGAATTGTTCCTCCGTTTAATCCCTCCGATAAAAAGGCATTAACAGCATGTCAATGGGTTGAAACGGTAGACAACATTCGTCGGCTTTATGAATGGGATGATCGAGCCACCCTTTTTTATGCCTCACTTCGTTTAGAAGAAGCTGCGTCGCATTGGTTTATTGGGCACCGTGGTCACATTAGTAAATGGGAGGATCTGAAGACTAGGGTAGTTGTTGATTTTCCTAGTTTCGAGGACAACGACGATGTATACGCACAAATAATGAAAAGGCAAAAACGGGAAAATGAATCATTTGAAAATTACGCGTACGAAGTTGAGTCCATAGGAAAGAGAGGAAAGTTAGGAATGAAGACAATTATTAAATATATTATATCCGGCCTAAACGATAGAACGTTGATGAATAACTTAACAACTGCCAATTGCTCAACTATTCCTGAGCTTTTATCTACGCTTAATGCGCTTAATGCCATTCAAGAACAGGCAAACACGCGCGGTAAATTTATTACTCGACGGACAAATAATTTCTCGGTGGATCCGAAATCAAAATATGGCGAACACGGTTTTTCTAAAAGAAATCCACAAGGAGATCGATTTATAAGAAAAAACAATTTTCCTCCAAATCCACCTAATGGACGGTGTTGTTTTGTTTGTTCCAGACCCGGACATTTTGCTCGTGAGTGTAAAATGCGCCCTCAGCCATATTTTAAATCGCGTTCCGACGCATCAAATCGGAAAGTTCTGCGATTACTTAATACTGATGACGACAGTGGATTGTTTCAAACTATTGAGGTGGGAGGCAAACGCATTGATGCTTTCATTGACTTAGGAAGCGATTGCTCCACACTTAAATTGTCTGAATTAAGAAAATTCAATTGGGACATGCAGGCGTGTAGGTCAAAGTTGCAAGGATTTGGTAGGGGCTCTGCCCAAGCTATTGGAAAAATTAACAAAAATGTTAAAGTTGGAGAAGTGAGCATGATGACCGAAATACTTGTCATAGAAAATCATGTTCAAGATGTTCCCATGATTCTTGGTCGCAATTTCCTTGATTCACCAATGGTTTGCGTTATTAAGAAATATCGTAGTCTAGAAATCAAAAAGGTGGATGATTCTATAAATAAATCATCCTGACTGAAGGAGTGTAAATCCGTAGAAGCACATAATCGCCGGCAAGCAAACAAATCTACGATTGTTGAAGATGACATTTTACTTGGTGACTTTGTATGTGAAAATGCGGATAAAGAAAAGCTGTTGTTCGTTCATTGGTTGAGTTATCCCAATTTTTTGGATCTCCGTTGCATATTGTGAGTGATCGCGGTACGGCATTTACATCCAAACAGTTTAAGAAATATTGTATTGAGAATGGAATACGTCATATACTTAATGCAGTTAGGACACCGCGTGCGAATGGACAGATCGAACGTTATTTTCGAACTGTCGGAACATCACTTTCGTCAATGACAACACGCCAAGATGGACGAGATTGGGAAGACCATATTCTTGCGATCCAATGGGGTATGAATAGTTTAAAACATCGGATAACTAACCAAACACCGCAAAAGTTGCTTTTTGCATTTGAACCAAGAAATATTTTATCCAATCAACTCAGCAATATTATACACGGAGAAGACACTGATGATGAGGAAAACATACCACTGTCCGAACTTCGAGATAGAGCCAGTCACCGAGTTCACAATCTGCAGAGCATACAAGCAGCTAAGTTCAATGATGCTCATCGCAAGCCACAAACTTATGCCGTGGGAGACATGGTGCTTATCCGGGCTGAACATGGTGCCACAGGAGCTTCGAGGAAATTACTACCGAGATACAAAGGACCATATGAGGTGAAACAGATAGTAGGTAACGATCGTTATGTCGTCGGAGATTCAACAGCGCTCCAGATCTCGCAGAAGCCGTATTCATCAACTCATTCGGCTGATCATATGAAACCTTTTGGGAGACTTGAAGACTTCGCTTGGGACGAGTTAAGTGCCGATGAAGACTCAGATGGCGAAATATAAAGTTTAGAATAAAGTTAATTTTTTTTACGTAATAAAATAAAATAAAGGCAAAATAAAATAAATATTCAAATAATCGTAAAAAAAAAAAAACATGAATAATTATATGCATTACAAACCCTGATTTAACATTAATATTAATAATATTGGTATATCAAACATACATAACATACATATACATAGATATTTGAAGTTGATAAAAATGTAGTTGGTAGAAATGCTCTAATTAAATATATTTACAAAATACGTACATAAAAATATACAGTAAATTAAAAATGAATTCTGCATACTTTAATTAAAAGAAGAGAAAAGTTTTCTTTATTTCACAGTTTAAGTGAAGGCGGTGCTGGCCAGTACGAGTGATGCAGACACGAGTGGAAGAATTCGAACGTCGAAGGTACGACTGATGAATTGTAAAAGCAAAGGCGACTGAGTTGTATCTCAGTGTGATAGTAAGAAACTATCGGTAAGACAATTATAGGCCTTGACCCTGAAGCTACCGTTAAATGGTACGGCCTTTTAGGGCCAACCCATTTTCTGAGTAATTCGGAGGATCAAGTAACCCAAGGTAAAAAGACAACCGAAGGCCCTTACCCTGAATCTACCGTTAAATGGCGCGGCTTTTTAGGGCCAACCCGTTTATGAGTAATTCTGGGGATAACGTAACCTAATAATCGGTTAAAGCGTGTGTCACTGAATCTACCGTTGACTGGCATGGACTTTTTGGTCCTATCCTCTCACTGAGTGGTTCTGGGACCGCGTGTCTTATGTGAGAAATGTAGGACCGAAAGTCCGAGGAAACACAAAGAATGTGTGTGAAAGTGTAGGACCGAAAGTCCGAGGAAACACAAAGAATGTGTGTGAGAAATGTAGGACCGAATGTCCGAGAAAAGAGAATGAAATTGAAGTAGTTACTTCAAAGGGACCCACACTGAGGACAGTGTGAAGTCGGATGGCCGAATGTAAACAGATAGGTAGCTTAAGGAGAGTGGGGAAATCCCTCCTACTCTCAGGATAATAGATAGAGATAGGTAGTTAGGCTGCAACTGCAGCTCGGTGGATGGGTTGGGCGCATTGAGTTAAGATCACTTTGCGCATCCAAGCCGGAAGGGCGTCCGTCCGAGTTCGCCTTGTAATGTTGCGAACGACAAGATAGTTTTTTTTGTACAAAATGTGTAGGTAGTGTTACAGTTCCTTTTCTCTCCATTTTTTTACTTTTTGAATTAAAATAAAAAAATGCAAATAATTCAAACAAGTGAAACAGCTGACTTTGACAGATAGTTCAATTTCTACCGGAAGAAATTTATCCAGTAAGAAATAGTAAGATTTTTTAGTGAGGGGAAATTTTTACTCTCTCGTTGCCACTCTCTTTTACTACTTTTTCGTGTAAAGGAACGCGGTTTGTCTTAATTCAGTAAGAATCAGTAAGAATCAGTAACAATTTTCAAGGAACAGACCTAATTTTGCAAGAGGGGAAATTTTTTGACACTGTCATTTTGCTCTCTCTTCTCTTGATTTTTGACGGTTGGGTGTAAATTTACGTAAATTAACAGGTTACCAAACACACCTATTCACCAAACTAGTGTCAGAAATTAGTCAGTTTTAACGCATTTTTCATACGGCCTTAATTCTAACTATGAATATACCTACCTTAAAACAAAAGAAAATCCCACTCTTGTATTCCAAAGCGACACAAATCAATTCACTCACATTAAATATGTAGTTTATGTACAAATGTACTTATCTAATGCACCCTATTAAAAAATATTGTAATTTAATTAAGTGATTTGCACTGAACTTTTACTTTTAGGATTCAAAAACAAATTTCTATTCAACTGTCTCGCAAACTCTCAAGTCACATAAGTAAGCACCTGTACTGCACACTGCATTTTTACTACAACTACATACAATACATATACGCACCTTTGAAACTGAAACAATAACACAAAAGAGTGCATACCTATAAGCTATAACTCCACTTTCAGCCTGATGTCTCGTATTCATTGTTGCCACTTGGAAAATAAATTTGCTACCAAAATGGAAAAAAAAAGTTGCCAAACGAAGTAAAAAAAATACCAAAACAAACTACGGCTGGAAACACTAAAGCGAATTCTATGATGCCATATCCCTATTTCTAATTGAGACTTATATATCTCGGGTTTATAAGTTTAATATGAAAAAATTTCCAAATATTTGGTGTTCAAAGAAACTTAGGTATTAAAGCGTTGATTTACAACATTTCAGCTCTCCAGCTAAAAAGGAGTTGAAGAAATAGAACTAAATTAAATTAAAATCATATTTTTTTTAAACTTATCCATTTTTTATGTAGGTATAGACGTTTAGTTATAAACAACACATACACAACACAGATCAATCTTTACATCTGTCAAAATAAGAAAATTAATGTGTACCTACATTGAGTGATGTTTGAAATGGAACTTGTTCCGCGGAGATGCAATAGGTGTGTTTGTTATCTTTTATTTACACAAATGGCACATCTGTCAAATAGCAAAAGTGAGGGAAAATCCTCTCTTCTTCTTTTTTAACTATTGAATATTTTCACGAAAAAACCTAATAGGTGTGTTTGGTAACCTGTTAATTTATGAAAATTTACATCCAACTGTCAAAAACCAAGACAAGAGAGAGCCAAATGACAGTGTCAAAAAATGTCCCCTCTGGCGAAATCGTGCTATATCTTTTTCATGGAGTCACCGAGGCACATCCTTCAAACAGCAATCTGACAATTTGTGAAATGTCAATCACTTCTTGTTAACAAAATAAAAGAAAATTAGTTTTTTCGTGAAAATATTCAATAGTTAAAAAAGAAGAGAGGATTTTCCCCCACTTTTACTATTTGACAGATGTGCCATTTGTGTTAATAAAATATAACCTAATATGTTCACTCAAATACAAATACTTCAGATGGCGCTACAGCTCGGAGTGAACCAGGGCCTGCTTCTCGCAATCATTTGTGTGTGCATGTTGTATTTTTGCACGAATGAAAAGGGACCTACAGTTATGTGGCGACTATGAACGGCGAGTTGAGAAGCTAATTGACAAACGATATTCTTTGATTGATTGTCAGACATTCGAAAGAGGTGGCACCGTGAAAAACTTTTACATGTTGGACCCGGTCTGGGATTGAACCTGGGCAGCATTGCGTAGTAGTCCAACGCACTAACCACTACACCACGGTGCTCAAAAAAAGCTACCGAAACGAAATAAAAATTACAAATTATCCAACATTTTAAAGTGCTAAAAAAATATCAAGTTTGGTTAAAACTTGCTAAAGTGGCAACCGTGCTCGTAGTTGGCGCATATTTTCCCGCCAACCTATTCGTTTATTTTACTGGGCGTGGGCTTTGCATACGACCGACGCGTCGTGACGGTGACGTGTTGTAAAATCAAGCACTAACACAATCGTATAGATAAGATATAGATTGTCATTGTATGGAATACTTTGGCGCAAATTAAAGAACCAACAAGGCAACAATATCAATGGATACTTTTTGCGTGGGAGTTTTGTATTGCGTGAGGAAAAATTGATTTGAAAATTGGTAATTCTAGTATTCATAAATATATTTCATAACATTACATTAGGAATAGTTCATAAAAAATTTTAAATAAATATATATTAGCTCGAAATAAATTTAAAAAACTAATTTTCAATGTAAAATTGTAAATTTATCTACTTACATTTGTTGTTTTTTTCCATTTTTTAATAAAAATCTCAACGACCCGTATTCAAACTTGCTCTCGACTATAATTCGCCACAAATACGAGCAAATTACAAATTAGGTTGGGAATCTCGAGAGTCGATTGCGATGCTTTGCTTTTGACAGAAGGCAATTAGATATGCGAGTATGTTCGCAGAGTACTACTTTGAGAATAAGGCCCCGTTCAGACACGACCGAAACCGCGCGGTTTGAACCGCTGAATATTATAATGTGTTCAGACAGCTGCGGTTTGCGGGCGGTTTACGAGCGGTTTGTATCCGGTTGTGTACGAAACATTCACTTCACTTCAAATATGGAAATCGAAGAAGCAATATGTGTGTGGTTGGGAATTTCAAGAGTCGAAGGCGACGCTTTGCAATTAGACATGCGAGTATGTTCGCAGAGTACGACTTTGGGAATAAGAACATTCGACTGAAGTCGAATACGTGTAGGAATTTTGGAATTGGGTTGAATGTTTGTTTCTGTTATATTCAGAGTAGGTTGGGTTAGAGAATTTTGGATACAGCGTACAGCTGATCCAATCGACAGCATTAATATTTACACGGACGGATCGAAACAGGACGAAGGCGTGGGCGCTGGAGTCTTCAATCCAAAATCTAACTACAAACAAGGCTTCAAACTGCCAGATAGTTGCAGCATCTTTCAGGCTGAACTTTTGGCAAAAAGCCTCAGAGCATCTAATGAACTGCGAAGAAGGATCCTGCATTAACATATATGTCGACAGTCAAGCTGCGCTCAAAGCTCTAAAAAGTAATGTGATAAAATCGAAAACAGTTCTAAACTGCTACGCTTTACTTCAGGAACTCAGCAGAAGCAACACAGTCTGCTTATATTGGGTTCCTGGTCATCAAGGTATCATAGGCAATGAAAAAGCTGATGAACAGGCTAAACAGGGAGTTCTCCCGAAATCATCGCAGCACCGATCCAGCACTACTTCTCAAAAATTGTTGCTATGTTACAAAGCATAGCTGACAACAAGTGGAATCAATCCACCTCCTGCAGAAAAACGAAAATATTCTGGCCGCACTGCAGTGGCCATAGAACTAAATACATCCTCTCGCTATCAAGAGTGGAATGCAATTTACTACTAGGCGTCATCACAGGGCATTGCCTTATGTTATTACGCTCGCAGGCTTAAACTAGTCTCATCGGACATATGCAGAAACTGCAATGAACCGGGTATTGTAGAAGCATTAGAGCACCTCCTGTGCGCTTGTCCTGCATTGGCAAAAAGAAGGCACAGATTAATGGGAAAATTCTATTTCAACTCACTCCTAGAAGTGGCAGACATAAAACTTCACCTTCTCATTAAATTTGCTCAACAGACAAAGTCATTTTGTTTAAACAAAGCAGCAGAAATCAACTGATTACTCTGAGGAGTTGTGGTATCACTATGGACCAACACTGGTCTATGTGAGGCTAAGCCGCCACCCCATAACCTAACCTTACCATATTCAGAGTAAGACAGTGGTGTCCCTTTTCAGTAATATGTAAATGTACATATTTCTCGTTATTTATGCCGAATATCATGAATCCTGCATGGGAAAGAAAGACTACATCCAATTTATTCCGCTGAAAATGAATTACGAATTCCATCTCATATGAATGCTTCACTGCATTTAGGTGAAAGTGGATTGTTTTAGAACAAATCTTTTCCCATCTTCTTTTCAAGTTCGTTTGATTCCGCAGTCACAATTATTCATTAATTCTATTGCCAAGTAACTAGCCTACTCACTCTATTTGTCCAGTGCACATCGCATCGTCACACATTTTTATAAGAAAAAAGTTTCCAATTTCCCATAACACTTAATTTATTTCTTTCATTTTCAATATGGTATCCTTAAAAGAAATCACAAAAGTTATGTATCGGTTGGTTTTTCTCTTGTTACTCGTTTTACATTTAAATTGTTTTTAAGAAAATATTTCCGTAATACAAATATCAGTTTTCTCTACACAAAATAGACTTTCTCCCGCAGCGAAAGAATTATCATTGAGTATATAAAAAAAAAAACCATACACAAATGTAGTTAAGAACAAAAGCCGAGATTTTGTTAAAAAAAAGAAGTTATTTTCTTTATTAGTGTTTTATTTTTTTTTTCTTATCAGTTCTTTTCACAGAAAGCGTTTCTTTAAGTTTTACAAATTAACGTTGTTTAATTATGGAAGTTTTCTTTTTTTTTATTTAATTTTTGTATTATTTCTTACATCTCCTTCGCCTTTCTACTACAGTTACAATTATTTTACTTTAATTATATATATATAAAAAAAAACTTATTTAGAACTAAAAAAAGATTTTTTCTCTTCTTACAGTAAAAAAAAATATCAGTGTAATCAAAACAACTATTTATTTTAATTAGTAATTTTTTTTTTTTCTCTTTTTTTTTACTCTTGTTTGTGGATCCTATTTAAGAATGAACAGAAGTTGGATTGTATTTGTGAAAAAGGTGGTGGCTAAAAACTGTTGCTATTGTTGTTTGTTTTTGTCTCTCTAAATGATGATTATGGAAATTTACAACTCATCCTTTTCTTTCTTCTCTGTAGCTTCTTCTCCGTCCTTGGTCTCTTCGACGACATCATCGACATTGATTTCATTCTGGGGAAAAATGCAAAAAACAAATTCAATAATTGGATTCTTTGTCATTCCAAAGATTAATTTTAACTTACAGGACCGGCAACATCACCACCAGCGTCCAAGAACTTAATAAAGTCTTCCAAAGTCCTGTCCAAGTTGTAGTCAATCACTTGGTTGTCATCCTTGCGGTAGAATTTAATTGTGGGGAACGATGAAATTTTAGTGTGCTCCAATTCATTGCCAGTGGAATCCATCTTGGCAACGACAATGGTTGGATGATCCTTGTATTTCTCACCCAATTGATCGTAGATTGGTGCCAATTGTTTGCAGTGACCGCACCTAAACACAATAGAAAAATTAATAAAAGGGAATTGGTGTTTTTGTTATGAATTTCAAACTAACCATGGAGCGTAGAATTCTACGAGCACATCCTTGGTAGTATCGAATACAACCTCATCAAAGTTAGTGGCAACTAGCACCTTGACTGGATTCTTATCCCAATCTTCGGGCAATTCTTGACTCAACAAATGCTGCTTCAGTTTACCATCCAAGAAGCTCTGGACAAAGCTCTTAATGGCTTCGGGACTCAAGTCACTGGTTGGTGGTTTGTACTTGGCCATATCCTCTTCCAATTTGATAAGGCGGATAGTTGGGATTTCCTCCTTGGACATACCGAAGAATTCAAAGATACGTGCATGATCATCCTCATCGGCGCTAATGGTGACGAAGAGAATCTCATCACGGAATAGACCAGCGACTTCCTTCAATGGGTCAACATATTTCTCAATATGACCACTTTCCTTTGAAACGAAGAACAACAGATGGGATTTGACAG
The DNA here is from genome assembly GCA_949775065.1 of Brachyopa scutellaris. Classification (NCBI taxonomy): domain Eukaryota; kingdom Metazoa; phylum Arthropoda; class Insecta; order Diptera; family Syrphidae; genus Brachyopa; species Brachyopa scutellaris. Next base: position 17,693,136 of record OX459114.1, read on the forward strand.
CTCCTCCGAAGATTTTCGACGCCGATTGATGATTGAAGTCAACGATCAGTGGCAGTGAATAGATTTGAGCGAATTTTTTCAGAGCCTCTAGATCAGGTTCGCCAGCAAAGACTGATTTCAATTCGTCGAATGGTTTGAACAGGACAATATCACCATCCTTAACTTCGTTCTTAGCAATGACATCAGAGTTGCTGGTAATACCAAAAACAAAGCTATCCAGAGAATTAGCAGTGGCAATGAAAGCCTTAGCAGCCTCCGATTCCCGATCGGTAAAGAAGCCAACGAGAGCGACCTGAAATGAAAACAAAAACATGAATAAGATATCTCGTATAAAGAAGGCCACATCTAGTGATGATCATATTGGACTATGTTGCCTCGTCAATGCTACATTGTCTAAATAGAACGACATTTACAGAGATAATCCTACAAAGCCTACGTACGAATCTTTAGTTAAGTAAGTTCCAATCTATCAAACGTATTCACTTACAAATAAAATTTATTACAATTTTACCTGTATGTAGTTTAACTTAGAAATGTTGCTATGATAATCAAGATTGTTGCTCTTGACAATCAGAAGCAAAATCAATTGCCATCCATTGAATGATTATGTTGAAATCTTTTCCAAATTGTTCGCTGTGAAGTTGTCTCGTTTAGTAATCAAAAAACACAATCTATCTAAATGTTGTACATGTTGTTCATTATTGTTTTTCAACACACGGTTCATGTGCTTGTTCTATATCTGTATGCATGCACATATGTATGTATGTAGGTGGGGGCGTCGACAAATAAATTAGACAACGGTGTTACTTGTCTATGATAAGGATAACACAATAATTCAACTTCCGCCAATTAAGAGAAACAATAGAATAACTAAAGCATCACTTTCGTCTGCGTAAAGCACGACCATGAGCTCTCTGTTTAGACATAAAAGGTTGCCACTTTGATCAAAAAGTTCCCGGAATAGAGCCAACGTATGGTGCTCAGGTTCGACCGATTTGAATTCGTATCTTTTATTAGGTTGGTGCAAGTGTCCTTGCCATTCGGACCAGCGTCACAACATGACATTTATGAAAGGTACAACGTTGACGAGATGATAGCGATTCTCGCCTCGCTCTCGTCTCGTGCCACAGGCATAATCCTTAAAATGATTACTGGCCAAATCAAAGTCGGACTGGTTTCTGTTTAATGTGACTAAACACGTTCGGGCACCATGGTGTAGTGGTTAGTCCGTTGGACTACTACACAATGCTGTTCGAGTTCAAATCCAGCAAACACTTAAAAGTTTTTTCACGGTGCCGTGTCTTTCGAATGTCTAACAAGCAATCAAAGAACATCATTTGTTAATGAGCTGCTCATTTCGCGTTCGGAGTCGGCAAACCACTGTTTTGGACAGTACGGGAACAGACCTAATAACGTCTCAATCGGTAATATAATTTCGAGTTTGTATATGAAAAAAGCTGACTGGAAAAATGGTGTTTCGCATGAACACTTCGGAGGATCGTTTGAAGTGCAATTCTGATGACTCTTTACGTCGGTCCACACCAGCAACGAAATAACAGTCAAACAAATTATAAGAAGTTAGTGGAAGAGCTCCAAAGAAATCACAAATGTTATGGCGACTGTATTTTGAGATGTATGCGTCGACTATCTTACTGTGGAGTGTATATGCAACGAAATCAAAGCAGATCGACCACAGTCACCAAAGAAAAAACATAATTTCACCAGGACAACGCACCAGTCCACTCATCAGTTATCGCAAAGATCAAAATACATGAATTACTTCTGCACCCATTGACAAATCGAAACTAAACACATCGGAGCTATAAGGGAGGATAAGGGGATTGACTATGTTGGAAACTAAAATGGTTCTCTATAAACAAAATGTGTTCCGTTATCTCGGTTTGATTTGACCCCAGAACACCCCATTCATACATAAGAAGACGATATAATGCCAACTGGAATATTTATATTTACAGTTGATTTCGTGGAGGATGTAAAGGTTAACACCAAGCAAATCGCGTATCATGCCTCGGCTCAGTTCTGTGGTATTAGCGCACTCCCAGCATTTCTCATCATCGCCCTGTGGCGCCTAAGATCTTTTGTGGTTATGTCGTAGCTTTGAGCTTTTGCCCGATTTTGTGGGAAATTTCAAGCCGTTTCCTTTTTTGTTCGCATTTCCATTCTACGTGTACACATTCTCGGTCACTATGCGACTATGCCCGTTACCCAGTTAATAGAAATTTATCACAGAATGAATCTTAATCGCTGTAGTCTCATTAAATTTCATCTGTTAACCTGCAATACACCACCAACACCTCATGTGGAACCGTAAAACATTTCCTAATTCTCGCATAATTTGCTATGCAATTATAACTGGCCACTGAAATTAAATGTTATACGTATTTATTCCATTTCCACTTTCATTCAAACGTTTCGGGTGTTCTGTTTGGTTTGTTTATGTCGTGTGCTCTACAACCTGTGAATATGTAATTAGTAGTAATTTGCTTATCGTTGATTGGCTTGTGCGCATAGCTTCACAACTTAATTGCACACCGCCGGTGCCTCATTACGTGGAAGTAAAAATGTGTGCTCGCAGATTAATGGCAATAATAAAATCACTGTGATTGCGCAATTTGTAGATAACGTATTTAAAATTGCACAGTCAAAGAGGTGTTATCTGTCACCTTTTTTTAAGGTTTGATAAGTTTCGACAAAGTACTGCGAGTACAACAAAAATAGTTAAAAGTTTATTATCTTTTTGATTTGTTTTGTTGTTTGAGCTTTCGAAATAAAGACCGAGAAGGCGAAAACATAAATTAACGGGATATCGTTCGTCTTAAGTTGTAACACCAAATTTTTGTTATCTTAAACAAAGTGTATTGTTCTCAAAAAAACAAAAAAAAAAAAAAAAGAGAACAAATCAAGACACTTGGTCTTAAAACATAGCCAACGTGTCTGTTTTGAGATTGCCTGTCGGTTTTTCTTTCACTTATAACCACAAATTGAAGGCGCGTGAAGTCGTAAAACGAGGGCAGTTCACTAGTACTGAGGTCAAACAAGCGGAATTGCACGCAATGGAAAGGGTGCGTGCCAATTAACCTCGATTCAAATCAAAGAAGTCAAATTATCGCACATTTTTCAAATAGCAAAGTAGAACTTGGATGCTTAACCTATAGACACTAACCTCCGAATTTAGGTGGAAATGTTATAAGAAGCTAACTTACAGACTGCAAGTACAAGGGTTAAATGCTCTGTATGTTGAATGGGAGGAAACTGAAAGAAAGGCAATGCCTATTCTGGGGATCAGAGCCTTTTTGCGGGATGAAAGAAAATTTCATCCGTGGAAATAGAGGGAGAAAAAAGAAACAAGAGCCAAGCTGTACCGATGGTTTGAAGTGTTTGGCTTTTGATCTGACCTCACGTCTTCTTCACTTCACTGTCTGCACATAAATGAGCCAAAACATTAAATTGAATGTTGAAACACGAGAAATCAACACAAAATATACACTTGAAGCTATAAAAGTTGATTTAACGAAGTAAAAATGACACAAAGTTATCCGCACAAATGTGTTATACGGTTCTGAAAGTGTTAAGACTAGGTTAAGTTCGCTTAGGTGGCTATATCCATCGTACTCGGTAGAAATGTGTTGCCACGTGAGCCGATATTATCGATGCTCTTGGATCCATTTTGAGAGCTGGATAAATTTCCATATTTTATTGATATCCCCGTTGAGGAAATATCTTGTGGGTCAATTAAGAAATATTCTCCCAGAATTCTTTTTGGAGGTGTGCCGGTCAGCTACACAGGAAGTGAAAGGGGGATTCGTTCTCCCCCTCATCCATACAGCTTCGACAGCCTAAACTACTCAGTCGATTTCAACAAATAGTGTCGTTGGATTCGATTTGACCCAGAGAGTATCCTAGGTTATATGACGTTATAGAAACGTTCAATACGGCGGACACCCCAAGATTTACGACTTTCTTAATATTGGTATCAAATGAAAGGGTTTGACTAGGCAAGCAATACGCTAAGTGACGTTATTCGAAGTTCAAAATGGTGGTCCACCAAGATGGCGGACTACCTTTATCTTCATAACCTCCATTATATGGGTATCAAATGAAAGGGTTGCACAAAGCAAATAATACTCTAAGGTCTAAGTGACGTCATTCGAAATTCAACATGGCGGTTCACCATGGCGGACTGGGACGATGAAGAGGAAACTACCAATTGGAAATTGTAACTAGGTATGTATCTAGTAGCTTACTTTATAGACTACAAAGAAGATTACGGCAATCGACTTTCTACAGACCTACTGAAGTTTATTTAATTCGCTAAACTGGTAGGGATACTATAGCCCGAGATAGGCTTGTTTTTCTACAGAGGGGAGCAGGGGAAATAAGCAACAGAAAAGAACTTTAAGGTTCCAGCTCATCCATACAAAAAAAATACTTCTTCGCGGACAATCGCACCATTAAAATCTTTTTGTTTTTTAAATGTCCGCAATCTCTAAAATACTCATTACCGACATTTAATTTAATTTTTGTATACAAATCAATCAATCTTGGAATAAAACCCAAACATTTGGGCAATCTTAAGGGGGATTCTAATCTTTTCGCTTATCAGCAGGACACTTACTGATAAGATTTGGCGATTGGAACTGGGATTGATTTAAAACAAAAATTACGTGGCTACCTATCAAACTCCAAATCTTATTAATTCCTAAAATGGAGGCCACTGTCTGCCATGGAAAAATTAATGTAACAATGCACAGCACCTATACCTAACAGTCGAAACCTCTTTTTATCGTACTACAATATTCCCACGAAAGATCCAAATTCTAAATAACAATTTATGTGACAGTCAAACCAGCCGATAATATTATTCTGAAAGTAAAAGGTTCTAAAAAAAACCAGCATCCCCTATTTATTTCTATTCTCTCAACTCAATCAAAAAAAAAACCCAAACGAACAAAATACGAAAGTAAAAAAAAATCCGAAACAATAAATATGTACCCGAAACTATGGTATAAGACTGTGTATCCTAAACCAGTTTCTCCTCCTCCTCTGTTAACATAGGTCAGGTCAGGTAGATGTAGCCACCAGGTAGAAAAAGAAACAAAAAAAAAAAAAAAAAACTCACCTCATTATCCTTCAAGAATTTCTCTGCATCCTCAACAGATTCCAATTCTTTAGCCGGTGGTCCGGTCTTCTTGGTGACCCATGCGACAATATCATCGGCTTGGCGTCCACCGCCATACTCAACGGCAACACCGTTACGGAAGAACTTCAACGTTGGATATCCACGAACTTGATACTCCTCAGCGAGATCACCCTCTTCGGTGGCATCGACTTTGCCCAATTTAATTGGTGACTCTTGTTCGGCCAATTTTTGTGCGGCTTTGGCGTATTCGGGTGCTAAAGCCTTGCAATGTCCACACCATGGAGCGTCTATAGAAATAGAAATAGAAACAAATAGATTAGATTAGGTGTACGTGTGTACTTCTTCATAGAGATGACCCCTAGAGAAAAATGCAAGTGACACGTCAAAAGAAATTAAACCTCTCTCCCTCCCCTGAGTTGGTAGATAAGACTAAAACTAAATTGACTATCACCATGCACAACGTGGCTTCAAGTTTATACAAATAAAAAACGGCAAAGCCAATTATTGTAAAAATGTCGATGATAAGGTTAAATGTGAAACGTGGGCACCGACGTGAATGTGCACACATATGGTTGGAAGTGTTTCTTATCCTTACTCTTATCAGCCGAACACGCATTAACTTCGTCTTAATAAACGACGACATTCGATAAGTTATTTATTTTTCTTTTTAATTAGTGCCACATGCATAGCTGGCATCCATGGGGTGGGTGGGTGTATTTGTTAAGAAATGCAAATGAGTTTTGAGACCTTTTCCAAGTGATTACACAATTATATAATGAAATCTATTTGAATTTACATACGAAGAACTCAACGATCGCACTTTTTAATTATTCATCGAGCAAAGCGTATTTATTTTTTTTTTGCTTTTTATACTGTTTCTTTGACGGCCAATGTCAAGGGAAAGCAAAGTAAAATTAGGTTTATCGTCTCGTCGTGTTGCCTCTACATGCGTATACAGGTTTTTTTTTCTTAACAGTCTCATTTGCACATTCAGCTTAGGTGTGAGCTGGTCGTTTTTGTTTTGCTGTTGTTGATGAAGAAGGGGGCAAGCGAAGGCAGTACTTTAACTGGGCCATTAAACCCGCCAGAGGTTGATGATCTTTGAGCGTTATATACAACGGAATTTATAAAAAAAAAGAGTGGCGCAGATGATGCTGAGCGAATTGTGTATAATTAAATTGAAAGAAAGATGAAGTGAGATCCAAGAGTTTATAATGTTCAACACCTTACGAACGTGCTCTGAACTTTAATCTTGTTGATATAATTCTGATTTTAAAACGTTATGCGTTGTTAACAACATGCAACTCGAAGTAGAAAATAACAGATTAGCTGTCAGCGACCTATCATACGTGCGCTTACCACAAAAAATCGCAAACTAGAACAACCTACTGAACTAGTAAAACTTATGCAGGGTCTAACTGTTAGGCTAAACAACATCAAAATAACAGAGAATTAGTCACCTCACACCGTTTATTTGCGGATGATGCAAGAAAATAACAATGTGTTGAAAGAGGTTAAGAAATTATTTAAGCTAGAAGATAAACAATCCATTTAATAACATGTATGACTGTCTTAGTCACACCATAGGCCAGTAACAAAACTTTTATTCTCTAATATGAAGTTATGCCCAGAGTACGTGAAGCGCGAATCTAAACATGCAACGGGTTTCAAGGTCTTAACAGTTTGCCACGTAGAAAAGAAAAAAAGTCAATTTCTATTGTATTTCATTTTTAACGTCGGTAGTAACTAAGTTTGTTCTTTTTTTGTATTTCTTAAGCAAATATCCTATTCGTCGTTTTTAATTGTGTTTAGAACTTGCGAAATATGCAAATTGATTGCTCGTTCAATTAAGCTAACATCCACCATTGTCTCGCATCACCTGTACAATTCTTTGTTCTTTCTGTGTTTGTTTAAAATTTAAATCTATTACCAGACATAGGGGTTAAATTGAAAACCCACACGATGTCGTCGTCCTACCAACAATCTCTACCACCACCACGCCCCAAATCGTGTCCCAGATACAATAATTGAAGTAAAGCAACAAGTTAGAATCAGTATCAGCGGGAATCATTCCCTTTTATTGCCAGAGATATTGTACATACTACCTAATCTCTAAACAGAGCTATTTTTGAACATATGAACATAAAATAAGCAAGAATCTAAAAAAACACAACAAACGCGTAAAGAAAACAGAAAAGAATAAAAAAAAAAAACGAAAGAAGCACTGAAAAAACTGACACGCAAGCAAAAAAGAAGTCCGACGACTTCGTGTGCCGTTCAAGCGGCAACACGTTGTTCTTATCTACTGCTCCCACACCACTCCATTTGATGAAATATTTATATAAGCAATTAATTCAATTAACATTTATTCAAATATTGGGTGAATATTTAAAAAAAAATATTGCAAACGAAAGATGACGAACTTTGACATTTGCCAATATCCAAATGGAGAGTCGGTAATACAGTGAACGTATAAGGTTTTTGCAATTTTCTCACTCGTACTAAATTAATAAACGAAAGTTTAAATCGCCAACTTGAAGTGTGATTGAATTTCCACACTTTCAAATGCAAAACAAATGAAAATCTTCACATTTTCATAGGGAAAATCACCATAGGCCAGTGACACGTCACAAGCATCATTTGGAGACTTGCGATTGCTAACCACCGCTTCATGTATACAGGCCGGTACACTTGTTTCACTTGCACGCACAGCGTTAAACTACTACCGACTGTTGTCTCTTTTATTTCTCCAGCTCAGATAGATATATATATAATTTCTTTTTTGCAAAGAATTTTTTTTAGTGTAGAGATTATTGACCGGATGGTAGTTGTAAATTATGTTTTAAATTTAACTAAAGAAAAAGAATAATTTTATGGGGTACTTACAGAATTCAACTAAAACGAACTCGTTGTCTTCGATGGCGGATTTAAAATTATCTTTGGTTAAAACTAAAACACCATCTTCCAATTTGATTTCATCAGCGAAAACGCTTTGAGTCGCTGCCGCAGCAATCACAAATAACGCGCACAAGAATAACTTCATTTTGTTGTTTAAATCGAATTACTAAATTATTCGCTAATACTTAGACTAATGTGTAAAAAAAAAATAATTTACGGATGTTCTTCCCTTAACCGGTGCTGACACGTTGAGAATTAAAAGGAAAATAATCGGGAAACTTGGTATGGAATTTCTTTTTGTGACTGAACTGGAACGAAAAGAAGATGTGTTATGATGCGAACTCTTTCTTGCTGCTTTGCTGGGAAAGAGGGCAACTGTATGAAGATGAAGATTTTGGTAGCCAGCTAGCAGGTGGGATGTTGGGAATCAGAACGGGTTGTTCGGCTGGATGTTGTTGTTTTCGGGAAAAATGAACGAACAACAAGCGAACACGTAGCCGGTTTTGTTGTCACATTTACGCAGTACGGAGGGAGCGAGAGAAATATATGCGCTGAGGGAAAGCTGTGAAATGGGATTTTGTTGAAGTAGAACTATGGTGTTGCCGTGTTCAGTTTTGAAGAGCAAAATAAATTTTAATCGTAAAAATGGTTACGCTTGAAACAAAAATCCGGGTGTTCTTTTGGAGCTGGAATATGTGTTAGGTACATGTATTTAATCGTTATATTTTAATCGTTCTACCTGTAAGATTATAAAACCCAATAGGTACATGACACTGTCTAGGACACGTTATTGTCTACCTCGAAGTTTACTTCCTAAAAGAGTCCCTAGATGAGATCTAATGAAAAAGGTGCTTATTTGATTTACTTTACACTTTACAGATACATTAATATATGGGTACACTAGTTTCTCTGGCAAATATCCTTGCATACAGAGCTATTTTGAACTTTTATAAGCTTGTCCTAAAAGTACCGATGAGTAAAAATTACAGTTGGTCTCCAGAATAAAAATACCTCATAGAAATAAGGAAGAAACAAAAACTTTATTTAAAGACTAAAGACCGATCACGGAAGCTTGGTCTTATTAACTTATGGCTTGGATACGTAAAGGTTGACCATTTAAATGTGTTTCAGACAGAGCCTTCAAGGCTCAGAAGTCTGCGCTTATCAGAAAAAATAGCTATAACCAATTAAGTGATATTTCTTGTTAACCTTAATAAATCCTAATGTATTCCTTTCCTTGTCCTTGAGCAGCAATGTTTGTTATTCAATTAAATCATTTGCATAATTCCAACATTTTTGCATGCAAAGACAACAAAACCCACACCGACCAGTTGCTAACAACAAACCATTACTATATACCTGTATCCATAGATGTGCCATCGGCCAAGTTTATTGCCATCCCAACAATCCAACTTCAATTAGCACTCGCTCGAACTACCCGTTTGATCGATAAATACGTTTTTCTAGTTTGTGTCACATCATTTCGCATTTCTCATCCGTTTTCTTATTTTTATTTCTTTTAATATTCTCAGCATAAAAATGCCCTGCTACTCAGCAACGGATCTAAAAAAACCATTTGCGGTCCCTGACGAGAAGCCTTGTGCAAAGAGTGCAACAGTTCCGAACGCAGAGAAGCAAAGAGCCCGAGCTCCATCCGTTATATCCTGTGGGCATTTACCAGTAGTGCGCCGGCCTCCAGCAAGGAAGAATGGACAAATCAAACCCACAACATTGCCAAAGAGGGAACTGGAGAGGCTTCAGAATGCAGCGAAAGTCATGACCACAGAGGACAAGATAGAAGCTCAGCTGCAACGAGAAGCCGATATTAAAAGCATCGAAGAGGAGGCAAAACGCCAGAAACAGAAGTTCAAGAAAATCGATGAAGCCAGGCTACGAGCCCGTGGTGACCATGAAAAGGAGGACATCTTCGGTGAAGACCGGGTAAAGGTGCTGGAACAGTCCTTCATAGCCAGGCACGAACAAGAGGAGGAAGTGAAACGTGTCAATCAGATTATGTTAAACGCAAAGTGTCACGCTATTCGTGATGCTCAGATTCAGGAGAAGATGGAGCTAGCCAGAGAGCTGAAAGAAGAGGAGATTCGCTTGGAGAAAATGATGATAGACCGTGCTAAGGCCTCACTAAACGCCGATGACGAGAATGTCAAACGAGAGCAGGAGAAAAAGCAAAAATACGCAGCCGAAATAAAGCAACAACTGATGGAACGTGAAAATCAGCGATTCCTAGAAGCCGAACGCATCGAAGAGGAGGCCAAGGTTCTGGCTCAGGCCAATGAAGCGCTTAAAAGAGACGAGGCTAGGCGGGCCCGATTAACCCATGAACGTCGTGAGCAACTGCGGGCTGAACTCAATCGCATTTGTGAGATGTCAAATCTATTCAAGAAGATGCTGTTCGAGCAAGAGCGTGAGGCTGAAATGCGCATCGGTGCTTACATGAAGGAGAAAGAGCAACGCGAGCGGACACTAGCTATTGAGAAAAAACTTGCCAAGCAGGCTTTCGAGCGTAAGCAACAGCTACTCTATGACCTGCAACAGAAGATACTGGAATCGAAGTCAAAACGGGAAGAAATGGGACTCACCCGGCAGCAGGAGAACATCGAACGTGAGTATCGTCGCAAGGAGAAGGAGAGTGCCATTCGCAAAAAGGAAATCGAAAAGGCTCTGCACGAGTCGCGTTTGGCACAGCTGCACGACGCCAAGCTACGCGAGGCACTGCAAATTGCCCGCAATGAAGATGACTTCCAGAAGATTGTGGAGAATCTAAAGCGCGAGGAAGCTAAACAGGCGAAACTTGAAGAGGAACGCCTCAAGAATCGCAATCGTTATCGTAGCGAGATTATCCGCCAGATGAACGACAAGGAGAACGAAAGGCGCCGAATACACGAACGGGATCAGGGTGAGGTCTTCGAATGGAAGGAGCAAGAGAAACAACGCGAAAAGAACATCAGGTCGGTGATAAAATCAAAATTGACTTCAATGAAGCACGCCAATCTACCAGATAAATACATCAAGGATGTGGAGAGGCAGTTGCTAAAAATATCTGAACATAAATAGACATAGCCGAGGAATACTTTCTTTTGTTTAAATCAATTCTTTTGAAAATACATTTCAATGCAATTTGTTATATGAGTGGATTGTGTTTCATTTTCTTTGAGTTCAAAGTATTTCACATTTCTTTGATACCAGCTGAGCGTTAGAGAGTGTTCTAGGAGGAATGCTTGCAGGGTAAGTACATCACGCATTTCCTATGCAAAAGGTAATCCTGGCTTCCATCGATAGCTGTAGCATGGTAATCTATTGAACGATCCACGTTATCGAGATGTCGATGACCGCCTCCTCGAATAGAGCCATTCGTTCTTTGTAGAGTGGACGGCGGGGGGTGGGGGGGGGGGGGGGGGGTGGATGCTTATCAGCAATCTTTGGAGTGAATTCCACTGTGCGCACACAAACAGCTGAAGTGGTTTCCGTTGAGAGCACGATAGCATCTCGGGTGGGTGCTACGACTGGTTGCTCGCTAGCGACACTAGAAGATGGTGCGTATAGACTTTTACCCTATAAGCCCATACTTACTGAGCAGGCGGTCTAGGTTCAATCCCAAAATGGTGCCACAGTCTTCGAATGCCCTAAAAGCCTTCAAGAGTATCATTTTTTCCGAGGAGCTCCTCAACTCGCCGTTTCGGACCCGGCAAATTAAATTGTCTTTTTTGTTCGTGAAAAAAAATATAACTTGCACACACAAATGATTGATTATAGGACTGCATAGCATATGGCTTCCGAAATTCAGATGTTCATCAGTCATAACTCCGTTGCTTGTCGTCTACGTTTTCTTTAATTCTGTGGTAATTAGCATTGTCTCTATCTTGGCTTCCATTCCATTCTTTTACATATTCTACAGATTCGAATTCGTCTACAGAGTTCCGACAAATTGCCATACTTTCTTTTTTCTCCAAGGTTTTGAAAAGTTAGTTCATCGTTAAATGTCAACTTTTCTTTTACACAAAAAGTCACTTTGTTCCAAGCAGTCTGGGTTCAGGCGTAGTCATAGTTGTAGTGATGATACAGCGACAGCATTGGATGAAAACATATGTACTTATTTATCTATCTTGACTTTTCTAAAGCGTTTGATACTATGGATCGCATTCTACTTGTATCGAAACTAAAAGCAAATACATTTTTACTCAACCTCAGCCTCAGCATGGCCTCTGAACAAATAGAATCCTCTGCATGAGTTCTGCAAGGTTCCATACTAGGACCTTTACTCTTTGCCATCTTTATTAACGACCTTCCACGCATATTACATAAATCAACAGTGCACCTGTACGCGAATGATGTACAATAATTGTATCATAGCTGCAAATGGGTTTCTGTCGAACATGCAGTTTGTAAATTATGAGAACTTCCAAAGGAACTAGTCATCTGAAAACTTTTTGACGCTAAACCCAGAAATTGTAGCAGAGGTTCGACTCTATTAATGAATTTACGGATCTTACTGGTAGAGACTAAGAATTTCTTAAGAATTTCTCCTACGGGGACAGAGTGCCATGCAGTCGCATAGAATATGTATGTTCCGCAGTTTCGTAATCTTCCATGCAGAGACGACATTCAGTTTCCTGAATGAGACGTATTTTGTTTAGGTGATATCGAAGATGGCAATGTCCTGTTCGAAATCCCACTTATCTCTTGACATCATTTCTACTGAGGAGTAGGTGTTATGTGGATTTATTGTGGAAGGGTTTGATCGCTCCTTTAGCCTGACGAAAATCCTGGGTATTTTCCCAATGGGAGACATATTTTGTTTCCCTAATTGTTGATTTCTCAGAATGTTGCAAAAAAGCTCAGGGCCGGTAAAGGAGTCAGCCGAACCTTTTTAGGCACTTCGTCAGCTTTTTCGATTCTATCAACACCCTCATGTCCGGACACCCACCAAAGTTTGACTATGATTCTAAAGGAGAGGTCGTGGACAGTATTGAAGCAGTTGAGGACTGATTTACAGTCGATATAGATATAGTATAGTGATATATATATTCATAGTGCTTTTATAGCTGCTTGACTATCCGTCAGTATATAAATATGGACACCTTTTATTCCCGATTCGAGGAAGACGTTGGCGCACACTTGAATGGCATGAATTTCTGCCTGAAATACACTGGGACTTTTTCCCATTAGTATATATATTCTTGTTTTTGGTCCGAATATATTAGCAACCAACCCAGTGTCCATCTTCGATCCATCCGTTTCCTTTTGGGTCTGAGGTTGGGTTTTAATAGTTTCATGCTTCACGGCTTGGGATCAATGTATCGAATCTCCTGCCATAGCATAACGTTTTACGTAGGCGGTCATTTACCACGCAGATCATGTCAAGCTCTGGGATTCCGGAGAGAAGATTTACTTGATCTATGTAGTTCATTTCTCCTGTTTGCAGTAGTCTGACTATTTTGCTGATTTCTGAGTCGCATTAGGCCAATGAGAACTTCTATAGCAGTTGTCGGGCAGGTATGCACAGCGCCGGTAGTACCGAGGCATGCCGGTTTTTGTAGTCTCTTGTTGAAGTTGCTTATCTGTTGATCGTTTTCCAACCATTCGACTTGGTAATTCGCCCATCGAATATGTGAACAAAACTAAAAATATTGGCTTATGGTTCGGTTGCTCACTGGCTTGGAATACGCAACGCACATCTCCACAGTAATACATACAATTTATGGATTTCTCAGCCATCTATCTTTGTTGCAGAATTTCACACCCCTGATATAAGGTTGATATTAGTAAGATCCCTACTCATTCCAATTACTACAAGTTCCTCGATGGATGAGGGCAATATTTTGAATAAAACTGAAAATCACGGACCGCTCAATACAGTTCCAGCGAAATTTGCCCCTCAACACTATCATCACTTCATGTGGTCATAAAGAGAAAAATTGTCTCATAATTGTTGTCCGAAGCCGATGCCGATACACATGCACATAATTATAAACAAAACAACAAAGAATTTGAATCAGAACTCAAAACAAGTATTCACGCTTCTCGTCAGCTGGAACAATCAGTTGATTCGAGTTTGCGATACAATTCAGACGCGTGCGCGTATCCTACAAGCGAATTTATCTGTGAAATTTAATTGCATACGAATATATATAATCATATAAATATACCTACTTATAATGAAAACCTCTGACTAAGCTTAGTGGTGAGAGAATTTCAATAAAAAAAAATTAAATAACCATAAATCCACAACCGACTGCATCATCCAGAGTTCATCCAGAATGCATCTCACAATCTACCTGTATCTATTTTTACATTTCACCGTGAGTGCATTGACTTACTCCATTCCTGATCCAAAGGTGGAAAGTCTAAACCCCAAAGGAGTACGAATCTCAATTCCACGTAAGTGTTTTAAATTAATCTTTCCCTCTGGGAATTGGGGGAACTTTTCATTTTAACGATTCTACAAAATCTTCATTTTTAAGATAGTATTGTTTTTTTGTTATTGTTTTATTTGTTTAACAATAACAACCGGTTTTTGACTAAGCCAAATGTCGGATGTGGAATATGTAACTATTGCAATACGACAAACGAAATAAGGAAAACCCAAATACCAATAATTGTGTACTTTTTAGTATCGATGACATTATTTAAAAAAAAAAACAAAATAGAAATAATGTTTTATTGGGAACATTTGCGTTTCCGTGAGGTTATCTATTAGTGCAAGTGCGAGCTGGGAATAAATCAAATTGGAACGTATTCGTTTTTTTTCGCAAATCCGATTATTGTTTAGTGGTTACCAGTTTATTTCGATTAACATGTTATAACAAATGGATGATAGCATGTTTTGTGTGTCTACATGTACTATGTACATATGGTATCTACGAGTATGTTGCGTGCTACCCATCGATGTTGGATTAATCTCATTTCAACTCCCTCGCATTTTGATAATTCATTTACGATTTTTTTTTGCGCTATTTTGGGTAAATTATCGCCACTTGCCAAGGTCGTTGGGCGTGCGATGCTTTTGAATTGGTTAAATACGAGTATAACAGTATAATCCACAAAAACAACCGCAGTACCTATACTGTTTTCTTAGCTAATTGATCGTATGCAAAAAGATGAACAAAATATCAAAGTCTGAACTCACATAGTGAGATCGATTCAGCTGAACTGACCTCGGACTCAGTTTCAAATGCAAACACGTTACACGCGCCGCGTTGACTTGATGGGTCCGTCTAATTATGTTATGATTGCTGTGAACAGATCTAAGCCACCAAAATAAGCGTTGGTTTGAATGATTGATTGCTTGTTAGACATTCGAAAGAGGTGGCACTGTGAAAAAACTTTTTAGGTGTTGGACCCGGGATGGGATTGAACCCGGCAGCATTGAATAGTAATCCAACGCACTTACCACTACACGTTGCTCTACGGTGCTCACATATACATATAAAAATTAGCTGTTCGCTTGTGACTTTAAAACTTAAAAACTTACCATCCGATTGAGCTGAAACTTACACTATACACTTTCTATGACGTTTGAAGTGTTCGTAAATCAAAAGTTTAGACGTTTTCCGATAGATGGCGCTGGATCACAAAAATTTCAAACCTACACAATATATTTCTTATGAAGTGAGAAGAGTTCGTAAATCAAAAGTATTGAAGTTTTGCGACAGACGGCGATGTAAGACCAACATTTCAAAATTCTCCGATTGAGATGAGGCTTACAGAATATATTTGTAAGAAGTGTGAAATGTTCCACATTTGGGGCGAATTTTGCATAAAGATCTCGTCCTATACCCTAACAGGATCAAATTAACTCTAAAACTGAAGCCTCTTGATCATTAGGAGCGCCAAAATTTCTCCGGTTGGGCTCTGCAAAAGTTTGAAGAAAATCCTGAATTTCATCAAAAAAAATCATTTTCAGCTATGAAGCATGTGCATTATTGGACGGCAACAAACTCACATGTGCCTCCAGAGACTCCAGAGACCAAAGTAACCTTGTGGTGTGGATCTTATGCCGGAGGAGGTGTGGGTGGATCATATTTTTTCGTCGATGAAAATGATCGTCATGTTACGGTCAATGGAGTTCGCTATCGTGCCATATGAGGAAGACCATTTTTGGCCAGAATTGGATGGACTTAACATCAGTGATTTGTGGTTCCTACTAGACCATATGTCACACATAGCTGGTCACACAATTGATTAATTGTAGGACTAGGAGTCCGGTCGAATGACCAGCTATCTCACGCGATTTAACGCCGCCAGATTTATTTTTATGGGGTAACGTTAAGTCGTTGGTTTGTGCCAACAATCCAACAACGTTAGAAGAGTTTAGGAACAATAGCGAAAAATACCCAACCAGTAGAAAGTTCCAAGTTTATTAATTTGAATTTATACGTGGGAATTACATATTTTCTGTGGAATACAATATCAGAAGAATCCCCTTTGCGGTTTCTTCGGCATGACATCATTATTTTTTGCATTTACTAGAGTTGGGCTTAGTCGTGAATTTATGATCACTGGTATAACTGTGGACGTGATTTTTTATTCACTGTGAATATAACCAGTGAACGTGAATTCACGACGATGCGACTATGAAACTACATAAACTACTATAAAACTACATATAATTTACATACAATTAATTATTGACTATGTAATGTGTAAATATGCATGTACATACGTTTGCATGTATACTAGCCGTACTAGCCGTTAAAAACATTTCGACGCAATGATTCAAAAATAAACTTACCCCAGAAACAAATGATATTAACGGATACTTAATTTTCATATGCCTTTTCAAATTGCACATATGTATTACATTTTACGAAACATTCGTCAATTCAAAGAAATTCCACAAAAAGCAAGGTTTTCTTCGCTTTGTTATTGGCGGCATCTTAAAAGTTTTTTTTTTTTGTAAATATGTACGTAGTCCTAAACACCAAACAAACAAATGCATGTAAGTTTCCTTAAAATCACATATTCGCATGCACAGAACTAAGCTAACACACACAAATTCTTAGAACCGCTACGAAGTTCAACCTTCATCCCTTTTTTCAGCGGCAATTCTCAATGCAACCCAGCGAACAATATACATAACACACTATACATACATGTTTGTGTGCGCAAGGCAGCATTATTCAGTATAGTATACACAATATCGTTCACCGCGTTCTGCTTTGTTCTACGTATCATTCACTGCCTCGCACCTCACGTTCATACTCACGACCGCGACTTTTGTTGTGAAATCGTTATTTGCAAATTCCAAACTGTGACGTGAAACTATTCACTATTTAGCGATTCACTGTTTATTTCCAAGTCGTTAACAGACGTTAACAGTTATTTTTCGTTCACGGTGAATAATTCACTGGTAGTGATTTTATGCTCATCACTAGCATTTACATAATGCATGGACTTTAATCGTTTGATAGTTTCATTTCCCCGAAGAATAAATTAAACCGTAACATATTAGGCTTTGTTTTGTAAGTCAGACTCAGAGCAGTATTTTAAACAGAGCCTTAGCACATCGAACTCGCTCTGTATAGAGCTCCTCCCTCCTGTCAAATGTGGCGTTGACTACGATTAGGTTATTATTCATAAAGCTCTGGGTTTTTATTCTGAGTGCATAGAGTGCACTCTGAGTGAGCTCTGAATGAGAAAAAGAAACAGGCGTTCCACATTCTGATGTGTATGAGCTAAAAACGAAAAATAAACATTTTTTTGACAGTTCAGACTCTGCTCTGAACTAAAAATAATCTAAAGGCCGATAAATTGTTATTGTCATGTGCTGTTATGTTAGGTCTGTTCCCGTACTGTTGCAAACAGCCGAAAACAGCCAAAAACTACACTCTCTTCTGTCAAAACATATGAAAAGTCTTCGTACGGGAACAGGATTTGACTGATTTCGGCTGTTTTCGGCTGTTTTGGACAGGTACGGGAACAGACCTGTTGTATCATCTGTCTTTCTTTCTCAAAATCGTCATATACAAATAATAAGTCATGATGATTTTGGGTCCTAATTCAAAGCTCTTATTGCCATTCTTAAGCCAGAAACTTGACAGCTGAGGATGCAGCAAAGTTAAATATGAAGTATCAGTTATAAAAAGAAAAAAGTAGAAGTGGTCTAAGCATTTATCCTTGCAGTACGCCAAGGATAGTAATTCTTTCAAAGAACGTACTTAATAATTGCAAACATATCCGACTTAACCTAATCTAATTTATCTTTCCAGATGAAAATGGCATTGCCTTAGTTGCATTTCATGTCAACATCGATAAGCCGATAGCCCTACATCAACCAGGTACATATTCTGCCGATATAACACAACCCATTGATGGCAGATGGGTTTACGACAATACACAGACGTTTGTGGACGACGGCGCTAAAGTAAATTACTGGATACACGTTCAGTATGGAAACTATGCGTACCGCAAGTTGGGAAGCGCTACAATCTCGGGTGATGCAGTAAATCTTTCAGAACCTTCTGCGGATCCACCGAAAGGAGAGCCTGGCACGGTTAGTCCTAAGCCCACAGCTAGTTGTGAACCGTCTAAGACTACAGTTGACCGACAAATTGTATGCAAAGGTGAGCTCATTTTTGAGGACAATTTTGACAGCTTAAACTTGACCATATGGAAGCAAGAAGTTCGCATACCAATGTATGCCGACGATGCTGAGTTTGTGTCATACCAAAACAAGCCAGAGAACAGCTACATAAGCAACGGTCAGTTGCATATTGTGCCGACTTTATTGTCCGATTTGCCTGGATTCAACGAATCAAGCATTAGGACTGGCAAGTTAGATCTCGGAGCAGGGTAAGTCCCAAAATTGTACAAATGTGAGCAGCTATTTTATTTTTCGTCCTAACCCGTTTTAGATGCACAGGAATTATCGACATATCACAGGAGTGCACAAGGCAAGCACAGTTCTCACAAGTCCTCCCACCAGTGGTATCGGCGAGGATTCGCACAAAGGACTTCTTCAGCTTTCGATTTGGAAAAGTCGAAGTTCGGGCGAAACTACCCAAAGGTGATTGGTTGTTTCCATGTAAGTTTTTAACCCTCTGGTCTTGGCGTTAAAAGATAAAAAAAAAAATATATCTCTTCATTTATAGTGATCTTGTTGGAGCCTCTGGAGAACTATTACGGGTTCACTGGGTACGCATCGGGTCAGATGAGAGTCGCACATATTCGAGGAAATGACATCCTAGAAGATCGTGATGGCAATGAAATATCTGGCCACCGAATCTCGGGTGGGGTAGTTCTCTCAATACGTGAGGCTCTGCGTGACATTTGGCTAAAAGGTAGCATTAGGAGATCACATTTGGGAGATGATTTTCACACATACACTCTAACATGGGACTCTGACATTATTTCTCTGGAGATCGATGGCAATGAGTATGGGGTAGTTCGAGGTGGTTTCTCACGGCTATATCGTACACATAACATACAGCATGCGAATCTTTGGGATAATGGTGATTTGATGGCGCCATTCGATCGAGAGGTTTGTCATTCGTTTGTACGAAGAGGTGTCAAGTAGCTTATGTCATTATTGCCTTTGTAGTTCTTTTTGACACTTGGAGTGTCAGCCGGAGGACATTCTGACTTTCCCGATGGATCTCGCAATGGAGCCGAACGGAGCGAGAAACCTTGGAAGAACGCCCATCCTAAGGCTGAACTAAAATTCTGGAATGATCGTGAAAATTGGTTCAAGACATGGAATGGAGCTAATGCCGGCCTTCATGTGGATTACATTAGAGTGTATGCTTTGTGAGATTTTCAACAAATAGACTGATAATAAAGAGTGACATTTTTTTCTTTTATACATTTTGTGGCATTACTGAAAGAACATTTGACATGACAGTGCCTGACAAATGTTCTGCGAGAAATGGAGTACATTTTTGTTACGGTGAAGTACTCTTAAAAAGGGAAAATCCCGCTCTGTTTTGAATAAATAGACGATCATATGGAGATCGAGTTTTCCCCGTGATGGTGAGTGAAAGGCAGATCCTGGAAAAAACCCAAGAAGTCCAAATCGATACACACCAACTGTTCATCGATTTCAAGACCACCTCTGACAGCATCTGTAGAGATGAACTGTATAGAGCCATGTCTAGTTTTGACAACCCTGCCAAACTCATCTGTCTGTGCAGGATGATAATGGAGAAAGCTCGCTGCTCTATCAAGGTCAGTAATGACCTTACCGAGACCTTCGATATCAAAAAAATGATTCAGACAAGGTTATGTACCGTCAGTCGAATTTGGCGTTTTTGGATGGTGAATGCACAGCGGAGAGTCTCTCGCTCAGGTGCTCTCTGTAGGCTCTGGCTGCTCCATTCATGCTAAGTCTTCCAACATTGAATTTCATTTTCTGGGCGGCTCGCAGCTTTTTCTCATTGGATAGTCGAGCTCTGAATTTAGCCGCAACAAGGTAATGGTCAGAGTCGACGTTTGCCCCGACAGAACGTCACAAAAGACAGTTACAACTTTCAGGTAGTAAAGGACTTTGTCTACCTCCGCTCTGCTACAACATCAAAAAAGGTGATGATGATGATGAGATGTAGATCTCGTCGGAAATCAAACGAAGAATTACTCTTGCCAATCATTGTTTCTCTGGGCTAAGAAGGTAATTGAGTAGTAAAGCCCTTCTAGTAATAAATGCATAAAAACCTGAAACTCGGACCTTGTCAATGGAAAGTAGCAGATGTGTGATATGATGTGTTCTTGGTTGGGTAATCTTTATTCAACAAAACAGCTGAACAGCCTTTCGGTAAAATAGCTACCAAATCTTAGCTTATACTCATCAATACTTTTTCAATATTTTTAAAGAGTTCCGCGGAGTTTGTGGACTTTTTTTTAGTCCAGAAGTTCTTAATAGGATTTAGATCGGGACTGGAGGTCAAAAGGACAGCGGGGCTTTCTGTAATCAGATTGCGGACCATCAGTCACTTTAAAGACGAGTGCGTCACAGGACACAGAACCAACTGGAAAATGTTTCAGAATCCTCTGGACTTATCAGCAATCCAAGTGATCTCATAGAGAAAGTCGAACTCCCTAGTCTGATGGCTACTAGGCACAGTGATTGCCGAAGTAGAAGGCATTGTTTTATACACGAATGGATCACGCATAAACGGAGAATCAGGAGCTGGTGTACACTGTCTAGATTCTCCGATAAATATATCCATTCATTTAGAACCTTTGGTGACCGTTTTCCAGGCGGAAGTTCTTGCAATTCTCAGGGGCGTAGATGAACTCGTTAATGCCGATACCAGAGATACTTGCGTACACATCTGCTCAGATAGTCAGGCAACACTTACAGCACTTGCGAACCCACTAACTAATTCCAAATTAGTGAAGGAATGCAAAGAAAAACTCAACACCCTTGCAAGATCCTGCACGGTAAATCTGCACGAAAGGGCGGCTGAACTTGCAAAAACGGGGGCGAAAAACGTAGGAAACCTCACTGTAAATACTATTGGTACAGCGGCACAAGCAGTGAAAACTGCCTATAGCCTGTCTTTTGAAAGATGATGGAATTTCCAAATCCACTGCGGGCTAGGAAGTACTTAATTTGGGCACAGCACAAATAAAACTGTTGATTGGCCTGTATACAGGACACATCAACTTAAACAAACATGCTTACCGACTGGGATTAGTGCAGCACAGCACCTGCTCGGGTTGCGGAGAAGAAGATGAAGGTATCAAATACTTCCTCTGCGATTGTCCTGCTTTATGTTCAATAAGGCAAAAATACCTGCGAAGACACATCCTACCCGGGCCGACATCGCTCAGATCTATCGATTTCTCGAAAACACTGGAGTTTACACGACACACAGAGCGCTTTTCTTGAATCCTCTTTTTTCTTCTAACTTTTCCATTCCATCTACAAGTACCCCCTCAGCTACACAAGCCCGAGGGGTTTGTCAGAACAGTTCCATAAATGGGAACACAACGGGTCCGACTCGCGGCCTACGTGAAGAGGTTCTTCCTCACCCACAATAACCAATCAACCAACCGGGTTGGAACTTTCCACTAGCCACTCCAAAACACTCATTTGTTACTTCTCAAACCAACACTTTACTAGGCGTGAAGTGTGTTTTTTTACAAGCCTTATATAGGTATATTAACTTCACTTTCTGTGAGTGCCAAATCTGTGAATCAATATTACACCCACTTCCAGATATCCAATTATGCTGAAATGTTCGGTGACAACTCAATATAGTATATTTGATGATCTCGTAAATTTAATATGGTGAACGCCCCCAGATGGTGGATTACCGTTATCTTCACGACGCACAGTGGGGCAAGATACCTCAAAAACTGGAATTAATTCCTGTGATGCGCTAGCTTTGCTGAAAATATTTTTTTATATAAAAACCAGCTACATATGCATAGAAAGACGACATTTGACTTCGTTATTTTTTTTTTTTTTAACATTAATCTTGGGGTGGTCCTCAAGGCGTGTCTTTAAAAATAAATTTTTTTCATCTAATGTTTGAAATCCTGATTCCTTCATAAGGTTAAATAACTACATCATTTTTAACATCAAATTTTTTGAATGCGAACCTACGCAGAAATAATGGACATTTAGAAATATGTAAGAATCTACCAAGCACATGTTATAAAATAGTTGATTCGGAAAACTTAATTAAAAAATAGTTTATGAACTTACTTTAAATTTTATTGAAATTTGCATGCGTGTTTTCAGAAATTCATAAAAAAATGGATTTTATAGTTTATATATAGAATGAAAAACACAAAATAAATACATATGTACTTGAAGCTATCGAATCCATTTTAAAGTAAATCTTTCGCGTGATTTTAACGGAAATTATGGTTATGCACGCGTCGCAAGAGAAAATAAAGTGCTATTTTCAATTTGACTGTATGGAGTGAAAAACGGTTTTTGCAATTGATGCATTGCAATGTATACTAACGGAAAAATAACCTTGTATATTCTTCTCTTTCATTTCATTTTTTGATTTTTTTCCGGTTGTGATATAAAGGCTGCCCCACTGTGCGACGTCCTAAATATGGGTATCAAATGGTACTTCAAGGTATCCGATTGTGCTGAAGATTTGCACACGTTTATAAGTCCGGTTCGGCCGTGGCCGTGGTGGTTAGTGCGTTGGACTACTACGCAATGCTGCCCAAGTTCAATTCCAGACCGGGTCTAACACCTAAAGAGTTTTTCACGGTACCACCTCTTTCGAATGTCTGACAAGCATCAAAGAGTATCATTTGTCACGATTGAGCTTCTCAACTCGCCGTTCGGAGTCGGTAAAAAACTGTAGGACCCTTCCATTCGTGCAAAAAAATAACACGCACACACAAATGGTTGCGAGAAGCAAGCCCAGGTTCACCTCGAGCTGTAGCGCCAACTAAGTAAGTAAGTAAGTATAAGTCCGGCTACAATACAATCTATATAATTAATTCGCTAGCACAAGAGCTTGTGATTCCTCCTGAGAGTTTATTTCTGCACCGATTTCAATGATTCTAACACTGATCGAAAGCTTATCAACTGAACTTTGTACATCAATTTTGGAAAAGTGGATATGAGTAAAGTTACTACGAAAAAACATTATTACCTACACTTACGTTCTCTTTTTGTTCACCGCAAACGGTTGTAGGCTTTATATTTACATATATGCGAGATTTCTCGCACTGGTCCACTAGTATAGAATATTTGATGATGTTGTAAATTTTATATGACGGACGCCCTAAGATGGTGGATTACCGCTAACTTCACGAGCTACTTAATATGGGTATCAAATCAAAGGGGTTTACAAGTAGAATTAGATTAGGTAAGTTAATTCAAAATGGTGGACGCCCCAAGATGGCGGATTACTTTTTTCTTCACAACCCCCATGACATGGGTATCAAATGAAAGGGTTTGACGAGTAGAATCTCACCCAAGATCACCCAACCCAATATAGGTGCGTACATATTTAGATACTTCATATTTATTCATATTTCAGATACATACTAAGAAGTAGAAACTAAATATAAAGATAAAAAAAATATTTTTAAAAACAAACTTTAATGAGCTAAAAATTAATAAAAATTGTATTCCGAGTCACCAAAATGTGACTATTAATTAAAGCTTGGGGCGTAGTCAATATCAGTCAAAGAAAGAAATCATTTCAAGTAGCGCAACCAATTCTTGCGATTGCATCCCATCAATAAATACAATCCACAAAAGAAGTGTGGATTGATCGTAGGTACTTGTATTTTGAATAAATGACATTTCTCAAGAAAGTGGCATTCGTTAGAGTGTTTTTATTTTTGCATTAATTTCAATAATATTACGTATAAATTAATTTAAAAATTGGCTTATAATTCGCACAGAATGTTAAAGAACAGGACTTCAAAGTTTTACTTCATTGTGTGTATTAGTTCTTGTGTTTATCGTGGATGAAGATTGACAGGTAAAAGAGTGACTTTGAGATTTATATATTAAAATATATGATTATATCAATATTAATCACTTTTTCTTCTTAAGTTGAAAACTTTTATTTCTGAACATTTATCGCAGTAGCAATAAAACGAAAAAATATATGTACATATGTATGTATAACGAATTTAACTTTGCTTAAATCGCATACACGCGAACATAGTCCACATGCAGTCCAGTATCAGCCCCATTCCAAGTATCAATCCAGTTGTTTGTATTGTTCGTAAATTTTGTGGATGCCGACGGATCTGTATTATTCCATGGCTTTGCTTGGTTATTATTACTCACGCAAACATCAGGAAAGTCAGAATTTCCACCAGCCGCTACCCCCAATGTTATAAAGAACTGTGTAAACGAAAAAAAAGGACCAATTACATGTGTGCACATATAGCTTAGAAGACAGTTTTGAATTCATTCGAATTACCTCACGATCGAACGGTGCCATATTCCTACCCAACTTCCAAAGTCGAGAGTGTGGCAAATATTTTAATTTTTTGGGGATTCTGAATTGACCTTTAAATCTTCCATACTCATGTCCATCCATCCCCAAAGAAATGTACTGATCCGTCCAGTTGAGAGCATATGTGTGAAATGCATTTCCAACATGTTCCATTATCTGTCTTTCCTGAAGCCAATTCCCACGAAAGGTGGCACCCGGTACAAGGACTACACCTCCCAGCACCCGATTGCCATTGATGTCCTTGCCGTTCTCATTGAACAGCACTTCGTTGCCGCGGGTAAACGCCACCCGCATTTGACCGGAGGAGTAGTTGGTAGTTCCGTAGGCATTTTCACTGGATTCCAGCAGGATAACTTGATGGTGAAGGTGACAAGATTACTTAAGCTTTGAAAATGGATTTTACTTACGCGGAAACAGCCAATCACCCTTGGGCAGCTTAGCGCGTACTTCTATCCTGCCGTAGCGGAAGTTTAAAGATTTCTGGGTTCCAATTCGAGCCGTTACTATTGGGGGTAACACTCGATTTTTTTGAAAATTTTGATAGCATTCAATTTCCTGAACTGCGGTGCAACTGAAATGAGGGAGAAACACTTTATTGGTAGTCGCCAAATGTGTTCTTTTAAGAATGAACTCAAATAACCAAGTGAAACACATTGTGTGAGAAAATCAGGCGAACTAACTACCACAGTTGGCAGCCTTCCGTTGGACTCGAAACATAGTAAGAAGTTCAAAAATTCAGGGTGGTTGATGAAAGCCGCTACCAAAAAAAAAATTTAATAACTTTTTTTCTATTTAATGAATCTGGTTAATTTTTTTTTATTTTGCAGATTGATTTTTAGATTTAACAAAAATAGATAACTGGGACACTGAAACAAGAATTTGGATTGTCCGCCGCTATCACGCACTGGAGTCCGTAGTTTCGGTTCAAAGAGAGTATAGGTGCACGTTTGGCGGCAATCCTCCGAGCAGATGGACCATAATGAGACTTGTTAACAATTTTGCCGAGCATGGGATAGTCGAAAGAAGACTTTGCCATCGAAACCCTTTAGTTCGGATGGAGGAAACAATCGCTGCTGTAGCTGCTGCCATACAAAACAATCCAAGAGTTCCGAAAAGAAGCTTATCTGCTCAAATGGGTATAAGCAGACAGTCATTGCAGTCAATTATGCACAATGATTTGGATTTATTCCCATATAAAATTCAAATGGCCAGAAAACTCAACGCAACAGACTTGCCGATTCGTTTGGAATTTTGCCAGAAGATGCATCAAATTGTGGAAGAGGACGGAAACATGTTGAACTGCCTTTTTATGTCTGACGAGGCCCATTTCTATTTAAACGGTAACATAAACAAACAAAACTGTCGAATATGGAGTGCTTCCAACCAACAGATACTCCATGAGACGGAATTGCATCCACTTCGTGTCACAGTGTGGTGTGCAGTTTCATCACGCTGCATTGTCGGGCCCTACTTCTTCGAAGAAAACAGTCACACGGTTACGGTTACTGGAGACCGTTACTTGAGCATGTTGAGAGAGTTTTTCTATCCAGAATTACGCCGAATGAGAATTTCTTTCAACTCTGTGTGGTTTCAGCAAGATGGTGCAACTCCTCACATAGCCCGGCCTGTTATGACAGAATTGCGACGAAAATCTCCCAATAAACTAATATCCAGAAACTCCACATTCCGTTGGCCTCCCAGGTCGCCTGACCTTTTTGTACCTGACTTTTTCTTGTGGGGTTATTGCAAACAGGAAGTCTACAAAGCAAAACCAACAAATTTGAATGAACTAAAGCAATCCATTAGAGAAACAATTGCGGCTATTCCTGTCTCAACTCTCCAAGCAGTAATGAACAACGAGCAGGGGGGGCATTTAAAATCCATTATTTTTAAAACTAATTAAGCTATATTTAATAAAATTGAATGAGCTTTAACATGAATAAAAGAACTCCATACACTGAAAAAAAGTTATTTGAGTTTCTTAATGTAGCAATATTCATCAGCCAGCCTGTATATGCCGTCTTCTTAGTTCAAGTTAAAATATTGCCTTCGGGAGCACCGTCAATTAAGGAAGACTCCCTCTTACCACCCTTCTTTCACTGTAATTTCTACCCTTCTTAATATAGTTGGATTATTATAAATATATTATTACCTTGATAATAGATCTAGTTTACCATGCGTCTCATTTGTCCAGGTTGGCACTATATGCAATTGTCCGCCCTCAACGTAACAATTCTCCGTACGGTTTTGATATGACACAAACTCTGCGTCATCCACTTCCATGGGTATTCGAATTTCCGGTTGCCATTTTTTCCAATCCATGGTGTCGAAATTATCTTCGAATATAAGATCATCCCTGCAAAGTTCTCGACATCCAAATGTCGTTATCGTTGGCTGACATATGGGCGGTTTAGGTGAACCTAGCTGGTCGATTAAAGCACATGCCGTTTCATTAGGTAGCATTACTGAAAAACCTGCCTCAGTTGGTGGTAATATTTTTAAGCCTAATGCAGATAAATTATCTAGATTACTCGTAATATTAATATCTGCAAAGTCGCACAACAACTGCTCTTTACCTGCAAAAATAAGTTGGACAATAATTATTTGTTAAATAAATAAAATGCCACTTTGGTATACAAATGTAGATAAGGTAGGGTGATTGAAATGTGTATGCCAAAATGTCAAAAATTAGCCACCGGATACATTTTTATGCAGCTCCAGAGCCGGCTAATTTTTTGAAGTCTATATTCAAAAAAATTGCTGTCAAAAATTAGCCAGTGGATACAATTTTAACGCAATTGGCACACAGCCTCCCTAAACAGGAAAAAGAAAAGGATGCAAACATATTTCATCAAAATAGAAAATTCTTTCTCATTCGCACCGAAATCAAACAGCTTCAACAGGCACCGTTATACTTTTGGTTCGTCTCCAAAGCGAAAAGGATTACGATATACGAGTGTATCTTAGTTTTTTTTGATTTTCTTTTCTTATATAAATCTGTAAAAACAGGTTGGCAATTTTGGTTTTATATAAAGGGTTTTCCAATAGGGACGGGTAGATTTGGACAGATCATGGCGGCCATGTTGTTTTATCTGTTGTTAATATTCCTGTTTTTTTTTTTATTTTTCAGTCACTAAAGACAAATAAACGTGGCAAGTGGACCCCGATTTCAGCAAAAAATCATCTTCAGCGACGATGCCAATTTTTGTATGAACGGGTACGTCAACAAGCAAAATTGCCGGGTTCGGAGCATTGCCAATCCCCGCCAGGTCTACCAAGGGTGGCAAAGCATCCACAAAAAGCCAATGTTCGTACCTGTGGCGACGGTAAAAACAGTCTGGACTTCTTTGCGCTTGTGGCGACACGTAGTTTCTGAAGTATGAGACCGCCACACAAAATTGAATTTGAGTACACTACAGACACAGATACGCATTTAATACAATTCAACGAATAAAAAGACGATGAATGAATTCGGATGCACATGCGTAAATTTGTTTTATATATACTTTAGTTGTTTTTTTGTATCATAAATCTATCAAGAACCTACATATATCTATAAATAAATGGTGCAGGGCAATAACTTCACATGGGAAATAACTTCACCTCGTGTGGGAAATAAATGCACATTTTTGATGTGAAGTTATATCTCACTGAAGGTGGGCAATAATTTAACCAGAAATTTTGTGAAATTATTTCTCACCTATGATTTTTTCGAAATACACAGGGGTACCGTGAAATAAACCCGAGTGAAATAAGGCCGAATTTCAATTTCGCCTTCACAATGTGACATAAAACATAACATATTTTGCATTCGCGAAATGTGGCCCTTAGAAATAAGCCCTAAAAGTAAAAATGAAATAAATAAGGCCCCGAAATTGGGGTAATTTGTCATAATCATATTATAACTAAAATGGAAATAAGTCCCCAAAAAAAAAAAAATATAAAAGAAAGAACTAAGGCCCTGGCTACACGGTCAATGGCATACTAGGTATTGAAAATTTCCCCGTGGCTACACACAAAATGTGTTGAGGGAAACACTTTGAAAACAGAACACATAATCTCCGTGCTCCGTCCTGCACAGAGAATTATTTTTTTGAGGCACTAAGGCCCTGGCTACACGGTCAATTCAATACCGATTCTTTTCAGTGAGACAGGTAGATTTTATGTGAGCTAAAACGAGATGGGTTGATTTCACCAAAAGCGTTTCCGTGATGTGAACCCTTCGACGGTCGGAAGAAAATGAAAAAATGTATGAGAAATGAAACGCTTTGAGAAACGAACATGCATCTTCCACCGAGAATTATTAGCGTTGCATTTAGCGTTTAGCTTGCAGGGTCAAGACAAATTATAAATGGAATCTTTAGTTTTTGAGCGAATTTTTTACTATTACTCTATCTTATGCTCAAAAACTAAAGATTCCATTGAAAAATTAGATATTTAATTATTTACCTTGCCTCAAGACAAGTGAACTCAGACTGAGTTTAATAAGTTCAATAGTGGTCAACTCTACCAACGAAATTCTGAACATTACAGATTACGGTACTTTGTTTACGTTAAAAGTGCAAGAGTGAATCACGCGTCATGATTGTTTTCAAATCATCATCATCATCAGGGAACGGATTTTGTTGACTTTGCCTTTTTTTGCCTTTTTTGCCTTTTTTTACTCATATTGCCTTTTTTGCATTTTTTACTCATATTGCCTTTTTTTGCCTATTGGTACTATTTGTCAAAGTAGCTGTGCACTTTCTTCTTGACTATACGATTTATCCTTGCTCACACGAAAGAAATTTCAGTGTCCAGACGTATGAGAGGAGGTTATTCTGTATGAACATGCACATAACTGCACGCGTTGTTTACACTTACACCGTTTATAAGGAGAGTTGAGTGGTCGAGTTGAAACTTAGCTGAGATTTCAACCTAGGTATTTCATCACACCGAGTTGAATAGTTGAATAGTTGAAATTCTCAAACGAGGTTGAACTGACAGATACCTTAACACACTTTAACAGACACGCAATCAAAAGAAAATGATTTCCCACTCCAAACAAGGAAAAAAAACCCAAACATAGAAATCACACACACACAGAGACAACTTGTCAGTTCAACCACTCAACCCAGGTATACATGCATTTTTTCAGCACGACCGAGCTCTCACAGCTCAGTCGAGTCCGGTCAAACCAGCTTCGACTCAGCTCGCGTTTATATGCATCTCAACCTAGGTTGAAGCTGGCTTCAACTCTGCATATAAACGGGATAACTAGCGCGCATAAAGAAAAATCCCTACATCCCAATACAACTCTAAATACATTTGTATCAACTCAATATACATGCGCTTCTTCTTGTGCCGTAAGTGCAATCTCAGGCATTCGCCGCAGTTTCACCTGACCGTTAGACATCTGGGAAGTATGTGGGCCTTTTCATCTAGATTCTAGATTCATATTCTGTGACTGGTCATACTTAGTGCTGGTCTGTTGAAAATTGCATGTGCCTAAATGCGTGCTGCTCCCAAAATATTTTGTTGCTTGTCATTGAAAGGGAAAATCCCCCAAGACAGAGTTTGTGGTGAAATTGGAAAAGGATTTTTAGTCGACCCGAGAGACCGCATATTTAAGATTTTACAAATTGCAGGTGACTCCTAGTAGTTGTATGTATTTTAATTTGAGCACTTGATCTTAGTGCACTGCGTATTATTTAGAAGAACAGGGGTTAAAGACTTTGAACGGACTCAAGGAGAAATTACAACAAGCTAAAGGGCCAGTAGCTGAAGATGGGATGAAAAAATTGCACGAAATGGCGCTGCAAACTCTAAATTGGACTCAAATATTAAAGTCAAGGACGTGACATCTCTTTGGGTCCACTAGGCTCTGCCCATGTTATAAGGTCCTTTATTTCAATCAAGGATTTCCTGAGAGAAAATCGCAGGCGATTGTTACATACCATACTTCAAAATGTTTTGGGTTACAATGTTAATAATAATGCATGGAAACCTTTATTATTAAATACCTTTTTCTGCGGCATTTTTTTGCCTTTTTTGGCTTTTATTGGTCAACAAAATCCGAACCCTGATCATCATTATATTTAAATCGCTAGCGCAAGAGCTTGTGATTCCTCCTAAGAGTTTATTTCTGCACCGATTTCAATGATTCTAAAGTGTTAGAATGGAATGCAACTGAACTTGGTTCATCAGTATAGTCAATTTTGAAAAAGTGGATATGAGTACAATTATTACCTATACCTATAGGGTTTCTACATGCGAGATTCCTCGCACTGGTGCACTCATTTTCATTAAATATGAAGCTATTGCCCACCTTCAGTGAGAAATAACTTCACATATTAAGAGAAATTATTTCCCACAAAACAGTGAAGTTATTGCCCACGTTCAGTGAGAAATAAGATCACATCAAAAATGTGCATTTATTTCCCACTCGAGGTGAAGTTATTTCCCATGTAAAGTTGTTGCCCGTGAAGTTATTTCCCGTACATAATAGTCGGGTACGAAATCCCAATTACTAGATCCCGAATTTGGAGAAAATAATAGTTCGCGACTCGCGCGAATTCGGGATTCTGTAATTTGTGACTTTTTTTTTTTTGTTTGCACGAAATTTTATATATCCCTCCCAGGAATCTCATGAGAATCGAAAAGAGCTCTTCTCTTTGATGCTCATGATATCTTATACCCTTCCGAACGAAACAAATTGTGAATGGTGATAAAAAGTGAAGTTTCTTAGAACTTGGCAGTTGGAGTGGGCTGTGTACGCAAAAGATTCCCTCCTGAATTTAATTAAATAAAATGTTGTTCGTAGACATATGCAAATATGAATAAATTACTTCTCTAGAGGTATAAGTTCTGTTAGGTATACGATTCCATGAGAATCAAAAAGAACAGCCATTTTCGATTCTCATGTAGTGCACTTAACCAAACGTTTTTTGTAACAAATCCGTAGTGTGTGCTGTGGTAAGTTTATTGGCTTTTTGGGTTGTGGGACAAAGACGTTCTTTTAAGAATGAAAAACATTTCAATGGAGGAGGTCTAAAAAGTTTAGTTTACAAAGTTTTTTTTAAAGCACCGCACAAGAAAAATTCGGTATTTTTACCAATATTCATTTTTCGGGATTTTGTTATTCGGGATTTTTAGAATAGTGTGTTTTATTTTCTCGGGATTTTGAAGGTCAGGATTTTGAGCCGTTCCCATTATGCACTTATATAAAAATAACTGATAGTATGAAACACTTATTGCGCTAATACGACTTGCGCTTGACTGAATTTTTATTTTGTTGTTATAATTAACTAAATACATAATGTTAATAATTCGATTTCAACAAACAAAAAAAAACTTAATTATGCATGAATGTACTTACATTTCCAATTACATATTAGGTACTCCTTCTGTCCGCATATGAGATGCCCATGCAATAGAAAAAAGATACAAAATTGTAATATATGGGTACAAAGAATATGAGGTTTTAACTTCATGTTGTATAGTATCCACACCGAATTAATTTAACTTCAACACGCGAATGATGCACGAATACGAATCTCATTTCATTAGATTGATATAAATAACTGCCAATGTTTCGTTTGTTTTATTTTTATTTTATTTTCAAAAAATTAAGATAGTGATTCAATTTGGAAACTCCAGGGTCATTTGGTTATAAAGGCACCTTTGAACATTTCAACCAACTAAATTCTGATAAGGCTGGGTTTTACTGTGAAAAATAAGTTCTTTGGCATACATTATGTTTATGTTGAACATTTTAGATGAATTTAGATGAGAAAATAGCAACAAGAGATAAAAAATATTCAAGAATAGACATAACTCGGTTTTAGGTTTTTCTAAAGTGTGTAATCTTTGACATATGTAAATCCCGACTGTTGACTGATTGACTCAAGACGTCTAAACAAGTGAGTTTATAAAATTTCCGATACAAAATTTGATCGAAGATTTGATTAAGTTACCGTTGGCTGGATACCAGGCCACGGAGGCTTTACCTCGGTGTGTCTGGCGTGAAGATGTGCTTGTCGCCCGCTTATTGGACACGAACCCATTGTAGGGATACCTTTGATGCTTATGACTCAAAAATCAGAAAATGGGAGCATAGTAGTCATTCTGAATACTGGACGAAATCGAAGTCTCATAGACAAATAAATAAATTCATTAGCCCAGCTATGAATCTGACAAGTCACTCAGAAATATCCCAAGGAAATAGGATCCCATGTAGACTCTGCTATGAAGAAGAATCAATATAAGACTAACGGAATCTATGCAAAAAGAAGGGCTTTTAAAGAACGTTCTTGGGCTCGGAGGAAATATAGAACATGAGACCCAGAAAGGTGCTCAGGTTTCTAAACAAGGTAGAGAGACATATGTATATTAGTTAAGTGAAAGAAGTCAGAACAATAGAACTACTCCTGTTCACTGTCCGTCTCCACTCATCAGACGCTCATCACAGATCTTATTTTCTGTTATGTCGTTGTGTATTGGAATTCAGACGAGATTAAATGAATTCAACCTTCCGACCGAATTGTATGGCGTATTTTAGGATAAGAGCATCCTGATGTCGAAACAGATGAAAGTATTTCGTCCTTTTCACATCTGTTTTAAAATATATGAAGTTACCAGCAGACCACCCCGGCTTCACCCGTGGAAATCTATTCCCATAGGTTTGACCCTATGATTTGTTGATTGTCATAGCAAGATTCAAAGGCAATATAAAAGTCAAATAAGCAGCTCTACCGCTACTAGGGAGAGTTGCAACAATTTCCGACAAAGCAACAACAAGAGCTATGTATACCAAATGTACATCTGACCTTTGACAGATTTAAGTTCATCAAGAAAGTCTTACGAGTATTCCTTTCCCATCTGGAGCATCTAAGAAAGATACCTTGCTCTGATTATAAGTACCTATTGCTGTAACTGATCTGGTATCAACTTCGGAAGATATTTAAGTATAGTCAAAATGCTCGGTCGCGAGTGACTAACTATTACATTATATCATGATAATAGATAATAGACATTGGAAGTAGAGTACATATATGTGTACATACTTGAATTGATCAAATCTCGAATGTCACTTACATGAAACGTCAAATCGCAAAAACTGTACAAAATTTGCATCAAAATTAGGCTCGCGGAAATTACGCTAGAATTTTTTTTGTGTTTTCAAATTCGGAAAAAAGAGAGTTTGGAAAATACGCCAGAAATTTTGGAAATCATGCCAGACAGATGTGAAAAAGTAGCAGAAAGTAAAATGGAAATTAGGCCAGAAAACAAACAAATTCTGGGGGACTGATCAACATTTGGAAAAAAGGTCACAAAAGGTTATTTATTTTAAAATAAGATACATACATAAGTTGTACATTGTCGTAGTGAAAAAAAGAAATTTAAAATAAGATATATGTACATAATATGTATTTTCATAGTGAAAAAAGAAATAACGTAGCTCCTTTTGAGCGAGCTTTTTCCAAATAGTTTTCTGGCGTTTTTTCCCTTTCTGAAAATGGAAAATGGAAATATTATTTCTGGCATTTTTATCAACTAAAGCCTAGTACGCTGCTGATGCGAAACGAAAAATCCCATACAAAAGTGACACGACGAAATCGAAAACGGAATATTTCGTCGTGATTTTGGTTTTGTAGTACGCTGTTCCGCTACGAAATTATACTGATGGTGATTGTATTAGATAAATCTCTCCACTCAGTTTTCGTACAGAATTTATTGTTCGGTACATTAATTCCTTGCGAAATTTTGACGTTTGTATTTTATTCGTATCTTATATTTTCGGTTTCGTGTTTGTGTTTGGTTTTTTTTGCGCTTTTTTTGTGCGGGATAGTTTTATAGGGTCGAGCATAGTTCATGCAGAAGAGACTGCCAATAACATTCTTCCGCGATGGAGCCAGGATTGAAGCGGGCTTTCGTATGCATTTTTTCCGCGCGAATACCACCGAAGTAAGGACTCGTACGTATTGCTTCTCGGCCATGGGGATGGAAATTGGAATGTTATTAGTTTGCAGAGCCTTGCAGTTTCCTCCAGAAGCATGTCAATGTACATATTAGGTCTGTTCCCGTACCTGTCCAAAACAGCCGAAAACAGCCGAAATCAGTCAAATCCTGTTCCCGTACGAAGACTTTTCATATGTTTTGACAGAAGAGAGTGTAGTTTTCGGCTGTTTTCGGCTGTTTGCAACAGTACGGGAACAGACCTATTGTGTTTGTGTTGTGTTTTTCGTTTTGTTTGCTGTCAATAAAATATGGAGTTTTATAGTTTATTTAAATTAAACTTAATTGTTTTGTTTTTTTCGCCTGTCGCCTGTCAATATTGTTAATTTTTTTCCAAGCAGCTGATTGAACTCCATATATTTTTTTCGTCGATATTTCGCTAGCTTTTCGCACTCGATTTGGAGACCACAGGAACATTTCGTTTCGCATCAGCAGCATACTAGGCTTAAAGGTAGGAAATTTTTGGAAAGATTGACAGAAGAATCTGGCCTTTCTTCTTAGGAAAAAGGCCATACTTTTGTATAGAAAATTTTCTGGCGTTTTTTTCCAAAAAAAATTCTGGCGTTATTTCCGGGAGCCCCAAAATTAAATATAACGATGACTTATGAGCACCGTAGTGTTTTGGTAAATGCGTTGGACTACTACGCAGTACGCAATGCTGCCCGGGTTCAATCCCAGCCCGGGTCCAACACCTAAAAGTTTGTTCACGGTGCTACCTCTTTCGAATGTCTCACAAGCAATCTAAGAGTAGCATTTGTCAATAAGTTTCTCAACTCGCCGTTCGGAGTTGGCAAAAAAAAACTGTAGATCCCTTCCATTCGTGCAAAAATAAAACACGCACACACAAATAGTTGCGAGAACCAGGCCCAGGTTCACTCCGAGTTGTAGCGTCATCTAGTGTAAAAATGACTTGCAGCAAATTTTTTGAACTGTCATTTGGCTCTCTCTTTTACGAATATTTTGGGTTAACAAACACGAAATTCGTAAGAATCTTACAAATGTGTACGAATTCGTGGGTTACCAAACAGACCTCATATGTACTTGCACATATACCAAACATTCAAAACTTCGTTACGTCAGATTAAAGTGAACTGTTCAATGCCACACAAATACATAGAATAACAAAAAAAAAATCAATCTCGCTTATATGTATAACCATTGGGCATGGAAAATCCGAAATCTGAGTGCAAAATCTGAATAGCCCAATGGAAATCCCCATAAATCATTATCATTGTGTATTAAAGAAAAGATAAGAAAGGAATAGTGGTGGTGCTTACGAGTGTTAGGGTGCTTACAGGGTGTTTCAGCTAGTTCAGTTAGTTAACAGCAATGAAGTCTATTCTTAATTAAGTCTTAAATAGTGCGCCACCTAGGACTTTCTAGGTGTACATCTATCTCTTGCTGTCAAAATCGAAATTGTTCTAAGTGAAACTTCTTATGGCTCGTTGGGCTGTAATTCCAAACTCTAATGAACCGCGAGAAGTACGTGTGTATGGGGCCCTCCACGATATAGTCAGCACTATCGAAGATGCCTTTACATATAAGGAGTCAGTACTCGGCGTTTTTCTAGACATAGAGGGCGATTTCAATAACATTAAGACTCAGGGGATAATGAAAGCTCTCTCTAAGTACAATAAACGGAAAACGGATTTTATCTCCTCTCCTATGGGTACTGGACGTAGACGAGCTCTTAAAAATCGCAACAAATGGATTCAAATGTATAGCATACGCGGATGACCTCGCTTTGCTCACGAGAGGCAAATACCTAAGCACATTGGGGGAACTCATGCAAACCGCTCTGCAGCTAACCAAATCTTGGGCAGACAGCACCGGACTAGGAGTAAACCCAGAAAAGACCAATATGGTGTTGTTCTCCAATCTTCCCAATCTTCAAGGCCCCGTCCCTAGGGGGAGTTCAGCTAGACCTGAGGGACCACGTAAACTACTTAGGGCTCATATTTGGCAAAACGTTACTTTGGAGAAAGAATCTAGAAAATAGAATTAACAAAGCCAAAAGAGCTTTCTGGATTTGCCGGAGAGCTTTCGGTAAAACGTGGGGTTTGAAACCAAAACTAGTTCAATGGATCTACTCTTGTGTAGTCAAACCCATATTACTTTACGGAGTGTTAGTTTGGTGGCCAGTCGTGAATAACAGCTACGCGAAAACACTACTAACTAGCCCCCAGCTAATGGCCTGTCTAGGGATAACTGGTGCCCAATCCAGCACACCCACAGCAGCCATGGAGGCGATTCTTAATATTCTTCCTATGGAACTGGAGGTCAAAAGGACAGCGGGGCTTTCTGCAATCAGATTGCGGACCCTGGGTCACTTTAAAGACGTGAGCCTCACAGGACACAGAGCTATCTGGAAAGATGTTTCAGAATCCTCTGGACTTGTCAGCAATCTTAGTGATCTCATAGAGAAAGAATACATCTTTATGATCGACTATTCAGTTGAATTCCCTAGCCGTGAAAAATGGTTACAAGGCACAGCGATTGCCGAAGTAGAAGGCATGGTATTATAAACGGATGGATCACATTAACGGAGAATCGGGAGCTGGTGTACACTATCCGGATCCTCCGATAAATATATCCATTCACTTAGAACCCTCGGTGACTGTTTTCCAGGCGGAAGTTTTTGCAATTCTCAGG
Organism: Brachyopa scutellaris; assembly: GCA_949775065.1. NCBI lineage: Eukaryota > Metazoa > Arthropoda > Insecta > Diptera > Syrphidae > Brachyopa > Brachyopa scutellaris. The sequence goes on from OX459114.1 coordinate 17,730,750, forward strand.
GGCGTCAATAACGATGCCAGAGACACTTGCGTACAAAACTCAACACCCTTGCAAGATCCTGCACGGTGAATCTGCTCTGTGTACCTAGCCACAACAACATACCGGGTAACGAAGGAGCGGACAAACTTGCAAGAGCAAGGGCGGAAGACGTAGAGAGCCTCACAGTGAATACGGCGGTACAAGCAGTGAGAACTGCCTATAGCCTGTCTTTTGTAAAACGCCACGCACAAATGTGGAGTCAGATCCAAATTTGTAAGGCTGCCAAAGAAATGATGGAAATTCCAAATCCGGTGCGGGCTAGGAAAGTACTGAATTTGGGGAGAGGACAAATAAAACTGTTGATTGGCTTATATACGGGACACATCAACTTAAACAAACATGCCAACCGACTGGGACTAGTGCAGCACAGCACCTGCCCGGGTTGCGAAGAAGAGGAAGAAAGTATCAAACACTTCCTCTGCGATTGTCCTGCTCTATGCTCAATAAGGCAAAAATACCTGAGACGACACAACCTGCCCGGGCTGACATCGCTCAGATCTATCGATTTCTCGAAAACACTGGAGTTTACACGACATACAGAGCGTTTTTTTTGAATTCACATATTCCTTCCAACCTTTCCATTCGACTACACTACTCCCTTTAACTTACACACATCCCAACCCTTCTTTCTCAGCACAACGGGCCCGACTTGTGGCCTACGTGAAGAGGTGAAATCCTCACCCTCACAAGCCATTGCCGTAGCTAATATTTGGGCACATTATTTCTACGAGCAACCATTGCATACTCTTAGGAGTTAACAATTTGAGGTGATTGGCCCGTTCCTTTTTAGTGTTGCGTATCCAGTTGGCAACGGAATACTTATGGAACCACATCGGTGTCTGTCTGCCTGTCTGTCACAGGCATTTTTCTTAGCGACTATTTGACGTAGACAATTGAAATTCGGAACAATGTTGTCAATATGGACACCCGATGAATCCCTATATGGGTGTTGAAAAGCGAACACTCTAAAAATGTTTCCAACATTTGTTTTACAAATTGAAATTGTCAAAACTTGTCTCAATTCGAAATGTACAAAATCGAATATTGTATGAAAAGGTCTGTTTGATGACTGGTAATTTTACGTAAAATTACTTAAAACTGCCAAAAATCAAGAAAATAGAGAGCCAAATGAGGTGTCAAAAAATGTCCCCAGCACTCTTTTTTATTTGATTGTCCTTAAAAACCAATTGTAGCTGTAAATTTATTGAAATTTCACAATTTAATAAATATTCGAGTTTCCATATCAAAATGTGGGTGGCTGTGGCGTTGTGGTAGTCATCGTCGCTTGTCACGCTGAAGGTTCACGGTTCAAATCCAGATGTCTGTGAAACATTTATTTCTCACGAAATAAAAATAAGTTGATCAGTTTCAGAAGTTAATGTCAAAACCTACTGCGAAGGCATAACACTGGCAGTAGGATGGTGGGATGGCCGAAGAAATTAAATCAACATGACATGTCAACATTAAAAATAAATTCCAGGACACGAAAAAAACTGATTATTGTCATGTCAAGGACGTATCATGCTTTGAAAATATAATGTATTATAGTTGGATATATCACGTTTCATGTGTCAACTTACTTACTTACTTAGTTGGCGCCTGGGCCTGCTTCTCGCAACCATTTGTGGGTGCGTGTTATATTTTTGCACGAATGGAAGGGACCTACAGTTTTTTGCCGACTCCGAACGGCGAGTTGAGAAGCTCAATCGTGACAAATGATACTCTTTGATGTTTGTCAGACATTCGAAAGAGGTGGCACCGTGAAAAAACTCTTTAGGTGTTAGACCCGGGTTGGGATTGAACTCGGGTAGCATTGCGTGGTAGTCCAACGCACTAACCACCACGGCCACGGCGACCATGTGTCAACGCAGATATTTATACTTTAGAGGGAAAAAATAATGTGGACGTGTCATGTTTTGAAAATAAACGATTCAGTTGATCGCACAAACGATAATGAGAAACATATGGGAAAAACTTCTGCGAATCATAAGCAAAGACAAAACTTTCAATAATACACAATTCTCCAGTTATCCTGGACACCACCCATACCTAGAGTTAGTTGAAACCTAACATCTGAGTTTCCCATCACTACGCCGATCTGTCTGTCTCTCGTTTTTTTTTTTATGTGGTCGCACTGTGTGTAAACATAAGGATATCGTATACTTTATACATATCCCCTTTAGGGTGTTATTAATTTTCAAGTGTTACATAACATTTCACTCTCTCAATGTATCATCTAGTTCTGAATAAAAATTGCAACGGTTATGGCTGTTTACACCGGTGAACAACATATGTACTTAAAGAGTGAGATGCACCGCGCCCCTTTTTTTTTATAATCTACACACGCTAAAGGGGATATGAATACCATTTTTTAATGTTTACACACAGCGCGAGCACATGAAGGACGAGAACGAGAGACAGACAGCCCTTAAGTTCTATTTTGCCCTTTAGTCCATCCATACTAAAATATAGTCAAGGTCGGCGTAACCCGCTCAAATAATTTACTCATTTGCCTAATCTATTTGCCTTTCGTTTACACCCGTATTTCGAGAACACCCTGTTTAATATACACATGTATATTTTTTGTTTTAAATCCACCAAAAATTAAATGCGATCAGATACAATTTCTTATTCATCAATCGCATGTTGAAGTTCAATTGGTTCGGTATACTAATCCTCCGCACTTGTATCTTTTGGTTATAGCGTGTAATAAATTTAACGAAAACCAATTCAAATTAAGCAATATGCAGTTACAGATTCATAAACTCTTATTTATATTACTATTCGTTATAACTTCGACTACAGCAAATGCGAATTGTGAGATGTGTAAGTACGCATTTAATTTGTAATACATAAATGTACCTTCAGTTTGCGTGCACAATCACTACATGGTCGTGCGGTGTATGCGGCCTTTTAGAAAATTCCAAATTATTTTTGCCGGGCTCTGGAAAATAGAAAATTATTTTTTTTGAAATTTCACTTTTGAGTTTGAATGAATTTAAAATCATGCGTTAAATGTTGTTTCAATTAATTAATTCATGTCGATGTTTGCAGTTAATTTGAAATTTATTTTAGAAGAAAAAAAAAAAACCGAAGTGACAGTTCTATTCGATGGTTGTCAGTGTCATGTGACATCATTCCAAACTATGCGCTGTAAAAGCGGATTTCCTAGATTCATATAATGTTTATCTCACTATTAAATAATTTAACATCATTATATAAATAGGCGAAAGCGTTCTGCTTTCATTTCAACCCCTTTTTATCTGCCGTAAACGCAACATATTCGCTTAGTTTAAGTTTGTTGGAAAAGTTGTGAAGCCATGCTGTGCAGTTTGTAATTTTTCCCAAAATGTTTTGCCTAAGCTAGGACAAAAAAGTAAAGTAATACATATTAATACGTGCGTTTCCCTGTCGTTTGGTTGAATTTCGACCACAAGCCAAACTAGTTTTTTTTAAATATATTAAACTACATACAAGTATGTACACATGTTTCACCGTCACAATAGTGGTTTAAGTACAAAAACTGCAAAAAAAATGTGACATCGGGTGCTGGAGGAAAATAAATTTCACAAATAATTGTTTGTACAAATCTTTCGTGTTGTGTTATATATGATATTAAAATAAACAAAAATACCAAATAAATCATTCTTGAACTGTATGACCTTAGAAAGCAATCAATGGGATTTCCAGAAGCGTCAACAAAATAAAATTAAAGAATGTGACATTTGTCCGGGAACTTTGATTTTAATTATCTCTCTTTTGCGGGTCATTTTAGCTATGACTATTCTTGAATGATAATTCTAAAATAAATGTATCCTTTTAAAATCGATAAAGCAACATTCATCAGTTAAAAGAAGGACATAAAGGTTAAAGGTGTTGCTATATGCAATAGCATTAAAGGGGAAATAAACGGCTATGATACTAATTGATAGCGGAAAAGCCTTCGACTCTGTTTGGCACAATGGCGTTATATACAGCGTGATCCGGTTGAGGATATAGATATTTTGATATCTGAGGATCTGGAGGGGAGGGGGTCTATCTTGAACACCCTCTGAGATAAAGGGCGTTTAAAACAGTTACTTCATAGAAGTAGGCTAGGTACCAACACCGACAGTTATTTAATTATAACTTCTAGTGTATTAAACTCAGAGCAACCAAAGTTTAGGCCTGTTTCATAGACAATTAATAAGTTTTTATTACGGTCGAATTTTTTTTTAAACTTATTTTTATAAAAATCGCATTTATCTCGGGAAAGTATGTTTATATTTTTTTTTTTTATTATTACTATTTTCGTGCGCCATAACGTCACCTACAAATGAAGTATACAAAGTTTTTACCTGCCGCTTATAGTTTTCCTGGTATTAAGTTAATTTAGTCACAAGAACCATGTAAAAACGAGCATTAGGCTGCATTTAGTCTGATGGAGGACACGGCATACAAGGTTATTAAAGCAGTAATGTTTTTGTAATTTATCAATTCCTTTCTAGAAATCAGTTTCGCTTTCCTTCTCTACAAAAAGAATCTTCGATGGTCCGGATCCGGATAATTGCGTTTCAAAATCTCCTCTACCGCTGGCTTTGCATTTTCCAGACTAAGTCTTGAATTTTCGAGCGAAATAGCCAATAAAACCGCAAATTTATTAAGATTTTTCACTTCTTCATGAACCTCATTGAACGGAAAGTGCCTTTTGAACGTCAAGTTCCTCTTTGGAGGAAAATATTCGGTTAATCTGTGAATTAGGATATTGAAAATATCTGTCGCTGCGTCCTCTTATCCGGGGTCTACTAATGCACCCGGTATATTATACATAACCTCTTGAAATTGGGTCTCTCGCAAATGCTACAGTTTATTTTCTTTCTTCAAAGGATCTTTGATTTCTTCTGCCTGCAGATATAGGCTTAAGGCTCAAAGCCTTTTTCCCATTCTGACCGGATCAAAGACTTGTCTATGACGTCGCGACACATCGCACGGAAATGGTGTTATCCCTGTTCCACTCATTTCCATCATATTTTGCGTAATTTTTACTATGTCAGAGCTTGGACAATTTAATGCGTCTTGTGTAGTACAATTCTGCAATTGAAATCTCAACAGTTTAATGTACCCAACTACAATTGAATGTAATGCACTTTCTTATTTCTTTCGTGCAATTTAATGCTCAACAATTGAAGGTTTTCTCCACCTTCATTGGCTCACAGCTTATTTGACCCACCCCACATTTACAATTCGAAACGAGTATGGCTCCTAAACGAAAAAAGTTATCGACAAAATAAAAACGCAGAAAGGTTAATTGAGCTTTAAACTTAAACAAAATAGTTAGTAATTTATTAATTTTAGCCTAAAATTACATAAGAAATTAATAAAAAACAAAATAAATTCAATAATTCAATGTCACAGCTTATTTGACCCATTCATAAAAAAAAGTAAATAAAAACAGTATGACAAATATTTTTTTTGATATTAATATTTGGTATGCCCCCCCTTTTGGTCTATAACAGCTTTAAGCCGGTTGCACAAGGTATTCTTGCCCATTCATCAATTAAGGCAGTCTTCAGATCGTTTTTATTCGAAATCTTGCGTTTGCGAATATTTGCCACAGATTTTCAATAACATTAAGATCTGGAGACTGTGCCGGCGGTTTCATAACATGGGGACAATTATAAATTAGCCAAGTTTGGACAATTCCCGAAGTATGTTTCGGGTCATTGTCTTGGTAAAACCGGAAAGTGTCTTTTAAGCCCAATTTCTCAGCACTTTGGAGCAAGTTGTCCTTAAGTATGTTGAGGTAGACCATCTTATCCATTGTGCTTTCAATAAACTAAAGCTTTCTGACTCCCGCTGCTGACATACAGGCCCATACCATAACATGACCACCTCCATGCTTGACTATTGGCTTTAAATGTTTATCCTGCAGCTCTGTATTTGGCTTCCGCCACACATAAGATCGCCCATCGGATCCAAAAATATTGAATTTGGACTCATCAGCAAATATGACTAGCTCCCAGAATCTTGAGTCCTTCCCAATGTGCTCCTTTGCGAATTTGAAACGGCAGTCTCGATTTCTTTTATTAATGAAAGGCTTTTTGCCTGCGACTCTTCCGTGTAAATCATTATTTCTCAGAATACGTCGGATGGTTTCCTATCATATTCTCCACATCACTAGCCAATTTTGGTGCCGATAACTTGGGGTTTTGCTTTACTTTTTGTATGATATACCGTTCATCCGAGGTTCTAAATATTTTATTTGGAGCATTTCTTCCTTTAATAATAACACGATTCTCGAACACAAAACGATGGATTATAGCCTTGACCGTGCCAGCAATTCAATGCAAATCAATCAATATTTCAAATCGACTGTCAATGGCTTTATTAATATGTATTTGCTTCCCCATTTACAATTCAATGTAATTCACCATCTCCCAATTTAAAGAGTTCATTGGGTCCCCAATTTAATGGAATCCGTAATAGTTATTAAGCCTCGATTTTATCAATGACACAAAAAAAAAAAAAACAAAAAAAAAACCTAATTCGAAACATCTGCACACAAATATGTATTTCCGCGCTTATTCTGTTTAACGCGTTTCTAGACTTTATAACATGCTCGTTTCTTCTACACAAAAATAGCTTATAATATTAACACATACAAGTTAACACACACGAACACGATCAAGAAGCCAACACAACATAACCGGACACCGGACACCTCCGAACTTCCCTTCCTATCCAATACATTCACCCCGAGCACATTCAACCCAAGCTCATTCACCCATTCACCTTGATCCAATTCAATGTCAGCACTTTCCAGCCGTTCACCCCATGCACTAACCATTTCACCTACTTAGCATAAGAGACACTTTGTTAGAATTAAGTAAATAAAAATAAAAAAGCACACACGGTCATAGACTGCGCAACGGAAAAGTGGTGTTTTCATCAAAACTAAAAAACAATCAGTCGTAGACTGAATGCTAAAATAACTTACACAATACACAATTTTTTTTAATATGTGTTATAATACTCAATGTTATATTAATTATTGTTTTTATTTCTTACAAATAATCTATTTGTTTTTTTTTTTTTTTTGTAAATCAATTTAAATATTTATTTTTTGTTACTTTATTTAATTTTTGTTAAATTATTGATTTGTTTATTATTTTATTAATTAATGAAGTGTTTATTTATTTACTTATTTTTTGTTCATTTATTTATTTGCAATCATTTTTATTTATTTTATTTTTATAATTTTTTTCTTATCTATACATATCATTAAATTATTTTTTTTTGTTTTGTGTTAGGTTATTAATTTATTTCTTTGTCTAACTATTAATTATTTTTTATTTATGAAGGTACCTACATATGTTTTATTAATTTATTTATTTTCTGTTAATTTATTTATTGTTAGTTTACGTTTATTCCCAATTTATTAACTTAAGTTTGTGTTTTGTTTGTTAAATAAATTACCTTTTTTCTGTGATATTGTTTAGTTTTGTTAACGTAATATTTATTTATAATTGAGGGTTTGTCCGTTTTTTCCCTCAAAACTAAATCTTCATTAAACAAATAAACTTAGAAAACAAGACAATGGGCGCATTCCGTTTTTTAGTCAACCGCCTCTGATTGGTCGACAGACGTCAAATTGACTAACCATTTAGTAATGAAATGTTTGACTAAATAATTAGTCAGTTTGAGAAATGTCAAAAAAACAGTTGACTTATTGTTCTGGTGTTTACTGCTTGGCTGTTGTTTGCATGTTACAAAAATTAAAATCCAAGTAAATTATGAAAGTGTATTCTTTTTTTTATTTCTCATGCAGTATTATATGGATTATATGTAGGTTGCTGGGTTCATCGATGTAGAACAATCGATGAACCCAGCAAATCGTTCAAGTTTATAATATAACTTAACCTATAAAATAAATAAATTATATTCCAAACACATGTGTAACTAATGTTACTTACATACATAAAACATCCCCTTAGTCTTCAATTAATAAAGCTTGTTTTAGGTCTTTTGCTTATTCCTTCGACTTATACAGTGGACTGTCGAACTCTCTATAAGACTTAGTTCCCTAAGTCGTACTCTCTATAAGTCGAATTTCTCCCTATCTCGACGTTTTTCGCCATATTTTATCATTCCCTTCAATATTCCATATACAGTAGAAGCTCGAAAAAGTTGATCGAAATGTCCCAGAGCTTGTCAACTTTTCCGAAAAGTCAACTTTTCTGGACAGTTTTCAAAATCTGTAGAAAATTAATATTTTGTCCATAAATAAACTTATTTTATTTTGATTAATTAGTTTTATTTTATTAAGAGCAAAAACATAAACAATCATAACGATGTTCAACTGGTTTGAAGTAACTGGAAAGAGTAGTTTGATTCTTATTTTTTGTAAAATGAGTTTTTACAATATTTGTACGTAAAATCACCAGGTTTGGCATATGGTGGGTTTCGTTATTTTCTGCGCACCATTTGATCAATGCATTCACGCTTCCAATGGCTTCTGGATAAGAAAGTTTTGTCGCTTCCATTGTCTCGATATCTTATTCGTCGTTATGAGTACCAGCTTCCTCTATCTCGTCCTCTTCTTCAATTGAGTCCGTATTCCACTCTTCAATCTCTTCCAAAGTCAAATTCGAACTCAATCCTATTTTCGACAGTAATGTATTGACTTCTTGAATTTGGTCATTGTAGGAATGATCCGAAGCAAACAAATCGACCAGAGGAATGTTATCATCAGCATCAAATTCATTGTCATCCCAATATTTAATCTTTTTCCATGCGTTTTGCAGAACACGTTGCGGAAGTTCATCCCAAGCAGATTTGAGCAACAAAATGCTATCGCGAATATTATGCTTTTTTAACAAAACTTCTATTGGCATATTTTCTTGGGCCACAACATTGCACAAAGCTTGTAACGATAGCTTAATTTGACCAACTTAATGGGATTCTGGTCCATGGGCTGCAAAACTGCTGTAAAATTTGGAGGTAAAAGAAGCGCTGAAATGTTACCATCGTCAGTTTTAAGCAATTCGATAAGTTTGTGCGCTGTGCAATTGTCAATCATTCATCATTGTCGCTTTCGACGACAAATTGTTTTCGGTTGAAAATCTAAGAACCTAAATAAGAAACGACATATTGATATTGAATTTGTAAAACTGACACAAGTCCGGTTTACCTCTTTTACGAACGAACCATGAAACCATTCATAAAACAGTATTGATGTCATCCAAGCTGATGGCGAATTAGTGTAAATTATCGGATTTTTGAAGCCTTTAAAACAGCGCGGATTTGCAGATTTACCAATGACCATTGGGCTTACTTTGTGTGAACCCTCAGCGTTTGCACACAACAAAAATGTGATTCGCTCTTTTGGGGTTTTTCGGCCAGGTGCTGTTTTTTCAGTTGCAGCAACGTAGGTTTTCTGAGGTAACAAGCGATAATATAAACCTGATTCATCCGCATTGTAAACTTAAGCATCGCTAAGTCCAAGTTGACAAATCATTCCTCTCAATTTTCTTATAAACGTTGCGACTTGCGATGTGTCGCTCGAAAAAATCTCACCACACACTTTAAGATAACGAATTCCATGCCTCTTTTAAAATTTTGCCAACCATTCATCGCTCGCATTAAATTAATTGACACCTTTTTCCGGATACATTTTTTCGAATAAAAACTTAGCTCTGGCCTTGAATGCTGGCCCGGTAACAGTACAATTTCGAGTACGCTGATTTAAGAATCATTCGTATAATTTGCTCTCTACCTCAGGATATTCAGTCTTATGAATAGTTTTTGTTTGAGCATATTCGAAGTTGTCGACTACTGCTGCGAGAAGGGTTTGACGTGTTTTTTTTTATCTTGGAAATTGCCTGCTTTGTGACACCATATTCGATTGCCAAACGACCGCCGCGAACACCATTGTCAAGTTTCTTTAACATTTCTATTTTTTGTTTTAAATTTAATCGAACTTGTTTTCGTTTACCATGTTTGTTTGCCATTTTTTTGCTTAAATTTAGTTAATTATCGGGCAGCAAATAAAATTCAATGTGCAAATGAACAATACGTAAGAAAAAGTCAGTAATAATCTAAAACAACGGGATTAAAATACATAATAAGGCACGCATTTGCCATGGAAACATACATTTCTTCGGAATGCGTAGCTGCTGTGTTATGTTTTTTACATCGTTAAACCGAATGCAAGTAAAAAAGAATCACGCTCTAAAAAGTTGACCGAAAGTCAACTTTTTAAGGCAACGTATGCTAGCTCAAATTTGGTCAACTTTTCTGTAAAGTAAACTTTTCTGAGAGTCAACTTTTCCGAACTTCTACTGTATTCCATTCTTTAAGTCGAACTCCCCCTAAGTCGTCACTCTCTCTAATTCGAACACATTCTCTCGATTATTGGCATCTTTTTTCACCCCTTAAGTCGAATTTTGTTTAGCACAAAACAAAATAAAAATGCATTACCCCTTCGGAATTCGTATTTTAGTATATTGGTACCTCCACGCACAGAAACAGTTTTTTTAAAAGTTGTAACGCAAAAACAAAAAAAAAAACATCATTTTCTTTGTGTTGTTGGTTGCATTCAAAACAGGTTTTTCAATGGATCTATCTGCGTAAAAAGAACTTGTTTTAGTAAGATTTTATCAAACAAACGTTTTAAAACAAAAATAAATATTTCTCTCTATTACTCGAATTTTTCCAAAACTCTCTCTAACTCGAACAAATCTGGGTATCCCGTGAAAATTTGACTTAGGGAGAGTCGACTGTACTTAGATTATACATTCCTTTAACGATATCCGTTTGGTTTTTTCATTTTCTTTGATCCAGTTCAGAGATATCGTTGGCACCGCAAGACGCCTTTTTTGAGAGGAGTTTCGGGAGATCAGCTATAGCAGCCTTCAAAATTATTATTTTTACAAATAAAAAATGTTGAAATACAGTTAAAATTTACCTAAATATTGTGTGTGTTTTACATTAATAACTTTAAAAGTTTCCTCAGTAAAAATTCTTGAAAATTCACTTTTTTTTAGCTCTCCTGACTGTATACCTATAACCCCTTAACACTGAGGTACACGCGTGGCCTACTATTGTAGACCACGTTTACATTTTCATTGATAACTTGGCAGTTATTTATGTCAGACTGGTGCGGTTCCAGGAAAGCATTCTCCATTAAATTGGTTGACAAATCAGTACCAACCGTTCGTGACTTCTACGCGTACGCATATTTCTGGGGTTAACCGCCAAAATCGCATAGTAGATACATTTTACCACTATCTTGCAATTACGATTCTTAAACCATTTCAAGTGAAAATAAAAAGTACAATCACGTTTGTGACATGTGAACTGTCATCTAAATGGATAGTCAAATTTAGCATTCCGTTTTTTTTAGAATTGGCTACCTAAATGTTTAGTCACTAAAAGACGGAATGCGACCAATGTTTCAGTAGAAAGATACATAGTTTATAATATCTCTGAATTGTAAACTATGCGATAGTAATCCATTGTATTTTAAAACGAAATAAATATCTATCTATCTATAAAGGTGTTGAGAAGCTGAGTTCTTCCTCTTACTTCCTCTCCCTCGCACTTTGCCCAAATGCAACTGATTTTAAAGGTTTTCAATTTCTTTTTCTTTTATTCTTTACAGGTAATCGATTCCTCGTATTTGGCTGCAAAATATTAAAGTATGTTAACATTCCAATAGAATCATGCTTAGAATTGCTTTACTCAAATCCACCTATCACTGTGATTGAAGGGATTTCAGCAACGAACAAACCATTGCGATACAAACGGATGACACAGGATTCGAAAACTACCATACCGACAGATAATTCTAAATGCCCACCGACGATAACGAAAATTGGCTGTCAACAAATTTGCAGCGGTGATCTTATATTTGAGGATAACTTCGACACTCTGGATTGGGACAAATGGCAACCGGAAATTCGAATACCCACAAATAAGGATGACGGCGAGTTTGTGTCCTATCAAAATCGTCCAGAAATTCGTTACGTTAGCAACGGTGTCCTGAATATAGTACCCAATTTATTAACTGAGGTTCCAGACTATAAGGACATAAACATTGCGAGAGGTTACCTGAATCTAACATCTAGTGAACCTAACATGCAGTAAGTATTTGCGCCGGCGCGGCGCGCGGCAGTTCTACAAGTCTTCTACAATCTTTTACTTGCAGATGCACTGGTATTGAGATCAATGAATGCAAATTTAATTCAAGTTTTGGAAAAATTATACCCCCGATCGTGTCGGCCCGTATTCGAACCAAGGGAGCCTTTGAATTCCTGTACGGCAGGATAGAAGTACGCGCTAAATTGCCCATCGGTGATTGGCTGTTTCCGCGTGAGTAAAATGCAGTTTTTTTTTAAACCTCAGCGAAAAGTAATCCTCTATCCTCTTACATAAGTTATCCTACTGGAACCGTCCGAACGTGCCTACGGTGCTAGCAACTATTCTTCTGGTCAAATGCGTGTAGCATTTGCTCGCGGCAACAAGGAATTGATTGATATAAAAAAAAGGGACATCAGTGGTAGGATGATAATGGGTGGTGCAGTCCTCTCAGTAGGTGAACACGTTCGTGGACGAATGCTTGGATTCAAAAACACACCGGAACATATTGGGAATAAATTTCATAATTTTACTCTTACCTGGACGGATACCTATATTGCAATGGGGATGGATGGACAGGAGTACGGGAGATTGAACGGTCCGTTCTATAATCTACAAGCATCAGATAATATAAGACATGCTCGGCTATGGAAACATCGTAACAGCAAAATGGCACCATTTGATAAAAACGTAATATTTGTTTAGGAACAACCTTCAAGCTATGACTGACTTTTGTTTCTTACGCAGTTTTACATAACATTGGGCGTAGCGGTTGGGGGACATTCTGACTTTCCTGGTGATTCTACAAATTCAGCTTTGAAAGAGAAGAAGCCATGGATAAATATGGCTCCCAACGCGGCGCTAACTTTTTGGAAGAAAAAGGATCAATGGTATCCCTCATGGACTGCAGTGGATAGTGGACTGCAAGTAGACTATGTACGTGTGTATGCGCTTTGAAAAATGTTAAATAAGTGAGTTTTAAATTACCAAATAAAAATGATACCAACACTCATATAAAGCGTGAATTACTGTATATTATATAGGTGTCTGTTTCCAAACTAAACGTTATTCTTATTTACAAATATGTCAACGGACACGTCACGCTGAAAACATCGGTTCTCGTTAGATCACCGAAATCAAGCAGCATCCGGCGCGGTTAGTACTTAGATGAGTGACCACTTTGGAACACCGCGTGTTGTTGACATAGGAGTAGGAGTAGGAGTCGGCGAGTACCGATAAATGAATCGACTCTATGTGGTAACACAATGGACCTTAAGTGTCTAAGTGAGTCCTACCAGAGTGCTGGGGATAACCACCTTAACCTTACCTAACCTAACCTATTTACAAACATTCTCCAAAAGTCAAAATGTAAGTAGGTATATCTCAAGGCGGTTGAAATGGCACTACTGTTACTGTGGTTCTGTCACAGATAAATATCTGATATTTGACATCTGAAAACACAAAAGGAAAGAAATTATTCAAGTTTAGCTTAGAGTGCCCGTGTGGGGCCAGTAAGTTATAGTAAGATAGTTAAGATAGTTAAGTTAGTTAAGCTAGTTTTAAGCACTTTTCTCTAGCATATAAGAAATTACTGAATTAAAAATAATAATAATAATGAAATAACAAGGAAATTAAAAGAAAAAACGAGAAAAATAACGAAAAATAATAATGAGTAGGGACACTCTCTACACATTGCAACTGCTACTAGTACAAAGCAGGGCTGCCATTTCAATTTTTTGCTTGGGAGTATAATTCGATCCATTTGAGCAGTACCCCGCAGTACTCTGGGCTCATTGCGGTAAAAAAAATTTTTTTATGATTTTTGTTTAATTTAAGTTATTTTAAGATGTTCTGTATAAAAGTGTTTGCGAAGAAACTTATTTTACTATTTTTTTTAAGTTTATGATTATGCAATTTTATTTTTTACTAAACCAGTTGAAGAAATAGCCCCGCATAGCCCGGTACTCCTTCAAAATCATGACTGAGGCAGCTGTCCATAAAAAAAAATAAATAAATATTTGGCTTCAGCAGTCCTAGCTAGAACCAAGCCTAGCTTCCCGCTACCATTTGTGTGTGCGCGTTATATTTTTGCACGAATGGAAGCGACCTACAGTTTTCTGCCGACTCCGAACGGCGAGTTGGGAAGCTTTACATGACAAATGATACTCTTGAACGCTTGTCAGACATTCGGAAGAGGTGGGCACTGTGAAAAACTTTTTTTTTTAGATGTTTGCGGCGGGATTCGAACCCAAGACCGCTGGCTCAGTAGTCCGACGCACTAACAATTTGCGCTACGGTGCCCAGGGCAGCTGTCGATAGTTTTTTTTTAATTCGTGCGCAGCTCGTCACCCACCCAATTATTACATAGCATGCAGCATGCCCCCATACTTATTCCACTGTTCACCTCCAACATCTTCTACATTTAGGGGAGATTTTTTCTCATCACCGTATTTCATGCAATTTTCTTATAAAATTATCATTTTTTTGCTATTTTGAAGTTAGAATTGAAAAAAGGAATTAATTTCCTCGCAAAAAAATATTATATTTGTGATTTTTAGACCATAGATTATGTTAGGTTAGGATAGTCGCTTGCAGTAGGTGCAATTTCACCGTCCATTGTGATTGTTGTGGATGTTGGAGCGCGCATTTGCGAAAACCATTTCGATCTTAAAATGAATCTTTTTTTTTTTTTTTTTTTTTTTTTTATTTTTAATTATTCATTTTTACAAAAAGCTAGTGGCTTAACAGGTTTTCAAAATACTAACATTTTTTTAAAATTAAGAATAAATGAATAAATGGACATCATTCTGTAGCACTTTGGTGACTAGAGGCGAATGACATTTCAAGTAAATTTAATAAATTAATTTTATGTTATGTGGGGTACATGTGGGGTACATCGAAATTTAGTTACAAATAAAAATCAATTCATTAATGACAAGTGATAATTGAAATTAATAGACAATATATAAAATACTATTATTAAAAACCAATGATTACAATTAAAAACAATGATAACAATTAAAAAACAAAGATAACAATTAAAAAACAAAGATTACAAATTATAAAGTTGTGCTCAAAAAAAATTTGACTGTCGAACTATCCATACTAAAAAGGAGTTTTCTAACTTCGCTTAAAAATAAAGTGGGTTGAACTATTGACCTTATCAGCAATGGCAATTTATTGAAAAGCCTAGGTGCTGCCGTAGTATAAAAGTTCGAGAAGTGCGTTTTTCTAGATAGAGGAATATTTACAAATGACATACCATTGGCTCTCAGTGCGTATGCATTTGAGCTCCTGAGAGTAGTGCTGTAACCGCTTCGCATGAAAAAAACTTTCAGAACTTTAAAGATATATAGGTGCTTTAATGGTAGGACACGTAGCTGGGAAAACAGAGGCCAACTACTTGCTAATCTAGAAACTTTGCAAATAATTCTTACAATATGTTTTTGAGCAATGTTTAGTGTTTCAATGGTAGTGTTGTAAGTTCCACCCCAACTTGCGATTCCATATTGTAACTTAGAATGTGCAAGTCCATAATAAATCATTAACAAAATTTTCTTTGAACAATGTGGTTTTAGAAGATACATTTTACGAGTAACAGATAACATATATTTTTTTAACTCATCCACGTGCGCTTTCCAATTTAAATTTTTATCGAGTAACACCCCAAGATACTTATAGTTTTCAACACCGCCTATTTTGAAACAATTTGAACTACACACTGAATCTTCACAAAAGTTTTTTTTGTCACAGGTATGAACACATAGAGACAATTTCGAACAAGAAGTGGCATGAAAAGAAACATCGCAGTCAAGTGGACAAGGACCTTTTAAGTTACAAATCATAATTTTTGTTTTCTCGCTTATAAGCAACTCATGCTTAGCGAACCATTGTCGTAGTATAAATAAATCCATATGCAGTTTTACTGTTGACTCAAACAAGTTGTTATCTGAATATGTAAAAGCTATATCGTCAGCAAAAGCTGTAATACGGCTGTTAAATTTTTGATTAAACACAGAGTTTATATATATTAAAAATAGAATTGGGCCCAAAACTGAACCTTGAGGTACACCAACGGTAATTTTTAACTCGTCGCTGAAGATTCCATCAAGTTTTACTTTTTGACTTCTATCTGACAAGTAAGAAGAAAACCAATCATACATCACCCCTCTCAGTCCAGCCTTGTACAATTTATCTAAAAGTATACCATGATTGACCATATCAAATGCTTTTGTCATATCTATGAAGAGCACCATACTTGCATTTTTATTATTAAAACTGTCACAAATCTCACTGCATAATTTAAGTATCGCATCTTCAGTAGATCTACCCTCTCGAAATCCAAATTGTTTGTTACTGAAAAAGTTGTTTTTATTCAAAAATGATACTATGCGTACTTTTATCAGTCTCTCAAAAAGTTTACTGAACGTTGGGAGTATAGAGATGGGCCTATATTGCGTCATTGACCTCCGGTTACCTTTTTTAAATAGAGGAATGACTTCAGCACATTTTAGAGACGAAGGAAATACACCACAATTCACACTTAAATTGAATAAATGACATAACACATCGACAATGAACAGTGAAATTCGTTTTAAAAAACAGTTAGTAATATTATCGGAGGTACTGGAGTATTTATTGTCAAGAGACATTATACACTTGTGGATTTCATATGGTGTGAATGGATTAAAAACAAAACTTTTACTTTGAAATGCATCTTCAACCACATCAGCAAATAAATCACAATGACAGTTGTGTTTTGGAGGATATGGTTTGGATTTAGCTGCGACAGATACAAAGAATTTGTTAAAATGATTGGCAATGTCTATTGGGTCAGATAATATTGCACTTTCAATTTCAATTTTTTTGATTTTGTCTTTATCATTTGGCTTACTTAGGATATTGTTTACAACTCGCCATTCTTCTTTTCTGTTTCCTTTACAATTATTAAGTTTACTAGCGTAATATTTATCGCGACTAATTTGTACCAGGTTTCTCACGTCTTTATTTAGTTTTAAGTAGTATCTTTTTAGTCTTAGATTAGAAGGATGGCGTTTGCATTTTTTCCGGATTAAGTTTTTTTTAGCTATTTTAGTTAATAAATCTTTACTTATCCACGGCCTGAGACGTTTCAAGATTGAATTTCTTTTTTTTACAATACCAGTACAATTTTTAATATGAGACTTTAAAATATTAATAAAAATATCATACGCCGTCGAGGGATTATTTTCCTCATAAACACGTTCCCAGAATTCAAACGTTAAGCACTCAACTAATTTATTGTGATCAATTTTCCAACTATCTCTGAAAGGCACATATTTATCAAAACCATTTGCATGAGTGTTTTCAATATTTAGATTAGTCATGCAATGATCATTAATTTTGTAATCTAGGACCTCACCAGATAATTTATGAATGAAATTAGAATTTAATCTTACAAAAATATGATCAATGCATGTTTGTGATTTGTCCGTGATACGTGTTGGTTCCATAATAAATGGCTCCAACCCATATGATGACATTAAGACCAAATAGTTGTCCGTGTCTGTGTTATTTTTCAAAGATCTATGTTTAAGTCCCCTACAACCAATAAATTCTTCGTTTTTACATCTTTTAGTAGAGAATTTAGTTGTTCTATGAAAACATTTTTATTCAAGTTAATTTCATGCAGGCGGTAGACACACAAAATGGTAAACTTTTCATTACAAATAAGGCAATTAATTTTTAAAATATCGGCACTAATCATACTAATTTTTATTACTTCGCATTCATAATCTTTTTTTATGTATACTACGACGCCACCTGAGCTATAAGAATTATTGCAGTTAGCGAAGGGTTCATAACCAGGAATATTATAGCTGGATAGCTCATAGTCGTACAACCAAATTTCAGTTAAAACAATAAAATCTGCATCGAAATTATGAGCATTGATATGAGCTAAAAAGGAATTGAAATTTGTTCTCATACTGCGTATGTTTTGGTGAATAATTAGTGTAGAAATAGTCGGAGCAGCATAAGTTCTTGCGTAGTTTGAGTTATTTTGTTTCGTTTTAATACTATGCATTTTATTTTATAATTGATTGAGGTCCTCAAGGCACCTCACTTTTATTACAGAATCACCCTCATTCTTACGCAAAAATATTATGCTGTTCCGCATCCACATATATGTAAATTTCTTTTCTATTTTTATTTGTTTTGTTGCTTTAAATAATGCTCTCATGTGAGATGTTAGGCAGTCGTTGATAAATATTTGTGAACCATCCTCCTGATTGTCGTTAAGCAGCTTCCATGTAAGTTGTTGTTTTCTCTTTACCTTCATTCTCATAATGTTCTCCTTTATTACGTGACGAGTAAACTTGACAGATAATATATTGGTGCAGGCATTTCTCTTCGTTTTAATTTTTTTGATGTAAAGAGAATCGATGTCACTCTCAGTCAACTCGTAACCCACACCATCACGAATAATCTGCAACGCAGTTTGCAGTGAGTTTGAATTGTCAACGTTTGGCACATTAAAAATATCAATTGCATTGCTAAGATTGGATTGTTCCAAATAATTGATGCGGTCTTGCAATACACAAACTGCTGTTTTAAGTTCGGAGTTTTCATTTTTTAGCACTGTAATTTCAGATAAACAGTCTTGATTCACTTTTTTTAGATCATTGATCTCATTTTTTAGTTCATGTTCATCTTTTTATGTCTTGTAAGCGGTATCTTAGCAAGGTCGATCAGGCAGTCGAAGAACCGTGTTGTCATAGCCAGAGCCGGGCAGTGACATAGAAGGCGTGGTCATCCTGGTCCATGAAGCTTCTACGGAAAATATTTGTAAGGATACCGTATCTACTGGCCATGTTTCCTATTGTACATTGTCTGGTTAAAAAACACATTTAGGCCGGAAATAGACAAAAAAAAGAAACCTATCGCAATTTCATAATGGAAACCCGCCCTAAGCATCTAATGAAAGCTGGAATATACGGGTATGGGTTTTTTTTTTAATAGTTTGCAATATTTGTAAATCACGAATAGCAAGCATTTAATTTTTTATTACAATATTATTTGAATTTGCACTGGAAGTTCAATTTTGTAATTTGATCAGTATAATCTAATTTTAGGCAATACGGAGTACGGGATGGTAAAATAGCAGTATAATACTGCTATTGCAGTACTTTTGGCAGCACTGGTACAAAGCAAAGCCTGAAAAAAATTGTTCAATAAGTAAAAGCAGCTCAGAAAGATTGATTTCAACACTTACCTGCGATTGTTTATAATAAAAAGAGTCGGCAATACGTTTCAGCAGCACCACCACACGCGGCTACCTACGTAAGATAAATTGGATTAGATATGGATGCCTCAAATATATATTTCAATGTCAAATATGAAAATTAACATTCGTACATTGCAATAAATTTTCTAAAGCTCCTATTAGTCTAATATTCAACACTTTTCAGAAGCTACATTTAGCATAGCACAGCATAGCATCTTGCCACACCACTTGTGTAGTCACATTGGGGTGGGTTTTGTTTACATTTTTTATGCACGTATTTTAAACGCGTCCTGACTTGGGGTTTTATCAGTTGAGCGAAAAGGCAGCAAACAGCATAGAGTAGGATGACACGGATTACAACATGCATGCGGCAAACAAGTAAAAGGTTTTATGGTCACGTGGAAAAAAATAGAATCGCGTTCTTTGTTTCCGGGATTTCCTATTATGATGAATGAAAATGCACAGCTGCGAAATTAGGTAGCCATTAGCGTAAGATATTGACTAGGAAATTACAAAATAGATATTTTTTATTCAGAGTATGTTTATGACGTCTTTTTCTATTGGGCTCTTCAGGTTTTGCTCGCAGATTTCAGATTTTTCGTGCTGAATTGAAATCAAATGAGATTGATCTGTTTTTCTGCATTTGCATTCTTGTGTCATTTTTAATTTTACGAACAAAATGTCCAATGTCAAAAAAAGGAAAAAATAATAAATAAAATTTTAAATACACTTTCTTTATATTTTCTAAATTTTGTATGGAGTTTCTAATAATAATAATATTTGTGTTGATTGATAGCATTTTTATGTGCTGAGTTAGTTAACGTGCCGCACATCCATCACGAGGAAGCAGCGTGTCACCAGGTAAAGTGGCATTATGTTCAGTCAGCAGTTTCCCACAGTACCAGAGCCCACGAATGTGCAGTGTCTGTACACGCGCATCCGTTACCTACTTGCTGAATCAGCGGCTCGTGCATTAGGCATGCACGGTATGGTGATATGGATATGCGACGCGTGAGGAAACCTTGCGGCGGATTAGGTTCGGTAGATTAAGTTAGATTTAATTTAGAACTCGACGGGTACGGTTGCATTCAATAAAGTTCTCTAACAATTTAATCAAAAGGTCTTTTCTTAATACGAACAAGTTGGGCCGGCTATGTAAGTCGGCGTTCGGTTTTTTTTGACAATACAGGATGTGAAATCCTTTACTGGCGCCCGAGCAGGGACCGGCCTAAAAAATTGGCCTGCTTTTTTCGTCGTTCGATAGCTACGGGTCCTTTAATACAGGACGAAAGAGTTGGTACGCTCTATCTTGAGTGAACGTTGCTGTTACCATGGGAACACAGTAACCACTCCAACTTCGATGTAGCAAATTCCGGCATATCCATGGGAACATGTCCGGAGATCGATCAGATAAGCAGGTCGATAGTGAAGCAATTCGTGCCACGAGTAGGTCGCCCACAATCTCAACGTGGGCTTCTAAAAGGGCATAACACGAACCTTCCCAGGCCGGTTCCTCAGGAAAATAAAACAAAAGAAAGAAATGGTTTAAATTCGGTTCGGCTAATTTTCATTTTCTTTTCTAGATATTTCCTGATAATAATTCTTGAAATGCAGATTAGTATTCTGTAAGTGCAAAAAAGAAAAAAAACACAAACAAAAAGAAAATAACAAAAAGAATCGAAACAGAAAAAATAAAGCAAAAGGAAACAAATTAATCCTTATATTCTGAGGAATCTTGCTAAGTTTGATTTGTGCTAAATAAAAATTTTGTGAAATTAAAAGTTCCATATGCCAAATAATTTTGCCATAAGTGCTAATATATATTGTGCTAACTAAATCTCTTGTAAAATTAATTTTCATGTGCCAAGGGTCCGATTGAATAGTGTGCCAAGCAAATTTATTGTGCTAAGCAAATTTAAAGAGAAAAGAGAATATAATTTCTCGTGTATCATTGTGCTAAATATAAATTGTGAGCCAAGGTAAGCGTCTTCCTTTTTCTTTTTTATAAAAATGGATCAAATAACTAAGTCGGTGACTGAACTGACTGGTGCCGTGAACACCATTCTGGTTCAGCTCAGGGAATTGGATACCCGACTTAAATCCCTCGAGAATAGGCCGGAACATCCACTGGCAGGGTCAGCTGAACTAAGCGGGGCTAACCCTATTATTGAACTCTGTCCTCCTCGGAACGAGGCTGATTTGAAGGACATCAGCCGCCTGCCGGACTGTGTGAAGGAGCTCCAGGTTTTCGACGGAAACCCTACCCAGTATGTCTCCTGGATACATGCTGTGGAGGGCATCCTGAGAGATTTTGAGATAGTCAAGGGAAAACCAATCTATCGAGCTATCCTTCAGCACGTACGCGGCAAGGTCCGGGGCCAGCGGATGCTGCCCTCGTCTCCTATAATATTTTTGACAGCGACTGGCTGGAACTCAAACAATGTCTTTCTCTGCACTACGCAGACAAGAGGGACATGCGAACGCTGGAACACCAGCTCAGCCAGTTAAGGCAGGGAGGCGGCAAGCTGGACGAATTCTATGCAGCCGTTAACCATCAACTGTCCTTGATGGTTAACAAACTGAAAACGGAATCGTTTGGTGAAGAGACGGTTAGAGCATTGGTAGAAACCTACCGCAACAGGGCCTTGGATGTATTCGTGCGCGGCCTTAACGGCGACATATCGAGAACACTCGTCATCAAGGGACCAAGGACCCTTCCGGAAGCATACTCTACATGCTTAGAGATCCAAAATTTGAATTTCCGGAGCAATACCATTCACTCCTATACAGTGCCAAATTTGATAACGGCCCCTGTTAACCAAATGTTTAGTAGCCCGGCTGCTAGTCCGTCCTTGCCGCCGAAAAAGCACTCTTCAAATTACTCGGGAAGGACAAGGTAACTCACCTTGAAAATCTCGACGCAATATTACAAAGACTATACGAGGCTAAGTTAAAAGTTAACCTTGAAAAAACCCATTTCATGGATTCAGAAGTGGAGTTTCTTGGTTACGTCATTACACCTGAGGGTGTACGTCCCGACGCGAAGAAAATCGAAGCAATCCAGAACATCCAACCTCCCCTTAATTTGAAAGAGCTCAAGTCTTTCCTTGGACTTACGTCCTACTATAGGAGGTTTATACAAGATTATGCCAAGGTTGCCAAACCACTAACCAACTTGACTAGGGGCGAGAACTCCCAAGTAAAAGCCAACCAGTCGAGGAACATCCGCATCACTCTCGATCAGGATGCGCTGCGTGCCTTCGATGACCTTAAGATACTCCTTACTTCTGCAGAAGTCCTCGCCTTTCCAGACTTCGGCAGCCCATTCATCCTTACTACCGACGCTTCGAATACGGCCATTGGAGCCGTGCTCTCACAAGGAGAGTTGGGTAAGGACAAACCCATCGCGTACATCTCTCGTTCTCTCAACAAAACCGAAGAGAACTATGCCACCAACGAGAAGGAGATGTTGGCCATAGTTTGGGCTCTGGACAATTTAAGGTCATATGTTTACGGAGCAAAAAAGATCCGCATATTTACCGACCACCAGCCACTGACCTATGCTTTAGGAAATAGGAATTACAATGCAAAGTTGAAACGCTGGAAGGCCAGAATCGAAGAATACAACTGCGAGTTGATTTACAAACCGGGTAAATCCAACGTCGTAGCCGATGCTCTTTCGAGACTTAGGATTGGTAACCAAAACTTGACCACCTCAGTAGATACTGAAGCGGATGACCAAGTGAATGTGCTACATAATGATTCCTTAACGGAAACAGCTTCGGAGCATAATTCCTACACAGAATCCGTCAGTTCCATAACGAAGACGGCTGCCGAGAATGGATGCTCCACGCATCCTACCGATTTTGACGGAAGTTCTACACAATCGGCTGGTGAAACCATGCACAGCGCAGCACAAGATTCGACAGATTTAATTCCGCATGTCGAAGTACCAATAAATGTTTTTCGTAACCAGCTGATTATAAATGTAGCAAAACCCCTTAATGTTTATGAGGAGCCACATCCGGGTTACTCGAGACATTACATATCCGTCGAATATCTTGGTAAAGAAGAATTGACAGAGATTCTTAAGACACGGTTAAGAGCAAATCTAATCAATGGCATTAAGATCCCCGAATGTTGTATGGACTTACTACAGACAGTCTATCTTGAGAGTTTCGTTAGCTATAAAATCAGAATAACTCAAAGGATAGTAGAAGATGTCACGAGCGAAGATCGCGTGTGGAGACTTATTAGTACCGAGCACAGGCGAGCGCACAGGAACGCTCGGGAAAATAAGGAACAACTTCTCGAAAAATACTACTTCCCGAGAATGAACAGTTTGATCACTCGATACACAAAGTCCTGCGACATTTGTCTCGCCAATAAATATGATCGGCATCCAACAACTCCCGAAATCCAACCTACTCCAATTCCTTCCTATCCATGTGAAATTCTTCATATGGATATAATGGAGATTCAGGGGGAAAAATTTATTTCCTGTATAGACAAATTTTCTAAGTTCGCCAAGCTATTCCACATAAGGAATAAGTCAGCTCTTCATCTCAGGGATAAAGTAATAAAGATCTTACATTACTTCACTGTCCCAAGGGTTTTAGTCACGGACAACGAGCGAAGCTTTCTCAGTCCGATTATGGTTAACTTCATAAAGATGTTGGACATAAAGATGTACCAAACGCCGGTAAACCGTAGTGAGGTTAACGGCCAGGTTGAAAGGTTTCACTCGACGATCCTAGAAATTTATCGATGTTTAAAGGTTGAATACAAGGATTTGAAATTGAGGGAACTTCTAAATATCTCTGTCGATAGATACAACAACACGCTTCACTCCGTGACAAACCGAAAACCTGCTGACATATTCTTCAATAGAAGCGGTAGGATTAATTTCCAAAAAATGGCCAACTTCCGCATTAAAGTCAATCAGGAACTAAGGGACAAAATTCAGCAAAAGCAATCCGACAATAACCTGTGGCATAATAGGAAAAGATCGATACCGAAGACATTTAAAAAAGGGGATGTAGTTTATACTTCCTTTAAGAGAATCCAGGGCAAACACAAGCCCCTGTATCGAAGAGAAGTTATAGCAAAAAACAACAAGGTAACTGTGGTCACTACCACAGGAAGAAAGATTCATAAGACGCATGTAAGGAATGCCTAGAACACTTTATCCTACGCTTTTTTTAAAAAAAAAAAAAAAAAAAAAAAAAAAAAAAAAAAAAAAAAAAAAAAGGGGGATGGCACTAAGGCACTATGCCATACTATGGCACGAACACAGAATTTGCACAAAAATCTAAATACTATGTTATTACATATTAAACTGGCACTAGAATAAGAGTTAAGTAAAGCACCTTAATTTCATTGGCACAGAATATCATATCAACTAATATAGCACAAACACGAATACTCCTGTTAATTATCTCTAAACTAAGATATGCACATGTCAACCTTCTTATATCTAATTAGGCTAATGTACAGTTACAAAACAGCATTCCCGAACCAATGAAGAGGAATGTTCCTTTAAGTTCGTTTAATAAAATGTGCTAATAAATTTGAGATAGATAACCATTAAAAATGTTAACACAATCTTAGTTTAATAAGTTCAAATGATGTATTAATAATAATTTTAATTATATTAACCGTACTGCGTGTATTTTTGAAATAAGTATTTCTTTTTTTTTTTTATTTTTTATTTCTTAATGTATAAGTCGTATTCCATTTTAATTTTACTTCAAATGTACTAGGCTTAATTGTAACCTAAATAGCATACTTACATATTCTAGCATATTCTACCCTATTGAGGAAAATAAAACCATTTACGTATATTCTGCAGGCTATTATTTGTAGCCGTACAAGGTTTCCATATCTACGACTATCAATCACCAATTGTCTCCATCAAGGATGGGAAAGGATGGATCATAGACGGACACTTCAATCTCGTTCACGTCATCAACTTGAGTCAGTTCGAAAGCCTTACTGAAAAAATGGTGGTTGCAGTTGAAGCCAACATCAAGGAGCACGAAAGGAAGATCGTCGCTGAGCACCATCTGTGTCAAATTAAGGAGCGCATTACGGCGCTCAAAGGTAGAGCACCAAGGGGAAGGAGGTCAATCAACTGGATAGGCTCCGCATGGAAATGGATAGCGGGGAATCCTGATGCGACCGATTGGGATAAACTTCTTCGAGCCGGACAAGACATTGTCGACAATAATAACCACCAGTATAAAATCAATAACAGAATCCTCAGCGTAACTCAGGACATCACACAGAAGATCAACTGGGTAATCGAAAGATCGAACAATGAAGTAAGGTCCGCAAATTTGACGAAATTGGAGCAAGACATCCTAAATCAGATTTCAATTATCAAAGAGGAGATCAATGAGATTGTTTATGCATGTCAAATGGCAAAGAACGGTTTAATTAATACAAACCTCTTGGACCGTGAGGAAATCAATAGGATTATCAATGAACTTGAGACGCTGCCATACACAAATGAAGTCGAGGCGTTGCAGTACGGGACACCATCAGTTTATACAAATAACTCCGTATTGATATACGTCCTTTCAATGCCAAAGGTGACGAAAACTGATTACAACTTACTATGGACAAGGTCATCGATTGTAAAGGGACGACAAATTGATTTGCCATTTCAACAAATGCTCGTGAATCATGAAGAAACCTATGGTATAACACATGCGTGTCTTTTAATCAGTAACTCAACTGTGTGTAAACAAAGGGACCTGGAAAAACTATCAGAGGGAAGTTGTATTGCAAGGTTGTTAAAGGGCGGACATGCGCCTTGCACCTTTCGAACGAATTCCGAGGAGGTCATCGAGTTAATTAAGGAGGACACCATCTTTTTGACCAATTTCAAAGGCAAGCTGGTAACCAAAAATGTTACGAAATCATTACAAGGGACTTACGTGATCCAGATCAACAACGAGACCATCCAACTGGGAAATACAACCTTTTCAAGTAAAGTCAGTACGTCCCTACAGGTCTTACCTCCGGTCCTCACGAATATTACCTCAGTAGGACACAAGGTTGACATTGGATACGTACACAGCATCAGTTTGGATAACATACATCATCTGGCCAGCTTAACCTATAGAAGTCGATTCTCAGTGGTTGTAGATGCTTCATTGCTCCTATTGGTACTAACAGCTATATTCACCGTTTGGCGCAAGATTAATAAGAAGATCATTATACCACCTATACAAGCTGTGGATAAAGCAGTGGACCCACCCAATATCCGGCCCTTGTAGCCAGACATCGCTAAGATCTACGGGACGTAGATTTTCGAAGGGGGAGGAGTTAACGTGCCGCACATCCATCACGAGGAAGCAGCGTGTCACCAGGTAAAGTGGCATTATGTTCAGTCAGCAGTTTCCCACAGTACCAGAGCCCACGAATGTGCAGTGTCTGTACACGCGCATCCGTTACCTACTTGCTGAATCAGCGGCTCGTGCATTAGGCATGCACGGTATGGTGATATGGATATGCGACGCGTGAGGAAACCTTGCGGCGGATTAGGTTCGGTAGATTAAGTTAGATTTAATTTAGAACTCGACGGGTACGGTTGCATTCAATAAAGTTCTCTAACAATTTAATCAAAAGGTCTTTTCTTAATACGAACAAGTTGGGCCGGCTATGTAAGTCGGCGTTCGGTTTTTTTTGACAATACAGGATGTGAAATCCTTTACTGAGTTTCAATTTCGTATGAAATGTTTTGGTGTAAGTGTAAGTAGGTTTGAATCTGGAGTTGGAATATAGATTCACGAAAACTCGAGCAAAAAAAAGCTTTTTATAATAATAATAATATATAATTTAATAATTTTTGAAAGTGCTTGGCGGTAGCAAAACTGAAATTCAAGCGTAAAATGTTTTAGCGTACCGAAAAATTTGTGAGATTTAAGCAAAATTACAAAAAATTAAATAATTGTGATTGTAATGTATGCATACTAAAATTTTATTGTACTTTTCCATTTTGTAGATAAGTGAAACTTGTTTCACTTTTTAAACAAACCCCACTTATTACATAAACAAATTTCGAAAGATAGAATAGCATTCCTAAAAAAAAAAACATGTATTTCAAGTGTTTGAATTATTCGGGTACGCCTGATTTGGTCATTTAAAAAAAAAGCTTATATAACAGAAGTTAAAAACGAACATCGAAAGGCAAAAATGTATACAAATATTTTTTAACAATAATGTATCACAAATTAATTTATTCGTATTTCGAAATTAGCACCCTGTGGCAAATTCTGAAATAATTTTTCTTCTCTTCTATCTCTCTTTCACGACTACACTTCTTATTACCGTCTATTTCTCCGTGTCTGTGTGACGAAAAATGGAACTGATAAGAAACACGTGGAGAGTGTCCCTACTCATTATTAGATATACTCTGCTAAAATGTTAGGTACTTCAAATTCGTTTTTACTTAGTATAAACATACTTGAAATTAACATTCTAGACAAACTTGTAGGTATGAATTAACTGTTCGGAATAAGGAAACTACACTGAGAGAAATTTGAAATAAAAAAAACAAATAGAAGCATGTTTAACTTTTCCGTGTTTAAACATGTCGCTTTAATGAAAAATGTAAACTAAATTCTGGATTAATCAAATGAATACATGTTTGGTGTTGAATTAACAAATATTTTAAATACATATTTTTTAACTTAAATTAGTTAATGTTTGATATTATCCATAAAATATGAAAGAGTTTACTTTAAATACAATTCTATTAAAATCAGTTTGTATTGAAATATTCAAACGGATTTCTATTTGATCTAACGATAAGCAAGTTAAGCAATATTTCGTTTCAAAAACGAATACATGATCATTTAAAATAGGACTATGTTTTACTCAAATAAGTTCATGTTTGAGAAAACATGAATGAGCTTGTTTTAAACAGAATTCAATTGAAAACGTTTGGAAATGAATTATTCGAACAGATGTATATTTAATTTTGACTATAAACGTGTTTGAATGTAACATGACTTGTAAATGTACCATAATTTGTTATTGCTTTATTCAGTTTTAAATATACACTATACAACTAACAAGTGCAACTAACAAAATTTGTGAATACTACGGCCAGAACATAAAAGACGTGAAATCAAGGGGACAAATTGCATCAGCAAATCTCAAACAAAGGTATGTAGCTCCGTGTGCAATTAAACGTATAAATTTTGTCTTTGACATTTAGGTATTATTTGCAGATAGTGTTCATAACATATGTAGCTTCCAGCTTGCTTAATAGTGTGATTATTCCAACAGCTCGTTTCGGAGATGCTGAAGGAAGAAAAAATTTAGCATACTCGATGCTTCATATTTTACAAGTCCTACCTTACATTTGTATCAAGAAGATGTTACTTAAGAAATAAGTTTTTGTGAAAAATTAATAAAATCAGTTAAACTAAAAGAAAATCTGTTTTTTTTATGTCGCATATAAGAACCTCTTTTTCCAGGATCCAGTTCTTTCTTGAGTTCAAAAAATGGGCACGAAATTGGTATAAGATGGAAACCAGATAAATAAACAAAATTAAAAAAATATATATTACATGTATACATATAAATATGTATGTATGTATATACATCTTTAAGCATTACAGATTTTAATTTAAAGTAATTTCTTTTTATTTTTCCCAAATAAAATTCCCTTTGAATTAAAAAGATACCTATTTAAGAAATTCAAATATTTTAATATCAAGTTAAATGGATTTCTATTTAATTTTCTTTATTTTGATTCTGTTAGTCTGAAATAGAAATCATTTTGATTGAAATAAGCATCTGTTTATAAAATTTATGTTGAATATGTTTATTTCAAATTGAAAACAAGTTGATTCTATCGAAAACTATCTAAAATTATGACTAAAAATAACAAAGTTATATATGTTTAAATTAAACAAAAACCATTTTGGCGCCAAATCATATTTATTTGTGTTTAGTTTAAACACGAATGGTTTTAGTTTTTTTCTCAGTGTACATATCTGTTCGCAATTAGGCAACAAGTGTTCGACTATTGGAGAAAACGATATTGTTTGAGTTTTTACTTTTTATTATAAACTGCTTGTTATCATTAATGTATGCTTATTTTTTTCTGATTAAATATAATTTTACCAGTCATCTTTATTTTATTTTAAGTAATTTTTTTTCAAAACTTGCATTCTTACACCAGTTTCAACTCTGAATTTCCGTTAAGTGTTCGGATACTGGCTTTCCTATTTAAATTCATCGGTTCGGTGTACATACAGACATACAGTACATATTAACAGCATCGCCGGCCGCCACCAAAGGAGTACCTGCCCAGTAGCGAATCGTTGGCGATTTCAGCAGACCTTGCCAAATCACCCCTTACTTCACCAATGAAAATCTTCCAAAATAGGAAGGCCTTCCCAAAATCATGCCTTGGAAGCGAGTTGGTAATGGCTCTTGTTTTAAAATTTTCACCACATTTAAAACTTGAGCATTAATTGTATTACTACTTCGCTTCTAAAGGAATTAACGTTTTCAGGCCTGTGGTTAGGCATTGCCAAGGAAGCGAATTAGTAATGGAATCTGTTTTAAAACTCCCACTACTTTTAAAATTTGAGCATTAATTGTATTACTACTTCGCTTCCAAAGGAATGACCGTTTTAAGGACTGAGTTTAGGCATTGCCAAGGAAGCGAGTTGGTAATGGAATCTGACTTAAAATCTGTTTAAGTGGCATTACCGCTCCGCTTTCTATATTTTCCTTTTTTCAGGTCTTCTTTTCGAATAGAAATAAGTATGTACCTAGCAAGCAAGTCTGATCACGTTAAGTTAGTTTTTTTTCTAGCAAAATAAGCCGAGGGGAAAAATGCAAGCTCACCGATTTTTAGTAGTTTCATTTTTGGCGCATAAAAACGTTCGGAAAAAAAAAGAAGTGCGAAGTAAAATTTTAATAAAGTGCTGTAAAGTATTCAACGAAAAATTAAATTAAAAAGTGTGGTGAAAGTTAGTTATCTTTGTTTTTTATTTACAATATTTTTTTTCTAAAACTGATACAATGTACATGTTTTTTTATTGTATGTAAATACTATGTCTGAAATATACAAACACAACATATAAACACTTGGATTTATTTATTTGATCTTGTTTTGGAACTAAGGCTTCCCTGGAAGCAATATACAATAGGAAGGCCTGCTTTTACTCATAACTGGTAACCGATGAAATAAGGGCTTCCTTGGAAGGGCTATAGGAAGCCCTGCTGGAACAACTTCTTGGTAACCCCTGAAAGAAGGCTTGCAAAGGAATCGAGATGGGAAGTACTTGCTCCCTATGACATCGCAATGTTAAAATCATGGCTGAAGTAATAGCAAAAGTAATAGATGCATAGCTAAGGGAGGCCTGAAAGAATCACTGAGGTAATGCCCAAATTCGCTACTGGGTGCCTGTGCAATCGATCACTCATCTATATATGTATGTACATATATATCTACCCGCTTTGGTTGGATAATTTTTATTATTTATTCCTTACTCATTATATACTTGTGTTCATAAGCATGTATGTACATATATAGTACATATACGGTATATACGTAGAGCTCATCGCTGAACGCATTCAACCCTTCTTGTCGCACATACTAAGGAACAAAGGTAGTCGCGGCGCCGAATAGCAGCATTAACTATCCACACTTACGTCACCCACTGCGGCATGACTTTTGGCTGCGGTCTCCACTGATCGAAAATTGTTGGCTATGACTTTATGAATTGTTTTGAGCATAGCTTATCTTCTAGATAACGCAGAAGGATGATTTATAGCTTAAATGAATCAGTAGAAAATTTACTAAATCCACCTATTTTTGTGTTTTCCAATCCGATAAGGATAATCCATTGTTGAGTTAGCAGCTGTTTGAAGACGGAAAACTAGCATTTTACCTCCTTTTTGCCACTTGCTCAGCTCCTAGCACACCGATTTTGACCAAACTCCACAAAAACACTCTCAGAAAAATACGAGAATTTTCCCCAAAAATTTGAAGTCAATCGGAACGGTAGTTTCGGAGTCTATAACATACATACAAATAATGTTTCATTTTTATAATTATAGATGTTTGTACAAAATTAAACTTTATAATAAAAGAAATTGCATTCCCATCGGCCAAGGCATTCTTAAGCTAGGAGCTAGCAGGTATTCTTAAAATACTCTCTGCTTAGATCTCCGCTTCTGGATAGCAGATAACGATAAAAAATATCCTAAGCCTGTATTCCTGACATTTTGCAATGCAACTGTGAAAGTGCAGTAGTTTTTAAAACGAATGGGAACAAAGTCTGTGCAGTCGAAAAAGATTAACATTTCTATCATAGTAAGGATCTATTTTCAAAACGCGTTTGAGCGATAAATGCCCAGTGTATCTTTAAAGATACAACCGGTTTTTTATCAATAACTTGATAATTAATTTTTTTTATTTTTTTATTTTTTTTTTTGGAACCTGATTCAATATTTATTTTTCATTTTACATAATATATTTTTTCCGCACGGTGTCCGGTGTCATTGGGCATTTAAGGAATAATATAGGGTATCAGAAATGGCTTCATCGATTTCGATCTTCGTTTTCGACGGGGACCAGCTAGTTAGCTACAAACAAGTCAGTAGACACTAATATGAGTCAAGATGACTTGCCAGAAACACAATGAACAATTAAAAGTTGGAACACCGTTTAAAATCAACCTCGAATTTCTAATGATACCAGACGACTCGAATAAAAACCATTATCTCAACACTCAGACTCGAGAAAGATTACCTAAGTGAATATGCTAAAGAGACTTGAAAAAATTGGCTATGTAAGATTTGAGAGCAATCACTACTGATTGAGTTCCATTGAAGTTATCAATGCCCAGAAAGACGCGAGCTGTCGTCGTACGCGAAAGTATCTGTGCCCAGTTTCATTCCGAGTCATTACTGCAAACTCCAATCATGCATCTTTTACTGTTTGCGTACTTATTGCTATACCTAGGTGTACCTGGATTGAATGCGGTCGAAATATTTACGGTTATATATCATCCATCCGGATTTCGAATATCTGCTACGCGTAAGTGACTTTTTGCTTATATTTTGTTTTGAGTGGAAGAGCTCTGCATCTGCAGCATGTTATGATGCAATTTATTGTACTTTTTTGTAACAAAAGAAAAAATAAAAAAATTGAAAATCGAGCTAATCACCACCATGTTGCATCGCAGTTGAAGTTTATTGTTTTAACGTACTCTAAAACGTTTTAGATTCTCATTGTTTGCTTGTTTTTATTTCAGATCATCCTGACATGTCAAGCGTCGAATTCAAAGTTAACATCGACAGACCCGTAAATGCCGATGAGCAAGCAGACTTTCAAGGCACCATTACACAGCCTACAAATGGAGAATGGGTAGTGGTATACCCACAATTCACTGGCATCGCTTACTCCTACTTTAACGCCTTAATTACTGTCAGATTCGGAAATGTAACAATCCAAAAAATGAATAGCATTATAATTAACAGTATGGATGCTGCGGAAATATCCGACCCGGACGAGACCAGTTCAGCTTCAGCTTATCTGACCCTACCGTCTGGTTGCGAAAGATCACCGACAACAGTTTCAGGGAAGCCCGTATGCAAGGGTCAACTTATTTTCGAAGACAATTTCAATACTTTAGATTGGACCAAATGGAGACGAGAAGTTCGAATATCAATGGACGCAGATGATACTGGGTTCGTATCGTTCCAACGCAGGCCGAAGAATTTCTATGTCAGAGAAGGTCAATTGCATATAGTGCCGAGTTTACTGTCCGATGTGATAGGCGAACAAAGCATTTTCAATGGAAAACTGGACCTCGGTGAATAGTGAGTAACTAAATAGAACGGATTAAGGGCTGTTCGATTTCTAATTTGACTCAAGTTGCACAGGTATTGTGGATATGTCCAATGAGTGCTCGAGACAGGGAATGTTTTCACAGATTCTACCACCCGTGGTCTCGGCTAGAGCCCGGACTAGGCACTCTTTCAGCTTTCGATATGGAAAGGTTGAGGTCAGAGCAAAGTTACCAAAAGGCGATTGGCTATCCCCGTGTAAGTAAAACCTAACTTAGCGTGTTTGACAACTGACAGTTTTTTTTTGTCTACAGTAATCCTTCTCGAACCTCTTGAAAACTATTACGGCTTCTCAGACTATGCATCAGGACAAATGAGAGTCGTGTGGACTCCAGGAAATATACTCCTTGAAGATGTCAATGGGAATGACATTTCTGGTAAACGAATTAATGGTGGAACTCTACTGGCGACAGGACAGCCATTACGTGATGGTTTGTTCAATGGACCACTTCTACAAATGCATTTGGGAGATGACTTTCATATCTACACTCTTACGTGGAGAAAGGATTCTATTACTCTCGAAATCGATGGTCACAAGTACTCTGTCATAGAAAGAGACTTTGGTCAGTGGCTTGGATGTAAGAAACCATATGCAAAACTTTGGAAGAACGGTCACCGCATGGCGCCATTTGACAGAGAGGTTTGTCATAGTGTCTGTCTTAGCTTATGTTCGCTTAGCAGTTTATCTCATTTTTGATTAAAACAGTTCTATTTGACACTTGGGGTATCGGTTGGTGGACACTCTGATTTCCCTAATGGTTGCCGTAACGGACCGCTTCGCCAAGAGAGACCATGGGAGAATGGCGATCCTAAGGCTGTTTTGAACTTCTTTAAAGATCGTAAAAATTGGCTCAAGACTTGGAACGGAGACGACGCCGGTCTCCATGTTGATTATATTAAAGTATGTGCGCTGTGATGGTTATGATTGAAAATAAAAAAATGTCTACATATGTTGTATCATATATAAAAATACTAGCTGTCCCGCCCAGCTCGCCCGCGCCCAATAGCAGTCGCGTTAGTTATTAGTCAAAACGCTCCTCTAGTAATGTGGTTCTGGGTAGAAATAAGAACAGCCAAAATCCGACAAACCTTATTGAATCACCCCATATGTTCAAAGTGTGCATAATTTTTCTACTATTATTTGGTTGTACCACATGAAAAGTTCGATTTAGGAACAAACATTTAAAAGCCAATAATAATTTTTTATTCTTTTTTCTTTAATCAAAATAATATAAGGCATTGGCATCTTCAACGCTCTTCCGACGTCAAATATCGAGTGTTAATTTTTTAAGAATATCTGAATTTTTAACGCAATGATATCTTCAAAGGATTTTATGGGCTTTTGCTTGACATTGGAAGACTTCCTGGTGGCTAAATGACTTCAGACTGACTGAAACAGTACCGTGGATGGGGAAGAATTTCCAGTCCCGAATATAAGAGCTTTTGTACTGTTACACGTGAGGCATGGGGCTTGGCATTGACATGTAATAGTATCGTACCATGCCATTAGTGCATGACCTATGACTATTTCCTTAGAAAATTGTATGGGGTTTATCGTTTCTCGTGGTTAATGAAATGAAAAGTCTATCACACTGTCACCATAAACTTTCCAAGGTGAAGAGAGGAATTGGGCATGTGTTTTAGTTGTGCATATATGTATGTACATATGTACATCCAACCACTGCCTAGGTCCATACATATTTTACTTTTCACCACAGGTCAATATTCGGTGCAAATATTCTTTAATTAGAGCATACCTTCTCCGTCTTGCAGTTGAGAATTTGATAAAACTATTTACCATTCAACATGAAAGAAACATGTCCGTTAGATCCAATTTTTTTTTTGTTTGCTTTTTGTTTCCCTAAATATTGAATAACTCGACTCCAGCGCCACCTATCGGATCCAGATTTTGTAATTTTTTCTTTTGGCACTATACCAATCCATATTGTGAATATGAGACATTTTGGTCAATTAATGTAAAAGTTGTTAATAACTCGTCTCCAGCGCCACCTTTTGAGTCCAGATTTCGCAGTTTTCTCTTTAGGCACTATACCAACATATATATATTGTGAATATGACTTATTTTGGTCAATTAATATGGAAGCTGTTAATAACTTGACTCTGGCGCCACCTAGCGGGTAGTTTGTTTGCCTATGTCCTTCCTCAGGTCCCAGAATATCTCTATACCAAATTACATTATAATCGGTTCAGCGGGTTAGGCGTGAAAAGATTTTGTTAATAACTTGACTCCAGCGCCACCTAGCGGGTGGGTTCGCATATGTGCTTCCAAGGTCTCAGACTATCTCTCTGCCAAATCCCATCAAAATTGGTTCAGCGGTTTAGGCGTTAAAGTGTTTTGTTATTAACTTGACTCCAACGCCACCTAGCGGGCGGTTTTTTCTCCTATGTCCTTCCTCAGGTCCACGACTATCTCCGTACCAAATTAAATTACAATTGGTTTGGTGGTTTAGGCGTGAAAAGGTTTTGTTAATAACTTGACTCCAGTGCCACCTAGCGGGTGGTTTTTCCACCTATGTCCTTCTCAATGTCCCGGACTATCTATCTGCCAAATTACATAACATTTGGTTTAGCGGTTTAGGCGTGAAAAGGTTTTGTTAATAATTTGAATCCAGCGCCACCTAGGTTCTTCTCCGGGTCCCAGACTATCTCTCTGCCAAATAACATCAAAATTGTTTCAGCGGTTTAGGCGTGAAAAGGTAATAGAAGGACAGACAGATTTACTTTCGCATTTATAATATTAGTACTAGTTATATTACATTGAAATGCAAATGCAATACCTACTAAAGACTTTGGAGATCCTGAGCATATGCGGGATTTCTGTTTTGATGCCGTTTTCGACGAATCAAAACCAATAAAATTGCAATTTAACACCAATACCAATTTTGCTAGTTTGTCATTCATCTTCGATTGAATAATTCTTTGCGAAATATAAAGAACTAAATATTGTAAAATAAACGGAATTCAAGAGAAACATAGAAACATAAAATTGCATAGGTGATACCTATATACAATTAGATTTAAAAAAAAAATTCTGAAAATCATAAAATAAGAATGGAAAATATGATAAGAGACGGTGAAAGGTCCAATAAAATTCAAAACAAGATAACAATTCTCCGCACACAGTGCAGCTTTGAACTTTGCTAAAAACAACTCAATAAATAAATATTTGAATTTCAACATGGCGATACCCTCATCTTCTGTCGTCAATACTTTTCGGGGGTTCCCTTAGTCGTCGTCTGCCAGTAGCGGGGTGTGCAGAATTTATGCACACAATTTTATTTTATAAATTTTTTTTTTTGTAAGGGTGTTAAAAATGTTTGGTGAGGATCTCTGTCTGTGAGTAATATTTATTGGAGGCACCGTTTTATTTGGAATAAGAATTCTATTCTATCCTATTCTATCCTATCCTATCCTCTCCTATCCTAGCCTTCCTACTAATATATAAATGTAAAAGTTTGGATGTTTGTCACACAATCACGCCTTAACGGCTTAACAGATTTGGATGAAACTTTTGCGAATAGATGCTCTACTTCCTGGATTAGCCAATGCGATTTTTATCCCAAAAATATGATTTTTTAATTCAATAATTTGCATTTTTCCAGTTCATTCCGTCAAGAGAGGGTTGTTCGTTTAGATATTATGCTCTTCTTTTCGGTACCTTGTCAACAGCGCTATCGTTTTCCAATTTTCAACAGTATCCCAATTTGAAATTGTTGTGTATCATTTTCAACCGAAGGGTATTATAAAATAAGACGCACATTTTCGTCTTTTTAAAAAATACAGTTAACCACAAAAGTAAGTATACACCTATGTGAGTGTAACAAAAGTCTTATAAATACAGTGTATTTCGTTTGACCCGTTATCCGTTTCACCTCATATCTGGTTTTTGACATTTGCACAGTTGCTCTTAAGTAAAAATAACGGTATAACTTGCCTAGGTTCTAGAGGAAAATAACTTTTGTCTGACGAAATACCAAAACAACGTCACAAAAGTAAGTATACATTAATGGTATTTGAATACAAAACACGGGTCAGTAAACATTTGTTGTTATAAATCTGCTCTTTTTCAATTGAATTATTTTAGAAATATATAGTGTGAGTAGAAATTATTGAGCTTACATAATTTCGTTAACTAATTTCTATGCGTCTACCAGAAATGGCACCGCGTGGAAAGAGCTCTCTATTGACCTTAAAAATTTGGTGATAACATTTTCTAAGGAAGAGAAATCCATTCGAGAAGTGGCGAAACTAGTCGAGAAAAGCACTGCAACGGTAAAAGAAAATCTAGAAAAAATTAAAACCTCCGGTAAAATAGAAAATCGGGCTAGAAGTGGGCGCCCCTGTGACTTTACTGAAGGAGGAAAGCGAATTATTGTCCGAAAAGTAAGGAATGATCCCAAAAAAAGTACCCCAAAACTACAAGCAGAGATCACCAAAGAAGCATGAAAGCAATGCAAGTTCCAAACTATTCGCCATGTCTTGCACGATGCTGGGTATAACGGTCGATCTATCAGGAAAAAACCTTTTCTCAGCGATGTGAATCGTAAAAAGCGAGTTGAATTTGCCAGAAACCATATAACGTCAGATATAACCTTTCGAAACAGTTATATTTACAAACGAAAGCAAATTCAACATTATTTATGGTTCGGATGGGCGCATCAACGTAAGGAGAAAACCGAATACAAAATTGAATCCGGAAAATATGGCTGGAACCATAAAACATGGTGATGGTTCCGCAATGGTTAGGGGGTGTATGTGGGCCTCTGGCGTGGGTTATTTGGTGTTTGTAGAAGGTAATATAAATCATTTTGAATATTTAAATATCCTCAAAAAACATATGTATCAGAGTGCGCAGAAATTGGCATTGGAAGGGTCCTTTGTCTTTCAACAAGATAATGACCCCAAGCATAATTCTCAAATGGTTAGAGAATGGCTGCTATACCATATACGCAACCAGCTCAAAACACCAATCCAATCACCAAACTTGAATGATATTGAGCACTTGTGGGATAACCTCAAACGCCAAATACGAAAACATGACATTCGAAAAAAAACTCTGCTTGAAACCATTATTATTTCTTTGTTTTTTCTTTGAGGTGTATGCTTACTTTTGTGATGTGTTTTTTTATGAATTTTGCTTAATTTTAATACAGTAAAACCTCCTAATTGGGACACTCCGTAATCGGGACGACCTCCCAATCGGGACAACCCATTTGCCAACCCTAAAAGTTTGCATACAATATACCCTCTGTAATCGGGACACTGAAATCGGGACACCTCTCAATTGGAACAATCAATTTAACTTTCCTAGAACCTCCATAATTGAGCCAATCCTTCGAATTGGGACATTTTATTAAAAAAGTCAGGAAATATGACTTCTCTAATCGGGACAATTCGAGTTGAACCTCTCAATTGGGACACTAGACTCGAAAAAAAGTAATTGTGACTTCTCTAATCGGGACAGTAACATTCCATTTACTAAATGTTCGCAGCTGCATCTCATTCCACAAATTCTCAAACCGTTATATTTTTACAGAAGAGTGACTATATCGGAGACAAAAAACAACAGAGCAACGTTTTGTTTCTATATTTTTTATACAAACTTCTATAATTGGGACACCTTGTAATCGGGACAGGAAAAGTCGGTCCCATCAGTGTCCCAATTAGAGAGGTTTTACTGTATATGCATTACTTTGTTTTTTTTTTTTGTTAATTTTACTTTTTATATAAAGTGCCTATAATAGTTACTAAATAAATACATATCACTTATTTGGTTTAAATTTATTTAAGTGGTGGTTTTCGTTCAATAAACTTCGTATACCGTACTGAATACTTACTTTTGTGATTAACTGTACATACATATATGTATATCTATCTACAAGGTATTTCCAAGTTAAATGTCAAGACTTTGGGAAATAATTTTTGGGTATAATTTTAGAAAAAAATTGTTCTACAATCTACAGCAAGGGTCTATCTCGTATGTGAACATCATTTATCGAGAATTTAAGAAAATACCTACTTTGTTGTAGGGGAGACTGGGTACGGTTGAAACGATTTTTCTTATATCGTCCATAGTATTGCTATTTATAAGTCGTGCGATGATGGAGGTATGTTAACCCTTATCCTGTACTTCAAAATAAAAACGCACATGGTATTTGCGGGTCAAATTTGCCCAATACAAATTTTATTTAGCGATCACAATTTTCGCATGTAATTTTTTGTTCAGAATGTTTTCTACAAATAAATTTAAAACATTTTGAACATTTTGTTGAGTATTTCGTGCTGTTGGAGAGATTTGGACACAAATAGCAGCGGGATCTTTTTAATGTTGAAACTGTAGCTTGTTCTGGAGGGTTTCGTGCTTGCAGATCTTGAACCACAGATCTTCCTGGAGCACTATGTGGAAGAGAAGTTCGACGGGAGATTTCACCTTGAATTAAAGCTTCCCCTAATTCTTCCAAAAAAATTCTTCTCCTGAAATGTTTTGCTTTATTCCAGTTTCGAAAGATATATATATATATCACAAAAGCATTATAGGCTGATATATCCAATATGTTATAAAATAACGTCTGTGGCCATCTGTTTGTTCTACGCTTACAGGTGTAAATTCGGATAAGTTGGTCAAGAGTATCTACCCCTGATTTTGTAGAGTTGTAATATTTTATTATTTCCGGTTTTTTTGCATCATCAGTTACTTCTTTATCGTGGTGCAAAGTGCTCATTAGAATGACTAGCCGGTTTTTTTCGGGACATATGCAACGAGGGTTGTATTATTGTCATTATCGAAAAAGAAATGGGAAAATTGCTCGGGTTTTTTTTTCACATCCTAAATTTGTGGCGGGAAACACGTTTTATTTTTTCGCACTGTTCCAACTAAGGTAAGTTTTCTTTTTAGCAATTCTATTCCTAATTCGTGAGAAGTGAAGAAATTATCGCTCGTAACGTTTCTACCTTTCAAGTCTTTTATGAGGTCTAGAACTACACGATAGCCTTGATTTAGTTCGGGACGACAATTTCTATCCTTACCGGTGTAGACTTGCAAAGACCAAGCAAAACTTGTTTTACTGTCGCACAGTGCCCATACTTTTATTCCATATTTTCCTGGCTTAGATGGGATGTATTGCTTGAAAGGACATCTCCCACGATATGTTACTAATTGCTCATCCACAGTAACGCATTCATCTGGGTTGAATGTTTTTCTAATATTACATTCCCATTTATTCCAGAATTCTCTTATTGGTGCAAGTTTATCCCGAGCTCGCCGTTCATTCCTATCACACTTCTTATCGAAACGGATTACTCTCGATATATTCTGAAATCTTCGAAGACTCATTGTAGCTTTGAAAATTGGCCGTCCCTTACTGTCATTCCACAAACTTTCTAAAGCCTCTCCATGGGACCGAAAAACTCCAGCCAGCAAAAGTAGCCCAATATAGGCTTCGATAGATATCGCATCTACTCTAATCCAGAATTCTCTAAATACGCTTTCTCCTAAAAACAGATGTTGATATGTATAAAAAGCAACATACAAAAAAAAACATTCCTAACCTTCAATGTTTGTCATCTTTACAATAATATTAATGATATCAGGTGGTAAAAACAAATGAAAAGCTGACATTATATCAGTAACTCGGGAGAAAGCATACTGAGTCGGTCCTGGGGAAGTGTTCATAACATTTTCTGTTCTATGACGACCGACAGAAAAATCTCTTACTGGCCACCTACACCATTTGTAATTTCCATCCTTTGAAAGAAATTGTGTTGGAGTGGGAAGCGCTTCGTCATCTGAACTGCTGTGATCCTCATTTATCGAGGGCACGCTTTCACCCTCTGAAGAGTCAGTTCCGTATAAGGAACCTTTATCCGAAATAAGTTCCTCCTCCACCTCGCTTGCAGTATCATTTGCAATACTACCAC
The DNA here is from genome assembly GCA_949775065.1 of Brachyopa scutellaris. NCBI lineage: Eukaryota > Metazoa > Arthropoda > Insecta > Diptera > Syrphidae > Brachyopa > Brachyopa scutellaris. The sequence continues at coordinate 17,771,995 of OX459114.1, forward strand.
TGTCTTCACTATCAAGCATTTGCTCTATTTCTTCTCGACTCAATCCGGACATATTGATTCTACGGAAAATAAAAACTATAACAATCCTAGGTACAATTGCACAAATAAAACACTCACTTCTTCTTGATTATAGATGGATGAGAAATAACTAATAACAAGTAATTCGAATGTTTTTTTTAGTATTTATATTATTATTTTACTTGTAACAAAGATCTACACGCGAAGTTTGATTTTTTACTGTGACACGGTCAGCTCTGTTTGCTATTTCCGTTGCGATTTCAGACAAGTATTGTGCGAGCGAGTGAGTAGGTAAATAAAAGTGCCTAAGTAGAACAATATACCTACATATATAACATTGCATGTCAAAGAAAACAGGGTATTGCTGTCTATGTTTGTTGGAAAAAGCATATTGGGCAACTTTGACCCACGAATACAACCTATGTTATCTGAAAAAAATGTATCATAAAATCTTGCAAGTGAACATATATTATAAAAGTTTATTATAGTTATATTTATTTCCTAAAAAAAATAAAAGTCAAGAGATTTTGAATAAAAATATTAAGAAATACGCGAAATAAGCCCTATGAAAGGTGTGTTTGGGCAAGTTTGACCCATGAATACAGGATAAGGGTTAAAAGAAATATCGTGTTTTTATCTACCAATATGCAGTGTCATTTTAGTACTAGGTCCGTTATTTTTAGCAGTACATCGAATTAAGTAAAAAAAACCAATTTGTTTCAACCGTCCCCATACCAGGGGCTACAAAAAGTCAACAGTATTTTTAAGCAAAACAAACTAAACGAAATTAATTTAAAACAATTGTTAAAAAAAAATCTGTGATAAGTATGCTGAAAAACCCACATTTTTGATGCTTGGGAAAATCTGCAGCGGATAAAAAAGGAAAGAGTTAGGTTTGAGTATGTATGATGTAGGCCTAGTTGCAAAATGTACCTAAGAAAAATTGTGCAAAAGATTAGAAAACAAAATTAAATTCATCAGTTTAATTTTTGAAGCCGAGGTTAAGCAACAGTTGTTTAGAAACGGTGTTTGAAATGGCATCTTTTACAAAGAAACAATACGCAGATATTATCTACGTTGATACCGTAAGCTTTATCCTTCCTAACCTTGTTTTTGTTCTCTTTTCTAATGCTTCAAATAATTGTCTCTTTCTCCCAGCGATGCAAGCAAAGCCTAGTGCTTTGTCGTTGATTCATAGCTTCTTGGTAAAGAAGCAAAGTGCTGCGAACGTAGAATGTAAGAAGCCAATACGGCAAGGCAATAGAGCGAGCAAAATGTACTTGTGCAGTTTGGAATTAGGGTTAAGGATGTGCAATTTATTTATTGAAGTAGGATTGTGCAAAAAAACACATTTAATTCAAAACATAAAATTATATGTATGTACATACGTAACTTACAGAAAACTTATAACAAATAACAATACAAAAAATAAATTCATTCTTAAAATTAACACATATGTACATATGTATAAGAAAATTGACACAATTCATATGACCAATATTACTGTACCTGAAAATTCAATAAATAAATGAAATGTGTGAAACAAACCCATTTTGAAGCCGTTTATCCATTTGAATTATTGGGGTAGAATATTCTGTTAAGTTAAGCCACACGGTCGGCCCACATCCTTGACTCTGCCCACAAAATATCTAATGTCGATTTCGATTGGGCAATTTTTTTTGATCTCGAGCAATTTTTATCGCTCTAATACAATTTTCATTTTCCAACCGACCAAAAAAGCACTTTTTTTTTGCTCTAGATCAATTGTTGTGAATCTCGGATTCTGCTCGAGATTTACACCTACTTGCACTAACACCAGCACATTTTATATGAAATGTCAATGCAGTACATAAAAATAAATATCAATCAACAAAAATAATTGTCATAAACTGTGTAGAATATTATAGAAAATATAAAGAAAGTGTTTTAAAATTGTGTTTATTATTTTTCTTTTTCTTATTTATTTTCTTTTACGAACAAGATGTGAAATGTCACACTAATACAATTGCAGAAAAGACAAATCAATCTCGTTTGTTTTCCAACCAGCACGAAAAATCTGAAATCTGAGAGCAAAATCTGAAAAGCCCAATCGAAAACGACATAACATTGCTTGATTTTCATGCGACCGTTTGACTGACCGTAGCCCGTCGGACGGACAATGCCTTCCACTCTTAGATTTGTCTGACAGACTTCAATGTTGGAAAGACTTGACGGACCGTGTATGAGGGCTATTACTCAAGTGTCAGAAAAATGAATATAGCCAAGTTACTGTCGCATGAGCTGTTGGATATGTTTCTTACGCTGTTTTTGTGAAACAGATAAAATTTTGTGATTTCGAAAATAATATTTTAAATACGCGTTTTCCCCTTATTTTGAGACAGTTTCCCCTTTTCCCCCTTTCTGCTCAAAAAGTGGCACTTTTCCCCGCAATCTGGGAACACTGGCTCATCGATCGTCAGCAGCGATGCCACTTCTGAAAAAATGTCTGGAGTAGAATCGATTTAAAAATTGAAGTAGATGTGAAAAACTGAAGTAGATTTAAAAAAAAAAATCTAAATAGGTTTTATAACACTTATTAAGAACTAATGGTTACCCGGTGCGCTTCGCTACGCCCATTGAAAACAGTGTAAAATGCCATGAAATGGAAATGTATTTGAAAATACGTAAATATTATATTAAATCAATTTTCCTGACATCTAAAATATTAAAGACGCTGGTGGCAGATTGGGAAATACTGTTTGTCTCAAATGCGGATTCTCCGAGTTTTGCATGCAAAATTCATACTCGACCCGGATAATCGAAGTTCTACTGTATGTTGTGTAGGTCACAGCTCAATCGGGTGGTTCTGAAATGTTGGTGTTCCAGCGCGATCTAACGAAAAACTTGAAAACTTTTAATGTATGAATATTTTACACTTCATTACAAATTGTGTAAGTTTCAGCTTAATCGTACGGTGAGTTCAAAAATATTCAGTGTCTTTTCCAATTAATTTTTTGCATAACATTATGTTATATTTTCTACAGTTTGAGAATGCAATTTTTTTGAGGTATTAGTTTTTTTTTTAATTTTTCGTTCTGGCATTGCAGAGGAAGAACTCACAAATTAATCATATGAAGGATATATAATTCGAAAATGAAGTAGATTATTGCAAATTCAGATATGTATAAGTGAAGTAGGGAGTAGATTTCTTAAATTTGTGGGAAAGAGAAGTATAGATCTACTTCAATTGGAGTAAAGTGGCATCGCTTATCGTCAGTCTGTTACGAGAGCATTATTTTTTGTGATTTGCGTAGATATTATGCTCTTCTCTTAGGCCATATATAACCACAGTACACGTATCTAAGGTAGTATACTTACAGTGTTCATTTTCGTCCAAGTTCGCGCATCTGTCAAAAATTCAAGAAAATGGCCGCCAACTGTGAGGATATTTGCATTTAATTTTCGTTTTTTTAATGTTTTCTATACTATTTAATTAACTTTTTTGTCAAAACTTTGAAAAATGTGTTGTGCCGTATACGAATGTTGTGTGAACAATAATAAAAAGAACTGTGATGAGAAAATATGACCGCCTGAAATATCCGAACAATAACTATAGAAAACTCAAGGAAAATGAAAAGATAAACGAATAAATCGATTTCATAAAGAAAAACGTATGTTATTTTATTAAGAAATGATAAGAAAAACTAGGAAAACAATGAATTTGAATTAAATCCCATAGAAATGCCACACAGTTGTCGGCCATTTTTTGCTTTGAAAATGTTTGACAGATGCGCAATATACTACCTTAGATACGTGTACTGTGATATATAACCATATCTCTATCGCTTACTCCATTATTTTCATCCCATAACCTATAGGCGCATTGATGGGATTCTCCTTATGCAGGGGGTGATTTTGCTAATATGCGCTAGAAACTTTTAGTTGTGTTTCTACTTAATCGGCGTGCGGATGCAGATCGAGAGAAAAAAGTGAGTGCACAATTTTTTTGTTACCTTTTGTATCGGTATTAAGTTACCTTAAAGTTAAAAATCAGTACCTATATACATAATAATGTTTTACCTTTTATTTCAAGTCCATGTTTTTAACCGCACTTAACACTGTTATGATGGCGTCGTGTAGAGCATTTGATTTGCTGGATGACAATGCAGTGTGGGACTGCACTCTCGAAGAAGCCTCCATTTCTGATTCTCTTATTAGAATGCGCGAATGCTTGCCAGCATGTTGGTTTGCTGCCAAGTTGAAGATTCCCAAAAAATTTAAGAGGAATCCCGAGGCAGTCTTTTGAAAAACGTTCTCCAGTTGGTATTTTTCTCCGCTAAGCATTGGGTTTATGATTTAGCAGGGCTATCTCATAGCAGTAGTTATGAGGTCTATAGAAAAAGTGCTTCGGGGATAGAATCTAACATGAACGTAGTTCCAATTTGGGGAGTGGAAAGAATTCATCCCCTGTAAGGGGAAATCGCCAAAAATTGTCAACATATTTCAATCAGGATTGCAATTGGAAGTAAATTCGACAACTTGAACTCCGCAGTGTAAGTCGCTTTACAAAAACAACAACTTCTTCCGGAATGCGTCCCTTCACTGACGCTATTATGTACTTCCCCATCGTTGGATAATGAAACTCGAAACCAACAAAGTTGATATCGTATTCCCTTCAACATTTCTTTTTCATTTAAATAAAAAAACACATCTCATAAAGCATACACTTTAACATAATCAATATGAAGGCCAGCGTTTTCTCCATGCCAAGTATTGATCCAATTTTCACGATCATTCCAGAATCGTAGCTCGCCCTTAGGATGACGATTTCTCCAGACCTTCTTCACTCGCGCCTGTCCATTCAGGCATCCATTGGGGAAATCAGAATGCCCGCCAGCTGATAGTCCAAGTGTCAAAAAGAACTAAAAGATAGTAAGGTAAGATAGAACATTGTATAAATATGTCAAAACAACAAACTTCTCTGTCAAATGGTGCCATATAATGTCCCTGTTCCCAAAGTGCTGCATACTGAAGATTGTGCGTCTGATATAATCTCGAGAATCCTCCACGAATGACAGCATATTCATTGTCATCGATTTTAAGCGCAATTGAATCCTCTGCCCACATAAGGGTGTAAGTGTGAAAATCGTTGCCCAAATGCGATCTGCGGAGGCTACTTTTAAGCCAGACACTACGCATGTCTTCCCCAGTTGATAGCACAGGGCCGCCATAGATACGACTACCCGAAATGTCATCGCCATCACTATCGTCTAGGAATTCATTACCTCGACTAAATGCGACTCTCATCTGACCCGATGCATAGCCTGTAAAACCGTAATAGTTCTCCAGAGGCTCCAACAAGATCACTGAAAATAAACACGAAATTTTTTTTGTTGACAACACTATCATCGTCTAAAAGAAGCAACAGCTCACATGGAAATAACCAATCGCCTTTGGGTAATTTCGCCCGAACTTCGACTTTTCCAAATCGAAAGCTAAAGAAGTCCTTTGTGCGAATCCTCGCCGATATCACTGGTGGAAGGATTTGTGAGAACTTCGCCTGCCTTGCGCACTCCTGCGTTAAGTCAACTATTGCTGTGCATCTACAATGGAATCTTTAAAAAGATGTGATTCTTAAACATTTACAACTTACTCAGTTCCGAGGTCCAATATTCCGGTCTTGATGCTTGATTCGTTGAATCCAGGCACTTCGGACAACAAACTCGGTATGATATGCAACTGACCATTGTTGATGTAACAATTTTCCGGCCGACTTTGGAATGACACAAATCCAGCATCATCTGCGTCCACTGGTATTCGGACTTCTCGTTTCCAAATTGTCAAGTTTAGATTGTCGAAATTGTCCTCGAAGATTAATTCACCCTTACAAACTTGTTTTCGATTAACCGTTGTTGCAGACTTTTCGCAAGCAACTGGAGGACTCATTTGATTGGAGCCTCGCCTTGGAGGCCTTGTGCCGGTGCCTGGATCCGAAATGTCTACCATATTGGCCGACAGTACTGTACTGCCCAATTTTCGGTACGCATAGTCTCCATATTGAACGTGAATCCAATAATTTACTGTATTACCAGGATCAGCAAACACCTGAGTATTGTCATACACCCAACGACCATTCGTTGGTTGGGTGATATCGGCGGAATAGTCACCAGGTTTGGTGAGGCCTATCGGCTTGTTGATACTCAAATGATATCCAACTAGAACAATGCGCTTTTCATCTGGAAAAGGAAAATGATTGGTGGTCAATTTTAAGTCCAGAAAATAAAGGGTCTTAGTTCCCACTTAACTAGATACGGGTTAGATGGTGACCTTTATAGACGAATCTAGATGTACTTGCAAGTGGCAATTGAGTAAGAAAGCCTCTGGCGAATGACGAAAAGTACATTATTTAAGGGCCTCTTGTTATATTTATTTAAGGCTTAAAACATAGCTTAAATATAAAAACTGGTCGTAAATCTAGATTTAAAATAATAATAGGTAAGGGGCGGAGTGGAATGGATATGGAAGTGAAGGACGTTTCTGAGAGTATATCTGCTTAAGTGAAAATCAAATGTGTTTTGGAAGGCATTAGTGATGCGAGCATTCGAGAAATTGGTTCATTTGTAGCGATGATAATTAAGTCGGATGATGGGCATATACCTAGGGTTACGAGGGTTGGTGCTAAGGGTATTCTTATGGAGTAGTGCGGGACAGTCGATATTTCCAGCTAATAACTGTTGAACAAAGAGTATATCGGCAATTTGTCGGCGCATTTCAACAGACTATACAGTGTACATTAATTAATTTTAGACAGTCTGAATAGGGTGTTGTAAATTATATCTGTCGGGCCACGGAAGACCGCATAGGGCGAAATGAATGAATCGGCGTTGAACTGCTTCGATTCGTAGAGGTGGGTATCATAGTAAGTTGACTAGTATATTCAACGATATGTCTTGCAAAGGTAAAGTAAAGTGATCTCGTGGCATAAAGGTCAGGGAATTCTTTTGTCCAGCGTTTTGCAAAGCCAAGCGCGGAGTGTGCCCATGCGTACATTAATTTTTGAGATATTGGTCTTCAAACACAGATTTTTTAAATTCTTTTTTACCAATTTTTATGAAAATCTCATTTATCTCGGAAAAGTGTGTTTATAATTTTTTTTATTAGTATCATAATCATTTTCATGCGCTATAATGCCACCTACAAATTCAACAAACAAAGTTTTTACCTATAGGTAGGACTTACAGTTTTCCTGGTATAAAGTTAATTGAATGACAAGAATCATTCAAACACGAGCATCACCTTGCATGCCGTGTCCTCCATCAGACTAAATGCCAGGCTATTAGAAAAATCAGGCGAAAAAGTTTGCAGATTAGATTTTTTATACTCCAGCAGACGTCTGGCTGTATGGTCAAGTAACATTCTAGTAAAAGAGCATTTAGTGATGGCACCTAAAATAAAATAATAAGAGGTTTGGTCACTTATAGCTCAATTTAATCTGAATGCGAAAATTTCCGCAGCTGGTTTAACTTGCATCAACAAGTACAGAAATCAGTCTTTCTGGCAAATATTTGAATTATTTCTCCCCCCCACTTTCATAGTGCCACCATTTGTACAGTTACACATAACATACGTAAAATAAAATAAAATAGACAACGGAATTCTTACCTTCTACTAATAGATCCATTCCAAAAAAAAATTGTTTGCATCAACGAAAGTAGATGAAAAATAGAAAATCCAGTGACGCTTACTTGCAGAGCAATAAAACTCAAAAACCATGGGCTTGCAATGAGATCACCTTGGAGATGAAAATCAGACGGTTTTGACTTAACGGATCGTTTTTTTTTCTCGTTAATATTAGCTTTGGGTTGTTCTCAGCTAGCTTAAGTGGTTTTGGGTGAAAACTTTTGCAATGAATTTTTCGACTTTTGGAGTACGGTGGAACCACTGTGCAGTGTGAGGTGGATTTATGTAGAAGAAAAATGCCACCAGTTAAAGGCTGAGGAACGTTTTTAAATATAAAAGAAAAGTGCAATGTGTTGAAAGACATATTAACCAAAATTAAAAAAACAAAAAGTACCTACTCAAAATTAACTACCTACTCCAAAAGATGAACATTTCGAAAAGATGAACATGGCCTTTTTTTATTCGCTCATCTTTCCGAGATTCTACTGTAAGTTAGAATTTAATAGCCCGTTTGGCAGCTCAATGAGAGACCAACAGAAGTTTCAAGTGCAACCATTGGTCCAGTAGTGATACCAAGGCACCCAATGTTTATGTACAGTATGTTAGCTCAATTTACTAAGAGGAACCTCATTATCAACAACGTATATGTACATTATGTACATCTTATTTGATTTGGTCAAAAGAAAACAAGAAAATTCCCCTTTCAAATCGATTAATTGATAACCTCAAGCAGCGATCTGTGAATTACTAAATCTAGAACTATAGATTTGGACACATTCGTCATTACTGATGTCATTAATTGTCATTATCGTCTGATTGTGGCAATTAACAAAATTTGAATAAAATTCTAAACAACACTGAAATACCGAATTTGTTTATTTACTTACGTGGAATAGAAATACGCAATCCTTGAGGACTTAGAATCTCCATTTTAGGCTCTGGTATTGAGTAGCACAGCGCACTCACTATGAAGTGTAAAATTAAAAACAGGTACGGATGCAATAAGAAGTTCATTGTCTGGCATTTATTTATATAAATAATTTGTTTAGATTTAATCACACGCTTTAAATGTGTTCAACTGAAGCGCGCGCACATCTTAGTTGTTGTTGAAATATTTGTTGACTGTTGACTGGTTTCCAAAGGCAGAGCTCCAATCTGAAACCGAATCAAATAATCAATGTTTCTGCAGCTAGTATCACTTTAAAAAAAATTAACCGCTAAGTGTATCTGTATTTCATTTTACAATGTGTACGTTCAGTAGGTTCACAAAGACATTTCCAGCGGTTCAGTTGGAGATAATTTCATAAATTATAACAATTCCACGAGCATCTAGGTACTCTACCCCAACAAAATTTACGATTTTAAATCAAAATTACCGGGAAGTCCGGGATCTACCTAACTCTTAGTGCAGAGCTGCAGATTTGTAAAAAAAAAACTATCAAAAGGGTCTAAAGGGGGTGCTACAAGGTTCTGTATTTGGCCCAATTTTATTTCTTACTAGCTGATCCGCCCGGCTTCGCCCGTGTACGCGTTACTCACATGATAGATAAAGATAATTGCCAACGCCACCTGTGGGAAGTTTTTGTGAAATTATATACCGGGGAAACTATATTTTCGTAAATATATGCACCCCAGCGCCACCTGTCGGGTCGAAATTGTGTGGTTTTCTCTCATAGCACTAAATCAACATATTTTCTGAATATGAGTCAATACATATTGAATTTATTAATAACTTGACTTAAGCGCCACCTATCGAAGAACCTCATTCGGACTATAATGAACATTTGAAAAAGAAAATGAGCCAAATCAGTCTAGCCGTTCTCAAGTTATGCGCTTACCAACGATCATCATTTCAGTTTTATTACATAAAGAAAAAAAATTAAGTGAATTGAATTATAACGGGTACCATTGATGTTGGTTTAACAAGTGCTCCGGTAGGTGATACCAATGCATATCATGCGTTGCAGTCACTCTTGTTTCGCACCATAACTACAGCTCCGTATAGAAACACTGGTCTTACTATAGAAGTGATCTAGATCCAGTGTGTCAATATGAGTTCAAGTTCTCATTAAGTTCTAGGTATTATTTCGAAAACGTAATGCAGATTTTTAGCATTTTTGACGCAACCCACGACATTGGGTTTCCAGCTAAGTTTTGTATTTTAAAGACCTCTTTCTTATTTTTTTAGTTGGCGTGTATCGGGGTGAACTAAGGCCTAGACGTGGGAAAATATCGATAGTCAGTGACATCGATAGTTCTCGATAGTTGGCTTTTAACTAGCGATCGTTATCGATATATGTATGTATATCGATAGTATTTTCCTCTTAAGGGTTATATGAACAAAAATTAAATGCAACATATTAAATAAGCTTTTCTCACCGAGAGTGATTAGATTCTAAGTAATAATGCTCCTATTCCTACTTCTATCTTTAAGCATTCCTACTATTCCTGACTCATAAAACGGGAAATCCCCTTTTTAAATTGAAACCATTTTGACAGTTGGCTAGATAGGGTTCCTCTGTGAAATTATAAATATACTCCGTTCGTTAGGTATCTATCGACCAGTTAAAGAAATTTTTGAAATTCAATAAATGGCTATCGAAAACAATCGATAGTGGTCAAAAAGTATTGATTGTTTTCGATAGTGGAAACTATCGATTATAATCGATGAATGCACATTGGTCCCGCCGGCCGTAGGCCATAATTAAAAAAAAATCAATAATAAAAACTTGAGACATTATTAGTTTTTCTGTGACAACAGATGTCCAAATTAAATAGAATGATAAGAATTAATTGTGTAACCCTAACGGTACTTTTGTTTTTGTTAACGATCAACTTGCTTGCTGAGCTGATTTGCCCAATTAGTCATGCAAGTTTGCCGAACGCGTACGTTTCTGTGTAAAGTTTTGGTTGTATAAAGTCATGGAGTTCAAAGAACAGGGTGTGTGCTTTCTTTCAATACAGAACATTTCAATAATAACTTTACTTTAACTATATATTTGATGAAAATTAAAAACTTCTTCTTAATTATAATAAATTAAATTGTTTTTGATATATGATAAGACTTTCAACAACTTTGCCACCCTCTACCAAAGATGTATTTAGTGTCAAAAGAAAGCTGAGAATCTATAGTTTATTGAAAATTAAAAATTAACTGCGAAGAGCTGCACTTTAAGTCTTCAGACCATTTCGTAGACTACCACTTCAATAAATCTTCAATAAAAATTCACACAAATTTGCATTCGTTAAACTTTTAACTGTGTACCCCCTCCCTGAAATCCCCTGACAATCCTGACTTTTTATACAAGTTGAATCGGCTGCGGAAATTTGCGGATTCAGATTTAATTGAGCTATATATAAGTGACTCTTATTATTTTTATTTCATGTGCTATCACTAAATGTTTTTTTTACCAGAATGTTGCGTTTACTTGACTATACAGCCTGCTTGAGTATAAAATATCTGATCTGCAAACTTTTTCGCCTGATTTTTCTAACAACCTGGCATTTAGTCTGATGGAGGACACGCCATACAAGGTAACGCCCGTTTTCGAATTATTCTTGTGCTTCAATTAACTTTATAACAGGAAAACTGTAAGTCCCAGGTTAACACTTCGTATGGTGAATTTTTAGGTGTCATTATTGCGCACGAAAGTAGTTCTAATAAAAAAAATTATAAGCACACTTTCCGTAGATAACTGGGAAACAATTGGTTAAAAAGAATTAAAAAAAATTTGAGTTTGAAAACCAATATCTCGAAAACGAAATCACGCATGGTACTATGCTTTAAACTTGATATGCACTAATCAATTTTCTATGCAACGAGCCTACCTTGATTACTCTAAGTTTACTACGCTCGAAGTTATAATTGCATAACTGTTGGTACCTACTTCTCAAAAGGAACTTTTTTTTAACACCCTGTAGCCCAGTGGGTGTTCAAGATAGATCCACCCTCCCATACGATTTTTTTCATATCATGAACCAATGAATCAGATCCCAAAATATCTGTATCCCAAACCGGACCACCCGGTATACCGTACCGTATCATACCGCACCGTACGGTTATCTCGACAACGTGACTTGATAGAACAAAACGGATTGCAGATTCGGATTCGGAATCAGCTCCCCCAAATTACTCCAACATGAATTTATTTTGGTTATTTTCCAATGAGCAAGTTATTATGACCGCCTTTGTTCGAGAGTGGAACCACTGTGGGATGGAAGGAACCTATGTATATTTTTTCATCTACTCCAAACGGTGAGTTGAGAGGCTTATCGTGACAATTGATATTGTTGAATGCTTGTCAGACATTCGGAAGAGGTGTCACCGTGAAAACGTTTGGGTGTTTGCTGGGATTGAATCCGGGAAGCATGCTTACCGCTACGCCACGGTGCCACCATGACTATTCCCAGAAAATTAGCCTGGCTTGAGATTGGAAGCATCAGATTTCTTTTATGTTCATGGTACTTGGTAGTTTTTTTTTTTGATGACTGTGGCTCCCTTATCTCAACACCCAGACTCGAGCAAGTGTAAGTGTGTGTTCTGAAAAATTTGGGTATTTTAGATTTAGGAGCAAACACTGACCGCGATCCATTGCGCTGAATCACCGACCGACCGATCACCATCACCAGTTATCAACACCCAAATAGATGCGAGCTGTCGTCGCGGTCGTACGCGAAAGTTCTTGTGCGTAGTTTCATCCCGAGTCATTGCTGCAAATTCCAATTATGCATCTTTTACTGTTTGCGTACCTATTGCTATTCCTAGGCGTGCCTGCACTTACAGTGCCATTTCCTACGGTCCAACTAGAAATACTTTATCCAGCCGGAGTTCGAATAGCTGCCATTCGTAAGTGACTTTTTGCATATTCTTTGTTTTCAGTGGAAGAGTTCTGTTATAACACAATTTATTGGACTTTTCTTAAGAAAATTGCTTGTACGAGCTTATCACCATGGTGGTCAAATAAATTTAACCCTCAACGGAACTACTCGTAGTATCAATTTTAATCGTAGTGACTAACAAAAGTTCCCCTAGTTGATTGAATAATAAAACACAAAAATAATTTTAACTTAAGATATTTCATCTTCATCTTTTTTTTATTTTTTCCACATAATTCCCATTTATTTCAATACATTTCTTCAGCCGATAGATGCATCTTTCAAAACTGCTTTTAAAATCCTCTTTTTGAAGCTTTTCGATTTCGACATTGACTGCATTAATAATCTCTTCATTAAATGTGAAGATTTTGCACCTCAAATCTTTTTCTATTTTCGGAAACAGCCAAAAGTCACATGGGGCTAGATCCGGAGAATAAGGTGCTGGGCGAATTTCATTGATGCCCGAGAGCGCATGAAAGTTGTTTGGTTTTTTCAGCAGTGTGTGCAGGCGCATTGTCGTGGTGCAAAAAATAGTGGCGCAGCTCCTCTTTTTTTCAGTGTCCTAGTAAATTTTGGAAAACTTGTGGTAAGCAAGTTTAATGTACACCAATTAGCAGTGACTGTCTGACCAGAGGGGTGACGGCGACCATTTTCGCACTGGTGAAGTACATACATCGACATCATAACTTCTGTTGTTTGGACTTCTGGGTTTCTCCATAGCATGGACTGCTGTTTGGCTTCCGCCGAGTCGTACTTGTAAAACTAAGATTCATAACCTGTAACGATCTTATTGAAGCAGCTTGATTTTCTAACTTATCCAGGAAATATTGAGCAAAACAAACATGAGCCTTTTTTGCTTTCCATTCGAAATTTTTGGACCACATCGATCTGACTTCTTCGAATATTTCAGATGATGATTTAAAACTCGTGACACAGCCATGCCATTCAAGCCCAATTCATCCGCTATCACCTTCTGCGTCATCCTGGCATCTTTGCCAATTTAAGCTTTTACCAGGGCTACATTTGTATCATCGGTCGAGGATTTGGGTCGACCTTCACGAGATTCGTCGTCTACAGAAAAATGGCCTGTCTGAAGTCTTCGAAACCACTTTGAAATAGTAACAAGAGATGATGCATTTATTCCGTATGTATTTTGGCATTCGTGCAGAATTTTGATTGGCGTGAGTTGACGTCGAAATCCGCAGCGAATGGCAAAACGAATTTCTTCCGAGCTTACGTCACTAATTTTTCTCTTTCTTGTCTCAATTTTTACCTATTGTTCTGAAATTTAGATATATGTATGAAAATACTGTAAGATTATAAGCTACAGAAATGCATCTTCTTTTTTTTCAAAATTTACTAAACTGACACCAACTAAGCAGAGCTTTAGACCGGTGCTTTAATGAGTTTTATTTTGTCGTCAAAATACGTCGTTTTTCGTTTTTCATTTTCGGTAGTTGACTCCGATGGACGGGGTCAGAATCCCGGACCAAAAGTGTTTCTCTCACGTAAATTTTTTTTTTTTTAGAGGAAGGGGAAATCTTTAAAAGATACTGATAATCCGAGTAATTAGTATGCCGGATTTTTACCGACTAAAATCGCCTCCCACATAATTGCGATCTAGTCACTTGGGCTAATAAGCAATTTTATGCTGATATCTTTGGTATTTGTTGTTTCAAGAGTTCCGCCCATCATCGTCTCTTCACAGATAATAAGATGTGCTTTATTTTCCTATGTTAGCTATATGCCCTGATACATATGTTCCTACCTAAACATGCCTTTTTAAATGTGGGTGGTCTCTTTTATCTAGACCAATTCAAATGGCTTTGTCCTTTTGAGCCTTCTCACTATGTTTGCGTTGTTTATGAGTTTTACTACCTCAGTGTTTGTGTGTACTTGAAGTCTTGATTCGTGCCTTCGTGCATTTTTTTTAATTTCATCCGTGACGAATTCCACTCCCAAGTCCCTGTGGAGGTCCTTACTTCTTATGTACCATGGTGCATTTACGATATTCCTCAGCACTTTGTTCTGGAATCTTTGTATGATGTCTACATTGCTCTTTTTGGAACAGCCCCATAGTTGACTACCATATGTCCATATTGGCTTCAATGATTGCTGTATAGTAAAAGCTTATTATAGACTGATAGTGGCGAATCCTTTCCTATCAGCCAATACATTTTTCTGTATTTAAAAAAAAAATAAAAAAGTAAGTTTGAGTTCAGAAACAATTTTTTTTTTAAAAATGAGCCGTCGAAATGGACTAACTTCGGCCAAATTTGAAATGAAGTGGTAGCTGCCTTGAATTCATGTACTGAATCTAAATGCAGTAAGTTCCAAGATGACGAAGATTCATATGAGCCAACAGCAGAAGAAATTAAAGATTCCGGAGTAGAAAATTATTCGAGTGGCGGTGGAGAAATGCAGACGAATTGGACAAGACAATGTTGGAGGCTTCTGCTGCTGATCTAATTATGTTGTAAAAGATGGCAAAATCCAATATACATCAGAGCCAGCGCTTGCGTATATGATGGACATATCTACACTGAACGCGTACATTATTTATAACAAACGTATTTCATTATTGATTACGAAGAAGATATATAGCATGGGAGCTATGAAGTAACAATGTATTCTAATGGCTATTCGGCCAGATCTAGCTTCGAATACATCAGCAGGTGGCAAGCTTGCTCGTTCGGTGTACCAAATGGCCAACGCTACTGATGACCATCGATTAAATATTTTGCGAAGCATATGTTAATGTAAGTTCAGTAATATCAACGTGGTCTATGCAACATTTGTCCGCATTTGCTTATCGCCAACAAATATTCCGCTGCAACAAATGCAGGAACTTTGTTTCTCCGATGCGCCATGAGAAGTGTGAGCGCTGTTCAGGTGCTGCAGAGTGAATGTAGCGGACTGATCTCTTGTGATTTTACCTCATTTCGATGTTTTGCCATGTTTGTTTTGTTTTTGCAAATAAACTCTAAAACGTTTTAGATTCTCACTGTTTGCTTGCCTTTATTTCAGATGAACCTGGCATGTCAGGCGTCGACTTTTATCTTAACATCACCAAACCCGAAACTGCTTTTTGGCATTGGGCGGAAGACTTGAGTGGCATCATTACAGAGCCTACAAATGGCAGATGGGTACTGGAAGACACCAAAACCATTTTATACTATAATTCCACAGTGAGCTACGTGATTATTGTCTACTACGGAACTGAAAAAGTCGAAAAAATTGGTAACATAATAATAACTGAAGGACCAAATGTGGAGATTTCCGAACCGAAAGAGACCAGTTCAGCTTCAGCTAATATCACCCTACCGTCCGGTTGTGAGCAGTCACTGACATCAGTTTTAGGGAAGCTCGTATGCAAGGGCGAACTTGTTTTCGAAGATGATTTCAATACTATAGATTGGACTAAATGGAGACGAGAAGTTCGAATATCAATGGATGCAGATGATGCTGGATTTGTGTCATACCAACGCAGGCCGGAGAATTTATATGTCAGAGGGGGTCAGCTGCATATTGTGCCGAGTTTGTTGTCCGATGTGCCAGGCTTCGATGAAGTTAGTATTTTCAAAGGACAACTGGACCTCAGCAAATTGTGAGTATCGAAATAGGACGAATTTAGGGCTGTTCGATTTTTGATTTGACTCAAGTTGCACAGGTATTGTGGATACGTTCAATGAGTGCTCGAGACGTGCAAAGTTTGCACAGATCCTACCACCCGTGGTCTCGGCTAGAGTCCGGACCAGGCACTTTTTCAGCTTTCGATATGGAAGGGTTGAGGTTAGAGCAAAGTTACCCAAAGGCGATTGGCTATTCCCGTGTGAGTAAAACCTAGTTAGAAGTGCTTGGCAAGTTTTATCTTTTTTGTACTTACAGTAATCCTAATGGAACCTCTTGAAAACTACTATGGCTCCTCAGGCTATGCATCAGGGCAAATGAGAGTCGCGTGGGCTCGAGGAAATGAACTTCTTGAAGACGTCGATGGGAGTGATATTTCGGGTAAACAAATTTATGGTGGAGCTGTACTTGGATCAGGAGAACGCTTTCGAAAAGATTGGATAAATGGATTAGTTGAAAAATCACATTTGGGAAATGACTTCCATACCTACACTCTAACGTGGAAAGAGGATACTATTACACTCGAAATCGATGGTCATCAGTACATTATCATACAAGGAGGCTTTGCTAGGTACATTGAAAATACCAAACCATATGCAAAACTTTGGAACAACGGCCATTTCATGGCGCCATTTGACAGAGAGGTTTGTCACAGTGTCCGTCTTAAGTAGTTAAATTAATTGCTTTAACTCATGTTTGCTTCACAGTTCTATCTGACACTTGGCGTATCGGTTGGTGGGCACTCTGATTTCCCTGATGGTTGCCGTAACGGACAGCTTCACCGAGAGAAACCATGGGAGAATGGCGATCCTAAGGCTGCCTTGAAATTCTTTAAAGATCGTAAAAATTGGCTTGAAACTTGGAACGGAGAGGACACAGGTCTCCATGTTGACTATATTAAAGTATACGCGCTATGAGGGTCTGTGATATAAAATATCAAATTTGTGGATTCATACAAAAATATTATTTCAAAAAGCAAATGCAATACTAAATGTTTTGGAGACCCTGTTCATATGCGTAGTTAACTGAAATTTCTGTTTTAGAATTTGGTTTTTGATGTTCAAAAGAAATAAAGCTGAAAATAAAATTTCAACTAAACGAATATCAACTTTGCTATAAGCTATTTTTTAAATGAAATGCAGAGTGGCTTTTTATACAGACTGTAGTAACCTACGATACATACTGTTCTCCTCCGCGAATACAATTTCAACATCAAAATCAAGAATATTACCAACACAACCAAAGATACATGTATATATCTATATATCTATATATCTATATCTATATTATATACATAAGTGATGCCATTTTTTTTTTTTGCTGAAATCCCCCATTTTTGGGAAAATTTTTGAAAAGTTTCCCCATTCTCTAATCGTTTTGTTCACTGTAGAAAAGTAAAGGGGAAAATTTAATTTTAATACAAATCGTCGCCCCAACATTGGGTTGCCGTAAACGCCATTTTAATGTTTTTGGGAAATCGCATTTAAAGGGTTGACAGCCCATTGCATGAAAACCAACCGCTGAGATTTTTTAATTTTTTGACATGATATTCATACGGAAATCCTCTTTCAAAAAATGTAAGAAGTTATACAAAAACACTTTTTGTTTTTAAAATATTTAAAATTTATTACAAAATGATTTTGCCGTATACGCCACTAAAATTAATATTTTCTTTTACTCATACACGTACGTCAAAAATTCCAGATTTTCGCAAACGTTTTCTAAGGTACTGTTTCCACATTTCAGAATTCTTTTGTATTTTTCGGGTAGAGATTTTTGGAGTTATATCGCTTTCTATTAAAAAATATTGACCGTAAGTATATGGAACTAGTTCCTATGTTTGTATAAGGTCTTATTTACAAGAAAAATCACACTCTGATGGCATACTTCTTACACTCTCTGTTAAAGATTGTGGACAATTTGGTTCATAAACATAATTAGGGTCATTTACGCTATCATCTGACCCTACGAACATGAAACAACGACTTTTAAGAAAAAGAAACTCAGGGTGATTTGAAATTTTTTACCAAAGTCTTGTTCCGATGAACTTGATGAAGCACTATTTGTCTCTTTTCTGAAATCTGGTTCATTTGGGACTAGCTCGTCTAATAAACTTAAAAGATTAGAAACATTGAGTCAAAACTTATACCTACGTATGTAGACTGTATGTAAATTCTTACGAAAGAAGGGATTCATCCATAATGGGTACTGGAAAATTCATTTTTATGATCTTCAATCACGTCCTCATACGACAAAAGATGGGACATGGGAAGCAACTGAAATATTTTTCAAAGAGAACGTTATTTATACAGCAAAACTTGAGAATAGTGGAATCTGCGAATAAAAGAATCTTGCGAAACCTGGATAGTGGACATTTTTGGATGCCAATTTTGATTTTCTTCGTACAAACTCACTCTTATAATGCTGGAAACCTGTGAAATCTGAATAATGAAACATTTTTCACTGAATTTTGTTTTATTGCCATGCAAATTCACTCTTCAATAGCATAATCGAGAAATGAATGAGCCAAAATTCATTAATATTTTGTCGGCTTCGTTTCTTTTTTCGAGAATTTCGACATTTCAATTATTGCTTTTCGTGTGTGTCTCATTCTGCTGGCGGCTACATTCAACAAGTACACATTCTGAACTCCGATATCGAAACTGATCGAAAAATATTAAAAGAAATTAGGTTGCCGATAGTGGAAAAAATTGCGAATAGTAGAAATGTTGCGAATAGTAGAAAAAAAAAAAGTGCACCGAACCATTGTACTGTACTTTTTTACGGTCACAGTAAAATCGTATGCACGTACGGCAAAACCAAAAAAAAAATATTTTTCTTTCTAATGACGTACTACCTGGCATTTTGTAGGCACATAAGTCAAAACAATACTAAACAAGCATTTGAAGTTTGATGGCGTAAGTTGTAGGACAATAGGACGTACGTTAAAACAATTCTTAAACAAAAATTTGCTTAAATTGTATGGAAAATTTGACGTAAATGCCAAATTTTGGCGTTTACGTCAAAACAATACGTGCACTCGATGAATCTGATGGATATACGTCAAAACCACTCTGTATATCTTTGCAATGGAAAGAGATAGGGCAAAACGGATAAAAGATTTGGAAAGCGCTACCCCGAAAACATAAGACTGCATACAAAACTCAAAAAGTGAATTTTGGCGTTTACGGTAACCCAATATTAGGGCGACGAAATCTATTTTCTTTTATTAAAATATCATTTTTTAAAAAGGGAATATAAATGGAAACTTTTTCCTTTTTCTCGAGGTGAAACTTTTTTAGCCGCGGTAGAGCAAATTTGCCTGAATCAGACGAAAATGCGAAACGTTTCCCCTTCTCCAATTTCAACAGGCAGTAAAATAAATTCTTAAAAAAAAATACACATACATATCGAGCCACAAAATATCAGAAGTAAAAGCAACCGAAGAAAACAACAACAAAACAAGCCAAGAAAATAAAATTCTTATTTTCAGCCCATGCAAACATTGGGCCACCGCACAGACACGAGATGATATTTGATGGCAGCAAATCGGTCTTGCCGGCAAAGGGACTGAGGTCTGCGGTAAGAAACGACCGAAAATCTTCTTTCGAGTTTGAGCGGTTGACGTTGAATGTAGGAAACTAATGCATACCTACACAACTTTCAAAATATTTAGCTCTAAAAAAATACTACCACAGTGAAAAGGGGCTTATCCCCCCTGTTCTCATTCCACTTTTAGTGAATTCAACCACCAAAAGTGGTGTTCGGGCGATGAAGGAGAAAGGAGTCGTTAAATTCCTGATTCTAGAACTTTTAAGAAAAATGCAGAACAACCGTCTTTTCTATGAAACGTTATAAAAAGAATCACGCTTTATTTTACAGTATGTTTCTTTTATATAAAAATTTTGTTTAAAGGATGACGTTAAATACATAATAAAGAAAATTTCCCTTTGGGAACAAATTTATGGTTGCGTTCATTTTTGCAGGTATTAGAGATGGAAGAGTGCATTTTGTTAGCTACTATAGTGTTGACTTCGCCGTCAACAAGTGGAATTGGGTGTTCTGCATTCCGAACGAAACTAATTGTGGAAATTGTGGAAAGTGAATATTTGGGTGTTCTGCATTCCACTCAAGATGACAGCTTTAAATTCGTGTTCTGCATTCCGAAAATCCTGTGATTTTAGTGAATTGAGTTCACTTGAGATTCTTGACGTGAATTGAATTCACATGCCGTTGTAAAGTGAATTAAATAATTAATTTGTTGATCAGCATCATTTTGAAAAATATGAGTAGAATAATAAAACTTTCCATTACTTACTTACTTACTTAGTTGGCGCTACAGCTCGAGGTGAACCTGGGCCTGCTTCTCGCAACCATTTGTGTGTGCGTGTTATATTTTTGCACGAATGGAAGCGACCTACAGTTTTTTGCCGACTCCGAACGGCGAGTTGAGAAGCTAAATCGTGACAAATGATACTCTTTGATGCTTGTCAGACATTCGAAAGAGGTGGGCACTGTGAAAAACTTTTAGGTGTTTTGCGGCGGGATTCGAACCCAAGACCGCTGGCTCAGTAGTCCGACGCACTAACCACTTGCGCTACGGTGCCCACCTCTCATTCATAATTACATCGACCTTGTTCACTAATTGAGCAATCGTAGCTCTCATAAATTCCAAGAACTGCCATCCGGAAGAGTAAGAAAAGGTTTGAGCAACATTTTTCAAACAGCACTGTACGTCGAAACGACGAGCGTCCTCGATATATGAACATATCTCAAAAACATGCGCGCGATGGGAGATGATAATTCTAATATATTATGTCCCTATTGCAGGCAAATTGATTCAAATACAAGTCTTTGATAAGTTTAAAATACATGAAGATGTTTTTGATTTATTGTTAAAAAAAAATATAGAGAACCCAGTTTTGTTTTGGAAAACAGCCGAATTTTATGCACCAGGATTATCTAAGTTGGCAGTTAAGCTCCTGAAAATGCCTGCTTCGTCTGCAGATCTTGAACGGATGTTTTCCAAATGGAGCCTCATACACAATTCCATGAGGAACCGTTTATCTTTTTAGAGGTCCATAAAACTCATGCACTTGTATGTAACATTGCGAATGGAGGACAACTTTCTTGTAAATAAAGAAGTGTATGAGCAAAATTAATACCGAATACAAATTAATTTTGTTTTATAAAAATACCTGCTTTTTTAATTGTTTACATTGTTTACGTTACGCCTTGAATTGGAAGAATGTAAATTACGCAATTCTTTACGTGTAAACAATAGCGTAAACTTTATGGCGCAATTTACTTTGCCAACACTGGCGTGGAGTAATGAGAATAAAATTATTTTAAATAATTTTCTGACACATTTCGTGCCCTGCTTAGCCTATGTATACAGAAGAAATCAGTTATAACAATACATCGATGTTGGGTGTAAGGGCCGTATCTCTTAAAACAGTGTGCTTTGGACGGCTCTCAATAACCATTTTTTTACCATTGCTATAATCAGGTTTTTCCACTGTATGTCGAAACACATGAGCTGTTTAAAATTTGTTTATATGCACAGATGGACAAATTACATTTAAATTGTGGTAGGAAATGTTCGCGCTGTGGGTTGGATACGAGAGACATACTAATTTAGAATATTTTTTGATTGATTAACAATATATTAACTTTGAATAATTGCCAAATTAAATATGCAACATAGAACTATGCAATAGCATCACAATCTTTGAGAATAGTTTCGAATTGAATTGTAGACATATTTACGAGACTATAAAATAAATAAAAAACATATACGTTACGTAGCCTTATTTTAGCACGAACGAGAAGATGTCCATCATGACAGGAGCTATTTATTACATAATAATTGTCCCTGCTTTTAAAAATTGGCACTTATCTTGTCCTATTTGCTACTTGTTTGCAGATATGACAGCTGTTCATAGATCGATGTATGATTTATTGTAAAAGCCAGTCTTCGAGCAGTTTGGTGTTATTTTTACATTAAGCCAGGTTTAAAGAACGTCTATTTGGTAAACGATCAAAAAGTCACCATATAAAAGGCCATGTACCTAATGGAAGTCAGGGCCTCACTTTCAGACGTCTCAATATTTGAGCCTGCGTAAAGTCAATATGCATTAAGAGATTTAGCTTCCAAAGAAGTGGCACTAAAACAGGATGCAGAGACAGTGTTGGAAATCTCTGACCTTCATGCTACCTATCTAACATCATAAAAAAACAGCTTTGAGTGTAAATAACCTCAGTTCCTCTATGAAATATTTACATATCTGAATGCTTTAGTCGATTTATTCGAATTGCGACATTCGGGTGTCTACCCAATTAAGTAAAATACCCAATTGTTTGTGTACATCGACCAACTCATAAAATCGTGTAGAAGCTACTGGCCTCTAGCTATTCTGAAGGTACTGCTATATCAGGTATTGTTATAATCGATTTCTACTGTATACAAAGGCTTCGCAGAGCTCGAAATGTATCAGAAAATTAATTAAAATAATTTTATCCTCATAACTCCACGCCTTTCTTGACGTTTTCATTTTTATCTTCACAAAAAACCAAACTTTCTGCCTGAGAAATAAAAATAATTTTCCGTTGCGAATGGGAAAAAAAAACATTTCAGAAACATTTCAAAAACACTTCAGAAACATTTCAAAAACATTTCAGAAATGTTTCACCAGCGAAACATTTTTGTAATATTTCTGAATCAAATGGAAAACAATTGGGAAACATTTGTTTCTGAAATGTTTCGTTCGGTCTGGACAAGCCTTTACTGTTTGCTTGTTTTTATTTCAGATCAACCTGGCATATCACGCGTCGACTTAAAAATTGGGATCGAAACCCCCATGCCTGCCAAACAGTCAATACTCTTCACCGGAACTATTAGAGAGTCTTTACAGGGCAAATGGGTACTGCAGATCCCAAAATTCGTTGTGTACTTAAACTCCAACGTAAGATACCGGATTTATGTCTCCTACGGAACTAAAAAAGTTAAAGAAACAGGTAATATAATACTTGACGGACCAGGCGTGGAGATTTCTGTCCCGGAGGAGACCAGTTCAGTTTCAGCTAATCTCACCCTACCGCCTGGTTGTGAGCTGTCACCAACAACAGTTTCAGGGAAGCCCGTATGTAGGGGTGCACTTATTTTCGAAGACACTTTCAACACTTTAGATATGTACAAATGGAAGCGAGAAGTTCGAATACCACTGGACGTGGATGATGATTTCGTGTCGTTCCAACGCAGGCCGGAGAATTTCTATGTCAGAGGGGGTCAGTTGCATATTGTGCCGAGTTTGTTGTCCGATGTGCCAGGCTTTGACACAGTTAGTATTTTCAATGGAAAACTAGACCTTAGTGAATAGTGAGTATCGAAATAGGGCGGATCTAGGGCTGTTAAATTTTTGATTTAACTCAAGTTGCACATGTATTGTGGATATGTCTAATGAGTGCTGGAGACAGGCAAAGTTTTCACAGATTTTACCACCCGTGGTATCGGCTAGAGCCCGGACCAGGCACTTCTTCAGCTTTCGATATGGAAGGGTTGAGGTTAGAGCAAAGTTACCCAAAGGCGATTGGCTATCCCCGTGTAAGTAAAACCTAACTAAGCGTGTTTAACAACTTTTAAATTTTTTATACTAACAGTAATCCTTCTGGAACCTCTTGAAAACTACTATGGCTCCTCAGGCTATGCATCAGGACAAATGAGAGTCGCGTGGGCTCGACGAAATGAACTTCTTGATGATGTCAATGGAGATGATATTTCTGGTAAACGAATTCATGGCGGAGCTGTGGTCTCGAGAGGAGAAACTTTACGAAATACTTCGTTCAAAGAATTGGTTGAAGAAACGCATTGGGGAAATGACTTCCATATCTACACTCTTATGTGGGAAGAGGATTCTATCAGTATTATAATCGATGGTCTTCAGTACTTTTTTATCCAAGACGGCTTTGCTAGGAGGTTTCGAGATATCGAACCATATGTAAAACATTGGGAGAACGGTGGTGACATGGCGCCATTTGACAGAGAGGTTTGTCTGTCTTAACTTATGTTTGCTTAACAGTTGAATTTTTGTTTGCTTAAAACAGTTCTATTTGACACTTGGGGTATCGGTTGGTGGACACTTTGATTTCCCTGGTGGTTGCCGTAACGGACAGCTTCGCCTAGAGAAACCGTGGGAGAATGGCGATCCTAAGGCTGCATTAAAATTCTTTAAAGATCGTGAAAATTGGCTCAAGACTTGGAACGGAGATGACGCAGGTCTCCATATTGATTATATTAGAGTGTATGCGCTCTGATGTAATATAAGAATATGTGTGTAGTATCTAAGGATATTATATTAAAAAGACAATCACCCCAATTATGCAAGTCGTATCTCGTATCTCACTTAAAGTCGTACTCGCATCGTATTGTATTTCGTTTGTTATTATGCAAGTCGTATGCGTTGAATACGACTCCATATAAGTTGCTGCATGTTAGCAACGCATTACGTCGCACTTCTGTCAGTACTGGTTTCCTTGCCGGCGAGGTCCAGGAGATGTCTTATTACAACTGCTCCCGAAAGATGTCACCACAAACTCAATAGATTTATTCTTTAATGAGCACATGAAGGAATAACCTTAAAAGGAATTATATTCACAGATTGTTAAGAGATAGTTGAAACGCAATAAGTGCCAAATTCATTGTGTATGTATGTATGTATATATGTATGTATATATGGATGTATTTTCCGAAATTTAAATTACAATTTTCTAACTAAAAAAATAATTGACCATTGCAGTTTAATAAAACTATTCTGTTGACAACCATTTGTTCATCTTTTAGATGAACGTGCAGCACACATCTGTCTTTTGCGATGCCGACATTAATCTCCGTAGCATATACCAAAGCTTCGAATTGGTTGCTGTTTTTTAAGTTCTTTAGAAATTAAAAGTAATTTAAGTAGTAAAATAACATCCGATTCTGTTGACAGCTGAAAAGTCATTAGCGTACGAGTATGTTCGTGACACGACTTCCATAATAACAAAATACGACTTTGTTCGTATGTGACTCACAAATACGACTTGCATAATTGGGGTGAATGCTTTGGAGATCCTGTTCATATCCGAAATTAACTCAGATTTCTATTTTAATGTCATTTTTTATGTTTAACACTAATAAAACTGATAATAAAATTTCAACTAAACGAACGCCAATTTTGTTAGAAATCCCTTTTTGAGAGAAATGTCCTTCGATGTAAATCAGTTAGAAATGAGTTTGGTATACTTGTTTGACATCCATCTTCGATTGAATAATTCTTTGCGAAATATAAAGAAGTAAATATTGTAACATAAATGGAATTCTAGAGAAATTGAAATTGCAAAATTCATTATGTCATTGACATATTATTATACAGGGAGTTTCAAAGTTAAACGTCAATACTTTGGGAACTTATTCTTGGGTGTAATCTAAGAAAAAATCGTTCTACAGCAAGGGTCTACCTCCAATGTAGACATCATTTATCGAGAATCTAAAAAATACCTACTTTGGTGTACCTTGGCCTATGCCATCACAAATACATATGTCTCCGAATACTTACTACAGAAACTTAATTTAGAGCTTCAGTTTAATAAATAAATAAAAATAAATATACGGCGTCAGCAGTCCTATACAGAACCAAGCCTAGCTTCTCGCAACCATTTGTGTGTGCGTGTTATTTTTCCCACGAAAATGGAAGGGACCTACAACTTTTTGGCGACTCCGAACGGCGAGTTGGGAAGCTTCTCATGACAAATGATACTCTTTGATTGCTTGTCAGACATTCGAAAGAGGTGGCACCGTGAAAAAACGTCTAGGTGGTTTAGCTGGGATTGAACCCGGGCAGGGCAGCACTAACCAGTACGACCACGGCGACCACAGAGCTTCTGTTTAAGAAGAAATAAAACTCTTTTTGACTGTGTTTAAAAAAATTGATGCCTTTTTTGGCTTTCGAGATATTTTATTTTTAAGTCAGTATCGTTTATCTTGCCCATAAATTTTTTTTCACTTTCAGGTCGCTTTTCTACAAAAAAATACGTAGTAAAAATACCGTTTTATTATTTTTCCCTTATGAACGAAATAAAACTGAAGATGAAAAACACACAGATTTTATGATACTTGGAAGCAGTGTTTTCAGATCGTGGGGTTTTTTTTGGGTTTTTCGATCGCTAATTGGGCGCATGGGTTTTTGAATAAAATCTTGGGTTTTTTAAACCAATTATGTAAATTGAAAAATTAAAATTTTAAAAGATATGAACTATTTTATTTGCGCAGAAACGGAAAATTTTCCAAAAACAAAACTTATTTTTAATTCTGTTGGCGTATTTCAATCTGTCTTTCAAAATTAACGAATTGATCCGTATTTATTTCAGTGCACTTGCAATTGCAATGATTTGAAATTTTGTTGATTTGCTAATTTTTATTTAAACTTTTCATTCAATACAACTAATCATTTTACACACTAGAATTACATGTACATACATATGTATGTATATGTAATCTTATCTACCTAACTGCTACAATTATATTTATTTTCGTTTTGGGTTTCTTTTCCACAAATTTGCTTGATTGTATTTGTTTTGTATCTTGAAATGTACCAACATTTTGACTATGTAGGTACTTATGTTATTTGTTTTGATAAAAGATATTGTTATAAATTTAACCAAATTACTCAGAGTGAAAACTGTACAGTGTTTACAAAAATTTTAAAAACAACAAGGACGCTTCAAAATTAATTATAAACATTATTTTAGAATGTTTTGATGACATTGGTCCAATCATAGTTAAAATTATAAGCGGGTGCTTTTGTAAAG
Organism: Brachyopa scutellaris; assembly: GCA_949775065.1. NCBI lineage: Eukaryota > Metazoa > Arthropoda > Insecta > Diptera > Syrphidae > Brachyopa > Brachyopa scutellaris. The sequence goes on from OX459114.1 coordinate 17,799,022, forward strand.
CTGAGTTTCCAAGAAATTTAAAACTACTACTGTGATTCCAATTCCCAGAGAGAGCAAATCAATTAAGTGCGACAAGTTTAGACCTATAAATATGATGCCTATTGTGAAAAAATTATTGAAAAAACGACGTACAAACAATTATTTGATTTTGTGGTGAATAATAACATACTGGTAGAGAACCAGTCTGGATTTAGACCAGGTCATTCATTTGAAATATCCTTTAATTGGGTTATTATAATACCGTTAGAGATAGTCTGTACCTAGCCGAGTATTTGATCATAAATTAGGCGATGTGCGTAGCCTGACATGTGTTATTTGCAGATGTGACCTGCAGAAATGGTAGGATAATTAATCAAAGGAATTTTTTGCCTGTATCCTGTCCGGGCTACAAAGAAGCAAAGCTGTGAAGTTTGAAAAACTGTAAGCTTCTTGGAGAACATTAGGAAAAGCGAAAATTAAGAGAGTAGTCTTCGATGACAGGAGAGGAGGGATAGTGTTGTTCATCAATGGAAAGAAGTGGACGCTCCGAAAGAAAGGACGATATATGAATGAGTGTGAAGTGCATACATTCAGAAATGAAGATGAATGGCGGTTGGCAGCTGGGTTTTCCAAAAATGGCCTGCAAAAATAATGAATTAACTCATTTATCAAGACGGAGATGGGATTTCTCTTTTTTGGTCGGAAAAGAAATACTACAACAGAGTTTAAAGAAACTTTACAATATGAGACTTAGAATTACATATTTGTGAAAAATATACGCTTAAATCAACATTACGTTGTCTATCAAGAAATTAAATAATTACTCGCTATGCACCTGGACAACGAAACAATCGATTTGTAATGCCTGTTGCAATATCATGGTATTAAATGGTCTTTGGTAAAACTCAAATGCAGGTAGATAAATATATTTATAACAGTACTGTTTCTGATTGACAGACAACGCACAGAGCGCTGAACCCAAAGGGCGGAAATTGACAGTAAATTCCTATAATATTTTCGTTCGTTGATGCCAGCCGAGCCTTAGGGAGCACTGACTCACAACTCACAAGTCACTTTTATTCTCTTTAGCTACACATCTTGTCACTTACAATAACAAACCGCAACTGAGCTGATTGACTGCCTATGTTCCTGAGCTATTTTCATCTAGCATCGCCATCTAGTAGGCAATTCCAACGGCGGCGGTAGAAAACGATACTGTTCTTGTTACACTTGTGTCAGTAAATTTTCATGGTTGTCCGAAAACCTAGTGCAACGCAAATAGCTTGTTCTGATAACTGTCATGCATTGAGAGCTTAACATAAATCAGATTGTGTTAATCTTCGTATATTTTTGCACTTGTTTAGTTGGTTGTTTTATGTTTTACTAAGTAACCTATCGCTATCCTTACACAAAAAAAAACAAGCACAATAAGCAAAACCAATGCAATGAAAAAAAAAAAAACCAAAGCACTGAAATACAAAGGTGAAACAAAATTGTGTTGCCGGCATTCAATCCGCCACCAGGGAGCCGTTGCTATCTTTAATATTAGGTAAATTGATTCAAGAGATCTAGTCTGTCTGTTCCTCTACCTTCACCCCTCATGCCTTGAAATTTAATAACTTGCTATTTTTGGAGCATGAAGTAAAGAAACAGACCTTTTTTGGGCAAGCATTCGTACGATTTTCCAGTGAGGGGACATTTTTACTCGCTCGTTGCCTCTCCCTTTTACTATTTTTTGTGTAAAGAAACGCGGTTGGTCTAGAATTCTGTAGCGAGTGAGATATATGTCAACTGACTGAGTTGCATTTGCAGCACTGGCAGATATAAAAATGATGGGTTCCATTGGCAACACAGGGAGATCGAGACTGGTATTCAAAGAAGGAAGTATTTATTTTTGGAACGTATTTTTGGAACGGAAAGAAATTACAGTTAAACTTCGATAAGTCGAATCACCAATATCCACAAAAAAAGTTCGACTTATCAAGACATCGAGTTATCGAAATTGCGTAGAACTGAAACATTTGTTGAAATGAAGGACTGTATTATTAAAAACACATTATGTGTTTTTATTTATGTATTTTTATACAAGTAAAAATTATATTAAAAAATCAGTAGTGTGTGTCTGACAATAGTTTTCTTGTTTCTTACTCGTATTATCAACAAATACAAATAGGGTAAAGTACCCTTATTTGAGCCCCCACCCCCAATAATGAGCCCACTGGATGAATTTGGTTCAAAAGCTCAGTCCCTGCTTTTCAGACAATAACTGTTTCTTAACCGAAAAAATCACTTATATTCTTACTTTGTATCGTATACCTCATTTTCAGTTAATTCTTCAGTTGGTAAGAAAAATTCAAAGTGTTCAGTAGTGTTAGTAAGTAAAAAAAAAGATTATAATTTGTGAAATTTCTCAAGAAACTAGAAAATTTAACCAAGAAAGTAAGTGATTTTCTTTAATTTTTAGTTAGCTAATTGCAGGGTAATAAATTGCTTTGAGGAAATTTTTGCGGTTTAGGTCTAGGCCGTCCTTGGATGGTTTCTTATGGGATCGCGATGGGCCCACTTTGGTGCCTAGTGTTTTGGGATGGCTCAGCCTCTCAACCCCTCTCAACCTAACCTAACCTAACCTACCTAATTAAGGCTTAATATAACAATAGTAATGTATATTTTATTATTTTCAAAGGAAAAGTAAGAAAAAATAGTTATTTAATTAAAATTTGTTGGGAGCTCGTTACTGGGATGAAAAAATGAAGAAATCTTATGATTATTTTGTTGTTGTTTTAATGAAATATGTGATGATAAGTATTTAAGTATATTAATTCTGAGCTTTGCCATAAAGTTGGTACATATAGAAATAATGCTCTTTGAACTGTAAAAGTCTGTTTAGGTATATATTCATATAACCAAGATAATGCCATTTTTGTCCGACCATCCTAGATTGACCGTTTTAGATAAAAGATCAAATTAGATAATTATAAAAACCCGTCAACGGACACGTAAACAATTGATGTTTACATATGAAAAACTTTATTTTTTCGAATTTTAATTGCCCTATTTGATGCTGTTTCATACCGACTACATCTATCAATTTTGTTGGATACTTTATAATTATGTTTTATGTTATACTTTTTTAACGTGTTAATACATGTGTATAAATATTTTTATGATTAACGTTTCAAATAATACCATATGTATTTTGGAGTGAAGCCTTTTTCATACCTTCCGTTGGTTATTCATTCAAAACTCATAGATCTACCAACAAGAAAATAACGGACGCAAAAAGAAAATATAACGTAGATGATATAAATAAAGCTTTTATACAAGCAATGGCCTCTCGATACACGCAGCCTCAAAAAAATATAATATTCCAAGGCTCACACTTCAAAAAAAGTAGCACAAACCATTGAACCATGAAGATGCAAACCATTTTCCAGAATACATCGAAGCTGGACTTTGTTTTGATTGCGGGGGAAACATTACCAAAATGGATAAGGGTCTTGCATGTTTTATTTGTTTAAGAGAGTATCATATCAGTTGTGCCAAACATTTTTCAAATGAAATAGAATTTTTTAGTTGCAAAACATGCAAAATTCATTAGTTAAGTAACAATTCAGTTATATGCATAATATACACACAGCTGTGTTCAAAATAATAGTAGTGCTTCATAGACTTTTCTTTGAAGTGGATTTTAAACAAAGTTAAGGTTTGTTCAAACATATTTATAGTAAAAACACTATGCTCATATATTGTATTCATCATTTCAAAGTCAATACAAAAGATTACACAAATAGTTTAGGAAGAAACAAATAAATTATAATATTAATACAATTATGTGCTGTTCAAAACAATAGTAGTGTGTTTTAAAAAGCCAGAAAACTAAGTCAATAATCCAGAAATTAATACCAAACCTATCACAGGCAACTTAAGTTGACATCAATATTTTATCGAAGTTTCATTATTGTCCAAACCTGCCGTGCACCTGCGTTGCAAGGAGTCCATTAGACCATGACACCGTTTTGGAGGAATTTTACTCCTTGCATCTTGAATCACTTGTCAAAACTCCTGATAATTGGATGGTTTTGCATCTGAAACCTCTTTTATGTCGTCAGCCAACATATTTCTTATGAGATTGAGGTCGGATGACCGTGATGACCATGGCATTACCTCAATCTCTTTTACCGGAAATTACTCTTTAAATCTTTGACAGGCATATTTCAGGTTCTTATCCTGTCGACAGGCCCATTCTAACGGCATTTCGTGCTCGGCGGAATGTAACATTACATTTCCTAATAGATCAACATGTACTTGATGATCCTTCACTTGCCACATCGTAGTACGAAAAACCATCCCGTACTATTACGTTCGATCCACCATGTTTTACTCTCTTCATATTGTTTTTAAGGTGGAATTTGGTATTGGGCGATTGGGGCGCATATCACCCAGAACCAATACCATTGTAATAGATAGTTTTTTTCTGTCCGTCCACAATATTTTATGCCATTTGTCGATATGCCATTCAAGGTGTTCTTTTGCAAAACTGTTCTCTTCTGACCTTATATGTTTTTAAGTCAGAAGTGGCGCTGTCAATGACTCCGTACAAGTGTTTGATCTTCTATGAGACGCCCATGAATATTTAGTTTACTTACAGTAAGTTTTAGGTAATTTTTAATTACTTTCGCCGAGTTAAAAGGGTCGGTTTGGATAGACCGCCGTATACGCCTGTTATCAAAAAACTTACAGATTTTTCGCTTGCGACCCCGAGTTCCCGGGTTTTCTTTCAAAATTTTATTACACTTTCAATCATAGTAGGGGCACATCCAAAAATATTTTGAAATTCAACACGTTTTTCACTGCCCCCGCAGCATTAAAATGAGTTATCGCTTTTGAACTGTGCAATGCTTTACGCAGCTCACTAAATTGTTAAAGTTAGTTTCTATTGTTTTTTATTCTTTAAATAACAAATTTACATGCTATTTTCTTAATGTTTATAGACTTTTTAAGCACAATTTTACAATTCTGCATCAATTTACCAAAGGACTCCTATCGCACTATTATTCATTTGAACAGTTGATATCGCATTCAAATCCAAACTTTTGGCAATATTTTCTTACCTTCATTTAATAACAACTGTTTTAGGAGCTGCATTTGTTAGTTAAATGCTTTTCCTAAAAATGGCATCAAAAAATTTATATATCGCATGTAAAAAAATTCGATTTCTTGCTTTTTTAATGTTTTGAGTGGAGCACTATTATTATTTTGAACACAACTGTACATACAGTATCTCCCAAAAATAAGTTTCCACGGCCTGTAATCAAAGTTAACATCAAAAGTCTTCGCACTTATGAACTTTTTTCAACATTTATTTTTATGAATCTACAACAACATAAAATAAGTTACATAAACAATAATATTAATGGACAAAAAATTGATTCATTAATTAGAATTAAGTAGAATAAAGACAAAATTCAATGTTGCAAAAGTATGTTTCCACTCTTTTTAATACCCACAATGACCACCTTTTTGATGAGACATCTTAGCCAATCGGTCTTCCATAGTATGCACTAGTTGTTTACATTCATATGGTGTGATTTTTTTCCAGTTCTGGTTGATGCATTCTTTTAGTTCGCGAAGGTTTTGATGTGCTTGCTCGGTAATGCATAATTTGACAAGTGCCCATGCATTTTCTATTGGGGATAGATCAGGCCTTTGGGGGGTCCATTTCAAAATATTTATTTTTTCTTTATGAATGTATTCTAAACTTTTTTGGCAGTGTGAATAGGTGCATTGTCTTGTTGAAAGACGAAATCGCGACCTATTAGCCTTCTTCCTTCTGGTAGTGCCACATTTTTTAGAATATTTAGTTAAATTTCCGCATTAACTTCGCCTTCAAGTTGCATAATTTTCCCTACCCCATTTGAAGATAAGCATCCCCAGACCATGATACCTTTCTCTGCACCCTTAAAGGTTGGTTTTGTGCACTTGTAAGAGAGAGCTTCTCCTTTTTTTCTCCAAACGTATATTCGTCAATGAGAATACTTCAATCTTATCCTGGATTTATCTATCTACAAGACTTTATCCCAGAATGTTTGGTCCTTAAGTGCGTGGTCTTTATAAAATTCCATCCGTCTTTGCATATTAACCTTGCTGACGTAAGGAATCTTTCGAGCAACGCATCCAAGTTTACCAGATTCATAGAGCCTCCTGCGTATGGTGTTCATGGATGGAGCATCGCGACCTTCGTCTAGCAGCTGTGTTCGAATTTTCGGCACTGACATGAGTGGGTTATTATCTGAGATGGTCCTAATCCTTTTATCAGTCCTTTTGCATGTCATTTTCGGTCGCCGGACTCGCTTTATGGCTTCCACTCGTCCTTGTTTATGAAAAGCTTGAATGACTTTTCCTATTGCTGTATGCGAATTTTTAAAAATTATTGAAATACGCCTATTGGAATCGCCATTTTTGCACATTTCAATTATAGACTTTCGTTCTGCTAGTGTCAGTTGCTTAAATTTTTCCATTACGGAGGCTAAAAAGTATACAAAAATATTTTTTTTTGCTATGTACGAACTTAGCCACAAAAATACCTGATTGAATTAAATTGGAAAAAAATCAAATTGATTAATTGTCTTACTTTTTCTTGAAAATGCCTCAAAGAATTTGCATTGCTTTTTTTAAGATAGTACACACTGCAAAAAAAATATGTCCGATCACTTCGAGTGGAAACTTATTTATGAAACGATCAATCCACAACTATCTCTACTCAAAACAACATCTGTCGCAAATGGTGAAATGCAGAGAAACTTATTAGCTCTGAACAGTATCCTAGATAACAGTTCTTAACAAAAAATAACAAAAAATAAAACGTAGCTACGCGTTTCATGGAAAAAATAGCATTAGTGCCCAAAAATATTGAGTGGAATCTTATTTTTGGCAGATACTGTGTATGCTAATAAATATTGTTCCTTTTTATGCTTTAACTTGTTTTGTTAATTTTATGTATATTGAATTTGTTCTTGTTTTTTATGTTCCTACTTTTTTGTAATGAATTATGATGAAATTAATGTTTTTTGGTTCGGTTTTTTATGTTTTTGACTGCTTTTGTTAATTTTTGTGGTGAATTAATGCAATAATATATTTTCTTTTTTTAAATTTTTAATAAATTAACAGTAAAATAACGATGATTTTATTTTTATACTATGAGTTATATGGGGGGCTCGTCACTGGAACGCTAAGGGCTCGAATGAGGAACAGAGGGGGTTCGGTACTGGTCCATGTCTCATTTTCTGCTTTATTTAAATTTATTAAATCTGAGTCCTATATACTTAAAAAGTTATTAATTATATCAAAATGTAATATGAACATCAAGCTTTCATTAAATGATAAAATTGTTTTCATATATCTAAGTAATTATTTTAAAGAGAGCAACGAACTCGAAACTTTCCTTAATGGGCTCGCTACTGGGGGTTTTACCCTACAACCAGTCCTTGCCTTAAAATCTTTTAATATTCCTCCGGAAATTAGCATATTATGGTTTCTAGCTGCCGTAAACCAATCGATGACTTCTTTATCAACATTTTCAAACATGGGTTTCTTTATTCTTTTGCTTCCTCCCAACGAACTACCAGACTCGATTGATGTGATAATCAATTGTTTATTTTTTAATATTGTGAAAACCATATTCGGTGGAACACTATATTTCACAGCAACGGTTTTTATTTTTTTAGAACCACATTCTATTCCTTTAATAAGCTTCAATTTTGCTTGAATTGTTAAAGACTTTAAGACGCTTTTAGTTGCCATTATAAAAAAATCGCTCAATTTAAAACTCGACAAACCAGCAGTACTACGATATAAAGAATAAATGTTAAGGATAGCCGCGAAAAATAAAACAAAAAACCACATACAAACATAATGTACATACAAACATAGGTATGTATGTAACTTCCAACACCAAAATATTCAAAGAATAAAAAAATTCCCCTAACATGAAATATTCGCTTAAATGGGGGTTTCCCCGAAAAATTCGACTTATCCAATGCACGTACCATTTTTTTTGTTCGAGCTATAAAGAAATTCGAGTTATGAAAGTTCGATTTATCAAAGACTAATTATATGGAATTTGCAATCTAAACGCTGCTGCCACACAATTTGGATCGAGTTATAAGAAATTCGAGTTATCGAAGTTTGACTGGAATTGAAGTGGATAACATTTTAAGGTTAAATGTTTTTATTTAATCGGTTATAATTCGTACAAATTCGTACTTTTTACAATCTTTATATTACAAGTGTAACGCCTGTATGAAATGTGTCAACAGACACCACCCTAAATCTCATTCCGTAAATATTTTCATTCACATGTACATACCTTTGCCTTAACTTAAAAAAAAAACGTACATACATATGTTTATAAATTAACTTAAAAGCTATACACGCTATACATAACATACATATTTGCATAATTTCACATACATACATACATTTATTTATTAATTTAACGAAAAATCAATTGAATTATTTCATTTTCATTCATTATAACAAATGTACAAAACACTTTTTCTATTTAAATTTGAAATGTGCTACCTCACTGTAACGTGCAGTCTTTTAACACACAGAACTTAGCGAAGAAATGTAGAAAACAGATTAGAAGTAACAGACTGTTACAGTTCTGTGTATAAAAGGGCGGCACGAACGAGAGCTCAGCGCAGTCAGTGAATAAGCTTAGTATGCATACGAAGTATTTTGGAGCTACTCTAGCATTCACACGATTGTAAAGCTACGAGCAGACGACATGCAAAAGTCGCCTATATATGCGAGTGCTGACGTCACGAAAACACTCGCAAATTGATCGCAAATTCTATAAAGTAGGCATTGCTCGCAAACTCGCATATAGACATGTTCACACGATATGCGACATTTGTCCCAAAACTCGCAAATGCATTTGCGAACATAGTGTTCGCATATGATATGTTCGCATATGGGGTCGCAAATGTTGTGGCCTATATACGAGGTGTTCACACGATATGCGACACAATTTGCAGATTACATATTTTCAATCATATGCAGATTTGCGAACATTATCAATGTTTTGACGTTTTTTATTTTCTGTATTGTGTTGGTGATTTCTGACAGTTTAAAGTGTGGAAATATATATATTAAAAATGTCAAAAAGAAAATGGGCTGCTATTGCTATTTTGGCAATAGATATGATGGAAAATACTAGGTCTGTTTGTTATGTGCTATTTTTCGAAATTTCTATGAAATCTTCATAGAATCATGACAGTTTCATGGCTCTCAATGGTTTTACTCTCATTTGGCTTTCTGCTTGCGGTGTATTTTATCCTACATCCTTTTCCTTGTGGTGAGTGTCGTCAACTCTGTCAACCAGCCATCTGACATTTTGTGAAATGTCATAATCATCATTGTTAGTGGAAAACAAATACAAATTGAAAGGTTTGATCAAGTGTTGTTTCAAAAGCGCTTGGTAACTTTTCTTCAAGTTTTTTTTATTTTTGAGAAGATTTCTCTCTTTGAGAGGACTTTAATATTCCTTGTGCAAATAAAGTTACCAAAGAGACCCACTATTTCGACTATAATTATATGGCGACACGTACTCTTTTCGTGTAACGGTAGGTAGCCTACAGGCTTGATTGCTTACACAATTACATATAATAGGTCTGTTTGGTATATTTTTTGTGTACAAGCGAGTGAGATCTGTCAAAAAGAGAAATCCATTCAAAGACAGACAACTTGCAAAAAAGTAAAGAACAACAGTTTTGGTCAAACCTATCAATTTGTTTTTGTATTCCACTAATAATGAAGATTATGACATTTCACAAACTGTCAGATGGCCTGGTTTGACAGCGTTGTCCAGCTCACTACATACTACAAGAAATAGATGTTGCGTTAAATTTCATCGATCTTTATTTTTTACGCTCTCATTTCGCTCTCTGCTTGCGATGTACTTTGATTTTTTGGAGTTAACAAACACAGGTTCATGTGATTCTATGTAATATACAAAGTATTACGAAAAGTAGAGTGTTACCAATCAGACCTAATAATTATCTTCACAATTTAATTGTCACAACTCACAACACATCCCAACCAAAGCAAAATGTAAAATAAAAGTAAAAAAAGTGCCTACACACAGTCCACATCAAATGTTCAAACTTTTGAGATCTCACATACTCAGTTTAATTTTGTCTGTAGACTAGGACTTGTTCGCAAATATGCGGTCATATGCAATGTAAGGTTTTCGTCCGGTCGCATATGGTTGGGAGGATTGCAAATGATCGCATTTGCTCGCAAATTGTCACAAATGATATGCGAAAGTGTTCACACGATATGCGGAAAAGTCGCAAATTGGTTTGCGAGCTAGGTGTCGCATATCGTCCGCATATGCTTTGCGAGCATATGCGGACTGTCCTAAATTGGCGTTCAGACGATATGCGAGCATTAATCGCATATGATGACGCAAAAATTACGTCAGACTCGCATATATATGCGACTTTTGCATATCGTCTGCTCGTAGCTTAAGCGATTATTTTATTGCAGACGGGTTGAACAACCTATTGGTCACCCGGCTCTTTGAAAACGCAAGTTGGACTAAATTTTCAAATATTGCCTAGGAGCATTGATTTAATAATTTAAAGTTTAAAGAAATCAATAAAGAGGAATAATAATTTTGAAGCCGTCGTCTTTTTATTATAATTGGATTCCCCCCAGTTACACAAGCTCTATACCAACTTTACTTTTGTGAGCATTGAATTTGGGAATCGATTTTACACCCACTTCCAGATATCCAATCATCCTGAAATTTTGCATGTCCGGTAACAGGTCAATATAGTATATTTGACGAACTTGTAAATCTAATATGGCGGAAGCCCCAAAATGGTGAATTACCGCTATCTTCCCGACCTCCTAAATATGAGTATCAAATGAAAGGGCTTGGCAAGTAGAATACAATACGCTATAACGTCATTAAAAATTCAATATGGCGGACGCCCACAAGATGGCGGATAACCGTTGTCTTTACTACCATCTTAATATGGGCATCAACTGAAAGGGTTTGACAAGTAGAAAACGATAGCCTAGGTAACATTTAAAATTCAATATGGCGGACGCCCCAAGATGGTGGATCACCGTTAACTTACCGACCTCCTAAATATGGGTATCAAATGAAAGGATTGGACAAGTCGAATACGATTAGCTAAGTGACATGATTCTAAATTCAATATGGTGGATGCCATAAGATGGCGGATTACTTTTTTCTTCACAACCCGCACGACATGGGTATCAAATGGAAGGGTTTGACGAATAGAATCTCAAACGTTCTGCGTAAACTTTCTCATATTAAAACCACCCAAGCCAATATATGGTGCATACCTACGTAGGTAGGTACGTACGTAAATATGTAAAACAAAATTCAGATACTTAAAAGTAGAAAATAAATATATAGATAAAAAATAATTTTTAAAAACAAGCTTTAATGAACTAAAAAGTAAAAAAATTGTTTTTTTCCCAGTCACCAATATGTGACTGTTTAATTAAAGCTTGGGGCGCTTATGCACAGAAGAACACATGCACGATGTGCAACGAGGACGAGGAATCCGCAGAACACATTTTGTGTCTCTGTAACTGTTTAATTAGAACACGTCATCGTCATTTAGACAAATTCTAAGTCGAGACAACAAAGACATTTCTGGTTTATCTGGTATCAAGACGGAGCTCCATACATGCACGATGTGCATCGAGGACGAATAATGAACAGAATACGCTAGCTGTAGCTATTTAATCAGAACACTTCATCGTGCATGTGTTGTCTTGTACCTGAGCGCCCCAAGCTTTAATTAATAGTCACATATCAACAATTATTTTTTTACTTTTTAGTTCATAAAAGCTTGTTTTTAAGAATTATCTTTTATCTACATATATATTTTTTACTGTATACACCCGAATTTGGGCTTAACAGTGAACTGATGGGCATTCCTTGCGAGACGCGTGTTGTGAGAAAATTGTTGAACGGGAGGAATGCAACTAGCTATTTCGCTGGATCACTGTTTGTGGAAGAAACGATAAAACAGGGAGAGACAAGAAACATTACGACGATGTTCGAGGGAGTCAATTGACTCAGTGATATTTCTATCCCCTATAAGTCAAATTAGTAATATGATGCACATTCTTACGCTATTATCAACTAAATTCAATGGACACTGTGGTGTAAAGTATCATCTGCGTAATAGTATCCAAAAATACTTTACGCGTGTGATTAGGCAGACGAATGCACATCTCTTGCATTTCTAACACCGTGAGAACGTCTACGTTCTCACGCGGCGCGTGTCTGTCTATCTGATCTCTGCGACGATACTTTATGAAACTTCGCCCCCGATTTGGGCGATGAGTAGTGTTTTGACCAGAGAACGGTTCGGTTGTTTTATTTATTATTTTGAATTCGTTTGATTTACTATTTGGAGACGCGAGCTGCCGTCGTACGCGAAAGTATCTGTGCGTAGTTTCATTCCGAGTCATTACTGCAGATCCTAATCATGCGACTTTTACTGTTTGCGTACTTATTATTATACCTAGGTGTGCCTGCACTTACAGTGGTATTTCCTACGATCTCACTAAATTCAATTTATCCAGTCGGATTTCGAATATCTGCTATGCGTAAGTGACTTTTAGCATATTCTTTGTTTTAAGTGAAAGAGCTCTGTTATAACACAATTTGTTGGACTTTTCTTAAAAAAAAAAAATAAAATTGATTGTACGAGGTTATCAAAATAAATTTAAACAGTTTGCGTCACAGTTCAAGTTGATTTCTTTAACGTATATACTCTACACTGTTTGCTTGTTTTTATTTCAGATGAACCTGGTATGACAAGCGTTCACTTTAATGCTTTGATAACCGAGCTCACAACAGGGAATAATCGAGGAGCCTTAAATAGCATCATTACAGAGCCTACAAATGGCAGATGGATACTGCAGAACAGACAAGTCAGATTCGGAGGTAAATGTACAGTGAGATACAGGATTACTGTCTACTACGGAACAGAAACAGTCGAAAAAACGGATGACAGAATACTTGGGGAGTATGAGGGGATGTCAATTACGAAGAAGACCAGTTCAGCTTCAGCTAATCTCACCCTACCGTCTGGTTGTAAGCGGTCACCGACAACAGTTTCAGGGAAGCCCGTATGCAAGGGTGAACTCATTTTCGAAGACGATTTTGATATTATAGATTGGACGAAATGGAGTCGGGAAGTTCGAATATCAATGGATGCAGATGATGCTGGGTTCATGTCGTTCCAACGCAGACCAGAGAATTTCTATGTTAGAGGGGGTCAGTTGCATATTGTGCCGAGTTTGTTGTCCGATGTGCAAGGCTTCGATGAAGTAAGTATTTTCAAAGGAAAACTGGACCTCAGTGAATTGTGAGTATCGAAATATGATGGACTTAGGGCTGTTCGATTTTTGATTTGATTCAAGTTGCACAGGTATTGTGGATATGACCAATGAGTGCACGAGACAGGCAAGGTTTTCACAGATATTACCACCCGTGGTGTCGGCTAGAGCCCGGACCAGACACTTTTTCAGCTTTCGATATGGAAAGGTTGAGGTAAGAGCAAAGATACCCAAAGGCGATTGGCTGTCCCCGTGTAAGTAAAACCTAACTAAGCGTGTTTGACAACTGACAGTTATTTTTCGTTTACAGTAATCCTTCTGCAACCTCTTGAAAACTATTATGGCATCTCAGGCTATGCATCAGGACAAATGAGAGTCGCGTGGGCTGTAGGAAATGAACTTCTTGAAGATGCCAATGGGAATGATACTTCTGGTAAACGAATTTATGGTGGACCTGTGCTCGCGATAGAACAGTTCCTTCGAGATATTTGGTTCAAAGGAAGTGTTCAGCGAACGCATTTGGGAAATGACTTTCACATCTACTCTCTAACGTGGAAAGAGGATTCTATTACTCTCAAGATCGATGGTCATATGTACGCTGTTATTAGAGGAGCCTATACTACCGCCCTTGGAATTCTTAAACCATATGCAAAACATTGGGACAATGGTCATTTCATGGCGCCATTTGACAGAGAGGTTTGTCACAGTATCTGTCTTAAGTAGTTAGATTCATTGCTTTAACTCATGTTTGCTTAAAACAGTTCTATTTGACACTTGGGGTATCGGTTGGTGGACACTCTGATTTCCCTGATGATTGCCGTAACGGACCGCTACGCCTAGAGAAACCATGGGAGAATGGCGATCCTAAAGCTGCCTTAAAATTTTTTAAGGATCGTGAAAATTGGCTCAAGACTTGGAACGGAGACAACGCTGGTCTTCATGTTGATTATATTAAGGTATACGCACTATGAACGTCTGTTATATAAAATATGAAAATTGTAGATACATATACATATATAAAAATACATTAATACATACATATAAAAAGCTTTGGGGACACCGTTCATATGCGTACGTAGTTAACTGAAATTTTTAATGTCGTTTTCTGTGTTTTAAAATCATACATATTGTTGCGGTAAATTGTATCGCAACAAGAGGCCCCCCTTGCTTTCTTTCCGCTCCCCACTAACTTTTGTATTTCCCCGTGCCTCTTCAACATTCTTGGAAGTTGGAGGGCAGCCATGGTCCCATCAGCCATATGCCCACTTTCCGGGCATATTGAATTGGCACCAAAACAGGTTTCCCAGAGAAAATACGGATAGTCTCAACAATAAAGACGGACGGTCTCGGAAGCGACAGTCATGGTTGTGACAGTCACAACACAACATTTTACCAGCAGAAACAAACAAAAATAATAAGCCGACAAAACAGTACGAGACAGATGAGTCTCCACCGTTAACAACAAAAAAAAACCAAAATATGCACTACCACCAACACAATAACTCACACTAAACAACAATAAACATAAGTAAACATAAATGAGACGGATGGGTCTCCACCACCAACAAAAATACAGCACCAAGACCGAGACGAGTACCAGAAGACTAGATAACGGGACGGATGGTCCCCAACAATCAACAATAGCCGAGGGCCCCACCTAACTTATATCATTTTGTATAAAATGGCACGCTAGGTGTAGGTCCCTCCATCCCCAAATCTGCACGAAAGTCCACCGGAGTAGTTCGCGTAGTACCTACTGATGCCTTTTTTCTCTTAATGCGATCGGTCCAAAAAGCAAAATGAAAGTAAGTAAATAATTAAAGTAATTGGGAGAAAGCCCAAAATACTTTTTCTTTTTTGATTGAGCGTTTTTTTTACTCTGAAAACCCAGCGAAACAGGATCGCTGAATTCGACAATGGGATTCGCAGGCATTGGAAATTTCCCAATGAGCTGCGTATTCCAGTATGGATGTCGTGCGTGAGAGAGCACAGTGGGGAAAACAAAACGGTGGCGTACTCTAGCTAAAGCGCAGAGTGCCGCTTGAGAAGCCGCAAATATATCCCCCTGTGGCTGAATGGTGTGTGGGTGGGTTCCTTTGTGTCCGAGGTGGACAAAAGAACCAACTGGAACGAAAAGGCACTTCTTCGTTGACCGAGCTGTTGTTGAGAAGAAAAAAAAAGAGCGCTCAAAATAAAAAAAAGAAGCCTGAAGGAGGAAATTAAAATACTAACGTTAAAAAAAAAGGATTAGAAAAGATATTAAAAGAAATAGACATAAGGGAGGTGAAGTCAAGGAGCAGATCGCAGGAGAGGA
This sequence comes from Brachyopa scutellaris, assembly GCA_949775065.1. Classification (NCBI taxonomy): domain Eukaryota; kingdom Metazoa; phylum Arthropoda; class Insecta; order Diptera; family Syrphidae; genus Brachyopa; species Brachyopa scutellaris. The sequence goes on from OX459114.1 coordinate 17,814,713, forward strand.
AACGACATCTACCTTGGAGGTAGAAACAAAAAAGGAATCAGGATATACAACAAGAAAGATAAGTAGCAGTGTGAAAGTGGTATAATTAAATTCGTTAGGATTTGTTGGTAGAAAAAGGCTCCCGTAGCCTTTTTTTTCGTTAAAATCCCGGTGAATTTTGGGACACGCGACCCTTTCAGATATACATATATACAGTAGCGAGCATAGAAAGTGAAACACCCATTTTTTACAAGTAGTATAGATTTACCGATTCTGGGACACAGGGAGCAGGGAGCCAGGAAGTGACGTCATCAAGAATAATAAACAAAGGGTTAAAATCATAAAAAAACACGTGTTCATATCGGGAATATCAATAAAAAAAGAGTGTTTATCGCATGTGGACAGGAAGTGACGTCATCAAGAATAATAAACAAAATGTTGCAAATGTATGTTTGAGAATACATATAACAAAATTGTTGGTAGATCACAGATCAATTTACATACATATCGATGATAAAGCTGACGTAATCAATACTGAGAGGGGAGCGATGGTGAGGGGGTCTACTCATCCAGATGAGATTGTTTATTTTGACTGTTGGCTGAAATGGGGAAGCGGGGGCAAAACGGAGTTTAATGCTCATCCAGAATCCAAGGCCATTGTTATGTTATCTTATATATGTGTGTATGTATAATATGTCATTAGAATGCAAGGTCATCGAAGGTCCATGTTTGTTTATTTTGTTTGGCAACGTAACTGGTGGGGTAGCGGGGGCAAGCGGGGTTTATGATCAGATTGTTTATTTTGGCTGTTGGCTGAAATGGGTAGCGGGGCTAGAGGGGGTAATAGGTACTCATCCAGATCAGATTGTTTATTCTGGTTGCTGCTGAGAGGGGATGAACGTTTTCCAAGGTCTACTCATCCAGATCAGATAGTAGTGCTGACTACAATATTTCAAGGAAAATTATTTTGACGTAAAAATTGGTGAGGATATTCATGTTTCGACATGTTTAAAAGTCTTGTTCTCTTTATCTTTCGATCATATTTTTATGGAATTTGCTGACGGGTATGAATATGTTTATTTATCTTTCAACCATATTTTTTATGGAATTAGCTGACGGATACAAATATGTTGTTTATTTATCTTTTATTTTCTATGGAATATACCTACGTTATTGTTGTTGTTGTTGTCTTTGCTATTGCTCTCGTTCACTGACTATGATATTTTTATACAAAAATTGGTGCAGGAATATTCATGTTTCGACATGTTTCGACATGTTTAAAAGTCTTGGTCTCTTTATCTTTCAACCATATTTTTTTATGGAATTTGCTGACGGATACAAATATGTTGTTTGTTTATCTTTTATTTGCTATAGGATATACCTATGTTGTTGTTGCTGTTGATATTGTCTTTGCAGTTGCTCTCGGTCGCTGACTATGATATTTTTATACAAAAATTGGTGCAGGAATATTCATGTTTCGACAGGTTAAAAAGTCTTGGTCTCTCTATCTTTCGACCATTTTTTTTTATGAAACTTGCTGATGGAGACGAATATGTTGTTTGTTTATCTTTTATTTTCTATGGAATATGCCGTTGTTGTTGTTGTTGATGTTGTCTTTGCAGTTGCTCTCGGTCGCTGACTATAATGTTTTTATACAAAATTTGATATTATTATCAATACACTATGATTTTTTTAATAGCCCTATACACATACATGGGGACCGAGGTTGTGTTAGAAAGAGCTTTTTGTGTTCGGTACTACTATATACTACGATACTATAGACAAATAATTAAATTCATACAAAAAATGTCACTCATTATATAATTCACAGTCACTTCTTGCACTCGATATCATAAGACTCAGGTATGATATGGGAAGTTTTCAGTACGAACTTATACGTTGCGCTGAGTAGTCTACTAATAAAATCCGTTGAATATAATCGCAAACATTTTGATTGTTCTATAAGAGCTTTATTGTTTGATTTATTGTGTGGTTTATTGTTTTTTTTTTAGAAAATGAAGTGTTTTATATGTGACATATGTGAAAAGGAATTTTCCTTAAATAAGAATCTAAGGAGACATGTTTTAAATGTACACTCAAAGAAACTGCGATGTGATATTTGTTATAAAACATTAAACAGAAGTGATGCTCTATTATATCATAATATAAAATATCATAATGTTCACTCAAATGAAAACATTACAACTTTAAATTTAAATGGCTCTAAAAAAATATCATCTGAAGATAAACCAACTACTTCTTCAGTGTATTCCTCAAAGAGTATCAATACGAAAATATGTACAGATTGTGAAATAGATGTTCCAAAAGATAAGTGGTCTTCACACATTAGAACGAATTTGCATAAACATAATACTGCAAAACCATGTGAAACATGCGAAGAATTGCAAGTGGTCAAAAGCACATTTAATGACCGGATTCAGACATTAATATACGTGAACAAAAAAGAAGAAATAATAGAACCCAAAGCATTTTTAAAGGATTCTGAAAGTGTTATTTGTGAAAATTTAAAACATCTTTTAAATAAACATTCCTCTTTTAAATTTAATATGGAATTGTTTGGTGAATACATGAAAATAAATAAAAATGATGATGATATGCAAGTGTCAATAAAATCATTCCAATCAAAGATGTGTCTCGTACAGAATGAGGAAGAGTTAAATATGTTGTACGATAAAATGTGTTCGAACATTGTTGGAAAAATGGAAGAATTTCAGGAAAATGATAGTGGATGGGCATTAATAAGAATCATCCATATAGAGATAAACATGAATGAATATCGACCAATTAAAGGATCCCAATACATGGAACTTCCAAGTTTTTTGTTAACTAAAAAAGCATGTATTAACATACAAAATAATGATGAATATTGTTTTAAATGGGCGGTAATCTCAGCAATAATACCATCAAATATTCACGCAGAAAGAACCTCATCCTACAGTATAAATGACATCACAGAAAAAACAATATCACTTAAAAATGGAGTGACACTATCGTTTGAAGATCTAGAATTTCCTTTCAAATTAAGCGATGTCCGAAAATTCGAACAATTGAATCCGAATATAAGTGTTAATGTTTTCGGTTACGAGGAGGAACATAATATGATTGTCGGACCTTACTATAACACGCCTGAAGAAAAACCAGCTCATATAAATTTGTTATTATTACAAGACATGGAACGATTCCACTATGTTTGGGTTAAGAATATTTCAAGGTAAGAAAGTATAATTTATTTTCATATCTACTTTATTATAACTTTTTTTTGTTTTTTTTTTTTTTTTTGCAGATTAATAAATACTCAAATAAGAACGTATGGACATAAGGTTTTTATCTGTAATAGCTGCCTTCAATATTTTGGTAACGAATATAATTTTAATAAACATAAGTTAGAATGTAAGAAAATTGTTACTAAGATGCCAGACCCTGAAAAGGCAATTGTAGAATATTATAATTATGAAAGACAGTTGGATGTACCATTTGTGGTATATGCAGATTTTGAATGTATCCTTAAAGCTGTAGATACTTGCATTCCAGAATCAAACATACCATCTACTACTATAGTTCAAGAACATGTTCCTTGTGCCTTTAGCTATTTTATAAATTGTTCATTTAACAGTTCATTGAATAGGTTTCGACTTTATAAGGGCTTAGATGCATCACGAAAGTTTATTGAGGTTTTAGTACAAGATGTGCAAGATATCAATGAAAAATATTTATCTATAAACAAACCGATGAATCCTCTTACAAAAGATGAAATCATATTCCATAATGAAAGTAAATGTTGTCATATTTGTAAACAAACTTTACATGGTGGTCGTGTAGCAGATCACTGTCATCTGACAGGTAAATACAGAGGACCAGCTCATAACAAATGTAATTTAAGATTTCAGATTGCAAAGTTTATTCCAGTATTTTTTCATAATTTCTCAGGCTATGACAGTCATTTGTTCATTAAAGAATTTTCAAATATTCCAGGCAATATAAATGTGATTGCAGTAAATAAGGAAAGGTATATATCATTAAGAAAGACTATCCCACTTGAATTTTATAATTCAATTGAGATTCGATTCCTAGACTCTTTTAAATTTATGGCATCTAGTTTAGATGCCTTGGCTAAGAATTTGTCAAGAGAAGATTTTAAAATTGTTAGATCGATCTTCAAGTCTGATGAAGAATTCAACTTAATGACTAAAAAGGGAGTTTTTCCCTATGAATACATAAATTCGTGGGAACGATTAAGTGAAAAAAGTCTCCCACCGCTTGATAAATTCTTTAGTTCAATTAGCAATTCTAATTGTACTGCAGAACAATATGATTTTGCAAAGACGGTATGGCAAACATTTAAATGTGAAAGTCTATTAGATTATTTAGAGTTATATCTAAAAACAGATGTCTTATTACAAGCCGATATATTTGAGAATTTTAGAAAAGTTTGCAGAAATATCTATGGGCTGGATCCCTGTCAATATTATACAGCACCTGGTTTATCATGGGATGCTATGTTAAAAGTAACAAAGATTAGACTTGAATTACTTACTGATATAAATATGTTTACGTTTGTACAAAGAGGTATTAGGGGTGGTCTTGTGCAATGCTGTTGCAGACACTCCAAAGCTAATAATAAATATATGAGTGACTTTAAAAGTGAACTACCTTCTGAATACTTGACGTATTTGGATGCAAATAATTTATATGGTTGGGCAATGTCTCAAAGTCTACCGTATGGTAAATTCGAATGGATAGACACAGATAATTTCAATGTATTCAATGTATCACCAAACTCTCCATCTGGCTACATTTTAGAAGTTGACTTGGAATATCCAGAACATCTTCATGATGAGCATAGTGATTTCCCATTTTGTGCAGAAAATAAAAAAAGCCCAAACGCAAAATTTAGTAAACTCATAGCAGACTTGAACCATAAAACAAAGTATATCATACATTATAGAAACCTTCAACAGTGTATTAAGCACGGAATGAAAATTTTAAAAATACATAGAATTTTAAGTTTCAAGCAATCATGTTGGTTAAAACAATACATCGATTTAAATACACATCACCGTAAATTGGCTAAAAATTAATTTGAAAAGAATTTCTTTAAATTATTAAATAATGCTGTTTATGGTAAAACGATGGAAAATGTTGATAAACGAAAAGATATAAAGATAGTAACAAATTGGGAAAGTTGTGGAAAACATTTAGGTGCTCGAGCTTGGATAGCAAAACCAAACTTTCATAGTTCTACTCAATTTACAGACAATATGGTTGCAATTCAAATGAGTCGCGTTCATGTAACTTACAACAAACCGATTTATTTAGGTTTTACTGTACTCGATTTATCAAAATGGAAGATGTATGATTTTCATTATGAATACATGAAACCAAAGTATGGTGACAATTTAACTTTAAATTATATGGATACTGATTCTTTCATATATTCTATCAAAACTGAAGATTTCTATAAAGATATACTGGATGATATTGATATGAAATTTGATACATCAGATTATCCCACTGATAATCGATATAATATTCCAAATAAAAATAAAAAGATAATCGGGATGATGAAAGATGAGATGAATGGTGAAATTATTAGAGAATTCGTTGGGCTTCGATCTAAAATGTATTCCATAGATATCGAAAAAAGAAAACAAATTAAAAAAGCTAAAGGTGTTAAGAAAACAGTACTAGATGGTATGAATATTGATGATTATAGAGATTGTTTATATAAAAAGAAACTTTTCTATGGAAATATGTTTATAATTAGGTCAAAGATTCATAACATATATACACAATGTATTAATAAACTAGCACTAAGTTATATAGATGATAAGAGATATATATTGGAAAATGGTGTTAATACACTTGCCTGGGGTCATAATATTATAAAAGAATAGTGTTATTATATAGGTTAGTTCAAAGATAAATACGTATAATATAGTTATAAAATAAAAAAATTAAATGTAAATTAAATATTCCAAGTTTTCAATGTCCTAGTACCGCTCTTTATAAATGATAAAAAAAATGTTTATAAAATAAATACTAAACAGAAGACTGTATGTTTTTATTTTCACTCCATTTCGCTTTTGTTGTTGCTGTTCTTTTTTTTCAGATATTTTTACCATACCATTCGTCTTTTATTATGAACTGCATGCTTACTGAACGAATAAAGAAATGTAATATTTGATCATCAAGATGGATTTACGAATGGAAGATCTACTTCAACGAATCTGGTACTTTTTTAAAACTATGTCGTGAATCATTTCAAACTTGATAGGCAAACTGATGTAATTTTTACTGCAAAAGTCTTCGATAAAGTTAGTCATCGTACCCTTACTCAGAAACTATCGAATATAGGATTCCATTCTACCCTGCTTAGTTGGTTTAAGCTTTGAGTGATACATACTCGTAGTTGGTAGGGTTCAATATGTTAAAATTGATGATTATCTTTCGGCTCCTTTTAGAGTTACATCTGGTATTCCTTAAGGGAGTCACCTTGCGTCATGACCAGATATACTCGATATTCTATCGTTTTATAGCACTTTCTTGTTACGGCTGCAGTCTCTGCACCAACCGAAATATAAATATCTACGGCAACTTGTAAAATCCATTCATGGAATACAATGAATTTTCAAATTATTGTGAAATTATTGCACCTTCCGAAGCAAAACGAAACTCAGTGTTTATATTTGATGATGTAGCTTGTGATAAACAAAACAACATTCGAGAATATGTTTGTATGGGATGACACAACGATGTGGATAGTTTCTACTTATGTCAATTTTATACACGCATACCAAAACATTTGTTTCGGGACAACGCAAACTACATAGTTATTTTCAAGCAAGACGAGCTAAATCTGAATCTGATCATATAAATTCCGATACGACATTCAATTAGTTTAAAGAACCGTGCACAAACTGTTGGAAAGATGCATTATTTCTGATGGTCATCAACGACCTCCCACTAGTCTTCAAATATTCTGAGTGTCTTCTTTTTGCCGATACTCTTAAATTATTTCGCTCCATTAAATCTGAATATGATTACGATTTATTATATCAAGATGTCGCCGCGGTCAATGATTGATGTGAGCGGAATCACCTCCTTCTAAACGTTTCTTATTGTCCTGCTTACTGCAATCCGCTATCCGCTAACTGATATCCGCTAACTGCTATCTGTAACCGACCGGTTAGCAACCGCCCTGTTTGGAACCGACCGGTTAGCAACCGCCCTGTTTGGAACCGACCTGTTTGGAACCGATCTGTTTGAAACCGACCTGTTTGGAACCGACCTGTTTAGAAGCGGCGACCTTAAGGTGTATTGTGCCCCCTATCAGTCATAGACGCGCATGCCACATATTCGTATGTATGTCTGTACATATGTACATCGGTGTTTTGGTTTTGTTTATTGGATGAAGGAAGTAAAACGGAGTGTGAGTAATTAGTTGTGGCGCCATATGAGTGAGAGCGAGAGGAAAGATGTGCAAGTGGTTTATATTTGGTGGTGGAGAGGGAAACAATGGTGAGAGGGGGGGTGAATGATTTCCTGGGTCTGGTTTCCTGGGTGTACTCATTCAGATCAGATTGTTTATTTTGGCTGTTGGCTGAAACGTGTACTCATCCAGATCAGATAGTTTATTCTGAGTGGGATATTCATGATCAATAAGTTATTGTTTTGGCTGATAATGGTCAAGCGTATGATCATCAGGTATTCAAGACCATTGTTTATATATTTCTAATATCAAAATTTAATCCAATGGCCCATAAATTCTTATTCTATATTTAGTCCAAATCAATAACTCTTCTTTATTGTTGGGCAAGCGAGCAAGATATCGCATGTTGTTCTTTGGACAGTACACTCTAAGCATTTCTCTATTTCCATGATACTTTTTCTGATGACTGTATACTGTAAGTAATATTCATTCAGATCAGCTTGTTTATTTTGGTTGTAGACTGAAATAGACCCAGGAAACCAGACCCAGGAAATCATTCACCCCCCCCCTCTCACCATTGTTTCCCTCTCCACCACCAAATATAAACCACTTGCACATCTTTCCTCTCGCTCTCACTCATATGGCGCCACAACTAATTACTCACACTCCGTTTTACTTCCTTCATCCAATAAACAAAACCAAAACACCGATGTACATATGTACAGACATACATACGAATATGTGGCATGCGCGTCTATGACTGATAGGGGGCACAATACACCTTAAGGTCGCCGCTTCTAAACAGGTCGGTTCCAAACAGGTCGGTTTCAAACAGATCGGTTCCAAACAGGTCGGTTCCAAACAGGGCGGTTGCTAACCGGTCGGTTCCAAACAGGGCGGTTGCTAACCGGTCGGTTACAGATAGCAGTTAGCGGATATCAGTTAGCGGATAGCGGATTGCAGTAAGCAGGACAATAAGAAACGTTTAGAAGGAGGTGATTCCGCTCACATCAATCATTGACCGCGGCGACATCTTGATATAATAAATCGTAATCATATTCAGATTTAATGGAGCGAAATAATTTAAGAGTATCGGCAAAAAGAAGACACTCAGAATATTTGAAGACTAGTGGGAGGTCGTTGATGACCATCAGAAATAATGCATCTTTCCAACAGTTTGTGCACGGTTCTTTAAACTAATTGAATGTCGTATCGGAATTTATATGATCAGATTCAGATTTAGCTCGTCTTGCTTGAAAATAACTATGTAGTTTGCGTTGTCCCGAAACAAATGTTTTGGTATGCGTGTATAAAATTGACATAAGTAGAAACTATCCACATCGTTGTGTCATCCCATACAAACATATTCTCGAATGTTGTTTTGTTTATCACAAGCTACATCATCAAATATAAACACTGAGTTTCGTTTTGCTTCGGAAGGTGCAATAATTTCACAATAATTTGAAAATTCATTGTATTCCATGAATGGATTTTACAAGTTGCCGTAGATATTTATATTTCGGTTGGTGCAGAGACTGCAGCCGTAACAAGAAAGTGCTATAAAACGATAGAATATCGAGTATATCTGGTCATGACGCAAGGTGACTCCCTTAAGGAATACCAGATGTAACTCTAAAAGGAGCCGAAAGATAATCATCAATTTTAACATATTGAACCCTACCAACTACGAGTATGTATCACTCAAAGCTTAAACCAACTAAGCAGGGTAGAATGGAATCCTATATTCGATAGTTTCTGAGTAAGGGTACGATGACTAACTTTATCGAAGACTTTTGCAGTAAAAATTACATCAGTTTGCCTATCAAGTTTGAAATGATTCACGACATAGTTTTAAAAAAGTACCAGATTCGTTGAAGTAGATCTTCCATTCGTAAATCCATCTTGATGATCAAATATTACATTTCTTTATTCGTTCAGTAAGCATGCAGTTCATAATAAAAGACGAATGGTATGGTAAAAATATCTGAAAAAAAAGAACAGCAACAACAAAAGCGAAATGGAGTGAAAATAAAAACATACAGTCTTCTGTTTAGTATTTATTTTATAAACATTTTTTTTATCATTTATAAAGAGCGGTACTAGGACATTGAAAACTTGGAATATTTAATTTACATTTAATTTTTTTATTTTATAACTATATTATACGTATTTATCTTTGAACTAACCTATATAATAACACTATTCTTTTATAATATTATGACCCCAGGCAAGTGTATTAACACCATTTTCCAATATATATCTCTTATCATCTATATAACTTAGTGCTAGTTTATTAATACATTGTGTATATATGTTATGAATCTTTGACCTAATTATAAACATATTTCCATAGAAAAGTTTCTTTTTATATAAACAATCTCTATAATCATCAATATTCATACCATCTAGTACTGTTTTCTTAACACCTTTAGCTTTTTTAATTTGTTTTCTTTTTTCGATATCTATGGAATACATTTTAGATCGAAGCCCAACGAATTCTCTAATAATTTCACCATTCATCTCATCTTTCATCATCCCGATTATCTTTTTATTTTTATTTGGAATATTATATCGATTATCAGTGGGATAATCTGATGTATCAAATTTCATATCAATATCATCCAGTATATCTTTATAGAAATCTTCAGTTTTGATAGAATATATGAAAGAATCAGTATCCATATAATTTAAAGTTAAATTGTCACCATACTTTGGTTTCATGTATTCATAATGAAAATCATACATCTTCCATTTTGATAAATCGAGTACAGTAAAACCTAAATAAATCGGTTTGTTGTAAGTTACATGAACGCGACTCATTTGAATTGCAACCATATTGTCTGTAAATTGAGTAGAACTATGAAAGTTTGGTTTTGCTATCCAAGCTCGAGCACCTAAATGTTTTCCACAACTTTCCCAATTTGTTACTATCTTTATATCTTTTCGTTTATCAACATTTTCCATCGTTTTACCATAAACAGCATTATTTAATAATTTAAAGAAATTCTTTTCAAATTCATTTTTAGCCAATTTACGGTGATGTGTATTTAAATCGATGTATTGTTTTAACCAACATGATTGCTTGAAACTTAAAATTCTATGTATTTTTAAAATTTTCATTCCGTGCTTAACACACTGTTGAAGGTTTCTATAATGTATGATATACTTTGTTTTATGGTTCAAGTCTGCTATGAGTTTACTAAATTTTGCGTTTGGGCTTTTTTTATTTTCTGCACAAAATGGGAAATCACTATGCTCATCATGAAGATGTTCTGGATATTCCAAGTCAACTTCTAAAATGTAGCCAGATGGAGAGTTTGGTGATACATTGAATACATTGAAATTATCTGTGTCTATCCATTCGAATTTACCATACGGTAGACTTTGAGACATTGCCCAACCATATAAATTATTTGCATCCAAATACGTCAAGTATTCAGAAGGTAGTTCACTTTTAAAGTCACTCATATATTTATTATTAGCTTTGGAGTGTCTGCAACAGCATTGCACAAGACCACCCCTAATACCTCTTTGTACAAACGTAAACATATTTATATCAGTAAGTAATTCAAGTCTAATCTTTGTTACTTTTAACATAGCATCCCATGATAAACCAGGTGCTGTATAATATTGACAGGGATCCAGCCCATAGATATTTCTGCAAACTTTTCTAAAATTCTCAAATATATCGGCTTGTAATAAGACATCTGTTTTTAGATATAACTCTAAATAATCTAATAGACTTTCACATTTAAATGTTTGCCATACCGTCTTTGCAAAATCATATTGTTCTGCAGTACAATTAGAATTGCTAATTGAACTAAAGAATTTATCAAGCGGTGGGAGACTTTTTTCACTTAATCGTTCCCACGAATTTATGTATTCATAGGGAAAAACTCCCTTTTTAGTCATTAAGTTGAATTCTTCATCAGACTTGAAGATCGATCTAACAATTTTAAAATCTTCTCTTGACAAATTCTTAGCCAAGGCATCTAAACTAGATGCCATAAATTTAAAAGAGTCTAGGAATCGAATCTCAATTGAATTATAAAATTCAAGTGGGATAGTCTTTCTTAATGATATATACCTTTCCTTATTTACTGCAATCACATTTATATTGCCTGGAATATTTGAAAATTCTTTAATGAACAAATGACTGTCATAGCCTGAGAAATTATGAAAAAATACTGGAATAAACTTTGCAATCTGAAATCTTAAATTACATTTGTTATGAGCTGGTCCTCTGTATTTACCTGTCAGATGACAGTGATCTGCTACACGACCACCATGTAAAGTTTGTTTACAAATATGACAACATTTACTTTCATTATGGAATATGATTTCATCTTTTGTAAGAGGATTCATCGGTTTGTTTATAGATAAATATTTTTCATTGATATCTTGCACATCTTGTACTAAAACCTCAATAAACTTTCGTGATGCATCTAAGCCCTTATAAAGTCGAAACCTATTCAATGAACTGTTAAATGAACAATTTATAAAATAGCTAAAGGCACAAGGAACATGTTCTTGAACTATAGTAGTAGATGGTATGTTTGATTCTGGAATGCAAGTATCTACAGCTTTAAGGATACATTCAAAATCTGCATATACCACAAATGGTACATCCAACTGTCTTTCATAATTATAATATTCTACAATTGCCTTTTCAGGGTCTGGCATCTTAGTAACAATTTTCTTACATTCTAACTTATGTTTATTAAAATTATATTCGTTACCAAAATATTGAAGGCAGCTATTACAGATAAAAACCTTATGTCCATACGTTCTTATTTGAGTATTTATTAATCTGCAAAAAAAAAAAAAAAAACAAAAAAAAGTTATAATAAAGTAGATATGAAAATAAATTATACTTTCTTACCTTGAAATATTCTTAACCCAAACATAGTGGAATCGTTCCATGTCTTGTAATAATAACAAATTTATATGAGCTGGTTTTTCTTCAGGCGTGTTATAGTAAGGTCCGACAATCATATTATGTTCCTCCTCGTAACCGAAAACATTAACACTTATATTCGGATTCAATTGTTCGAATTTTCGGACATCGCTTAATTTGAAAGGAAATTCTAGATCTTCAAACGATAGTGTCACTCCATTTTTAAGTGATATTGTTTTTTCTGTGATGTCATTTATACTGTAGGATGAGGTTCTTTCTGCGTGAATATTTGATGGTATTATTGCTGAGATTACCGCCCATTTAAAACAATATTCATCATTATTTTGTATGTTAATACATGCTTTTTTAGTTAACAAAAAACTTGGAAGTTCCATGTATTGGGATCCTTTAATTGGTCGATATTCATTCATGTTTATCTCTATATGGATGATTCTTATTAATGCCCATCCACTATCATTTTCCTGAAATTCTTCCATTTTTCCAACAATGTTCGAACACATTTTATCGTACAACATATTTAACTCTTCCTCATTCTGTACGAGACACATCTTTGATTGGAATGATTTTATTGACACTTGCATATCATCATCATTTTTATTTATTTTCATGTATTCACCAAACAATTCCATATTAAATTTAAAAGAGGAATGTTTATTTAAAAGATGTTTTAAATTTTCACAAATAACACTTTCAGAATCCTTTAAAAATGCTTTGGGTTCTATTATTTCTTCTTTTTTGTTCACGTATATTAATGTCTGAATCCGGTCATTAAATGTGCTTTTGACCACTTGCAATTCTTCGCATGTTTCACATGGTTTTGCAGTATTATGTTTATGCAAATTCGTTCTAATGTGTGAAGACCACTTATCTTTTGGAACATCTATTTCACAATCTGTACATATTTTCGTATTGATACTCTTTGAGGAATACACTGAAGAAGTAGTTGGTTTATCTTCAGATGATATTTTTTTAGAGCCATTTAAATTTAAAGTTGTAATGTTTTCATTTGAGTGAACATTATGATATTTTATATTATGATATAATAGAGCATCACTTCTGTTTAATGTTTTATAACAAATATCACATCGCAGTTTCTTTGAGTGTACATTTAAAACATGTCTCCTTAGATTCTTATTTAAGGAAAATTCCTTTTCACATATGTCACATATAAAACACTTCATTTTCTAAAAAAAAAACAATAAACCACACAATAAATCAAACAATAAAGCTCTTATAGAACAATCAAAATGTTTGCGATTATATTCAACGGATTTTATTAGTAGACTACTCAGCGCAACGTATAAGTTCGTACTGAAAACTTCCCATATCATACCTGAGTCTTATGATATCGAGTGCAAGAAGTGACTGTGAATTATATAATGAGTGACATTTTTTGTATGAATTTAATTATTTGTCTATAGTATCGTAGTATATAGTAGTACCGAACACAAAAAGCTCTTTCTAACACAACCTCGGTCCCCATGTATGTGTATAGGGCTATTAAAAAAATCATAGTGTATTGATAATAATATCAAATTTTGTATAAAAACATTATAGTCAGCGACCGAGAGCAACTGCAAAGACAACATCAACAACAACAACAACGGCATATTCCATAGAAAATAAAAGATAAACAAACAACATATTCGTCTCCATCAGCAAGTTTCATAAAAAAAAATGGTCGAAAGATAGAGAGACCAAGACTTTTTAACCTGTCGAAACATGAATATTCCTGCACCAATTTTTGTATAAAAATATCATAGTCAGCGACCGAGAGCAACTGCAAAGACAATATCAACAGCAACAACAACATAGGTATATCCTATAGCAAATAAAAGATAAACAAACAACATATTTGTATCCGTCAGCAAATTCCATAAAAAAATATGGTTGAAAGATAAAGAGACCAAGACTTTTAAACATGTCGAAACATGTCGAAACATGAATATTCCTGCACCAATTTTTGTATAAAAATATCATAGTCAGTGAACGAGAGCAATAGCAAAGACAACAACAACAACAATAACGTAGGTATATTCCATAGAAAATAAAAGATAAATAAACAACATATTTGTATCCGTCAGCTAATTCCATAAAAAATATGGTTGAAAGATAAATAAACATATTCATACCCGTCAGCAAATTCCATAAAAATATGATCGAAAGATAAAGAGAACAAGACTTTTAAACATGTCGAAACATGAATATCCTCACCAATTTTTACGTCAAAATAATTTTCCTTGAAATATTGTAGTCAGCACTACTATCTGATCTGGATGAGTAGACCTTGGAAAACGTTCATCCCCTCTCAGCAGCAACCAGAATAAACAATCTGATCTGGATGAGTACCTATTACCCCCTCTAGCCCCGCTACCCATTTCAGCCAACAGCCAAAATAAACAATCTGATCATAAACCCCGCTTGCCCCCGCTACCCCACCAGTTACGTTGCCAAACAAAATAAACAAACATGGACCTTCGATGACCTTGCATTCTAATGACATATTATACATACACACATATATAAGATAACATAACAATGGCCTTGGATTCTGGATGAGCATTAAACTCCGTTTTGCCCCCGCTTCCCCATTTCAGCCAACAGTCAAAATAAACAATCTCATCTGGATGAGTAGACCCCCTCACCATCGCTCCCCTCTCAGTATTGATTACGTCAGCTTTATCATCGATATGTATGTAAATTGATCTGTGATCTACCAACAATTTTGTTATATGTATTCTCAAACATACATTTGCAACATTTTGTTTATTATTCTTGATGACGTCACTTCCTGTCCACATGCGATAAACACTCTTTTTTTATTGATATTCCCGATATGAACACGTGTTTTTTTATGATTTTAACCCTTTGTTTATTATTCTTGATGACGTCACTTCCTGGCTCCCTGCTCCCTGTGTCCCAGAATCGGTAAATCTATACTACTTTTACAGAATAATCATTAATAGCTTTTAGGTAGCGGTTTTTTTTTTTAATTAAGTTCATCCTTTTTGGGTATATAAGAGTGCTACAAGTAGTTCAGATCCCATTTTTGTTTTTAAGGTTATCAGCGTTGGTGGAAAAATTTATAATTTTGAAAAAATGTCAAATTGCGAGCAATTGATGGAGGACCAAAGAAATCGAATAATTGCACGTTTTGAAGTGCCAGAGTTAACAATTACCAAAATAAGTAAAG
Organism: Brachyopa scutellaris; assembly: GCA_949775065.1. Lineage (NCBI taxonomy): Eukaryota > Metazoa > Arthropoda > Insecta > Diptera > Syrphidae > Brachyopa > Brachyopa scutellaris. The sequence goes on from OX459114.1 coordinate 17,830,253, forward strand.
AGGTTGGTTACAGCATGTCGACTTAGGAGCACAGTTGAACCGCAAAAAGGAACAGAAGGGATTTGTAAGACATCTACCGCAGATGATCGAGTCTTACACCGGATGTCATTGAAGAACCGTTTTCAGATAGCTGTACAAATAAGAGCAGAGTTTGCGGAGTAAAATGCAATTGCATTAGTATGCATGTTGTGCCCCAGTTTTGGCACCGGCGCGTGTCTCCGTTTGTTCACCTTGCAAGTCGTTGCACTATGGTACAAACAATATTGCTATGTACTAATTATGTTATTGCTCACTGCAATAACATTGTTTCGCTTACGCAGCAATATTGTTCAGTTTCGCAACAGCAGGTCAACCAACGGAGAAATGCCGATTTAGCTTCCTGACCCACCTCAACTTCCGACTGGAACTTGAGTTCAACGGCGAGTCGTGTTATAACAACGAAAGCGTGCGGTCGCGTTTTATTTTACATGTTGCAGACGAAAAAACATAACATTTATTGGCGCAGCCGGTGAAAAATAGAATAAAGTGAAAAAAAAATTAAAAATATGTAATAATGGATAATTCATAACATCAATCAATGAAATAACGAAAAAATAATAATAATAAACAATAAAGAAAAGACAGAACAGTGAAGTTTAGTGAATAGTGAAGATGTTAAATTTAATCCTATTCCTATTCAAAAAGCTGGCTTACATGATGAGCCTACAACAGATCAAAGAAGTAGTCACCGAGACGAAAACAAAGACTGCAATACATAAACCTAAGAAAACAGTCAAACCTGTCACGCTACCAGGAGACTCCACAGTAACACTCAAAGGCAATGCGGAATTCAAAGCCACATCATCTTTGACTTTACCACCAATGGAATTCAGAACAACGTTAAAAGCAACTCTGATCCCAGAACCAAAAAATCCACTAGAAACACCGATCATTAGCTCCACTTCATTGCTCAGCAGCAGCAACAACAACAACAGCAGCAACGACAACGACAGGGTCAGCATGTTCAGGCATTCTTGTTATAGGCTCTGGATAAGCAGCGACAAACGAGCGCTGGACGTATGGCATTAGTTTAACAGCTAAAAGAAGTATTTGCCAGCAGTAAGCTGCAACACACACGCACTCTCTAAGTTCTTTATGCAAGAAACGTATGTAAATTATCTTTTTCTATTCAATGTAAACTATGTATATAATTATAGGTGTTTGACTTAAACACAGTAAAACTCCTTTCTTATCAAGTGATGTTAAACATTAAACAAAATTGAAAGGAAGTAATAATCAATAAACATCCCCAGCTTTATCTTCGCAAAAGATGAAGTTGGAGAAAGAAAAAAAAAACTGTAAAAGGCTAAGTACACACACTGAGTTTTTGTTTGGCAAAAACCAAGTGTGGTGAAAAGCTATCAATAGTATATATAGTATATCACAGTATATCACTTCGATATTTTTATTTCTATTCCCTGCAACAGTAGCAGGCAGCATCTAGATTCTGAATAAGTTATTCGCATGTTTGTGCGAAATTAATTTTTCTATTATGAAATTCATTTTACTCAAACAATTCTTTATTGATCTTGAAAAAAAATATTCCTCTTGTATTATGTAAAAGAAACACCTTTCGAAAGATGGCATCCGAACTGAGATAAACTACGGACCAAGCATACTAACCTCTTCCTGTGGCGAAGGCGGCCCTGGTATCAATCGTTTAAATATACTAACCTCTTCCTGTAGCGAAGGCGACCCTGGTATGAATCGTTTAAACATACTAACCTCTTCCTATAGCGAAGGCGGCCCTGGTATCAAGCGAATAAACATACTAACCTCTTCCTATAGCGAAGGCGGCCCTGGTATCAAGCGAATAAACATACTAAACTCTTCCTGTAGCGAAGGCAGCCCTGGTATCAAGCGAATAAGCATACTAACCTCTTCCAGTAGCGAAGGCGGCTCTGGTATCAATCGTTTAAACATACTAACCTCTTCCTATAGCAAAGGCGACCCTGGTATCAAGCGAATAAACATACTAACCTCTTCCTATAGCGAAGGCGGCCCTGGTATCAAGCGAATAAACATACTAAACTCTTCCTGTAGCGAAGGCAGCCCTGGTATCAAGCGAATAAGCATACTAACCTCTTCCAGTAGCGAAGGCGGCTCTAGTATCTTACGGTCAAAATTAGTAGAAAACAAGTGGTGTAGTATACACAATAACCACCTAAAATCAGTTTTGGTTCATAACATTCACTATTCACACGGAACCCTATACCCTTCACGATAACTTTAAAATTCTTGTACATTCCCAAATACTAAAGCCGGGAGTGTATTAAGCTAATACAATAGCAAAAGTAGTCAAAGGTCACATCCTAGTCCCAATACTTAACGCCAACACCGAACCCTATGCCCTTCACGGCAATGGTATCAATCGTTTAAACAAACTAACCTCTTCCAGTAGCGAAGGTGGCTCTAGTATCTTACAGTCAAAATTAGTAGGAAACAAGTGGTATACACAATAACCACCTAAAATCTTAGCATGACTAAGCGAGCCTATTGAATAGTGAATAAACTCCCGATTTTCTAGGAACCAATAATCACGCTCCTGTCTCATCGCCAAATCAAGATCTATGTAAATAAAACAAACAAATTGCTTGCACGATAACTTACACAGATAGTGGGTTAACAACAAAAAAAATATATAAAAAAAACCAAGTAGTCATAAATATACAAAGTATATACTACAATACATACGTATATGTAGTATGTATATATAAATAATAATATTTCTGTTAGATTACCTAGAACTAGATGACTCAAATTATAACCAAGAAATCAATTTTTTGAAAATTTGTAGTAGGATGTTACGATTTGATGAAAAAATATTAAAAGAAACAATAAAAGTAAATCTAGCTTTAAGAATTTATCTTGTATATGTAATATGTATCTAGCTTTAAGACTTTTCTTATCTTTGTATAAATAAAAAAAAATATATATAAAAACAAAAAATAAAAAATAAGTAACACAAAAAAAAATATAACCTAGCTTAAAGAATTTATTTTGCATTGATAGAGTTAAGTCTAATTTAATTTTGAATATGTAATATGGATTTGACTTCATAGCAGCAAATAGAATTAACCAATTTTAACCCTATAACTTTAAGTAAATCTAAGATTTTATTATAGTACGAGTAGTTAGTAATACCTATTGTTAGAATTAAGTAGATTTTCTTTCATTTCAATAAAAGAACGATAAGTCCTTGTCTCCAGATGCAGTCGGAACTTTTTCAAAGGGGGGAGGAATGTTGTGCCCCAGTTTTGGCACCGGCGCGTGTCTCCGTTTGTTCACCTTGCAAGTCGTTGCACTATGGTACAAACAATATTGCTATGTACTAATTATGTTATTGCTCACTGCAATAACATTGTTTCGCTTACGCAGCAATATTGTTCAGTTTCGCAACAGCAGGTCAACCAACGGAGAAATGCCGATTTAGCTTCCTGACCCACCTCAACTTCCGACTGGAACTTGAGTTCAACGGCGAGTCGTGTTATAACAACGAAAGCGTGCGGTCGCGTTTTATTTTACATGTTTAGTTTAGTTTAGTTTAGTATGTTTATTTAGCAGAACTCTGCTATTTAAATTCAATTTAACAATTTTTAACAATTCAAACTTAAAATCTATATATACAATTTTTTTTTTTTTTTTTATTAATTCCATTAGTTTGTATAAGGATAATTACTTTTTATAGTTTCATTTACATATCTTTTAAATGTTTTTAAATTTGTTTCATTCTTTGCTCTGTCCGGAAGTGTGTTAAATAACCTACAGCCTTTATACAAAATGCTATTTTGGGTAACATTTTCAATGTAATTAGGTAGTCTGAAGTCTTCTCTATTTCTTAGATTATATGGTTGGGACTCCCCCACATATCTCAAATATTTACTTAAGTATTTAGGTAGCAGATTATTTTTAATTTTGAAAACAAAACATAGTACATTAACAAAAATTCTTTGCTTTACACTTAACCATTGAAGCATATTAAGCATTGTTCTTATTGGTGTAAGACGATTACATTTAAGTATAATACGCATAGATTTATTTTGTAGGCGTTGCAACTTTAACAGAACATTATCAGAACATAGGTACAAAACTGATGAACAATACTCGAAATGGGGTTTTATCATAACATTATAGACATTAATAGCACATATTACAGATAACTTGTTTCTAATTCTGTTAAAAAATCCATTCTTTTTTGCAATTTTTTTGACTAAATAATCAATATGAATATCAAACTTAAGTTTGTAGTCTATAACTATGCCTAGATATTTGATTACATTTACTTGCTCTACTTTTTCGTTGTCCATCTCCAGGTTGAGGTTGACGTTATGTTTTAGGGCCATACATTTCGATTTTGCTACGTTCAATTTTAGTTTGTTAGCTTTCAACCACTCGTTTATTCTGTTGAGATCTTCTTGAATTAGTTTCGCACATTCGTCCGCATTTTTTCCAGATATAAAAATGAGTGCATCATCGGCAAAGAGCACAATTTGGGAATTTCGAAGAACTTCTTTAATGTCATTTATGTAAATTATAAATAACAGCGCGCCCAGAATCGATCCCTGAGGAACTCCGTGTCTTGTTTCAATGCTGTTGGACATTATGCCATTCACTGATGTTTTTTGTGTTCTATTCGATAGATAGGATGCAAACCACTCCTGTTCCTTCCCTCTTATACCATATCCGCTAAGTTTTTTCAAAAGTATACTTCGGTCGATTGTCTCAAAGGCTCTTTTGAAATCAAGGAAAACAGCAATCACGAACTTTTTTTCAGCTACCTCTTCTTTCCAGCTTATTAAAACATTATTTAGCGCTGACTCGCATGAGTGTTTTTTTCGAAATCCTGACTGGTTCTCCATAAATAAATTGTTAACTTCGAAGTATTCTTCGAGTTGTGTATGAACTATTTTTTCAACAACCTTTTCGTATACAGGAAGAGCGTTGATTGGTCGAAAGTTTATCAGTTCCTTTTATTTTTTCGGTCGGGGTGACAATTGATTCTTTCCATGTATCAGGGAAGAGTCCTGTTAGCATTGAGTGGTTTACGATTTTTACCATCATTGGACCAGTTGTGTCAATTGCATCCAATAGCATTTTCGCGTTTAAAAAATTAAAGTCTCTTTTATTGTTCAGTGACTTTAAAATACCATTTGTTTCTGTTATTAAGACGTTCTTAAATTTAAACGTTGCATTAGTAAAATTATTTCGTTGAATGTACTGGACATATGGTATAGACTCGTTAATTTCAGAAACACTCCTGACAAAATATTCATTGAATTTTTCAGCTATCTCTTCATTTTTTGTTATGCTTACATTGTTAAAGTAGATATGTTTGATACACTGTCTTTTTTCATTCAGAACATGGGACTTAATGGCTCTCCACATTGTTTTTTGGTCAGTTGCATTCGCAATTTTTCGTTTGATGTTTGAATTCTTTGATTTAACGATTTCAGCTTTGTATATGTTCCTGCACTCTCGGTATCTGTTCCATGTTTCATTGTTGTTGTTCTGCATAAACTCTTGGTAACTCCGAATTTTTTCGCGTTTTAACTGCATTAGAGTGTTATTAAACCAATCATTACAACTTTTTGAAACATTTTTGGAAACTACCATGCTGTTTGTGACTTTGATCAATTCATCACTTAGAATTTTACTACCCACTTGTGGGTCGCAATTTCTGAAAACCATTTCACTTCTTCTCAATTGGGTTATAAATGAGGTTTTGTCGTATTGTAGAACTTTGATTTTGTTTTCTTTGTGTATTTTTTCAATTTTTTGCTTTATTTCATATTCTATTAATAGAGTTTCATGATCTCCAATTTTGAGCTCTAGGTCGATTTTGGCTGTGGCCGGGGTAGAGTCAGTAATAACGTAATCAATTAATGTACGTGTTTCGTTTGTGATTCTGGTCGGTTCTTGTATGATTTGTTGACACATATTTACAATTTCTATCGTTTTTTTCATCTCTTTTGCATAAACGTTTGATGTATCCAGCCAGTCAATATTAAAATCTCCTGCTAATATAAACTGCCGGTTGAGATCACCAAGATCTTCTATCCAAGCTCTAAACTTATCACAGAATATTCTACATGACGAACTAGGTGACCGGTAGACTGACGCTAGGTACATAGATTGGTATTCTCTGTTATTTTTATGACTAGCCAGTATATATGTTCGGGGACAATCTTTTCTTGTGTGATTATTTGTACTTTGAAATATTCTTTTACGTATATACACAATCCGCCTGTATGACGTGATTCGCTGTTGCAACGTACTACCTGATAACCATCTATTTCAATCTCGCTGTCTTTGATGCTTTTAGTTACGTGTGTTTCAGACATAATAATAAAGTCAAACTTGGCATTGACAAAACACTGTTCAGCTTCATTTAAATTTCCTGTAAGTCCTTGAATATTGCAGTACACACCTCTGATTTTTTGTCTTTGCTATATTTCGAACCTATTTTTTTCAGCTTGCATCAGCCGATTATAGACTGAGCACTCTTTGTTTCGACTATCATGGTTAGTGTCTAAATCAAGTGTGAACTTTTCATTATACCGTATACAGTTAATGCATTTCAGTTCATTGGAACTACATTCTCTTGTGTCGTGATCTTTACTACACTTAGCGCATTTCATTTCATTTTTGCAATTTTTCGCGATGTGGTGATACCCGTTGCAGTTAAAGCATCTATTCACATTGAAATATTCGAAAACTCGACACTTCTCCCACCCAATGTTTATTCTCAGATTTCCCAGTATATTCTTATAGTCAATTTGATCAACCTCAATCACAGCATAAAATACCTCTTTGTTTTTATTTTTAAAATCTCTTACACATTTTACCGTTCCTACGATATTGTTTTGTTTCTTCACAGCTATTTCCAGTTCCTCTTTACTCCATTTTTCATTCATGTCGGTAATCATTATTTGCGGTCGTCTATTGCTAAACACTCTCACATCATATTTTTCACCAAGTTTCTTTTTCATCTCGCTCTCTATTTTTTTCACTGTTTCTTCTCCTCTGCAATTGATGGTAATTGCCCCTTCCTTTCGGTCAGAGACACTGTCCACTTGGAGAGAAAGAGACGCAGGATTAATGTTTTCCTTGATGTCTTTTTTTGTTTTAGAGTTCATTTGTTTACTTTTTGGTTTGATGTAAATTGCCTGTTTCAGTTGCTCTGCGTAATTAGTTATTGCCTCTTTTTGCTTTGACTGTGTGATTTGCTTTACTCCAACCTGTAAATCATTTTTCATCTCGGTTACACACATTTTATTGTCTATTGTGAGCTTCTTTACATTTTCAACAATTAGTTCGCTTTGTGCTTTAAATGATTCCGTACATGCTGTTATTTTTTTGATTTCCAAAACGCTTTGTTCACACGTTTCTTGTGCTTTTTTCATGGCTCTTAATCTTTCACTGTACCTATTTTCTATCGCTTCAAGCATATTTTTTATTTCCGTTTCGTTTTTCTTCAAACTGTCTTCGAATTCTTCTTTGTATTCCTTTAAATAGTTTCCGTTTTTTTTTACCGTGTCTTGTATATCCCTCAATACTAAATCAACATTGTGAATGTATTGCAAACAATCCTCACACATGAACTTTACCATTGGATTAGTGTCAAGCACATTGCTACTGCTCTTGTCCAGGCCGCTACATTTTACTGTGAGATGATATGTTTTCCCACATACTCCAGCGCATTGTATACCTGACTCACCGCGAATGTCATTCTTACATTTGATGCACTTCGGCATCCTTACAGCTGTTTCCCTTTCAATTCGATATTATTTCCAATGCTTTAATAAAGCTTTCGATATCGTTTTTATTAAAAGAAAATTAGAAAAAAAAATATACAAAAGTATATACTGATTTTAAGTTTAAACTCGGAGCGGATAAAAATTACGTCTTCTCTGTTCAACAACTTGCTTCGTTGCAGACGAAAAAAAACATAACATGCATACAGTGCATCGAAGACTTAGAGAATTTGGTTTAATGGCTCGTCCACCCGATGTAGATGACTTAAAATGAAGAAATTGATTGTATCCAAGTCATGTTCTCCAATGAGAGCAAATTCAACATTTACGGGTCCGATGGAATTCAAGACGTGCGCCGAAGAGCTGGAGAGCCCTTAAGGAAAAATTGCCTTGAGAGAACAGTGAAAGATTCAGCGTTCCAAATGATATGGGAATGAATACTACTATGGAGTTGGAGATTTTATGCTTCGTTAAAGGAACTGTCAGCTCGGAAGTTTACACAAATATTTTAGTCAATCACTTTTACCGTCAATTGAAAAGCATTTTTCAGAGGCTATCGATGTAATTTTTTAAGACGGCTCTGCTCCGTGCCATCGTTCCAAAATGGTAAGCTATTTTCTTTTTTTATTTCTATTCTAATCCCTTAGTAATTCTACGCAACGAAAAAAAATTAATAAAATTTACTTTTTTCACAGACTAAAGAATTTATGATTGACAAGGGAATTTTCATACTTGACTGGCCAGGTTATTCACTGGACCTCAGCCCCATCGAAAATCTTTGGCACATTTTGGCATTGAAAATAAATAGCAAAATGCCTACCACAATGAAAATGCCTAATGAAGTAATTGAAGAATTTTGGGATAGAGAAATATCCATGGGACATCTTCAAATTTAGTGGATTCAATGCCTAAGTGAAGTAAGGAGGCCATAAAAAATAAAGTAGACAATAAATAAACACTTAAAAGGCTTGTCACCTATTGCAAGAAAATATATGATTTTTCCAACACTTTCTTGGAAATTCTGATTTGCTCGGATTCTGTATCTGTAATAAATGGTTCTATATGCTGTTTTATTGCCAACAAGTTGGTAAACAATTTATGGAAAACACTTATGATTTTATTGATTTTTTTCATTGACAAAAAAGGTAGATATGAAGAGAGATGTGGGTTTTTTTTCGTGTTGCAGTTTCTATGCTCGTTACTGTACATACATATATAAATAGTTCGGGACCGTACGGTAGCGGGCCATTTTATTTTAACGGCGATTTTTTTCTTTTCTTGGGTTCGGTTTTTTTTTTATCCCAGCCCACGGATTTTTTCCGGCCCCTTCCTAAATTTAATTTGTTCTTCTGAATTCATCTTTTAATTCTTTCCTAATTAAATGAATCAGCCATTGTTTATAACGTGGTACAGAAAAAAATTGTTTGTGCTTTTATTTATCTTTCTATTCATTTGATTCAGTTTCAGAATTCACCGTCTTCTTTTTTACTTTTAAAGGTTTCCCAATCCCTTTAACAAAAAATGTGTGAGCCTAATCCGCATAAGCTCACGGTGGAAGTGAATACTTATCCAATCCAAAGCAATTGTGTATGTGTAATGTATAAGAAAAGAAGAAATTTGTCTGGTACAATAGATAGAAAATGTGTAATAAAATTTAGTAAATATGAATGTAAACTTGACTTTATTTTTGTAATACAAATTATGAAAGGAACAGCTATTCAAAATTTCATTAAATATAGAATTTGTTAATAACGCCACCCATCGGGACCAGTTATTGTTGTTTTCTCTTTTGGTACTATAACAACATAAATTGTCAACATGAACCATTTTGGTCAGTTAATGGAGAAGTTGCAAATAACTTAGCTATTGGGCAGTTTTTTCGCCCATGTCCTTCCTCAGGTCCCAGACTATCTCTGCTAAATTACATTATAATTGGTTCAGCGGTTTAGGCGTGAAAAGGTTTTGTTAATAGCTTGACTCCAGCGCCACCTAGGGAGCGGTTTTTCCACTTAAGTTCTTCCTTAGGTCCCAGACTATCTCTTTGCCAAACTACATTACAATTGGTTCAGCGGTTTAGGTAGACAGACAGACTGATAAACGGACGGACGGACGGACAGACAGATGGATAGACAGTCAGGCAAACGGACGGACGGACGGACAGACAGACAGACAGACAGACAAACGGATGGACGAACAGACAGATAGACAGACAGACGGCCCCCGGTATGGAATCATTTCCCCGTTATCGAAACACATTTATTGAAATCTATCGTAACGCATTTATCGTAACTCATTTATCGTAACTCGTTTTCAAAAACAATACGTCGCTAAAGAAGTATTCACTTCAAAAAAAAATGGGTGGCGCCCATTATATTTTCTTCAGTGTACACGTCGTCGAACCCACCCCAGCTGCGCGGCCGCCGCAACAGCTTCCAGGCGATCAGCTGTCGTTGCACTTTCTCTTCCACCGAGTGGTTTGACGTTTCATAGTTTTTTTTTCTAGTACATGTGAGTGCAGATGGGTGTTCTTTTTGTTTAATTTTAATTTATTATTCGAGGAGAAAAAAGTGCAACAATATATTATATGATACTAGCTGTCCCGACCGGCATCGCCCGCGCCCAAAAACAATGTTCAAAGTGTGAATAAGCAGCAGCATCATTTTGCTACTGTTATTATTTGGTTGTACCACATAAAATGGTTGATTTAGTAGCAAACATTTAAAAGCTTATAATACTTTTTTATACACTTACATATCTCTAATCAAAATATGTGGCGTGCGTGTCTACAATGCTCTTCCGACGTCGGGCGTCAAGTATTAATTTACTTAAGAATTTCTGAGTTTTCAACGCAATGATATCTTTAAAGGTTTTTGTAGCCTTTTGCTTTGTATCGGAAGACTATCTGGTGGCTAAATGACTTCAGACTGACTGAAATACATATCAGGATAGTACCGTTGATGGGGAAGAATTTCCAATCCCAAATACAAAGAGTTTTTGTACTGTTACACGTGAGATATGGGGTTAAGCATTGCCATGTAATAGTATCGTACCATGTAAGGCGTTTATCGTTGCTCGTAGTTAACAAAATGAAAAGTCCATCAGACTGTCACCATAAACTTTTCTAGGTGAAGATTCCAATCTTCAGGGATGTGTTTTAGTTTTAGTGAACATCTTAGCTCTCGGTATGGGCAAAATTTTCGCCGTCGTACGTCACGCGTAACAAAACTTAGTATTAGTGCGTTCTCTGTATACGTCATGATTCTGTAGATTAGGAACTGTTTAAACGCGCATTACGCGGGAACTACTAGATGGATTTTGATTTTATAATATTGTTTGTTTATAATATTTATAAACTGCAATTCACTACTCTAGAAAATCTTGTTTCTTTTGACACCTCATTTGTTAAGATTGGTTGAGTGCGAGAGCCGCAAATGGTGATAATGATTGTAGCACATTGAAGTACAAAGAATATACTCAGACACACACTATTGCAACGATACCCACTGCTGCTCGACTGCTGGCAGTGGTCTCCACCAGGGCTGCCGAAGTACCCCAAGCTTTAATTTAGAGTCACACATTGGTGACTCGGAAAAAAATTATTTTTTTACTTTTTAGTTCATTAAAGCTTGTTTTTAAAAATATTTTTTTTATCTTTATATTTATTTTATACGAAAGATATGTAGGATTTTATAGATCCTTAACAAAAAAGGAACCAAAATGAGAGGTCTGCTGTATTTAAATACCTATAAATTATTAAAAATAAGTGTCATTTATATTATTTTGATGTATTACGATATAATCAGTCTCAAATAATACCAATCAGTCAAAAATACTAAAAAAAAGTCAATTGTTATAGACAATTGTTGCAAACATCATGTTTATGTCGCCGTAGCATCAAAACTGTGGTACTTACCGAATAGAAATGATCGTCTCTCGCAAGTGTTGACCGAGACGTCGATGTCTGAGTTGGCTCAGAAACACATGCTTGTACGCGCGTCAGTTAAAAGAAGACAGCAATATATCTCTTTCGCGGGCGCACGTTATCTTTCTAGGGTTAGAACTAATATAAAAAAAACTCAGTTGAACTTTAATTTATAAGGGGGAGAAATTATTACAAGTAAATGCTCAAAAATTAAAAACAACACCAAAATACGTCATGTCTGTCTCCAGTAGATATAAGTTAACATGTAAAATCAGAACAACACTCATCTAATCATTCAATCATTGTTTAGATAGCATTCGATAAAGACCTGTTAAAAGTGATCACGTGTTTTTTTTTCTATCATGCGTCCTTTACTGTTTGCGTACTTATTGCTATACCTAGGTGTGCCTGCACTTACAGTGCCATTTCCTACGATCCAAATACAGGAAATAAAAAACGGATTTCAAATAGCTGCTGTGCGTAAGTTGCTTTTAGCATATTCGTTGTTTTAAGTGGAAAACAATTTATTGGGTTTTTTTGCAAAAAAAAAAAAAAAAAATAGATTACACGAGGTTATCACCATAAATTCAAACAATTTGCATCGCAATTCAAGTTATTTTGCTTTAACGTTATGTAAAACGTTTTAGATCATCGCTGTTTGCTTGTTTTTATTTCAGATCAACCTGGCATATCACGCGTCGATTTCAAAGTTAACATCGACAAACCACTAGGTGCCAATGAGCAAGAAGATTTAAGTGGCACTATTACAGAGCCACAAATTTGGGAGATAACTTTCATATCTACACTCTTACGTGGACAGAGGACTCTATTACACTCGAACTCGATGGTCAAACGTACGGTGAGATAGACGGACCCTTTGCTTGGTGGTTTCGATATTTCAATCAATATTCAATACATTGGAAAAACGGTCATCCCATGGCGCCATTTGACAGAGAGGTTTGTCACAGTGTCCGTCTTAAGTGGTTAAATTAATCGCTCTAACTCATGTTTGCTTCACAGTTCTATCTGACACTTGGGGTATCGGTTGGTGGACACTCTGATTTCCCTAAAGGTTGCCGTAACGGACAGCTTCGCCGAGAAAAACCATGGGAGAATGGCGATCCTAAAGCTGCCTTGAAATTCTTTAAAGATCGTGAAAATTGGCTCAAGACTTGGAACGGAGACGACGTCGGTCTCCATGTTGATTATATTAAAGTATACGCGCTATGAGGGTCTGTGATATAAAATATGAAATTTGTAGATGCATATAAAAATATTTTTTCAAAGCAAATGCAATACTCAAGGCGTTGGAGACTCTGTTTATTTCCTAGTTAACTATTTTCTATGTTCAAAAATTTACATTTTTCTTTTATTCTTGCCTGCAGACCAGAAAATAGACCAATAGAGGTTAAGTGATGTTTCATCAATTTGGGGGCCCCTGGTGATTGCGGGGCCCTGGGCCCGGGCCCAGTGGGCCCAGTGGTAAAGAGGGGTGTGTTTCGGGCTAAGTAGATACGACAGAGTATCTAATTTCCCTTAACGTCTCCTCAACATGGCCTTTCTCAAGTGTCGTGTCCTAACTTTGCTCTCAAACATCCTTGTCAGTCATCAGCCCCCGTATCCCTGTGAAAAGATTCGTATGGCATCCTCGTTAAGCTCACGAATGCTAACTCATACACGCCAGTTTTTTATCCATTCGATCCGCTTATGGAGCGCTTTGCTGCGGTACTTATGAAAAATAGACGATGTCGCCAAATTTAGGGACAAAATCGCAAAATTTAGGAAAAATATCCCAATATGGATATTTTTTCCTCTTCTTGCATTTTTCTCTTTTGTATCCATTCGGATTTGTACTGTATAGATTATTTTTAAATTATTTTTCATATCTTTGAATATTGAACGATCGAAATTGTCTACCCGTAGCTTCATATTTTAATATATTAAATTAAACCTTATCACAAATTTATAAGACAATTTGCCCTAATGTGTATAAGGCATAAGCATTTGAAGAAATAAATAAAAAATAAATAAAAATAAATAATATAGAAGTAGTTAATAGCTTGACTCCAGCGCCACCTAGCGGGCAGTTTGTTTACCTATGTCCTTCCTCAGGTCCCAGACTATCTCTTTGCCAAATTGAAATTACATTACAATTGGTTCAGCAGCTTGGGCGTGAAAAGGTAAAAGACAGAGTTACTTTCGCATTTAAAATGTTAGTGTGATTAGTGTGATGCTTTCATGTATGAACGCGCTAGCACTGTAAACAGTGTATACCAGCCGAAACCAAATCAAGTAGCACACACATGCACCTACACTGCGTGAGCGGCCGCCCGATTGAGCTGGGCTGTGCTTGTACACAAAGCTGAGACCGAGTGTAGAGTGTATCTCATTCTAACGCGTGCTAATACGTTGGGTTCTGAAAGAGATGTAATGTTTTTTATGTCGAGATTTATTCCAGTTCACACCGCGAGGTAAGAAGTTTCACTCCAAAAAGAAGCTGGCTTTGATAACAACATCGCTTGCTGCTGTTTGTTACAAAGAATATATATTTAGATTCATATTATCTTTTAGAAAACATAAAAAAAGAGAGTCCCAATCCCAAAACCTGCACCGGCAATCGGTCATGATTATGATTTATATTCGCACTCCAAATAATCCATTTCGGTCGACATCGACAGTCGGGTTGAGCGTGTCGTCGTGTTCAAAAGTATTTACTCGCGTTAGATAGAAGTTCTTTTTTCTGTGTTGACATTTCACTTGTTTTTTTTTTTTTATTTGTATTATTATGTAATTAATAAATTCCACTAAATTAAACACGAAATAGATAACGTGCGTGCACGTACAAAATTCCAGATGCTACGATAGAGCGGTTAAACCCAAAAGGATTTCGAACTATCAATACCACGTACGCGTATATTACTCGCAAATACCTAATTGTTGTTAATATTTGTTTGATCTTATTATTACCAGATTAGTAACATAATTGTGTTCTTGATAACAAATTACAGGGTGTGTACAAATGTGTTAAAGATTTTTTGATTCAAATTATAATCTCCATAAGGAAATTTATTTGTTTTAAATAAGACACGTCTGACTATTGGTACAATAAATACCATCTTTTGCATTCCAGCTTAAGTCTTAAGCTAGACAGTTTCATGCAATTGTTGCTAAATATTAGAATTTATTTCTTATCGTTCCAATTCATCGGCTAGAAAAGCAGTTCAAATTAATATGGAACAGCGGTGTTTATTTAGTGAATACCGTGATACCGGACTAAAGTTCCTTTTTTCTCTATCCATAACTAGCCGCTGGTTTTTTCAGCTACCCAGTAGGTATTTTAGAGGGGTTATACACAAAATCCTGTAATAGAAGATTGATCAATAATGCCCTACTGGTAGAGGACTTGTGGCTTCTTAATGCCGATTTATAATGGCAGGCTAGGCTGCCCACTCGGAGTTCGCCGAATCTTAAGTGGAACTTATCGCTCGATTGGAGTTTTAAGAGTTTTTTTTATTATGCCCAAATTCGTGCCTTATGTACTTATCTTATCATTAATACAATGCTGAGTTATAGTTGTTTTCCATAGGGTCAGATTACCATGTTGAACTTATTCAATCGACAGAACACTAGTTCTCTAAGCATTTTCAATTCCATACTTATATATGTACATACATCATCGATACCATATTCATAGGTCTTGCATTCGTGGCTTACCTTTGGGGTATTCGTGCATTTGGAAATGGATCAACCATTTCAAAGCAATGCAGATGTCTTGATACGTCAAAGCAATTTAGCGAGCTAACGAGAGCTGACTGTCTAATCGTATTAATTTGGCCATCACCATAAAAACCCTTTAAACGGTGCCGCAGTGAATCGAAAAGAGCTGTTCTTTTTGATTCGCATGAAATCGTCAGATCTCAAATCTAACCATCTGACCATCTGACACCAAGTGTCAAAAAGAACTGTTTTAAGCAAACATGAGTTAAAGCAATGAATTTAAACACTTAAGACAGACACTGTGACAAACCTCTCTGTCAAATGGTGCCATGGAATGACCGTTCACCCAATCTTTTGTATACAGTTTGGTAGTTCGAACCCTCCTAGCAAAACCTCCTTCTAAGTCAGCGTACCTATCACCATCGAGTTCGAGTGTAATTGAGTCCTCTGTGCATGTAAGAGTGTAGATATGAAAGTAATTTTCCACATGCGTTTGATGAAGTATTTTTTTGTTCCAACCCTCTTGTGAAGTCCGTCCCATCGCGAGAATAGCTCCACCATAAATTCGTTTACCAGAATGTCATGCCCAAACTTTTTGATGCACAGCCTGAGAAGTCAAAATAGTTTTCAAGGGGTTCCAGAAGGATTACTGTAAGTACAAAAAAGATAAAATTTCTCAAACACGTTTAGCTAGGTTTTACTCACACGGGAATAGCCAATCGCCTTTGGGCAACTTTGCTCTAATCTCAGCCTTTCCATATCGAAAGCTGAAAAAGTGCCTGGTCCGGGCTCTAGCCAAGACCACGGGTGGTAAGATCTGTTCAAACTTTGCCTGTCTTGAGCACTCATTGGTCATATCCACAATACCTGTGCAACTTGAGTCAAATTAAAAATCGAACAGCCGTAAATCGGTCCTATGTTAATACTCACAATTAACTGAGGTCCAGTTTTCCTCCAAATATACTAACTGCATCGAAGCCTGACACATCGGACAACAAACTTGGCACAATATGCAACTGACCCCCTCTAACATAGAAGTTCTCCGGCCTGCGTTCGAACGACACGAACACAGCATCATCTGCGTCCATTAATATTCGAACTTCTCGACTCCACTTGGTCCAATCTAAAGTATCGAAATCGTCTTCGAAAATAAGTTCACCCTTGCACACGGGCTTCTCTATAACTGTTATCGGTGATCTCTCGCAACCAGACGGTAGGGTCAGATTAGCTGAAGCTGAACTCGTCTTCTTCGGGTCGAAAATCTCTACAATTGGTGCATCAAGTATAACCCATCTGCCATTTGTAGGCTCTGTAATGGTCCGAGTCAAGATTCCTTCGAAATCAGCAGTTACGGGTCTATTGGTCTATTGATGTTAATATTAAAGTTCACGCGTGACAAGCCAGGTTGAACTGAAATAAAAACAAGCAAACAGCGATAGTCTAAAACGTTTTACATAACGTTAAAGCAAAAACACTTGAACTGCAAATCGTTTGAATTAATGGTGATAACCTCATGTAATCTATTTTTTTTTTTTTTTTTTTTCAAAAAGTCGAATAAATTGCATTTAAAAATACTGCAGCAGATCTCCCACACTTAAAACAAAAAATATGCAATAAAACACCTACACAAAGCAGCTATTCGAAATCCGACTGGAAAAAGATTATGTAGTTCTAGTTAGATCCTAGAAAATGGCACTGTAAGTGTAGCACACCCGGATATAACAATAGGTACGCAAAGAGTAAAAGATGCATGATTAGGATTTGCAGTAATGATTTAGAATGAAACAAAACACATATACTTTCACGTACGACGACAGCACGCGTCTTTCTGAGCATTGATCAGTGATTGCTCTTAAATCTAAAATAACCATTTTTTTTTAAATGAGTTAGAAAGAAGACCGATATGAGATATATGGAAGGTTAGTGTTGGTCTCAGATCATATTTAGTGGTGACGTGAAATAAGGCCCAACGAAATAAGACCAAATCTCAAAGCAGATGGGGCAAAATTATACGGAGCCTGGGCTAAGAGCGTACATCAATGAAATTGATATCAAAATAAAGCTGAGCTTCAGTGCATTAAAACTGTGAAGTCTTATGAAAATCGTATGTGGTGATTTTCAGATTTTTGTGTGTGAAGTTAGTATTGCGGATAGATCTTCTGATGATTTTTGTCCGTTTACATGCTTATTAAATCATAATATCATAAGAACCGTAAGGCCCAATACACACGGAGCAACTGAAAAACAACTAATCTGATTGGCAACTCAAGTTACAAACTAGTACTCAGCGGCGCCTCGACTCCACGTCCACATACGAGGAAAATCATTAGCAATCAAAATCTCTAGTTTGGTCAGTGTCGTCATGGATACCGGGCGTGAAAAACCTCCCCCACCAGCAACAGGCTGGTCTGTTGTTCGCTCATATTCGACAAACTAGAAACTCAAATCAATAGGCAACCCGACAGGAAAATCAATAGGCGACTGGTTACATACTGGTTTTTGGGAATCGCAAACGAGTTTGCAACCAGTTGCCTCGTGTGCGGCGTCCCATTTGATTACACAGGTTGCGAACCAAAGCAAATTAGTTGCCAACTCGAATCGCTAATCAGTTTTTTTTTAGTTGCTCCGTGTGTATTGGGCCTAAGACGCACATGCATGTGTATAGTATCAAATGAAAGGTGATTCTACTATTCTCTGTCTGATGACCTGAAAAAAATGGCTCAATCTTAGATTAACCCTTTATATCATCATGTGACAGTAATGTTACAAACCGTTTCAATGTTCACAAAAACGAAAAAATGTACTTAAATCCATTAAAATTCAATGTTACAGCATTTTTATACACCGTTCTATAAATTTTCAGTAAGTTTCAGCTGAAAGAAATCGCGTTAGGTGCTCAAATCTGGCTTGCATTTCACATGTCGTGAAAATTGTGTAAACACACATGTTTGAATATTGTTAAGTAATTAAAAAAATACGCAACAGTGACATCCAGTGCATATTTTTTCGCAAAACTTGAAGTTAGTTTATTGCACTATATTACAATAAATAAAATAATTTCTTCAAAATATCCCATAGAGTCGTTTGGGGTAAGAATGTCCAGCGGGCAGTGCCATTTTCTCCACCTGTGAAGAATAAGCAACAATCGCGAAATGAGAAAATGTGTGCTTCACTAACCGCCAATGGTGAACAACTTCTACGAAAATTTTCCAATTAACAGTACAAAGAAAATCAACAAGGAAAAAAAGCCGGATTTTGTTAAAAAAAAGTTAATTTTCAAAAGTGTGTCAGGAAAGCGTGGCAACTCGATACCCCATAAGTAGTATGTAAACAGTGTATATGTGTGTTTGATTTAGGATAAAATTTTAGTGAACAATATTATTGGTTCTTAGATTTTCAAAACAATGAAAAAAAAGTAGCGTCTAGGGAAAGAGTGCGCAGTCGTTCTGTGGGTAAGAGTGCGCAGTGCTTTCTTACCCAGTATTTAACTTTTTATAATAATAACAAATTTTAGGCTATTACCTTCTATCGAAAAATGCAACGAGCACATCACAGTCGTAAGCGGTAGGTGGTAGCTCGTAGCTGAACTATTTTTCTGTTTTTGTTTTTCCAGAAAAATGCCTGGTATCTTGATAACCCCAAAGAAAATCTTCGAGGCTAGGGAGCTGATTTAAAATGGAAGCAGTCCATATAATGCTGCCGAAGAACTTGGTTTGTGCAAAAGTACAGTTTCAAACCATTTCAACTACGAAAACTGTGACTTAAACTGGTTGCGCACTCTTACCCATACCTCTGCGCACTCTTACCCTGACCTCGGGGCAAGAGTGCGCAACTTGACTTACTTTGGTTTTTTGATCAAAACATATGGAACATTAAAAAAATATATAAAATATTTTTGTATAATTTTGTTCCTAAAATATAGAGCTACCAAATAATAGGCTCTTTTGTTTGCTATCTGTTGTAAGTTTTTCAGAATTTAAGCCCGAAGTCCAAAATGCGCACTCTTGCCCAGAAAGGCTATACATCATAGAGATACGTTATAACACAATGTGAACGAAAGTGCCAAAAAACCTTTTCCAAAAATTTTTCGAAAAGATAAATAAAATTTTGTAATTCTCTCTAAAGACTTTAAATCACTAATTTCTGATAAATCTTCACCGACAACATACCTTTTTTTAACAGTTATGAGAAAGAGCATTTTTCAAGCTTTGATTTGATGTAGAATAATGTATATAGTGGGTGATCAAATTATTACGGCCACCTTAAAAAATAACTTATTTTCACGATTAAGTCCAAATAAGTGTCAGATATAACCAAGAGATTTATTTTCTTTTAAAATGAATATGCGGGTGATAAGCTTTAAAAAAGTAAAAAGTGGTCAGACTTAGTAGTGTTTATTTTTGTGGTAGTTAACTTTTTAAGTGGATACCTTATTTTGGTATAGTTGGAGCCTTTTATTTCTTGCGCTTTTTAACGGTTTATTTCGCGAAATGTCGAAGGTTACGGTTTCGAAATCGGCATTTACGATAAAAACGTGCTCTGTGCATTACGTTTTTTAAGTATCTGTGCATTCAGTTTGTATTTAAAATATTTTATCGAGCCATTTTTGATAGAACGCCGTTTAAGTCATGGATAGACGAAAAGACCCTTCTCCGGCAAAAATTAAGACTCTGATATTAAGCACTGAGTATTCTCAAAGGAAAATAGCAAAAATCGCAAGAGTGGCAAATTCGTTGGTGGACAAAGTAAAAAATAAACTCAACAAAAATGCCGTCCTTTCGCCTATGAGAGCCGGACAATCTGGTCGAAAAAAGTTACAACGCTATGACATGAACGCAAAATAAAGAAACTCAGGAATTAAAATTTCCGGCATGACAGCCCGACATCGCCTTAAAGATATTTTTATTTATTTTTTTTACTTGCCACTGTCCAGCAAAGACGTCAGTTCTAATAAAAGCGTGATGAAAAAACGTCTTAAATGGGCTAAGGCACATAAGGACTAGAACGTCCGAAGCCCGGCTAAAGTTAAGAACGTATTTAGTCTTAATAGGTTTTTTTAGCTTTTGAAGGAATATTTTTATGATTTTCCTTACATGTGTTTTTATTTCGGGTCTGTTTTCCAATGAATCAACAGTTTAGATTTTTTCGGATAAGTCTGAGTTTGTAAGGAGGACAGTGAATGAGAAGTGTCAAAAAGAATGCATGGTGGAACGGGTGAAACATCCGTTAAGCATTATGGTCTGGTCAATCATTAGTGGACAAGGAACTGCACGTCTCCACGTTGTAGATGGAGCAATGCGTCAAGACCAGTATATTGAAGTCTTGACACCGAAAATGTGCAGAAATGGTTTCCAAATGGCAATTTCGTGTTTATGTATGACTTTTCACCTTGTCATAAAGCAAAAAAAAGTATCTGCCTTTTTGCAGGAAAAAATGTTGAGGTTCTGGAATGGCCGGGAAACTCTCCAGACCTTAACCCCATAGAGAATCTTTGGAAACTGATGAAAAGAGAAATAGGCAGGGAAAAAGTAAGGAATAAGTAAGAGCTGATAGAACGCCTCACTGATGTATGGCATAGGAGCGAAAACATTAAAGATAATTGTTTAAAATGCATTCAAAGTATGTCAAAAAGGCTTCAGTCTGTTATAGTTGCAAGAGGAGGTGTAACAAAATATTAATTTTTTTTATTTTTACTGTACGCTTTCTTAATAAAACTATTTTTTTTTTGTAAGTTTATAAGTCCTTTCTGATTTAAAAAAAAATTGTGTCTAAAAATTAGAAAACAAAAAGTCGTATTTTTTCTAGTGGCTGTAATAATTTGGTCACCCACTGTAAGATTAAGCCATTATTAACTAAGAAAAGCACTTTCAAAATCCTAGTTACTGCAAATCAATCACCAATGCTCAGTAACCTATCCTCAATGATGAGTTCTTACATGTTTTTTTTAGAGAAACTTGAAAAAATGTTACTACAGTAGAATCCGCTTAAGACGCTCACGCTTAAGACGCTATCCCGCTTTTAACGCTCTTTATCTCCGGTCCCTTCATTTTGATTGGAATTCGTATGAAAAAAAATCCGATAAATATGCTTTATTTCCCGCTCACACAGCTAAACGATTAACTTCGTAAAATTTGTATTTTCTTGTTTTTTTTAATTTTTTTTCCAGAAAAACCATTCGGTGCATGGGAATACACGGAATATACGCCGACGGCTACCGCCGTTCTTATAGGGATTTTTTTGTTTTTCGCAAACAAATTATATTTTGTTTTTGTGGTCGTTACTTTTGTCAGTTTTGTTTCATTTTTTGTGCGCGTCTTACGTACATATATACATACAGCTGGTGTCAGTGCATTAGAATTTGATTGCGTACAATGGTTAGTACAAGCTACAAGGGATGAAAGGAAAACTAGCATAAAACATGTATAATTTCAACTCTTTTTATAAAATAACCATTTTTTTTAACTGGATGTCATTTTTTAGTTTTTCCCGCTTAAGACGCTATTTTCTATCGGTGCCTCGAAGAGCGTCTTAAGCGGATTTTACTGTATTTTGTTTTTAACATATATAAGTATATTAATGCTAGAACTAATACAAACATAATATAGAGACAATTAAGAAAAAAAACATAATATTACCTTTTTAACAAAGATGATGTAATCGTAGGCTGATGTAATGGTATCACTTGATTGAAATCAATTGAGCTGAATTTGAAATCCGCCGATCGACCGATCACCACTTTTGAAGTTTTCATGCCCAGATAGACGCGTTCTGTTGTCGTGCTCGAAGGTATCTGCGCTTTGTTTCATTCTGAGTCATTACGATAAATCCTAATCATGCATCTTTTACTGTTTGCGTACTTATCGCTATACCTAGGTATGCTTACACTTTACAGTGGCATTTCCTACGATCCTACTAGAGCTATTTGCTCCAAAGGTACTTCGAATGGCTACTGCGCGTAAGTTACTTTTTCCATATTCCTTGTGTGGAAATGCTCTGCATCTGCAGCATGTTAGAATGCAATTTATTGGCCTGTTTTGAAAAAAAAATATAGTTTGCACGAGGTTATCACCATAAATTCAAACGATTTGCATCACAGTTCAAGTTTTTTTGCTTTAACGTTATGTAAAACGTTTTAGATTCTCGCTGTTTGCTTGCTTTTATTTCAGATCAATCTGGCATGACAAGCGTCGTCTTTATATTTAACATCACAAGCCCCCTAAAACCCAATGAGCCAGTGTTCTCGAGTGGCACCGCTACAGAGCCTTCAAATGGCAGATGGGTACTGGAGATGACAAGTTTCGATGTCTATAGTTCCACCGTGTACTACTGGATTACTGTCTACTACGGAACTGAAAAAGTCCACAGAACAAGTAACACAACACTTGACGTACAAACTGTGGCGATCTCCGACCCGAAAGAGATCAGTTCAGCTTCAGCTAATCAGACCATACCGTCTGGTTGCGAGAGATCAGCGACAACTGTCTTAGGGAAACCCGTATGCAAGGGTGAACTTATTTTCGAAGGCGATTTCGACACTTTAGATTGGACCAAATGGAACCGGAAAGTTCGAATATCAATGGAAGCAAATGATGCTGGATTCGTGTCATACCAACGCAGGATGAAGAATTTATATGTCAGAGGCGGTCAGTTGCATATTGTGCCGAGTTTATCGTCCGATGGGCCACAGGTTTTGATGTAGCTAGAATTTTTAAAGGAAAACTGAACTTCAGTACATTGTTAGTATTGAATTAGAATGGATTTAGGACTGCTCGATTTGTGATTTGACCAAAGTTGCACAGGTATTGTGGATATGACCAATGAGTGCTCGAGACAGGCAAGGTTTCCACAGATTTTACCACTCCTGGTCTCGGCTAGAGCCCGGACCAGGCACTTTTTCAGCTTTCGATATGGAAGGGTTGAGGTTAGAGCAAAGTTACCCAAAGGCGATTGGATATCCCCGTGTAAGTAAAACCTAATTAGAAGTGCTTGGAAAGTTTTATCTTTTTTGTACTTACAGTGATACTTCTGGAACCTCTTGAAAACTATTATGGCATCTCAGGCTATGCATCAGGACAAATGAGAGTCGCGTGGGCTCGAGGAAATTAACTTCTTGAAGATTTCTATGGGAATGATATTTCTGGTAAAAGAATTTATGGTGGAGCTGTACTTGGGTCAGGAGAACGTTTACGAAAAGATTGGATAAAGGGAATAGTTGAAGAATCACATTTGGGAAATGACTTCCATATCTAACATACACTCTAACGTGGACAGATGATTCTATTACTCTCGAAATCGATGCCGATAGTCATATGTACTCTATGATACAAGGATTTTTTGCTAGGAAGCTTCGAAACATCAGACCATATGCAAAAGATTGGGACAAAGGTCATCGCATGGCGCCACTTCACAGAGAGGTTTGTCTGTCTTAACTTATGTTTGTTTAAAAGTTTAAATTATGTTTGCTTAACAGTTCTATTTGACACTTGAGATATCGGTTGGTGGACACTCTGATTTCCCTGATGGTTGCCGTAACGGACAGTTTCGCATAGAGAAACCATGGGAGAATGGCGATCCTAAGGCTGCCTTAAAATTCTTTAAGGATCGTGAAAATTGGCTCAAGACTTTGAACGGAGACGACGCTGGTCTCCATGTTGATTATATTAGAGTACATATATTTATTATGCACTATGCGCATCTGTGATATAAAATATGAAATTTGTAGATACATATAAAAATATTTTTTAAAAAAGCAAATGCAATAGTAAGGCTTTGGGAACACTCTTCGTATGCGTAGTTAGTTGAAATTTAGGTTTAAAGTTTTATATATTATATAGATGTCATTTTCTGTGTAAACTTAATAAAGCTGAAAATAAAATCGCAGTTAAGCGAATCCTAATTTTGTTATATTGTTGGTTGAGCGAACGCGCAACATTGGCAGCGAATAACAAAGATGTCAATGATCTTAAAACAGCTGTTCTATTTACATTATACGATGTCATTAATTCGTGAATTGAGGAAGTACGACCGTAGTGGACAGTTGTGGGATACTCTAAAGAATCTAAAGCTTCGAAGATTGAGTGGAGGAACTTCCTCTTATATACGAGTATGTACAGTACATATCTAAATCTTCTATAGCTAAACATATAATAACACTGTAGAGTTAAAACTGTTTGAACGCGCATCATGTGAGAACTACTGGACGGATTTTGATGAACTATTGACATAAGCCGTGTTTTATTAGTCACGTGATCCTAATCCGATCAAGTGCTTAAAATAAAACGATCCAGATCATCTCAAATTTAAACTTCTAAGGTTTAGTACAACTGCTTTTGTAGTTTGACATTTGACATTTATATTGTTTAACCAACGTAATATTTAATTTAGATAGATAGATAGATATTAATTTTATTCCTTGAAAATTGAAATTTCTTAATATTTAAACATACATTTTAAAACAGTTACTTAAAACAAAAATTCAATGTGCAATTTCATTCAATAAAATAAATGAGACTGAGACAAAGGTTTTGCATACCAATTTGAGCTTTAGCTCATTGCAAACGCTTAATCTCGTTACCTTTCGCTCCCGTCTCACATCTCAGTCTACTGAGATTGAGCGAATGCGTTTTGCATACGATCCAGTGAGTGCAGACAAAAAAATTGTTGTTCATTTGATGTAAAATTAAAAATTTAATAAAATACATATATTTCTAACGTTTAAATTTTAGTAAACATTTTTTCCGTAAGAACTAAATATATATATACTACGGTTCACTATGGTAGGCAAATGAATGCAACTGAGTGAAATCGCACAAAAAGAAGTCGCGCAAAGCAAGGGACCAGTGTTCGACTGGCATAATAATAATATTTTGATTATCTCAACACTCAGACTCGAGTAAGAGTCTAAGTTGCATTATGGTAAAGAGACTTAAAAAAATTAGTTATCTTAGATTTAAGAGCCAGTGAGACCAGCGAGATCTACTAAGCCGAATTCGAAATCATTATTAAAGTTATCAATGCCCAGATAGACGCGAGCTGTCGTCGTACGCGAAAGTATCTGTGCATAGTTTCATTCCGAACTGCAAATCTTAATCATGCAACTTTTACTGTTTGTGTTCTTATTGCTATACCTAGGTGTACCTGCACTTACAGTGGTATTTCCTACGATCTCACTAAATTTTATATATCCAATCGGATTTCGAATATCTGCTATGCATAAGTTACTTTTAGCATATTCTTTGTTTTAAGTGAAAGAGCTCTGTTATAACACAACTTTTTGGATTTTTCTTAAAAAAAAATTAAATTGATTGTACGAGGTTATCACCATGGTGGCTGAATAAATTTAGACAATTTGCGTTGCAATTCAAGTCTACACAGGCCGACAAAATTCATCGTACGATAGCCAAAGTTCTAATATTTTCGGTCTATATTTTTTTTTTTCTTGTGGCTAATAAAAAAAAATAAATAAATATTTGGCTTCAGCAGTCCTAGGTAGAACCAAGCCTAGCTTCCCGCAACCATTTGTATGTGCGCGTTATATTTTTGCACGAATGGAAGGGACCTACAGTTTTCTGCCGTCTCCGAACGGCCAGTTGGGAAGCTTTTACATGACAGATGATACTCTTGAATGCTTGTCAGGCATTCGAAAGAGGTGGGCACTGTGAAAAACTTTTAGGTGTTTGCGGTGGGATTCGAACCCAAGACCGCTGGCTCAGTAGTCCGACGCAATTATGTTTTTATTACCCATACCCTTTCTCACATTTCATCCCCTCCACTCAAGTTATTCATAAAAGCAATAAAATATGTTGCAGTCCAAACGACACAATTTATCGTACGGTAATTGATCCCGTTAGTTTTTCTGTTTGCAATCAAAATTTTAGCAAAAATTATGTCATTCTGTATTAAGTGGTCGGTGAGTTTACATCTTTTGCAAAAAAAAGTGATCATGTCAGTTCAACAACGGAGAAAAGAAACGACCCAAGATTTCCACCAAGTAGTAGTCAAATTGTTTTCCAAAGTAGGCAAAACGCTAGCAGAAATTGCACGCACGGTAGGAAAAATCAAATTAATTGTGCAACACATCATAGAGGCGTACAAAAAAAACAGGAAGTGTTGAGTATTTAGTGTTTCGTAACACCAATAAAACACAACACTAAAAGTATTACTTAAATTATGTTTTTATTAAATAAAGATACACAGTTGTTTTTAGGTTTTAATAGTTGAAAAGTTAAAAGGCGTCGCTATTTCATCAGAAGGATGACAATTGAGAGAGATGAATCAAAAAATGAATTTTAAACGTATTGTATACTTCATGGTATTGCCAAACAAAAATATTAAAATGAAAATGAACGAATATTAGTATATGTTAATCCATTAAAAATGTTTATTCACCACAATATCCCCCACCTAGTTATCGACTAACGATATTTAAGAGGAAATCTAACATGTCTTCCAGATGATGTCTTCTTTGTTTGTGGCTCGTTGTCGGTTTTCGATTGTTTTTGTTTTGCATCATTTGATGTAGTAATATTTTTCGAAGCGATGTCGTTCTTTTGTTCTTTACTGGTTTCCTGTTGAGGTATTGCTGTTGGTGTTGTTGTATCGTCGAATATGTATGCGGCCTTTAAACGATCGATCGATATTTTTGTCACTCGCTGATTTATTTTTAAAACGAAGTATTTTTCAGATTTGGATATTACTTCAAACGGACCTTCGTAGTTGAATTCCAAAGGCGTTTTTACACGATCGGTCCTGATAAACACGTATTTGGCGTCTCTTAATGCTGGCTGCACACAATATCGTTCCATCCCGTGTCGTACTGGTTTCGTCATTGGTAACTCAAGCATTGATTTTCGAAGTAATTCCACGAACTCGGTTTGGCTGGTTTTGCTTTTTCGCGGCATAAGGAACTCACCAGGGATTCGTAGCGGCGCTCCGTACACCATCTCTGCCGGACTTAAACCGATGTCGCTCTTAATGGTTGATCGCATTCCCAAGAGCACTAGTGGAAGCGCTGAACTCCAACAATTCGTCTCCGAACACTTGATGGCGGCCTTTAATGTTCGATGCCAACGTTCTATAATCCCATTAGACTGTGGGTGGTACGGTGTTGTGCGTAAATGTTTGATGCCGAGTATTTGCGTTAATTCTTGAAAAATAGCCGATTCGAATTGACGACCCAAATCCGTAGTAATTCGTAAGGGGATACCAAACGTAGATATCCAACCGCTGATTAGTGCACTTGCCACACTTTGCGCTGTTATGTCTATTAGCGGAATCGCCACTGGCCATCTTGTATATCGGTCAATGCATGTCAGACAGTACCGAAATCCATTTGAAGTTGGCAGCGGTCCGACAATGTCGATATTTATGTGCTCGAAACGGACATCGATGGACGCATAGTCGCTTAAAGGTGATTTCGTGTGTCGATGTATTTTTGCTTTCTGACACGGAATACATGAACGGACAAATGCAGCTACATCTGTGGACATCGAAGGCCAGACATAGTGATCAGCTACCAGTTGTTTTGTTGCTCTGATACCGGGGTGTGTTAAAGAGTGAAGTTTATGAATCACTGTTTGACGAAAACACTTCGGTACGTATGGTCTTATTTTGTCTCGCAGAACGTGGCAGAAAATCTCATACGTCGAATCTGGAATGGATAGTTTTGATAACTTTATCGATTTATCGTTACCTTCGCTTAAAAGAGTCTGCAGTTCTGGATCTGTTTGTTGTTGTGTGGCCATCTCATCGAAACTAATTATTTCTTTTTGTACAGTATTAATGCGTGAGAGTAAGTCTGCAATGTCGTTGTCTGATCCTGGTAAATGACGAATGTCGGTTGTATACTGACTTATTAAATCAAGTTGTCGAGCTCTTCGTGGCGATGCTTTCTCACTTTTCTGCTTAAACGCGAAAATGAGTGGTTTATGGTCTGTGAAAACCATAAACTCTCTGCCCTCGAGTGCGTATTTAAAATGTTGAATTGCCTGGTATACGGCTGTTAATTCTCGATCATACGCGCTGTAATTTTTCTGCGCAGGTGTAAACTTTTTTGAGTAGAATCCGAGTGGTTGAATTTGGTCCTTGATGATCTGGTGAAGAACAGCGCCTACAGCATCGTCCGAAGCATCAGTCGTGAGTGTTATTTGTGCTTCTGGTGCCATATAGTTCAATAGCGTTGCATTTGCGAGATCGTCCTTGCAAGCAACGAAAGCGATCTCAGCCTCGGGTGTCCAATTTACAACACTGTTGTCATTCTTTTTGTTGCCATTGACCAATCGTTGTAATATATGTTGATTTTTCGTGGCATGCGGAATAAACGGACGATAAAAATTCAGCATTCCTAGAAATTTCCTTAAATTTTTTGCGACTTTCGGTTGTGGAAAATTTCGTATTGTTTTTACTTTATCTTCTGGCGGTTTTAATCCATCTGAACTGATTGTGTGGCCCAAAAAAGTTAGTTCTCGTTTTCCGAATTGACATTTATTAAAATTGATAGCCAGGTGTGCTTGACGAAGACGACAACATACGATGCGGATGTGTTTTACATGCTCTTCTACCGATTCCGATGCGATGAGGATATCATCAATATAAACGAAGATAAAATCGAGACCTTTCAATACTTCATTTATATGACGCTGGAACGTTTGAGCCGCATTTCTCAAACCAAATGTCATATAGAGAAATTCAAATAAGCCAAATGGAGTGATAATAGCTGATTTGTGAATGTCGCACGGTTCCATCGGAATTTGGTGGTATGCTCGCTGTAAATCGATCGTGGAAAAAACTTTTTTGCGATATAAGATACTGGTGACGTCGTGTAAATATGGTATCGGATATCTGTCGGGTACTGTGATATCATTCAACGCACGGTAATCACCACATGCCCGCCACTCTCCGTTCGTTTTTCTTACTAAATGCAACGGACTGGCCCAGTTGCTTTTCGAGGGTCTGCAGATGCCTTTTTCCAACAGATATTCAAACTCTTTTTTTGCCGCTTGTAGTTTATCGGTGGGAAGGCGACGAGCACGTGCATATGTCGGAGGCCCCTTTGTAGTAATATGATGCGTTACTTTAGAGTCGGTCGGTTTCTTGTTGGCGTTAATTGTAGCGAGGTCTTTGAACTCATGTAGTAATTGTGCGTAACGTTCGTGCGTATCGTATGCCACTATTTGTACAACATTACATAAGGTGTTTTTTCCTTTTGATTTGAGCATTGTCATTCGGTCGATAAGTTGGCCTTCCTTAATGTCGACTAACAGATCGAAATGTTTTAAAAAATCGGATCCAATAATAGCACAGCTGACGTCAGCCAGTAGGAACGTCCAGGTGAAATTTCGTCTTAATCCCAACGAGAGTGTTATTCGCTTTTCGCCGTATGTTTGTATCGGTGTGCCGTTGGCTGCGAACAGCTGAGTTGATTTTGTTGTTCTTCGCTTAATGGTGTTATGGGCTGGTAGCACGGAAAGATCCGCACCAGTATCTATCAAATATCGTTGTCTTGAAATGCTATCGTTAATAACTAGGCGGGCTATCCGATAATTGTCTTCAGATCCGCCCGCTTGATCGGAGGACGTAGTTAGTTTTTTGGCGTATTTTTTCGATAAGCACACGGATCACGACACTTGCGAGCGTTTTGTCCGAATTTTTGATGATACCAGCAGAGTTCTTCGTCGGCATGTATTGACACGTTGGAGTGATCACGGGATTTTTGACGTCTAGAAGAAACTGAACGGGATAAGCGTTTGAAGTTGCTATTGTTTTTTATTAAGCTGTTTATTTGTTGTTCAATACGCCCTAGACGCTTGTCTATTTCAGTGTTACCTGAGATTGATGGTTGCACATTCGAAACGACAGCTAAATTGTGAAACTCACCAACTTCCATAATTTTGTCTGCCAATTTTGCTAGTTCGGATAGATCAGCGTCAGATGCTTGTAATATGGCTCGCACTTGTATTGGCAATCGTTGCAGCCATAATGACTTTAAAAAATCCTTGGTTATTTTGTTCTTACCAAGAGCGCTCAACTCATTTAACAATTGTGTTGGTCGTTTGTCACCCAAATCGATGTCAGATAGTAATTTCTGTGTTTTTTTTAATTCGCTCTCACAGAAACGTTCTACAATACACTTCTTTAAATTGACATACTTATCTTTTTCAGGCGGATTAAGGATTGCGTCAGATATTTGGACCAGAACATTCGATTCTATTGCAGCAACTACGGTGTTGAATTTGGATGCATCGCTTGTTATTCCGGCAACATTAAACTGTGCCTCGACTTGTGCTAGCCAAATTTCCGCATGATCAGGCCAAAAAGGTGGAACCTTAACAGCTACACGGTTCACAATTGGGCCGATGTTCATGGCTGTGGCGCCAGAGCCCGTGGACGTAGAGTCTTTATTTTCGTTGTTCTGCGTTTCAATCATTGCAGATTCGGTGCAATAATTACCTTAAAACTACTGGTGTTCGTTTGTCGGGGTCACCAATTTAGTGTTTCGTAACACCAATAAAACACAACACTAAAAGTATTACTTAAATTATGTTTTTATTAAATAAAGATACACAGTTGTTTTTAGGTTTTAATAGTTGAAAAGTTAAAAGGCGTCGCTATTTCATCAGAAGGATGACAATTGAGAGAGATGAATCAAAAAATGAATTTTAAACGTATTGTATACTTCATGGTATTGCCAAACAAAAATATTAAAATGAAAATGAACGAATATTAGTATATGTTAATCCATTAAAAATGTATATTCACCACAAGTACATGCGAAGAACTAGTCGTCCACGCAAATTAAATGAAAGGAATGAGAGGGTCATTCTTAACACTATTCGAAGAACACCAAAAACTAATTGCCCTACCATAAAACAAACACTCGCGGATACATGCAGCACAGATGTCAGTATGCGTACAAGCGAGCAAGAAGCCGTCCATAAGTGAAGCGAAGAAGAAAAAAAGAACAGACTTTGCCTCTCTGCACAAAGACGCTGATCTGTCCTTTTGGAAGAAAGTTGCATTCGCCGACGAGAGCAAGAACACCATTTTTGGTCACGATAGTCCTTCAAGAGTTTGGCGAAAGAGCGGCACTGAAATGGAAGTTCAAAATCTTCGAAGAACAGTGAAGCACGGTGTAGGTACTGTTATGGTGTGGGGGAGCATGGCTTGATCCGGCGTGGGAAAGCTGGTATTTATTGAAGGTAACATGGACCAGCGCATGTTCCTCGACATACTAAAAGAAAATCTACGTTCATCTCTCGAAAAATTATATATAAATAAGATAACGATCCTAAACATACCGCCCGAAAAGTGAAGGAATGGTTATTATACTATGCTCCAAGACAGTTGGATTATCTTCCACAGAGCCCGGACTTGAACCCCATAGAGCATTTGTGGGACTACTTGGTAAAACAGCTCCATAAACACCGAATTTCTTCAGAAGCGACTCAAGGAAGCGCTCAAAATAGAATGGGATCGTGTACCCGGAGATTTTACGCAAAACCGGGTCTCTTCTATGCCACGTCGACAGTGGCGGATTAACCCTAAGGCAAACTAGGCAATTGCCTAGGGGCGCGAGGTTACAAGGGGCGCCTGCCCAAGGTTTTGAAAGATAACCAAAACAAATTAAAAATATTCTTCAATTCTAGATATTCCGAATCGTGTTTTACATTCTTGATGTTTACTACAACGATTTAGAAAAGTACTTGGTTGGTGAATGCATCCATCTTCGCTCTTATTTACCAACTTTAGCTCGAAACGGAGTACTGCCTCGAACAAGCAACACAATTTAAAAGATTATAAGAAAAGAAGAACTTGAGACAATCTACCCCAATATAGATATAGCAATAGCCTTAAGAATGTGCGTATCGACAGCAGGCATCAATTGCAGTCGTGAGAGGAGTTTCTCCTGTCTTAAAAGAGTAAAAAATTATCTTCGAGCGACCATGGCTGGAAAAACATTAAATTCTTTGGCTTATACTAAACATCGAATCCGACTTTATGCTTTCTTTAAACTATTGTATGATGATATTATTGATAATTTTGCAAGCCCAAAATGTAGACGCAGACATTTTTAATTTTTTTTTCACACATTTTCT
The DNA here is from genome assembly GCA_949775065.1 of Brachyopa scutellaris. NCBI lineage: Eukaryota > Metazoa > Arthropoda > Insecta > Diptera > Syrphidae > Brachyopa > Brachyopa scutellaris. Next base: position 17,862,778 of record OX459114.1, read on the forward strand.
TGAATGTCAAGTTAATAATAAATATACATACATATTCAAAACTCTATTTTTGTTTCAAATATTAATATTTTTTTTGGGGTGGCTGCCAGAAGGGCGCCGATTAGATGCTTTGCCTAGGGCGCTCTATTCATTTAATCCGCCACTGCACGTCGACTACAATCTGGTGGAGGCCCAACAATATACTGACAGTCCGATTTCATCAAAATATTCAAGTTGAAACTTTGCGTACGATGAATTTTGTCGTTTGAATGAAATGAATTATTCCTTTTTGTTTCAATTACTTAGTTGGCGCTACAGCTTGAGGTGAACCGGGGCCTGCTTCTCGCAACCATTTGTGTGTGCGTGTTATATTTTTTCACGAATGGAAGAGACCTACAGTTTTTTGCCGACTCCGAACGGCGAGTTGAGAAGCTCATTTCAATTATAAAAAAATAAAAAAGAATTTTAATTTAATCTAATGTCTAAACAATCTTTGTTTTTTGTTCTGATTCTTAAATCTTAGTCCTTTTTTGAGTGAACTGAGTAGGCGCGGAACAACAGCATTTATGTTTGTCGTACGATGAATTATGTCGGCCTGTGTACATACGAGTACTCTACACTGTTTCCTTGTTTTTATTTCAGATGAACCTGGTATAACAAGCGTCAACTTTAATGTTTTGTTCTTCGACGCCATATCAGGTAATTATCGAGGAGACTTAAATGACATCATTACAGAGCCTACAAATGGCAGATGGATACTGCAGAACAGACAAACCCAATTCACTGGTGAATGCAAAGTGAGTTACGAGATTATTGTCTACTACGGAACAGAAACGGTCGAAGAAAAGGGTGACAAAATACTTAGGGAGTATGAGGTTATATCAATTCCAAAGACCAGTTCAGCTACAGCTAATCTCACCCTACCGTCTGGTTGTGAGCGGTCAGCGACAACAGTTTCAGGGAAGCCCGTATGCAAGGATGAACTCATTTTCGAAAACAATTTTGATATTATAGATTGGACGAAATAGAGTCGGGAAGTTCGAATATATTGCATATTGTGCCGAGTTTGTTATCCGATGTGCCAGGCTTTGATGAAGTAAGTATTTTCAAAGGAAAACTGGACCTCAGTGAATAGTGAGTATCGAAATATGATGGATCTAGGGCTGTTCGATTTTTGATTTGATTCAAGTTGCACAGATATTGTGGATATGACAAATGAGTGCTCGAGAAAGGGGAATGTTTTCACAGATTTTACCACCCGTGGTCTCGGCTAGAGTCCGAACCAGACACTTTTTCAGCTTTCGATATGGAAGGGTTGAGGTAAGAGCAAAGTTACCCAAAGGCGATTGGCTGTCCCCGTGTAAGTAAAACCTAACTAAGCGTGTTTGACAACTGATAGTTTTTGTTTTGTTTACAGTAATCCTTCTGGAACCTCTTGAAAACTATTATGGCATCTCAGGCTATGCATCAGGGCAAATGAGAGTCGCGTGGGCTCGAGGAAATTAACTTCTTGAAGATGCCGATGGGAATGATATTTCTGGTAAACGAATTTATGGTGGACCTGTGCTCGCGATTGAACAGATCTTCCGAGATACTTGGTTCAATGGACGTGCTCAGCACACACATTTGGGAAATGACTTCCATATCTACTCTCTAACGTGGACAGATGATTCTATTACTCTCGAAATGGATGGTCATAGGTACACTGTCATAAACGGAGCGTATACTACCTCCCTTGGACTTCTCAAACCATATGCAAAACATTGGGACAACGGTCAACGCATGGCGTTTGATAGAGAAGTTTGTCATAGTGTCTGACTTAAGTGGTTAAATTCATTGCTTTAACTCATGTTTGCTTAAAACAGTTCTATTTGACACTTGGGGTATCGGTTGGTGGACACTCTGATTTCCCTGATGGTTGCCGTAACGGATGGCGTGGAATAGAAAAACCATGGGAGAATGGCGATCCTAAAGCTGCCTTGAAATTATTTAAAGACCGTGAAAATTGGCAAAAGACTTGGAAAGGAAACGACGCTGGTCTTCATGTTGATTATATTAGAGTATATGCGCTGTGAGGGTCTGTGATATAAAACATAAAATTTGTAGATGCATATAAAAATATTATTTCTAAAAGCGAATGCAATAGAGACTCTGTTCATGTCCGTATCGAACTGTTTTCGATGCTCAAAAATAATAAAGCTGAAAATAAAATTGCAACTAAACGAATGCCAATTTTGTTTTAAAATCCTTTTGAGAGAAATCTTCTTCGATATAATAAACCAATTAGAAATAAGTTTTACTAGTCTGACATCCATCCAGCGAAATATAAAGAACTAAATATTGTAACATAAATGGAATTCAAGAGAAATTAAAATTGCAAAAGTTATATATACAATTAGATTTGAAAAATAAAAACTTCTGAAAATCATAAAATAGGAATAAAATATGATAACCGCCTCCTATCATGTAAGATCCTGTTAAATTCAAAACAAGCAAACAATTCTCTATATTAACATATAAGTAAGTAGGTAGATGGGGTGCTGACAGCACCCCATCATGAGTCCCAGTACATAAAATATTATCCCAATAAGGTCATTTACACTGGGGCACATTTGAACAGGATTGATAATTTCCTTATTAAGGCGATTCGAAGGCATATTGCGAGGACGATGACCAGCGACAATAGCCTGATCTTTGGGGCCTATTACCCCAATGAAATGTACGCTCCTATCGGGCTTTATACCACCAGAGGTATTTCTCCATATTGATGCTAAAGGGTTCGTGCAAAAAAGGGATGGTATTCCGGTATTGTACCACCGGGTACGACGCCAATGCTCATGAGCTTCTCCATTTTAGTATGTACCACAATTGCGGACCGAGATGAAAGGGATACTGAAAAGCAATATGCCGAATTTTGGTGGTTTATTGAGGAGGAGGGGGTCGATAACGCGCTCTCTCAAGTCGGTGCGTTACTTTTGTAACATCCTAGTTTTTAAATTAGGTAAGTTATGTAGGTTAAGGTCAGCTAGGGGGTCTTCGCGGAGTAGCCGGGCCCGCTATTACGATGCGTCGTCGCTGAGAGCTGACCGACGCTGCGGCCTCGTTCAGGTCTCGGTGTCGCGAGTTGGCGTCGTAATGGCGATGGCCAAGCGCCCGAGGATGCAATCAGGATGGTAACCGCTCGGGGCTCTAGGCAGCGAGCGCTTATCATCAGGATTACAGTTAGTTTTGGTTAAGTAGAATAGAATATATAGACTAGAATAGATTTTTATTGTTTTCATAATATAGGTTTACAAAAATTGTTTAAGCATGGGCTATGCCGTCTGCCCGATTGACATTTTATTTTTGCACTTTGTGTTTTTATTATAAATCAATAAATTAATAAGAGAAAATTGAAAATTCAGCAGTTTATAGTAATAATAATTAATAAGTAATAATAATTAAAAGACATTCTTAAAAAGCTTCGTTTAAACTGGTTTCTGCATGATAATGCAGCCCTATAGAAATTATACAGCAGTTTTAAATCTCCTTCGCAGTTAAGGATCTGCAATACTTTCGCCTCAGTTTTCAAATCACTGCCGAAGAAAGCTCTCCGTATCTCTTTCAGGATCGGACATTTAACGATAATAATGAACGACATCTTCCCTCATAGACAGATTACAAAGACTGTAGTAGATACTTAAATCCTCACGATGTGGTATGAAGTTCAATTCTACTATTGTATTGTATTGTATTTGGAAGGGGGTTGTCTCCTTAGAGACAACAAGCACGTAGACCTGTAGGCCCATTGTACTTTGGTGAAGTACCACCCCATTCGCTGAATTAGCGATTTGTTGCTGAGCTATATGTCGATCTAAATCTGCCCGTCGCTTTCGCAAAGCGAAGCAATAGGGCAAGATTGAGCTCCAGTAGATCAACGTCCCGTAGGACGTAGTTGCCTAGAGTGGCCTTTCTGATTCGAGCAAAGGCCGGACACTCGCTAATGAAGTGCTCAGCCGTCTCATCTTCTTCCAGGCACATCTCGCAGAGGCCCGAGCTTCTGATTCCAATTTTGTTCAGATGCTCGTTTAAGGGAGTGAACCCAGTGACCAGTCCTGTGAGGATTTTGAGGTCATTTCTGCGAAGGTGTAACAGAAACTTAGTTCTGTTTGCCCTGGGCGCGTCTACTAACATTTTGGCCTGTCTGCATGACCTAAGTTCATGCCAATGGTTGTAATGCTGTAGTCGCAGCAGTTCAAGAAGCTCGTTTTTAGCATAAGCTGAACTGCAGCCAATAACAGGCTGAGGACCGATAAAAGGGGTCGCTGATCCAGCTCTAGCCAGAGCATCAGCTTTATCGTTTCCCGGGATGTCAGAATGTCCCGGGACCCAGACCAGTGTGATCTTATTACATCGCCCAAGCTGATTCAGTTTGTTGACAGCTTCCTCAACAATTTTTGAGTTGATCAACGCTGCTGAACAGGCTTTGATAGCTGCTTGACTATCAGAGCAGATGTAGATGGACTTGGATTTCCACCTCTTGTTAAGTGCAATGTGCGCTGTAGTAGCGATAGCATACACCTCTGCCTGAAAGACAGTTGTAAATCTACCCAGTGGAATAGATTGCTCAACGTGGCATTCTTCTGAGTAGACACCTGCTCCGGAGAGCTCATCCATTAAGGACCCGTCCGTATAGAAGACTATACTACCTGATGGGAAACCAGACCAACCTCCGCTGTTCCATTCAGAGCGATCTGGAAGGAGACATTGGAACCTTCGCCCGAAATTGTATTTGGAGCTTATGGTGTCCAGAGCTCCCCCCAAGGCTCCTGGTACTAAATCGAGAAGCTCCCCCACCCTGCTACCTCTACTACCTTCACTGAAGGTAACTCGCCTTCCAAGAAGCACACCTATGCGGTATACTGCTTTTCTAGCTTCGTTTTCAATGAAGATATGCAGTGGAGGCAAGGCAAGAAGGATCTCAATGGCGGCGGTGGGTGTCCCTCTCATGGCCCCGGTAATACTAATGCACGCTAGGTGCTGATCAATTCTACTAACTCACCCCTCATTCTGAATATAGCAGAAATTAGCTTTTGACTATTTTCGCTGTGAAAATAGTTCCGTTCACATAGATTATGCTGCAGATGGCTGTAAATAGCTCTATACACTGAAAATTTAGCTGTGCTAATGCAGTCAAATCTATACTTCTCGTCTATTTTTGCAACAAGATTGTAAAGCGCTTCTCTGTTGTCCTGTCCATTACTCTCATGCAGGTTTAAATCAAAATTGAGGCCACAGTAGTCTTGCAGACTGCTCCTTTAGTTTTCCGAACCATAAATTCTTCTTCTCTATATTATATAATGCTAGAGTCTTCGGCAATCTTTCGTTTGGCATATCAATAAATTTTAGTAGGTAGTCCACATGTAGCTTTAGGGTTTTAATAAAGAGTGGTGATAACCCCGTTTCAATTATAATCATATAGTTGAGAGCAGTTCTAGGTAGCTGGAAGCATCTTTTAACATAGTACCTTAGCCGTTTTTGTACAGTTTCATACTTTTCCTATCCCCAAGTTTGTGCTGCGTACATCATCACAGATTCAGCCACCGATACAAAAACTTTATATTTAACCTCGTGTCATATAAGTTTGTTTGTGAAGCATCTTTTCCAAGTTGCACTAATCGCACTTTTGGCTTTCATCAGTTTATCATTTAGCTAGCTTTCCATATTTAGATTACTGGTTGTTGTAAAACCGAGATAAGCGAATTATAAGCCCTCACTATCTCGATTGGTTCTCTGTCGAAGTACCATTTCTCCATTGTAGACATTCTACCAGACCCCTTTTTTATGATGACTTGCTCAGATTCACCTTCAAATTCCACAACCTGCAGTAGGTACCCCTCAAGTCGATTGATCATAAGTTGCAATGTTTCGGGTGAATACGCAGAAAGAATAACATCGTCGGTAAAGAGAAAAGCTTTAATCAAGGTTCCGGCAAATTCGATTCCACCTGGTAGATAGTTTATCAAATCGTTAATAAATAACGCAAAAAGATATGGACTTTAGGGGCATTCTTGTTTTACACCCATTTGTGTCTCGAACCATTCTGGGATTTCCACGTCATTCCATACGGCAGATTGATTGTCCTCTTAATTTCTCTCTAAAATCTTTCCAAATTTGGATGTCATTCCAGCGTTGTACAGCTTGTATAATAAGGCTCTTATGTCGACTGTATCAAAAGCTGCCTTGAAGTCGACGAAGAACACATACAATTTCCTTTTTTGGTCAAGGAATGTTCCGGCGATACTCTGTAGTAGGTATGAAAATATTATCAATGGTTGAATATCCACTGCGGAATCCGGCATGGAATTCGTTGAGTTTCTAACAATGATTTATCCATTCGCACAGTCGATGACTTAATAGGGAGGTAACAATTTTGTAAGGGGCGTTGAGAAGGGATATTCCACGATAATTGTTTGGATCTGCTATGTTTCCTTTTTTGTGGATCGGGTATATAATGGCTTCTTTAAATTGTTGAGGGATATCGTCTGATTCCATAATTTTGTTAAAGGTAAATGTAAGTGCTCTGGTAAGATCTTTAGTGCCATATTTGAAGAATTCAGCAGCAATTCTATATGTTCCTGGTGATTTTCCGTCTTTAAGCTTATTAGTTATCAAGCGTACTTCATCTTCCGTAAAAGGAGTATCTAATATATCATTAGAGTACGACGGTATTGCATACTGAATAGGCGGTGCAATATTAGCTGGGTTCAAAAGTTTCTGGAAGTATGCCCGTAATGAATCAGCAGTGAGCTCAGTACTTATCTCGAGTTGTTTCCCATTTAAATTTTTGATCGCCTTCCAAAATTCCTTGGAGTCTCTACAGTGAGTGAGTTTTAATGCCTTTGTTTCGTAGAATTAAGCTTTCTTTTCTTTGCATAGTTTTTTGATTAATGATATGATGATTTGATTAAGGATTCTATATCGCCGATACGTAGTTCACTTCCTGTTTGTCCTTCCATAGCAGTCTCGGAGGTAGCTGGAGTTTTCTCGTTTCTATTGTTGTGCTGTTAAAGCTGGGTTTAGTACAACCGTTATAGGTATGTAATCTGAGAATGCCTTACTTAAAACCTCGAAATCGGCTATTTAAGACATCCAGTCACCTCCTGCTAGACAATAATCTATAACAGAGCAGTCCTGCTGTCACACAAAGATATATTCACCGCATTTATCGGAATCACACACACCATTCAAAATCCTGAAACCAAATGCATCACATAAGGTAGGTGAACCAAATAAGGCCCACCTTATACTTTTTCGCTAGTAACTTGCAAACGCCTAAAAGAAAATTACTAAGTTGACATTAGCATAAGCCTTAGTTCAGTTATCTATATAAAAACACAACATTTATTTGTTAAAACCTAATTTAAAATATATTTTTTTAACATTTTTAAAAACCTTACCTTGGGCCTTATTACGAACACCTGTTCCAAATAAGGTCCATACATAATTTTGTTCAATTACTTTGGTTATCCTGCTAAAATAAGAAGTATTTTGTCATGAAAGAAATAAAACAACGTAGTTTATTGTTTATATATATATTATATATATATATATATATTTATTAATACAAAACAAAAAGCAAACACAGCCTTCTTGACTAGAAAGAAAAATTAAAATTAAAAAAAAATTGAATAAATTTGACATCAATAAATTAATTTAAAAATAAGGAAATTATTATTAAGAATTAAATTTAGTTAGGTTAAAGTTAAATTTAAGTTTGGGTACATCCACCAGGACAATAGAATTCTTCGTCACCTTCCGTTAGTCCGACGTAAAGTTCATGGTACCAAACACCAAAATTTTAACACTGTCTCATATCTTTCATTCGGTCTTCTTTACACGAATGACAGTACTTTGCTCCAGTCTTTTCGCTTTTTTTTTGAGCTGCGCTGATGGCTGATGACGGATTGAATGAGGTTGTGAAGCTAGAAGATGTCGATTGGCGTTTGTCCATAAATAAATCTATGGTAACCTCTTGGTCTTTGGATTTTTTCATATTCCTAATAAGGCCCGTTTATTTTTTCGGTGGGCATTTTTAGGAACATGAAAAACTTTTCTTTACAAAAATTTTAACGATAATCTACTCAAAGAATTAAAATAATACTTAAATCATACTAAACCTTAGTTTTATATGAAATATATTTAGTGTAAAAAATAGACTTACCCGAATTAGTATTTTACAATATAATCAATTAAAAAAAACACTTTCCTTTAAAAAAGCGCGTGCGTGCACATTCACTAACTTGTATTGACTGTAAGAAAAAACAGGATTGCGTCGGATTGAATTTTCCATCGATTTTGGTGTAGACATAGGAGGCCAGAAGCATATTTAAAATATAATTCCTGTAGCTTGTCGGTTATGCCACTTTTTGCACACTGGGCTTTATTAGGTTCTGGGCCTTATTTGGGCCACCTACCTTAGATCCAATAATTTTGTTACTTTTTGATTTAAAGTTTCATCTTTGATTCTCTCGTCTTTCCCGCAAACATATTTTCTCTTCCCTCTTTTTTTCCGATTCTCGCATTAAGGTCACCAATTATCATAATATTATCTGTAGCATTGCTTTCTAAGAGATCATTAAGAGCACCGAAATCTCTCTCCCAGTGATTGCAGTTAATGTATGATGGGATGATAATGTATGACGATTTTTAGGAAATGGATTTCTTGCAAAACAAATTCACAGCTGAAGTCGGCCATAGATTTTTTGTACCCGAAAAAGCTCCCACCACTTGCTCTTCCTCTCGTACTCGGGTCGTACTCTGTTTAACTGCTGGGATCCATATAAAATTTAAGCTTTCAAAACTGTTTATATACGAATACGAACCATAATCTTCTTCAACTACAAAAGTTTCCAATAAAAAAACTATAAAATTATATTTGGTAGCTTAGGTTATTTTAGGTAGGTTAAGTTTTGTGTATCTAGTTTTTAAGGCAAATACAATAAAAATTGATGAATTTTCTTGGGATGTTATCGTTAGATTAGTTATGTCGTAGTATAAGTAATACTGTTAAGCCTAGAGTGCCCTCTAAGGGCCAGTAGGCTAGATTAAGCCATTCTGTTAGTTTCAGATTAGGTTTAAGCATTTTTTTCTAGTAGGTATGTAGGATAATATTGAAAATGGATTAATAAAAATGTTTTTAAAAGTAAAACAGTAAAATACACCCCATCATGATTTCACTTTATTGCGCTTAGCTTTCCTCTGGTAAGTGGTTCTATGGTCAAATTGTCATTATAATATCTCTCTGGGGTAGGACAATGCTGAAACAATTAATTTTAAGACCCTTTAATAGAATTTTTAGTCGTCCTTTCCAAAATAGTGCTCTCGGTATTAATTTTTGAAACGAGTTTTTGTTTTAAAAAATTCGCCATCATCCGTATCAATTAAGTCCGGCTTTTCACTTGAATCTTCACCCATATCTTGCGATAAATGCTGAATGCGTTCTTGATCTTAATGACATTTTTACAATAAATACACAAATTCACGCAGTTAAAAAAATTACACTACTGGGTAGGCGTAGGTGTTGCAGCTTGAACAGTCTGTCGCGGGTTACTTGTGTAACTAAACTATTTTTAAACCATCTAAATCTGTATAATAGAAAACAACAGAAAGGTAGTGTACCAAAAACGGGTGTTGTCAGTGTCAAAGTATAATATTTTTGAAAAAAAAGTGCTTGGGGTGTTATCAGCACCCCACCAACACAGTTAAATGTTTACCCGACATAAGCTGCCAAAGTGAAGATTGTAAGAAAAAGAAACTCTGCGCTTGCTACTGCTTGAATGAAAATAATGAGATTCATGTTATCTTTAAGAAACATGAAAACAGAGAATACCAAAATCTGCACCGGCAGCGGCAACCGGTCATGATGATCATGATTCACTCAAATTCAAACTCCAAATAATTTATTTCGGTCGATATCGACAGTCGAGTCGAGCGTGTCATCGTATTCAAACGTATGTACTCGCGTTAGATACAAGTTCTTTTTTGTGTGTTGTGTTGACATTTCATTAGTTTTTTTTTTTTTTCATTATTATGTGCCTACAATTTTATTTACACATAAACAAATCGTTAATAAATAAATTCCACTAATTTAAACACGAAATAGACAATCGAACGCGCGACGAAATGCAAACTGTTGTCTGTTCAATTTTATTTATATCCTTAATCACATGTGCGTGCACGTACGTAATTCCAGATGCTACGATAGAGCTGTTAAAACCAAAAGGATTTCGACTATCAATACCACGTACGCTAAGACGTATATTAAATACCTAATTGTTGTTAATATTTGTTTGATCTTATTATTACCAGATTAGGTACATAATTGTATTCTTGATAACAAATTACAGGGTGCATATGAATGTGTTAAACATTTTGTGATTAAAATTATAATCTGCATAAGGAATGGTGTTAGTTTTCAATAAGACACGTCTGACTATTGGTACAATAAATACAATCTTTCGCAGTTTCATGCAATTGCTGCTAAATACTAGAATTTATTTTTTATCGTTCCAGTTCATAGGCTAGAAAAGCAGTAAAAATTAATATGGAACCACAGTGTTTATTTAGTGAATACCATAATACCGGACTTCGTATACATCATAGAACAAACAGTAGTTCTTTTCTTATACGTCATTTCACGTGAAAATGGATTGAAATGGTATTTGGAACTCACTCCAAATGAAATTCAGTGTTCTGCATTCCCAGTGAATTCGAATTTTTAGAATCCACTATCCACTTCGAATTCATTTGTTTGTAATGTAAAAATCAGCTGTAAGATAGCTTCAAAATTATTTCAGATTTTCAGTTCCTTGTTTCTGAAAGTGAATTATGAATTTACAAAAAAAAATATTTTATTAAAAATGGATTCCATTTTGTTTTATATGATTAGTGAAAACCGCGAAGCTGAAGAATGTTACCAAAGGTCAGTGGAAAAGGATTATTATTTTGGCCTTGGTAGATCCACAGTCAGCAAAGTTCTCGGCGAGATGTTAAACACTTTTTGCAATACAAGTTCTGTTCGAAGTGGACTTAACTGCAAAGCACGCTAAGAGAAGATGAAAGACGTTCTTTCTTTTAAATAAGGGATGCCGGGGATTGTAGATTGCTTGAATGGCACAAACATTTTCCTTCACTACTTAAAAAAATATAATGTTTTATTTTGTTAGTAAAAATACCTTTTCTCTTCAACCGTTGCACTAAATTGATCCACAAATCGATTTGAATCTGTCCCCTTTAACAAAACCCTTTGCAAAATCTTGATTTTCCTACATGAAATTCTAGAGAATACGCTCTTGCCTCTAATTTTTGTGTTTTTCACTATGAAACAAATCAATTGCAGTCAAACTTCCCTATAGCGAATCTGCACGGGACCAGAAAATCACTTCGTTATATAGAAAATTCGTTAAACAGAAATTAGAATTTTTTTTTATCAACTTTTATTGATAGTAATCAGTAATTTTAGTTTGGATTACACTCTTCCATTTTTCTTCCTCAACAAAATCATCTAATAAAGATTCAAACAAATTAGTCGGTACGTTACTCCTCATCGCCAGAAAGTTTCGAAATACGTATTTAATGAAGAAATTCGTCCAATGTAACACTTTATCAGCATCCGCCAATTTTGGGAAATCCACTAATTATGTCTTACTTTTTTCTCGATACAAAGTGTTATTAGACAGAAAATTATTTGAAAAATTCGTTATATGGAGACAAAAACACATGAGAGTTCGATTTCCAGCTACAAAATTTGTTCGTTGTAGCAAAAAATTCGCTGTATGGAAACTCGTTATAAGGAGATCAAAACACACTAAAAGTAGAAAAAAGCTGCGTACTTGAAAAAAATTCGTAATAGGGAGAGCTTCGTTGTATAGAGGTTCGTTATAGGGAAGTTCGACTGTATTTTAATACACTAATGGAAAGTTATGTTTTCTTACTCATATTTTTCAAATTGATTCTGATCATCAAATTAATTAATTCACTTCACAACGGCATGTGAATTCAATTCACGTCAAGAAACGCAAGTGAATTCAATTCACTAAAAACCACGGATTTTCGGAATGCAGAACACGAATTTACTACACTGTCACTTTGAGTGGAATGCATAACACCAACATATTCACTTTCGAACTGTAATCCACAATTCAGACTTTCGTTCGGAATACAGAACACTTAATTTCACTTTTGGCAATTGAATTCACTAAAAGTGGAATGCAGAACAGGGCAGTTAATCATATACATACTACATAGGTCTATCTATAAAGAACATTTAAACAAATTAAATTTTAATGCGATTTAAGGCTTCGCCAAACAGAACGCGATCCAGCGATGCGATCCAGTGATTCTGATCAACGCGATCTCTGTACTGCGTAGAAATAAATAATTTTGTTTAACCAGAATGCGGGCCAGTGACGCGATCTAGTCGAGAGCGCGGCGTGCAGATATCTGATTGTAAATTTTTACAAAGATCGCGGTGTGCAAACAGCAATAATGACGGATGAGGTGGAGAAATTAATAGATTTGGTGCGCCCAAATGAGTTTCTATATGATACACGAAACATGACATCCCGAGTACAAAGATGTTTCAAAAAAATTTAAAACTTGGAATGAAATACATAGGTTGACATTTTTGAGATCTTCGGTGCGATCAGTTCGTCAACTCAAACTGCTCTCGAGACAGACGTAAATAAATGAAGAACAAGAAACGGTCTTCAAATAAATTGAGTTCCCATTGCCCACTGTATATTTGACATCACAGATCGCGGCGAGCAACAGCGTGATCTGCCCGCGTCGCTGGATCGCGTTCTTTTTGGCGAAGCCTTTAATCTCTTGGTCGTTTTGTAATATAAATAAATTACTATCCATATGAATTATTGTTTTGAAAAGTATTCGATTACATGAGAATCAAAAAGAACAGCTCTTTCATAACTAATTCATATTGTGTGTTTTAGTTGGTTGCTGTTATTGTTTTGATTCAATAGAGGGGTAGTGGGTTGGAAATCATTCTTTTAAGAACAATAAAATTTATTTTTATTCCTGAAGCGGTTTGTGGCTAAGAGTAGAGCCCTAGCTACAAATCATTCTTTTAAGTATGACGAATCAAGAAATCATAAATTGAAGAAAACTAAAGTTTAAAATTCGCGAAAAATGCGGGATTTTGTGATTCGGGATAACCTTTTAAGGTCATGTCTTAAAGCTACTTTTTTTGTCACCAACTAAAGGTAATGATGCGTAAGCTTACCAGTTACCAATCCTATAGTTAAAGTGGACCGTTACCGAATAGTTTTTACTCGTATTGCAAATGGGCTTAAGACATTTAAGCTAGATTTTAGTCACCATGTCAGCCATTTTGTGTTTGAAATCGAGCTTTATATTTTTTCGATACTAGTTTTGGTCCATAGGTGGTCGGCCATTTTGAACCGTCACTACATTTAACCCCGAATTTATGAACAAAACGTACATTTATTGTTGGTAAACTTTTTTTTTAATGATCAATACATAGACAAACGTTTTTAAAGTCACCCTGTGAAATTACAGAAACTGGTTCGATTGGCAAGGTGAAGTGTTTAAGTCAACAGTGAGCAGGTTTTATGGTATTACCTGTTTCTTGTTAATGAATGCAGGTGGAACAAATGACAGTTGGATTATCTTCTAGGAATTTGGGACATGATTTGCATACTTCTCCACATTCTTAAATGAGTTTACTACAATTTGTTATGTGTGTAGTGCTGGTGATTCCCTAAATCTAGTTTTAAATAGTTAGATTGATTATTTCGTCAGGTGATGAAGAAAACGCGAGTTTTGGACTTTGATAGCACCATTCAGAGATTGGCGATTCCGTGTTCCTCTAAATTTTGAAGAGCTGTTCTTTAACTTGTACCAAACACTATATAAGTGAGATATCTAGCACCACCATCGTTGCTTGCAATGCCGCCATTCATGCCCTGAAAAATTGGACTACCTATATTAGGTATCGTTTGTCGGTTTGATCAAGTAGCATTCCAATACGGATTCCAAGCGCCTTTTCTACACGTTTTACTGTGTGTTTGCCAAGTTCCTCTGTGTGAAGAATTGTGTAATAGCATAGACTTCTGGTCAAAATAAAGTGGATATGACCTACAGGGCTTCTGTACTATTCCTACTTCCATGCCACTGTGTAGCTTTGATCTGTAGCGCTTCCTTAGCCTAGCTGAGATGACCGAAATTGCTGAGTGCTTTTTTTCTATGACCAGCACTTAGCCAAAGAACCAAGTGTTTATAATGGAGTAATCTTCTGTATTTAAAATCTGTACTTTTTCTTGAAATTCCAGATGAAGATGGCATAACGGGTGTTTCGTTCAACCTAAAAATTGATCAACGGATTGCTTTGTATCAACCAGGTGACTTTGCTGCCAGCATTAATGAACTCACTAACAATCGTTGGGCGTTTGACAACATAAATACCAGCATCAAGCCCGGTAGTACAATCAATTACTGGATTCATATCAAATTCGGAGAGTTGGGCAACCATTTTCGAGATGTTGGTTCTGCGACTGTATCTGAAGATACTCCAGAGATATTAGGTACATGTCCCGATCCAGGACAATTCAGCAGTACTAAAGATTGTCAGCCATCGGTGACTACAGTAAGGGGAAAGTCTGTGTGCCAAGGGCAGCTAATCTTCGAGGATACATTTAACGGCACTTTGAATGTGGCAAATTGGAAACGGGAAGTCCGTATACCACTTGTCGCAGATGATGGACAATTTGTGTCTTTTCAAAACCTTGCGGAAAACTGTTACACCAGAAATGGTGAATTACATATTATTCCAACTTTATTGTCCGAAGTGAATAAAAACTCCCCAAACCTTTTGAACCTGGAAGCGTAGGTGAGGTCTAAGTATTTGTATTCACTCCTGTTCACATTTTGCACCTTTCAGATGTACAGGAACTGCAGATCGATCGCAGGAGTGCAAGAGACGGGCGCAATACTTCCAAATCTTACCGCCCATCATTTCAGCGCGAATTCGCACTAAAAGATCATTTAGCTTTCGCTATGGAAAGGTTGAGATTAGGGCGAAGTTGCCCAGAGGCGATTGGCTGTTTCCGTGTAAGTTCCCAGTTCAATGCCAGAGAATCTTCCATACAATCGAACCTTGTTTTTAGTGATCTTGCTGGAACCGCTGGAAAACTTCTACGGCACGACGGCTTATGCATCGGGTCAGATCAGAATTGCATTTAACCGTGGTAATGATGCCCTAATTGATAAGACTGGTAAAGATATATCTAACAAATGGCTGTCTGGTGGGGTCGTGTTAACAAATACCGAAGACACACGCGATACTTATCTACGCGGACTTAATATGGAGCTCGACTTAAGCAAAGATTTTCATATCTATACACTTCTATGGACCGGGGAACAGTTTGTCTTGGGCGTTGATGGCAGAGACTACGCGATTATTAAAGAAAACTTCGCGCAAATAAGTGCTCGCTTCCATGGATTCACCGATAGTAGTAATATGATGGCACCATTCGATAGAGAGGTTTGTTTACTTAAAATCCGAAGATTCTCGTAGTTTTTTTTTTGGCAGGAGACCTAATTTTTGCTTTCAGTTCTTCTTGACACTTGGAGTCTCAGCTGGTGGGCATTCTGACTTCCCCGATGGATGTCGTAATGGACCTGCACGCACACCAAAGCCTTGGGAGAACAGGGACCCTAAAGCAGAGTTGACTTTCTGGAAAGATCGCGCCAATTGGATTAGATCTTTAAAATTGTCAAAACTAGACGCTGGTCTTCATGTTGATTATGTTAAAGTGTACGCTTTGTGATAAAAATTGTTTCAGTTTCTAATGAAGGTATGAAAAAAAACATTGTCAATCCACTTTGCATTTATTTGACTTCATTCATTAACTTTCGCTTTCGAGCTGCGGGACAAAAAATGTATGGCCTTTGCATCACGCAATAATACCAATCGCACAAATGCCAAATTCAACAAAAGTGTCTGACCAAGAAATTCACGATGATAACCATCGGCTTCTTTGTACATCGTCCGCAGTTCGCTGGAAAAACTCACATTCCCGCAATTAGAATAGCAGTCTTCGCCAACATCCTCTTCGAATGGGGTATCAGTCATATCTTCAATGTTGTAGTGCGTCCGCATTAAGCTCATAACAGTCTTCTCTGTTGAAACACGTTCAGTTCCTACCAAGTGCTGGAATAACCTTGCCGCCAGAAACCTTTTTAAATAAAAAACATTCGCATTCGACCGCTCTGTTGTGTTTCGGTTTGCCAGTGCAAATCCCAGAATCGCTGTCAATTGTGCTCGTTGCACGTTGATATTCACCTGTTCGGAATTTCCTGGTGAAGATATTTGTGCGGTTTGTGGATTCTCAAAGACATAGCAATCAGCTTGAGGAATAGAATAGTCAACGTACAGGCAACGATGAATTAAATCATGCAGATGGAGTTTCTTATCTGTAATGTCGTGCCGTTGCCAGTCTGTTAGTGTGCATGGTGCATCCTTATTCAGTTCTAATCTTGACCAGATAACGCTAGAAACACCCACGCCTATCGACACACTTGAGTTTATTTCCTTAACTTGAGTTTCTGGCATCGTAGGAGTCACAAAGGATGTAGCTTTTCGAGGTAATTTTTTCACTGGTAGTTCGCCGAGCAAACTTTTGCAAAATTTCTCAACGATTTTAATAGAGAATCCATCGACATTAAGGATATCGTCGAGTTGGTGAAAGTGACCATTTTTCAATTTCCATGCATCGAGTTTTTTCAGTTTTGCCTTGGTAATGTCGTAACTAAAAAGAGTCTCGTTAGTTTCGGCATATAGGTGTAATTCACAGCTATTTACCTTGCCAAGTGCTCTCCAGATTTTGTGTTTATTAAATCTAAAATCTGATTGATTTCTTGTTCATTGAAATTGAAAGGGTGTTTCTCAGCCGGTTCAGTAGTGGAAAACCACTTTAACGCTGGTATACTGGCAGTTTGCACGATTGTCACTCTGTGAAAATTAAATGATATTAACGTCTGTGGTATTCTTAAAAACATTGTGTTTATTTTTCTTCAATCTAATTAAGAAAATAGGGCGATAATTGTTGAAAACCAAGTTGAAATCACAAAAATCAAATACTTTCGATTTCAGGACTTTCATATCTGTCAAATAGAAACAGATGCAAATGTATGACAGTTCTTCCTCTTGTTATACATCCTTAGGGGCTGCTTACACTACTGCTTCGATGGATTAAAAAAAAATAATGTTCATGCCATCTGTGCTGATATAACAAATTATTGCGTTTCAGGTTGAAACGTAAGTGAATATATAAAATTGAAGGTAAAACGTCCGTTGAGAGTTTTTCGTTTTCAATAACACTAATATGTGTAAGAAAAACGAGAGGTCAAGTCAGGGTATAAGCACCAGCTAAGCCCTTAAGGCTAGTACGGTGCTCGCGCTAAACTAAATTTTTCATACAAAATTTGTCGTTGCTAAACGCAAAGATAAAATTCCTCTGTAAAATGTATCCGGGTGTACGGTGCTCATGCTAAAATGCTCGCTAAATAGGAAGTTGCATAGGATATGTCTCCACAAAATTTTAGCCAGTCATTTAATGTCTGGGGCATTTATTTAGCGGCGGAATTTTGACGTTTTAAATTCAAATAGAAATTTCAAACAAAAATCAATTATTCGGTTTGAATTTTTCGATGATTCTTGTGAAATGAGGTAAATAAATGTATGTATACTGCTGCTGTTTGTTTATTCAACCATGAGTATGAAAATAGAAAGGCAATGTCGGGGGAAGTCCAAGAAAAAAATAAAATAATCAGGAGCACAGAAAAATAGGTTTATGACAAGGGTGGATTTATCAATTTCTACAACCAACTCTACAAACAAAATGTATCTGGCATTTATCTTCGGTTTTTATGTGAATTTTTGGAGACTGACGAAAATTTAGTTTAGCGCAAGCTCCGTACTATCCTTTAGATTATAATTTTATTTCTTGCTCTTGGAGATCATTTTGTGTTTCACAGCTTTTCATATGCGAATGTGCGTACCTACAAACCATTTTTATGTAAACTAAATTTCCACTGAACAACCGCACTGATAAAAAGTCCAACAGATTTCACCAACAAATAATTTGTGTATAACAATTTCCGAACAGCTGTTTTTTATTATGACATCTGCTGTCATTTTATTCTCTTTTGCATCCCCTTTTTCTGAATATACACAAGCGCTGGCCACTGCTAGACAAAACAGAAAAATATCTTTCGGTTGTAGTTTCTCGTGGCGCCAGCGGAGTTCGGTTTCGTTGGAATCGCTCGTTTTCTCTCTAGTGTTGCAAGTGTTAACTTTGTGACCACGAAAATAAAAATCAGTAAGCCTCTAATTAAATAACAATTATCGCTTCCATTGAAGAACATTGGAAAACGTGTAAGGGCTAAGAATATAACCAGTTTCCGTAGCCATTTGCCCTTACCCTTCAGACCCTCTCCATGCGATTACACAACGAAGCAAGTGAAATTTAAACGTAAAATATGCTCGTCAACCCCACCTCCAGCAGAATTGGATTATGAACTTTCTATTTCCATATTTTTCGTCGACAAACATTTCGTACCATTGTCGTTGCGTTGGTGCTAAATCTACTCAGTTAATTGTTCTCTAAGTGAAATGTGAAATCCTAGTGGAAGCAACCAAAATAGATGCCACCATCAACAACAACAACGACGACGACAACTGGAACAGCTGCAACTGTCACACAAGTAGCAACAACAACATCAATAACCGACGCTGTTGCCAAAATGATGATTCTGGACATGGACGTGACGACGAGATTTCAAGAGGAGTCGTCGACAGTGAAATCTAAACCCACAGTATCACTGATTGTCCATGAGAGTAATGGCAAGATAAATACCAGTCTGACGACAGACAGTGACAGTGGCTGTGAACGCGATGAATTCGATACACTAACGAATTCAAAGAATCGCAGACGCGGTCAATCGGTTTGCCTACGCGTGCATGGCTTCATATCAGACCACTGGTACCTAAGCTACTTAGTGCCGCTGACAATCGTAATCGCACTCGTCTTAGTGGCCTACCTTATGCGAGATTATGCCCGCCACCTGCTCTACTGGATAGAGACACAAAATCCCTGGTTGATTTTTGCCATTTTCATGTGCCTGTTTGTGCTGGTCAGTTTCCCAGTTGTGGTCGGGTACTTCGTGCTCATGATTAGCAGTGGATATCTGTTCGGTTGTATCAAGGGCTTCCTGACAGTGGTATTGGGTGCGAATTTGGGTATTGCCATCGCCCACGTGACGTTGAAAAGTTTACGACATCGACTGCCTATTCACAAGTGAGTTCTAGAATTTATCTACAATATGTAAGAGATAAGCGACTTTTATTGGCTTAAAACTACTTAGGTGTTGTGGCTTACGTTGTTTACCAATTGACCGCAGAAACCTTATCAGTTCTTTTTTTATTTGCATTCTAGACAATGTAGCTCTGTTGTGAAATACCTTATCAATAGATGATGGGTCGGGCTCCGTTGATTAGTAATGTTATTCCTGGTTATTTGCTAGTGGGGAATTTTTTTTATTGCGATTCTCAAATGGGTTGCAACCGCTTACGCCATGGTCTGTGCACATTGCGAAGTAAAGATTACACGATAAACTTGAGTGGCTTCATTGAACTTATTTCCGTAAATAGAATAAAATATTTTAATTGAGTAAACAACAGAGGTGAAGGAAATAAGCTTACATGATGTTAGATTATAGCTGCCTCTTCTAAAATGTAGATCTGGCTTCAATGCATAATTTTATCATAATAAATAGACTTTAGTCGGTATTGAAAGGTTCACAAACGATGAGATTTACACATTTCAACGTGATGTTTTCCTCAGGGTGTACTGACACTGTAGCAAATACCCATTACAATGTTGCTAATTCGAATAAAGAAAACAATTTTACTCCTCCCACAAAGTCTACTATCTCTTGGGTTATTCCCCTGCCCATCAGCGACGCTGAAAGTCACGTGTAATTTGCGTAGCTAATAAAAAATTCAAAATTCCATTACTGGAATGATTTTTAATAGTCACTCTAAGAACCACAAATGTCACGCAACCAATGATAGTAACTATTGGCGGTTGCTATCAGCCGTATTTCTTTTACGCTCGTCTCTTTTCATTGAAATAAATAATTTCAATCCATTTGTCGTTTAATAATTCCCAATTAAGCTGTAGTCCAGCGAACAAGTTCACTCGCCAACAGTTGTAGGTCTTCAATTACTGCAATATAGTGGGTCTCGTGAAATGGATGTTCTGTTGTTGGTATGTTTTTTGTCCTCCCTGGATGACCTTGTGATTTTGTTTTCCATGATTTACAAAGGAATTTATCATTACAAGAGATACTGGGAGGAAAATACTCGATTGAATGGCACAAACAGTAATTATTGAATAAAAGACACGAAGTATAATTAGTATGTGTATACATACGATTATTATTATTATTGAAGGGTGAGATGCACCGCGACCTTAAGATCTATTATGCATTGTCCGTGTACATACGATACATATGTATGTATTTATGTGGTGAGATGATGTTTGTAGAAGATATGTACATATGGACAGCTTTCCAGGTAATGTTTGGGTGATATAAATTCTGACTCTAATCTTTCAGTTAGTCAAACAGTCTTCTCAGTTAAGCGTTCAGTTGATCTTGTTATTGTAAGTGTACAATTTTAGAAAACAAAGTCGACCATTACGCTGATGGTAGTGGTTAACGCGTCGGACTAGGTACTACGAATGCTGCCCGAGTTTCATCCCAGCAAACACCTAAACGTTTTTTCACGGTGCCACATCTTTCGAATGTCTGACAAGCATTCAAAGAGTATCATTTGTCCTGTGGAACCTCTCAACTCGCCGCTCGGAGTAGCCAAAAAATTGAAGGTCCCTTTCATTCGTGCAAAAATATAACACACACACACACAAATGGTTGCGAGAAGCAGGCCCTGGTTCACCCTGAAGTGTAGTGCCACCTAAAGAAAAGAAGGATTAAAAAAATGTAGCAATAGCAGGCTCTGGTGTCTTATCAGCAAATGCTATCTCTGAGGTGAATATCATTTTTTTAAGTTAAGGTCAGTCGTATCCCCTTTAACCTAAAACTAGAATTTTCTGGTGAGTGCTTAAAGAATATAAATAAAACGTAGTGAAAATAATCAAAAGCTGGGCGCTTCTTAAATTTGCTTTGTAGTGAACGAAGAATAAAGAGTCAGGTACTTGGCCCTGAGTTTTATGCATTATTACAAAAATTCACTGTGTTGCTCAGTGCTCATCATGAGATTGAATTTCCCAGATCCACCAACACGAGATAAGAAAAGTTTTCCAACAGCGGTCTGACTAGTATAATATTTCCCATGCTATCGATTGTATGCATGCATATTATGACAAATACTTCACTGGACACTGGAGAGGAATACGTGAATAGTAAAAGATTTTGCAACATAAACGTCTAAATTACTTGTAACGTTAATAAAGTGTTCACTAGAATCGATATCAATTGCAAGGATCAGTCCACGGCAACTGAAATTATCACATGTTAATGAAACAATGAAATGACGCGAGTTCACTTGCTAATGTTAGACATATGGAACAGAAGAAGAGATACCGTATAATAACCTTCAATCATGATAACGGTTTATGTATAAAAAAAAATGATTTGTCCAAGTAAAACCACGATTTCTGTGAATCCCCTGTTTATAGAGTTTGAACTGAACTCAATATGTTTGTTCATGCATAAGAAATGTGACGAGTAGTAAATGTAATATTGATTGGAATTCAATTATAAGAGTTGATAGAAACGACTGCAGTACACGGTGAAAAACAGAATGATAATTACATACACATACCCCATTATTTAATTTAATAGTTCCACTTTTAGAATTTTTTTTTACGTTAGCATACAATTCAAATTCTTTCACAATCGAAAACCTCTAATTTGTTTTTCAACAATTCAAAACAATCTTTTGGTAAGGGGTCGATAAATGTGTCTGCGACTTGGTTATTTGTAAGGACGGAGCAATACACTATCAGATATATGTCGTGGTGTGCTTAATACAAGCAACAACCACAAGCCAGGCAAAATATGCATCAACAGGCTCATCATTTAGTGCTTCTTATCTTCTTATTTTTGGCGGATGCAACGATATTTCACCTCAATATGCTCGGTTCGTTTATCGTACTCCGCATTTTTAATAATGTCCATTTTGAGCATTGAGACATAAGTACGATTCAAAAAATGTTCAGACAAGAAGCAAGCGATGAACCCAAATCTATGTACATATTCCGATCGTAGAGATATTGATGCACTTCTATCGTTGTGAGCATCAAACAACTGCTATGATGATTGAAGTGCACGCACCCACTAGTTGAGTTTCTCGTTTCCAGATCACCAGGAAAATCAACATCTGTTGAACAATCTATTTTAAAATTAGCCTTTTGTTAAACAAGACTATAGGTACGGGCTCCCTGAATATTCATATTTAAAAATTCTTTTAACAGCAACTATGTATGTAGCAGACTTTTGGCGACAAACCAAACTTACTGCATATGCATGCGATATCTGGCCTTGTACATAGTATAGCCAAATATATAAGGCAACCCACAGCTAAAGGATAAACTTGAGCTTGAGCAAAATGATACATTCCTATTCTTCGGGGGCGTCGAAACAGATTTCGCATCTGCCATACAGAATTTCGAAAGAATGCTTCTAGCATAATGATGAGTGCTTCCATAATTTAAAAATTTATAATTACCAATCCAGTTTTGTTTAAAACTAAATATTCTGCACTGGAACTACAAATGCGAAGGTGTCCATCCGAGTGTTGTATAAGTTCAGCCAGGGACTTCTGCCAGACGACATAATCGACATAATATTTAGGTATGTACATACATACACACATGCCTACGTCCTACATACATGTATACAGATTCTTGCTCGAACTTTCTTGGAGCTATTTCTAAAAAAGATTTTGCTTCATTTTTATTTACACCACCCATTGCCTGTTTAAAAAGATAAGTATATTTCGTTGTAGCCATTTAAATTCAGAATAAAGAATGACACTAGGTCTGTTCCTTAACCTAGAATTTGTTACGAATTCGTACGAATTTGTACAGATTCTAGACCAACTTAGCCCGGTCCTTAGCTAACTGCCTCCAGTTGCGCACTCCAAGTTGGTTGAGGTCTTTTTCTACTTGTGCGCGCCACCTTAGGCGAGTTGTGCTCTGCTGCGCTTACCCTCCGGGTTAGAACCGAATATTCTGCGAGCCGGAGCGTTAATGTCCATACGCTCTACATGCCATCGCCATCTTAAATGTCCAATGCGCAGATTTTTGACTAGGTCGATGTCGGTGTATCTACAGCTCATACAGTTCGTGGTTGAATCTTCTCCTCCAAAACAAGGCAACGCAAACGGGACTGAATATCTTCCGGAGTATTTTTCTCTCGAAGCGACCAAGGATATCTTCATCCGTTTTCTATTAAATCCGTGCTTCAGCACCAGATAGCAAGACTGGGATGATGACATTCTTATAAAAGCCGTGTTTTTTTTATATGAGTGAGTACCTATACTCACTCACATGGCTATAGTCTTCTTAGTTGATCGGGAGAGGGCTTTACTACTCAATTGCCTTCTTATCCCAAAGAAACAGCGATTGGCAAGAGTAATCCTTCCTTTGATTTCCGGCGAGATGTCATGGTAGACAAAGTCCCATACTACCTCAAAGTTGTAGTTAGGGACTTTGTCTACCTCGTGTTCCTTTCCTTTAGTCGTGTTTTTTTTTTTCTTTTTTTTGAAATCTTGCTTGCTTGTTCATTTAGAGTTTGGACGATTCCCAGCCAGGCCAAACCCAGCCGATTTACCTCCAAGTTGGTATGTGTGATTTGGGTCCTATGAAATCAGCTGTTAAGTATCAACTGTCAAAGTATTTGGCATTCAATGAAATTGTATTTTGTTGTGAAAACAATTAATTTCGTGTATTTATTTAATGGTTAACTTACAAAAAGAGGTATAAAATCATAACATAGTTGATTTTATTTGTGAAACATTATTTAGTCAAGAGAACAGAACAAATCGCTTACAGCGCCACCTGGCCATGAGATATTGCAAAATTCCTAGCCAGTTGTTTTTGGCTGGGGATAAAATCAAGATTTGTAGCCAGCTGGTTGTTGTATTTGTTTTACGTGTGAAATTTGACTTTGCTAGCGGTTTTTTTTTTCGTAATTTTGCCTCTCTCTGAGAGAATTTTATCCTCACTCCTTGAAATTTAATAACTTTAACTATTTTTGGAGCAGAAAGTAAAGGAACCGACCAACTGTGTCTTGGCTAGAGTATATTTTTATACATTGCCCCCAACTTATAGAGCATTCCATGTATGTATGTATGTATTTCTTTATTCTCATTTTAACTATTGTAACGTAATCTATACGCATTTGATTGAACTGACGACATTAACGAGTAACGATCTTTTTGTAACGAGTAGTCCTAGTGAGACCCAAAGTACCGTGTATGGATATTCATTTTGTCGTTACTTTTAAAGCTCTATCAACTAAAACCAAAATAATAGATTCCACAGAAATAATAGCAATTTTGATTTTTATTAAATGGAAACTAAACTGCGTGTTCCGATTCGTTGTTTACACTCTTACTTAGATCTATAAGCTGATTAATTGGCTAATGAAATTTAAGACGAAAATCACGAAAACAGGTAAACTCGATTTTTATACGATTGAATAAATAAATGGGTATGCGTCTGAGAAACTAAATAAACGCGTTACGCATTTAAATATGTGCGAGTATGTTGTATTTTATGTACAGGAATAGATAAATTGCAAAGAACGAAATCGAACGTGATTTTGTATTCTTGTTTACATTGAAAAGAAAGAACGAGTGTTTTTTGTAAACATGTTCGAGGCTGCAATCGGTCACAAGATTTTCGACAGCACGTCAATAGCAGTGAACAAGCTATCGATGTTGGAGGAACTGTACTCGTACTATGTATATCGAAATGTCTATCGACTGTCTGAAACAGCAGTATCTGTGCCAAGAAAAAAAAAACAAATAAAAGTGTCCACTGGTCTTTTTTAAACTTATATATGTATTCCATTACCCCACTAATTGTTCCATTTCCATTTGTTTTCCTCCTTCATCTGTGTAAATAAAAATTTATTTAATTTTATCTCTATTTGTGTCTATTTTTAGATTAATTAAAAACGAAACTGGCCGTGCTATACTTCGGGTCATTTCTGGACCAAGAGCGTTCAAAGTCGTTCTATTCACCCGGCTAACACCGATTCCATTCGGAGTGCAAAATGCAATCTTCGGGGTAAGTAATGGAAATTTCTAATTATTTATTTTTGTAACTCGTAGAATGACAAATATTAGAGGAACCAGTGGGTGGGTGGTTTGAATAGATTCCTTTGTTAGAGATTTTTAAATGACATACTTCAATAGATACACCCAACTTGTTGAGTAAACTCAAATAATATGCATAAAATATTTGCCTATTGTCAATCAATTGGTACTGTACACACACAAACAAAACAGGTTAACAGAAAGCATCTGCTTGGCAACTGAAATGGAACTGTTTTTATCATTTATTTTTTTTTTTTTACTTAACAACTTGCACTTTGTCAACTTACATAACATACGTACGTACATATGTAGCTGCGAGTGTTAATATGCATTGAAAATGTATTCACATTTAATGGAACAGGTTTTATTTTCATTAGTGATATCATTAAAAATATTAAATGAACTGCGATAAATATAATAATCGAGTATAACTACAAAACAGGTGAACTAATGTATGATCTTCACTTCGCAGCTCTACTACGCAATCATCGGAGTTGTGTCTTCGGTGTTCAGTTAGGATAGGAAACTTGAGTGTTAACTTTAGCAACATTCGTGCGATAAAAGCAAATCACTTTGTCACTTATGTATGTCCACATTCTAAAATACAGGGCAGCTGTTCCCGCATTATATAGAGCACTAGTGGTTACCCGGTGTGCTTCGCTACACCCACAGAAAACGGTGTTTATGTCATAAATGCTTAGCATCCGATTGAGCTAAAACTTAGACAATATATTTGTTATGAAGCGAGAAGTGCACGTAAATCAAAAGATAGCTGTTAGCTGTCATCGTGCATTGCTGTAGTAATAATTTTGAGATTTTGGCTGTCATGGCCATCTATCGGGCAACTTGAAAACTTTTGATTTACAAATGTTTCTCACCTCATAACAAATATATTCTGTAAGTTTCAGCTCAATCGCATGGTTTTGAAATGTTGGTGTTCCAGCGCCATCTATCGAAAAACTTGAGAACTTTTGATGTACGAACATTTCTCAATTGATTACTAATATATTGTGTAAGTTTCAGCTTAATCGTACGGTGAACTTAAAATTTTTTGAGTTCCAGCGCCATCTACCGGAAAACTTGAAATTTTTTGATGTACGAACACTTCAAGCATCAGAAAAAGTACATAGAGTAAGTTTCAGCTCAATCGGATTGTTAGTTTATGAGTTTTGAGGTATCAAATGAACAGCTCATTTTTATATATAAAGATAGATTTGGGGTGAGAATTCAGATACATATGATGTACATCTATGTACCTGACTACACACACATGTCAAGTAAATCTTTTCTCCGAAATCACAGAGCTAGACATGATCTGCGCGGTAAATGCACGCCTTCCTAAAACTTTATGCTTCGGCAGGATATTTGATACAATGATCCCAATCCGTGAAGTATGTAACTATAAAAATCCAACCTAAAGGCCCCGCCCCAAAGAATCCGTTAACGTCGTTCCGTTGTACGTTGGTGTTGAAGTTGACGTATTGCCGGATAGAGCAGTCCCATATAGAATCCATCACATATCCGACATCTTCAATGTCAAACAACTGTCAACGGTGCTGACAGTTTCTCTACATTCTCTCGATGCTTCCACCCATTGACATATTATATATGGACTGCTAGTTAAATGTCACTTTCATACAACGTCTGCGGACAATTTGGTTCCAACATAACTAGCGCCACGTGTTTCGTAGGGACAGCAATGTGAAACAATTATCCGCCATCATACTTATTTTACGTAGAAACTGAGGCCATCTATTGCCGTATATACGAGTTGCTGCGAAAATACGTTAAATTTTAAATTGCTGCCGCGTTGGTACCAACAGATGCCACTACCAAAATTTCAATACAAAATTTGAAAAAAGCCGTTACTTTTCTTTATTGAACCAAAAACTAGATAAATATGTTAAATTTATTTGGAATTCATGTTTTGTGTTGATTAATACTTTGTGTTTTTGCTTTATAATGCAGTACAACTTCTCACAATTTATTAAAAAAATTCTTAAATCACAAACCAACGGCTTTCGTGAATTCAAACACAGTCTAAGTTTCCACATTTCTCCGCTACGAAACGAGAGGGCTAGTGCTTATGTTGGAACCAACGCGAAGTTGGGTACTAGCAGTCCATATATAATATGTCAATGCTTCCACCAATGACAATGCATACTCGCAATTTGTGAATGCGTGAACCTGAATATGTGAATGTGTGAACCTAAATGCGTGAATGGATGTAAAAAGTAGAAAGTAAACCTACTTTATCCGTAGAAGTTCATACATCCGTTGGTTATGGGCCATCTCCCATAAGAATGTGTGTATTCTATCGAGCCGTCAGTTAAAAACGACGGAGCAACGGATCGACGGATTCTATTGGTCGGAGCCTTCAGACCTAAAGGTAACAAGTGGTATATGGAGGGATCAAAGATAAACACCAGTAGGTGCTGGTATATTCGGGCCAAACACTAGAATATCGAAACAAATTCCAGTGTATTTCAAGCAGAAATTCATGACATTCAAGTGTGCGCCAACGTCATCCTCGAATCAGGAATAGAAGTTATCCTGATTCATATACTCGCGTATAGTCAAGTAGCTATAAAACTACTACGCTCAAACCTGATTGACTCCAAATCAGTCCTGATCTGCTTCAAGAGCTCTCTCCTATAGAAACAAAGTACAAATTTGGTGGATGTCCGGATATAAGGGTGTTGATGGAAACGAAACAGCTGACGAATGGCTAAAAAAGGTTCTGCTGGCTCCTTTACAGTCTCGGAGCCGATTTGCTTTATTCCGAGCTCAGCTTTAAACTTCAAAATCAAAAGTTGGGAAAGCAAAATGTGTGTCTCCCATTGGGAAAATACCCAGGGTCTTCGTTAAGCTAAAAGAGCCACAAACCTCTTCTATAATAAATCCATAAACATCTGCTTCTCAGTAGGAATAATATCAAGAGATTATTGGGGTTTTTAACAGGAGCTTTCCATCTTGATATGAGTTAAGCAAAATAGGTCTCATTCAGGAAACTGAATATCTCTGAATGGTATATCTCACCGAAAAGTCTCTTCTTTACTCTAGTGAGTGAAAAATTGTTGAAATATCAAAGGCATTTGACAGAGTCTGGCATCATTGGATTTCAGACTACCTTACTCATATAAAGCCTAGTGTCCCCCAGGGGTCTTAGTTTTGTCTCCGTCACTTTCTAATGTTTTATTTTCATAAATAATCCCTTTTCTGTCACATCTAATCCAATACATTCCTTCGGTGACATTCCTCCCTGCTTTTTGGCTATGGAACTGGAACAGTTGCGTGTATTCAAATTATTTGCCAGCATAATTAATGGAGCTTTAAAAACCATAAGCTGCATTCTGTTGTTAAAGCACAATCCTACCCATCAGCGATGATCTATGAATGGCTCTTCCATTGTTGGCATGCCGCGAAATGCCTAAGTCTCCTTAAACGATACAAGAAATGTCTCCCCACCCCTCTGATTAAGCTACCATTTAGATATAAGGCAGACAAGATCAAGTACAATGCTCTTATCTGTGGGCGCGTGTATTATAAAAACAAGGTGAATACTATTAAACGAAATGCTATTGAACTTGGAACCTCTATTCGAAATACGGCGATACACTGTCTAGTGTGTACTTATGTATACCATCAATCACCTAAAGATAAGCCACAGGCTTTGCAGGCAACCTACATTTTGGAACGTTTTTTTGTTTGAAATGAATAATGGGGTAAATAGTTATATTTTTTAGTCTTAATTCTTCATTGTTTTAAAAGAGACAGGTGTTGACATGCACTGCGACCATAAGATGATCTATTGTATTTTCCTTTGAAGATTGTAGTGAATATATCCACCCATTTAGAGGCTGAAAGAGGCTATGGAGTGTTATTAAACCGCGATTAAGGCCTATTGGAATGCCTAAGTATTTTTTTGGCTAAAACGCATCTTAAAAAGAACGTCTCTCTGAGAGGACTGAGTATCGCAAATAATAAAATGAGACTGCCGACTATTTACGAGCGTACGTTGCTGCTGCATTAGAAAACTCTTCGATCCGACTTAGATTAGGTTAGATTACGTTAAATAGGGATATGAGGTTGGGCCATCATAAAACACCAGGCACCAAAACAGACGCAATCATCAAAAAAAAATTTCTTGCAAAAGCCAGCAATTCACAAATTATGTATATATTCGATATCTTCTGTAAAGCCTACATATGTATGTACATACTTATATTATGAATGCAGTCTCTGCATTCGTCCGTATTAGAAAGTTATATTATTTTGGCATGTTTCCTCAAGAAGTAGTCCCAGGACAGTATACGTATACCTAACGTATACCTTACGTATAAAAGTTCTTAACTTTGCGCTGCGTAGTTCAACTATTTCTTTGGTCCTCTTGCGGTGCAAGGCCGCCCAAAAAACCTTTAGATATCGTGTGCCCACGTATCACCACCTGTGTTCGGTCCTACTTAAAATTGAATTCCTTTATTCGCCTTGATACTCGGTGCTATATGTTCATGATCTCAGTTATTGGCAGTGCCACTCCTTTTCATTGGCAAGATGACTACCATCTACACTAGTGTCCTGGTACCCAACATAGTTTGACCGACTTACAAAAGCTTTAACCGATATTCGCCCTTATAAGGAAGATGTTTGTTTTCGGATGAATAAAAATTCAAGTCTAAATTTGAGACATAAGTGAAATATTCAAGTCTCAGTCTCACCACAGAAATAGCCGTAAAGGTAGCCTAACTTCAATAGACACAACGTTGCATAATGTGTTGGTATCGTATCATGGCCAGGGTGTCAATGTTAACAAAAAGGCTTAATTGAATATTCAATTTCACTTGCATACTATATAAACTCTGACCACTTCGGTCCTTTAACAACAAGTGGATACGATTGTACATAATTTAATCAAATAAACTACCGTATTATGATTGCGCTCAAATAACCGATTATCACACCCAATCATTTGCTGTCAATCATGCTATCGACGCAAAGCGTCAAAAAGCCAGTTTCCCAAACCATTAGCTCCGGTAATTGCTCCTAATTTATTAATGCGCCTTCGTTAGTGCTCCGCTGCTGCCCCCCATCTGATTGAATACATTTCAACTTTAGATATATTCGTCTAAGCAAATTGTTTAACTACATACATATGTATGTGCGAATGTATGCATACCACTTGTATGATATCTCGTAGAATAGTTTTTATTATTTCATTTTTTCATTGTGGATCACACACATGATAATGGCAGAGGGTTACATCTCGGTTAATTACCGTCCCGCAAAATACATATAAGTGCCGCGCATTGGAACTTCGAAAGTGGTCATAAATCGTTTGCATGTAATTAAGTTAAATATGTGTTTAATCAGTGCTTTAATTTACTAATGAGAATGGCGGCATTGTGTGGCGATTATATTTCAATCAAACTCGGGTAATTATTCACCATGGGTGGTGATGTTTTCTTTGGCTTCGCGCCTTATCAGGTAATTTTAATTATTGCGCTCATTGACAAATTGAAGACTTCTGTTGTGTAGATAAGCAAAGTGTCTGATGTTTGATTTGCGATAAAAGAGCTCGACGTTTTAATTATCATGAAGTAGCGCATTTACAGTTCACACCATTGTGTACATTAAATAGAAAGCGATATCGTAAATACGATATGACGTGAAAAATGGGAGAAATGTTTTTATTAACTACTGTAGTAATAAAATTAACAGGTCCTATAATAGAAGATATTCCTGCTAAATGAAGAGGTAAAATTGCAAAATCAACTGAAGCTCCAATATGTGCAATTCTTGAGGATATTGGAGATGAACTGTAGTTCATCCTGTTCCAGCTCCATTATCTACTATACTTCTAATTAAAAGTTGAGTTAAAGATGTTGGACTCACTTACTTACTGAACGGGCTCCCGACCCGTGAAGAGTCTCTGCCTGATAAACGGCAGCATTCCACTCTCTTCGATCCCGGGCACACTGCTGCCAGTTGTCTAGACCAAGCGCACTAACATCCGCGGTAGCTTCGGTCTGTTCGGGCTGTAATTCAAAGATCCTCTTTGCTGGAGCATTGTTGTCCATTCGCTTGATGTGGCCGAGCCAGTGTAGTCGACGTGTTTTGGCTTTTCGGACTACATCCACATCTTGGTACAGCTCATAGAGTTCGCAGTTGTATCTTCTCCTCGCATACGGGACCGAAAATCCGACGAAGAATTTTTCTCTCGAAAGTGTTCAAAATCCGCTCTGCTTTCCTGCTTATCCAACACTCGGCTCCATATAGCAGAACTGGCAGGATCAATGTTTTGTAGAGCATGCATTTCGTCTTCCGAGTTAGGAGTTTTGAACCCATGTGTTTTGCCAAACTGAAGTAGCATCGGTCTCTAGGGTAAGTCTTCGTCGAATCTCCACTAAGGTGTCATTCGTGGAGTTGATATTCACTCCGATGTAGGTAAACTCCTTAACCACTTCGAAGTTACTGTTGCAAACAGTGACCTTTTGTCCTAGGCGGTGGACAGATGTTGCTTTGTTTATTGACGACATGTACTTGATTTTGTCCTCATTCACTTTAAGGCCAACTCGTTTCGCCTGTTCTTCAATTGCCGTAAAAGCCTCTAACCCGGCACGCTGGGAGCGACCGATGATGTCGATGTCGTCTGTGTATCCCAGTAGCTGGACAGATTTGTGAAAGATAGTGCCTTCCGTATTCAGAACTGTCCTGCGCACTATCTGTTCCAGCACAAGATTGAAGAAATCACACGATAGCGCATCTCCTTGCCGAAATGGAATAGTTCGGAGGAACTGTTTCCGAATTACACGTTGCACCGCGTGTTTTCCAGCCTTGTAGAGCTCAAGACGATGAATACTATCATATGCGGCTTTGAAGTCGATGAAGAGATGGTAATTCTCGACTTGAAATTCGTTGGTCTTTTCCAGGATTTGCCTTCGTGTGAAAATTTGGTCGATCGTCGATCTGCCGGGCCGGAAGTCACACTGGTACGTGCCGATTAGTGTGCTGTAGAAAGGTTTCAGACGTTCACACAGTACGTTGGATGGGATGTTGGAAGTAGTCAAAAACTATAAAAGTGAATACAGTGGAATCGGCTGCAATGAGTTGACATTCTCTCCAATTTCGTATCAGCAATGAGTAAGAAAAAACCAAAGATGATGAACAATCTTTTTAAAATTTGCATTCAAAACTAAACTAGTCACAGGCGGAAACCCCTTGACTCTTATTCAGTTACAAGAAAAATGTGGCCACTTCATCAGAAAAATAAAACTAATACAATATGAATGATAGACAGGAACTCGCTGTCCAAACTGGTGAGAATCGGTATCACACCAACAAATTGGGACTCAATGCCAATGATCTCGTAAAGGATGTTGTGATGAAAAAGTCCACGATGACACATCTCAATTTCTCCGTCACTTCCCAGGTCTCCACCACATTAAACACAGAACTCTATAGGCAGACATTTTTTTCAGGATTTGAAAGAATACTAAAAATCTGAAAGGTAAAAGACGTCTACAGCTTCATTATGCATAGCTGCGGTTTGATTTGACACTCCTTTGTCGCCGTCATCTAAACGAATAAGGAAACGACATTTATGGGCATCACAATGAATCTATCTGTACAGATCTAGATGTGGCTCTAGATGAGTATCCATCAGCTTCAACTCACTAACCCCACATAAACTGATCAATGTGTTTATCAATATGCATTTAAATATACGTATACCGCTTTATTAGTTCATCCTAGGCCTTTGGTTTTTGTTTTTGTTGCGCCAAAGATATTAGTAACCCGGGCTACTAACATGTACGATTCGATTCGGAAACCTGAATAATCAATGCCAGAAATTCGCCTACGTACTAATCCAGAATAGATATTCAGAAATTCAGTTATTACTTACATGCTAGGCAAAAAGTGCTTAAAACTAGCTTAACTAACTTAACTATCTTACTTTATTTTACTGGCCACACACGGGCACTCTAAGCTAAAGTACAATAGATCTTTAAGGTCGCGATGCCCTCCGCAACTCACAGGTCAGAACCTTTAAAAAAAAAATCCACACCCTGCACACTTCAACCACAATCCCCGTGGCACCGCCGTTAAGTATTACTTCACGGGGCGGCTGGCTTTCTCAGAAAACCTCTGCTTTTCTAGATATATTTGCAGTTGCAGGCTCCTGCACTGCACTCCGTAGTCGCTCCTCTTGTCGCTACTTCATCATAGTAATCGCCGCTACGTCAGTGACGACGTTCCAACTATCCTCCGAACTAATCATCTGGATAGTCATATTTTCTGGGGTTACCTAAATCTCTGGCCTCTGTGCCAGTACATACCATTCTGCTTCGTACTAAGGGCAATAGAGCATAATATGTTCAGCGTCTTCAATTGTTCCCGGGCAGGTTGGGCAATCCAGATTGTCGTTGTGTCCAAAACTGTAAGATATGCCCTAAAGTATATGTGTCCTGTGAGAATCTGCGTCAGATAGAAGTTCAAATCTCAATGTTTTCTATTGGTTAGCATTTCGCTGTCGGATACAATTTTATGCGTCCTGCGTCTTTTCTTCAGAACATCTCTGTTGCCATTTCCTTAGGATTTCCGCACTTGGTAGAGTCTGGCTGCGATTGGCGTTATCGTTTATATCGCCGTTGGTCTTCTGGCAAGGTACTTCTCTTGCCCTTCTTGTGCTAGTAAGTCGATTGGCATCATACCAGCCACAACAGTCGTTGCATCATAAGACTTCGTTCGGAAAGCGCTACTTACTCTCAGAGCATTGATTCGGTAGGTTGCCTCCATTGTTCTTCTCTATTCTGGGACTGTTTCAACCTCGTCAAAGACCTGGCTAAAAACAATATACTGGCCGTTTTCGAAAACGTCATTTGATCGATGATTTTTTCAAAAATTTCGTGACAGTTTAATTGATAACCAGTGCAAATTAAGCAAATATTTTTGGATAAACTAAATCCATATTCAATAGTGCAAATTTCATAGTAAATTTCGAATACTTTCTCGCAATTAAAATGGCAAGCAAAAAGAGACAGAATTCTCCGAGCAAAGGTGAAAACATTGAGCAATTAAAGCATCAACGGTCACTTATTACCTCGAATATTACGCGGATTAAAACGGCATTGGAACAGAAAACGATATCGCAGAATCCAATCGAATTAGAATGTCGACTGGATATTTTAAATTCATATATCGATCAAGCCATGAACAGTCAGTCAAAGATAGAATCTGCTGATCATCGTGATACGTTTCGCGGAGAATTAGAAGACATTTGTGTTAATACGAAGTCCTTAATAATGTCAGTGTTAAGTAAGAGGCGTAAATCTAGCGCAGTTGAATACTCCTTTAGTGGCGCTCATCACTCTAGACTTCCGAAAATGTCTCTTCCGAAATTTAGCGGTAAATATGCTGATTATAAAAACTTTATCAGCCTTTTCGAAAATTTAGTGGACAATGATACCACGCTTCCAGATATTGAAAAATTCAATCATCTGATTTCTTGTCTATCCGGTGAAGCTTTAGGAACGGTCAAAGCCTTTCAAATTACCGAGCAAAATAATCCAAAAGCTCTTGCTAGTTTAAAAAAAGTGTATGATAACAATTTTTTGATATTTTTTGACAATGTTTCAACACTGTTTGATTTACCAGAAATCACTAAGCCGTCAGCGTCTGCACTACGCAGCATGATAGACACAGTTTCTGCAATCTACGATTCGCTTTTGTCATTGGGCGATGAAAAGAATATCACCAATGCGATTATTATCCATTTAGTGATGTCAAAGGTTGATGCGGTCACAAGATCTAAGTGGGAGGAGCAGCTTGATTACAGCACTCTTCCCTTATGGAGCGAGTGTGAAGCTGCGCTTAATAAAAGATACCAGCATATCTCCGCTGATGAAGCTTCGACTTCAAAGTCAAAACCATCTGATAGACAAGTGAAACCACAACAGGATTTCGGTCGAAAAAAGAACCCCAAATCCTCGTTTTCATGTGTAAATCCACAACAACAACAAACAAAACAAAAATGCTTACTCTGCAAATCAAGCGATCATTACATAACTGCATGTCAATCGTTTACTGCACTGCCAGTTTTACAAAGATTCGAGTTCGCGAAAAGTGTTCCGATCTGTATTAACTGCCTTAGAAAAGGACACACAGTTTCAAAATGCAAGCTTAGTCGGTGTAAAGTTTGCAATCGGCCGCATCATTCGTTGTTACATCAATATGCTACAACCTTTAACAACTCGCCTCAGCCTTCAACTTCCGGGGGGGTCATGCATGCTTCTGTTTCGAATGATCAAGTTATTCTTGCTACCGCTGTTGTTCGTATTAAAGGCAAATCTGGCGAGTATTCTTTATGTCGAGCGTTACTTGATTCTGGCTCGCAAATAAATTTCATAACTGAAGAGCTTGCACAGAGGTTGAATCTTCGTAAAGAAGAAAAATATCTGAATTTGCTTGGCATT
Organism: Brachyopa scutellaris; assembly: GCA_949775065.1. Classification (NCBI taxonomy): domain Eukaryota; kingdom Metazoa; phylum Arthropoda; class Insecta; order Diptera; family Syrphidae; genus Brachyopa; species Brachyopa scutellaris. The sequence goes on from OX459114.1 coordinate 17,898,658, forward strand.
GGAAAGGTAAATACTACAGTCAGCAAGAAATTGCATGCAGTAGTAAAATGAAGGTTGAATGATCATTCCTTTTCGGCAGATTATTGGGTCCTGAGTTCAATATCAGCATATCAACCAGATCATGCTATAAACACAGCAGACTGGAACATGCCACGTAACATTGAACTAGCCGATCCATGTTTCCATAAGCCACAAAAGATTGATTTGTTGTTAGGAGCAGAAACCTTCTTCGAATTGTTGTCTGTTGGGCAAATTAAACAAGGTCCAGAATATCCTACCCTTCAAAAGACGCTGCTTGGTCTCCCGGGACGATTAACATTTGCAGCACTAAGGGTTACGTTATTAGCAATTTGCGTTTAAAAACATTTGGAGAAAATCAATTTGATGCAGATGACGTTTTCGAAAACGGTCACTCACTGTTGCTTGGATCACGTAAGGGCTTCAACGGCAATGAACGTGCATATTTTCTGGCGAGAAGAGTCGCCTCCCGCCTGCTCCCATGTCATGAGCTCTTCTTCCGAATTTCTTTGAGTCACATACACTAAAAGAATCTCGAAATGGGAGGATTATAATCTTGCTGAATACTGAACCAAATTCAAAGGACAGAGACAAGCTCGTAGCATAGCCAAAAGGCTACTTAAGTTCCCCACCTTGAATAGAAGACCTTGAATAGATTTCTAACTGGGTACTGGTCTAAGCGGCCACTTCAATTAAATGTTATTATCCTACGATGAGATAATCTACGACTACGGAACACATGTACTGTGAATACCCTGCTGTGGCAACAGGCAGAGTCCATATGCAAAGAACATTCCTCAAGAGATAAGGATCTTGGAACTCAGAAGAGGACTGAGATTTATATAGAGTTTCAGCTCATCCATGTGTTGAAGAAATAAGGGCCAGCAAAATAGAGCTCTCTTAGTAGATCCCAAAACATTACATCATAACCTAACCTACAAGTACCGAATCACTTGATTTATTGCACTAAAATAGAAATAAAACTGGGCCAAAGATTACTGTCTGTCACACATTATAATCGGAATACTTGTAGTTCTTATCTAGATCCAAATGCATAAGCGATTATCGCCGAAATCTAAAATGTTATTACACCATCGCTGGACAACTTGTTGTTGTAAACATGCCGGCAATTTGGGCGATATAACACTCCGTTTGGGTTTTATGGCATTACGTCGCTTCGCTCAGATTTTGTCAACGTTTTTGCATGAACGCCCATCAGTCAGTTCTAGCTTAACGCCAAATGACGTCACTTTAAAGACCAGACTTGCTACGCCAAAAACTTCCTCTCTTTCGCTTCGCCAAATTTGGATTTCATTGCTTTTAAGTACACACGTACTCGTACATACATACTTCCACCAATTTAATTTATTGTCTCCATCAATTCTTTAAATAGTTAACAAAAAAAAAAAAACTTCTTCATTCCCATAAAACAAAACAGCGAACAGAAAAAAAAACATTGAATCACACAAATCACTCTCTCACTTGACTCTTGGCTTCAATTGACTGCAGCACAGTCGAATGCTGGCATACAAAACTTCGTTTATGAACCCTTCCTGCCAAATCATCTACCCCCACCATGTGCTAACCCCACCCAACAATGAGTTGCTCTTAGAGAAAATAAAAATCAAATTATATATTCACATCATGCGAATCGAAAGATTGCTTCGCTTCTACTCGTACTCGCGTACTGAACATATGGCCGTAGCTACTACGACGAAAAGTATGCTCCGGCCGATTGCTCGTTGCTCCCCCTCTATAGCAGTAAATAAAAGTATGTAACTTTAAATGAGTTAGATGCTACATTTTATGCATTAAGTTCACAGATCAAACGGCAGCTATTTATGTCTGCCCCCCGCCCACCATTTTTTATTTTATTTGCAACCCTTCGATTACATGTTGTTTTTTTTTCAGGTCAGCTCAATTAACTCACGCACTTATCATACGGCAACATTTCTGGGACTGCTGCCAGCTCAAACGATAAATGTTTACTTGGGATCTACACTCAGATCCATGCACGAGGTGCTGAACAATCATGGAACTGCTGTGACGGGATACATCAGCTTTGGCGTCGAGGTGAGTAGAATTCGTTTTAGCCGAGACATGAACCGATTGTCATTAAAAAAAAACCCTAAAACTATGCCACAACTTCTTTTCTAAAAAAAACATTGTTTATTTCACAACTTCAGGTACTCTTTGGAATCGGTCTCATGATATGGGTTGTACAAAAGGCCCGCAAGGAACTCTCTCAAACCTTACTCTCCGAGTACTCTGGCAGTGAGAGCAAGCTAACCGACATTCAAGTGTAGTTAACATTTAATTAAAACAATTCTTCATAGCATTAAGTTTTAAAGTATACCTACATATTTATGTACAACTAAGTCAAAGCATTTGTTTATTTTTTTATTAAATATTTTTCGTTTAAGAAGAATATAATTGTTTAGTTTTAAATTGAATGGAAGTTATGAAAGACTAATTGTAACAAATTTGTTTATATTTAGGTGTTTTGTTTTGTTTCTTTTTTTGATTGTAAAAGTAAAACATTTATATGAGAAAATATTTCGTATTAAATTATTTTCATATTTATTGAAATCCCTTATTGTTATTGTTTAATTTAAGACTTTGTAAAAGTCAAGAACACAAATTATAGTTTATACAAAAACGAAACACACTTACTGAAACGTCCAAAAACATTTGCTCATTATCGAGGATCTAATTATTGTAAGTTGTTCCAAAGCTAAGTGTGCCTAACAAAAAACCCGGAAAACAATTTTAAAATATAAAATATAAACAAAATCTATAAACTTATATAATTTATATTGTGAATGATTGAAAAGCGAGGACAAGTGAATGAACCAAATAAAAGAAAGTTATATTTAATGATATTATGTGCATTTTCATATGTTGATGCAGATTGATTTGGTCGACGCCATGGAATGGACCTAAAATAAAGAAACAAGTTTTTTTTTATTTTATTACTCATCAGACAAAAAAAAAATCAGGGGCCAAATCGTCTCATCCGTGAACGAGTAAATCGTGATCGAAAAATGCCTATTTGAAATTATGACATACGTGAACGTGTAAGTAGTAACGTAATTCGAGATTATGCCATACGTTATCGAGTATATTTTTTGAGCGCGCGTTCGTAATGTCATTCGATTGGTTCGCAGTGAACGTAATTTGTGTTTTTTGGAATTTAAGAGAAACAAAATGTCAGTAAAACTTTAAAAAAACACTAATATGAACTAATATGAACGAATTTTCAAGAAAACAAAGCCTTGTTTACTTTTTAATAGGATTTTGCTAACCAAAAATTTCAAGCAAAAAAAAAATTGTCATTCGATAAGGCATCTATAACCCAAACTAAAGAGCCACGGAAGATTCTGAAGAAGAAGAAACAAAGAAAATAAAAAAATAAATGCATTTACGTGAAAATCAAAAAAAGCATGGCCAAAAACTAGTGATATGAAATGAAATGTGATTTTTATTCTTTGAAGTGATAATATGTGCTAATGTTTAATAGTTTATTTAATTTATAATTAGAATGAATACATATGTATGTGCATATTTACTCTGTGTTTTCATTAAAATTATATTTTCATTATTGAAAGTTCAATAATTTTGTTTCAAAATGACATTAATTTGAAGTTTCATCTCTATTTTCTCTCTTGACATCTAGTACAATTTAAAAAATTACGTTCCGTGAGCAATCGTATGGCATAATACGATTCCGTTTACTCGACAGACGTATAACGTAATTTTCATACGTTCGATCGTCCGTACGTGAACGGATGAGACGATTTGGCCCCAGGATACGATTTCCCAATATTCAGAGATTGAGAGGAACAAAGCCTGCCGAGCTTTGCTATGGTAAAGTATGAACATTACCTCACAAAATGGAGCATACACTTATCATAAATATACATTTATGCTTTTTCTAACCCCAAAAGAGGTTATTTTTCTTTGTTTAGTTTACATCATGGCTGTCCAATCTGCGGCCCAAATATATTTAAAGTTACTGAAGCATGCCCATTTGACATACAACAGAAAAAAGGAACAGAACAGAAAGCTATTTCGTTCTGTAGTAAATTCTCTTTCTATTTGCGTTGCTCGCTCAGCTACACTTTTCTGTTGTTTGTCACTTGCCGTTAAGTGATATTTTTCTGAAATGATATTAGGTCTGTTTGGTAACATGCTAGTTTTCGAAAGTTCTACGTAAACTACATAGAATCTGACAGTTTCATGGCTCTAAATTTTTTTTACTCTCATTTGGATCTCTCTTTGCGGTGAATTATCTGCTAGACCAAATCCTCGGGGTGGGCCGAGCCAACTCTGTCAAACCAGCCATCTGACAGTTTGTGAAATGTCATAATCTTCATTGTTAGTGGAAATCAAAAACAATTTGATAGGTTTGACCAAGTGTTGTTTGAAAAGCGTTTGTTTACTTTTGTGCATGTTTTCTGTCTTTGAGAGGAGTTCTCTCTCTTTGAGAGGATTCTACTATTTGACAGATCTCAATTCCGTGTGCCAAAAAAGATACCAAACACACCTATTAAATCAACGATATCAAACAATGTTAAATGTTAAATTTCATGTCCTATTTTTGTAATGAAAAAATTCATAAACTAATAGATTTTAAGAATCAAACATGAAAACTATATATTTTACTTTTTTTCGCTCGTCAGCTATGGTAATATACAGGGTGGGGCAAAAGTAATGTTATAATAAGAATTGAATGCAATTTTGTGAGAAATAAAAAAAAATGGGCTCTATTTTCACAAAACGTTTATTAGAAGGTGTAAAATTGATGACATTAAGTTGAAAAAATAATATCGGTCAAATGACCACCTGCGTTGATGCACATTTTATTTATTTATTTATTTGTGCTCGTTTTACGGCATTTTAAATAGTTGCTCGTACAAAATCTGGCTTCAAAATGGTGATTTCTTCTTCCATGTTGGCTTTCAAGACAATGTGGTATCTTGTATACGCGAGATTTCAAGAAGCCCCAACGGTAGAAATCTGGCCGGCCAGTGTGAATCGCCAGAATTGAAAATCACACGGCCCGGAAATTGGCGATTCAAAATCTCCATCGTTGCCCGAGTTGTGTGAGCTATCGCTCCGTCCTACTGGAACTATAATGCTCCAGACCAAATTGAGCAACTTGCGGCAAAAAAAAAACATCTGTCTGTAGCGCTCACTATTTACGGTAACAGTGGTGCTCTCGGCGTTCTCAAAAAAATAAGGTCCAATCACTTTTTCACTGCAAATGCCACACCAAACAGTCAATTTGAGTCGATGCAATAGGTCTTCGTGTAATTCATATGGATTCTCCGTGCCTCAGAAACGCAAATTTTATTTATTCACAAAATCACTTGTAAGTGGAAATGGGCCTCGTCGCTCATTATGATTGTAGATAGGAAATTATACTCTCCTTGCACCAGGTAACAGAGCATGTGAGTAAGTTAACCTCAATTGACGGGTCAGCAGGCAGCAGTTTTCTTTGTTCTTTCATAAAAATTCGGCCGGCCACTTCTTGCAATATCTCTAGTGGAGCCAGTTTGCACGAGACGCTCAGCCAAATGCTTAATTGTTCGCGCCCAAGGTGCAGGACGACGAAATTCACGCTGCGTTAAAACAACATACCGGAAAATGGTTAAATAAGCAGTAACAATAATTCCGCGTTTTTCAGACGTGTTTCGCTCCGTTGCTTATTGTCTACTAATTCTCTAACATAAATCTCAAAGCACAATGACATTTGACGTCCGTTGCAAAAATTATGGCACATTCACATTATGACATTACTTTTGCCTCACCCTGTACTTGTGGCCCAAAACATCGTGTCTTCATCCAATGTGGCCCAGCGAAACAAAAAGGTTGGACACCCTTGGTTTACATTGTATCTGTAGAACGTAATGCAAAAGCATTATTTTGCCTGCTGCATTGCTCGCGTAGAGATTTTGTGTCTTCTTGGTACTGGGGTTCACTTTCTTGACAGTTACCTGGTATATCGTCACAAGCAATTAGTTTGTAGCCTTCGTGGAGCCAGCCTCTATCGCTGAAGTATGGTAGAGATTTGGAATGGTTACTTTTGCACAGGGAGAAGAGGATAGGGTTGATTTTGCACTCCAGAACCTTCCAGTGCTCGCGACTGATGTAGCTATCCTCGTGACCATGGCCTTTGATCACTATGATCAGATGGTGCCTCACCACTCCACTAAAGGTGTTGAGTGCTGAAATAGTTTTCTTAACCTTTTTTTAAGGTGGATGGTGTTCTTTCTTCAGATCGAGGCCGCTTGGAAGCACCATCTATCTTCTTATTATTTTCGTCAGTTGCATGGACCTTAATAGGTCGATTCTTCCACTCCTGGACTACTTTTGTTGCCCACTCGAAGGTGTCGTGGTCTCTAACGTCCTTTTTGTCAAGGCGACTAAGGGCTTGGAAAGCCGATCCTCGCTTTCTGTAAGCGGATGTGCCGACGCGTATATGTTATCTAACAACCGTAGGACGGAGCGAAGCCTGTGAACCCTGTCATTATCTGTGTGGGTATGAGAGCTGTTGGAGCGCGCATCATTATAGATTGTCAAGCGTTCCCATCGCTTCTCAATCCGTTTGGTTTGATGAACCGTGAGGTCCGTTTCGTTTGTCGTGGGGGATACCCCCGAAGATCGATTGTTGGTCTGTCTTGATGCGTTGGGTTTTTTGGTCTGGCATTTGATCCCACGAGTATCAAATAGTATAAAGAGTATAAAATAATGTATCTTTATATTTATTTCAGCACTAATAATATTTGTATGTGTAATGATTAAATATACTCAAGATTCAAAGACTAGGCCCTGTTCAGAGACTGCGAGAACTGCGCGGTTGGGGGTGACCGAAGCATGGATGAGGATGAAACAGAATCTGTAGCACACCTTCTATGTCACTGCCCGGCTCTCTTAGAATGGCGCCTGGGTGTCCTGTTTAAGATATCGCTTACAGATCTATAAAATATTTAATATAAGATCAAAATGGTTTTGGTAAATGCATGTTCCAAGACCACAATGGACCTTCATGGCTTCGGGGTGCTAAAGCAAACTACAAACGACCCTCATAACCCCACATAACCTAAGGTTAAAGTTCAACGGGATCAAAACAAGAGGAATATTTCATTAATGTTTTATTCTTTTATTTGTTTCCATTTTTCTTCTGGAAAATGTACGCTTAAACTAATATTTTTCTTCTGCAGACTTTCTTAGTTTAAAAATCATAATTTCTTCGCCAATGTTTGTTTTTTGTTTTTTTGTTTGTTTTCTGGTTTGAATCAATCTAATTCCATTTAGAATGCACCCTTAAGTAGATGGGTCTGTTTCAAATCCTTCAAGCCGATAGTCGTAGATTGTAGGTAGTCTTTAAATTTCATATCTACTGCTACTTTGCTGCTGCTTTTCATTCATTTGCGTATATTTCGATGCCAAGTGCGACGTTTTTTATCGTTGTGATCACTCAAAACTGACTCGAGGACATTTAAGGCGAAATCAACATCCTCTAAGGTTACACAGAGTGGTGGTTTTATTCGCATAACCTACAAATAAATGAAAAACAAATTTATTTGAGCTAGATTGACTTAATTTAATCAGAATTTTGTGATGTTTGTTAGTATTTAAGAAAAATTTAAAGAAGCGTATACTATATTCGCAAATAGTGAAATAAAGACTTACTTCTTGGTTACATCCTGAAAAACCTACAGCGGTTCATAAGGAAAAGGAGGAATGTTTCCTCGGATACACTTATCCTGATAACATATCTCATAGATCTGAACCTTTGAGCCAGTGTTACCTCTGAGAATTTTCAAAAAGTCGCAAAAAAAGTCGCACAGACTAAAAAAAAGTCGCAAATAAAGTCGCAGAAACTTCAAAAAAGTCTTAACATATAAATTGAAATGTTCTTGGCTGTGGGACCTTTTTTGGGGGATATTCAGTACGTCAGGTGTTTTATTTAATTAAAACATTAATTAATAAGAAGCTAACAAATCCATATTTATTTTGATTATTGATATAGGAAGTATGTACACATATTTATTTTATTTTGAAAACAAAATAAACAAACAATAAAAAACGTAAATAAATCTAATTATAGAACTATTTTTTAAACAAAGTAAAATATACAGCTTATAAAAATAATTTTTTTCCGAGTCACCAATATGTGACTATTAATTAAAACTTGGGGCGTTTAGGTTTTTTTGTACACCTTTGTAGATTGTTGGTAGAGGTGGAACCGTGTCACCTTATCACTACGGCCACAGATGGGCCTAATGTGATTTCCTCCACTTATACATAATGTACATACATATGTAGGCCCGTTATGATAACATATAATTCAAAAATGTCTTTGATGAGCGAGCCGTCAGACACATATGTACATACATACATATGTATATTATATCCTCTGTCGCGAGGTAAAATTTGCCTAAATGACCATGACGTTTTCTGACTACACAAATTAAATGACACACAATATGTTCTACTGATTCTTCGTCCTCATAGCATATCGTGCACATATTGGTGACTCGGAAAAAAATTATTTTTTACTTTTTAGTTCATTAAAGCTTGTACTTAAAAAATGATTTTTTATCTATGTATGTATACATATATTTATTTTCTACTTTTTAGTATCTGAGATTTTTTACAAATTTACGTCGGTACGTATGCACCATTGCATATATGTACCAGTGGGCATCGTAGTGCAAGTGGTTAGTGCGTCGGACTACTGAGCCAGCGGTCTTGGGTTCGAATCCCGCCACAAACACCTAAAAGTTTTTCACAGTGCCCACCTCTTTCGAATGCCTGACAAGCATCAAAGAGTATCATTTGTCACGATTTAGCTTCTCAACTCGCCGTTCGGAGTCGGCAAAAAACTGTAGGTCCCTTCCATTCGTGCAAAAATATAACACGCACACACAAATGGTTGCGAGAAGCAGGCCCAGGTTTACCTCGAGCTGTAGCGCCAACTAAGTAAGTAAGTATGCACCATTTATTGGCTTGGGTGGGTTTAATATGAGAAAGTTTACTCAGAATGTTCGAGATTCTACTCGTCAAACCCTTCCATTTGATACCCATTTTATGGGGGTTGTGAATAAAAAAGTATTCCGCCATCTTATAGCATCCACCATATTGAATTTAGAATCACATCACTTAGCTAATCGTATTCAACTTGTCAAATCCTTTCATTTGATACCCATATTAAGGAAGTCGTGAAGATTATGGTAATCTTCCATCTTGAGGGGTCCGCCATATTAGATTTACAAGATCATCAAATATATATTGAGTTGTCGCCGGACATGCCACATTTCAGCATGATCGGATACCTGGAAGTGGGTGTAAAATCCATTCCCAGATTTCTCCCTCACAGTAAGTAAAGTTAGTATAAATCTCTTAAAAAAAATAGATAGATTTAGTATCCATCTATTACAAATCAGTTTTCAGTTAAATAGGTAGGTACATTAAAAATTTAAAAAAAAAAACATAGAGAAGGGCACGTAGTAATTTAGTATTAAGCCAGTCAATATTAAATAATTCAGTTTGTAAAGCTTTAATATAGCAAAAGGTGCAATAAATTACTTCCCAGTCCTTTATTTCCTGTATTTATCGAAGCCGAAGCCTCAATTTAATTTAATGCAGATTACATATTATTACAATGATTAAACATGTAGAGGTAGACGGTTGGTTTGCTTATTTTTCATTAATGTTGTAAGCTTGGAAAAATCCCTTTGCGCACAAGCACTACTATGCGTCATGCAGTAGTGTCAAAATATTTGTAACGAATTCTTATAAATTTGAAAATAAATGGTTACCAAGGTGGTTTTTAACATTGTTAATACTATCTAGTATACAAAAATTTCATGTGTTATGTGAATGCTGTATATGTGTAAACTGTGCACAAAAATATAGAAATATAGAAAAATCTGCAAGCGGATATATTTAAAATTTAAATGAAAATAAATACATTTTGACAAAAAAAAGTCGCAGAAAACGAGAAAAAGTCTCAATGTTTCTATGAAAAGTCGCAAATTTGGAGTTTTTTGGAAAAGTCGTATCAAAGTCGCAGGCCAGTCAAAAAAGTCGCAAATTGCGACTTTAGTCGCAGAAGGGTAACCTGCTTTGAGCTAATCAAGATCTCTTCAACTTTTTACCTGGAAGATTTGGACCATACGAGGAATAGTGGCGTAATTTGAGAAACCAAACGGGTTCCGGGCCTGAGAATTTGACAGTTGAACCTGAACATGTCAGCTCATCCGCAATATCATTTCCTTTAATGTCTCTGTGACCAGGCACCCACCAATGCTTGACTTTATTATGAGTGGCTAGGAATTGGACAACATTGAAGCAGCACTTTACCAGTCTTGAGCCCAAATAGCAAGAGCTCAATGGAGTGCGATTTGACTGTCTGAGAAGACATTTATGCTAGCGCCCTGGATGCCTCTCTGTAGACTAATCAGGGCGCAGATCTCAATGGCATAGACCTCAGCTTGAAACACACTGGAAAATGTTCCAAGAGGCACCGAGGTTCAAATCTCTAGGATAAAACCCCTTTAAACCAATATTTTTACCACGCTTATGTTACTATGACACAGTGCTGCCAAATGTTTCTACTAACATTTCTCAATTGTTAGACAGCAAACAGAATTGTTTTTATTAAGCTCCCAAAACTATGAAAATCTATGAAAAGTTACGAAAACCCGTTCGCGAATTTTAGCACAAGAAATTTCTTTGAGGAGATACATATGTACATATGTATGTACACTACATACATATATGCAAACTGTCAAATCTGTCAAATCACATATATTTTCAATTTTTTGTTGTTCAACGCGTTTGATTAGATCGGTTCGGTAACTGGTAATTTTTGGTAAGTTAACGTAAAGTTACCAAAAATCAAGAGAAGAGAGAGCCAAAAAATGAGAGTGTCAAAAAATTTAATGACAATGTCAAAACATGTCCCTTCTTATGAAATCGTGCTACACCTTTTTCATGGAGTGAGTGAGGGACATTTGTCAAACAGCCATCTGACAATTTGTGAAATGTCATAATCTTCATTGTTAGTCGAAAACAATACCAAATTGACAAGTTTTGCCCAGAACGTGTTTGGTTACTTTTTTTTAGGAATTTTCCACTGGCTGAGAGGATTTCCCATACTTTTCAAATTATTTATTATTTGACAGCGATATTAAACTTAATACAAATTAAAAATTAAGTTTAAAAAACAAAAAACCGACTATGGGGAAAACTAACTAAAAAGTACGAAACAAGATGAAACGAAACGATGATTTTCAGAGTATAGCCGTGGTCGCATGCGTCAAACTTTGCCAGTGAATGCGTGATTATAAAAATACGTTATTGTAACGGCATGCGACCACGGCTAAAGGCTGAACTATAATGGTCGAATGGGTTCGCACGACCACGTACGCAACTGTGCGAACACAAGGAATTTTTATTGTACAAACATAATAGCTTTTCGCTTCGATTCGTTAAGTTTTCGTCCACTTTTGCTCACTTACGAAAGGAGCGAATCCATTCGCTCTTTCGTACGAAAATTTGACATTTGACTGTAAGCTGGGTAAATTTAAAATTGGAATTTCGGAAATAAATAAATGCTGTTTTATTTGCTTTTTGCAATTAATAGGATTATCATTTTAAAGAATAATTGTTCTTAGATTTCATTTACATGCTGTTATGTATGCATTTGCAAGTATGAAGTACGATACATTACACATATACATATGTACGTCGAACATAAGAAAATGGCTTGTACATAGGACTACGATTTGCTTTTTCAATGGAAACATAAATGAATGTACGAAAAAAATGATCATTTTTATTTTGCAAGGTTGTAATTCTTTTCGATTTAACTATGTAGTTATTTTGCAAAAGAACAAACAAATCATGGGCAAAACGACTAGAATCTGATAATCGCCAGTGACAATTGCTTCCGTTCGCATTCTCCTATTATGGGCAACTTGAGCAATTGACATTTCGGAAGGAAACTTAACGTAGGATTTTGACAGTAGCTTCCGATTGCTTTCGACTATTATAGTTCAGCCTTAAATCATCATTTCGATTCATCTTGTTTCGCACTTTTTATTTAGTATTCCCCATAGTCAGGTTTTTGTTTTTTAAACTTAATTTTTTATTTCCAACTTTTTGGTTGCACAAAATATCTAGTGTATATAAGTAACCAATGTCGTGTTCTACTTGTCAAACCCTTTCATTTGATACCCATATTAAGGAGGTCGTAAAGATAACACTAATCCACCATCTTGGTGCGACCGCCATATTGAATTTTAAATTATGTCACTTAGCTTATCATATTCTACTTGTCAAACCCATTCATTTGATACCCATATTAAGGATGTAGTAAAGATAACGGAAAACGGCCGTCTTGGGGGCGTCTGCCATATTGAATTTAGAATGACGTCATATCGTATTGTATTCCACTCGTCGCCAAGCCCTTTCATTTGATACCACTATCAAGGCGGTTGTAAAGAAAAAGAAAAAAAAATCCGCCATCTTGCTTGGTGCGACCACCATATTGAATTTTCCTCTGATGTCACATAGCCTAGGACACTCTCCGGATCAATACGAATCCAACGACACCTCATTTGTTGAAATCGGTTCCATAGTTTAGGCTGTGCGAGGTGACATCCTTATATACAAAGAAAGCCAGCCTTTTAAAATCATAACCCTTCCTCTGCGTAGTCGGGTAAAAGATACCAAACATACCTATTACTTTTTCGTAATTTTTGAGAGAACTTCACACCCACTCTTCGAAATTTGACAGAATATGAACACTTGGTGCAAAAAGTACACGAGCGTACTTAATACTAGGCATTAAGTATTTTCTGAACCATTGCACAGTTTGAAATGCTTTTTGTCTGAATGCTACCGAGTATTGTGGCCAATTTCTATTGCGGCTCTTTTCAACTGCCAATTCGTCGATCGAATTATCTCCAGGAACGGATCTGTGAATTGTCCTCCAAGATCGTGTTATTTAACGTCTCCGAACTATTTTCTTTGGTAGGTTAATGAATATCTTGTGTCATAAGCGAATTGCTCAGCTTCGATTGAAGCCATTGGTAAAATACGGCTAAAATGTGCTGCAATATTTCAGCCCCAAAACTGCCTCTCATAAGGCCAAGGTACTTTCTGACATTCATCATAGGGTGAGGTGAATATTTTGTTAAAAAAATAAACTTATTAAATTCTAAGTGAATCGCCACCGTATGATCAACATTCTAAGTGAATCCCCATGATAAGGAAAAAAAACCACTGACATAGCAATCCCGCTCTCAGAAAGTTTACACATGACCAATTGGGTCTGACATTTTATCAAACGTCAAGTCGTTTCAACAACAGTCACAGAAAGTTGTCACTTGGACAAATCAATATACTTGCGTGTTAAAGAATTTTCTATGAAACGTTCATAGTGACACTCCATGTTGAAAAGAAAAATGCAGTCAATTTAAAAAAAAAAAATGAACAACCAACTTCTTTCTTTATTGAAACTTAGTCTAAGCCTTATCATTGAATACAATGTAAGAGGAACAAGTGTGTGCCGGATCACAACCGTAAGAGTAATAAAAAATATAAATGCGACATAGTTTTTCACCACAACTGTCTAGGAACTCAACAATCACTTTTAAATGCCCCGAAATTTTACGAATCCTTCGCATAGAAATCCGACAGAACCCTATCGAGAACATCCGCAGCGAATTTAGCATCAGATTTGGTTACACATAGTGGAGGCTTTATACGGAACACCTGCAAGTTTGGTTAGTATTGGGATGCATATGGAAAACTTAAAAATAAAAAAACTTACATTTCCATTGATGCCACCACGGCCGAAGAGAACTCCCAGATCTTTGCAGGACTCCCAGATTTCGAGAACGTGTGGAACACTTAGGGGTGTCTTGGCAACACTATCTGACACAAATTCAATGCCAACCATTAGTCCTTTACCTCGGACATCACCAATGATGTCGTAGCGTTGTTTCAGATCCTCAAGAGCCTTTAGGAGGTAAGTGCCAACTTCTAGGGCGTTTTGCTGAAGATTCTCCTCTTCGATTACATCGAGAACAGCCAGACCCACTGAACTTGCCAGTGGATTACCACCGTAGGTGTTGAAATGTAACGCTAGCCCCAGGAGCTCTGCAATCTTTGGTGTTGTCACAACAGCGGCCAATGGAAAACCATTTCCAATACCTATACCGGAAGAGTATTTACAGTAAGTCGAAGGCTACTCCCAATCTCAAAACTAACCTTTAGCCATGGTCACGATATCTGGTACTATGCCATGTCCTTCGAATCCCCAGAAATGCTCTCCAGTTCTACCAAATCCGGTCTGTACTTCGTCGGAAACGAAAATGCCTCCATTGGCCCGTACCAACTCGGCTGCCTTCTTGATGTAGCCCTTCGGGAATTGAACACTTCCGCCAACACCTTGGATAGACTCTGCGAACATAGCAGCTACCTTACCTCTGGGCAGTGAAAACTTAAAGACCTGTTCCAACTGTTTGTAGTACTCGCTGCCAGCCACACAACCTGTCTCTGAGTCGCACTCGCACTTCCGGTCTGTCTGACAAGGCGAGTCGCGACATGCTGAGCCGCCCCAAATGCCCAAATATGGATCGGGGTTCATGACATGATGGATGCCATTACTGATGCCAGGCAATGGGAACCTCCACGTTGAATGAGCCGTCAAGCCCATCGTATACGGTGACATTCCGTGGTAGCAGTTCTTAAGGGTTATGATATCGTAGTTTCCGGTGTGCAGGCGAGCCATCATCATGGCTAGATCGTTGGCTTCCGAGCCGGAGTTCACGAAATAAACTTGCTTCAAATCGCCCGGCAATTTATCCGTCAACTTCTTGGCGTACTCATGAATCTTGGGATGCATGTAGATATTCGTGGTATGCCACAGGGTTTGCACTTGCCTCTCAAGCGCTTTATTTACTTTTCTGCATAGAGAGGGAATTTATAAAGCGGCGGTTTCGAGGGAAGCTCTTTATTTATACTCACGGATGACAGTGTCCCACGGAGACAGTCACAATACCACCGAACATGTCTAAGTATCTCCTGCCATCGTGATCGTACAACCATTGCATGTGGCCACTGTGGATGAGCAATGGTTTCTTGTAATACGATACGATATTCGGTGTGAGATGCTTTTTACGAATATCGGTGACTTGCTCATAGCTTGGACCTTGATATGGTGTTGGACGGTGGGCACATTCCGGCATTTCATTTTGAACGGCAATCTGCGCAGTTGGATGAAGACTCGACAGGCTTCGCACGGCTTGGTTTAATTTGGACGGAGCTGAAAAGAGAGGAGGAAAATTATATAGACCGTTGCATGCAAGTTAAGACGGTTTTAGAGCGGATTTGAGTAGAAAAGAGAGTAGAGATTGCTAAAATAAATAACCGCAGAGAAAAATAAAGATAACATTGAAGGCTTGGTAGGCCTTTTCAGATAACAGAATTAAAGACTAGAGCTTTCACATTACCATTTGCTTTGATCAACTTAATCAAATTCGCAGCACATATATATACATATATGTATATGAGTGGAACTGGGATTCCCCGCTAAAATTCATTCATCGACGACCGTCTTACTTAATTACATCATCCAAGCTCAATGACTCTGCGAGAAGCGTGATTTTATGAAGGAACCTCATTTTCGTCCGAATCTCATTGAATTTAACGTTATACTTTAAGCAATTGAATGACGTATGAGTTTGCTTTGGTAGATACTCGTATGTCGTATGAGAATCGTTCAAGCTAGCGTACACGAATTTGTCTTTTGCTAGGTTATGTTAGCAACACCTAAAGAACTTCCTTTAAGTATTTAGTTTTAAGGCCTCTGATTGATAATGTGACCTAAAAGGTCGACTGCTTCACAAGATGCACTTTCCCCTGACAAATCTCTACTTGCATTAAGCACTTCACGACACAGATCTGATGGAGCTTTTAAAAAGGACAAGAAAAACACATCATTGAAGTCTGACCCTCAGAAAGATTGTACTCTGTCCTGAAGTTTTAGCCTGGACAAAAGGCTATAGTCAGAGCAACTTAATATTTATGCTATTTTATTACAACCCATGAATCTGATCACCTTCAACAAAACCTCGATAGTTTTTCTATTTGGTGCCTCAAATATTGCTCAGAGCTCAATCTACAAGCATGTCACGAGTCCTCTCCTCGATTGTATGTATCTTCTCCACGGTCAACATAAATATCCGTCATTCAATCTCTTCACTACCTTGGAAGTTAAATTTCCGTTCGCATATTGATGAGATTATCTTTAAAGCCAACTCATCACTTGGTTTTGTCAAACAGTCAGTGGTCCAAGTAAATCTCTAGCCCTTACATGAGCAGATTGCTATACATTAGTTCATGTGCAAAGAATCAAGAGCATTCAACGTCGTTTTCTTCGTTTTGCTGTTCGAGGCTTATCCTGGAACGAGTCTTTTAATTTGCCTCCATATGAAGGTCACCTTAATCTAACATATTCGTTTACTGACTGAGAAAAACTTCGGAAACAACTCGGTTTGAGTCTATGTACGTGTCATCTTGCCTAATTATCGACAACGTCTTTCAGCTCTCTCCAAGTGTGTTTCAAACTCCGAGTTTGTGAAGGTCGTTCTGCTCTTCTACTGTCTTTGGGGACAGGGTTCTATTGCATGGCATATGTACGTTTCAACGAACAAATTGTCCCAGCAAGAACTAAAATGCAACGGGGATTACCGTTTGCGTGAAACTGGGCCGCAAAGCCGCACTTAAAGCACTGGACTCTATGTAACGAATTCAAAATGTGTAAAGGACAGTCTCACATCACTTAGAGCAATAAAACACCACACCGTTTTACTCTGCTGGGGTGCCAGAGCATCATATTATGATATCAATGGGTTGGGGTCTTACTTACTTAGTTGGCGCTACAGCTCGAGGTGAACCGGGGCCTGCTTCTCGCAACCATTTGTGTGTGCGTGTTATATTTTTGGACGAATGGAAGAGACCTACAGTTTTTTTGCCGACTCCGAACGGCGAGTTGAGAAGCTCAATCGTGCCAAATGATACTCTTTGATGCTTGTCAGACATTCGAAAGATGTGGCACCGTGAAAAAAAATCTTTTAGTTGTTAGACCCGGCCAGGAGTTGAACCCGGGCAGCATTGCGTGGTAGTACAACGCACTAACCACCACGGCCAAGGCGACCACTAATGGGTTTGGGTCACAATCTCGAAAACCAAAATCCAGAAAACCCAAAATCGCGAAAATCTAAAATCCCGAAAATCAAAAATCCCGAAAATCCCGAAAATCTAAAATCCCAAAAATCCAAAATCCCGAAAATCCAAGATCCAAAAAAAAAATCCCGAAAACGAAAAATTATATAAAATTCTAAATTTGTTAAAATTTTTCATTTTATATAATTTTCGAGATTTCGTTTTCGGGACTTTTTTTTGAAGGAAAGTATACAAATGTTTGTCCATTCCCGTTGGCATTAGTGTTGTAATATTTTACAATTCGCAATGTAAAATTCATTCAGTTGCGTTGATCTCATTCAGTGTGATAGCTGATAGATTAGATTTTAGTTTCAAACATTAGCGTATACTGATCGCTCTTTTAGATGAAGACCAAATCCGTACTTACATCGAAAATAATTTCCGGTGAAAACCAAAGAATAATAAAACGTTCCGTTATTAAGGAAAACAAAATTTAAAAAATCTACGCGGGAGGTAACGAGCGCTCTGAAATAAGCTTTTAATGGAAATTGCGTTCAATATGAACTTGTATTAGATACTGCTTTGTCATAGATCGTTTCTTAAATCTTTTTGTCAATAAGACTTGAACTGATTTGTTATGTTTTATTTACTTGAAGTTTGTTATTTTATTTAATATGTTAAATAAGTTGTCTTCTATTTTTTTTTCCTACAAGCAAATATTTATTTTCACTTTTTGGATTTTGGCCTTTCGGGATTTTGGATTTTCGGAATTTTGGTTTTCGGGATTCTGTCCGATTACCAATGTCAATAGGTGCCTTGCGGGTTCTCGAGTAAAGCTGTTCATTGGAGATACTACGATTTAGCCAAAAAATTCATAGGATGTTACGAATACATACATAATATGTATGTAGACTCGTATTATGATTGTACTGCACCCACAAAGCAGTACTCCTTCAACATTAAAGCGTTAAAGTCGCCGTTTTGTTCCTGTGCTTGTGCTGATAATAGAACCGTCTCGTTGAAAACTTATAATGACTAACTAACTAACTAATACTAATAACTAACTAATACTAATAATGCCAGTAACCTATCAGCTGAACAGACTTGGAGAAGAGAATGCCACTTGCTAGCTAGAAAGTAAAAAACTGAGCAAAAGATAAAAATCTGATCAAATTTATAGTCACAACAGTACTGTTTCTATTCTATCAAAAAATGTTAAGCTACTTTAAGAGAAAACAATAATCTATCTATTGTTGTTTCATTTGTTTACATGGCGCGGTGTCTCTATGAGCCATTATTCATAGCGGACATATAGTATAGCTAGCGCCGAAACAAGATGGCGGAACGAACGTAAAATTTTGTAGTGGGCATTTCATGTCTCGCCATTTTATTTGAGTTCAGTTTCAGTTCACAGCGAAGAGATGTCAATGCTGCAAAATAAATATATTCAGTGCATTGCAGCACTTAAAATATTAAAAGGGTTAAAAAAAAAAATTGCGGAAAAAAGGAAAACATCAGTTCTGGATTAATTCATTTCTGGAAAAACAAGCATTACTTTCACAATAAAAAAAATGCTATGTCCAGACATACATAATGTAGATGGCGGGGTGCAAAATTTGTCTTGCTAATTGTGGTCTCCACTAGACATTTTACAAGCCCGATATGAGCGCGGACATGAATAATGGCCCATGGAGATGCTGTTCCGCCTCTGATTTGAGTCTTCAGTTGTTTAGATAACTTATGGAATCTTGGATTGAATTATTTTCGTTCATTTTACAAGTGCACGCAATGAATGTTAGGGAATAAAGCACATACTGTTTACTTTTTCCGCCTTATGTCGTATTTTTACGTAACGCAATGCGACCGTAATCGCGCAATGACTGCACACCAATGTGCAACCAAATATTCCAAACGGCTGAAGCTTGAATTGCATTATGTAAGCGCACTTCTACAGAACCGACGATCAGTGACACTTTACCTTTTTTACAGTTCAAAAGTATTACCAAAGAATTTGCAAATCAAAACTTAGCTTACTACGTATGATTAATTCATTTCTTTTCATATAAACAAGTCCATTAACCCTTAAAGGTTCACTGCATTGCTAGAGGTACACAATGACCATGAACCCTAAAACTTATCACTCAAACTGTCGTGCGTATAGATTTATAATCGATGCTGGCTATACGATAATTCTCCGCGATGAATAATTAATTTGCTTTGGCTATTTTTATACACAGCAAATTAAGTGCAATTAAAACATTTCCCTCCCTCAGTGCACAAGTTTTTGTTGCAAACGACGACAGCAGTAGGCTCTCGCCTCGCCTCTGGGAGAATAACCTTATGCGCACTTTTAGCTCAGCCACTTACAGCCGAGTATTTGTTGTAATTGTATATTTATTAATTTATTGTTTTGTTTTACAATCTATTAGACTAGAGGCCATGTTAAAAGCGGAAACTTCCGACGATTCCGTTCTAACTAAACACACAGTTCCAGAACTGCATCCAATGGCAGCGATATCATTGACTAGTCGTTGCGATACGTCACGTTGTTTGCCAGTTGACTAGCTTAATATGCTAATCACTAGCAGCATTCCAATGAATGCAAATATCAAGCGAAAAAAATATGTAACAAAAAATAAAGGAAAAAGCTAAGGTCCAAGAAAGATGAATTGAACCATACCCTATTGAAAAAAAAGAAATGTACATATTCAATTTTGAAAAAAGAAGATAATTCAAAATTTAAGATGGCCTCCTCTTAAGCTGGAAACAGATGATGGAAGAAAAAACTGGTGTAAATTTTTCATTCCAATTTGGCTGTACAGCGGCAAATCAGTAAATTTTTACCAACGTTTTGTGACAACGTTTGGCATTCAGTTTTATCCCGCTATTCCAGTCCAATGCCATTGACATCTGTGACGATGCATTGAGTGTCAAAAAATTCTAAACATCTGCCTGGCCTTTAGAGGTCTATGGCAGAATATCTGCAGATCTGTTTTCAGCAAAAATGGTTGAACAGAAGAGCATTTACTGTTGCGAATATCATGCGTCTAGTTTAAAGTTTGTTTTGTTCTGACCTATTTTTTTTTATAAACTAACACATTCTAAAGGGGTTATGAATACCCTTATAATGGTTACACAAAGCGCGAACATATGAATGACAAGAACGAGAGATAGACAGATGTAGTGATAGGAAGCTCAGATGTTAGGTTCCAACTAACTCTAGGGGTGGTGTCGAGGATAACTGGAGAGTAGTGGTGTACTCGCCGTGGCCGTGGTGGTTAGTGCGTTGGACTACCATGCAATGCTGCCCGGGTTCAACTCCTGGCCGGGTCTAACACCTCGAGCTGTAGCGCCAACTAAGTAAGTAAGTGGTGTACTACTGAAAGTTTTAGTCATTGCTTATGATTCACAGAAATTTTTTCTTGATGTTTCTTATTATTCTGTTCACGTGAATTTCACTTATAGAAAAATTAATGACTTGCCAATTTTTATAAATTTGGCCCGAATACCCATTGCAAATCAAGCCAAATACCTGGGAATGACACTTGACGCAAAGCTGAAGTGGAATTCGCACGTGAAAATGAAACGTAAAGAATTTGAAATCAAATATAGAGAAATGTACTGGTTGATCGGGAAACATTCCCACCTCAGTACCGAGAACAAACTGCTTTTATACAAGCAATTGCTAAAGCCGGTGTGGACCTACGGTATACAACTTTGGGGTTGTACCAAGAAAACAAATGCCAATATTTTACAGACCTTTCAAAATAAAGTGCTTAGAAAAATTGTCCAAGCACCGTGGTATGCTAGAAACGACGATATCCACAGGGATCTCGGAATTCCGACAATCGAAGCTGAAACTAAAAGCTTCGCGCGAAAGCATAGAAACCGACTAATCGGACATGTTAACAATACAGTCCTACTAATTTTGGATGAGAGCAATTTATTGCGCTGACTACAAAGGACAAAACCTTTTGACTTGGCGAGATAAGAATCTAAATTGCGGAACATGCAGGATCTTTCATTGGAAAGTAACCTGCCAAACGTTTATATTTCTTGATGGAAAAATGGCTTGATAAGTAGTATAACTTAGTTGCAGTATCTAACAAATTTATATCGAAGGGTGGTGTTTTTGGTCAGTAAGAATCTGACACTACTATGAGCACGCGCTTGCTATTCTCATAGTGCATATGGACATTTTTGAGCGATCGATTTCTTCGGTCATACTACCATTCTACTGTGTTATGCGAGTCTACTACTGCGAAGGCATAACACTGGCAGTAGGTTGGTGGCATGGCTGAAGAAATTGATCGCACAATCAATAATAGGAAATATCTGGAAAAAACTACTGTGAATCAAAAGCAAGGGCAAAACTTTCAATAATACACAAAAAAAACTCTTCAGTTATCCTGGACCCCACCAATAGAGTTATTTGAAACCTAAAACACCTGAGTTTCCTATCATTACGCCGATCTGTCTGTCTCTCGTTCTTGTTCTTCTTTTGCTCGCGTTGTATGAAAACATTATAAGGGTATCACTTTAGCATGTGTGACAAAAACAAAAAAAAAAAAAAATGACAATGACAATGACTTGCTTTCAAAAAAGAAAATAGGTGAAATTAGTGAATTTGTCCCTGATTCATTTGAGATATAAAACATCCTCCTGCGTTGTCCTGAAGCTAAGCAATGTTCAAAACAATTATTCAAAACATCGCCCACAATTTTCTTTCAGTGGTGACCACTGCCAGCAGTCGGGCAGCAGTGGGTATCGTTGCAATAGTGTGTGTGTGAGTATATGAGCCCGCTCTAACATGAACATAATGCTTTGCATTTCAATGTTCTGCAATCATTATCACCATTTGCGGCTCTCCCACTCAACCAATCTTAACAAATGAGGTGTCAAAAGAAAGAGGATTTTCTAGAGCAGTGATTTGGATTTTTAGTTTATAAATGTTATTTACAATCTCGCATGTAGAAAACCTACAACCTATTTACGAATAAAATGGATACCTACTGGCCTCTAGTGTCCTAGTGGCACCTTGTTCCAAAAAATAAGAGCTACTTTTCGTGATAGATATCCTGATAAATATTAAGATTAAGTGTAAACAAATTGTTAGTATTTATAAAATCAGAGTGCATTTCGTTATTGCTTCAATTTTCTTTAGACACCTCATTTGTGAATGTAGGTACGTTGAAATAATGTTTTTCCATAGTAACTTCATTCAAATCCTTTTTTTTAAACATAGACTAGTTATAGTTTACTTTCTTTCCAATAAAGTGGAGCTACAAACTCCATCCGCATGATGTTTACACATAGCTCTGGACTGTTGGATACAGTCGCATATTTTTTATTTACACCAATAGCCAAGCAGCTTTTAAAGCACTCGAATAACCAATTATAAGACCAAAATTGGTTAGGCACTGTCACGAATCTCTAAACGAGATATCGAGCAGATGCATGCTCGCACTGTGCTAGATTGGTCATAGTGACATATGTACCAGGTAATTGCGAAGCAGACGAACTAGCCAGTAAATGTACAAAACTGGAGAATAGTTTCTACCATAAAAAGTGAACCCTATGTACCAATAGAAACAATCCCTACGCAAGCACTGCAATAGGCTAATAAAAGATGGCGTAACCTTGATATGTATGTGAAGTCATGCTAAACTAAACAGACAGCTTGCTAAAAATCAGCAGATTACCCTAGTTAGGGTGTTGACAGGTCATTGTCAAGGCAGACACGCCAGCAAGCTGGGAATCCTCGCCAATGACTTCTGTCACAAGGTGCATGGATGAGGAGGAGGAGGAATCCCAACTCCCGGCACTCTCCTCCTTAAGAAAAAATATTTTGAAGAAATACTTCTTAATAGATAAGATATTTCCTCAGCGGATATCAATAAAAAATGGAAATTTATCGAACTCTCAAAATGGTTACCGATAAGAATCGGCTCACTTGGCAGCACAATTGACCTACGTGAATCCAACCGAGTGCGGTGTATAGTCTAACTAACCTAATACCGCGTCTTCACGAGCCATTATTCATGGCAGACATGTCTGGCAAGCACAAAAACAATTAAAAAATTTCTATAAATGTCAAACCGGAAATCCAGACCCAGATGGCGGGGTGCAAAATCTGTCTTGCTGATTGTGGTCTCCACTATTGTATTGTTGTATTGTATTTGGAAGGGGGTTGTCTCCTTAGAGACAACAAGCACGTAGACCTGTAGGCCCATTGTACTTTGGTGAAGTACCACCCCATTCGCTGAATTAGCGATTTGTTGCTGAGCTACATGTCGATCTAAATCTGCCCGTCGCTTTCGCAAAGCGAAGCAATAGGGCAAGATTGAGCTCCAGTAGATCAACGTCCCGTAGGACGTAGCTGCCTAGAGTGGCCTTTCTGATTCGAGCAAAGGCCGGACACTCGCTAATGAAGTGCTCAGCCGTCTCATCTTCTTCCAGGCACATCTCGCAGAGGCCCGAGCTTCTGATTCCAATTTTGTTCAGGTGCTCGTTTAAGGGAGTGAACCCAGTGACCAGTCCTGTGAGGATTTTGAGGTCATTTCTACGAAGGTGTAACAGAAACTTAGTTCTGTTTGCCCTGGGCGCGTCTACTAACATTTTGGCCTGTCGGCATGACCTAAGTTCGTGCCAATGGTTGTAATTCTGTAGTCGCAGCAGTTCAAGAAGCTTGTTTTTAGCATAAGCTGAACTGCAGCCAATAACAGGCTGAGGACCGATAAAAGGGGTCGCTGATCCAGCTCTAGCCAGAGCATCAGCTTTATCGTTTCCCGGGATGTCAGAAGACCAGTGTGATCTTATTACATCGCCCAAGCTGATTCAGTTTGTTGACAGCTTCCTCAACAATTTTTGAGTTGATCAACGCTGCTGAACAGGCTTTGATAGCTGCTTGGCTATCAGAGCAGATGTAGATGGACTTGGATTTCCACCTCTTGTTAAGTGCAATGTGCGCTGTAGTAGCGATAGCATACACCTCTGCCTGAAAGACAGTTGTAAATCTACCCAGTGGAATAGACTGCTCAACGTTGCATTCTTCTGAGTAGACACCTGCTCCGGAGAGCTCATCCATTAAGGACCCGTCCGTATAGAAGACTATACTTCCTGATGGGAAACCAGACCAACCTCCGCTGTTCCATTCAGAGCGATCTGGAAGGAGACATTGGAACCTTCGCCCGAAATTGTATTTGGAGCTTGTGGTATCCAGAGCTCCCCCCAAGGCTCCTGGTACTAAATCGAGAAGCTCCCCCACCCTGCTACCTCTACTACCTTCACTGAAGGTAACTCGCCTTCCAAGAAGCACACCTATGCGGTATACTGCTTTTCTAGCTTCGTTTTCAATGAAGATATGCAGTGGAGGCAAGGCAAGAAGGATCTCAATGGCGGCGGTGGGTGTCCCTCTCATGGCCCCGGTAATGCTAATGCACGCTGAGTGCTGAAGTTTTTCAAGGCAACGTTTGAGAGGCTTCGCTTTGTACCACCAAGCTATCGAGCCATATACGACATATGGCCTGACTATACTCGTATAAATCCAGTAGACCATTTTTGGGCTAAGCCCCCATGATCTATTGAACATTCTACGGCATTGCCAGAGTATGTTGGTGGCCTTAGTTGTTCTTGCAACCAAGTGGTCTAGGAAGGTTAGTTTTAGGTCCAACAGGATACCCAAGTATTTCACCGTACTAGAAGGTTTAAGCTGGGTGCCTAGGAACGTAGGCCATCTTATAGGAGGCAACTTCCTTTTGTTTGTGAACAGCATCATCTCGGTCTTGGAGGGATTGACCGATAGTGACTGCTCACGACACCATGCTCCAACAATGCTAAGGGCGGATTTCATCCGCTCACAGAGTGCTGGTAAATTGCTACCACTGACGATGATGCATTCATCATCAGCGAATCCAATTGTTGGATATCCTCCCTCGTTAAGTCTTCTCAGTAAGGAGTCAACTAAGAGGTTCCACAATGTGGTCGACAGGACTCCACCTTGCGTAAAGCCTTTTACAGCTTGCACTGTCTTGGAGTAACTACCTAATGAAGCTGTTGTTGATCTGCTCTTAAGCATCGCCAGGATCCAACCGATGAGTGTCGGGTCAATTCCTTTTGATCTTAGTGCAGATTCAATCATTTCAAAGGTGGGATTATCAAAAGCTCCCTCAATATCGAGGAATACAGCGAGGCTATAGTGCTTCCGGTCGAGAGCGCGTTGCACCCTGCCTGTCAGCTCCACCAGCGCTGTCTTCGTCGACTTGCCTCTTTGATAGGCATGCTGGCTATCATGGATTGGCGCTACACTTAGCGTTCCTATCTTAAGCTGCACGTCAATCAATTTTTCAAGGCCCTTCAAAAGGAAGGAAGAAAGGCTGATAGTCCTGAAACTTTTTGGAAGATCATAGGCTGGTTTACCCGGCTTGGGGATGAAGACAGCCTTGGCCCTCCTTCAAGATAGAGGGACATAGCCTAGAGCAATACTTGCTCGGTAGATCCTAGTAAGAAACAGTAGTATTGTATCGATTCCCCTTTGAAGGAGTATTGGATAAATACCGTCTGGTCCGGGCGATTTGTAAGGTGAGAAAGATAGAATGATGGTTCTTACCTTTTCTCTCGTTACAGTGCTCACCGCTCCACTAGACATCTTCCAAGCACAGACATGAATAATGGCTCGTGGAGACGCCGTGTAACCTAACCTAAAGCAAATCTCATTTACCAATATTTAAATGTATGTTTAACAATGGTAAAATTCCGTGTATGTTTTGTGTTCATAGTTCTGTATTTATTATTCTGATCAAATTGACTACCAATGCTCAATCTGTGGTGATAAGATACTACCCTTATCTACTGCGTCCTTTAATAGTGATTTATGACAGAAATAGATTCATCTTTTATTTTCATATGTGACAGTTGGAACCCAGAGTATTTATGTCAACAAACAATTTAAATGACAGTTCCACTGCATATACCCTATTTTCTAAACTAAATCAACTATCCAACTTTACCTACGCAAAACTACTTCATGATTTTATTTAATTTTTTTCTTCTTTGTTTTGTTTTCTTTTTTATTCATGTCTTAAATATATTATCAGATAAAAAAAAAAATCGAATGCCCATTACATGTCCGCGTGGTGGTACAAAGTCCACTATTTGTCATCAATCTTATAAATACCAGTTGGGCGTACGAGCATATCAAGTAATAGATTTACTGCATATCTGGTGTACCCACTTATAGTACACTCATACATACGTGTATGTACATATGTATATGTATTTTGTATTTGTTTATATTCTCTTATCAGGCATTACGCTCAACAAAGTAACCGTTTGAAGGGAAAAAGTGTGCGCGTCACGTTTTAAACTTGTTGACCCATACGATAATGGCATTGATGTGCGTCTACATTAACGGGAGGCATATTACATGACAGTGGTTTTACATATCATTCTGTGTCAAGATTTTGGTTAAAATTATTATTTTCTTTATAAAGTGGGTGTAAAAAAAATCTGTTAGAGTATGTTTATGAGTTGTTACGTAACCAAAATAATTTACATGTCAAAACAGCTTTGACAGAAGTTGGTGACAGTTAGGATCAACTCCAACGTTAGGTACTCTATAATATTTGTCAACACCAAAAGAAGTTTTAGACTATCAAGTAACCTAAAATATCCCCCAATTATTAGGCGTCAGCAATCCTATGTACCTATCCTCCCCTCTGAGTTTCACCAGGTCCGTTCGCGTACTTTTTGCACAAAATATGGGTTTTCTGTCAAATCTCGAAGAGTGGGGGTGAAATTCTCTCAGAGACAGAAAAATCATGAAAAAGTAATCGAACGCATTAAGCACCAAAAAATTAAGGATGTATGTGATTTGACAGATTTGACAGTTTTAATAATATACCCCAAAGAAATTTCTTGGACTAAAATTTGTAGCATGGGGGAGTTTCTTACTCTCTCGTGAGCACTCTCTTTTACGAAAAACGACGAAACTTTTGCGTACGCGAACGCTAAAGGGTTTTCGTTAGTTTTCGTGGATTTTCGTTGTTTTGGGAGGGTAAGCGAATGGACATACCTTATCGTCGGTGGAGAGGCCTCAGTAGGCCGCCAGCAATCCAGCTGTGGGTCGAAAAACTAGGGAAACCCAGACAAAAAATATGGAAAGTGCGACCAAAGAAGATAAAAATCGAACGGGGATATACGTTCAAGTGTCGGTAGAAACCACGGCTGCCGGCTGGTTATAATGGATCGTGTTAGTAGCATGGAGCTCCCTAACTAGCCGGGAATGGATTTAGATGAGGAAGGCCAAGCAATGAGCCTCAAAAGTCAATGCCCACCAAGAAACAAGGCACACAATCTAGAAGTTTGAGGGTAGAAAGCCAGAGGAACTGAGTGCCTGAGAGAAGGCGCAGTTGGACAGGGCCAACGAAATCCTAGCCGACGAAACTCGAGGGCCACAGTTGGCAGATTGTAAAACGGCAGCCCAGGAAAGGGCACTGGTAAATAAGACGACTTTGCCAAACAAGGTAAGACAGGATCACCCTATCAAGAAGGTAATTAATGTAACAAATTTAAATAAAATTGCAACATTACAGGCCAAGTCGAAGGAAAAGAAGACTGTATTCCAAAGCAAGAGGGGCAGATCTGACGACGCCGTGAGGTCTGAGTCCCCAGTTCATTCACCTTCCCTGAGAAATTGCTCGGTCTTCTCCATGTGCAGAGCAATGAGTTAAAGCGGAAACATGGAGGGCGGTTAATACTGGACCACGAAGGCAATATGGGCAACACTTTCTGTTGGAAGCATTAAATCAAAGGTAAAAGATAAAATTACGAGAAGGGCTAACCATCGATGGTCTAACATTCGCTTTAGGGCAAAGTGGTTCCAAAGCAGCTTGTCCGGCACTGAACCGTAAAAGAACTTATAAAATCCTTAGACTTAGCAGGGCAAATGAGAATAGCTATAGGAATATTATCTGCACATTGCCTTCTGGGCATACACGCCAAGAGGCTCGGACTGATAAGCATGGATATTTGCAGATACTTCAACGAAATCGTTGTAGCAGAAGATATTGTACATATTCTGTGTGAATGTCAGGGCATAACACGCAGTCGCAGGAACATTTTAGGTTCCCACATTTTTAGTAACGTTGAGGAGGTAGGCCAACGACAAATCAACCATAGACTCGTTCTAAAAGTTTGCAGGGTAATAAAATGGGTTGGAGGAAATTGTGAGGGTTTACGTGTCATAGTTGGATGGATTCTTAGAGGTTCGCGATAAGCCCACTCTGGTGCCTAGTATTTGGGACGACTCAGTCCCTCAACCCCTCCCGATATAACCTTACCTATATATATCTGCAGGGTGCTTAAAAAAATAGACGTTAAGGTTACTGTGGACGATTTCTTATGTTGAGATAATAAAGTCAATAAAACGTAATTGATTGGGGTCTGATATTATTCACGAGTTGAAATTTTAAATTCATTCGTTACTTGGCGTATCAGAAACTGACAGTTCAAAGTAACGAGTTTACTTACCCATTGCAATCGTTTTACCTACTGGATTTGCTTTTCATTTGCTAATTTTATTTCTTAAAATTTTACATAACTCCATAAAATAAAGACATTCGCACCAAAGAATGGACAATTTATCCTTTTATATACATACATATATAAAAAAAAGGTAGTGTCATAGCAGTCCCCTTAAGTTTGAAAACTTTACGAAAGTGAACACGTTTTAGTTTTATTTCATCAGAATCTGATCTGAAGCTGACAACCTTTGGCAATGCGGCCACCACTTCCGAGTGACTTTTCATGTGACACAGAATGAGGACGAAAGCAATGGTTTTCTATCTCGGGTCAGCTGGTGAACTTTTTTCTAAAATAAACTATTATCCTATTTAAATGCGTAAAAGAAGGAACTAATCTTCTGACCTTTGTCATTAAGTTGTCGCCGTCTGTAAGAGTTATCTTATCGACTGTTGGCGCACTTCATAATTAAATCATGAACAAATTATTTGAGAAACTATTTTCGGAATCAAATAGTATGGTCAGACTTAACGGGCTTTATCAGAAATTGACTCCAGCTGAAAATATCTTTAAATAATATAGCAAAATGATAAGAAATCATACCGACGCGCGGGGTCCTGATGCCATGTAGCTAGTGCGTTATCTCGCAAGAACACTATTTATAAACAAAGTGGAAAATTGTATTTATTCTGAGTAACATGGAAAGTATTAGTTTTCCATAAAACTTTATCAATTTGGCTACAACAGCATTATTTAATCAGGAGCGAACTGAAAGCTGATTAGTTGCGATTAACAATTTCCATGTCATAAATAAATAAATAGTGGTGATAGGTTAATTTGTTCTTAAATAGAAAACTGATTTGTTCAAATTGATAAAGTAAGTGCCGTAAGAACATAATCCAAATGGCAGCGCATATAATCCATATTGAAACAATAACATATCCGCATATGTATCTCAGATACAAAAAACCACGACAACATATTCTCAACTAGTCAAGTTGTTTCGTACTGAAATTGGAAGTTTTTAAAAAAAATTGTCGTGTTCTAGTTATGTATTATTGCTTGCTCCTTTATTATTAGGGTGCTGATGCCTGATCACGAATCTAATATGAGGTTCTTTTTCTAGAAAAGAAATACCAAATATTTCATACATAACTCATTTTTATAAAATTAAAACTCACGATAATACAGAGGGTGCCCCAGTTAAGAAGTATAATCACTTAATTGGAGATTCCTGAAGTGCTGGCGAACAAAAAATCGTAAGGCAGCGCGTAGTCTATTTTCACCCCCCTCCAAGTTATAGCCCGATGAAATAAGGGACCTACGATTTGATGGTAAGACCACATTAACAGATTTTACCTCTGAACTACTACAGCTACAAAAATAGTTTTGTACATTTTAGAGAGCCAATCAGAAGCGCATACAAAATGTTGAAGACTTCATGTTGTTCTATGCAGCCACAAAAAAGTTATTACTCCTTAAACTTAAAATTATGAAAATTTGTTGTTCCAATTTTTTACTTAAAATGCATTTTTCTCAAAACGTTTACTCAATAAAAATTTTTTTTTTTACCTAACTTTTATCATTGACCAATTCCCTAAAAATTGTGTAAGACAACTTTTTCACGTCGAGGAAAGAAAATGAAGGATGAAAGGAAGTAAAATGTATTAGATGCGGGAGGTGGTCGATGAAAAATGAAGAAAATTCATTTAGTTTATCGGCCTTTCACGGCTAAAAGGGTTCCAATTTGTATTAAAAATTGATAGATTTTGTCTCTAAACTCAGACATTATGTACAAGTACATACCTATGAATGTATATAGATATAGGAGAAGCTTTTGTTCATCGAGTCGCTTAATCTACAAGCAATTAAGCCATAGTTTGATAGATTTGAACTACTTTCACGAATCCATTAGAATAAATCAAATAAGCCTTATCTTCATGACTTGAGGAGAACTGTTTCCTCTGAATTTCAGGTCGTACATGGAAGATCTTGCAGCACTCTGCACTTTGTGTAGCTTGCGTGAAAAAGCAGATATGTACCTACATATCACTTTCTAGGACAATGCAGGTAATTCAGATACTCAACGGATCTAATTGGAACGTTCTCTGCAGCTATGTATATGTATCGGATGGCCTTACATATAGGAACCAGTTTATGGAGGAATAGATTCCCTTATGTTGTAAATCATTAAAGTCGCCAAAGTTTCTACAACGCTACAAAAATCATAAAATCTCTGTTATAGGTATCTTGCAAAATCGCCGAAAATGACGTTATCTTTTTTTTATGTTAGCAAATCATTAAAATTGCCGTCCTAAAGTTAAACAAGTAATTCAACAATCATTGTAGTTTAAAATAATGAATTTAACTGCATAAATGTATCCACGCATGAAATTGTCAATCTAGCTGACGGCTTATGCCATTGCTCAATAGAAATAGTAAAAACTAGAGTGCCCAAGCGAGAACTCCCGCAAGAGAAAATCCAAATTCAAACTTCCCATATGATTTCCATCTGTCAACTCATGGAAATCCCATGGAATCTATATAGGAAGTCTTCGGTTTTTTAGGCTTCATTTTGGTTGATATATGTATTTGTCCATCAATAACAAATATATCAACCAAAATGAGTTCATTTCCATCAGTTGACAGATGGAAATCATACCGGAAGTTTGGATTTCGATTTGGATTTGGGGTAGTTCATTTTGGGTAGAATATTTCTTTTGATTTGTTTTTTAGTTTGTTACTATTTATAAAGTGAAAGTGCAATTCGTCACTGCTCCAGGATATTCTCTTTCTTTCGAAACCTCATTTGTTAAGATTAATTAAGTGTGAGAGCCGCAAATGGTACCTATACTACAGAAATAATAGGCCCGTTCGCGTATTTTTTGCACTAAACATGGGTTTTCTGTCAAATCTGGAAGAGGTAAAATTCTCTCAAAGACAGAAAAATCACGAAAAAGTAATCGAACACATTAAGCACCAAAAAAATGAAGGATGTATGTGATTTGACAGTTTTCATAATATACCCCAAGAAATTTCTTGTAGTAAAATTCGTAGCATGGGGAAATTTCCTACTCTCTCGTGAGCAGTCTCTCCTACGAAAAACTACGAAATTCGTGCGTATTCGAACGGGTTTTCGTTATTGTTCGTAGATTTTCGTTCTTTTGGGAGGGTACGGGAACGGACCTAATATACTTATATGTATGATGATTGTAATTGCGAGAACAATTAATGATCCAATAAGTTCAATACTACTACTATACTACTACTAGAAGAAGTTTTACTCACAGTTGTGTATAGATTAACATAAAAGCAAAAGGGCTTCACTTTGTTAACGATAATTCATGCCTTTCACAGCCAAGTGATTTATGTTGATTCTTTTGGATTGCGCTGCAATTTGCACCACTTTTCACATTTGCTTCACTCTTTTGCAGATATATTCCTGATTCTATCTATGATGTTTCAACTGCAGTCCCAGTTTCCTGTCTAGAAAAATAACAAGGTACTTTCTATAATCCGGAAGGGATAGCTCTGAAGGTTGGTATCTTTTATTTCCTGGTTAGGAGACCCAGTTCTTTGACGTTAAGTCTGCCATTTTTCGCCCATTTGACGATACTACTCGTAGTCAAGGCATTGAACAGTGAGTACCAAATTATTAGCGTATGTGGTGACCTTGATGCCCTCCGAGTTCACTTTCTTTAATCTTTGTGTCTAGAAATATTTAAAGGTAACAAGACCTCCACTTCTATGATATTAAGGCTTTCGGTTTCGCTAACATTGAGCTCGATCTCAATAAACCCTCTAGGACGGTAAAGGTTCACCTAAAATTCTACACCACAACCACCCCACTAGGCAGCTGCTTGAAATGGAGCAGATCCCTAACACTTCACTATGTATAACCATCCCCTCGCACTCAATCACTTGTATTTAAGGACCCAAAAGGATATTAAATCAAAACAAAGAAAACTTTAGAAGCAAGTCCCCAGTTTAAAATCAACACAAATCCTTACCTAACATCCTTCGTGGAGACATTTCTCTGATTTTATTTATTTTATTTTCACTTCCTTGTATGTATAAACAATTTAATTTTAACACGTGAATTAATTAAAAAAATAAATTCACATAAATCACTGCGTAGCGTAGCGCTTATTACTTCCAATCACTTTGCATCAACTGAACACTGAAGGCAAAGTACTCGTAGAGTGCTAGTATCTCAATTTGTATCTATGTATCTTTTACTTTATGCGTTGCCTAGCACTAGTGTGGCTTCTTTTGTTTTTTTTTTATTATGTGGATCAGAAAGATCTTAGAATCAAGGCATGCCAACCAAACCGAATGCGAGAGAAATACAACCGTTCTATTGGAATTCCTATGAATAACTGATGGGCTCAGGCAATTCAGTGTTCATATTTAAATTGAATGAACTTATTGAATTAAGTGGGTTCATGGGTTTGGCTTGGTGTTCGAGGAGGAGATCGAAGAGGGTGCTCGATTTTAAAACAAAAGTAACACAGAGTGTTGGTTTGGTTTCTGTGTGTAAATTGATCGTGCGTTAAATAATTGATAAGGAATGAGTGGAAAGTGTGTGTGAGTGGAAAGTGGGTTTTTGTGAATTCTGAGTGTGAGTTTTTCTTTAAGACTGAGTGGAAAATGAGTGTTATTTTTTATGTTTAAGACAAGTTCAGGACGGAGCATGCTCCAAAATGTGGGATTACGTTTGTCCTAGTATAATTTCATCAAGTTAGAAATAGTATTGAGCAATCTTACCCATCTACCAATAGAAGCAACGAACAAAACATAGTTTGATTATGAGTGCGAAAGAGCAAGAAATCCCTCATTCTGTTGGCTTAATTATTTAGAATACACAATGAAAGGCTAATCCATGATTCGTATATCGAAACCAACAGTAAGGTTAAGATCTTGTGCATGCAAAAGTGGAAGAACCACTTCGAGCTAGAGGCCCATAAGCTGGCATATTGTAGGAATGCAGCTGCCTTCTGGAGACGGATAAGTGGCGGAAGGTATGCTATTGGTAGGGAGTTGAGCCCTAACATTCTCCGAGAGCACTTTGAAAGCTAACTGAACCCAGTCGCGTACAATGCAAGCTTAGCTTTGGCAATGATATTCTTGAAAGCCCGATAACACATCTATAAGTTAGCGAAGCACTGCGTGGTGGCAAAGCAGCCACTCTAGGACCTCGTACAGGTATCTGAAGAATACTTCTAGCTTCTAGGTAATATTTTCAGAAAAAGAAAATTAGTAACGAAGTAAACCTTCCCTTGTATGGTACAGATGGAAGATGGAAGAAAAATAGATGAAGCATTCGGGGCAGGAATGTACGGATTCAAGTCCTGGCATGGTGGATAATCATATCATACAGCCGATTAAAAAAAAGTGTAGTGGTCTGGTATGCGCAACTTCCATCAGGACTTTAGAGATGGAAGAAGTCGTCATTTCTAGGACAATAGATGCCAATTAGTTTAAAGAAGAGTGGGAGCCTAACCACTAACACTAGCACTAAATGCTGAGCTTGTTGATGCATATTTTGCCCTGGCAAATCCCTGCTTGTGGTTTTTGCTTGTATTTAGCACACCACGATACAGATCTGATAGTGTTATAAAAAATGAACTTTTCCTACTTTTAATCACGCGGTATGTGGATGAAGGCGTTTTTTTCAACTCCCATTTATACAGTTCGGAGCCTAACGCGGCTTAAACAATATGGATTCAATCTTTTGAGCTGTCCACCATATTGAGTGCCTGTGGGCACCCTTGAGTTCTGAGTTTATTATTTATTCCAGTGCAGAAATGAATTTTCAAAGAAAATTCCCCACCAAGGTTAAACCGATAAAAAGGCTTCCCCAAGTTAGTTTTGGTAAGCAATGTCTTCGGACAAAACCGGGCAAAAATATTTAAATAGCAAAAATAGTTAAAATTTATTTATGAGTCTCAAATGTCTCACAGCACTTCACTTTGGTTGAGTTTTAGGGTTGACACTGTGACTAAGTTCACAGTGCCATATTTATAGATCAACGTTGTTGCGCGGACGGGTATTGTCACCGCTAGAACCTCCGCCCGGAATAAGCTACTGTAACGTGGAAGTCCGATAGATTATTATTATTATTATTATTATTATTATTGAATGGTGAGATGCAACGAGACCTTAAGGTCTATTGTGCCCGCTACAAGTCCTAGTCTAGAGAGATTCGCTCACACCTAGTCTAGGTGAGAATTCCATAAAAGTCATAGCACCTCTTCCAGACCAATTTCCCTAAGAAATCGCAGTAGGAGGAGATTGGGGACTACGAGTGGTAGATCCCCTGATATAATTTATTATTTACCGAAGCACTTGGATCTTTTCTGGGTTAATGCCCCACATGTGTATGTGTTCTGGAGTTTCAATGGACTTATTGCAAAATCTACATAAGTCTTTATTTGATAGTCTTAGCTTCGTGAGATGTCCCTTGAGTTTACAATGCCCTGTAAGGAACCAAGTCAGGATGCGGAGGCTAATGCAAGCTTTGAACCTTTTCAGATCATAGTTACCCAAAAGTCTCTTCGCCTGTATTAAACCCTGAGTTTCTGTCCAGGACTTAGTCCTGTTTGCCTTCTCCAATGATCGGAGCGGCATGTTTCCCCAAAGGCTGTCTTTCTGGCAAGTTTGTACTCTCAGGATAAGCTAGTGAAAATACTGGACATACCAGGATACTTGGCAATTATCGAATCGACAGCATCAACTCAGATTACACTGTCCAATTCATGGATTTCGAAAAACCCTTCTTGTGGGAATTTCCAAATAGAAAACAATATGAGAAAAACGAAGTAATTGAACAGCTGAGGTTCTAGCAGTGACAAAGGCTGCCCATTTGGTGTCAATGATAGCAATATCACCTGAGGATATCACAATTTACAATGGGGGGTATTCCGAAACTTAGATACCTACAAATGCAAGTAGTCAACGGCCTCTGATTGGTCGAGAGCGAAATTGACAGAACTTTCATTGAGGTCGGGGACAGTTTCAGAGCGAAAATAGAAAGTTAATTACGTTTTTGACATTTGAACTGTCGACTAAATATCAATTATTGCATTTGCAAGTATCTAAGTTTCGGAATGCCCCCATTGATTGCCAAGCAGCCATAAAAGCATTAGCTGCTATGTCTTGCTGCGAAGAGTTGAAGGTTATTGGCACAACGTAAATCTTTGCTGGGTACCTTGCCACAGCGGTATACCAGGCAATGATCAAGCAGATGGTATGGTTAAACCTCCGCTCTGTAACCTCAAGACCGAAATTGAGCAAAAATCACTAAGTGAAGCAAATAACAGCATTAATCACCTGCGACATATCAAGAAGACTGTGGCCAGAATATAACAAAACAAGAACAAGAAAACTCCTACTGAGAGATATGAAATCGATGTCGATGCTGTTAGGCGTGCTAACTGGCCACAACTTGCTAAGATACCATATGAAGAAACTACGCCTTTATGATAATGACATCTGCAGAGGGTGTGCTGATGAAGAGGTTCATGAGGACACAGCCCATTTCCTCTGTCATTGCCCTAACCTATGCCAACTTAGAAATAAAAACCTTGGGCAAAATCTTTTTCGAGTACATTGACGAGCTAGCGTACGGATCACCATTGATCATACTTGAATTTGCCAGTGCGTCTGGATGGTTGGAACCTAGAAATTAATACCGCGGGTGGGAAAGCAACATGGGTATCACAATGGGTTCAAATAGACTTAAGTGTGATGAGGATGTTATTATTGTCGTCAGCCCTTCTAACCTAACCTAACCTACCTTGAATTGTTCTGATAGAAAATACTGTCTATATAGCCATCTGTATAGATGGGATGGACTCGGGTTGTTCTACTTAGTGATTCATTGGTTTCTCATTCCTCTCTGCTCGGTAAAGAAATGGGAAATGGTCGTAAAAAGTCTTAGATGGAAGTTGTTTAAACAGCACCCTTCATGTATTAATGCAGGATTTGCGCGTGTCCTGTCTGGTTGGGTGTCCATCCTTCAGATTGGCTTCCGATCATTGGACAAAAAGATACATAGGTTCATTCTGTTTAAATAATTTATTAGAAAACACTTACCTATATACGTTTAGTTAGATTTCTCTGTTTATTTATGTATATAATATTTATCAATATAGTTTTGTTTTGTTTTCCTTTTAAGTGTTTTCTTTTAATTCATTTAATCACTTTTTCGCCATTATGTAAGTAGGGTTTTTGTTTAAAATATATTTATATATACACATGTATATAAAGTATCTATATATATACATATATATTAGTATATGTATGTATGTATGTACTTTCAGTTGTATCAACACAAGCCATAGGTTATCAA
The DNA here is from genome assembly GCA_949775065.1 of Brachyopa scutellaris. Classification (NCBI taxonomy): domain Eukaryota; kingdom Metazoa; phylum Arthropoda; class Insecta; order Diptera; family Syrphidae; genus Brachyopa; species Brachyopa scutellaris. The sequence continues at coordinate 17,935,799 of OX459114.1, forward strand.
TAGGTAGGTAGCAATAATTTTAATAATAATAATTAAACATAAACATTTTTATATTCGACTTTATCCTTCTTGCTTCTTCTTCTTTATCGACCTGTTCCAGTTTGTTTGGATAAATCAACTATATAAACGATAAAAAAAAACTTCACATCGAATGCAAATTGTTGTAAGTATACGTATATGTTTTTTGCTTTCATAATAAGGATTTAATTTTCGCTATTTTCCTTTATCACTCGTGGTTTTAGGTTTCTTTTTTAAAGACTTAAGCCAAATAAGGTGGCTATTTGAAATGAAAAAAAAAAACAAACAAAACATAATGAAATGAAAATTATTTAAACTAAATAGAAGTACGATAACATTAAGAACGCGCATTAATTTTGTAACAAATTAAATTCTAAATAAACGAACAGTGGTTTCCATTAAATTAAAAACACTTTGACATCATCATGATCTGGTAAATGTTGGGTATGCTGGCTTTTTTCGGTTTAGTTTTCTCTTTTCATTTTGATTCTTAAGGTGGAAGGACACCGCGCGTATAAACATTTCATTGAGTATGAGCTAAAAGAGTGGGTGTCTGTTTGGGAGGGAAGGTGAGTACGTGTGCAGTTTGACATTTATTACAATGCCGGTCCGCCGGTGTACTCATCGTAGTCATCGTACCCATCGAGGAAGTCATCGGTCATCGGTGGATAGGTAGATGAATTGTAGCTTTCATCGTGGTCAAAACGATTTTCTGTTGTTTCAATATCGGCTGCCAATTGACGGAGATTCTCGACACCAGTTAAAAGTTGCCTGCAAGCAAAGTTAAATGTGGTTGAGAAGGTTCTCTTGGTACCTACTTATTCTCTACACTCACCTTAAGTTGCTTTCAGCAGTGGAAGCCGCTCTGAGTAGTTCTCTGGAGATCTGATGTGATCTGGACGGTCTGTTTCTTGAGGCGTCAGCTGCGGTCGGCCGATCACTACTGCTACTACCGCCTACAGCTCCATCGGTATCCCTTAGTGTTTCATTCTCCCTACGCAATGAGTTCACCTCAGCCTACAAAGAGAAACCTGCGTGAGCCCAAATTAATAAACAAATTATCTAAGCCCACTCACCGTTAGTTGTTTAACTTGCAAATTCAATTTGGCTACCTGGTTCTGTGCCGCTGCTGTGCGCTTCTTACTTTGGTCAAGATTCTCCTCTACTAGACCAATATTTTGTGCCATTGTTCGGTTATACGCAGATTCCATGTTTCGCGTCTGCTCCAGAGATCTTTCCATCTCATTGGCTCGCCTCGTCTGTTCGCCTAGAGCCTGTCGCGTTTCATTTAACTCAATACAGAGACGCTCGTTCTCTAGCCGTAGCCTCGATAGTTGCAAGCTTGGAGAATCATCCTCTGGTGAGTCTAGATTAGACCAGTTCGCTGTAGAGGGTAGCCCAGCTGCTACATCAGCTAACCGCTGTGACGAGTGAATTATCGGACCGTCAGAGAGGAAGTCAGGCAAAGTCTGACATTTGGTGTCGGGCGTATTGCCGGTGTTGTTGCCCGCCGTAGAAGCGTTCGCTGCCCCTCCAGTGATATCGTCGACAAAGTCGATCGGTGAATTTGGTGGCGAGTTCATATTCATCTCATTACAGTACCATGGGTCCATCCAGTGGTCCTGTACAAAATCTGGAAGAGCTGCTGCGGCCGCGAATTCTGCGTTCGGTGGACGTTGACCACTGACGCTGGGGTTGCTCGCGGAAGAGTGATGGTGGTGTGAGTTTATCTGTTGCTTGGGAAACCCACGGACCGGACATTTCGCATCGGGTGTCCTTCGCCGGGGCTTTGGGTTTGCTTCCATATCGTAATTTGAATACGAGCGTCGTGGAACAAACTGCTGGCGATCAGGATCGGCCGTAAAGAGATCTTCTGGAAGTGCTGCACTTACCGAACTACTAGTTATTTCTTCGTCATTGTTCTGACTTATACGGAAGCGTGTGTTATTTCCGGCAGATGGTAAAGAACCAGCGGCGCTAAGTTCACCACTCCCGGTGGCAGCATATTCTGCTAGACTCGCCTGCGAGTCGAATGAAGAAAATCGCGGGGAACGTTTCATCTTTGAAGATTCTGTTAAAATAACCGTGTTACTATTACTATTGCCACCACCACCACCACCGCTTCCATTGCCACTATTACCAATCAACGACGATGATGAGGATTGAGGAACTTTTGGCCGCGCCCCTGTCGACGTTTGATATGTCGTCGTAGACTGCGACGCAGATGCTGCGCCAGTACTACCTGACTCATTGTTATTTACCACTGAATCACCTACCAACGTCGTACTATTAATAACGAAGCTACTACTGCTGCTGCAACTAGAAGTCGGCTCTCTGTTTAAGAAATGCTTAAACGAGAAGGGATTCTCTTCCCTCCGCACTGGTTGTTGCTGCTGTGGTGGTTGTTCACTCTGAATTGCTGCAAAGAATGCCCAAATTTACAATAAATTTAATTTCTCTGATTGATGGTTTCTCCCGCACACCCTTACCACTGATTGTTGTCGCTCGAATATTCTTGTAGTCACCCATTCCTCCTCCCGTTCCAGTTGGATATTTCGTCTGTTGTCTATTATCTGTGGCGTCACCATTTGTCGTGATCACTCCGCTGGCCCCACTGAGCAATGTAGCCTTCACAGATTGGTCTCCAATCATCTGTGGGCCATTTTCTGTCTCGTTGTTATTCTGGAGGATTTCTTCGTTTTCATTAGCCATAGTTCCGCTGGTACCCAGTGTGGATGGTATTCTCTTCTAAGAATAAATCAGCGTTCAAATTACAGTGAGTGTTTCGTAGTAAAATTTTGTAAAAATTGTGAAAATTTAATTTTAAAAGGAAAAATTCTGCTTCGTCTCCTTTTTTCGTATTTTTTTTTTTTTTTCACTTTACTTGGTTTTGACAGGAAAATGTATGACAAAAGAGCAAGTTGACAGTTCACTGCGATTACTGGGCTTATAACTACAGTGGAGTTAAATGTAATCCACATTTGGGTTTTGAAAGACCAACAGTAGATGCTCGATATAGTGAACCAGTGAAAACCGTGACTGTTCGCTTGGAGCGCGATTGCGGGATTATGTCGATAACTCGATGTCTCCTAAACTAAGCGATTAATCAATAGTTTTTACCTTATATTTTGTGTTTATTTCACCGACATCTACAAAATGGCATTTGCAAACCTTTGCGCCACAGTTATCGTAATAGTGCCGAGATCGCTAAATGTAATGAGCATGGACATCAAAATGTGAAGGTTCTGTGAACAATAACAATTTTTCTATCTGATTACTAAAAACAAGCTAATATTTATTAAAAGAATAGATTATAGACAAAAAACAACAAAATCCGTAAAAAACGTAAAAAAATAATATTTTTCGCGTAATAGAAGTTATTAAAAAAAATGTGTTATGAATATTACAAAATTCATTCGCGCGACATGCAGCAGGCTTTTTATAAATGGAAACTTTCGGACTAATTCTAAAAATAACCCAAAACTTCGTCGCAAATACCTTCAGTTCTGCACAAATAAATTTCATTTGTTTGAAAACTTTTTTTTAGGAACAAAGTAAAAACGGCAAATATGTTGTTGCTTTACGAACACACTCAACATTGCGTTCCACAATTGCAAGTGCTAATTTGACGTTCGTTTATTGTTTATTTCGGCTTGGTTTAGCTAGGTCTTCTCGAAATTTGTGAAAATACTGCTGAAATGGCTGAAATAATTGCCCCAACGCATATTACTCCAACCGTCGATGATCTGTTGCAATGCATTCATCTGAGATGTGATATCGCCGGCTGCCAGTCTGTTTTCAAAAACTCAGGTAATCTTCAAATGCATTTGGAGAAACATCATAAACTTCCTGCTGCTAGCACCAAGGATACCAGCAAAAAGTTATTTTTCTGTCCACAACTCGGTTGCATATATCACGAAAAGGCGTCAAAGAAACACTTCAAGTGTTTAAAATATCTTCGCCAACATTTTCAAAAAGTACACGCCGAAAAGCGTTACGGTTGTTCCAAGTGCAACAAACCGTTTGGGACGGCATCGTTGCGAGATTCTCATGAGAAAAATTGTGGAAAAGATTACACCTGCACCGAATGTGGTTGGCCCTATACTAGCTCTGAGGCACTCCTTACCCATTCAAAACGAAGTGGACATAAATTAAAGAGAAAGTGCGAGCAGAACCCTGACAAGACGGCTATTTGTGGATTGAAGAAGGAACTTCAATTAGTAGTGCCCGAACCAACAGACCGTCAGACACAAACCGATAATAATGCCAATTGCATCGTGCTACCTCCAAAGAAACGAATGAAGATTGCTATTGTACCAGACTTCCATGAGGCACCACTCTGCGATATCGAAACGCAAACGGAACTTAATTTCAGTTCAGGACTCTTTGATCCGATGTTGCATTCTCATATGCATACACAGACCTGTGATGAGTTCTTGTCAGAGTTGGGCTTGGCTGATATCCAGACGCAGACAAATTGGTCAGCACTTGAAGAGGAAGAGGACCGGCAATGCAATCGAAAGGAACAATTCTCGTCTGGAGCACATGATGAGCTGATGGTCTCCACTGAGACGCAAACAAGTTTCACGCAATGCCTGCTTGATTCCCGCCATGAGGAGAACTCACTCAGCGGATGCATTACACAACACACGCAAACCTGCGAAACGCTACTCGAAGGGCTATTCGGTGGACAGGACAACGATTTCATTGGGAGCTTTCAGTCGACTCACACGCAGACATGATGGTTCGACATGGATTACTTTCGATCCGGGAACAGTGACATATAGCTGGGGAAATTTGAGAACAACGAAAGCGAGCCAGGAGCAGCCGGAACAGTAACAAATCGATGATAGGACATTGTACACAGACTTTCATTAAATCCCATTCCTTAAGTATTGATGTCTACCCTGTTATTAGAATTAAGAATAAATGTTTAAGTATGTGTTGTGTAACATTGTTTTTCATTTTTTCAAACAGAAGGTTTCACTCACCTTGTCTTTCTCGAAAATGACGGTATAAGGGGTGTAATTGAACTTGGATTCTGTAACATCATATCAGATCCATCTGACGTTTGATTTGGAAAATCGTGAAAATTAAGTCAGCATTTCTAGTTTAAAAGCTCACTGTTGGTATTAAGACTAAACCGCTCACAATTTATAACAAATAGGTATACGGAAAACGGTTTAAACAAGAGGATATTCCAATGTCCTTGATTCCTTGTTGTAATATCGTCTTTTGTGAATCTAGTACACGTTACGTCGTAGAGTTGGAACATGTTTTTTTTACCTTTGAATTTATTTGTACTTACTTACTTAGTTGGCGCTACAGCTCGATGTGAACCTGGGCCTGCTTCTCGCAACCATTTGTGTGTGCGTGTTATATTTTTTGCACGAATGGAAGGGACCTACAGTTTTTTGCCGACTCCGAACGGCGTGTTGAGAAGCTCAATCGTGACAAATGATTCTCTTTGATGCTTGTCAGACATTCGAAAGAGGTGGGCACTGTGAAAAACTTTTAGGTGTTTGCGGCGGGATTCGAACCCAAGACCGCTGGCTCAGTAGTCCGACGCACTAACCACTTGCGCTACGGTGCCCAATTGGAATTTATTCTAAATTCCTTATTATTCTTAAATGGATTATTCTTAAAATCGACATAACGTATTTTTTCCAACTTCAATGTGTACTCTCCCTTAAAACACCTTCCACAGTCTACCATTGCAATTGTAGTAGATTTCCCGGCAACCAAACCGCATTTTGACATTTCTCTACCAAACAACAACAAGAAAATCAAAACAAGAAAAAGAAAAGCCAAATTCACCCACTCGCAACAGCGCCTGATTCGGCTTTCACGCTGCGCCAAACGACGGAAAATCACTCTCTCCCCTGTTCCCTACAGTAATTTATAGAACGAAACGAAAACGAAACTATCTGACAATTTCTCTAGAAAAACCTTTGTTGCTGTTTCGCATCCTCATGGCTGTCAAACGCAGAGGAATCGTCCAACCGGTTGGACCGTCGCGGCATATTTTTGTTTTCATTTACAATTAAATTTTAGCCAAATCCTGGAAGCCAGGAATAAACATAATTTCCTGATCGCCATGTCGGAGGCTGAAAGTGAAAAATTCGAAAGTCCCTAAGTTAAGTTGTATTCCTTAACTCGTAGTGTATCTAGATTCTTGGTGCATTCCGAAGTTGCTTTGGAAAAATCAATTCAGTGCGGATGATTCACATTTTCCGTTTTTTTTTTGTTATTCGGTGGAGCATTCCTGCGGGTGTTTTAGTGCCGCTTTCTATAGAAATAAAAAAAAATTATTAATAATTAGGTGGTGCAATCGGTTGCAGTATAAATCGCCCACTGCCCCCAATATTTAGGAAGCCTAGAGGAGACCTGTTGGCCTTCGCAGAGGCATAGAAATCGATTTTCTCGTTCAAGTATCGGTCTTGCAAGATTTATTTCTATCGGTGTCGGTTCTCAGTGTGTGGTGCTTAAATGGTTATAACAAAAAATATGAAACAAAATAAATATGAGAAGCTGCCACAGGATTTAGACTTAAGCTTCAACTTAGATCAGCAACAGAACGATAGCCGTGGTGGTCTCGAACAGCAGCAGGCGCTGATCGGTGCAGGAGGTGGAGGAGGAGGAGGTCCCGGTGGACATAGTCCAAACAAGTATCCAGCGATAAAGGGTCTGGGCAGTGACAGTGACGATATCGCATCGATTTTGGTAAGTCGACAGCAAAGAGTGTGGGAATTGGGTTTCACTTGCTACTATACCAACCAAATGAACAAACGACTTCAGCAGAACCAGCGTCGTCGTCGTTCGTGGAATTGCTGAGAAAAAAAAACAGGTTTTTTTTAAAGAGGACCTGCTTGGCTGTTGTTCTGGTCTGCTTTGTCTGAGCTCTGTTCGTCTTCTAATCGTTGTCAGTCACAAAAAAAATTGTGTTCACTTTTATTGTTGTCTAATGGTTTTTTCTGTTGTTTGTTCCTGAGATACTTGATTCGATGAAATTACGTTGTTGCCAATTGCAAACGGTTCTGGGAATTCATTAACGTACTCAGAATGGGCACATTGACATTGTCGGGTCATTGTAATCGATAAGTGCAAGCTCAGGATCAACCATGAGTCGTATTGCCTGCAATTTTGAATTTTACAAATTAATATCCAATTCCAGTTAATTAGAAATAATTACCATAGACGGGCTACCTCGATGCATTCACAGATAACGCCTTATTAATCACTAATTATTTCAAATGGAGATGTACCCGAGTGTCTCGAATCGGTAAATGCATTTCTATCAGTTTAAACTTGAATATATGACTATCTACTCATGTTTGTATACGTAACGATATGTAATTTGTAGATGAACCTCTAATTTGTCATGTGATTCTACAATTAAGTGGTTCCGATTGTTGTTCATTTATAAGCACACACTAGAGATAAATGAAATCAAGGGTGGCTTTATAAAAAAACGTAGCGGGTTAGGATCGGTTAAATTTCAAACTCATAATTTGTATACTCTTGAATATACACAAATACTTTCGTATTTCGCCTTAGAATGTAAACTCGTGATAATCTATGAACCATGCGAAGAAGTTGTGCTTCGTTGATCTAGTCGATGGTGCATTAACACTTAAGTAGTATGAGCTTAAGTTCAAATTTTCATGCGAAGAGTTTGTCTTGACTATTTCGGATAAACCAATGAAAATAACCTGTTAATCATGATCTTAATGATCACTTGCTCTTGTAAAATCAAATTTAACCACATATATGCACTTTGTTGACATCAGCATCAAAATGACGAAAGAACTCTGCGCATTTCAGGACCAGCTTTCGGACAAACAAACTGAAAATAAAAGCAAACCACAGGCCAAGAGTCCTTATGATGATCATATTCTGAATCATAGTAGCGCTACTGAGCATGTTATCGTATATTCAATGCCAGGAAACACCAACAAGTTCTTTTTATAGTATCATTCATACATATGTATGTATGTCTTAATGAGCTTCTGAATTTGCCATTGGGAGACCCAACTTCTAATTCTGCGCAATTTAACACAAACACACAAATGGTTGCGAAAGGCTATTATGGGTGCTCTGTGGACCACGCCTAGCCTTTCTTTTGCTGTATTAAAATATGTGTATGTACATTATGTATAGTATAACTGAACATTCACCACAAAGTGATTACTACATCGGGTTGTGTTTTGATAAATATAATACGCAGCGCAAGGATAAACAAGAAAGGCACTGTTGCAGGTGGAGACAGACAGTCTTGGTAGTCCCTAATCAGCCAGAAGTTTTTTATTTTTTGATTGAGAGCTAACAGCCTTTTTTTTTTTTATTAAAAAGTTGGCCTTGCAAATCGATTTGACGGAAGTTCTCAGCTTATGCTGCAAATGTTGTGCTTTTGTAGTTAAAATAGGGCTAAGGTCGTAGGTCACAATAGATCACAGTCAGACGTGCACTTGTCATCGCCTATCATTCCATAGATAACTTCTAATCGCAACTGGTTTTCTGGTTGGAATTTTGAAAGAAAAGTTTTGGTAAAAGTCGCTCTTAAGTATATTATGTGTTTTTTTTTGTCCTTAGCTATGCTTTAGTTAAATTCAAGTATACATACATTATGTTGTTTTAATGCACTTCCCAGACGTTTTTGTAAATGCGTCATACTCATTCCTCAGAAATTTTTGTCACAAGCCTCTCGAGGTTTGATTAGGCGTGATCATTTTGATTAAAACAATTGATTAGACAACACCGAATCGAACATAAGAATAAAAAGAACAGAGATATAAAATAAAACGTCAGTCGTTTTGTTGTTAAAGCGCAAAAATTGTTTTAAGTCATTTGCTTTACTTGAAGTAAGATCAAGAAAAAATCCTGGATGAGCTATGCCAATCCATTGATACTATCAAGGAGTCAGCAAGATTGAGAAAGATTCTGTTCAAAAAACACAAAAAACAAAAAGACTGAAAGCGTATATGGACAGACTGTACTTTGGAGTCCCTGGAGGTGTTAATAAACACTCACGTTCCTGTTTGCAAAGACAGCAAGGCAGAAACTTGTCCTAGGACTACATTCTCTCTGCACAATGGAAGACCGTCATTACAGAGGAAAAAACCTTATGGGCCATTAATAGATTTGCCCCATACTCTCTCTCTCTCGCTCTCTCTCTATTTTTATTGATTGGCTCGCTTACACGTAGGCGGCATCATCATGTTCCTTCCTAAAACGAGGCGGTTTTAGGTGTCGAAGATCATAATCGGACCAAAGTCAATAAATATGTCTTTGAAAATTTGGATGAACATAGCTCCATCCTGTGGTTCCAACAGGATGGAGCTATGTGACTTACACCGACTAAAACTATTGACGCCATTGGGTAGTGTTGATATATCATTAAAAGTTGACGCCTCGAAAAGTCAGCATTGCTGCGAAAAGTGTCCCTAAATTGGACGAACAGAATGCGCTTCGTAGAGAACAGCCGTGATGGCTAATGTCAGAAATAATTGTTCATATGTGTGTACACAATAAGTACGGGAACGTACCTGTCCAAAACTGCAAAAAACTAAGAAAATCTTTGAAAATCAGTCAAATCCTGCTCCCGTACGAAGGTTTTTCGTAATTCTTCATAGAAGAGAGCTAACAAGGGAGAAAGAAATTTCTCCATGCTGCGAGCTTTTGCCCAAGAAATTTCTTTGGGCAGCCTTATGAAAACTGTCAAATCTGTCAAATGTCATTCATTTTGCACTTTTTGTTGTTCAAAGCATTTCTGTACTTTTGCACACTTTTACACAGAGAGTGTGAGAGATTTTAACCACCACTCCTTGAAATATATACCTCTGAGTTTCGGTGCAGAAAGTACGGGAACATACCTTAGGTCTTTATGGCATGAATGCGAAGCTGTCAAATAAAAAAAGGACAAACGTTGTTTAGTACTCGTGCAGTTCAACCCAACATATTGTGAATTAACCCTAATTTTGCCTTCACAAAGATACCATAGATAGCGGTCACAATTAAAAAAATGTACAACAAATATTCATAACCCATAACGGTAACGATACTATTATACTCGAATGACACCCTGTCTAATGATTATAACTTGAACTTTACACAATTTCGTAATTAGTTTCTACTCGTAGATTCTCCTATTTGGGGGATTTAACTTTAAAAAACTTTAATAAAAGTTACATAACGGTTACATGACCATTCACCAGTAAAACCATCTGGACGTTGAAAAGTTCCAACCGGAAATTATTATTCCTTTTTGGTGTCACATGAGAAACGAATTTATATTATTCAACTGTCATGTCAGAAAAGTTAGTTACAGCAGACGACACGTGACGTGACGACATTCTCAAAATGGTCGATAGTGTCGACTCCCATTGTACAGATGTCCAGTTGTTCTTCTTCCCTACGCTTGGACACAGGTTTGGTTTGTTCATAAATTCATTTTGCATCGCGATGTGTGTACGTAACGAGTAAAAGCGCAAACACAATGCTGTTCGATGCTGCCCCTGTCCGGAGTGTATCTCAAGAACTTTATGAGCCCTCTATAGTGAAGAGTTTGCCATTCCATCATATTCGCAAGGTGAAGGAGAAGGTGTTAACAAAAAATTACTTTCACACCGTCATAGTCTTTAAAATAAATTTTATACGGGCTTACTAAATTAAAAAGGCGACAGGATACGAATTTGTTAAATTTGAGTTCACCCCTAACCTATCATTCGCCTTCTCCCCATAGATGGAGTTCACTATTCTGTAGGTGTATAAGTACATACATATGTATGTACTTTATGCAGATCTCTCCACCAAACGACGTCGTTTTTGTCATCCTAATGAATATTCATGAAGATGGAAAAGGATTTCGCAGTTTGCTGTGATTTGTTTGTTTGTGTGTGTCCTTGTTGCTCGTCAGGACCGCTGTTTGTTTTGTGTGTGTATGTGGTTTGGTTGTGTTCCCGCGCGTCATTATTCTGACGACATTTATGACATTAAAAATGTATATATGATTCAAAAATGTTATTAAATTAATTATTAAAAAAACAAGAAAACAACCGACCCCTGTTATTGTTATAATGTCGTGGCGTCGCGGTCGGGTGTGCTTATGTATGTGGTTGAAGCAATTATAATGAATACACACACCTAAGTAATGTAGTTAATGTGATGAGCACTCTTGGGAGATGCTTAAGGCAAAGTTATTCACATCTAGGATCCTAACTTTGTAGTTTGAGTGCATGAATGGGATTTTATGTCGTATACGTAAACGTGAACTCGACAGAGGACAACTTCGTGATGATCCGAGGAGAAGCACTATGACGCTGGGGAAAACGCGGATACTTTGGGTATGAATGTCTCACGTTATAAATAATTCGATGCCGTGCAGAGCTTTTGTGTGAGGAAGTGGAGGTAAGGAGCTCAAGCCATGGGACGCGACGGTTGAAAGTTGTCAAATCTCAGATATGTGGTTGGAGTTTATGACAGACAGCTTCATTTTAGTATAGCTGTGTTTTAAACAGTGGAGACTCGGACAGAGTTACCAAAAGTTTTCCTATATTTGACAGTCGCTAACCTTAACGTTAAGCTAGGCATTTCGTACTTTATCATTGGAGAAATAGCCTTGGAGAGTGTTTGGTCGTTGATAATGAGGGTATACATTTTGTGGCTTAAGGTTGAGGAAGATTCTTCAAGGCCACACTTATGTTAGATCAATGTGCTCCACTGTGATATTCATGAGATGTTGCGTTTCTTATTTGTGTAGATATTGTGCGTAACGATTCCTTAACCAACCTTTGTCTAGTCTAGTAAATCCCTCTAAATTTATGGGACGCTGGGTGTGTCCTTGTTTCATCACCACAGCCACTGCACAGATTATCTTCGTTTACTCGTAGTTTCATATTAGGATACTGTAGCATTTTGTGCTCAGTATTTATTCGTACAAAAGCCGATAGAGAGCCCTCTATCCAAACTTTTAGCATGAAACAAATTGATCTAAAAGTAGTTGACTTTAAACTATTTCAATGTAGCAAAGCTTCAAATCAGAAATTCCAATATGTATTGTGTTTCTTCTTTATTTTTGGAGCTCGCATTAAAAAGTGCTTATTTTTAGGGTTCCGTACCCATAAGGTAATACGGAACCATTATAAGTTCGCTCTAACTCAAAAATGTCTGTCACGATAAAAACATCAAGAACCGTTCTTCATAGAAACTAGAAATTTGGCACACTTATACATTACGGTGGTCCACATACATATGTACATGGACAACATATTACTCAAAAATATTGTGAACAACTATACAGGATGGGTAAAATGTAATCTCAAAAAAAAAATAAACTACTGAGAAATATATCATGTGGAACACCATTCGAAAGGGCTCGAAACAAAAATTCCAAAAATGTTTTTCTTAACTTTTTTCTGTTAGAAACTTTTAGAGTTATTGCCAAAAATGTGTGAAAAATATACCAAAAAGCCCCCTACTGTTTTCTCGGATTCTCGGAAACTACTGAAGTCAAAAATATGAAAAAATCATAGTTTGTAGATGATTAACTATATTTTTAAATAAAACTTTAGCGAATCTCGTCAGTTGTATAGTTTTTGAGAAAATCACGTCGAAAAATTCAATTTCTCAACCGACTAACTCGTACACTAGAAACTACCAATTAAACAATAGTTTTGGGAAAATTAAAGGCTATCCGAAATTGTGCTGCCATATAAAATAAAAAAATATTCACCCCTGTGATCAATACCGGCCGGATTGAAAACGCAAACCAATTTCAAAAACGGACGAAATGAAAAAGGGTGTGCTGAAATTCGCCCGAAATGAAACAAATTCGAAATAGGGGAAATCGATTGTCGTTGAACGGCCGCATAATTGCGTAGGTAGCGAAAATAAGAGTTTTACAGACAGCACCAAATAAAAGGATTTCAGTTGCAGTGGGATTGCTGCGTAGAACGATCGTTGTGAGACGGCGGCATCCTTTCTATTCACCCACAGTAGCGAGTATTCATATCGTACAGTCAAATACATGCACCAGAAAACTTCCATGCGTATCGATACATAAAGTAGTAAAACTTAAAAAAAAAAAACAAACAAGCAATAAAACTCAATCGTGGCAAGACATCCTCGAGGAAAAGAAAATATTTGAATGGAAAAAAAATCCTGTCTTACAAACTAAAGAAAAAAAAATTAGATTTGTCCTACTCTAAAAAGTAAACAAAACATTTAAGATGTGCTAGGTGAAATTGTTCCCCTACGAATTTCAACTAGAATCTCTTATTCTGTTTCACCGACAAAAAAATTTCCGACTCGCTGTTTTCGTAAACCCCTTTGCCATTCAGGATATTTTGCCATGAAGTCAATCATTGATTGATTGATTTTGGTTGAAATTTGTATGTTTTCCCCTAAATTAGGTAGAAATAATTAATATTTTATGTATAAATCTTCTAAAACATACATTTTGAGTCTTCCGGATTCATTTTCACCAACACAAAACCGAACGAATTGAAAACGTCAATTTCTTTGCGTTTTTCAATTCCGACCGATTCTCAGCCCTAATTCGTTCGAATTCGAAGAAATCCGAAAATCATCACACAAAAACTGCGAAAACGTAACGGATTGGATTTCGACCGAAAATCATCACAGGGGTGATTACCAACGTTCAAACCAACGTGGATGCCGGAGTGTTTGGCTCTGGCACCTTTTTTCGTTGTGAAGTTATGGCACCCATTTATTGGTAAAGTTTCTTATGCATTACAAACATTCAGCTGGGTATATGTATAGGGTGTTTTTTTAGAGGTATGGAACTTTTTTTAAAATAAAACACAACAAATTCAATGGAAAGACAAACATTTTGGCTTTATTAGCTCACAAATTTTATAGCATTTACTGTTTAAAAATAATTTCTGTCATATGACCTCCGCGAGTGCGCCTTATGAACGCCATCCTGTCGGTCCAATTCTGCACCACTTTTTCGAGCATACCTGGTTGGAATGTTGGCTTCTAAATGATCAATCGTTGCTGGTTTATCAGCATAGGCCAGAGATTTGACGTACTCCTACAAAAAGTAGTCCAACGGTGTCAAATACACGAACGAGGTTGCACGCGCTGTATAGCATATTGCGCCGTCTTGTTGGAACCATTTCTCCTCCAAATGATTTGCAATGACATGAGGAATAAAAAAATCACAAATCATTTGCCTGTAGCGTTCGCCATTCACGGTAATGTTGGCACCGGTTTCCGATTTCAAGACAAATGGGCCAATGACGCCTTCGGCATGTAAACCTCACCAAACAGTGATTTTTTCGGGATGTAATGGAATCGCAAGAGTTTCATGAGGATTGTGCTCACTCCAAAAACGACAATTCTGTTTGTTTACGTACCCGCTAAGCCAGCCTCATCGCTGAAAATGATTTGACGGTAAAAATCTGGTTCAAGTTTGACGAACAGACCGCGAAATTTGGAAATTATTTTCCACGGTTTGTAAACGTTGTTCTGGTGTAAGTCTTTGCATGGTGATTTGCCAAAGTATACTGAAAAAAAAGTCAAACACACTTCGTTAGTATGACAGCTAGTTTAACAGTTATCCCTATCGGAAGTTATATGCCTCTAAAAAAAAAACACCCTTTACCTACGTTACGTTGTTACGCTGCTCATAAGACTGTTTAGAACGTCTTACCTTGCAGTATTTCTGTTGTATATCTTCTTTGTTTTGGAAACAGGCTGTACTTATGAAATGTGTGCGGTTGCATTACGTAAGCGACTGCACTTTAAATCAAGCCCCTCCTAGCACACTAGAAATGTAAAGAAAAACACCAATAGTTGATTTTAAAAATATGTATGTTTTCAAAAATTTGATATAAATTCAACGGAACCTGAATTTCTCACACGCTAGGGTGTGCCATTATGTCCTATTAATTATTCCATAACTCAATTGTCTGTTAACAAGGCGAAGGATGTTCGTAATAATTTTAACTGACACAATTCAGTTTTATTGTCCTCCCACCACCATCGACCGATATAAACCAAAATAGGGTGAGATACGAGTATCAGGAAAGCAATTCGGCTTCCCGCCCCCCAAATCAAAAAACCTTCTCATTTGTTATGCATGCGTACATAAGGTTTCTACAACAATCAAACCATGCACAGCCCCTAAGCCACCCCCAAAAACTAACACAAAACTTTATACAAATCCGAAACTTTTCGTGGAAGTTATGAATTTATTGATTCTACTAAATATTCTACGTACGTGTGTGTGTGTGTGTGTATCTGTTGTATGAATTCCATAATAATTATCGTAAAACGCAGCAGCTACATTCAATTAAAATCCCCTTTTAAGGACTTGCAGGTTCATTGTACGCCTCTTCGTCGGGAGGTAGAAATAAACAAACAACAGAATCGAGTGAACTGTTTCCAACGTGCTAATTGAGAATTTTACTATAATCCCCTAAAACTTGCATCATCATCATCGTTGGTAGGTATTCTCGTATCCATCCGCCATTTATCTGTTCATGGAGTACAGAGAGCTCCTTTCAATCATTCCCCCATCAATCAATTTTTATTTTTTTTTTGGGTTGATTCTACTGACGGTATACCCCCCACCCGAACAGCTAATGGCGGCTATAGGAATCTCCGTTACGTATCGGTTTTGTAAAATTTAATATCCTTTGATTCGACATCTGTCGGAAGGGGGGATCGTCAGTCAGTACGTTTGAGCTTGTTCCACACCCTCTCTCTGAGTTTGGGTAGAGGGTATTTTGTATTTTACTGGAGGGTTATTGTTTGGCATCCTTGAGGATGTATTTTTTCCGTAGTCATATTGCGAATTGGAATTTCTACTACGTATACAATGATTCGGGGAACAAGGTAACCATAGCGATGCTTTAATGGAGTGATATCTATCTGAAATATTTTCTTTATTTCAATTTTGGAAAAGAAATTTCAATGGATTCCATGCGAAGTTCTTTAATCAAAAACGAATTCCTTTACGGTTTCCCGCCACGCAACCCCTTTCGCTCTTCAAAGCCACCGAACTTGAACTACCACAGAAGACGTGGCTGCCACCTCGAAGCCATGTCACAAAGATCAAATTCGAAATCAAATTTACAAATTTAGAAATTCAAATCAGAACAGAACGTTGGGTACATAGCCTAAGCCTTTAAAGACGATTGCTGGTATTTCGAAACAGATTTGCTTTTATCGTATCCCGAAGCGATGGAGCGCGGGGTGCTACTTCCGACTCCCGAATATCCTTGCAGATATTTACAATAATCTTGTGAGAATGTTTATCACATGATTTTCTCGTACTTTGGTGGATTTTATTTATTCGAATCCGTTGAATCTTTATTTGAAAAAAAAAAAAAACATTTTTATTGAGTTTTCCATTCAAAAAAACAAAGCAACGGAGAGGTAAACTTCGACTTTTAGGGATAATGCGATTTTATTTACCATGTTTTTGGGTGGGACGTAATTTTTATGAGTTGTTTAGGGTGAAATGTTTCTAAATAAAACCAAGGAAATGCATCATTAAACTTATTTCTGTCTGCAAACTGGAATATGTTGACCTTTATAGACCGAGCCTTGTTCGTTTATTTATAACGGTAGGTGCAGTCAACGATTTATGGTTTCTATAGGTTAGGAGGTAGACGTAGACGCTACGAAAAAACGAAAATCGAATTATGACGAATGCAAAGTGCGTAGCTTTTCTAAAGGGCGGTATTTTATTGTAATAAAAAAAGGGACAACGTCGGTAGTAGACTTTCGCTTTAATCAATAAACGTAAATATTTACCTTTACGGATGGATAACAGAGCGGGGGCAGGTACATATCTACTTAGAACTAGAACTAGCCCATAATGTTAGCCTAGATAAATATACCTCAGTATATCAAGCTGAGATGGCTGCGCTTGTTGTTGTATACGTTGGATTAGAACACCTGAAGGAAAGAAAGATCCTTAAAATACTGGATAATCAGGCAGTGATCAGACGTATGTAGCAAAGAAAATACTGAACAGCATTAGGACTGGAATATGTAGTGAAGCTCAATCGGTGTTTATCTTAAAATGATGTAACCATGCTTTAGGCAAATGGGTCACACGGCGGAATACCTAAGAAGTTGGTGATCAGTGAAACCATGTAAACAGGCTAAAATAGAAATAAATTTGCCGATTTGTTCTACTCAGAGAGAAGTTCTAAGTTCTGAGTCCAGTTGAAATGGGTAGCCTTATTTACGGAACAAAAACCATCATGCCCTATTGCTATTTATAGATTGTAGCAAAGCCTTTGATACTCTAGCACATGAAAAACTAGTAGAAAGTGTCAGCAGAATCGGTTTGACAGGAGTACTGGCGGACTGGCTTAGGAGTTATTTGACTAACAGAACGATAAAAGTCAAAGTGTCGGACATAATGAGCAAACAAAAAACAATCGAGTATGGTGTACCACAAGGTTCCAAATTGGGCCCTATATTATTTATTCTCTATACCAATGAACTCCTGAAATTATTCAAAAAATGTACTGCCTATGCCTATGCCGATGATATAGCGACCGTGGTAAAACACACAAACTTGAATTCTGGCGTGTAGTCATTGCAAGATGAATTCAACGCTGTCTTTAATTGGTGCTATGATAATGGACTGGTTATAAATGCAGCCAAAACAAAGGTGATGCACATACGTACTCCATCCAAGCGAGAGGAAACTGTACAGATTTATTACCGAAACGAGGGCTGTTCACTATCAACTAACAACAATGCAATTGAGGTAGTCAAAAGCATTAATATCTCGAAGTAACCATCGACGAGCATTTTCTGTGGCGTGAATATATAAATGTCCTGCGCCTTCAACTAAAGAGCACTATTTTTGCAATTGTGTATATTAAACGATACTCAAATCTAGAAGTCCAAAAGCAGGTGTATTACTCGCTAGCTGAATCGCGCATAAGATACGGGATTTTGGCATGGGGAAACGCGGCGAAAACTCATCTGAATAAAATATCAAACCTACAACATCGTCTTGTTAAAATTGTTAGACCTAGTAGCCCATCTTTTAAGGTCTTAGATGTCAAAGCAATTTTCCAGATGACGGTTTCTGCAGCCTATACGCCACACGCTAAACACAAGAAGACGAACCCAATGGATGTTAGAAGTTCCAGAAGCTTACAACAGTTACGGAAATCCAGAACTAAGATGTACAATTCCAAAGTGAATTAACACACTTCTTCAATTTTTGAAAGTTATGCCGAATTTTAAGAAGAGAAGAAAAGAGATTAAAAAGCACTTACTTGAATTATATTTTGTAAAGTAGAGCTAATCTAATTGCAATTTTTTATTTGTTTAATTTAATTTTTTTTTTCTTAACTTAAATCAATTGTAAATAATTTTTAGATTCAAATCACTTCAAAACTAAATGTTTTCTTTTTTACAACCACCTGCAGATAAGCACTTTGCTTTGCGGGTAAACTAATGTAAATGTAAAATGAACGTCTAAATAAAATCCTTTAAACTAAAAAAAAAAAAAAACATCACTGGGTGGAAACAACGAGAAAAAAACTGATTATAACGTTATCACGAGAAGCAACTGTGAACTTAATCTACTTAAAGGAGAAGACATCACTCGGTTTGTGAAAATACGATGTCGAAGATGGGCTGGCCATGTCGTTACGATGCATAAAGACTGTGCGCAATAAAAGACATTCAACGCATTGCCAATCAACGGGGCGTTACATCGAATGTGGCTTCCAAACTGGTGTGAATCTGCATTGTACAGATCTATTCCATATAGGACGTAACGAAGAAGCCCAAGCTCACCCCGAGCTGTAACGCTATAAGAAAAAAATGTCCATATAAATATTGTGGGGCCGCGAAATAAGGCCCCAGGAAATAAGACCCCAATGTAAAAATTAAGTAAGGCCCCAAAAATGCGCATACAAAACAATAACAACAAAAATTGCTTCAAATTTGGGCGAAATTTCACTTTTTGGGGCTTTATTTAATTTTTTCATGTGGGGCTTAATTTCATAATGAAATAAGACCCCAATGAAATAAGACGTCGATCTGTCTGTCTCTCGTTCGCGTCCTTCATGTGCTCGCGCTGTGTGCAAACATTATAAGGGTATTCATATCCCCTTTAGCGTGTGTAGATTATAAAAAAAAAAAGACCCCAACATTATGTCTGGGGCCTAATACCCCGATTTTGGGGCACTTACTTACTCACTTAGGTGGCGCTACAGTCCGGGGTGGACCAAGGCCTCAACCAACAACCTCTTCCAGTTAGCCCGGTCCTTAGCTAACCGCTTCCAGTTGCGCACTCCAAGTTGGTTGAGGTCTTGTTCTACTTGGTCGCGCCACCTTAGGCGAGGTCGTCCTCTGCTGCGCTGACCCTCCGGGTTAGAGTTGAATATTCTCCGAGCCGGAGCGCTGATGTCCATGCGCTCTACATGTCCTAGCCATCTTAAACGCCCAATGTGCAGTTTTTTGACCAGGCTGATGTCGCTGTACAGCTCGTACAGTTCGTCGTTGAATCTTCTCCTCCAAGACCCGTCAACGCAAACGGGACCGAATATCCTACGAAGGATTTTTCTCTCAAAGCGACCAAGGAGATCTTCATCCGCATTCGATAAAGTCCATGCTTCAGCTCCATATAGCAAGACTGGGATGATAAGGGTCTTATATAGAGTCTCCTTAGTCGATCGGGAAAGGACTTTACTGCTCAGTTGCCTTCTTAGCCCAAAGAAACAGCGGTTGGCAAGAGTAATCCTTCGTTTGATTTCCGACGAGATGTCATTTTTTGATGTTATGGCAGAGCCGAGGTAGACAAAGTCCTTTACTACCTCAAAGTTGTAGCTGTCTATTGTGACGTTCTGTCCAATTCGTCGATGTTGGTTGTCCCTTTTTGTTGACAGCATATACTTAGTTTTGCCCTCGTTTACCGCTAAACCCATTTTGGCCGCTTCCATTTCTATACTCGCAAACGCGCCGGTGACAGCTCGCTGTGTTCTACCAATGATGTCAATATCGTCGGCGTATGCAAGTAGTTGAACGGACTTTTGAAAAATCGTTCCTTGTGTGTTGGCTTGTGAGTTTCGAACAATTCTTTCAAGTATGATGTTGAAGAAGTCGCATGACAGCGCATCACCTTGTCTGAATCCTTTTTTGACATCGAAGGTCTCGGTGAGGTCATTACCGACCTTGATGGAGCAGCGAGCTTTCTCCATCGTCATCCTGCACATACGGATGAGTTTGGCAGGGATGTCAAAACTAGACATGGCTCTTTACAGTTCATCCCTCCAGATGCTGTCATAGGCGGCCTTGAAATCGATGAACAGGTGGTGGGTATCGATTTGGACTTCTTGGGTTTTTTCCAGGATCTGCCTGAGTGTGAAAATTTGGTCTATGGTGGACTTTCCTGGCCTGAAACCGCACTGATAGGGGCCAATCAGGTTGTTGACGAAAGGCTTCAAGCGTTCACACAATATGGCAGATAGGATCTTGTAGGCGATGTTCAGCAGACTGATGCCTCTGTAATTGGAGCAGTTGAGAGGGTCGCCTTTCTTATGAACCGGGCAAACGATGCTGAGATTCCATTCATCTGGCATACTTTCATCTGACCAGATCTTAGAGATGAGTTGGTGTATGCTCACTACCAAGTCATCTCCAGCTGCTTTAAATAACTCTGCGGGTAAACCGTCAGGTCCAGCAGCCTTGTTGGACTTAAGCTTGGATATTGCTATCCGCACTTCGTTTTGATCAGGTGGATGGGAGTTTTGGCTATCATCATCTAAGTTGAATGGTTCATTCTGCCTGACAGCGGAATTTTGGTCGTCATCGCCATTGTACAGTCTGCAGAAGTAGTCTTTCCAAATTCTCAGCACCGACTGTGTTTCTACTACGATGTTTCCATCCGCGTCTCTACAGGTTTCTGTACGGGATTTGTTTTGCTGGCACATTCTTTTTACCTTCTGGTAAAACTTCCGTACATTGTTCCTGGAGTAGCATCTCTCAATATCCTCGAGCGCACGCTTCTCGTGCTCTTTCTTTTTCCTTCTAAGAAGCCGATGTTCTTCCCGTCTCTTTTGCTCGTAGAGCATGCGAGCAGATCTAGTCCTTCTTTGCAGCGCCGCTTTATACGCTTGTTGTTTTTCCGCGTTAGCTAGTCTGCACTCTTCATCAAACCAGGGGTTTCGTGGTGGTGGTCGTGTGAAACCCAGCACATCATTCGCGGCACTTATGATGGCTTGCTGGCAGTGTTGCCACTGGTCTTCTGTACTAGCTGTTGCTGCGGTAGGACTCGTAGCAAGAGATCGGGATATGCGTTCTCTGTAGGCTCTGGCGGTGTCTTGCGATTGTAGCTTTTCGACATTGTACTTTCTCACAGTATGTCGTTGTTGTGGCGCTGTGGATATCCGCATTCGTACCTTGGCTACAACAAGGTAGTGGTCCGAGCCAATGTTGGCCGCCCGGAAGGTTCGGACATCCATAATACTGGAGGCATGTCTGGTGTCGATCGCAATGTGGTCGATTTGGTTGACGGTTATTCGATCCGGAGACCGCCAGGTCCCCTTATGGATATTGAGATGTGGAAACTGTGTGCTTGCTATACTGACACTTCGCCCCGCAGCAAAGTCAATCAGCACTAGTTAATTTATTTTTGGGGCCTTATTTCTATTTGAAAAATGGGGCATAATTTCATTATGAGAATTTACCCCAGTTTTGGGGCATTATTTCATTTTTACTTTTGGGGTCTTATTTCCTGGGGCCTTATTTCGCGGAGCCAATTATTATAATTGTTTTAATGGTAGAAATAATAAAACGGCATTCACACCTACTGACGACGCTAGGTTAGGTTAGGTAGAGAGTGGTTGTGAGGCTGAGCCATCATAAAACATTAACCACCAGAGTGGGCCCACGCGATCGCCTAAAATCCATCACAGGATGGCACTTAAACCGCCAAAAATTCTTCAAAGCATTTTATAACCATACAATTTTTTAGAACGAGTCTATGGTTGATTTGGCCCACCTTCTACAGGTTACTGAAGAAGTAGCCTAAAATGCTATTGCGAATGCGTGCTAATCCTTGACATTCGCATGGAATATGTTCGTTTCTTCTGCTTCACCTATATATGTCATTGCAGCATCAGCAGATATACGTGGGTGAATTCGTAAACGTCAATTGCATGACGATCACGATTAAGAATAAGAAAACGGTTTGATACGTCCGTCAACAATTCGACAACATATTGCCACTGCAGCTGATGGCAAAACATCGTGCAACGATTTGATTTCATTTAAATGCACTTGCGTCACAGCACTGCAAATGACCATCGCAACTATGACGTGATCGTCGTTTGACGTTTACGAATTTACCCCGTGTCTGTGATTCCGAGCCTTTTGGCGTGTTTGCCCAAGAGACAATGTCCGTACGATATTCGTATATAGGTATTCTTATTTGTGCCTTACTAAATTTAAGAATTTTACTAGTCCTCTTACGGTTCAGTGCCGGCTAAAGGGCCTTAGTGGCCCTATGTCCAACCATGTTAGAATATCTGTGGTCTTCTCATAAGACTTCTTTTACCCTTGATTAAATGCTACCTAGGGTCAATTACTACCGCATCGGGTAGTGGCAGCTCCCCTTCTTTCCTAGCCATCGATAGTCAGTGCCATCGATAGCTCTCGATAGTTGACTTTTGACTATCGATAGTTATCGATATATATCGATTGTTTTTTCGTCTTAAGGGTTACATTAAAAAAAAGTTAAATGCACCATATTAAATTAGCTTTTCTCACCGAGAGAGATCAGATTCATAGTACTAATGCTCCTATTCCTAAGTTGCTGACTCATAAAACGGGGAATCCCCTATTTAAGTTAAGAGAAAGACGAACAATAATGCTCCTATTTTTGCGTTGCTGAATGCTGACTAATAAAACGGGGAATTCCCTTTTTAAGTTAACACCATTTTGACGGTTGGCTTATGATTGGGTTCCTCTGTGAAATTTTAAATATGCTCCGTTCGTTAGGTATCGACCGGTTAAAGAAATTTTTGAAATTCTATACATATTTAAATCGCTATCGAAAACAATCGATAGTGGTCAAAAAGCATCGATTGTTTTCGATAGTGGAAACTATTGATTATAATCGATAGTGCAATAGATAGTTCTCCACCTCTATATTGCCGATTTGATATTGCACGATTCTAGCACCTTAAGTGCAGCCTAGCTGCGAATGTTAATAACAATATCGATGCCGGATGTTCGCTTCAATTTCAGAGACTACCAACTGGGAGAAAAAGCCAATTTACATTCTGTGTTTCGAATTGTGAACAACGAATTGGAATTGCTTGTGATTCACTTTCGGCGAGAAAAACACGCTAAGTTCATTGGCGTATCAGAATATCCCGTAATTCGTGTGAAATAGAAAACTTACAGTACACGCATAATATTGCGAATACCATAAATTCAGTTTCCATACGAAAATCATAAGTGGGGTGGATGAACTAGTGGATATATACGCTCGCGAATGTCAAAGCAAACAGAAACCATGACTGACAGATGGCCGACATTTGTTTCTCGCATTTTCGCAAGAAAGAAAAACATCGACATTTTGCAAATATTTTGAGTTTTATTAAAAACACTCACATTTGCGTACCACATGTGGTTCTGTCATGATATGATGACAAACTTCTTTCTCAGCCAAAGCAGATCTATCACACTTCTGTCAAAATTGCCTACCCCACTGGTTATGTTGAGAAATGATAATTTTCCCCTAAAAATGCATGAATCATAAATCTTGATCAGAAGTAAGTAATCAAAATATGAACAGACACATGTACGAGTTCTCCTTCTTGGCCCCGCTGTCACATTTCTTTGGGTATAGGTTTTAGTTTTTCCTTACTTTTGTAACTTTTCAGGTTTTCATTCCATCAAAAGAAAGAGTAACCTACTTGGCACATACAATACACGAGTACCGTTAGCTGAATGTCAAAAATGCTAAATTGCTTGCAGCGCATTTTTCCCACATCCAACTGGACTTTTTCGTCTCCCCAATGAGTTCGGGGCGAGTTCAAAAGTTATGTGAAAAATAAAATTGTATACAGCAAGTGTCAGTCAGTGCATTCGGCAAATGGCCGACAAAAAGCAGAACTAAAGAAATAGAAATAAAAGCGAAAAGAAACGTTTTTATTTTCCATGCAATTGCAGCTGGCAAAGGAGGTCATGCCGTGTAAAAATAAACTTTACTACTACTGTTGTTATCGCCAGTGTGTGCGCGTGCATACGTTACGTAGTCCAAAAAGCACTTAGCTGGGAATGGACGAAAGGCGGGAAGGTGTCCCGCGAACATAAAAACAAGAACCTCCTCCTCCAGGAATGATAGGCGAAAGACTCATTCAGCGCTCTGCTACAGTGGTGTGAGAAAATCAATAGAACTCTATGCGCGCTTATCATCGTGCCCCCATCTGTTGTTGTTGTCTCTGGAAACAAACAGATCTACACATATACTCGTACATTGATGTAGGCATGTACAGCAGATATTGTACGGACAGAAAGTGCAGACAGACAAATTCTAATTTAAAAGGATTACGCGTTGGTGTGGTGTTTGTCGTTCTACTATTTGCCCCTTGGACTTGGACAGTGCTTTAGTCGATAACCACACTAATTTAATGACAGCCAGCAATCTAGATCGTGCGGGGGTTGGTATTCGTGTTAAAGATTAAAACTGCATACATAGGTATTATTTTTCTACAGGCAGCGGGGGTGGCGTGGGGTGGCGATTATGTCCGATTTGAGTGCTAGAAATGGCAAGCATTAAGGATATTGCATTTGGTTTACAAATTTGTCAACCAAAGTAGGGTTGTCATTCAAAGTAAAGTTGTGGCGGCACGGTGCGCGGTTGGGCAACAAGTGAATTAGTTTGGGCAAATTATTTATTTTTGGATAGGGTAAGGGTTAGATAGGATAATGTTTAACCAGACGGAACGTGTCATAACATAACAGGAAGCCATTCACGAAGGGAGTTTATTTGTAGAGCCGAGTTAAACGAGGAAAGAGTGAGAGTTACACTGCAATTAATTCCAAGTGTCTGGTAACTACTCATACAGTGCTGTTCGAAAAATTTGCTTAAACAATTTTGTCGACGATAAGCGAATTAATTGCAATAACTACATATTCTGTAATGAGGGTTTGTTTTTTTTAAAGCATTTTCAAACGTTTCATGACACTTTTAAAGTGTTAGAATTTTTTACCTGTGGTCAAGGGGGCAAAATGTTGTTAGATCGAAAAATGTTTTTTTTTTGGTACCCGCTTCAATTTTAATAAGAAATGAGAAATTCTTAATTATCGTAGATTTTTTATTTTTTGATTGCTTCAGAAACATTGTTCATTTAATCAGTAGATACTTTGATGCTTTGATACTACTTTGTAGAACTGCTTGTAGAACATCTGCGAATTATTGACTCAGATACGTTTTTCCATGTGGATGGTGTTCCAGAACCGGATTAGTAAATGTTTTAAGATTTTATTTATTTCTGGACGTTCATTTGCAGTGTAAACTTTCATGACTGACCAGATATTCTCAATTGGATTGATGTCTGGGCTGTAGGGCTAGGGGGGCCAGCTTAGCACATCAACATTATTTTCTACGAAGTATGCTTTTTAACTTAAGAAATAGATAAAAAGTAGTATGATATCATAGAAATTGAACCTTATTTTAACGTTATCAATAAATCTTTTGTTAAAAAAAAACAAGTTCATATTTACAATTTTGTTTGTATGGCAAGGAGAGTTGTTCAGTTGAAAAATGAATCTGCAGGTGTCACCTAACGCGGAGAGCCCTAATTCATATTTTGGGACCCTTAGATAAAATTCTGTAGTGACTTTTGATTCTTCAGAAGCCATTCTACCTTCTCCATCTCCAGACCATCACACCTTCAGTTTTGTGAGGCATTCAAAGCTTAGTCTTTCCTGTGGTTCTCTTCGCGCAAGAATCCTCCCATCTTCAACATACAGCTTAAACTTGGATTCGTCGGAAAAGATAACATTGTTCCACATGTCCTAAACCCAATTAAGATGCTGCTCAGCCCAAAGCAATCGTTTTTCAACCTACCTGCAAGCAGCATGTGACATGTAGCACCTCTAAACAGACGCCTAGGTGATAAGGTATTGCATATTGAATGTTGAAGGCCCAAACGAGGAATGAATTGTTTTTGTTTTGAGGATCAAAATCTGTTAAGCTGTTTTTCTTTTCGAATTCCCTATAGCCAATTGGTTGGGGAAGGACTACGTATCCCAAGTCCTTTCTGTAGGGGAAATTGAGGTGGTCTGTCAATGTTTTTTTGTGATGTGTTATAGAGCCCGACAAGTTTTGCCGCTTTCTTTGGTCCATTTTATTAAACTCTTTGCTTCTATCATTATGGGGACTTACTACACAAATTAGTTAATAATATTGTACTAATCTTTTTCTTTTATCTCATTTTAGGTAAGCAACTTTACAAACTACTTCAATTGATTTCTACATGTCTATTTAACGGTGAAGTATTGTATTTAATAAATTATAACAAATACAATTTATTCTGTTGACAAATTTGATAGTTTAAAAGAACACTATACTTAAAAGCCCCATTGCGTTGGTCCCAAAAAAAAAATCCGGCCACACATGAACTCATACATATGTGTCTTTAGAAGAGTTGGGATTACATAAAAAAAAGAAGATCAAGTTCGAGTTGATTCGTCATAGTTGATTAGTTGTCGGCCAGTCATTGTCTGCAAATATATTCCATTCTTTTTCTAAAGTGATTTAAAGGGTTTCTTTGAAATCATCGAATTCAGTTCTTTAAGATTTGCCACAAATATTAATGAAGACCGCGGAAGGTCGAACCTTGGACCGTCGAATATTTTTAAATATGCCTTTCTACCTATTCAATTTAAAATGGATACATATGTACATTTTTCAGAACTAGCCCTACATTTATACCTTCAACACCCATATTTACACTACAAAACAGTTAAATATAATTAACTATAATAAATAATTATTTGTTACCGAATTTCACGTAAATAAATATGTGAACTCGTCTGACACCGTCCGCATCCATGCGTAATTGCGGCTAGGGTTGCTTGTTAAATATCGATATATCGAAAACATCGAAGTTTACTATTCGATGTATTGAATCAATCCGATGCACCGATGTAACGAACTATCGATGATACGTGGAAAGAAATACATAACGATGTATTTTTTGAATGAAAATCCCTAACTACGGCGCACTTGTAACTGTTGTGCTCTGTTTGTGTACAAAATTTTACCGTAATTGTATACTCAGTCCAACAAAAATTGTCAGTACAGGGAGGATAGGACGTTTGTCTCTCAATCCGACTACAATGGCTTGCATAAATCTGTCTCTCATAAAAGCTAAAAATTATAAGTTTTTTTTTTGGACCTCGATAACATTTTTCAACCGTATCTGGACCCCACTTTCAATTACTTGCCGACCCCTGGTCTAGTGTATATTTACAAGCTTACCACTCAGAGATTGTGTATTTGGGGGTTGGTTACTTTATTACTTATGGGATCCTGTTCGGCAGTACAAGGGACCAGTGCTCCGACAAACTATACTCTGTTCCACAAAAATTGTCAGTACAGGCCTTATGGGGGAGCTTTTTTTTCAAATATTAGTGCCTGTACATGACTTCACGTCACTCAATTAGAGAAATCGCCACTGAAATAACAACCAAAGCACTGACTTACACAGGTTTTGTTTTTGTAATTTACCACAAATTCGCATACATCCCACCATAGCATGACCAGCCAACCACACAGTCGGTGGCTGAATGACGATGGGTGGCTGCCAATCGCTGTGTATATAGAAAATATAAACATCAAAACAGTGTTACCATTTTTAAGTTAAAGCTAATCGTTAATGCTTTTTCTGTGATTTTTGTCAAAGAGCTTTGGGATTTTGTGCTTTGAGAACCAATAAAATTAATTTGAGTATGTGAGGGTATTGCCACATGGCTTTTGTTTTTTCAACTTTCTTGTTTTTCTGGTGAAACCGTTAAAATGAAGTTGAACGCTTTTTCGATTTTTGTGATTTATAATGAAGGTTATATTTGCACGAGATGAGTTTTGGGTGTGGAAACGAATAGTGATTTTTTTTTTAGCCTGTATCTCGTAAACTAATCGTTTCCGATATATAACATTGATACACCAAAATACTCAAAAACATGCCCTTTACAACAAACCAAAATGTCATCACAATCGAGATGGTGTCCACTTTGTACACAATTATCTTTTTTTCGTTCAACACATTGTGTTGTTTTCAAATCAGCAGATGGTAGCCCTATGGGTATTGCTCTCAGATTTGCGGCGATTTTTCATGCATACTATGGTAACCCAGTGAGAGCTTAAAAGAGGGACAGATTTATGAAAGCTATTGCAACCAGAATGAGAGGCAAACGTCCTTTTTTCCCTGTACTGACAATTTTTGTGGAACAGAGTATAGATGGTACCCAAAATACAAAAAAAAAAAAATATCTTTTTGGAATTTTACTGAAAACTTACAAAAATTAGGGACACAAGCTTGTTTCTAGGAACTCATTTTACCAAACCTGATTCCACTATGCAGCCCCACATCATGATCCGTCTGTAGACAGGAAGGCTCTCTCTAATCCTGCTCATCTTAAAATGTATTAAAAAAGAGTACTAAGTTTTTTGTATATTACCAAGAAATTTCAAGAGACCTCTTAAAAACATATCTAAGCATACCTTAAACCATACCTTAAGACTTAATTCATTTAAGAGTCTTATAAACATTCAAGCCAGATACTTTACAATTTTACATAGTCCTACGAGGTAACCACATTGAGACACAATATATTCAAAAAGTCTTCCAATGTCCAATGTCGGTATTTTCTTGAGGCTTCCTTTCCCTCTATCATTTAAGACCAGCTTGTAAAGTCTCCTTCTCAATATGACCGCACTCACAAGTCTCTCTTTCTGTTCGGATAGCGATAGATCAATTTTGAGGAATTTTCTTACGGTCCCGAAGATAGACTCCTGTCACCTTTTTTCCTGCCCGGACGAATCTTTTTGAATGTTATGTACAAAATAAAAAAACATATACAGGAAAAGGACATAATTTTTCACTCAGGGAATGTAGTTACTGTGTATGTACATTATAAAAATAATTCCAATTAGCTGAAGGGCTAAGTTTCTCATGCAAAGTGCAAAAAGAAAAAAAAAACATTACAAGCGACATCTTGTGTAAAGAAAATTAATGAACTGTCACCAGTTTGAAAAATACTAAAAACCAACAAACAAACAAAACAATCTGCACACATATCGCATCGACAATTCCTACCAAATATACCCTATCAGAAAAAGGATACAATCATTAGGTGTGCTTTCACTCCCCCAATACACGAGTACACAAAGAAACCAATTGACTGGGAAAGCTATCGCTATCTTGTACAGCAACAAACTTAGCTACGCAAGTCTTCCATACAGGAACGTCACTGCAGTTAATGTTCACCACACCAATCTACCGCAGGAGTAAATAAATTAAAAATTAATGTGGCGGTCTTCGATAGTTCCGTAGTGGTTGCCAGGAGGTGGAGGGTGGGTATAAGACAAATGGCCGTAGGGACTTGCCCCCTAAATGCCCCACAACGCTGTTCCAATCGATATATATTTAGCTTGACAGTGTTGCAAGTAACTCTGTCTACGATTCGACAGAGGCAAACGAAAGTATCTACGATGACATTCCAATCGGATGACCAAAACGAAGAAGAGAAAACTTTGACAAGTCAAAAACGGTGAGATTGACTAATGGGACATTAACTGTTTTTTTTTTGTATCCTTGTTTTTTCGTTCTTGAAGTTTTGAAGTGAGCGGAGGAGTACCATTATAATCGGATTACCGTCAAGTTACCCAGTGGGGTTGAAAGGATTTGTGTAAATCCTTTCAAAGGCAGACATCTCAGTCTTCTCTCATTCGTGTGTCGTTTCTGTTCATTGTGGTGACCTCGTAGGACTATGGAAAGTATTTGGCCTGGAATGTTGATAAGACCCTTTTATTTATTAATAAATTAAGTTTTCAATTGAATCGATTTTGTTGTTAGATTTGAGGATGTGGGGTGGGGCGGGGGAAGGGGGAATGGGGAGTATATCCTACAGTACACCACCCAACAAATGGAAGCCATTAGGATATTCATATTTATTTATAGGTTCACTATTCGGCTATGTACTGCGCAATGTCCTTATAATAGTGGCTTTGTATCTTTGTTTAGAAAGGATAAAGGGAAGGAAACAACAATCGATTATTATTTACCTTAGGACATCGAATGTAGACATGGACAGGGATTGTTGTAATTTAGGGCAACAAATCATTTAGAGTATGGCATGTTGTTGTACCTGCTTCATGTAGGAATGACGTGTCCCTTTTTATTAGTACTTGAATGTGGCAGGTGGAGAGAAACTACTCGCAATCAACTTGAATAGCAAGGAAAGAACTATTGAACGACGAGTAAGTACCCTCAGCTTGGTTGGAAGAGTGGCAATTGAAAGAAGTAGGTTCTCCTAATGACTAGTTAAGGACCTCGTTTGCTAATGTATCTCTATACATTTTTAAATTCAAGAGTTGTCGCTACTCAACGTAAGGAGGCTTTTAAAAATTTGAATGATTTATTTATGCATTTTTAATGAACGAACCTTCGTCGCTGTGTTGCCTTCCATGAAATTTAACTTCGGCCATTTTGAGCGAATGTAACCAATCACAGCTTAGCTTCTATTGCAATTTTTCTGCTTCAGACATTAAGATGGTGGATAGTCATTAAGCAGCGTTCAGGTAGACATATTCGTGTTACTCATTTATTGTTTCGTTGGAAATTTTGTAACGGTTCTTAAGCAGATGGCGGCCATTTTAGTTTATTGACGATTGCGCCATTTGTATAGTAGGTAGGTATATCTGGTAACTTGCGAATTTCACAAATTTTCATACATTCCTGTTTGTTAACCCAAAAAGTTCGCAGGAATTCGCAAAAAGAGAGTTTAATGAGAGTGTCAAAAATGTCCCCTCAATCGAGAAACTTGCGAATTGTTGCACCAACTTTTTCTTTGGGTGCAGTGTCAAACCAGCCATCTGAGAGTTTGTGAAATGTCATATTATTCATTGTAAAAAAACTAACAGGTTTTACCCACGAAAGTGGTTCAACGCATTTGTTAACTTTGTTGCAAGCCTTCCAATCTCTCAGAGGATTTCCCCCTACTTTTAAAATTATTTATTATTTGACAGGTTTTACCCACTTGCCCCAAAAAGTTGCCAAACAGATCTAGTACATATTTCGCTAAACTTTTTTCAACATGTGAGCGTGAGGCGGCTTTATTTGGTGGAATTTATCTCTTAGCTGCTGCAGAGCGTGAGAATTCTTGGTATGAAACTCGTCCTTAAATGCATGCCATATCACATTGCCACTACTTCTGAAAAGACTAGATTCTTAAAGCACATGTCCTTCAGGACCTGTCCTGCCATTATTGTCTTGAAACCTGTTTTTTTGTCATTGATTCTGTAGATTTCTGTAGAGGAAGAACGGGGCTTTGATAACCCTCCCCGCACTAATTGTCTAGTTGATGTCTGTTGACTGTCGAGGGCTCTGTTTGTATAAAAATCCATTGAAATCAAAATGGCTTGGTCGTTCATGATGAGTTTCTAGTTAAAACACTTTGAATGACCTAGACATACTGTAGCCGCTCTTAGTGACCTCTGTCTCTGTTTCCAATTTTTCAATATCCACCGAGATTCCTTATTGTTTCAGCATCTGAATTCTAGATGAATTATTTGATTTCTCATAGATTAACAGGTAACTAGTGTAAATCTCGAGCATCGTGGTGTAGTGGTAAGTGCGTTGGACTACTACGCAATGCTGCCCGGGTTCAATCCCATCCCGGATCCAACACCTAAAAGTTTTTTCACGGTACTATCCCTTTCGAATGTCTGACAAGATATTGTTATATACACATGTTTATACAAACATACCACAAATATATAGAGTAAGAGAAGAATTAAGTAGAGTATACTTAAGAGAAATTTGTTAGTTAAGTTAGTGTGTAAGCTAGTACGTAAGAGTTAGTTAGTCAATAAATGAAGTCTAACCGAACCGGACGTGTCTTTCACTAAACCTAGTTACAAGTATATCTAGTACGGGATATAACAGATATCAAAGAGTATTATCTGTCAATGAGCTTCTCAACTCGCCATTCGGAGTCGGCATAAAACTGTAGGTCCCTTCCATTCGTGCAAAAATATAACACGCACACACAAATGGTTGCGAGAAGCAGGCCCAGGCTTACTCCGAGCTGTAGCGCCACCTTAAGTAAAGTAATTGTTTCCGACGTATCGTCTTGTGGCGTTGCATCCCCGATACCAAGGCAAAAAGGCAACACTCATTCCAGCCAAATGTCGGCGAGTCTTTTGGATATATAAGCCGGCCACGAGGATGAAGAGAATTGAGAAGTAGTACGACAGTCACGTAATCAAACTCTGTAATTCTTCGTTGATTCTACAGTCTTATATCTTGAAAACTCCGTTTTCGCCTCAAACACAACCTTTTCATAAATTGTGGACCAACTGGAGTTTGAAGCGTTCGTTTTTCTCTTTCTTAACAGAGCTCCATTTTTTTACTCTCCATCCTTTTCATTAGTCTAGACGTAAAGTGCACTTTTAGAGAACTGGGATCAGAGACAGTAGTAAGTTCCAAAGACACCCGTTAAGGACTCCTGGGAGCTAGTGAGAGTTTGATAGGATGTTGCAGCCCAGTAGCCAATGTGAATAGACTCAAATTTTCGGTTATGGGACTGATTTCTTATGAACTTTGGTTTTGAACTGAATGCTGTGCTCACTTCTAGAGCTCATCGATCGAAATGCGAAATACGAAGCCCAGTGGGCTTATAACCTTCTGAAAAACTCTGCGGTGAAACTTTTGAATTCAAAGTGGGGTCATATATTAAGCAATTAGTTGCTGAGTTGTATGTCGTGTCGATGTTAATCTGTCCGTAGCTTTTGCAAAGCTTAGAAATTGGGCAGGATTGAGGTCAAGAAGATCTTCATCCCGTAGGATTTCATTACTTAGTCCTTGATGATCCGCTCAAATGCCACACATTTACTAACGAAGTGTTTACCTGTCTCGTCTTCTTTCAAGGACATTTTGCAAAGACCCGAGCGTCTAATTTCAATTTTATTTAGGTGCTCGTTAAAAGGAGTGAACCCTGTAACCAGCCTTGTGAGGGTCTTAAGATCGCTTCTATTTATGTGTTCTTTCGGCACTGAGCGCATCTAGATACTAACTTTTTGCACTGACGGTATGGGTTGTAGTCGCTTGTATTTGTCGTGGGTTGAACAACTGAACCTAATTATAGGCTGAGGAACAATGAAACGAGTGGCTGATCTAGCTCTAGTCAGTGCATCAGCTTTTTAGTTTCCAGAGATACCAGCATGTTCTTGGACCGAGCTTGTTAAATTTTTGATGCCTTCCTCAACTATTTTGGAGGTGATCAACGCTGTAGAACAAGATGAAACAGGTCCTTGGCTGTCAGAGTAGATGTCTTTCATCTGCTCCGAGATAGATTGTTCAACATTACATGTTTTTTTTTTTAAATAGATACCTTCTCCAGAGAGCTCATTAAAGACCCGTCCATGTACTACATATCTGTGGCTTAGATCTCTGATTAGGCAATATTTCCACAGCCGTCTATATGTTATATTTACCCCTTTGGTTCTGTATTCTAAAAGGTGACCATTTTTTTCTACACGGAAATGGTTGGCATTTGATACTCAATTCTTGATACAGTGAAACCTTGGTAAGTTGGCCAACTGCGGTACAAGAATTTTTGCCCAACTCATAAGGGTATGTATTTTTTTTCGAAATACAGTCAAACTTTTCCCTATAGCGAATCCTCACGGAACCAGAAATTCACTTCGTTATATAGAAAATTCGTTACACGGAAATTAGGAATTTTTATTATTATTAATAGTAATAAGTTTGGATTACACTCTTCCATTTTTCTTCCTCGATAAAATCTTTTTATACATTTAGAGATTCAAACTGATTAATCGGTACGTTACTCCTCATCGCCAGAAAGGTTCGAAATACGTCAATTGATGAAGAAATTCGTTGCAATGTAGGTAACACTCTATCAGCATCCGCCAATGCTGGGGAATCCCCTAATTATGTCTTACTTTTTTCTCGGTACAAAGTTTTATTAATGTGCGAAATAGAAAATTATTTGAAAAATTCGTTATACCATATGGAGACAAAACTGCATGAGAGTTCGATATTCAGCTATAAAATTTGTTCGTTGTAGAGAAAAATTCGCTGGATGGAAATTCGTTATAAGGAGATCAAAACACACTAAAAGTAGAACGAAAAAGCTGCGTTCGTTGTAGGAAAGCTCAACTGTAAAAATAAAAGTCCGATATATTGCATACGATGAAACCAGAACGATTATTTCGTTATTTTACCGCTATGTCTAGACTTATTGTTCAGTGATTAACCGAAAATATGAAACAAAATCCATCACATACTACCCATGGCCAAGTTCCAAGAGAGGATGGATAACATATAAATGTATTTTGGGGAACATTCGTATGGAATTTTCTTGACGCAGTAAAATATTGGCCAACTTAGCCAGGTGGCCAACTAGACATGTTCCACTGTAATTGAGTTTAAACGAGAAGGAAATGAGACTCTCCATTTGCGGTATCCTCCAAAGGTCCTTAAATCTTTTCCTATTGGAGATCATTAGAGATTTCCTTTCCGAGGAGAGTTTCAAAATCTTTCGATATCAGGACTGCCGACTTGTCGTCGTTTCCTCTCTTTGTAAAAGTGCAGTTCATTTAGCAGTTAAACTGATGGAAAGAATCACGTAAACGTGACAAACTTTTTTTTATAGCTCTTTTAGTCCGTTTTCACATGCTTTCATAGAACAAAATGGCCACTTAATCACAGTCCTCTATGTTCTATGACATCAGTCAAAAATGGTAACAATTTCATCTGACACTGTTAACCAAAGCAAATTAATGAGCCGAAAAGGGTCGGAAACCGTCTTCCTACACGATGGCTTTAAATCCATCCTCTCACAACAAACTGAAAAGGAACTCATAAAATATGTCTTATTAGCCATTATCCTGCCGATCTGCATGTAAACATCGAGCATTACTCCTCACCCCCTTCCGCTTCCATCCTTTTTGAATAGAAGTAAACTTTTCAGCATGACTACCACGTTCAAAACTCGTAAAAAAAAATAAAATATTTATGACGATGACTTTTGTGTGTGATTGGAACACATTCACAATAAGTCATCTTCAAATCCTGTTTTCCTCCAACCGCCTAAAAGATATCCTTTTGCCTTTAAAATTAGATTAATGTCAACCGGGGGTTTTTTTTTCGAAATCAGCCTTCGTCGTAACCTAATTGGCATTTTCAATCTGTCAGGAGATGTGTATACCTAATGTATGCGCGTTTTTGGGAAAAGTTTGCAACCTCCCCCCACCTCCTACTCAATTTGAATAGAAGACCCTTTTTGGTCGGTCTCTTTCTACCGCCGAGAAAGACAGACAGTTGCACGTTCCAGGCAAGGCCAAGTGTATTCAATTATTTCCATAATCCGCGAACTGGCCAGATGTCAGAATTTAATCGTTTCACTTCCTCCTTCAGCTCACGCGTCCTAAAAGGTTTCAATTCGGAA
Source organism: Brachyopa scutellaris (assembly GCA_949775065.1). Lineage (NCBI taxonomy): Eukaryota > Metazoa > Arthropoda > Insecta > Diptera > Syrphidae > Brachyopa > Brachyopa scutellaris. The sequence goes on from OX459114.1 coordinate 17,971,538, forward strand.
TCTAATCGCGGTGGAAATTGACAAGTCAAGAGGATGAGAGAGAGAGAGAGAAAGGGATAGTGGTAGAAGTGGAAGTGGAAGTGGAACCAGCAATCACTTCTGCCTGAATGGTAATCCAATTTGACAATTCGTGGCGGAAGAGGTAGCCGAGGGTGGAGCTTAGGGGCGGTGTTTTTTTTTCTAACCTTTATGGGAAGAATTGGCCTACAACGACAACCTTATGGACCCCCCACCCCACCATCTCCATCAGCAGCTATTGTTGTGAGTCCGACAAAAGGTGAATGGTTATGTACTCTTTCCTTTTCTTTTCCCCCTCTTCTTCTTCTTCTTGGGTTTCCTTTTCTAGAATATAAAAGTAATTTAATTCCATTTCCGGGGAAATCCATCGACCGACGGTCTGTTGCTTTAGGGCTATTCTAACCGCCGCCAAGCCGATTCCCTACATTTAATGAGATTCTTTCTTTCGTTTTCCCTTCTATTCTTTTTTTTTTTTTTTAAGTTTGCTTTTGCCCCGCTGTCTTCGTAAACAAAAAAAAAATAAAGGGGAAAATATCTGCAATATTTGCGCCATTAAATTTTATGCGATTTCATAGGTAATTGTTTGGGGTTTTCGGGGTAGTTACGTGATGTTTACATGGCGGAGACACATTATACCACAGCGGGGGAGAGTGGAGAGTGATGGAACGCGATGATGGTTATCTGCGCAATTTCACTTATTTATTTAATGAAAACTAAGGGGTCGCAGGTTGTGTGGAAAAGGTAGATTGGAACTGGCTGCCTTTGGGCTATGGAAAGTGATTGCGTTCATCATTGTCATCCTTTGGATGTGATTGACAGTGGTGCACCCTTCTTTGACGCAAGCGGTGATAGGTGACAGGTGATAGACATCCATCTATTCATATAAACACGGATAGGTGTGCAGCGCTTGAGGCTAAGTTCATGCTATCACCACCAAGCGCTGAAATGAAGTTACATAAACTGTTCTGGATACCAGACATGAAAGTTTTGAAGGGAATGACACAATTGACGAGCTGGCATAAAAGGGTATTTTCGGCTTCATTGGACCTGAAACTTTGACTACTTAAGCCTACCATTTGCACTCACGAGAGTATTTTGTAGATCCCTCAATTATCAGTCCGAATTGCGTTTCGCTGTCAAATTATTCCTCGCGAAAAAAAACTTCTCGTTGATAAACTTTTTCTCTGTATTTCGTTTATCAAGGTTTAATCATCCGGCTAAAATGTTATGAGCTTGTCCTATTTGTCATTTATGTCTTTCCTACTTCATGGGAAGAGGCCACCTTTGTATGTATATCTTCTTAAAAACTCGTCCCCACTGTATTCCAGCATTTCCTGTCCAATAAGTCTTTTATGTCCCTTAAAAAAAAAACCGTCTACATGCATACAGAATTCATGCTCTCTGATTATACAAAAGCGTTCGACATTTTCATCATGAAATCTTCGTTTCCGAGTTGATTCGATTTGTCAAAGCTTTCTAACTAGTCCTTGGCAAATCGCTGTCAAGGCGTTCCTTAGGGTTTAGTTATTGGTCCTCTGATATTCAGGTTTTACACGAATGATTAAATTAACTAAAAAATCTTCTGACATAGCTGAGTACTTCCTTTCATCGCAAAATTGTTTATTTTAAAGTTTGTTGATAGAATGAATGCATATCGTATGGAGAGTAGGCTCGTGGACCCAACGCAAACGTCTCATAGTAAACGCAGCAGTTTCTTTTATTATTAAAACCTCAGTCCTCGCAGTCTTCACGTACACGTACGTAAGACCGATACTTGAGTATACTATACTCTGTTCCACAAAAATTGTCAATACAGGGAAGATAAGACGTTTGCCTCTCATTCTGGTTGCAATAGCTTTCATAAATCTGTCCCTCTTTTAAGCTCTCACTGGGTTACCATAGTATGCACGAAAAATCACCGCAAATCGGAGAGCAATACCCATAGGGCTACCATCTGCTGATTTGAAAAAAACACAATTTGTTGAACGGAAAAAAGATAATTGTGTACAAAGTGGACATCACCTCGATTGTGATGACATTTTGGTTTGTTGTAAAGGGCATGTTTTCGATTATTTTGGTGTATCAATGTTATATAATGGAAACGATTAGCTTACGAGATACAAGCTAACAAAAAATCACTATTCGTTTCCATACCCAAAACTCATCTCGCGCAAATCACTTTCATCATAAATCACAAAAATCGAAAAAGCGTTCAACTCCGTTTTAACGGTTTCACCAGAAAAACAAGAAAGTTGAAAAACAAAAGCCATGTGGCAATACCCTCACATACTCAAATTAATTTTATTGGTTCTCAAAAGCACAAAATCCCAAAGCTCCTTGACAAAAACCACAGAAAAAGCATTAACGATTAGCATTAACTTAATAATGGTAACACTGTTTGATGTTGATACTTTGTATACACGCAGCGATTCGCAGCCACAAATAATCACTCAGCCACCGACTGTGGAGATGGCCTGACATGCTGTGGTGGGATGTATGCGAATTTTTGGTAAATTACAAAAACAAAACCTTTGTAAGTCAGTGCTTTGGATTTTATTTCAGTGGCGATTTCTCTAATTGAGTGCCGTGGAGACATGTACAGGCACCAGTGTTTGAAAAAAAGCTTCCCCATAAGGCCTGTACCGACAATTTTTGCGGAACAGAGTATAGTCAAGTTTGGTCACCTTATTACGATACTTACTCTCGACAAATTGAAGCGGCACAACACAGATTCATCCGTTTCGACCTACGGGGTCAGACAGATATAACTTGCCACCCTATACTGATCATCTAAAATTAACAGTCTCTCGAAATGCCCCGTCAAATTGCCGTTAAACTCTGGGCCCTCATCACGTAAGACAGTCGTCATCGTTTTCGATATCGTTAACGATAGCGGTGCTTCACGTTGGCATAAAAATCCTCTCTCGTGTTTACTTCACTTAAGGGGTTAGGATACTCTAAAATTTTCGAAAAATCGATTTTATTTTTATTTTTTTAAATTATCCCCTAAGACCTCATAAATTATTTCATAAAAGATTATGGCTGGGAAAAATCTCTAAGTACTCGGTGCAGGCATCGCAGATTAAAGGTATGTATTTCAAAATTTCCTCATGATTTTCTACTACTATTTAAAACTTCAAACGCGTGTATCTCAAAACTGCATTTTTAAGTTGGCCGGAAACATAACTCGGACAATTTTTAACCGATTTACTTGAAATATTGAATATATTTTGAAAAATACATTGTCTATGAAAAAATTTGTTATGAACAATTACCTTATGATTTTTCACTTTCCACTTTGGAAGTGCGCCATTTTGCCAAAAATTAATATATCGAAAAAAATCTACGTACTTCTATAGCAGTTATTATATAAAATCAAAAGAAAGAAATTGGCGTATTATAATTCAAAAATTACAGGAGCTGTTGGTCCGGCCGCAGTGGACACTGAAAAAAAACGGAGACGTCATGGAAAAACGCGATTTCCACTTAAGCAGACCCACTCCCAGAAACACCCTACACTGCCACACCAACTCCTCTACGCCCCATTCTTAGTATATAAAGTTTAGCCTTAAGATCTTTTAAGGTAGGTTTACATTTTAGATTGTTTAAGACTTAGTATTAAGTATGCTTGTATTAAGCAAAAAATAAATAAAATAAAATAAATAGCAAGCATATCTTAGCCAGTTTGCGTTGAACCTGCCCTCAAGGTCCTAGCTCTCGGTATCTGTTAGTTTTAAATGAAATCCAACCAAAAGTGTTTTAAATGTCATTAGAATACCAACCATCCTGGGATGTTTTTCCTGCTACTCATGAGACCCATTTAAAGCTATGATAAAGCGCAATACGCCTCCAACGTCTTTTTGTGCTAGGTCACTCAGATCGTTGAAGAAGTATTCACCTAGATGGAGTTTTCTACTACGAGAAAGAGGTGGGCATGAACTCCTTCGTCTCTGCAACTTCTACAGAAGTCATTTGAAAGAATGCCAAACCTAGTTGCATGTTTGCCTATAAGGCAGTGTCCTGTATGGACACCGATGGTCGTACAGGTCGTACTTACGTGTGTGTAACTCTTTAGATACAATTTTCGCACAATTTGGGCGCAGAATGGCTTTAAATCGCTGTAGGCTTATACATGAAAAGCCAATCACAGGATCTGTGCAGCCAAACGGAGTTTCCGTGAGTCGAAATAAGACGAAAATTCAAAATGGTTAACTAAAAAAAAATCATCGTCCATGTTTAGTTCTTCGATTTTAAGGCACAAACAAAGTTAGTCCACATCTTTTGGAAGTTTGCTTGTGAGACTGTGACAAATGACACAATTTTGATTTTCAAATAAAAAACCTCGCGACCGCTAAGCCGTACTAAATTGTCACTTGTTTTCAATAAAGGCGTTGGTCGTCTATTCTGCTAGCGGACGTAGTCTTGAAGTTTCTGCAATATCCGTCGTGCTACAAATTTTGGACCGTTTATGGCAAAGATTTCTGATCACAATTTGGCGCATGCTTGATTTTTGAAATGCCTACTTTCTGGCCTTATTATTTCGGTCGACTATAATTCGGGCTCCTAAAGGCTACTTCACAGCGAACGAAGCTCCTTGATATCAATCTATAGTTGAAATATTTTCTTGACAGCTGTCAAACATGACATCTCTATTTGTGACATGTAAAATATGGCGCGTTAAATTTAAAATTAAATCTTATAAGGGAAAGCGCTGTGTCAGAGCTCTTGGTTGATAAAAGCTTTAGCTTGTAAAAAGGATAAGCTCAGGATACATCCAGCAATCATTTGTGAATACTTGTCTGATACGTCAGCTGTTATGTAAATTCAAATTTAATTCCTTTTTGCCTCGAGTAGGAGGCAGTTTGTTCATCCTTTTCTTCTTTTTTTAACACATGATTGATGGTACACCTTTGTAAACCGTTCTCCTTCTTAGAAGTCCCTACTCAATCACCAGGAAACCCCAAATTGCACATAAATATGTGTAAACTTGTTTCACAATTTCCTCTCTAACCCTTTACAGGCTTATTGTCTGAACCTTATTTACATATATACGAAGAAAAAAGGAACAATAGAAGAAGAAGAAGAAAACGGTAATAGAATTGTCAAAACAGGATAACAGAATCATTTCCATTTCATGTGCATACAACCAATTGATTTCAATTCTTGCATAAAAAGGATATCGACAACCCAAAAATTGGTCCTTCCTCTCTAAATAGACACACACAACAAGCGGCTGCACAAAGACTGACTGACTTTCAATGGAACAACTACTTGAAGTACCTTCATAAAATTAAATGACGATCCTTTCCTTATCCTTCCTACGAATGGCATATGTCCAGCTTTCATCGTCCGATTAAAATCTCTTTCCACACATACGAATACATATGTTGTGCGGTTTATAATTCACCAAAAAGCGGACAACTCTGACCATTTTCGGAAACTATTGTCATCCTGCCATCGCTCAAGGACTCACGAGAGACTCAACCATTATCTGCATATTTGGGTTACCCTCTCACATCCAGGATGGAAAAATAGTTTAAGTCCAGCCAGGAGCTGTATAGGCGGTGTTGCCGCAACAAAACATCGACTAGGGTATGTAAATTTATAGAAACCCATGTTTTTTTTTTATTCGTCCTTACTGCAGTGCAGACCTGGACGGTTTGAGGGGGTGGAAGGAGGCATAAGTTGTTTTGTTTGTACACATTTCGGGCGATGATGATGATGATGTGGTGGGCGTTCTACAAAACAATACCTACTCATGTGCCAAAAGGACTACTGCTGCCTGCTACAGGAGTTAAAGGGGTTTTCCTGGATGTCGGTACCGGCTGCCATGGTAATGGAATTTGATGAGTTTTTCGGTGGAATATTTTCGTATTTTTTCCCACCGCCGCCACTGAGTATGTGTAAATGACTGGCAGCAATGTCTAGCGTTGTCAGTCGGTGGGGGCGGGGGACGGTTTGCTGGCAGACATATTTTCGAAATTGAAAATTCTCCCGCATGAGCTGCAAAACGTGTTTTATTGTGGAGAGATTAAAATGCTCATGCTGCCTGTAAAGAGATTTAATCTGAGTGCGGGGTTTGGGTTGGTTGGCTATTTGTTTCGGTCGATTGTGGAAGGCAGCCTTCATTTCAAGTATTGGCCAAATTACGAGTATGTTGGCTCTTTTATGGGGTTTATGTGTTTTTGTTTGCATTTCCATTCTAATTACAATATTTGTGGTGATTGGACGGAAGCATCAATGTATCCAGCAGGTAGCAACAAATATTTGATGCATTTATGTTTCGCTCTGATAAGCTTATATATTTCGAGGTGCACGGCGATCGTATGCTTTCCAGTTTCAATTAAGCTTAAGTCGAGATAAGCCCTTTTGTCCAGCTAGAGGAGAACATACTGTCAGAAGGTCAAGCCAATTCACTTTGGAGAAAACGGAGGACGGTTATCGATTCAGTTCCATTCATGAAACAGGATATCAACGCCATCTAGTCGTGAACTATGAATTGGAAGTTCTTGTTTCGTTAAGAAACGCCAGTATGATTTTATCAATAACTTGAACAGTGCCCATACCATACACACAAGACTGGAACAAGTCTAACATTGCTTTGAAGCCTTTCGGATACTAAAGGGTATTTGATCAATCGCTTCTTAACTTTTAAATTGAATAAAAGGAGTTGTGTGTGAGATATGACAAAAAACCTTTATTGCGGATTAAAGTACATTCACTACCATGATGTATCATTCAAATGGCTCCGCGGCTTTATTTACAGGACTCGATCCGAGAGGTCCAATTTTGTATGACTCTGTTGCATAACATAAATCGCACGATCTTGGCGGCCATTCCACATCGCCTCTTCTGGAAATAATGCATTCTGGGAACTTTTCTTGCAACAACTCCAATGTTACCACCGCTTAGGGGAATATGCGGTTCGATTAACACTCGAGCTTATGAGATCAACATATCCCATTGACTTCATTGTAGAAAGAGTGGTCGACACAACAATCGCTTAGTTTGTGGATATTGTACACACTTGGACCGGTTTTTTTGTGTGTGGATTTTGAGTCGCAAAAATATGATCGCATGAAATTTGCTGCGGGGTCACTCGCACCGCTTATTTATGAGTATATCCTAAGTAGCAAAAACATGATCGCATGCCGATTTTTGATACAGACATACATACATGAAATCTGTTAAATCGCATACACTTTTGTCATTTTTGGTGTTGAATGCGTTACTTTTTCGTAATTTTACCTATTTCTAAGAGAATTTCATCTTACTCTTCCAAATCTAAAAATTTACGAAACTCGATACAAAAATTGCCCGAAAATGTACCTATTCAGATAAACGATTTCATAAATTTAACCCTTTTATAGCATCATGTGACAGTAATGTTACAAACCGTTTTAATGTTCACAAAAATGAAAAAAATGTACTTAAAACTCAATGCACTAAAACTCAATGTTACAGTATTTTCAAAAAGCGTTCTATTACTTTTCAGTAAGTTTCAGCTGAAAGAAATCGTGTTAGGTGCTTAAATCTATGTTGCAGTTCACATGCCGCGAAACTTGTGAAAAAACACATGTTTGCATATTGTTAAGGAATTAAAAAAATTCATTGCATTATGTTACAATAAATAAAATAATTTCTTCAAAATATTCCATACATCGTAGAGATACGTTATAACACAATGTGACTGAAAATGTAAAAAAAAACCTTTTCCAACAATTTATCGAAAAAATAAATAAAATTTTGTGATTCTAAAAAATACGTGTTTCATTAAATTCGGGAAGCTATCAAAACAACTAGTACTTTGATGTTTTTGTGATGTTGAGCTATAAAGGGTTAAGAAAGAAAGTAAAGGATTTCCACTCTGAACTTTTTTCCAAAAAAGTAAGAAAATTCGACGTAAGCCTTACGACCATAAAATTATCAACAGATGGTGTTAAGTCCAAAATCTAAGGCAGTGTGTTTTTTGTTATCTAAAGCTAATAAAGTGCTTAAATGGGATTATCATTCATCAGGTTTGCTGCTGCACAAGCATGTATGTATGTGGTTTGTCAAAGAGTCTTTGAATAAATTTGAGTATCTAAAAGTTTTATTAGATAACAAGTTGAACTGTAAGTCATATCTCATATCGCTGGCTGCAGGCCTACATGATACAGCTGACCGCGCGCCAGACCGTGCAAGTTCGTTCGATATTTTAGACTGTGCCTCAAGCCACGAAACCTTTTGTTATCTTCCTCAGACAAATGGCTTCATTGGCTTTGAAAATGCGTAAAGAATTTTCAAGAAACCTGTACATTCACGAGTACTCGGTGAGAGTCTTACATAATTATGTATTTTTTGCTACTAGCCTTCTCTAGGGAAGGGTAGGGTACCTACCTGGTCGGAAAAAAAATTGCACGCTACATTCCAACGCTGAAAGACAATCTTAGAGCGCTTAGCACAATTCGCTATACGATAGAAAAATTTAAAATGCAATTTTTATTGGATATTACGCGACCAAATAGACAACATCCAGCACGTACTGAAGAAAATATAGCTGGCGCGGTAGCTGAGAGTATATGCAATGATGAATTGATTTGGCGCCGTTATCAATAACTTGGCTTGTCGTATGCAACAACTTGACGTATTTTGCATACGGATATTGGCTTGAAAGCTTACAAAATTCAACTCGTGTAAGAATTGAAGGCATCCGACCGACCGAAACGTTACCGTTTCAGTCTTTGGGTTCTTGAAAAGCTTGAAGAATATCCAATGTTTTCGACCAAAATTTTGTTCAGTGATGAGCCTATTTATTTCTGGATTAATGGCTACGTCAATAACCAAATAACCAAAAGTGGATGTAGTCCGGAAAGCCAAAACACGTCGACTACACTGGCTCGGCCACATCGAGCGAATGGACAACAATGCTCCAGCAAAGAGGATCTACGAATCCCAGCCCCCAGGTTCGAGACGACAAGGAAGACCGAACCTCCGGTTTAAGGACCAAGCTACCGCGGATGCCAGTGCGCTTTTTCTAGACAACTGGAAGCAGCGTGCCCGAGATCGAAGAGAGTGGAAGGCTGCCGTGTCTCAGGCAGAGACTCTTCACGGGTCGGGAGCCCGCTAAGTAAGTAAGTAAGTAAGCAATAACCAAATTGCCGTATTTGAGCTGAAGAGCAACCTGAAGAGGGTCAAGCGCTCCCATTACATCCAGGCAGAACAATGGTTTGGTGTTGTCTATGGGCTGGTGGAATTATCGATTCATATTTCTTCAAACATAATCCGGGCGAAACGTCGCCGTGGCCGTGGCGGTTAGTGCGTTGGACTACCACGCAATGCTGCCCGGGTTCAACTCCTGGCCGGGTCTAGGTAGAGGTAGGTAGGTAGAAGTGGTGGTTTCGATGGAGGGAAACCCAAATAGCGCGCGGGGCGCCGTTTTGATACCACAACCTCAGGTGACCCGTTTATTTGAAGGTAGAGTTGTGATATTTATATCCATCCTGTGGAATTTAGGAAGAGGATCAGCTCTCTAATACTTTTCCCAGATATATCTTTGAGGTCGTCGAAGAATAGCTTGCCCAGTGTGCGTTGCCTGGCTCTCGCCAGAGCCGGACATTTGCACAGAAAGTGAATTAGAGACTCTTTTTCATTTTCATTTTTGCAGCTACGACAGAAACTGTTGTGAGGGATCGATAGTTTGGCTGCATGGTCTCCTATTGGCCAGTGTCCTGTACTGACTGCCACCACTCTAGCGATGTCTACGCGTGTTCTTAGTAGCAGTTCGTTTGTTTTAGACCTGTTGTAATTTGGCCATAACTTTCTGGATATGACACAGTTTGTCAGACTGGTCCACCTGAGACCGGCTAATTTTAAGAAGTGTGAGAGTATATTGCCCTTAACAGCACCTATGGGAATATGAACGTTTTCCGCTAGTGAGCTGTTAAGGGCTGATCCTCGCCTGGCAAGTTCGTCGGCTCTCTCGTTACCATCAATGGCGCTATGTCCTGGAACCCAGAGAAGCGTGACTCTAGCCTGGTTGCACAGGCGGCTGAGCTGTTCCTGGCAGCGATCTACTAATTTCGAAGAGGTGGTTGCCGAAATTATGGCTTTAATTGCGGCTTGGCTATCCGTAATAATAGCGATATTATGTTTGGGTGTTGGGTCATTTATTAGGTTGCGACAGGCTTCGAGGATCGCCAGTACTTCCGCTTGGAAGACGCTAGCGAAATTTGGAAGACGGTAGGACTTAGATATGCCGAGCTTTTCCGAGAAAACTCCCGCACCCACACCGCAGTCCATCTTTGACCCATCGGTGAATACCGTTGTATCAAAGCCTGTCACCACTCTCCCTCGCTTCCATTCTTCTCTACTTGGGAAGGTTGCGGCGAAGGGTTTCTTGAAGTTAAGATTGGGGATAATATAATCTGTAGGAGACACAACCAGGCCATATGGTAGTGTATCCAGGATTTTACTGTGACCATACGTCTTAGCAGTCCAGCACTTGGATTCTTTGAGTCTGACTGCACTGCATAGTGCAGTGCTTTTCGTATGAAGATCGAGTGGCAGAAGGTGCAAAAGCACAGAGAGAGCATCAGTTGGGCATGACCTAATTGCACCTGTGATGCCTAAGCTTGCCGTTCTTTGGACTCTTCTGATTCGGTTGATATTGTACTTTTTGCTTAGGGCGGGCCACCACACTAAAGAACCGTATGTGAGAATTGGACGTACAACGGCTGTATACATCCATAATGTCATCTTAGGCTCCAATCCCCAGTTTTTTCCGAATGTTTTGTTGCAGGCGTAGAAGGCTATGCATGCTTTCCTGACCCGTAGCTCAATATTCTTCTTCCAGCTAAGTTTAGAGTCAAGGACAATGCCCAAATACTTAGCACTGGAAGATAGTGAGAGTGTCTGACCGTTTAGTTTGGGAAGATCAAAAGTTTGTACTTTGGTTTTTGTGGTAAAAAGTATCATTTCAGTTTTGCTTGGATTAACCCCGAGGCCGCAGCTCGCCGCCCAGGAGCTAACTTTCTTCAAAGCATTCTCCATGACTTCGCTTATCACAGAGGGAAACTTTCCTGATACCAAAATTACTACATCATCCGCGTACGCTACCGCCTTGACCCCATCGTTGTCTAGACGCACTAAGATCTTGTTCATGACCATTAACCATAGTAGAGGCGAGATAACACCACCCTGAGGCGTTCCTCTGCTTACAAATTTGGTTAGATTGCTGTTTCCTAGGGATGACTGAATAATTCTGGTTTTTAGCATGGATACTATCCATTGGCCAATGAACCCCTCTACGCCTAGTTCAGCTAGAGATTGTTGAATTGAATCAGTGTGTACGTTGTTAAAGGCTCCTTCTATGTCTAAGAAGGTAGCTAGAGTGTAATCCTTATAGTGGATGGTGTGTTCTATTGTACGCACTACCTCGTGGAGAGCTGTCTCTATGGATCTACCTTTAAGGTATGCATGCTGAGATTTGGATAGAGGAGATTCTTGTAGAACCTTCCGTATATGGGTATCGAGGATTCGTTCCAGGGTTTTTAGCACGAAAGACGTGAGGCTGATAGGTCTAAAATCCTTCGCAGATTCATGACCTCGTCTGCCGACTTTTGGGATGAAAACCACACGGATACGCCTCCACGACTGTGGGACATAGTTGAGGAAAAAACATCCTCTAAAAATAGGGACTAGCCACGGAATTGCTAGGTCGTGCACCTTCTGTAGCATAATGGGTATAATGCCATCAAGTCCAGGGGATTTATATGGGGAGAAGCTGTTAATAGCCCAAAAGGTTATTTCCTCGGTGACTATGGTTTTGATAGTGTTCCATGGTGCGGAAGAACTGCAGTCACGGAGGGCTGCCGTACTGTAATCTTTGCAACCAGGAAAGTGAGTGTTCATTAACATCTCTAGGGATTCCGCAGTTGAGTCTGTCCATCCACCATCCGCCTTTTTGAGAAGAGACGGGGAGGAGTGTTCTTTGGACAGGATCTTACTCAGTCGAGCAGACTCCTTAATGGTGTCAATGGATTGACAGTAGTCCATCCAGGATTGCTTCTTGGCCTTCCTGATGGATTTTTTGTAAAGTCTAAGACAGTCTTTGTAGGGCTGCCAGAAATTGTGGTTATAGCAAATGTTGAAAATCGCTCTGGTCATCCGCCTGAGGTTTGAGAGGTCTTTACTCCACCACGGTGGGAGCGACTTTTTACTATATCTGACTGGACACGAGACTTTGTAGGCGGTGTTCATTGCCTTCTCGAAAGTCTTAATCTTTGCATCCAATTCTGAGGGTGATACTATGAATTCTATTGGAGCATTGCCAAGTTTTGATCTCAGGACTTGGCCGAATTTGGTCCAGTCTGTCCTTTTGGGGTTTCTAAAGGGTTCTGGAATCGCTACTGTGAAGTTCACATTAAAGAGTATCCAATTATGGTCTGAAAAAGATTTTAAGTTGGATACTCTCCATTTTTCTACCTTTATGTTGTTATTGTTGGTGGTAAGGGTAATGTCAATAACTTCTTCCCACCCAATGAAACTATCCGTACTCGGAAACACAAAAGTTGGAGTGTTACCCGTGTTACATATAGAGAGATTGTTTGTGATAATGAAATCAAAGATGGACTCACCTCTTTCGTTATCCTCTGAGCTGCCCCAAAGCGTGTGTCTGGCGTTTGCATCGCAGCCCAAAAGTAGATTGGCTTTTTTGTTGTTTACGAAGGATGTTAGTGCTAAGACCTCTTCCGGCGGTGCTTGTCGGTTGTGAGCCATGTAGGCTGAGGCCAAGTACAGGCATTCCCTTCCTGTATCCAATTTAACAACTGTTAAGTCTGGTGAGCTAAGATTGGGACATAGAAAGGCTTTAATATGTTTCCTAGCTAGAATACAAGTTCTGGGCTTACCGTTGTTATTTTTTGTGTCGTAGTAGAGATTGTATAGATTGTCTTTGAGACCTTTGATATTCGTATCTTTGATCCATGGTTCTTGGATAATGCTGGCCGGGTCTAACACCTAAAAGAGTTTTCTCACGGTACCACCTCTTTCGAATACCTGACAAGCATCAAAGAATATCATTTGTCACGATTGAGCTTCTCAACTCGCCGTTCGGAGTCGGCAAAAATACTGTAGGTCCCTTCCATTCGTGCAAAAATATAACACGCACACACAAATGGTTGCGAGAAGCAGGCCCAGGTTCATCTCGAGCTGTAGCGCCAACTAAGGAAGTAAGTAAAGGGACGTAACAGTAAATGGCGCTCGTTCTCCCGGCATGGTAATATTGTCACAGCCCGTGAAACCATGGCTTTATTGTAAGAACGGTTCGGTAAACAGTTAATTTCACGGTTCGGACCGGCGAATTGGCCGCCTATAACATGTGATATCACACCTCTAGACTTTTACCTTTGTGGCTACGTAAAGTTCAAAGTCTATATGGATAAGCCGGCTACGAAAATTAAGCCAACATTACACGCGTCATTCGCGGCAAAATATCACTCAAAATGCTCGAACTTGTCATCAAAAATTGGAACTTCAGAATGGACCGCAGTTACGGCCAACATTTGAAAGAAATTATTTTTAACAAATAAATGTAAAGAATAGTTCTTTTGTATGATAACAAAGATTACCCGATAAAATTGAATATTTTTTTTATTTTTAAAAAAAGTACCTCATCCATTACAAGACCTCACTTTCAAGTGACACTTTAAACAGAACGTTCAACCATTGCAATCCTTTGCACTCCACTCCACTCGTACAAACTCGATTTAATCCAACCGTGCAAACTTCCTTGATCCGGAAGCGAAACAAACGTTGTACACTCGGTCGTATACGCAACATATGACGGCGGTTGTCTCATATCTTGGAAATTCAGATACAAAAATACAAAAGTCGTTCCCTTTTGCCGCAGCATACAAATACATTCTACTCGTACTCGTACTCGTATTCGTATAATTTAATTATTCACAAAATGCAAACATCACGTTAGTTATAGTTTCGTTAACCCAAACAATGCACCCCCACAGCTCGTTTCCTGCCTCGCGTAGCACTGACTGTTTTGTTATTAACACTCCAATTCGCCAATTCACGCACACTGTTTGAATTGACTATACTCGCAGATGTATGCATGTATGGTTAGGTTATGATATAAATTTTGCACCCCCACCCCCAATACACGGTTGCATATTGAATGAGCGTGCAAGAGTATGGGTTCGGGTTCGAGTTGTGTTAGCCATGGAAACATCAAGTGGGAGTTTTGTACAATGCCACTGTTGCATCGCTGAGATAAGCAGGAGGTGGTGGAAAGCCCAGGATGGTGGCCCGTATTTTCTTCGGAGCTGGCAATTATCTTTTGATGCACCATTGTGTCTGTGTTCTGGTGTAGCCGGACGGTTGGTTGTTAAACGTGGCCAGCCGGCAACGGGTATGATTAATTACAACTTAAAAATTAATTGAAATTGATGATAATGCTGCAGCCCTGTGTCTGGGTATCCGGACAACAACAATGGTGGCTGGGGGTTCCGGAATAATTGCATTTTTTTTTTAATGTATTTTCCCATAAAGAGTTTTTGCATTTAATTTAATTTACATAAATTGTGGAACTACCAGATTTGAATGGTACTCGAGTGTAATGCTATTCAGAGGGACTCCAAACGGAAGCTTTGGGATTAGGTTGATGAATTAACGAATGTTTGCCATGTGGAATCGCATTCCACCGTCAAATATGGAGAAAGTGGATTGTATTCATGTGCGCGAGAAAATCTACATTTTTAAGCTGATTTGAAACTCAAAATGCATTCCTTTCCAGAAAGAAAAGAAAATTATTTTACCTATCTACAGTGACTTGATTTTTAAGGTTAGGTTGTGGTAGTGGTAGGGCATGCTCATTTGCAGAGGTTATGGCTCGATTCCCACCCAATGCTTGGTTACTTAGGGCATCCTGTTCGGCAGTTCAATGGACCAGTATTGAGCCTAAAGGCGCCTAGTGACAAACAACAGAAACAGGAACAGAAGCAGAATCCCATACATTTGCAACTGAAACAGAATTAGCAACAGAATATTTTTTTTTGTAGTAACAGAATTTAGCGACATAAAAATGCCGTCTGGCGACACAACAGAAACAATTCAAGATGAGTTCTTTGTGTTTCTGCCAGCAACAGAAATGCCAATATTATCGTAGTAGCCATGATTTTTGTTTCTGAATTTGAATTTATTCCGCAATTGGCTATATGTTTTCATTTTGCATTGACAAGAGGGATAAATGGAAAAAAAAAAGTTTTCAGTCGACGAACAGGAAAAAATTATAGATAAACTGAGGTAGCCATGTTTTTCTCGTCAGCCTGAAGATCTGTTCCAGGTTTTTGTAGATGAGCGAGCAACGCAAACAGAAACAGAATTTACGACAAAACGAAAACGCTTTCTGTTCTGTTTCTTTTTCTGTTCCTGTTTCTGTTGTTTGTCACTAGGCGCCTTAAGTGCTCTGACAGACAAGATAAAGGGTTTTTCAATAGCTACATATGTATATCCGAACTTTGACAGCTTATTGCTCTGACGTCAACGCTGTCATTCTATGACGTTTGTGTACCGTTTTACTATGGAGCGCTACACCATTTAAAAAAGAGTCGAAATTGGTAAAATTGAACCTTTTGGATCGAGTCCTGTAAAATAAAGCCGGCAATTTGAATGATATCATTTTTATAACATAACGATATTGAATGTACTTCAATCCGCAAGAAAGGTTTCTGTCATATCTCACACACAACTCTTATTCAATTCAAAAGCTAAGACGCGCTTAATGGAAAACGCTTTAGCAGTCAAAATACAAAGCAGTTGATTATTGAGTTTTAAATCAATTTCTGGTATTTTTTCTAAGAAATTCTCACAGGTCTGTATTAGAGTTTTGCGTTTTACACATTGTCCTTTTATTCTTTTCCACAATTGTATCCTTAGTGAGTTTCCCTTCCAGAGATCCAAATTCTGACTTTACTGAAATATTTAGTTTTCTTGAAAATATCGAGCATTCTACTCGCTGTGGCATTTCAAAGAAATTAAAGAAGTTTATTGCATTGTTTTATTATTATTTTTTTTTTACTGTTTAAATATTTTGCAAGAATCTTAAACCAACATACTCCTATCGATTGGGAGTAAATTGAATCCAAACATAGATGGCGTTTTCAAATTGCTCAATCACAGTCGAACAAACCTTTCACCCGAATGTCAAAAAAGGCCAAACGCCCGCCTGACATAACGTCGTTTGTAGCCACTGGCCCACCGCACTGTGAATACATAATTTAACGATATCTGAAGTCATTTACGATTCCAATGCTTGCGATTTATATGTTTGTTTTTATGGCTTTTATGTAAATTGATGGCTAATTAGAATAAATAACAAAATATACCGACTTTGCTTGTCCTTCAAGTGTGCAAATGACACATCGTTTTTTTTTTGGTCTTCTCACACAGACACATGCTCGTACAATCTCACTTAATTTGAATACGCAAATGACTACTTGTCCATCTATCCACTCATGTAAATGCACGCGCGGGGAATATTATGTCGAACACCACTAAACGCGCGTTGTCATTTGCAATTGTCAAGCCCATTACAACACACATTTTCGCCACCATAAAGGCGGTGAAGAGCGCAATCGAAAACTCAATTGAACATTGAAAGCACATTGAATAGCGTTCCGCTACGAAGAAAGGCCACAAAGGAGAATTGAGTGAAAGGATCTACTCCTTGTGGGTCGTAGTCGTCTCTATTACGATGATTTGCAAATTAATTTATAACATGAACAAATGGTTGCGATATGAATGAACGAAAAGACCTTTATTTCCTTAGTAATAATTCCGTAAGAAATTTTCTAAAGACTTCTCCTAAGAGGCTAGAGGCATAAACACCCTCTTAACGAAGAGAAGAAAAAAGGAGAAAAAAACTAATAATGAAGCTCCAAAGTAGAGATGTGGAATTTCTTCTTTTTATCGCACTCTGCCATTCGACAAGACAAAGACCGCCCGTCGCCCGCCGCCGCGTCCATTAGGAAAGGCAATGCAAATTAATGGAAGGTAATTTATTTTTCGATTTCCAGTTGTTGTAACTCAATAGAGGGAAAACGAGAGAGAAAAAGGAAAACAAAAAAAGAAAAACTAAACCATAATGATGTGACTTACAGGAAAGCTAAGGATGTTTTCACAAATACACATACACGCACCGTTACCGTTCGTTGTAATCCTCTTAAGAGTAAAATTCTTGTGCTAGGAGCCGTAACAGTTGAGGTAGATTCAACAAGTGATATAATTGTGGAACGAAAGGAAGACAAAAAAAAAAAGGATCAATAAATGGGGAATAGGGACTCGAAAGTTAATCGATTGCTCACATCCCAAGGGGGTTGATGCGAAAGTTGTTTGTGGCTGTCACTACATAGTAGATGGGTTTCATATTTTTAAGTACGCTTTGGCGTGACGGAAATATGCATTTGGTGGTGGAAAATAATTCCCAGTTGTATACTAATTGGTTTGAGGTCTAACAACCGAACAAAGTTACAATCAGGTAGATTCATACAAATTGAACCAATTTGTGGAAAGATACTTCCCTGTATTTTGTGTTTGATTGGCACATGAGCAGATGGGAAGAATTTGACGATTCCATTTAACGCTCCTGAGATTGTTGTTCGTCCTTACAGTGCTATTGGTGTAATCAAGAGGGAGAGTGGGCGATTCTTTACTCCATGGGTAACGTCCAAAGCTAAACGGGAAGAACGAAATCTACTTTTTTATACAAAGGAGATGAGTTTTGATCTTAACCAAAGCGGGAACGTCCATTTACTGAACCTGAACTGTTATGCTTCTTTGAAAGAAATGTTCGTGGTTCCTGTTGATTTAGGCATTCAAATCGAGGAAAGTCCGTGTATCGTAACAGCCAGCGGCATAAAATTATGACGGAAATCGGTTCTTACCTTTTAACTGCAAAGCTGCACAAAGTTCTCAAACTAAATGCTTCAATTTTGTTAGTTTTACGAGCAGAATTTTATGGCATTATCGGTGTCAAACCTTACTGCGAAAGCATAACACTGGCAGTAGAATGGCGGTATGGCTGAAGAAATTTATCGCACAAACAATGCATATTAAGAAATATATGAAAAAAACTTCTGTGAATCATAAGCAAGGACAAAACTTGTAATAGTACACAACTCTCCAGTTATCTTGGACACAACCCATTAATAGAGTTAGTTGAAACCTTACATCTGAGTTTCCTATCGCTGCCTCTCTTTTTATCTGTCTCTCTTTCTGTTCTTAAAGTGCTAAGGTTAGTTTATGTTAGCGGGCTGATGGGAATGGTTACAACGGGTGTGTTCCCACCCGTCCGTGGTGTTAGAGTCTGGGTTTTAGCCATCCTGACGCCCTAGCAGTTTCATGCTGGTCAGATGGTAATCCATTTGATAGCTCGTCGATGTGTTCAAAGAAAAATTTGCCCAGGGTTCTATTCCTTAGTTGACAGAGGTTAGGGCAGTGACAGAGAAAATTGACTGTGTCCTCATGTGCCTCTTCATCACCGCAACCCTGCAAATATCATCATCATTCAGTCGTAGTTTTTTCATGTAGCATCTCAGAGTGTTGTGCCCAGTAAAGTAAGCACTCCTATTGACATTGACAATGACTTTCTGTCTTTTTGTAGGAGTTTCCTTGTTCTTGTCTTGTCGTATTCTGGCCACAATCTTCTTGATACCTCGCAGGTGGCTAGTGATCTTCACCTGTCATTTACCTCGATTACTGATCATTGTTCGAGTTTGGCCCGTTACAGAGCGGATGTTTAACCGTCCCATCTGCTTGTTCTTTATCTAGGGCCGAGCCCTTTCTGGGCAGTTCAGCTCTTCGCGGCAACACTCTTAAAATGCTTGCGCTGTGTGTTAACATTATAAGTGTATTAATGACCCCTTAAGCGTGTGTGAATTATGAAAACGGTGTAGCAGTTCCATGGCAGAAATAAAACTCAAAGTCTGTGTTTTTCTCACATCAGGCACACACTTTTGGAGCACTGAGACTGGTACATTGTACTTGCAGGTTTTTTTTTTTCGAGAAGCCAAATTCTCAGGCGCGGGCCACTTTTGTGGCATAAACTAGGCAACAATCTTAGCAATATAGCCTTCGTCTCTCTCATTGGAGAAATGTCCCAGGCTCAGACAAGCCAAACTGTTAATTAAGCCTAACACATATCATAAGGAACTTCTGAACTACAATAAGAAGGATATTAGGTATCCGGTCAGTGCCAGTAATGATACCACCTAAACAAGTTAGCCTGCCTAACGAGACCGAGTGTCGACTCTATTTAGAGGAGGTCGCGACAGCCGAGCACGTCCTTTGTGTTTACCTGGGTCAGACGTCGTACCCTACATAAAGAACTCCTCAGACCTTATGACTTAAAAATACACCAACCAAGGACATACTTTCATTTATTAGAAAGATAGTTTGCCTCTTAGACCAATTAGTATCCTATGATACAAAGATCTTTTAGGTCGCAGTATCAGCCTTGGGGCGTGATCTGAAAAAAGAAAACATTAATCTAAACATGGCGGTGGCTAAACTTCCTCTTCAAATTCAGGTTCCTGTCTTTTTTTACTTCGTTTATCACCCAGCTCTGTTCGACCTTCTCCCTCGGAACCTATTCTTAAGAAAATGACGTCTAAGTGTCAGTTTGAAAGCGCTGACATCTTGTGAATCGCACTCGGAGTTACATTTCGAGAAACGCAATTTGTATCGCTGTTGTTGTCGAAAGTGAAACATTGATAGTTGTAGTTGAAAAACCCCCAAAATTAGTGCGGGTAACCTTCAACGGTGTATCAATAAACAAATGCAGTGTTTTTGTTTTCGACTCTTGTCATCACGTACAACTTGAATCACTTCTGCGACGCACTCTGTCAACACAGGCGATTTGTATTCAAATCAGTGGAACAGTTCTCAGAAGAATTGGGTGGTTTTTTGAATACCCTCCCCTCTGTATTTATTTCATACAACAACAATTCCAAAGAATTGAAAGAACATAAACCTGAACATCGACTCCTGTCAAATTTAATCATGTCCGCATGCGCAATTTCACCGGGAGTGTGTTCGTGTGGTGAGGCGGCATCAGTGACTCGTCATCATGTGGTTAATTGTTTTTTTTTTTTACATGGTACCACCCTCGTCAACCCAATTTATTGGTCACTATTGTTGGAAATTCTCCTCCTTTTCTACTTTGACAGTGTTTTGCGGAGAGATGAGCATCAATATTGTTTTTAATAATGCTCCGTTTTTTTTTTCTCTGTTTGACAAGGTAACCCATGGTGATTTGATGACATGAATGTTGATGTTTAATTAATTTTGTTTTTCATTTTATATTGGTGTTTTTATGATCAAATGAGGGAGGATAATGTTTCGATGTACAATTATTACAACCGCTTGGGAAACGACAAAAGAACCGTAATAATGGTACTACATAGATGCCATGCGTTTAATGGAAAAATAATTGGCTATGTTCGTTTCGTTTTTTATCTAGGTAAACAAATGTGGAACATAATGGAAACAATTGTGGACTAAATGCCAATTGCCCGACCAACGTCTGTCTCCATAAAAGTTGTATACACATACATATGTATAGGTTGCCTGACCAACGAATAAATGATTTTTGGAAAAATACTTTTCGTATGCATTGACAGTGACAGTCCAGATTACTTGCACTTAAGTCCATACACACGAGTGTACATTTATGTGACAAATTTATATATTCAAACACACGAATTGCATTTACATTGGGCGGGCGGGTGTGCAGTGTATGAGTTTAAAATGCAAACGCAATGCACTTGTATGGCATTTTGTGATTCTGTGTGGAAAGCATGCGATGGTAGGCGAACGTACAGTAGATTAAAAATTGAATGGTTGATCACAGAAATATGCTTCAAAAATTATCATCGGGCTTGTATTTAAACCATCGATTTTATGGACATAAATACATCTTGATGGTTTCCTATATGTACATTATAATATACATAGGTCTCTCTACTTTTACTACATTCGGTACAGACTCAAAAAACGCATTAAATGCAATTCAACGTATAACGAGACGAAGAATGAAATCTGATACACATGCGTAAATTTCTTCAATACTTTATTTGTTGTTTTTAGGGTTCCGTACCCATATGGTAACACGGAACCATTATAAGTTCGCTCTAACTCTCAAATGTCTGTCACGATAAAAACATCAAGAACCGTTCTTGCTAGAAACTTGAGATTTGTCACAGTTATCCATTCTCAAAAAACTCAAAAACAATTCTGAAAACTATATCATGTGGGATATCATTCGAAATAGCCAAAAGCAAAGATTCCAAAAATGTTTTTCTCAACTTTTTCCGTTAGAAACTTTGTAAGTTATTGCCAAAAATGTGTAAGAAAAATACCATACCAAAAGTACCCCCACATCATCTTCGAAACTATTGAAGTCAAAAATTTGAGAAAATCAGCTAAATGAGCTATATATTTAAAGATAATTATAAGTTGGATATTTTTTGAGAAATTCACGTCGAAAAATTCAATTTCTCAGCCGATTTACTTGTAAACTACTGGATCGGTTTCTATGAAATTATAACTTTCGATCAATAATTCCTTAAGGAGTATTGTAGATATTCCAAAGTTGCTCTATAATAATAAAAAAAAAACAAATAAATAAATAAAGCCCGTGATTTTGCTGAGACTCGAACTTACAACCTCAGTAGTCCTGCGCATGCTTTTGGGAGTGATTTAGGAAACTAAAACACAGCCTACAAATCTCTCCCAAAAAATGTATTGCATGTAGGTACTACCAAAGAATATACAAAGCCAAGAAGTCACATCTCATATAAAATTTTTGTATGAACATTTTTGTATGGCGGGTCGTAGTATCACGACCAGGGCTGCCGAAGTGCGTACTAAGGGAGTATTCGTACTACTCTCTCAAGCACTGTACTCCCGTGCTCCCCTCGTCCTGATTGTACTCCCCTATTAAATATTTCCATTTTTTTTTAAAACAAGTAGTACTTTGAGTACCTTTGTCTTTATTGAATAGTACTTACACGATAATGAAATACAGTGGCCGCTATAAGTATAAAGACAGACATTATCAAAATGTTCAGTTTGATATACAGACTGAACTACTAACTAAAGAAGCCATGCACAAGAGGTGAAATACTTCAGTATAAAAACATTTTGTTTACCTTACAATATTTCAGATGATTGATAAGTATTTTTATATTTAAAATATTTTAAAGTTAATTTCACAGATGACTCGCACTCCTAGTAATTCGAAATGATAATAATTATTCAACCTCTATTTAGCCATGCCCCATAGGTATATGACATAAGTATGTATATCGGAGGATATTGAACACATTCTTTGTGGTTGTCAGGCTATTGCTCGCTCTCTAGAGAATTTTTTAGGGAATGACTTCTTTAACACACTGGAAGAGACTGGCCAAACTTAGTACAATAAAATTTAAAAAGGGAAAAAGGGAAAAAGGGAAAAGTTTTGGTTTAGGTACCATCATACGATGGTCCCATTATGGTGCCTCGTGTTTTGTGATGGCTTAGCCTCAGAACTCCCGACAACCTAACCTAATCTAACCTAGTCGTGCCCCGCGGAACCTATTTGACCCTGGAAGGATGGGCAGTTATTGCTATACAAAGAGAGCATGAAAAGCGGTCAGTTCCATCGAAGGTAGGACGATCTGTTTCCATCGTGTGTAATTTCCTCAATTTGAGTAAAAATGACGGTCGACCAAGCTATTTCACGCAAATTCAGGTGAAACATGCCGAATGCCGGTCAGGTAAGGCGCGAGTTGGAACTTCTCGTAACTGTAAGAAGAGTGCAGCAACTGTTGAAGCAAACTGTCCCGATGGCTTAAGTTTTTATTGGCATCATTTGAGAGATGAAAAAGCAGTGAAAATGACCCGGCACTCCGGAGGTGTAAGTGCAATGGTTTGGGATCCCTTTGGGTATCATGGAAAAATCAATTTGATATGACTACCACCCAAAATGAATGGTGTGAAATACAGAAAGATGCTCGAATATGCTTAAGACGAATTTGGAAAAATTCCGGCGGGTGAAAACTTTATTTTTCCAACAAGACAATTCACGCGGCAAAAATAGTCCGCGAATAGTTGGAAGTCAGCGGAACAAGATGTTTGCCGTGGCCATTATGTAGTCCTGATCTGAAACCAATCGAAAACATGTGGGGGATCATGACTTGAAAAATGTATATGAGAGGCAGTACTGGAATGTGAAAGAGCTAAAAACACAAATAGCCCAGGCATGAATCGAGATCAATGGAGAAGTTCTGTAGAGCTTGATAAATTCCATGCATAATAGAATTTTCGAAGTTATGTAGAGCCGAGGAGGTTGTACGAAGTACTGAGTTTCAGTTTGATAGGTAAAACCCAAAACTTGGTTATTTTAATGCTTAAATTTTTAATGTTTTTGGGGTTCATTAAATCATCATTCATCAAATATTTTGTTTTTCTGTCGCTTTGCTATTTATTAAAAAAAGGGAACTTTTTAGAAAAAAAGCTTGAGCCTGCAGTCCAAATAAAATAATTAAGTTTTTGAGTTTCAACAGGCTAATGGTTGCTTTTGATATTGGATTTGTATCGTTTCTTTTTTGTACTCCCCTCAGACACGAAATACTCCCCTGTAAACGTCTAAAATACTCCCATTCGAATTTTCAAAACGGCAGCCCTGATCACGACCCGCTCTCTTAAATTACTCTTTGAAGGAGCTTTTTTCGCTTATCCTACTCTTTCCTAGGAGCTTCTCTTATGACACAGAGAAAGAATTTACTGTGGAAATGTGTAAAGTAGAAACCAGTTTCTTCAATTTTGTGCATATGAAAAGGGCCAGTATACACTTCATGATTTTTCGATAAACTTCGATTACGTTTCAAATTGGTTTACCGTGATTTGCGATTCCAGGTGGTCAGTCCGACGGTTTGATGTAAATCAAATAGTGTTTGATATGTGTGGGCAGATTAATGCCTTCGTATCGCATGTAAAAAGTTGAGAAAATGATCACAGGACTAGGTTGGACCAGCACGCTCTGTAGTGGATGGTCCCTTTAGGTTTTTTTTGCATGGTGGGGTTGAAAATAAGAATTTTATTTTCTTCGCTTCTTGTTTACTTTTGATATTTTGTGGCTCGATATGTATGTGTACGAGTATAGAATCTTGGTATTTTTGGATGTATTGCTAAATATGAATATATGATTCCTACACATAATAGGAATCGACAATCGGCATTCATTGACCCAATTTAGACTATGCGTTGATTACGTCACTGAAAGCAGGTGCCTTTAGTTGTCGCTAAGGTTATTATGTGAAATTGCAATTATGAAATGGCATGCATCCATACAAAACCATTCAGGTGTATCGCTCTTGCAACTATCTCTGTTTTTATATTCCTGATTTCTGGGTGTGATGAAAAAATTGAGTCGAATACTAAAATATGTTTTTTGGTTATCTCCAAGAACTCTTCCGATGGGGCATTCAAATTACCAAAATCAGTATTTCGGTTATAATTTTTCTGGAATATGAAAAACTGAAAAAATGAAATGAATCGATCTTTGCTTTCAATACATGTGACTATGCGCTGTATATGTATTGTGTGTTGTGGTACATATACTATGATCGCCGCCGAGGCTACAAAATGTCAAGCGAAAAACTTTTTTGTCTTGCCTCTCAATCTCATCTCAATTGGATTGTTATTTTTTTTTGTTTCTCTTATGAAAGAGCTTTTTCATTTTTGATAATTTTTTGGTGGCAGATGAGACTTCTTGGGTTTGTATATTCTTTAGTACTACATATCATAAAACATTCAAAACTCGTTGATATTATAAAAGATAAGACTACGGAACCCTTTGAGCGCGAATCTGACTCGGACTTGGCCGGTTGATAAGCTGTCAAATATAAAACTTTCTAACCGGAATGCCACCAAATATAAATGAAAATGTGTGTCACCCTTTAAAATGTAATACTTATGTATATTCCATATGTTCATCAACAATATTTCAGAAAATGCGAACCCCTCTGAAATTTATTACCGCAATTTTCGGTTGCAAATTTACTGTTTAATGGACACACAACTAAAATTACATGAAATTACGAGTCATTTATGTATACTTTCTGTGGTGCGATAGGGCCAACTTTTTTTTGTTCACTTTATTCTGGAATTAATTATGAAATGGATTTTTAAAAGCCACAAGCTGCTTAATGTCCTGAAGTAGAGTGTTACATCCGGAATGCGTAATTAAATTGCAATGGCAATTGCTTTGTTGTAGGCGGGTGCACAACGAGTGGGTATAAGAGTTTGGGTAACGTGTAAACAGTTCTTATATGAAATTTTATTTAATTTTATTTAAGAGTATGGTGCATCATCTTGATGGATGTTTAAGCTAAAATGGCAATTTTTGGACTCGCCAAGAACTGACACCGTGAAATTTTCCAAAGACAACATTGAGTTTTACTGTTTCTGGGCATTGACGCATCAAAGTAAAAAACGGGTTTTTCTTGAGTTTTTTTTAAAGTACAACACAGATGTGCCATTTTCGATTTGGCTGAAACAAACACGGAATTCATATCCAATACACTTTCGTGTACAAGAAGAACTGTCAAAGTGAACAGCTGTCAACAGTTGATTGCTATTAATCGTCGCATACCTTTCAGGATGTTGTAATAGTTAACAAACTGTCAATTGATTGTATTTTATTGTCTGCAAGACAAGTTCTTTTCTTTTCTGCCGGGCTTCCGAAAGAGGTTACTGTCAAGTGTCAATGTTTTTTTTTTTCAGAACAATCTTACAAGTCATCATGGATAGATCGACATCGCAACAACGTGTTACCAAATCGTGAAATATTATTTCCGAAAAAAGTTTTCAGTTAGACAAACTTATCGAGCTAACAGTCAGAATACTCGATTTTGTCAGTTCGCAGCCGTGCTCGGACTTTGTCAATCTACTGTTTGGAATATTTTTGAAAGGATCTTGGCCAAAAGAATTGAAGCCGTTGGATCATGGCATACGTTGGACCTTCGCTGAATAGGCTCAAAACTAATTGCAAAATTATCCCGAATGAGGTTCACTTTTGGCTCAAAAGGATACGTCAACAAGCTAAATTGTAAATTCATCACTGAACAATGTTCAAAACAATGCATCAAATTATCACCAAAAATATTCCATCAGCAATTATGCAGCTGTGGTTGTGGTATTTTGGTCACTATCGCGATTATTCGAAGCTCTTT
Source organism: Brachyopa scutellaris (assembly GCA_949775065.1). NCBI lineage: Eukaryota > Metazoa > Arthropoda > Insecta > Diptera > Syrphidae > Brachyopa > Brachyopa scutellaris. The sequence goes on from OX459114.1 coordinate 17,997,826, forward strand.
TAGCACATCCATTACTACTCGTATGTATAGTAAGCTAATTTCCACCCACTTCTCCTCTGATCGCAATATGTGGTGTATAAGGAGCGATGGAATCGGCAAGTTCTTTCTCTATTCTGCGAAGCGTCCGGAATGGAATACTGCGTGCTCTGTGTCTTCCTCGTGATTTTGACAAAATGGACAGAGAGATGAGTTATCGTGTCCAAATCTGTGTAAATATTTGCGATAGGAACTGCGTAAGATAGTAGTTGCAGTGTCCGCCCACTCGTTTTATCCAGACCTCGATGAGGAGGATCAGCTTGTAGGATCATCTGCCTTTCGTAGTGTTTTCCCACTTGGCTTGTCACATAGCTTTGGATATTGCTTTTTACTCCTCAAGCTCCTCATTTCGTGGGTCCTTTTCATCTTGCTTGCGAGAATGTCGATAGAGATCATTCCGGTTATGACACAGGCTGCTTGTGATCGTGAGCGCCGTAGCGCAAGTGGTTAGTGCGTCGGACTACTGAGCCAGCGGTCTTGGGTTCGAATCCCGCCGCAAACACCTAAAAGTTTTTCACAGTGTCCACCTCTTTCGAATGTCTGACAAGCATCAAAGAGTATCATATGTCACGATTGAGCTTCTCAACTCGCCGTTCGGAGTCGGCAAAAAACTGTAGGTCCCTTCCATTCGTGCAAAAATATAACACGCACACACAAATGGTTGCGAGAAGCAGGCCCAGGTTCAGCTCGAGCTGTAGCGCCAACTAAGTGCTTGTGATCGCAGTTTTTTATAAGCTACCAACAAATACAATCCACAAAATAAGTGTGGATTGTATTTGTACTTTAAATAAGTGACATTGGGTAAGAATACTTTTTGAATTAATACAAATAATAGAATGTATAAATTAATCTAAAAATCGCTCCATACTCCGCACAGCATGTTAAATAACAGGTGTTAGAAGTTCTATTTTGTTTCGAGTTTATCTGGGTCTATGTTTGACAGGTAAAGGCGTGGCATTTGTTATTAATATTATTTTTTTATAATGATTAGGGAATGGAAAGTGATGATACTGCATATGTTTGGTGTTCTTTATTCATATGTACTTTGAACGGCGGCTATTATTTGTATCCAAAACCAGATTATCAGTGCAATTATCTGTGATGTAAGGAAGGCGACTGTAGGCGTACACGAACGAAGCCAATATCATATAAAATGAGTTCAGTATTTTCCTCACTCCACTGTAATCTTTTTTTGCAATAAAGTAACAGAGCTAAATCCAGCTAATACGCCCAACAAATAAATAAATAGCATTTTTGTGTGTTTTCCATTACGTCTGTCATAAAGTGCCCCACTTTATTGTCGATATAATCTCTTTTCGTTTATTACTCTCACTGAATGACTAAAGCCGTTATTTTTTGATTGTTACATACCACACTAATTACTGATTCAATCACAACCATATTTTGTGTGTGTTTCTTGCGTTATCGAAAATCCATGAGCACTCACGTTCGCGATTATTGATAATGTGCACACATGGGGCTCGATAAGATAATGACACTCTCGTAAGTAATGTCACCCTTATGGAGAGGGGAGGAAGCGATCAGCAAAGTGTTTGACATAAATGTCACTTTGAAAATTGCAAATAAACGTTAGGAAATGACACATTCTTGTATCCCCAAGTTCTATTCTCGTCTTTTGGTTAATGTTCAAGTAATGTCTTTTTTTTTGTTTTGTTTATTTTTAACGTACCATTTCCTCAATTTGCGTTTAACCTTAAGAAACCTTAAACAGGAACACAAAAGTTGGAAGCATTAATAAAGAGGGGGAGGGTGGCTTTTTGAGTGCGCGCTTTCACACTGTGGAATGAGATGAAACCCGTATGGTTGCTTGTTTCAAAAATGAATAAAAAAAAAAAAATGGTTGTTCCTCTATTTACTTTGCTCATCAAAATAAATTATGCGAAAGCAGGCCTTAAAAGAGATGAATTTAAGTGAGCCTCAGGTGAAATACCCTCTTTTGATTTTAGCAATGTTTTTTTTTTTTTTTTTTTTGTGTTTTCATCTTTTAAAAGAAAAATAAAAACGAAAATGGAAAGATATATCTTTTTTTAAGTGGAGAGCTACCATCATCCAGATATTCTAATATTCATGAAATTATTTTGAAATTAATTTACCTAGAACAGCGAACAACGAGCAATTAAATTAAGTGAATTGAACTTTTTGAGTTAAGAAAAAAAATCAATAAACATTTTAGGGCATGTTTTGCCCCCAAAAAGTTGTGTTTAAGTTAGTTCCATTCTACTCGAACGAGTAAGATGAACTTTTGACGTTTCCAATTGGATAATAAAGCTTTCTGTTGTTTTGAGTTTTAAACTGTCTAAAACTGTGACATTAAAATGACAAATGCCCACAACACTCTTGCATTAGGTTAGGTTACAAGGAGTTATGAGGCTGAGCCATCATGAAACACCAGGCACCATAATTAGCCCATTGCGCTTCCCTGAGACCATCCTGTGATGGTACCGAAACCTAAACATTTCCCTGCAAAATGTCAACATTGGTTTGTGGCCAATTTGGCCAGCCTCTTCCAGTGTATTAATGAAGTAATTCCCTTAAAATTTATTTTTAAAACGCGCAATTGCCTGACAATCACAAAGGATATGTTCGATATCCTTCGATGTTATTGTAGTATCTGCATTTATCCGTGTTTGATGGTCCAATTTTTTGGCATACTACTTAAGATACAGTGTCCGGAGGATATTCCTATTAAAGTTCTTAACGTTGCCCTACTTAGTCCATGGATTATCTTGGCCCTTTTGTGGTTTATGACCGACCAAAGAGCCGACATATGGTATGTGCCTGTTATATAATTTTATTTTAACTAACTTTGTTTGTTATTATATTTTGTTTTTTTGTGTGGTCTTGTTTTATATTACTGAGAATCACTATTATTACACACGAAGGGGAGAAGTTATGTACGTGGTACTTTACAACAACAACAACGAAGGCAGGTTTACCCAATTCACAAGTTACAGACCAGCTCCCATTAACAACTAGTCATTTTTGTTTTAAGATTTATTTAAAGGATTATTTTAATAAACACATATTTTATAATATGTATTATACAGGGTTTTTCAACAGGGACGCTACAAAAGTAGAGCGACAGGGACAGACAACGACGCCATATTTCTTGCCGCTCTTGACATTTCTCTTCAGTAAGGTTTGCCATTTCATGATGGAAAGATATACGAGCCAACAACGAGTCGAAATTATTAAAATTTACTACCGAAATTCGGAGTCAATGGCCTCAACGTTAAGAGCGCTATGTCCAATTTATGGTCGTCATAATCGTCCTAGCAGATCAACAATTGAGCGTCTAGTGGAAAAATTTGAATCCACAGGCACAGTACAAAATGTTCCCGTGCCAGTGAGACAAAGAAGTGCCCGTAGTGTCGAGAATATTGCTGCCGCTGAGGCTTCAGTTGAAGAAAGCCCAAATGTGTCTCTCACACGTCGTTCTCAAGCGTTGGGCATCTCTGTGACGTCGTTGTGGCGAATTTTGCGAAAAGATCTTGGCCTACATCCGTACAAGATTAAATTGACGCAAGAACTGAAGCCGCTTGGCCACCAGAAGCGTCGTATGTTCGTGAATTGGGCTGAGCAACAACTTGAAAATGATTCGGATTTTCATCGAAAAATCATATTCAGCGATGAGGCTCATTTCTGGCTGAATGGCTTCGTCAATAAACAAAATATGCGGTATTGGTCAGGCAGCAATCCACACGTACTCCATGAGTCATCATTGCATCCCGAAAAAATTACGGTTTGGTGTGGTTTATGGGCCGGCGGCGTCATTGGGCCGAACTTCTTCCGTGATGATCAAGACCGGCACGTTACTGTGAATGGGAATCGCTATCGAATCGAATGTCACAATCAATTTATTGGAGACCAAGTTTGGAGAACGTGTTATCTTACGAAATAGTCCAGTCGCTTGGCCGCCTCGGTCGTGCGATTTGACGCCGTTAGACTATTTCCTGTGGGGCAAGCGTGCCCGTGGTGGCCATGCAAAAGAAATCGAGTTCCATACATAATGGCATCGAACGTACTATCACAGGAATAAAGAATTTCATTGATATCCAAAACCGTTTTTGTTTTATTTAAAAAAACTTGTGTAGCGCTCTTATTGAAAAACCCTTTATTTATATTTTTGTAGTTTTATTTTCAACTCTTTATATTTAATCATTATAATAATGTATTTGTTTCAACACAATATTTATTTTTATGAAGTTTGCGGTAGTGTACCTTTGTACACCACCGCGTCTATAACCGTTCTCGCTTACAACAATTTATTTGTATTAATTTTATTTCGTATATTTTGTTGGCGGTGGTGTACGTCTGTACACCACCGTGTGGCAAGACCAGCTCTCAGTACATTTCTGAATTTTTATTCTAGTTATCTACTCTAGCTCCGAACATTTGTACATTTATTTTTGGATGTGTTATTATCTGGAAGAGATGTATGACACTTTTGGAATCGCTGGTAATGATAATAAATTACCGAAATTCGAATCCTAGCATGTGCCAGGATCTTAAAAAGAAATATCTGTACTCAAATATAGAAATTTGAGTACCAGCATATGCAAGGATATTCAAAGAAATATCTGTACTCAAATATAAAAATTTGAGTACCCACATGTGCAAGAATCTTAAAAAGACAAATGCGAGTGCACTTGTCGTGAGAAACCATATGAAAATTGAAATTTAATAATGGAGTGAAGGTATGTATGTATTTTTGACCATCTGTGGTCCGCCAATATTCTTCCATTTATATGTATCACCGAAGAAAGAATCGCTCGGGTCCTAAAAGTCACCCGGTCTTGATGTTATTCTACCTATAATGCTTCTAAAAAAAATTGCGTGACTGTCCTACTATGGCTCTTGACAATTTTGAAAAGTCGCCTACTACTACTACAAACCTGTAGGAAAGTTGGACTGATATTCATTCCCAAAGCGGGTAAACGGGGTCATAATTCAGCGAAGGATTCCAAACCGACCAGCCTCACACCCATAGTGCTCAAATCTCAACATGCCTGCCTGAAGGGTAAGACCGCTAAGACACGAAGAAGTGCAGATAATAGACAAAAAAAATGGAGAAACAAAAGATTTTCTTAGTACCAAAGATATGTCTAACTGTGATTAGTGAAGTCACAGAGTGGGCTTTAACTAAGCTGAGCGCCTGGGCCGCAAGCTGTGATCTCGTCGTGAATCTGAGTAAAACTAACCTGATGCTATTTACCACAAAAGACGAGGATATTGACCTTCAAGCTTCCACGACTCAATAACTAACCACTAGCACTATAGTTTTCAGGCTCGCCAACGTACGCCGGCCGTATCAGTCCAAGGTTAATCACCAACTACTGATTAATCTCCATCGACATACGTACGAGACACAGTGAGAGAGCGAGCATAATATTCTTTGCTATTGTGAAAGACTCCGAAATCAGTAGTGCTCGTCTTTGCATACACTACAAACACTATCCCCCAGTGCAAGGTATTTGGATGTCATCCTAGATCCTTAACTTAACTGGAAACTGAAACAGAGTTCCAGAAGCATGTATAGCCTTCTACGCCTGTAGTAACATTTTTGGTGGACGTTGGTGACTGAAACCAATGTACACTATCGTAATACGAACCCCTCCTGACGTATGACTTTCCACTATGGTGGTCCGCCTTGAGTTAAGCCTATAATATGACTAAAATCAGCAGGGTCTAAAGAACGGCAAGTATACATAGGTGCCAACGGTGCCATGTCGTCAAGCCTGACCGAAGCATTAAACATGCTCCTACATATCCTGCCTTTTGACCTATATATACTTGATATCGTGTAGTTCCATGAGACTCAGAGAATCATTATACTGGTCCTCGAAGCTTTATGGCGCTGGTAATGATCTTGATACGTTACCGAGAAATCTTGCCCTGACCATCACATACTATCTACCCCTAAACTTGACTTTAAAAAGTCTATCCAAGTATTTTTTTTTTTTTTTAATAAATATTATCACATGATAGCACCAAATAGCGATCTTCTCAGATGGATTCAAAACGGTGCTAAACTATGAATCTCGAAATCTAGACTATTCGAGTGTCCAAACGGACGTACGAGCAATTAAAGAAGCATGTAAGGAACTTTTCGTTGTTTTTGTTTTAAAAGGTTCTGACCTTTTACCTGTGGAGTCTGGAGGGCACTGTGACCTTAAAGATCTTTTGCACCGCAAAGTCAGTTAAGGGAACCAGAAAAGGTTCAATTCATTGATAAAATTGAGGATCTCACTGGTGAAGAATTCAAGAATTATACCGGGAGTTAGGATCTATCTTTGTAAATGTTGTCTCCTCAGGCCACAGTCACATAGAATATGTTCCGCAGTTTCATCGACTTCCATGCAGAGACTACATTCAGTTTCCTGAATTAGACTCATTTTGTTTAGGTGATATCGAAGACGGCGATCCCACTAATCTCTTGATATCATTCCTAATGAGGAGCAGGTGTTTTATGTATTTATTATGGAAGGGTTTAGTGGCTCCTTTAGCCTGATGAAGACGCTGGGCAGTTTCCCAAGTGGAGACACACATGTTGTTTTCCCAACTGTTGATTTTTAAGTCTAAAGCTGAGTTAGGGATGTTGCCAGTAAAAGAGCCAGTAGAACCTTTTTTAGCCAATTCAATAGCTGTTTCATTCCCATTAATACCGTGATATCCGGCCACCCACCAAAGTTTGACTTTGTTTCTATGGGAGGGGTCTTGGAGAGTATTGAAGCAGTTCAGGACTGATTTGGAGTCAATCAGGTTTGAGCTTCGTGCTTTTATAGCTTTTTGACTATCCGTGAGTATTTGAATGCGGACATCTTTCATTCATGATTCGAGTAAGACGCTGGAGCTGGCTCACACTTGAATGGCATGAATTTCTGCTTGAAATACACTGGGACTTTTTACCATCCCACCCACCCTGTTGTCCATCTTTGCTACATCCGTATACCATTTGTTACCTTTGATGTAAGGAACTTAGTGTCAGCTGCACAACATTGAAGAAAGTAGCAATTCTAGTGGATAGTAGGTCCTCCTTCACTCAGCCGTCACATCCTCCAAATTAGTAGAATAGTGCAAAGAAGAATTGACTCACAATCGGTTTAACATAGGGTACGGTCATAGTTAGAGCAACAAAAGAGCTGATGAGCTTACCAGGCATAGTTCAGCTCTTGTAAAAGAAGTCCATCCTTCCGTTTGACTCAAAACACTTTCTAGTTAAAGTCAACTCCAGGTGGGGAAACCTTCATAACTGCACCATATCCAGGAAGTCTATCTCCCTCCCCCTATATGCTTTGATGAAGACTATCTTTTGAATCTGAGATAACATTCGGTCTTGCATAGCACCTCTGCCTCTGTAGAACGTTGAGTTGCGTGTAATCGATACAGCGGGTATCCTATCATAATAGCAACATTTTAACAAAACACGTGGTAAAACCGATCCTAGGACTCTAGGTTCCAAGATTCACAAAAATCCGATCATCCAGCAAATACTTCCTTTTTCCATAACTCCTTGTCACTGCAAATAATCCTTTCCGAATGAATTGCAAAAAGGAATATCAAACTTTTGAAGAAGAAAAAAAGTTCCACATACGCCTAAGTGTACGAAAAAAGAAAACTTTTCCATTAATCACATAGGAACACCCACAATCAGTGCTTTCAATTAGTATCCTCCATTCATCATTCCCATCCAGGCTCGTCGTCTTCAGCGAATCATTACTTCATTTTCTGCCTGATTATCCTGCTCAATCACTTCGAAAGCAAGTGAGCCAAGTGATTCATTGAAGAAAACTCAATTAAAATACCAAGAGAGCAATTAATAAACAAAGAAATCACAAACTTGTATGTCTTCATATCCTTGCGGCAGGATCAATCAAATTTTGTATTCTCATGATAGCAATTTCGAATTTTTCCATTCATTCAACTGCCAATTCCGAGTGATGATGGCTATGGATGTACTCGTATGTATATGTTTATCCTTTCTCGTCCTTTATCCATTGATGCAATCCGAGCGCTTGAATGATAACGATTGCATACGTATCCGATTCGTCGTTTGGCATGGTGTGAGAAGGAGAATCCATTGCAATTGAGAACTTTTGAATAATTCATCCTTTAACAAGGAATATGTATATACATATCTACGAGTATGTTTTTTATTGATGTATTCTCCGCTCAGGATAACTACAACATTTCTCATTTTTCAACTAACAAAGGAAAGAAAGAAATCCTGTTCCTGTTCGAGAGTTTCAATGCAAAACACTCAACGAAAGGATTGTGTTCTGAGTACATTTTTTCTGTGTGTCCTTTTGGAAGAAAGGAGCTTAAATTTCATGCTTCCGTAAATAAAAGGAATCAAGGATGTGCCAGCAACAAAACGAAAATTTAATAAAAAATTGTAAAAATCTACATCTGCAGGACTTTTTTTTTTTTTGGGAAACGTGAGTACTGCAAGTAGGCACGGATACGGATGCAAGTAAGCTGCCCGCGGAGGGAGAGGGGCGGGGGTAGTTTTTACGATGTAATTCCTTCCTGTTGCATGAAATTAGTCGTGCTCCTTTTTTTTGCACAGGGCAATTTAAGTGGCAGAACGAAATAAATTGTGAACATGGTCGGGAGATGGTATGAGGCAAAAGGACGTGTTTTTTTTTCGCGTATGCATCCATCTTTTCGTGCTTTTGGTGGCTGTATGTGTGCTCAGCTTTGAAGAGGATCTTTCATCCACTGTAGGACTTGGGTGTTTTTCTTTAATTTAAAATTTAGTGTTGTTAAGTTTTGAAGAGTTATTTTCTTCTTGGGAAACAGGAGAGTACTTGAAGTTTATTTTTTTTTTTTTGTTTTTATAAAACATTTCCAAAGAAAACAGAACGAGTAACTTCAGTTTAATGATGAAGGGTCGTAGTGTAGAAGTTCCTTCAGAGGAAAGTTCATAAAACGTATATGTACTCATTTGGAGGAGTTTCGAGTACTAAACTTACTCTGTCAATCAAAGAATATAGGTGACGGGGTTATTTAGGTTTTGTGAATTTCCTTGAGGGTACTGCATGAAGTCTCCTTGATCTAACTGTCTTTAAAGACGATGTAGCAACCCTTTTATCAATTTATGATTTCCTGTCACTCTTTGTGTGAAATGTGTCGCGTCGTTTGTGTTGCTCTCAGGTCCCTTGAACTCGTTTCCAAAGTTGTTAATTTTCCTTAACTGTTGGGCTTCATATTTGATAAAGGCGATTCATTCTTCTGACAGATTGGTTAAGTGGATACAATCTTTCAGTCGCAGGGCCATTCATTCGCAAAAATTTACAATTTATTTAATGAAACACCCTGTATATGATGAAGGTGCGGTAAAGTTGTCCGATAGCACTGCGACCAAAGTAAGTCTATTGTACCCTCTTTTTTATCTAAGAGAGACCGACACAGATTAATTTTGCATTCACTTTTGTGGAAATATGTGAATATAATAATATAAATTATATCCGTTGAACGCGGATAGGGTGTGAGAGTTTGCACATTTTTTTACAAATGAAAAACGAAGTTTTGTATTTTTAACAGTAAATAATTGAGTTTTTGTCTTTCCATTGACGTTTATTGGGGCTCCGTGAAATAAGGCCGCGTGAATTTAGGCAGCGATCAAAAAATGAAACTAGACCGCGCGGTCTAAATTCATCAGACGACATAAATTTAGGCCGAGATCAAAAAATGAAATTGGGTTGCGCGGGAGTATTACGATAATCGGGGCGCCGAGGTTTGAAAATGCCATTTTGTAGATCTCGGTGAAATAAGCACAAAATAGCAAGTAAAAAATATTGATTTATCGCTTAGGTTAGGAGATATCGAGTTACGCGAGCCCAGTATGGTGGAACATTAATCCTTCGTACATGGAAAAAATAAGAATCTTTGAAAGAAAATGCCTGAGAGCTTGCATGCAGATGTACAGGAGCGAACATTCCGACTTTCGGCATTACGTTTCAAACAAAAAGCTATTGGATGCTTCCGGTGTGTCCAGAATTGACAATGTGATTCTGGGCCTTGTGAGGAATCATTTTGCCCGGTCGGCGAATGTTATGGAAAACGAACTCATTTCGGGCTTGTTCTATCCCAACCCTGAATATTTCGGAAATACATTAGAAAGTGGATACATACCACCTGAAGCATTCTTGTTTCTGGATGCTCATGGCTATCTATCAGACTTAACGAACGTACCGATAATATACCATGTTGCCAGACGAGCAACTGATAAAAGAATTAAGTATGTACCTACAAGCTTGGGGGATGGCAATGCTATCTTAAGATACTGCGTAAGCATACCTGAAAAAGATAAAAATAATTATGATAGACTCAATCGGGAGAAATACTGGTGGCTTGATTGGGCTTAGGCTAGCATATAATAAGGCCAAACCAGGCCCTACCATGTGATTTCTGATCTGTCGATTATGCGTTAAATTAACGTTTTAGCGACAGAATAGGGATCGCATGGTAGGGCCTGGTCCTTAGACTTTTAGATGTAAGTTAGTTTTAATTAGTTTTATTTAGTATTAGCTAGATTTAAGTTCTTAGTTATAAATTTTATAAAAAAATATAAATAATACATTGAAAGGTTTTACACAAATTTTCCTTAAATCAAATAAAAAATTAATATTTAAAAAAAAAATAACACATAACATACATATAATAAATTATAAAAAACATTATCATACACAAAAAAAATAATATAAGTATTGAGTGCCACTAAGGCCATTAACTTTAATAAAAAAAAAAAAATATATATATATAGTTTTTAAGTTTATTTAGACTAAAAAAAATGTAATATTGTTTAAATAAAATAAATAAACGCTTAAAAAAAAAAAAAATTAGGAGATATCGAGGTTTGAAAATTTGAGTAAAATCGCGCAATTTTTTTAGTTTTATTTTTTCAAAGTGTGATCCTCAAAAACTACAATTTTATAAATTGCTTTACTTAAATTCTTAAAAAGCAATTGTTATAGTTTTACGCCTATTTATTTATTTATTTATCTATGGCAAAATGGCATTTCCAAACCTCGGCGCCCCAGTTATCGTAATAATGCCGGCTGCGCGGCCTAAATTCATCAGACGACATTAATTTAGGCCGCGATCAAAAAATGAAATTAGACCGCGCGGTCTTATTTCATTAAACTATCGCGGCCATATTTCATTTTCAAAATGAATTTTGAACGCCCATACAAAACCTTGCGCGGCGTAATTTCACGCGGTCTAATTTCCATGCCCCGTTTATTGATTTGCAAGTGGTTGAAAATATTAAAATATTATATTTTATTTGTTGATGGAATCTGTCCCTTTTGGTGTTCATCTTTATTCGCATTTTGCTTCCTTCGACTTCAAGGCTTGGCATCATTTGCAGAAAGTCTATGATCTTCAATTATCATCTCTTTTAATTTTATCCACATAATTGCCGTTTTGTGTCAAAATAAATTTTTTTCAATCGATAGATGCATCTTTCAAAATAACTTCGCATATCGCCTTTTTGCAACGTTCAGATCTCGTGAAGATGTTTCCCCTCAATTCAGAAAAAGTCCCAAATCACACCGTGCAAGATACAAGGTCCTGGACGAATTGCATTTATAGGCGCGCAGGCGGATTGTCGTGGTGCCAAAAGAAGCGACGAAGTTCCCTTTCTTTTTCGGTTTCATAACAAATTTTGAAAAGCTTGTGGTAAGCAATTTTCCGTAGCAGTTACTGTCTGACTAGATTTTTAGCAGGATCTGGATGACGCCAACCACTTTCGCTCTGGTGAAGTAAATCGACATCATGACTTTTGTTGTTTGGCCTTTAGTATAGGATTTGCACCTTCTGGGCTCTATACCGTGGACTGCTCTTTACATTCTGGGTCGTATTAAGTAAAACCAAGATTCATCACCTGCTACGATCTTATGAAAGCAGCCGGATCCTCTATGTTCGAACCCATGGAGCTGATTTGTGGAATATTTCAGGCTATAATTCAATATTCATGATACAGCCATTGCATTTATACCCAGTTCATCCGCTATCATTTCCTTTGTCGTTCTGAGATCTTCGCCAACTTTGATCTTCACCAGAGCCACATTAGTATAGTCAGTCAAGGATTCGGGTCGACTTTCACGAGATTTGACCTCCACGGTAAATGGAATCTATCTTGAATCTTCGACACCACTTCAAAACAGTAACAAGGGACGGTGGAAATCTAAAAAAAATAGCCAAACGAGTCTCTTCCTGTGTTGGTGGTGGAGAGTCAACGGTTCTTACGTCACTGATTTTATGTTTTCTCGACTACATTTTTACCTATCGCTCTGAAATTTAAAAATAAATATCGTTAGATTAAAACCTTTTGAAAATCAGTTAAACCAATTAATTGACACCAAATAGATGGTAGTAACAGATTGAGTCAGCAACCCGTAGGTTCGATGGTTATCTGCTCTGAAAAATCTCGCCTTAATGTGGCATTTCTGAACTGAGCATACTTTCATAGATGGCGCTATAGTTCGAGGTGAACTTGTAGCTCAGCTAATAACCCTCTACAGTTGGCGTGGTCCTTAGCTAACCGCCTGCAGTTGTGCACCCCAAGTGGTTTGAGGCTCTTGCTAAGCGCTTTGCTATAACAAAGAAAAAAGGCTTTTGCATTTCTGCCCTAATAACATCGGAAAACTTGTGTGTTCACTCAAAATCAAACATATGAGATATCGAGTCCCAAAAAAAGGTAACAAATGTCGAAACGCATTCTAATCCCAATCCTAAAGACCCAACCAATGTAGAGGTGCTCTAAATGTCATACGGTTGAGTTCGGTTGACATTTGCTGACACTACGATTTGAAATCTTGGCACCATTTGTCATTGCTTTCTTTAAAGATTGAGAAATTAAGCAGTAAGCTAAAGGTCGATACCATGCTTTGGTTAGGTAGATTGGTTCCCTTCCCTGTGAGTTATCAACCACTGCTCACTTAAACCAAAGTTTATGTCTATTGTGTCCATTTTGTGATATAAATCTTAGAATATTCTTCAGCTCAGCTTCACCGTCCTACAGTTCATCCAAGAAGTGCCAGAGACGGAACGTGCATCTTGACTACTAAGCATTTTGAATGTATCCATTTAGGCCCAGGGTATATATGATTCGATGCGTTCTGTCAGTCAAATCACAAATCATTCGCTACTTTCAAAACTTAAAAGTGACAGCTGAAAATAACGAATTTCAAGAATTTATTAAAATCATGCGTCTTCTGTTGTTTTGACATTGAAAGCGATAAATATTCTCTCACTGGATTACTGTAGTTCCTTTGAAAGGATATACCAGAAACAACATAATACGGAGAAGCAACATAGCCCTGCGATACGCTAGAATTAGCTGATAATGGCGTGAAAAGCGCTCAATTCATTTTGAGAAGCCATTTTGTCTTTGATTAATCTATGTCACATAAGATCAAGAAGAAATTCAATAGAAGGATATGGTCATAACTGATAGTGAAATGAAAGAAACACTACTCCAGAAAAATGGTGACATTTTAAAACATAAACTGTCACACTCTCCAGCGGCCATTATGCAAGAATTCTGAGTTCCGTAGTGCTGACTATTTGTTTACTTCTCTGCACTCTGGGCGTTTGTTTTCGATCTTTAAATGGTCCAAGATGTTGGAGGAGGTACCCATAGTAACACTTTATTTTTTAAAAACGTTCCACTTCGAACCACAATGACGTCTTCTTTTAGTTAAAGGACCATCCTCTTTCTTTAAGTGTGTCTTAAGGACAAGTGCTGCCAATGACATCAGCCTTGGCTTACATCACCTAATACTATCCAAGCTTGGCAAATACGTTAAGGTTCCATTTTACGGAGCCTTAAAAAAATCCGCTTCGGCAAACAGGAATAGTAGGATATAAAACTACTCCCTAAGCATTGTTAAAAGGCTCGCCTTTGATTGTTAAAATCGATATCCTTTCATTAGATCTGGACCACCTTCGACCTGTGTTCTTAATTAAAAATTATTTAGCTACCAGAAGAAGAACACAGTCTATCATTATCTTCATCAGCTGAGGTCACCCTCAAAGGGATTATACATCATTATCCTTACTCGGACAACAGCAGGGATCCTTAAATAAACGTCGAGGTCAAATGAGTTCTCGTCTCAAGAAACACGAAACCCCCCGAAGACCATAGAAACAACAAAAGAACAACGATATCCGTAATCCTTTACTCGAACTCGAATCTCAGTTGGCTAAGAAGGTGGTAATTAATTTTCCTTCTCTGCCATTAGGGAACGTCGACGTCATAGTCGAACGTAGTTGTACTGCAACTGCAGCTACAGCAGTGTCTTTTAATGCCAAAAGAAAAGAAAAGCATAACACAGTCTCCTCCTCCTCTATATATTCCTATTCAGGACGAAAGAACTTACTGTAATAATCAGTTAAAGGAGCTAAAAGAACGGGCAGCAAACGGAACAGGGAAATCCTGTGTGAAAATGCAACGAAAAATCGCTTAATTGTACTTTCTTGCAATATACGACGCGACGCTCCAACCCAGAGAAGTTTCTTGAGAAAATTATGAAAATTGCTCGAATCCCTTGATGTGAAAGTGCAAAGAAGGAAGAGGGATGTGAACAAAAAAAAAGTTGCGCTCATAATTGCAGCGTCTGCAACAGTTTACTTTCTTTTATTCACCGACCATCCTTCGTTTTCTGCTATCTGTGTGTTCTGGAGGCACATCCAGAAAGGGATGCTTTACATTTTTCTTACTTTGATCCTTTAACAGCTATTATAGGGCCGTATTCAACGACGACGGAGCGAAGCAAGAGCTCTGGTGCAGTTAATGAGGAAGAAAATTCAGACATTACTTTGTATAATGTACGCCTGGCCCTGGTATGCTAGGAGGTTACAGTTGGTATTAGCAAGAAAACAAACACATTCGACTCTTATTAGAGTTTCATATAATCTGTAAAAAGAAAGAGTATAGGTGAAAGGTTACACAGCTGCGGGACTCCATTTCGGGGGATGATTTTATTTCTATCTGATTTTTCATAAATTTTTAATCCTGATTTGGCTAAATCTGGATGAAAGGATTGACTGTCATTAGCGGTCTTAAAAGAGGCTCGCTAGCTGCCGTTTGAAAAAAAAAACCACTTCCTTATCGACTTGCGAGAATAGAATGAATTTCAACTCCTTGCAATTATTCATCAATCTCCGATTCATGCAGTGCTAACGCTTTGAAATAGAACTATAAGCTTGCAGGTACACTGAAAGGAGACCAGACATCTGGGGTTCATCTTGCAAGCTGCAAACTGCATTCATTTCCCCTTATCGTGTTAGCTCAGTTTAGTTTTTTCAATTGTTCGTGCTATTTAAGGGTGCCAATCCCTTTAGAAAAAAAAAAAAATCGATTTTTTTTTTTCATTCATATTTCGAAAATATAATGTATTGAGAGTAACTGACCCGAGGAAAGCCTGTAGAGCGCTCTTCCAGGTTTGAGTGTTCTCTTTCAATACTGTACAAAATTGCAGTTTTTGGTGTAGCAGGTACGTTACAACGATTTTGGAGAGCCGATGGTTTGGTAAATCGCATTTTTTCAAATGTATCTCACCTGAAGTGCATCCCTAACGTATACATGTATAGCGGAGGTGACCCAGTTTCGGGGTGTGCAGTATGTATGTTGGCGTGCTTACCATTAGGCCAAAGATTTTCTTTATGAAGTATCTTAATAGCCTCTCAAATTCCTCGCAGTGAAAAATTCCCCACACCTGAGTCGCGTAACACATGATGAATCTCATTACCGCTTTAAACGGCTTTTATTGCGCGCTAGGGCAATGTTCTTTTTTCCTATAATGCTTTTCCAGTTGGAATTTATTGCTTTTTTCGCCTCTTTCAACTTTTATCGATGCCTATTAAGAAAAGTAGAAGGCTTAGGAGACAACCCTGTTTCACACCCATTGTTGACTCGAACCAGCTAGACCTTTCTTTCCCATCTCACACTGCCGTTTGGTTATCCTTGTAGAGGCTTCTTATCACCTCCAACAGTTTTGTCGATACTCCTAGGTTACCTAGTTTATAAATAAGAGCATTTCTGTCGATGGAGTCGAAATCCACAAAGCCTTGAAATCCACAAAGAATGCAAATAATTTCCTGCCCCTATCTAAGTAAGATCGCGCGATGCTTGTTAGCGTAAATATATTGTCCACTATAGAATTACCTTTTCTAAAACCGGCTTGGAATTCGCTGAGCAGATCGTTTGCGCGTTTCCAATCTGACAGGCGTTCCAGAATGATTCCCGTAAATATTTTCGCTACTGAGTTCAGGAACGAAATGCCTCTATAATTATTTGGGTCTTCTGGATCTCCTTTCTTGAAGATAAGAAAAATTATATTTCCTCTGAAGCCTTCTGACATTTCGCTGTCGTAAGACTTTCCAGGAATCGCTCGGTAGCATATTTAAAGAAGTCATAGGGTATTCGGTCTTCTCCAGGCACTTTGTTCAGACCTTTGTGTAAATTTGTCGTGGTTTTCGCAAGGTAGACGCTGATCTATAAAAGTTTGGAAAACTTTGATCTAGATAAAGAGTGACCTTCGTCATTACAATGTTCCTCCTTGTGTATTTTTGTTAAGAGGATCCACGCGACAGGACTTAAACGTTTCATTGTATCCAGCTAATTCCAGCGTGTAAGCGAACTTAGACATTTTAGGCACCTGAAGCACACTGTTCAGTATTTTTATGTTACAGCGGTCTGCGAATTTTGGGTTTTTCATTGCTTCAATAAATATGAATTATTTTTAAAGCTAACTTTTGGGAGAATATTTTAATCGCTAGTATGTGGAAGGCCATGCGAATGGAGTGCCCACAAATAGCGAGTTCAGAGTTCCTTTGTGGCGTGGCGCTAGTATGCAGCTCGGTGTCAGATATCAATTTAATTATGAAGCTCTACCTTTTAATAAATACAGGATGTCAAAAACGATAACACTAAGCTTGGCCGACAGATCATGTATGGATTCAGAGCCCTCTCGTGAGATTTTTTTTTTCAGAAAAGCGATAGCCTTTCTTGCAATGACATACTGTTCACCACCAAACGGCTATTGTTACCAAAGGAAAACTTTATTTTTTCTTCGCTTTATAAGTTTCTTACGCAAAGAGTGCTATTTCACAGTTAAGCTTTTTTTTGGCTTTTTTTTTTTGCTCACTCTAAGGACACTATGTCCTATACTCGCCTGAAGAGTGGAAAAAATCTAAATATGGATGAATATCAGCCTGCGGAAGGATTGCTCAACTTTTGTGCAACAAACTGACACATTCACACTTGTAAGTGCCACACCCAGTTTCTCTGTGTGGCATGCATATATTCTTACTTCACGTCGTCCTTTGTTGAATACGGTACAAAGCACACGTACACACATATATCCTGGTTGCCAAGTTCAATATTGAGTTCAAGTGTTAGGCAATGTATCGGTATGTACAAGGATTATAGTTTTGTGTTTTAAATAAATTCCCACGAAAGCGGATTAAGAGAGTGGTGTGGATTTTCACAAAGACGGAGCTGGCGGGCGTCATCCGATGGGATGCGTGACGTCATGCAGAAAGGGTGCACGATACTATCGAACAAAGCCAGACACATGTTGCTGTTTCTATAGACAGTTAATGTCTTTCTGTCTGTTGTTGCTCTCGATGGGTTGTTGCTGTCGCCATTGGCAACGCGATTTTCTTGGGATAATACCACCCCAGCTTCCTCGCACCATTAGGAACGCTGTATAGCATTAGTGTCATCATTGTGATATAAAGACAGTCGTTATGTGGCTGATAGGTCCTATACCTATACCAACAGGCACGTACAAAAGACCGAAGACATTCTTCTTCGTATTCATTGTTCTGAAATAAAAATAAGGACGTGCTTTGCTGTGGGTTTTTGCGCTACAAGGGTTTTATAATGCTGTTATGTTTTTTTTTGCCTTTGTTTTGATGAAGGATTTCGAAAAAGGAAGAATACGGATTTGCCACTATGGCATGCCAAAGGGAAGTGATGAAATGTGTCACCTACTGCTGTGAGGTGGAATATCATTTAGGAAGATGACAGCTGTTTTTCAAGATGAAAAGAACGAATGATGTGCAGATGTCGTGTGTCACACGCAAGTTATTTGACAGATGATTGCGGGTTTTTCTGAAAAACAAAACAAAACATCGACATCAACTGGCCACCATTTGCAACACGATAAATGTGTCGGAGTCTAAACTGTGGAATAAGTACTTTCATTTTCTCTGATAGCCTGAGCGCTATCTAAGCACAAGTTAGAAATTGAGACCTTAATGGTGCCATCAGATTGTTTGCCCTGGATCACGGCCCACAAACGTCACTTAAGCAATCAATTGGCCGAAATCTACTTCAAATTTAAGTCCTCCAACCCTCTTACCGGTCCAGGGTCTTGTCTTATCTTTCTTTCCTCTTTAGGTGGCGCTACAGCTCGGGGTCAACCAGGGCCTACCTCTCACAATCATTTGTGTGAGCGCGTTATATTTTTGCACGAATGGAAGGAACCTACAGTTTTTTGCCAACTCCTAACGGCGAATTGAGAAGCTACTCGTGACAAATGATACTCTTTGAATGCTTGTCAAACATTCCAAGGAGGTGGCACCGTGCAAAAACTTGTAGGTGTTTTGCAGGGATTGAACCCGGGCAGTATTGTGTAGTAGTCTAACGCGCCTAACACTACACCAACGTGCTCACATAAGAGATAAAGCAGGACAGTCGCAGGGGAAGTGTGCGATACTTTCGCCCTCTTCTTCACAACCCGGGGAAATGATATGTTGCACTAGTCCCAATCTGTCACAGTCTGTTTGCGTGTCTGTTCAAGTTGATGTGGCCTCTGTACAGGCCAATCAATAGTATCATTTTAGCTCTATCTAGATTCAGTACTTTCTTTGCCCGTTGAGGGTTTCGGCAGCCTTGCATGATTGAATTTGACTCCACATTTGCGAGTGACGTTTTGCAAAAGACAGACTGTAAGTTTTCCGCCTGGAAAACAGTCACCGAGGGTTCTTAATGAATGTTATTTGGAGGATCGGGATAGTGTACAACAGCTCCCGATATGCGATCGATCCGTGTATGTTACATGTCTCTTAGTTCGTCAATCGCTGTTCCTTGTTGCAAGTTTTCGCGGCTTGCGAAATTGACTGCATAATCGGTTTTGAAAATTTATTCTTTCTATGAGATCCGCTGGGTTGCTGACAGGTCCAGAGGATTCTGAAACATCCTTCCAGATAGCCCAGGGTCCGCGGTCTGATTGCAGAAAACTCCGCTGTCCTTTTGACCTCAAGTTCCATGGATGCCTTGGGTGTGCTGGATTGAGCTCCAGTAATCCCTAAACAGGCCATTCTTTGGGGGATATCTAGTAGTGTTTTAGCGTAGCTGTCGTTCGCAGCAGGCCACCATACTAACACTCCGTAGAGTGAGATGGGTTTGACTAGACCGGAGTAGATCCATTGAACTAGTTTTGTTTTCAAACCCCTCGTCTTTTCGAAAGCCCTCCGGCAAATCCAGAAGGTTTTTTTTGGCTTTGTTAATGCTCTTTTAAAGATTCTTTCTCCAAAGTAGCTTTTTATCAAGAATAACCCCTAAGTAGTTTACATGGTCCTTTAGGTCTAGTTGAAATCTCACTAGGGACGGGGCCTTGAATTCTGAAATCTTAAGTCTTTTAGAGAAGAGAAGCATATTGTTCTTTTCTGGGTTTACTCCTATCTGCCCAGGTTTTGGTGAGTTGTAGAACGGTCTGCATGAGTTCCCCTAGTGAGCTTATGTGTTTGCCTCTAAGTTAGCAAAGCGAGGTCATCAGCGTATGCTATACATTTAAAACAGTTCGTTGCAAGGATTTTTAGGAGCTCGTCTACGACCAGTACACATAGGACAGGAGATAATGGTCCCCACTGAGGGGCCCCGTTCCGGACGTACGATTTTTCTGGCACAACAGTCCATTTTGGACGACCTTCACGAAATTCGTCCTGTAGCGAAATGCGACCACGATTGAATTCGGAAAACCAGCGAAACACGGTGGCTTGAGGTAGTGCTTCATTACCAAAAGTTGAAGCGAATTGATTGGCACACTACTGCTATCGATTTAATCCACGTCGAAAGTCATAAAAAATCATCGAACGAAAATGTTCACGAATTATCTCCATTTTTTGAACAAGATGGATTTCTAAGTACCCGTAAAGAACACAACTAGCACTCGTATGACAAAACGTTTTGAGTACGATTAACATAAAAAAAGTCAAACTGTACAATGACAATCTCAGATTTGACATTTTCACACTCAAAACCGCCATATCTGAAAACTTAAGTAGCACCCTATATATATCTTCCAGTTTTGCTACACAAAAAGGTGTTGCCTCTGTGCATTTAATTTCATTTCATTCCAATCCCGCTCATAAACTCCGAGCAAGTATCCTTAAATCAAGTATGTACTAAAATCCGCAAGCTCCACCATTATTGCTAAACAAACCAGAAACCACCCCATTCCGGTTGGAGTTACTAAAGTCTCCCCCTACAATTCCCATATCTCTACTTGTCAGTTGGTTTCAGGAGCCCCATAAATTCCAGATATTTTACGATATCACCAACATCGAATGCATTCCCTACACACACACACGCACATACATCCGCTCCATGTCGTGTGGTGGTGGTGGCTATGGTGGCGATGGTAATAAAGCGCAAACTGTTATAAATGCATTATGGCGTCGTTATTGACGATGCCACCGATGCCGCCATCTTAAATCAAAATTAATTTCATATTGATATCGGTCGGAAGCCCTGGGGGGCGGAAGAGCGGTGCCCATGGTTTAACGTTGAATTGATTTTTCAATTCGCAACTCCCTATCGCTGGGGTGTTAAACCCGAGAGCAAATATCCTCCTTTTTTCGAGTCACAGGATGTGGCCAACGCTGTTCACTGTGATTGCGACGATTCTAATGTAATTACACTCACACTAGTGCATATAGACTCGTCCTGGATGATGTAGCTATCATCTGTCTATCCTTTTGGATTGTGTGAAGGACAACTGATGACCAAACCGCAGCAGCACCAGGACACACATCCTTTTGCAATTGACAGCAAAGCGGAAATCTCCTGTAAAAACCTCTTCCGATGGAATTATTTTTTTTTAACCATTTTCTACTCGTACCGAGTTCACCGGTGCAGTAGTGGTATAAAAACCACAGGATCACCAAAATCATTTTAGTCCTTTACAGTTGACTGTGCTGCATCTATTATTATCGTATCCTTGAGATTAAAGGAGCGGGGAGCGTTGTTTGGGGTTTTAATATTAACTTATCTAGCAGGACACTCTCGAAAAGGAACAAATGCAAATTAAATGCGATGAACTACAAAGGAATCGGCGTCCATGACTGGAAAATGTCTCCGCACTTTTGATAATTTATGAAGACATAAATCGATGGGAAAAGTTGTGTGCTTTTATGTCCGCTGTATCCTGTGAAAAGTAGATATGGAATTTTTGTAACGTTTCAGGATAATGGATGTCCTTACAAAGGCTTGCAAAGGAAGGAACGACGGAAATTCCAATGCATACAACAGCTGCATGATTGGAATTTTTATTCGATGGTGAAGACTGGAGAGATGGATAAAGTTGATGGTCGAAAATTGCTGAAAATGTTGCCACAAGGAAGTGCAATGCATCGATAAGTAGGTACACGAAGTATTGTCTTTTCCAGTTGGCACTTTGAAAAAGTTGAACAACATGGTTTAACTTACTTTTTGTTTTAGACTTTGCGAAAAGTCCTTGGATCAGGGTGGGAAGAACGAAGAAGAGTTCATTGGTCGTTTGATTTAGGATTTATAAGCATACGCTCCCCTTGTACTTTTGGAGTTTAATCCATCCGTAAGCGATTTTTAATCTTTCATATTTTCTGTTGAAAATGTTATGATTTTCTCAACCGGTAATAAGTTTCCGGACAGTGCAGTCTGTCAGATAAATTCATATAATTATTATTTTTCATTTTAATCATCAAAATTCATTGTAGTCAATACATATAAGGCTTTTTTTTCGTAATCTATATAGCCTTAGAAAATATTTTCCATGTTAAATACACTAACAACTAAGCCTATATAGAATAACGAAATCCAGCAGATAGCTATCGAGTCTTATGTCCTTAGCCTGGACAAAAAAATGTGCTACCAAACTATTTTCTGTCGATTGTTATCAAAATGTTATCGAAACTGTCAAATATGACATGTATTGTATGTGACAAATTTGAAAACAATTGTGGCGATGAAAACGTGGTGCTATGCAAAGGAGTTTGGAAAACAAGTGAAAGTGAGAAAGAAATATTAAAAGTCAGAAAAAATTACATTTTTCTAAGGCAAATCAGTAAATAGGGTATCCCGCCTTTTTTTTATAAAAAAAAGATGTTTAAATGTGGAATATCAAAAAGCATAGTGCTACCAAATCAGCGAAGAGCTGTTTTTTTACACATACTTTTTTAAGGCTGTAAAGATTACCAAAAAAACTCGCCTATTATGTATTTAAGTATATCAAGCCATATTAAGTGAACTAATAAATAAAAATACTTGGATAGTAAGATGGAGTAAAAGAGACTACGCATGCTATCGATCAAATTTTTGGTAGTTTCCAATGTTATTGACAGGGATGTGACTCGGTATGAAACTCATTATTTAATTTCGGACCGGTACGAAACTTAACTCAATTGTGCAAACACAGTTTTGTACCGGTCTGATCCGAAACTATTTGTTATATTTCGTACCATTTCGTGAACTGCTTCTGTGTGGTTTACATTTTCTGTCGTTTTGTACCGACTTTCGTACTTGCACAGGTACAATGCTCTGGTATATGACTAATAGAAATAAAAACCTTGAAATCAATTTCATTCAAATAATCTGTTACATTTCACTAGTAAAATTTCCTTTATAATTTCGGATGTTATGGATATAAGTTTCGTGATTCAATCATATCGTGAAGCGAAACTAAACTATTTACAGCATTAGTACCGTACCGAGCAATTTCTTACCAGCTATTATCGTACCTCAGTTTAATTTCTAGTTTCGTCCCGGTTTCGTACCAGTTTCGGATCATGGTTTCGTAAACCGAAACTGTTTTGAATCGTACCAAATAGTACAATTTTGTATCGGATCACATCTCTGGTTATTGATCACCAAGCTGATTGAAGTATCTCCCAAAGTGTATTGTTCGATGGTTGCCACTGTTTTTGAATCTCGCTGTCAAGTTCGTCCAAACAGCAACTCTATTGGGTTGAGGTCGGGTGATTGGACAGGCTATTTCATATTTTTCAGTGTTCCTTCTTGATCCACGTATTCTCGGCTTGGAAGTTGGAACAATGTTTTGGATCATTATCTTGCATTAATGTAAGTCCAGGGCCTATTGGTAAGGCGTGTTCTTCTAATATTTGTCTGTACTTTTCCTTATTCATGATTTCAACGATGTGGATGGGGTCTCAAACACGAGCGGAAGAAAATCATCCCCAGACCATTCTTGAATTATTGAACCCCGTACATGATTGACTGTTTGGGACCACACTGTTAGGGGGCATCTTTCCTTCGCCGAACGTAAACTTTCCTTTTTTGTCCAAAATTGATCAGTGTTGCCACGTATACTACAAAACTCGTGTTCAGCCTTACAAGGTATTACCCAGCAATGACTGATTTCGTTCTTACAGAAAGACGACCTCAATTATCTTCAAATAGTAGAAAAATCTTTCTCGGAAAGTTTCTTGTCAATCCAACCATTCTGAAAATACAGGAACAAACGAAAATGTAAATTTACTTTGTCTACTAGAGAATATGGCGGGTGTTAGGTGTTGTTTCCCATTGGAACTCTTTTAGTTTTCGCAGCATCTTTCGGGCATCCTGCAGCATTTCAATATCGTAATTCAAAATGATGTCCTTTGATTGACTTATAAGTAATAGGTTTGGAATTTTTTCTTTTCGAATAGTAGCTGCTCATTGGACTTTTCCACCGTCGAATGTATCTCTTAAAAACTACCAAACATAATAGCAACACTTTCATTGCATGTAAACTACGTTTTGGGACGGATTGTGCATCACTTTTTCCCCACCGTACGAGTACCTACATATGTTGTTATTTAGATCTCATTTTTCTTTGACTAAGAGAAATTGACACATCTTTCAAATTGAAATCGCAATCGGAAGATAGTGATTCCGAACCACTTTCAAAACTGTCCGGAGAACAGGAACAAAGTCCAAATAAACGCGCGTACTGTTTTGTTTTGTTAACATTCCAAATACATACTTATGTACGTCTTCCGGAACTCATATAACATTCCATACCTTTACGTATCTTAACGTTCTCAATTTGGAAAATTTCCTAAACGATGTCTGACGTTAAGCTGACACATGACACTATCGCCTATTCAGAGCATGAAACATGACCGAACCATAACAGTACTGCTTTCTATAAATAACGAACACGAACTTCAATAATCCAATATAACGTGTTCTTGATGGAGCAGAATAGTAATTTTTCAGTTCGTTTCGTTTTTAAAGAGTGAAAACTACGCCAAATGCTTGTCTTACTAATGCACAAAATGTTCAATTTTGGAAACGTCAAAAGAATCAGTGCTGCCACATTCTAAAATCTTATCGAATAACCTACAAACGATGCAGCCAAAGCTTAGTAATTTTCTGAAACCTATTCTTATTCGTTGTTGTTGCATTCCCTTTAAAAAAAAGAATAGTTTTAGGAGTATTCACTTACGTTTATTGACACATTGAAAAGGGTTTGGTAAATCTAGTTCAGACAACAGCTACTCACATCCCTCAATGACTCCTCCCTTGTTGAGAGTTCTAAAGTACCAATTCAGTTGCCCAAATATTTTTCTGTTCCAAATTTGAAAATATCCAATCTAATGCTAGATGAGAGTTCTTCAAATCCACATGAATTGAAATGCACATGTCTTCAACAACAGACTTATTACATTTATTCCCGCACATTGCTAGGGACAGTAATTGCTCTTCAGCACTTGAGTTCATATCCTTTTGGGAATGAAAGAGGAGATACCCACCGTAACCTCTTTTCCTGGAAATATGTACTGACATAAGTATCGGTTGACTTGAAGTACACGTAGCTAAGCTACACCCCCGTGTAGTATGTCAGCTTCCTGGTTATCCTTGATAACGTGCAGCCTTTCATTTATCCAAACCCAAAAAAATAGGACTCACCTCCTTCCACCGTTGCTGGCATCGCTGGCTCGTGTATATTTCTGGTTTTATGAATTTTCATAAACATTTTTTTTTATCTCACTGAATGCAGAATCTTTATTCTGTGTCTGTCTCTCTTTGTGTTTGTGTCTGTTTTACAGGCGGAGGCGGCAACACTCATTCCATGTCCTTATTGTGTCATATGCACTGCGATCGGTGTTCACTGTGTGTCGCTTAGAGGGGTGACTAAATGTGGCATTTGAAATATGTGCCAAGAGGGGAGGGAATAAGAGTATGTGGGTTATCCTTGTGTGTTATTTTTTATATTTTTCTGATTGAGTAATCAATAAATGTTTTTTTTTTATTTTGCCATCGCTATCTATACCGTTGTAGCTTTTCTTCCTAATTCGTTTGCTTTTCATGTAAGCGCATCCAAATGAGTGATTTTCTTTGACAAGTACAAGGTTGACAGTTTTCTTTTTTTCTCTCTGTGCTAGATAACGGTAGCCAATGTGATGATTTTGAATCTCATTCCAATTCAATTTCCTTTTCTTTTCAAATATTTCAGACAAGAAAAAAAATACCGTTTCCTTCTATTTTTAGGGGAGAAAGTGGCTTGGCTTATTTGTTAAAAGCTTATTGGGCACAGGGGAGAAGTGTTGAGTTTGCAATTATTTTTGGTTAGATGTGTACCTATTTATCTATTTTGTAGAGTTATGTATAAGGGAGGGAACTTAGACATTTGACAGTTTGACATATCAGATGTGGTTTCTTTTTGATTGTCATCCAATTTGACATTTAGGACTGAGAAAAATTAGATTTCAAGGAATGATCTGAGACTTTCGTAGTTCGTTTAATTTTTGGTTCGAACTGTAAAGACATATGTCAACAACAGTTTTAACATTTCCATTTAAAGGCTTGGTATATAGTCTCCAATTCAATTTTTGACAGATGACAGCTGACGGTGACAAAACGTGAAGTAAAATTTGGATGGGGGGAGCGAATTAATCAGCTGTTTTCTACCATTTCTGTTGTTTTTACTGTACTGTACATTTAGAGGTACATACAATTTGTGTGAAGTTAGAATCTATGTTATTACAAAAGGCATACCTACGATAAAAGTCAGTGACTTACTACAAACCTGGTTCCTAGATTCTACAGTATTTGTACTTTTTTAAGGTTCCGTAATCCGTACCCTACCATATGGGGTATGATAGGGAACAATTATAAGTTCGCTCGAAACTCACAATAGGGGAAAAGTGATTTTCTAGCGGAATGCTGTTCGGGTGAAAGTCACAATAAGGCTGATCATGTGGGGCAACATGGGCTCAAAACAATGATTGATCACGTCGAAAAATTCAATTTCTCCACCGATTAACTCGTAAGCTACTTGACCAATTTTAAAGAAATTACCACTATTTGATTAACAATAATTTTGAGAAAATTAAAGGCTTTCCGAAATTGTGCTAACATAAAAAAAAAATAAAAATAAAAATACGGATTTTGCCAGGAAACAAACCTGAAACCCCTCAACTCAGTAGTGCAGCGCAAAAAAGGTTAATGGACGCGCTACACACTCAGACGCGTTCTTAATCCTTATCCAATTTCTCAGTGAATAATATTACCTATTATAAGTTTGTAAAGTGAATATAGACATCGTTTTCGTTTTTTGTTTTAACAGTTATTTAAACAAAATATAACTTGTTTTAAAACTACGGAACCTTTTGAGCGCGAGTCTGACTCGCACTTGGCCGGTTTTTTTTTTAAAGATACGACAGACAGTTATTTATATTTTTATTTCGAGTGCGAAACTAAATGGAGAAGGTGGAGAAAAGTACAATGAAGGGAAGTAAATTTCATATTTTTATTAAGCATAATTTCTTACGCGGGAAAACCCTGAAACAATCTGAAGAAAATCTCAATGAGTATTATGGGGACTCTGGTTCGTAGGTGGTTAACTCAAGTTCTTTGTGGTCGCACCAGCACAAGTGATGCAGAGAATCCAGGACGTCCGATTGAGGAACGTCTTTCTTTCTTAAGGTGGCGCTACAGTTCGGAGTTAAACAAGGCCTGCTTCTGGGTGATGTGTGGCAAGTAACGCCGCGCCGTCTTCTTGGAACTAAATGTCATCGACATAACGGGCTTCAATTTCAGGCAGCAAATAGTCCATTGAAATGGCGCGATAACGGGCGCCACCCACAGTTACGTTCCGGAAAGCCTCACCTTGGTGGAAATATGGACTGATGATTCCACCAGTCCATAAACGAAACCAAACCATTGTTTTGTCTGGATTTGATGGCAACTCTTCAGCTCAAATCTGGCAGTTTTGCTTATTGACGTAGCGATTAATCTAGAAATAGGAGGCCTCATCGTTGAATTTTGGTCGAGGGCAGTGGATGGGTCTTCTTTAAGCTTTTCAAGAGCCCAAAGACTGAAACGGTGACGTTTCGGATGATCGGCCGCCTTCATTATCGTACGATTTTAATTTTTAATGCTTTTAAACCGAGATCCTTACGTAAAATTCGCCAATTTGCATACGACAAGCCAAGCTCTTGAGAATGGCACCGAATCGATTCACCACGGTCATCGCGTACATTCTCAGCTACCGCCGCTATATGTATTTTCTTCAGGACTTGCTAGAAGTGGTCTATTTGATCGCGTATTATCTAATGTTGAAAATTGCGTTTAAACATTTTTTGATGGTATAGCGAATGGGTGCTGAACATAAATACCATGACAGTTTGACACGACTCACGCGTGATTTGTCATGAAATCCCTTCTGAAAAAAGTATCTTTAAACCGATCAGCCGTTATTTGATAACTATGTTACTTCTATTTCCACGTCATTATAAAACCATATTTCCTCTTAAGCTTTTCCACTACCTTAAATAAAAATCATTAGTTTTGACTTTTCAAGGTTAATATTGCAATTCCATATTTGGCAGTAGTTTTCAACCTCATTTTCTACTTTTGCATCTTCAGCCAATATTAAAATGTCATTTAACAGCAGCAAACCGCCTCCCAAATCATCATGTAAGTCGAAGCAGCAGCGCTTTACACCCGTAGAAATGGAAAACTAGTCTGACAGATGCTCTCCATCCCAAACATTGACATTGTACGACATGTTGCACGCTTTCGCCATATGTCATCCATATCCAGAACGTCAATTTAATACTAAAACCAAAAAATAAAAATCATAACATGATTCATGATGATTTCATGACACCGTACGAAATTTGCAGCCTCTTGCATGTTAAAACAAAAAGTACTGTACAATGAATCATTGGAATTTTTAGCATAAATGTCACTTGGAAAATTATTTCGCTCAAAATGTGATTCATGTTTTCTTTTTGTAATCAAACATGAATTTGTGTAGTCACATTTATATTTCTGCATAAGCTACTACAACACCGCATGATAAAAATGTTCAGTTGACACCTGTCAAAAAATATAAGAGTAGAACTAACTTTGAGAGATTTCCCTTTTGTAACCCTAGATCTGTTAAATCGAACAAAGCTACATGACAGCAATCGGTAATTCTAGTATCTCTTCTAATTTCGTTTTTTTTTGCATGTTAACAGTTTCACCTAATCACCCGTCTGTCAATTCACTGCCAATGTAACAATAGCTTAATGTCAGTTGTAATGAGCGACACACAAAACCACATCATGGGCAGATAATGATATCTTTGGTGCACAAAACTTTCATTAAATTTATTAGATCAGAAAGAGAAATGAGAGAAGCAACCGATTGCGTGCGTTGCGGTGTGCTTTGGTTTGAAATTAAAGAAATGGTAATCGAGAGATGAAAACGGAAACCCCCCCATATCCGTGGCATGGCACACGCAATCGGCACGATGTTAGTTGGTTGCAATCTAATTTTTATTTTATTTTATTTTTTTTGCGCTCATTTTCTATCTTGAAACATTCATCATCGTTGAAGATGAATGATTTTTCTTAATATGTATCTCTGGAGATGCCAGACATCTCCCAAGATCACGCTCAATATGCGCGAAACGCGACTTTGATTATGTACTCGTACGAGTTGATTTGAACTTGATGTTTGTTTTTCCATTTTTCTTTTTCATTCGAAGAGGGGAAAAAGAAAGAAAATGAAAATAATTTTCTTTTGAACGATGTATTGCAGATTTTTTTTTCTTAAGATTCTTTGAAAGATTAACAGGAAAGGGATGTTGGGGCATGACCTACTTCTTGGGGTAGAGACTGCTGACATAGGCATTATATGCGCCTACACATGTGGGAAAGACGTGACAATTGTTTTACATTTATAAGCGGTGTAAAAGGCGTTGACAGGATACTGACTAGCAAATGGCAAGCTGGGTCTAACGATATCTGCAGAAGCTTCGAAGACGAAGAGGAAAGTGAATCAATCCAACATCTACTATGATACTGCCCCGCTATACACGACGCAAGAAAGCATTGGTGAGCTAGAAAATCCAAAGATCTCGGATCTTTTGAAACTGGCTTGCAAGTTGATAAAAAGGAGGATTACTGCCCAAACTATGAAGAGACTGCCTAACCTAAGTCCTAAACAAGCGTTGCCAAAGTCGACAGTCTGTTATATTTTTATTGAATGCCAATTCTCTGGAACCGTCAAAATGCATCATCAATGCGGCCAACTGTGGCAATATTTATATCTGATGGATTTGATTCGGTAGGCAGGGATTTTCAACTATCAGGCTTAATTAATCTTGAAATGGACTCCTTCGTTACAAATCAGTGGAACTCTGCGATGGCCCTCTAAAAGAATGGACTTGCACTCCATGCGGCGGTCTAGTATCTCACAAAATCCGGTTGGGTTGGCCATCCTATTAATTGTGATATTCTACCTGCTTTCAAAAGGGGGGTAATCATGCGAGCGTAGGAGTTTTCCGCTTACCAGAAACTTAATGCTTTTATGTTTATGAAAAATTGATCAACTGAGACGCAGTAGAAACGATTGTAACTTCATCGTCCATCAAATCTCAGAGACAAAATATTTATATCTCTAACACTGTCTGTCAAAAGTGAAAGCTAATCTGTCTCATTGCAGATTTAACGATCAACTTGGTAAAACAAGAAAATACAAAATTAGACCAAAGTGAAGGTAGACTAGGTTACCTTGGATGGACATACTCGTATATTTACATATGTAGAGCTTTTTGGTGAAAAAAAAAAACCAAACTTGAATCGATCAGTCAAGCTCGTAAGTGAGATCTAAAAGGTCTCGCGAACACTTCCACAACTTCATTTGTAGTTCTAGCTGCTGCTGCCTCAAGGTTCTATAACTAAAACCCTCGTATTCAGATATGACCTTCTCTCAAATTAATACGTTCGCAAATAACCGAAGTTTTTGACAGAACTGCCAAACTGTCGAGCTCTCAAATATCATATCTTAGCTATAGCAATCATTGTTTTAATATGTACACTTGTGCTCATATAATTAAGCCAATTAAATACGACCACACTATTTTCGGTAAAACAAAGTTTTATTAACAAATTCAGATTAATTGGTCAAAATAGAATGTTGATAAGCATTTGTTAAAGTTAAATCTTCTTGGTTTTTGTGTTAACAAATCATTAAAATATAAATTTTGCAGATTATTTGTTTATATCGCTTTGAGCGCGGTGACATATAATTAAGCCATTTATAAAAAAAAAAGTTTAAAAGTAAATGTGCGTTATTTATTGTAGCTTTTTAAATATATTCTATCTCTTTAATAGTCAGTACTTTATTGGCAAACCTTTTTGTATCATAAATTCGGCGCATCTATCGTTAATAGTCTTGACCCAGGCTGTACATTGAGTGGGTGTGATCTTGCCCCATTCCTGTGGAATGATTTGCCTCAGAGGCCTTATTTGCAGGTTTTTTTTTGCAGCAACTACACTTTTTATAACACCCCATCGAATTTCTATGGGTTTTTAATAGTGACTTTGAGCTACCCACGGAAGGAGATGGGCACCAACCAAGGTTTAACGATCCTGAAACAATGTTTTGGGTCGTTATATTGTTGAAAGATCCATGCTTGTGGCCAATTGTCTGCGAATTCTCAATTTAAATGATTGTTTATGATGTCTTTATAAATCTCACCAATAATTCTTCTATTTATTTAGTCAATCGGATAAACGCCGGATGAGGGGAAGTATTCCCAGGCCATCACCGATGACCCACCACACATGATCATTCTCTTGGTGAGCTTCTGGTCCAATTTTTGTAAAGGGGGGGCGCCTTACATATAGCCGTCCATTGTAAGGAAACGTCATACACCATATTTAAGGCGTCCCTAATTGAAGAATTGGACCATAGGTTCACCAAGAAATTGGTCAAGCCTGGTGGCTCATCGGTGATAATCTGGGGATACTTTACCTTTCGCGTTTCTCCGATTGTCTAAATAAATGGAAAAATGACTGGTAAGATTTATAACGACATCATAAACAATCATTTAAATGAAAAATTTTCCACTAGTAAGGATCTTCCAACAATATAAAGATACAAAGCATTGCGCCAGGATCGTTAAACCTTGGTTGAAGTTCAGCCGCATCAATCTCATTCAGCGGCTAGCTCAAAGTTCCGATTAAAACTCCATAGAAATTTGTTGGGGGGTTATAAAAAGGGTAGTTGTTGCAAAAAAATCTGCAAACAAGGACTCTGTGGCAAGTTATTCAACAGGTATGGAACAAGATCACACCCACTCAATGTACAGCCCTGGCCAGCGCTACGGACGATAGATGCACCGAATTTATTGGACAAAAAGCTTTACCAACACAGTACTGAATGTAAAGGAGATAGAATATGCATTAATATCTGCAATAACTAATGTATATTTAGTTTTAACCATTTTTTTTAGTAAGTGGCTTAATTATATGTCACCGAGCTCAAAGCGATATAAACAAATAATCTGCAAAATTTATGTTGTAATGATTTGTTAAACACAAAAACCAAGAAGAATTAAATTTAACAAATACTTATCAATATTTTATTTTAACTAATTAATCTGAATTTATTAATAAAACTTTGTTCTACCGAAAATAGTGTGATGGTGTTTATGTGGCTTAATTGTATGAGCACAAGTGTATATTGCATTTATTTCCACATTAAATTAAAGTTCTATTTATTGCGTCATTGTAAAATTCACCAGTTTTTCCTGTTGAAATGACATCACATACTTCTCATATTTCTTAAAACTTGGATTACGTAGCACATAATCGAATTGGTTGTAACTTGACAGAGTTTATACTCAACCTTCGTTTCCATTAAATAACCTTCTTCCCAATTAGCCCAATTTTCAACTCCCTAAGCTGTAGGTGTCCTCTGTTCTAAGATGAGCTAAGAATATCGAAATCAGACCAACTTCCCAGATGTTCTAGTGTTTTCCAGACGGAAGTACTAGCAATCGTAGAAGCATTCAACGAACTGGAACGCAGCCCAATAACCATTAAGCGATACCCGTTGATAGTTAGGCCGCCATTAAAGAAAGCCCTTCACTCAAAAACCACATCATCTAAATGAAATGAACAATTCAAGGAAGCAGCTAAGCACTCGATTAAGCATCACTATCCTCTGTATTCATGGGCATAGTAACATTGACGGGAATGAAAGAGCCGTCGAACTGGCCAAAAGTTATTCAGCCCTTGATAGTGGAGTTCATCCTCCTTTAGGACTCATCAAGGGTTAAATTTAGCCAACTCCGGGTAGAGGATCACAGATCCATATCCAGGAAGAATTAGCCCAATTACCCCAAAAATAGATCGCACGACCTTATCCATTCTTCCTCGAGATCTGAGAGCTGAGACCGCCAGAAAAGACCGTCACTGCCCAATCGGTACTCACGCCTCAAGGTTAGGTATCTCATTCCAGCTGCAAACATCACGTCTGTGGATGCCCGGCGCTGGCAAGACTTAAAAAAATTTCGTTGGACACGTTGCAGAAATGTCGGACATACAAGTCTGTATCTTTATCAGATTACTCCATTGGATGGATTTGGACAACATCTCCAACAAACACTAACAACAAGTCGGTAAAGCTGTGGTAATAAAAGGCGTACTTGCGCTATCCTCCATACACCCATAACTTCCTTGGCGTACCTGTATGTATCAATCTTCTAATAAATAATTTACCTCCATTTAGCGATATGACTTTGTCACTCTCAACTGTCCCTGTTGTCCATTTACATAACTTGCAATACTCCTCCAATTACGAAAATGGCTATTATATCGACAGGAGTTTAATGTTACCTTTCTTTAAATCAATATCCCACCAGGTTCATTAAATTAGGTTAATAAGCGTTGAGAGACTGGGCCATTCCAAAACACCAGGCACCGGAGTCCGCGCAGAGCGATCCCCTAAGAATCCATCCAAAGATGGTACCTAAATCGCCACAATTTCCTCAAAGCATTTTATTACCCTGCAAAATTTTAGAATAAGCCTTAGGTTGATTCGGCTTACCTCCTCCAGGTTACTAAAGAAGTGGGAACCTAAAATGTTCCTACGACTGCGTGCTATGCCCCGACATTCATACAGAATATGTGCGATATCCTCTGCTACACCTTTATCGTTGTAGTATCTGCAACTAGCCGTGCTTGTGGGTCCGAGCCTCTTGGTGTGTTTGCCCAGAAGGCAATGCTCGGATAGTAATCTTAAAGCTATTCTCTTTTGTGCCCTGCTACGTCTAAGGATTTCACCAGTTCATTTACGGTCCAGCGCCGGACAAAGTACCCTTAGAAGCCCTTTGTCCTAAAATGTTAGACCGTCTATGGTCAGTCCTTCTCGTACCTTTTACCTCTTTTACCACCAGGTTAGTAGGATACCAAAAAAAACTTCCTCTGTAACTGCCCAGCTTTATGCTCAATAAGGCACAAACACCTAGGAAGCCACATCCTACCTGGGCTGACTGCGCTCAGATCAATCGATTTCTCGAAAACACTGGAGCTTACACGACACACAGAGCGCTTTTTTTGAACCCACATATTACTTCAAACCTTTCCATTCCAATAAACAGCCCCTTTCACTCACACAAGCCCCAACCCTTTTCTATCCCAGCACAGTTCTTTAGAGGGGAGCCAAACGGGCCCGACTCGAGGCCTACGTGAAGAGGATTCTTCTCACCCTCACAAACCAACCAACCAACCAGGATACCAATCCTCTAAATACAGACTTAACACTACACATCTCCTCTACTGCATTACCCAGATTTTTAAAAAAAAAAACCTCTATGATCCAAAGAAATACATGTCTACCAAGCCTTTCTAGTTCCTTAAACCTTGAAGTCAGCACATTTGTGTAGGTAGGTCAATATCAGCCAGCAACTTGCGCTTAGTTGCTGACGTCTGCGTTTAAGTTTCAAATTGTTGAGTCAGCTGTAGCTGCATCGACACCTTATCATTTTACATTGCATTCAACCGACATTGTTGCATATCGCCACCTTGAAAATGTATTCAGCTTCCACCCATGAACATTGAACACCCATGGTGAATGTGTCACTTTGACAGCATCCTAAACAACAATAAATTCCTAACGACTAATTCGCTTTTTAATCGCATTATCAGCTTCTTATTAAAAGTTTATTCACCGTGTTGTTTTTTGTGCATTGACTTTTGACTCTCTTAAATGACAGAGGGAAACAAGAAACGAAATTCTCTTCTTAATTGAGCTTTTATAGTGATCATTCTCTCTTTTTGTTTGTAACTCCCACCGAAACCGAAAATCCAAATGAAACAACAACGCAAAAGCTACAGATACGTCAGTGACACGATATTCGCCGCATATTCAAGTGATCGGTGCGTGAAATTTACTCTAAATTCTCAGAGCTACCTTCAGACTTCCAGAGCAGTAAGTTATTCGGATTCCAAAAGAAAAAAAAGAATGAATGACTGACTTTGCCGTCTCTCTGTGCCGTCGTCTGTGCGTGTACAATTAATTTGCTAAATCAAACAACAAAACAACAAGAAAGAGAAACAAACACAACAAGAACACCGATTTAAATTAAAAGAACATTCAAATTCTAGTGAAAGTCTGATACTCGATCATGGAGCTACTCGTATCTGTTTCTGATCATCCAGTGACACTGACACATTTCAGTTCCATTTCGACGTTGTTGTAAACGTAATTTGCGCGCTGTTACCGCCACGTTTTATCTGTCAACGTAGAAAGAAAAAAAATAAAATTAATTCGACTTGAAAGTTCTTTTAATTCAAAAATAAAAAAAATATATATTAATTCCATTTCTGTTACGTCATTAGAATATCGAATACTTTCTGACAGATTCTTATCAATGTTTTCGACATAACTTAATTACCTGTCGGTGTATCGAATCATGCATCAAATCGTTGTTATGGTGGCAACGTGATAAATTACCGAAAACAATTTTTGAAATACTTATCGGCCAGTGTACCTGGGTCATGGATCCGGTTGTTTATCTGCAGTGGTGGTGACGTTGTGGATTTTGATTTGTTTACGTCAAAGGTTTTTTCTGTTTTGTAATTTCGTGTTATTAAAAAAAAAAAAAAGTTAAAAGGTTTTGTTCTGTTTTGCAAAATGTGGTCAGACGTAAGTGGATTATTATTTTTTTAATTGGGATTTTGAATTCTGAAAGTTCTTCCTTTCTATTCACCTTCTAATTCTTCTTTGGTTGTTGAAGCACTACTCGTATGCACCTACTACTAACACGGTAATAACGGAAAGTGATGGTTTAAATTAAAGGTGCTAACTTAAAAAAAAAACGGCGAAAGTGAGTTTTATGTTATTTGTTTGTTGATAATTACTTAAAAAAATTAACAAGTTCGGTGGTGTTGCACTTTTTTCTATTTTTATTTAAGTAGTACCTACATACATACATATATTAAATAAATAGAATAAGAGTTAAGGATCCGTGGCTTTTTTTAATGTGCTTCGCAGATATCACATCAAGAATATCGCTTTACGTGGGTCACCGTGTTGCGTCGATCCTGTATTACAGCATCCAAATCTCGTATTCAAATATCTTTTGGGTATTGTTCTCCATTAACCCTTGATATAGACATAGACTTTAAGATTTTATCCAAAGATCGCTCAGAAGCGGTTCGGCCACCTCACGCAGAAGTATAACACGCACAATCGAATGGTTGTGAGAAGCTAAGATCGATCCTCTATGGACTGCTGATGCCGAATATTTATTTTTATTTCTACATTAACATAACTTAAAAATCCAATGAATTCCAATTCAATTTCAGTCCCTAACGGAAATTAAATCGTAAAATAGAAGGGCATCAAGAAAGTCAAATTTTATATTTATAAATAAAACAACTCGTTTATATTATAAAATATATTTTCAACTGTGAAATATGTATTAAATATGAAAAGAAACATATTAACGTAATTGAGGACCGTTTTCGCAAAACTCAACAAGCGCCAAAAATCGAAAAATGAGATATGGGTAGCGAAATTTTTGTAATCACAAGGCTCGTTGACTAAGCCAATAAAAATTTCACAAAACTCAACCAGTACAATACAAAAAAATGTTTTAATCGTTAAGGTTTGCAAAACTAATATTGAAAAAAATGTTGATTTTCAGGACAAAAAACTGTTGATTTTCAGGACTCAATATCTGGTAAGCTCGATACTTCATTGCTAATATTTTTCCGTTCTTCAGTGATAAGGTCACCATTTATGGGCTTGCCATTTTTACATTTTTAGTAATCTTTTTCTTTTCTTATTAAAACACAAAAATCCTTCTAATGCAAAACTTGCAAAATGCACTTGTTGAGTTTTGCGAAAACGGTCCTCAATTTTAGTTCTACCTAAAGTACGTACTACGTAGTTCTACTTCCGTCACAATCACTTGCTTCGCAACGGTTGTAGTCATTCTCAATTTTCTAATATCAAATAAACATTCCAAATTAGTTATAATATTATGTCGTTTGATTTTAAAGATACAGCAAAACAACATCGGGTGAGTGTTTCTGTGCCACCCTGTATAAAACACATTCCATTGATACACGTAGAAGGATATCTGAAAAAACATGAATAGTTTTCAGAAACGCAGTTTATTGCACTTAGTTTTTTTTATTATTTAAATGTGCAGGACACATAGATTACAAAATATATAAAATCACGGCGTGCACTCGCATACGAAAGTTTTTGTAGTCCAATAAACACCAATTTTTTAATAAATTTGCAAATAACGCACCAATATCTCTCGGTGCAGTTTACTTTACGAAATCATAGTTTAAGAAACTGTTTTTATAGTGAAATATGAAGTACATTATGTACATACCTTCATGTAAAGTACGCATACTTAATTTTTTTTTTGCAAACTAACGCAGGTAGAAAATAGAACTCACAAAGTTTCACAAAAAGAGACTACTTCCGATTGCAGTAAGCTTAGTCGGTAGACAGTTACTTTTGCTGGCTGATTATCAACACAAGCAGTATATCTATCGTTATAATTTTTTGTATGTATATAGCTTATCTAGTGTATCAGCTCATCTAAAATCATCTTAACAGTAAAAATATACATAATTGATTTTTCCTATTTTGTTCAGCTTAATTTGCAAAATCACACACTGTGTGTCATCTGTCAAACTTTAGTGTAATTTTAGCTCTGTTTAATAACTTGGGAATTTGTACAAATTTGTGTAAATTTTCACAAATTCTTGTTTGGTAACCGAAAAACCTAGTAACAATTCGTAAAAATTATTTACTTTACTGGCTTAAATTGAAAAACGTGGGGTGCGCATGCAATAGGAATAGGTAATTGATGCATGAATAGTTAAGAGATGTAACGGA
This sequence comes from Brachyopa scutellaris, assembly GCA_949775065.1. Classification (NCBI taxonomy): domain Eukaryota; kingdom Metazoa; phylum Arthropoda; class Insecta; order Diptera; family Syrphidae; genus Brachyopa; species Brachyopa scutellaris. The sequence continues at coordinate 18,035,816 of OX459114.1, forward strand.
TATCCGGCCCTTTTTTTTTATATCCGGCACATCATCGAATAGTCTCTTGGTATCCGGCTGGTGCCCGGATAATCCTTGTACTGAACATTTACTAACGGCATATTATGGTGGATGAAGCCAAGTTTTGCTGTATCGAAAGGTAATAAACGATTGCCTTTCTTTTTATAAACGGTGACTGCTTCCGAAAAGAGCCTCTGGCAAAAGTATTCCGATCACGTTCACTAAATTTCCGAGACTACGTTTCACTAGTAAACTTGTTTACTGTACATTTCATTTTATCCATCTACTGCATATCCACCTAACGGGATGGTCAAGTTTATTTGGATCTTTTTTTCGGGATAAAATATGAATGCATGCGTCGCAGAACGCATTTCGTTCGGCCAAATATCCGGCCGCCGAATATCCGGTATCCGGCTAAATAACTATCCGTTACATCTCCAGAATAGTTCACCTAAGTCGCTGACAATTTTATTGCACTGCAAATGATGTAAACTGTTTTGTGAATTTTCTCAACGGCAGCTGCTCTACACTCCTTGCGATTATATTGCGCCCCACGTTTTTCGTTTAAAATCTTACAAGAATTTTCCTAATTATTCAAAACTCACAATCCCAAATTTTCAGGACTATCTTTATTAAATAGTAGTAAATTTTTTATACTTTTTAGCCCGTCTTAAAAACGTAGTATACCTATTAAACATTTTTTTTTATTTAAATAATTATAAAATACTTTTGAGTCTGTCTTATACCCAGTTTCACAGTGAGATTTTAAACTTTCGTTTTGGTTTAAACTGCCGTTTAAATTTTTTTCGGTTTCACAGTGCTCGTTTAAACTCAAAGTCGAGTTTAACTCGTCGTTTAAGTTAAACGCCAGCACTCTGCCGTTTAAACTTTCCTATGACTTGTATTAGGTAGGCACTTCACACATTCTCGCATTTAAGTTCACACAGTCACATACTGAGGTTCACGCATTCACAAATTGAGAGTAGACATTTTCATTGGTTGCAGCATAGAGAGACGTAGAGAAACTGTCATCGCCGTTGACAATCGTTTGACAACGATTTTGTTCTGTTGTCAGTACACACATTCACGCATTTAAGTTCACACATTCACATATTGAAGTTCATGTATTCACAAATTGAGATTATGCGTTTTCATTGGTGGAAGCATAGAGAGAATGAAGAGAATCATTTGACATTTCAAAACAATAACGCAGAATTTTTGTCTAACATAGCTTCCAAAACTGCATTTAGTTAGCTGGAAGATCAATTCAGACTGTGAAACCGAATGAGTTGAACGAAAAGTTTAAACTCTCGTTCACGTTTAGTTGATCTACAGTTTAAACTCTCACTGTGAAACTCTGCATTAAAAATGTGGTATATTAAAAATTAATTTTTATAAATATATTATTTTTATAATTAGAATCTTATTCACTCCTGTCTCGTTAAGACTCACAAAATTACCATTAGTTACGGTATATATTTGGTTATAGCATAAAAGTATGCAATGCAAAATTTTAAGTTTAATCACAGAAATAAAAACACCAGCGAATCGTTGCATATCTTAAGGTTTTATATGTGTTTGAAGGTCCGTGCGGAACCCTAACGAGCAGATAGACAAGAAAGGGAGTAAATATTGCATTGTCATCCAGTTCTGAGCTATGTTTAAAGTTTCAAGTCTCTAGCTCATCGGAAAGTTACGCTCTCAATGGGCAAATTCTTAATTTAAACGTCATAATTGACAGTTCAGAGAATTGATGGAATTTGTCTGCTTGGCATACGAGTAAAAGAATAAATATGTTAAAACCGCCCCGTGGTCGACTTAAACACGCGATCAATCACATTCCAACCGATCTTCCTGCCGAAAGCCATTTCCGGTTCGGAATAGTTCGGGCCAAAGGTTTTGGATTGTAACATAAACTTCGCTGGTCTGTTTCAGGATCGGTCATAAGACCGTTTTTAGCGAACCGAAAAAATCGTGCGTATGCATAGACATCGTATACTGCAGCCATGCTCTGCTCATTTTTTCGTTAAACTCTGTTTCGTCAAGTCTATGTTCACTTTTTTGACAGTTGCTTAGTAACCAGAGTCAATTGTCGGTACTGTTGCTAAGACTTGATCTCTAATAATGACAGCCGAATGCGTTCAGTTAAGTAAGTTATGGTTAAGCCACTTATAGAACTGTTGCACATGTCATCGTTGAGTTTCCAATATAATTTTGGAATCGTCAAAATAAAAATGTAATCCAAGATAGCCAATGATATCGCGTTATTCTGTCAACAACAACAGTCGCTATTCCCGTTATAGTTGTCAAGTGAGTTTTGCTCACGCTGTTAGTGATTCTCGAACCTGTTGTTAGTGTATCCCACTTTTCGCCGAGCAGATATGAATCAATTAAATCGCAACTCTTGTGGGTGGTAAGTGTTACCACTTATCCGCAATGGCATCACGTGTAATTGCCAACCGGACTCAAGGTTGTCAACATATTATTTATTATACGCATGTCAGCTAAGATATTAATTTTATTTTTAATGAGTCAAAAGAAAAAAAAAAAAAACAAATTACTAACGGCATGTGCTGGTCTTATTGGATTTATCACGTAAACAATTTCAATCAATAAATGCTGTGCATCTGTATCAATATAGACAGACACCTCGTGCACAGACTTTGTAGATTTAACACAAATTGTATTGTCTTTGGTAACAGAAAAGGAACATTTGACAAAGACAACTGAACAAGTAATGTTTGTTAAACATTCTTTAAGTCACTTTAACAGGTCACAGACATGGAGCGTAATGTGTGTCAATAATAATGAGTTGTCACTTTTCTTTAACTAATAAAAGTACAATCGAAACACAACTAAGCTTCCCTCTTGAATCATTACTTACATATTTACAGTGAACTCTCGATAATTCGAACCGCTATAATTTGAAAAACCTCTATAAATAGAAAAACCATGAGAAAGTCTATGCAATTTATCGCTTTCGATGGTTCGAATTTACTGTTGTGCAAAATAACTTGAAAACCCATCTAATTGTTTTTTTTACCTCTATAACTTGAAGTTCTATTGTTTTTCGTCAACTGTTCGTTGAAATGCTCATGTGAGGAAAGTAGGCCATGGCAGCCAAATATTTAAGACATGCCACTGCCCTGTGTTTACATTTATTCAAACCTCTATAATTCAAAAACCTCTGTAATTCGAAGTTTTTCCTTGCTCCGGTGAAATTCGAATTATCGAGAGTTCACTGCATATACTCGCAGGTACGTCAAAAACAAAAGCTGAACAACTACCCTTATCGTGAAAACCGCCGGCGGGAAATGTATGTACTGTTATTTGAGCATCGGTCTCGTTGAATCCACTCAAGTGAATCACTCCCTTGTCGTTGATGTGAGTTAGTTTCACGATAGCGTGGAAAACGTTCGAATCGAATCTATCCATAGCAGCTCAAGCGTTTCGGATCTCATCTTGTTAATTTGTTTATTTGAAAATGTAATTAAAATTTAATTATTTAAACTTATATATTATATAAAAAATAATATATTGCACAGGAAAAACAACAATAACTTATTATTGTGCTTTACTGTAGTAAATGTGAGTCTCTTGAAAAAAAATTAAGCAAAAAATCGTACGCAAGCTGCGAAATGACTGAGTTCAGAATTACATCCATTTTCACATATGGAAAAGCCGCTCCGTAATTCCGTTATGTCCTACGGTTCCTCTTAAGCATTGGTGTGTTTTTCTTTTTGCAGATAGTTCTTGAACTTCATCTGACAAATCCACAAACAGAAATATGCTATCCATTTTCTTATTTGTTCGTTTATAGTAATTTTACAAGCTTTATATTAACTTCACTTTCTGTGAGGGCCAAATCTGGGAATCGATTTTACACCCACTTCCAGGTATCCGACTATGCTGACCATGTCAGCTCACGTGTCCGCTCGTACAATATAGTATATTTGATTACGTTGTAAATCTAATATGGCGGACGCCCTAAGATGGTGTATTACCGCTATCTTCTCGACCTCCTCAATGTGGGTATCAAATGAAAGGTATTGACAAGTAGAATTAGATTAGCTAAGTTAATTCAATATGGTGGACGACGCAGTATGGCGGACTACTTTTTTCTTCACAACCCCCATGACATGGGTATCAAATGAAAGGGTCTTACAAGTAGAATCTCAAACAAAGTGTGTGTGTGAGATATCATCGAAATCCATTTGAAAGGCCTATGGATGCCATTATGTGTGGAATATAACATCATTCAAATATCCGCCGCGGTTTCTCCGGGTGGCGCTCATCCGAAATGTCCAATTTTCCATGACTCTGGAGCAAAAATCAGGCTGAATTTGACCGATGGCATGGGTTATGTTGGGTTTGAGGGCCGCTGTGGTTTGTGGCTTATTCGCCTAGACCTGCGACTTCACAAAATCCCACAAGAAAATGTCTAACGGGGTCAAATCGCACGATTTCACATTACCGTGAGATGACAATGCCCTCCAATCGCTCGTGCAGAATTTCCAATGTGGCGTGAGCTGTGTGGCACGTAGCGCCGTCTTTTTGAAACCACATGTCGTTCGTGTCCATATGATCGAATTCTGTCCAAAAGAAGTTGGTAATCATATACCTATAGCGCTCGCTGTTGACGGTGATGGCCTGGCCAACGTCGTTTTCAAAAAATATGTACCGATGACGCCGCCAACCCAAAATCCACACCAAACAGTGACTTTTTCGGGATACATTGGACGCTCTTGGATCTCATGTGGATTGGTATTGTCCCGAATTCGACAATTTTGTTTGTTGACGTACCCATTCATCCAGAAATGGGCCTCATCGCTGAAGATGGATTTTCGATGAAAATTAGGATCAGTTTCTAACTGCTCCAGAGCCCATTTAGCGAACACATGTCGTTGCCTATGGTCGTTTACCTTCAGCTCCTGAGTCAGTTGAATTTTGTACGGGTGAAGGCCTAAGTTAAAATGCAAAATTCGCCAGGTTGTGGTCTGAAAAAGGCCGAGTTCTTGTCAGCGACGCGAAATCGACTGCCTCAGATTCTCCTGCACACTCTCGCGGACAGCGGCAATGTTTTCGGCAGATCTTGGGTTTCGTCGACGTACAGGTGTTGGTTGATCGTTAACTGAACCAGTAGACTTAAATTTATCCACCACACTGCGAAAAGTCCTCTCGGAAGGACGATTATGGCGACCGTGAAATGGGCGAAGCGCGCGGAACGTTGCCCGAACAGAACACCCATTTTGATAAAACAATTTTATTATTTGCACGTGTTGTTGAACGCTATATCCATCCATGGTGATTTGGCAAAACAGACTGAATAAATGACAGCCAATTTGATAGATGTAGCTTTAACAAATTGGCCGCTATCAACTGTCAAAGTTCGGAAGTCCCTTGCTAGCTTATCTGGTATCATAACGGACCAGCATACATATATACATATGTATAAATAAGGGAAATCACAATCTACAAAGATTTAAAAAAAATCTTGAGGGTCCCAAGCTTTATTTAAGGGCGGGGTAACGCTAATTCGGGCAAAAAAAGGCACATTTTTGTTAATTTTTTTTTTTTTTTTGACTATACACAGTTAAAATATATTTATTGAAAGCAATGGCATATTAAAGTATAACATTCGAAAAATATCGTTTAAAATGTTCATGAAAAAATATAAAAAAATACGGCAAAGGCAGCAATTATTCGGAAGCGTCCCTCATAACTCGGTGCTCATAACACAATATTCTTGAAAGGTTCTCCATACAGAAAATCAAATAATAGAAAAAATCGGAATAGAAAAATTATTTTACTTTTGATTTCATTAAAGCTTGTTTTTAAAAATATTTTCTTATCTATTGGGTCTATAACTTAATTCGTGCGGTTTGCTAAGAGATGACGTAACTTGTATTATGCCATTGTTATTATTCCATTGGAACATGCGTTGGAAAGCTACTGTCACTGTACGTCATTTCAGTATATGCCATTCATTTGAAGAGTAAACAACAATAATTTTTTTTCACTCAAATATGTCGAACTTTGTGCCTGGAAAAGTGTTTTTGCGGGGTGTTCTTCTTCTCATTTTTGATGAAAAACGGATCCATTACGACAACCCCAAGCGCAAAAAATCATATGTGAAACCTGGCCAACCAGCCAAATCAACGGCAAAGCCAAATATCCATGGCGCGAAGGTAATGCTCTGTATTTGGTGGGATCAGAAGGGTATGCTGTATTATGAGCTGCTAGAACCGGGTGAAACCATCAATGGACAACGCTAGCGAACACAATTAATCCGTTTGAAGAGAGCAGTAGCCGAAAAACGCCCGGAATATGCGACCAGACACGAGGCAATAATTTTGCTATTCCGGTTAAGAACTATTTGGAAAACAGTAAATGGGAAGTTTTACCCCACCCGTCTCATAGCCCAGACCTTGCCCCTTCTGGCTACCATTTGTTCCGGTCGATGCAGAACGCCCTCACTGAAATACGGTTCACATCAGAGCAGAACATCAAAAATTGGCTTGATTCATTCTTGGCTGCCAAGCCGGCGCAGTTCTTTTGGTATGGGATCCACAAATTGCCAGAAAGATGGGAAAAAGTCATAGCTTCAGATGGGCAATACTTTGAATAATACTATTGTACATGTTTTTCTTAAATAAACGTTTAAATTTCGAAAAAAAAAAAAACGCACGATGATGTGTTTGATGTAGACTTTTGAAATTTAGAACTGTTGTAGCAATTTAGTGGCCCAAACACAGACCTGAACTTAAAAAGTTGAAGTTCGGCTTTGCGGGGGGCTAGTTTTGTGGAGATAAATGGGATGTTAAACAAAAATTAAATTTTGGGGTCATTGTGTGAGATGTCAAATGAAAGCTCGTTAAAGCATGAATTCAGAAATGGATGAAATATTTTTTTGAGTTACTTTTTTCTTAACACTTTTTCAAAAAAAAAAAAACCTTTAAAAATGTCTGTCCTTCTCCCTTATCTCTAAGACTTAGTCCCCGCACTTAAGTTTTTTTTTTTTTTTATTTTTAAATTAAATTCTGGGACATTGCTTCGAATGCAGGATATGTATGTTAAGACTTCAGCAGGGAGACCTCCTTTTTCTATGCAGAATTCGACCTTGTCAGGTCCTTAGTCATCCATTGGTGCCTTGTTTTATTGCAGAACTTGAAAACTTTCAAACAATTAAATTTGAAAATATACGACTAGTCCACCCCTACAGTCAAATACATATGCTCTTGCTATCTCACCTAGTTCTCGTTGTACCTCTAGATGACGAAAAACCTTAAAATTATCATTAGTACTGGTCGGTGTCAAGGTATAAAACATATTATTCCAATTACTGCACTAAATACCTGCAATTAGTTCAGTCACGAACGGTGTGTTCCAGACAAAAAGGCAATTAAAATTGAATCTATTCATATAGTACATAGCTATAGAACATGCCATGGTTTGTGTCGTGTAAATGCATTTTTCCCTTCCCAAGCTTCGGGATTTAAATCAGATTTGAATTATGAGAAAGCGTTTAGTGATAAGGTTTCACTTCAACATTGTTAACCGACAGGAACATCGTAGCAACGTAATATAAAACGATCTTCAGTTGTAGAATAAAGGCGCCTAGTGACAAAAAACAGAAACAGGAACAGAAAAGGAAACAAAACAGAAAGCGCTTTCGTTCTGTCGTTGATTCTGTTTCTGTTTGCGTTGCTCGAGACATGGCTACCTCAGCTTATCTGTCAAATTGCATTTCGTTTGTTGTTGAAAGCATAACAGCCAAATGCGGAACAAATTCAAATTCAGAAACAAAAATCATGGCTACTAGGATAATATTGACATTCTAGAAATCATCTTGAATTGTTTCTGTTGTGTCGCCAGATTCATTTTTCTGTCGCTAAATTCTGTTACTACAAAAAAAAATATTCTGTCGCTAATTCTGTTTTAGTTGCAAATGTATGGGATCCTGATTATGTTTCTGTTGTTTGTCACTAGGCGCATTAACAGGCATGGGATAAAAGAACTGATCTCAATGCCGCCGCTAACCTACTTGAATGTAAATTTCTTTGTAGAAGAAGCCAAAACGAAGAATCAGACTTCCCTTATCAGTTCTTAATCCGTGCCTTCTAAGGGGCGATATTTCTTCCATAATAATTTTGTTCAGATTCAAAAGGTGTCCAGGAATGATTTGGCAGTAAAACACTTTTAGACATCCAACTTCGTAGATTCCTTTCAAGTTAAATGCGTTTGGACCTTCTTTTAATTTTCGGTGACTCTGTCATTAATTTCGGCCTGTATTTCGGCTACAACTTGGTGGATGTTGAATTTTGGTGCTCCAACATTTCGGGTTTGTTGGTGTAGAGACGACTTTAAGCGTGACAACACAAAAAGATATCGAACAGCGTTAAAACTCTTGATCTTGGCGGCCAGTTGCCGTCATCAGAATGTTAAATCATGCAATTTTGAATAAGACATTCAACGTTGTAGCCGATATGTGACAAGTTGCACCATTTTTGGTAAAACCAAATGTCTTCCACATCAATTTCTTCGCATTCGTGCCAGAAATACTCGGTTATTATGCGCCTATATCGCGATTCATTGACTGTTACAGTCCGAGCCCAATCATCTTAAAAAAAAAATATATGTGTGAGCCTCATCCGCATAAGCTCACGGGGGAAGTGAATACTTATCCAATCCAAAGCAGTTGTGTATGTGTAATGTGTAAGAGAAGAAGAAATTTGTCTAGTACAATCGATAGAAAATGTGTAATAAAATTTAGTAAATATGAATGCAAACTTGACTATATTTTTGTGCGGTTTTTCCACCTAAGTCCTTCCTTAGGTCCCAGACTATCTCTTTGCCAAATTACATTACAATTGGTTCAGCGGGTTTAGGCGTTACAATTGAACGTACCCCACGTGAATTGTTCTCTCAGTACGACGCGACGCGAGGATTAAATTGACCAAAATCTTCGCGTAAATTTCGCTGCAAACACAGTTCATACAGAATTGTTACTTCTATAGAACAATTGAACTAGCTTAACCCGCTAAGCGATTGTTTAATGATCCATTTCGTAAATGTGTTGATGAAAACTAACATTTGACATTTTGGAAATATGTGCTCATTGACAGCTGCTTGATTTACAGTGCTGCCAACAAAGGAAGATCGAATTAGATGGCCCTTTAGTAGTCGCAGGAAAATATGTGTCAAATATGATTTGTGGTGTTATTTTGTTGTGCCTGTGGGTTTTAATTGCAGTTGTGGTTATTTATTACTCAATATGATTGATTTGAACTTGCAATAATCACTTTTTATCTTTGCAATAATTCATGTGTAATACATATATACAAATGTACAAGTATGTACGTTAAAAACAATACGCCCGATTTGAAGGTAGTTTAATAGCACAGAGCCCCAACTTAAAAGACAGACTTAATTGCTGTTTAAGAACTCGTAAGCATTGCGAGAAATGTGAAGGATCATATCAGATTTGATCACCGTATGAGAAGGAAAATATTTAGATTTCACTTAAGCAATACGAAATGAAATAGTTGCTGTTGATTGGATATTACATGCTCTTATACATGATCCAAATAACCTTGCGAATGCAAATAGTACATTAGGTATTCTAAACTTTATCAGCTGATTGGATTAGCAAAGTCTTCAAACATTTTAACATAATTTTCATATTGGGTAATGCATTACCGAACATTACATATCATAACACATAATTACAAAGCATTATCATCTACAGTACTTCTCATTTCATTCGTATTTGACAAACATTTTTTAACATTCTGAATTTTCTAACTTCACAGACAAATGTCATGTAATAGGTGCTCCTTAATCTTGGGTAACTGCAAACTAATGCTGTCAAAATGCAACGTTTATAGTACTACAGTAGATGCTCGATTTATTGAGCAATTGAAAACAGAGCATATTCACTGCAGCAAGATCACCCGCTATTTTTTAAAAATAGTAATTTATTAGTAGTAGTAGTCCACCGCACATACCACTACCGGCACCGTGGTGTAGTGGTAAGTGTGGTGTGGTGTTCAACAGCTCAAAGTTTTTTCAGGGTCCCACCTCTTTCGAATGTCTGACAAGCAATCAAAGAGTATCATTTGTCAATTTCCATTCGTGCAAAAATATAACACGCCCACACAAATGGTTGCAAGAAGCAGACTCAGGTTCACCCCGAACTGTAGCGTCACCTAAAGTAAAAGTTATTCATTAGAAACAAAAAAAATAGTCCGTAATAAAACTCCAATAAAGTAATATACATTTCGTGCAATATTAAGTATACATTACACGGAATTTATTACTTTTCATTAGTTTTTTCTTTGAATTGGGTATTAGTATTAGTAGCCGTTTTGCTACGAGTAGCTTTGTTGCTAGTTGCCCATTCAAGTAATTTTTTAAATAATCGAACAGGATATCTAAAAGACACTGATCGGATGATCTTTATCTTGTTGGTGTTCTTTTTCGGGCTCGTTTTCGACTTTTTCAATATCTAATCTTCATTCATTTAGATATATGCTATTCCTCCATGCAACAGGCTGTTCTACAGATGGACATTAAAATCCATGCACGCTGATAGATTCTAATAAAAACATCCGGTCAGTAAGTATTCCGTACTAGCAGATTTAACATATGTTGATACTCGACAGATTTATGATACAATAAAACAGCAAATAAAGTATAGAAGAAACATATGCATATGCATCAGATTTCATTCTCCTTCTCGTGATTCGTTGAATTGTATTAAATGCCTGCCTGTGTCTGTACCCAAATTCATTTTTTTTCAATGCAGTAAATGTAGAGACACCTGTGTTATAAGAATAGGAAATCACCAAGATCAATGGTTTAAGTATAAGCTCAATGCTATTTTTTGGGGCATATTTCTAGGATCAACCAATCAATTTTTACTCTCACACATACAAATTTCCCTATACGTACATATGTATCCGATTTAATGTTATTGTGATAGGTGGGCACCGTAGCGCAAGTGGTTAGTGCGTCGGACTACTGAGCCAGCGGTCTTGGGTTCGAATCCCGCCGCAAACACCTAAAAGTTTTTCACAGTGCCCACCTCTTTCGAATGTCTGACAAGCATCAAAGAGTATCATTTGTCACGATTGAGCTTCTCAACTCGCCGTTCGGAGTCGGCAAAAAACTGTAGGTCCCTTCCATTCTTGCAAAAATATAACACGCACACACAAATGGTTGCGAGAAGCAGGCCCAGGTTCACCTCGAGCTGTAGCGCCAACTAAGTAAGTAAGATAGGGTTGATAGGTAGTTGAAATTAAAAAAAATTATATCGAACGTAATGTAGTCCTGATAATTTTGGTTCAAGCTACGCTTTAATGTTTGTGATTTTACACAAATTTTTCGGAACGATATTTTAACGTTTTTCTGGAAAATTGTTAAGAAGAACTTTGATACATTTTTGAATTCGTGATTGAACGAACTTTCATTTGACATCCCCTGTGTTGAACTTTTTTTTAACTTCCCATTAATCCCCCAAAGCCGAAATTCAACTTTTTAAGTTCAAGTCTGTGTTTGGGCCACTAATTGCTACAACTGTTTCAAATTTCAATAGTCTCTGAAAAAACGCTTGTGACTGACAGACAGACACCGAACTGATTCCATTAGTGTTCCGTTTTTGGGTACGGAACACTAATATACTGTGTTTTCTGTTAGCTCTTAAGCCCTGTATATAGTATTATGTGTTCTCTATATCGAGCTTCTCCTGTATTTCGGTACTATAAATGCCACTTTTTGTTTCCTATTTAATACGGTAATGGTCACAGTAATGTAGTGCCAAAGTAATGCATTTCCAACATCGCTTGTGTCGGACCGTTAGCAGGGAACCAAAGTCAAATGAATAGCCATAAAAAAGTTAGCAAAAACTACAAATGCAAATATTTTTTTCTGTACATGCATACATACGTGTTTGTAAATCACGCCGTGGTAGCTGTAGTCGTTGTTATCATTACCTTAATAGTAGATACGTATACATAAGTGGATGACAACTCATTAGCATATGATTTGAAATTAGCTTTTTATTGAGGGTCTTATCACGGTTTGTCTACGAATTCTATTCACACGAAGAATGTCTCTACATACATATACATATGTATGTATTTGCATTAAATTAGCGTGGCTTGTGTTTTTTTTTCTGTCTCCCTCTACCACTCTTGCGAGTACCTTGAATAGGTAGAACGTTGTAAGCATTTTCATTTGTAAACCTGTACAAAGCCCGTAGTGATTTGCTGTCTTTGTTTTTTTTTTTTTAGGTTAAGTACGCCATCGTCAAGTACACACGTTTCTTGCAGATACAAATAAAACGTTTTTTTTTGTCTTTGCATTTAATTTGAAAAGTAGGTTCTTACTCTCATTGGCTTGCAGTCAATCTGATGGATGTGTTTATGGAGAGCTAATGCTTCTATGAAGTTCGGACTCTACACGTGTGCGATGAAATGTTTGTTTTCTTTTTTTTTTTTAAAAATATAATTACACTGCACTTAGGGTAAAAAATTTAAAAATCAAAACAAAAATTAATTAAGCGGAAAATAAACAATAACTTCTGTCGTTTTATTTTAATTGTACACGCCCGCTAATGAATGATCATTATCTAGTTTGGGTAATTGAATGTTTTTTGTTTTTTTGTTCTAAAGGAAGTTAGTTTATGGCCAGCAGCCAACTCTAGACATTTAAAGATGTTCGCTTTGTGTTTTCTAATCTGTGAATCTTAGATTTAGTTTATGATTTGTTAATTCAAGAATTATGTCGGAGAATAATAGCGATGGTGTCGCAACGGATAGCCCTGAGGTAAATCAGTTCGGATCGGTTTTTAGCTTAAGCAGTGTAAAATACGTGTTAAGTGATTTTTTTTAGGAAGAATTAAATGAAACATGTTTCGAAAAACTTGTCAACTACGTTTAAGTGTTCATTTTGAAGTAAAAATGATTTTATTTGTTTAAAGCGATTAAAGTGCCTTTGAGTTAATTTTTTAAGTGTTTCATTGGGAAATTCCATTTATTTGCATTTTCTAAAAAACTTTTTAAAGCGATTTAGCTTGTTCTGCACTGGAAAAGTATGTAGAGAGTCAGAAAGATAATGCAGAATCAATAGATTGGCAGAGAAAACAAACCTCAGGCAAAACTAGAGATTTCTATGGAAAGAAAGTTACAAAGAAACGTGAAGTATTTTTGTGTGGCTTACCAACGGTTTTTTTTTTTGTTTTGTTTTGTTTGTCCAAACCCAGAGGCGTTCATTCTGGGAGGTGCTCCAATTTCATTATGAATGTGAGAACAATGGCTTAAAAAAATGTTAAATATACATATAGTATAATATGTAATTGCCAACTTGTTCTGCACTGGGAAAGGGGAAATGTACAGCGTTTGTGCTTAACTAAATGTTTCATACAAAATTAACGCAAAGATAGAACTCCGCTGTGGAATTTATCTGGTGCTGATTCACTTTATGGCTAGTTGTATAGATAAACCACCACGTGGCGTTCGAAAGTCTCCACAGAAGGAGCTATGTGCCGGTGATTGTCTGTGGATGCAGTTTTGTACCGAGCTTAATTTTTCGTGAGATTCTGTGAAGAGAAAGTCGTTAATAGCCAAAATAGCCAATCACAACGTACAGTACCGAGCAAAAAAATGCAAACGAAATGGTATGGTCTTGTTTTAGATAAGAATTCTGCCATTTTATATGGTAATACTATGCACAAACATTTATAACTGTTTTGTTTTTCTTATGCAGGGCCGGTTTCTGTCATATCTAACTGCAAGGGAATTATAATATAAAAATGTTCGCAAATGTGGGTTTACAGGCGAGCTAAAAAGGGCAAATACATACTTAAAAAAAAAACTGCAAAATAAACAGATACAGTCAATCTTCCCTATAGCGAATTCGCACGGGACCAGAAAATCACTTCGTTATATAGAAAATTCGTTATACAGAAATTAGGAATTTTTATAATTTTTTTTTTCAACTTTTATTAATAGTTATCAGTAATTTTAGTTTGAATTACACTCTTCCATTTTTCTTCCTCAACAAAATCCTCTAATACATTTATGCCCAAAACACATGTGCAGAATTCTCTGCACACAGAATTCTGCACATGTGTTTTGGACATAAGTGACAGTAGCCGATTCTCTGCACATCAAATAATTTCTGTACGTCTGTTTAACCTGCAGTGCTGCGCGCAGTACTGCGTACAGAATTCCTGCACATGTGTTTTGGGCATTAGAGATTCAAACACATTAATCAGTACGTTACTCCTCATTGCCAGAAACGTTCGAAGTACGTCAATTGTCCCATTGTAATAGCGAACTCTTTGGCTTTTTGCCTCATTAATGGTCCAGACATAGGAAGATTCTTACCACGTGCGGCGGTTATCCATTTCCGCATTGCTTCATCAATACCCTCAAAAAGACAGGTTCGAAGTCTTTTACGTTTAGTGCCTAATTCGTCGTCTTCTACATTTTTTAAAATTGTTGATAAGCTGCTGGGAGGAATTCCAAACTGCTAAGCAATACCTTTCTTTTTTTTTGTTACTCCTTCTTCAACTTTATTAATTATCAATAACTTTTTCTCAAGAGAAAGGCTACTTCGCTGCGACATTGTCAATTCGTTCACTGAACACAGGCAACTGCTGCCGTGATGATGTTGATGGGATTTTTTTCCTGTTGTTATTTCAACTTTTGGGGAATCCCCTAATATGTCTTACTTTTTTCTCGGCACAAAGTTTTTTAATGTGCGAAACAGAAAACTATTTGAAAAATTCGTTATATGGAAACAAAAACGTATGAGTGTTCGATTTCCAGCTACAAAATTTTTTCGTTGTAGAGAAAAATTAGCTGTATGGGAATTCGTTATAAGGAGATCAAAACACGCTAAAAGTAGAACGAAAAAGCTGTGTACTTGTAAAAAAAAATCGTTATAGGGAGAGCTTCGTTGTAAAGAAGTTCGTTATAGGGAAGTTTGACTGTTTATTCATTTTTTACGTAATATTGCAGTTAATAAGTGAGCTAGCTTAGTACTTTGTTCCATGCACTTTATTAGCCATAACAGCGTGCAATCATATTTGGTTCCATTCTGACCTTATTCATTCCATAAGCTCAGTGCAATTCGATGGCTTTGGCTTCCTTTTCCTTATCTCCCGATCTACAAGATCCCATACATTTTCTATAGGATTGAGGTCAGGAGATTACGCTGACTACTCCAGAGCATCAACATTCTCCTCTTCCAAAAGACTTCTTACCAGCCTGCTGATGTGTGTTTGGGTCAATATCATGTTGGAATAATGTGCCATTTGACCGCAAATGTGGAAGCATGTGGTTTTTCAGTATTTCATTTTTCTATATCTCGTATCTTAACGTTGAATTATAGGAGTTCCTATACTTAATAATTCTTTGTCGATATTTATATTCATTCTTAAATAATTTCGAAGGGCTCAAGACCGGTAAAAATGTGGCCTATTCTCACCAGACAATAGGCACGTTTATTGCTCTCGCATCCTTCGTGACCTGGCTACCCAGACAACAGTATATTGTCTTTACCCATGTCTTGTAGGATGCAGATCAGTTTTTACACTATCGAATGCGATCTAAGGGCCTTGAGAGCTGTTAGACTGTCCGAGAGGATGTGAATGCGGGCACCGCTTATGTGTTTTTGTAAGCATTCTCGAATACAAAGGTACATACATAGCTCTATGGCCTAAAACTTCGCTGGAAAGATACTGGGTGGTTGGCCCAATGCTCGTGTAAATTCTGTTGACATTTAGTTGATAATGCGAATAATAATTTATGAGTTGACTATGCAAAAAACGAACTAATGGCAACGCTAGGAAACCAAAATCAAAAGGATAAAGGAAATAATACGATAATTTATTAACCAATTTTTGGCCAAAGGTGCGTAAACGCACCTTTTATTTTCGCTTTGAAATTTCTTTGTATCTGCAAACTCTTTTCAGGATCTCAGGCGTTATCACAGATTAAATTTTCAATCTATCGGAAAAATCACCAAAATTACCGTTGTTTTAACATATTGACATTTCTTCATTTTTAAAACGGTCATTTAAAATATTCTTGAATATTTCCAGGAAATTATTCTTATGGCCAAAACGTGTTTTTTACGAAAGTTTATAAATCCATAGTCCGTGGTCAAATGAAAAAAAAATATATTTTTAAATGTAGTGATAGTTATTGACCATAGAAAATAAAGTTGCGTATACGCACCTTTGGCGTGATATGTAAAAATTTCGTCAGTAGGACGTGTATTTAGTATTTTATATGTCAGCTGTATATAAATTTCCTATTAGCTGCTGATGGTATGCTGGAAACATGAATTTTTTTCTGAAGAAATATATGTAATGTATGTATGTATCATGTCTTGGAAAAAATCACTTAGTCTTCGAAAACTGAAAATATTGTTAGAAGAGGACGATGATATACTAGAAGCTGAGAGTGTAGACGCTATATATCCATGTTCCACCATCTGTTGATGAGCTTACCGATAAAGAAGATTTGGACGAAAATGTTTTGGAAGCCGAAGAATTGCCAAGTAATATAACAGGTACTTTTGAAGTTTATTTGCGATAACAAAGCTCAACAGAAGAGGAACCATCATTAAAAAAGCCAAAATATCCAAGAAATATATGAATACCAGATTGAATAAAAGGTATTCCGACATTTTCAACATTACCAGTTTCAGTAGAAAATGTTCACAGAGAAGCTTTTGAAAATACATAAGTGTGCTGGACAAACTCCATTAGAGTTTCAATGCGCCGTAACTGATTTAGTCATATAAAGCAAAATTAACATCTTTTTGACAACAATCTATAAAACAAAATTGCAATTTGGTATTTTTTCCCACAACCTCTCTGTAGATTTAGAAATTTTACCGTGTTTTGGTCCGCATTCCACAAAGATGTTTATAACAGGAAAGTCATATGCTGGTGTCTAACCCGAACATTGCCTAATCTGAGACGGTATGGGAGCGCACGTGATTACCGACCTGAGTGTAATTTTGAGTTTCAGTTACCACCAAATTGTCTTCGAAACTTATTTTCTTCCTATAATCTTTTTACTTTGCTGAAAGAGACAAGGTTTTATGCCACGAAAAAAGATAGAGGCTTCTTCGACTTTGCTTTCGACGAAAAGGCTGAAGCTGCTGTTGTCAGATGAATTGATAAATTCAGTGGTAACAGTAATAAATAACCACATCAATATCCACCCTGCCACCGTAAAGGCAAAAAAAAAACAATCAGAAAGCTTGAATGCTCATAAATCAACCACTTATGAGAAGTGAGTATAACAAATAATGTGTGGCGTTGATTTGTACGACAACGGTGTAGCAAATTATAGAATTCGTGTTCGTGGCAAAAAATGGTAGTAACCATTCTTCCATTATTATCCAATACCTGTTGAATTTACATATTTGCAAATACATAACAGCAAAGTCAGTCAGATTGATTTCAGGTATTATGTAGTGCGTTCTTTGATAAAAGTTGAGGAGCTAGGACATGAAGAAAACAATAAAGAACGTATGTACATATATCGGAATCCAATTTAAATAAGGGTCGCCGTTTTGGTAGTATAAGGCATACTCTTGTCGAATATAACCAAAAAGCACGAAGAAAATGCAGATATTGTAAATCCCATACTATTTACATGTGTAGTAAACGCAAAGTTGTTGGTTGAGGCCTTGGTCCACCCCGGACTGTAGCGCCACCTAAGTAAGTAAATATGTAAGTTAACTCAAAGTTCATTCGCATTTGAAATGTTTTGCAGATTCCATATGAAAAAATAAAATAACATTTTTTTCAAAACTATACGCATTTGGCCAAAGGTGCGTATACGCACTTTATTGTGGCTGTGACGCATAAAAGGAAAAAAAAAAAGACTTTGATGAGGAAGAAATAAAAAATATCGGCCTTTTTTCAAATTTATAAATTTTAAATTGTACCAATTTTCAAATCGATAGCTTTTATGGCCTGACGCCTCATTCATTGTTCATTGTTTTTCTACAAAGTCCTAGCTAAAAAGCAACGATTAGCGCAACAGTACGCAGTGAACCTGCACTTCTGGTTGGCTTCTGAAAACCATAAATTTGTATTTGTATTTGCTAGAACTCGAACCTGAATGGCTGAACGTTCGATTAGCCTGTGCAGATAGAATGAGAGTTGAAAGTGAGGAATGGTCCGGACTCAACTGACCTCATACATACAGGGTGGACAAAAACCACTCATCCTATGTTGTTTTTTTATATCTTTAAAATTTATTCTTTGAATATGGTATCGGTCAAATGGACGCCGACATTGTTGATGACCATTTGGGCATCACATTTTCAATAGATTGGGCGATAAGGTCTCGCACTCTTTTCAGATATTCTCTTCTGTTTTCGAGGCGAGCGGCTAAATTCGGGAAATCTGCGCCAAATTCACTGACGAATTATTCCGTAAAAAAATAGCCACGAGCATTCCGCGATCCATGGCTTGTGTGTATTCTGTATAGTTCACAAATATTAAAAAAAAAACTGATAGCTGCCGCCATTTGCAAAAGTTAGAGCATTTTCCATTAGGGTGATACATTTTGGGCCACCCTTTAGGTACCACAAATCGTAGTCACCTTGAAGCTTATGAGTATAGAAGAGAATAGGCTTTCAAGAATCTTATAAAGAAATCCTTCATCGGCTTTTGTCTGCGTTGACGCTTGATTCAATTCATGGAACAAAATTAGTTTTTCCAAATGCAAGTTTTCGAAAATATCTCGTGGATTGATTGCACACCAAATACGATCTCTTTTATGAAGATTTTCCCTAATCCAAGTTGGTTTTTAAGTCATCCAGAAAAACGACGATGATGCTGCAAATAAAATAAATAAATAAATATTTGTCTTCAGCTGTCCTAGGTAGAACCAAGCCTAGCTTCCCGCAACCATTTGTGTGTGCGCGTTTATATTTTTGCACGAATGGAAGGGACCTACAGTTTTCTGCCGACTCCGAACGGCGAGTTGGGAAGCTTTACATGACAAATGATAGTCTTGAACGCTTGTCAGGCATTCGGAAGAGGTGGGCACTGTGAAAAACTTTTTAGGTGTTTGCGGCGGGATTCGAACCCAAGACCGCTGGCTCAGTAGTCCGACGCACTAACCACTTGCGCTACGGTGCCTATTTTGATGCTGCAAATGGTTGGTTGTAACATAATTCGCCAGGATTGTGAATGTTACAGCATCCAGCCATTCCATCGAACAACTAAGGATTAATATGTATGTATGTATATTGGGCTTTTCCAACACACTTTCACGAATGACGGTAATGTTATCATTTAGCCGGGCGTAATGACGATGTGGTTGATCAACCACCGAACCGGTTGTTTGAACCATTATAAGAATTCGACAAATTTTGGCTACAAATTACGCGACCTTAACATTGACGAAACACTAATTGGTTGGCATTCCAGTTTCTTTAATTTGTTTTTTATTATCTTTCGATTTGCGGTCGCAAATGAGATATGATTTCGATCGAAAATTCCACGAATTTTTCTCTGTCAGCGAAGTGAATCATCATTTCGATAATTGATTTGCGTTATTTTAAAACGTTTCTAGAGAGTTTGAGTTTCTGTATTAGAAAAATTCCTAACATCCCAAAACTATATGTTAAATGCAAATTAAATGCTATGCCAACATAGAGCACTTTATTGTGGATACGAACGACATTTTATCAGGCTGTCAAGATCGGAATATTAGGAGCTCAACATACGCAACCGTTTCAGCAGTGATGTACGAATATGAGCAACTGAGGGTACAGCCATCAGTGAGAAAATGTTTGATACATATTAGAAGTAGCAGATGAGAAGGTGGGCACCGTAGCGCAAGTGGTTAGTGCGTCGGACTACTGAGCCAGCGGTCTTGGGTTCGAATCCCACCGCAAACACCTAAAAGTTTTTCACAGTGCCCACCTCTTTCGAATGTCTGACAAGCATCAAAGAGTATCATTTGTCACGATTGAGCTTCTCAACTCGCCGTTCGGAGTCGGCAAAAAACTGTAGGTCCCTTCCATTCGTGCAAAAATATAACACGCACACACAAATGGTTGCGAGAAGCAGGCCCAGGTTCACCTCGAGCTGTAGCGCCAACTAAGTAAGTAAGATGAGAAGGTCATTTACCAAAAAAAAGCGGACACTAAACAACCTTGGGAAGCTAGGTTAGGTTAGGAATGGGCGTGATGATTGTAGCGCATTTCCATCTGAAGGTCCATTCTAAATCTCTTAATAGTTTGGGAGTCAATCCTCTTTTTACCAACTCGTAATCCGTTTTGTGCTCTTGGCTAATCTTAAAAGATCCGAAATCTTTGAGTTTCCCAGCTCTGCAATATCTGCCAAGAATCTATGGCCAAATTTATGGGTGCGTCGTTTTTTGAGGACAGGGTAGTAGCAAAGTAGATGTGCGATCTATTCACTTTCTTCCTCATCTCCGCAGCTTCTACAGATATCGTTGGACTCAGTTAGCAATTCGCTTGTCAGATGACCTATGGCACAGTGTCCTTTGATTATTCCGGTAATTAAGCTTATGGAAGAAACAGCCTTGGGAAACACCAGACTTTATTTGGTGACTGCCAAAGTTCGATACGCCGAAAACAACTTCTGCTGAAAAGCCAGGAACGAAATTTCGATTCCACTGAAGTTATGACTCATCGGACATGATGCCAGATTCAGTCGAATTCCAAATCAATACTTAGGAGCCTACATTGGAAACCACATTGAGCAACGTTTCCAGAATTCCAAACTAACAAAACTCTGATCTGCTGTGGACGTAGAGATATGTATGTGCGTGTTTGTGATAGCTGCTGTGTTCTCTTCTTCCTTTGCTTCACAGTTATCGCTCAAAGATCATTTGACAGATGGAAATCGAATAGGAAGTTTTGATTTTAGGGGTTGGATTCTCTCTTGCGAGAATTCTCGCACGGGCAAGGCATGCTAGTCCATATTAAAGTTATCAATGTTTGGAAAAACAATAGACAGAGATTTAATTAAATTTTGTTTCATTTTCTGAATATTGTTACCATTTTGCAAATAGACCATGAATTTTCAGCCAACCAGGCTGAATGGATTCAAAACTACTTTGCTGGTTGCTTATCGTTTCCCTTTTAAATTCACACTCTCATTCTATATCTCCTCTGTAAATCCACAAAACTATCTCGTAAAATATTGAAATATGCTTTATACCAAAAGCTTAGAACAAAAAAACAAAACTCCCCGAAAAATGTATCCGGCACCTCCGTACCCAGTCATAACATCGAAACAAAACTTTTCATTACCAATAGAGCCATGCCCTTCCTACGATCTAAGGACCTACAATAACAAAAATATTTAACTAATCAAGTTTGTCCTCCTCCTCCCCCTCAACTGGCTCTTCCCCATCAAACAATGTCAAAAACTGCTCAAAACATTGAAAAAACACAAAAAAACAAACAAACTACGAAGCAGAAATAAAACTTTTGACAACATTTCGTATTCAGAACTAATAGTTCAGCCCTTTTTTTTAAGGGCAGACTGAAGGGCTAAATATCCTACAACCCAAAAAAAACACCCACCCAGCCACCCCATCCCTTGGAACACAATTTTCATTGATGATTGTACATAGTTTCCCTCCCTGTCTGAGTTTTTCAGATAAAAAAGTTTTTTTTTTTTTATTTTTAAACTCTTTGGTTGTTTATTGTTTAACTTTTTTTCCGGGGGGACAGGGTTGTATTGTACTCGTATATAACAAGAATCATGGTTCATTCAACTGGAACTACTTTTTCATTCAAAATTTCTATTCTGTTGTGTCACCCTCCATCTCCTTCTTCAAGCAACCAATTAATAATCTCTCTTTCTCTCCATTTTAGACGGGCTCGACGTTAACACCTGAGATGCTGCTATCCACAGCGGAATCATCAACGTATACCGTGCAAGAGGTAGCCGGTCGGTTGCAGGTTGACGTACGTACCGGACTCAAATGGACCGAAGCAAAATACCGGGCCAAGATAATTGGCCACAATGAGCTGAATGTGATTGAAGAGGATCCCACCTGGAAGAAGTACATTGAACAGTTCAAGAATCCACTGATTCTGCTACTCTTGGGCTCGGCAGCGGTGTCGGTTTTTATGAAACAGTTCGACGATGCGGTCAGTATAACGATTGCGATAATAATCGTTGTGACGGTGGCATTTATCCAAGAGTACCGCTCGGAGAAGTCACTGGAAGAGTTGAAGAAACTGGTGCCGCCAGAGTGTCATTGCCTGCGTGAGGGTCGATTGGATACATTCCTGGCGCGAGAGTTGGTGCCCGGCGATGTGGTCTACTTGAATGTGGGTGATCGTGTACCGGCCGATGTGAGGCTCTTCGAAGCCATCGATTTGTCCATTGATGAGTCCAGCTTCACCGGTGAAACAGAACCGGGGAGGAAGTGCACCGAGCTGGTGTTGAACAACAGCGGCAACAAGGATCACACCAACATGAAGAATATCGCATTCATGGGAACTCTGGTGCGCTGTGGCAATGGAAAGGTGAGTCTTTTCTAAAAACCAGCCTTTCTGGGTTTTCCTAATCAGGTCTTTTTTTTTTAGGGAATCGTTGTCAGTACAGGAGAACGCAGCGAATTCGGTGAAGTCTTTAAAATGATGCAAGCCGAGGAGGCGCCCAAGACACCGCTGCAAAAGTCGATGGACATTCTGGGAGCCCAATTGAGTTTCTATTCGTTCCTAATTATTGGCGTCATTATGCTCCTAGGATGGTTACAGGGTAAACCATTGACAGAGATGTTCAATATAAGTGTGAGTCTAGCGGTGGCGGCCATTCCCGAAGGTCTGCCTATCGTAGTAACAGTCACTTTGGCGCTGGGCGTTATGCGAATGGCCAAGCGAAATGCCATCGTTAAGAAACTACCCACAGTGGAGACACTCGGCTGTGTGAATGTAATATGCTCGGACAAGACCGGCACGCTGACCAAGAACGAGATGACAGTCACTGTGATTATAACTTCAGATGGATATATGGCCGATGTGACCGGTGCCGGATACAATGACCAGGGTGAGATCCACATCCGAAATTGTAATAACGTCGAGGTGGCCAAGCAGAATATCACGAATTTGCTGGAAATCGGCGCGGTATGCAACAATGCGTATATACAAAATGAAACGTTACTGGGACAGCCGACAGAGGGTGCTTTAATTGCGGTCGCCATGAAGAATGGCATGTACGCCACGGCGGAGAATTACGTACGCATTCAGGAGTATCCGTTTTCGTCGGAACAGAAAATGATGGCCGTTAGGTGTATACACAAGTATAACAACAACAAGGAGGAGTTGTTCTTTGCAAAGGGTGCTCTGGAGATGCTGTTGCCACAGTGCACGAAATACATGTACGGATCACAGGTGGTGACGTTGTCAAAACAGAATGAGGCTGAGTTTCTTGCTGAGGCATATGAAATCGGACGCAAGGGACTTAGGGTTCTTGCACTGGCTAAGGGTAAATCGCTACAGGATTTGGTCTATTGTGGTTTAGTTGGTATCACTGATCCACCACGACCACTGGTGCGTGAGTCCATCGAATTGCTGATGCAGAGTGGTGTGCGTGTGAAGATGGTGACCGGCGATGCACAGGAGACCGCCATGGCTATTGGTGAGTGTTATTTTTTTATTGAAATATATTTTGTTTGTACATTATTCTTTGGGTTGAAAAGTTCTTAAGGGGCAAATCGGGCTCATACTGAACAAAAACTACGATTTAAGACCGTTCTACCAATAACTACCCGCTGCTACTTTGTTGTGACAGGGTAAGTGGGTTCAGGACTAATTTCAGGACAAACTGAA
The DNA here is from genome assembly GCA_949775065.1 of Brachyopa scutellaris. NCBI lineage: Eukaryota > Metazoa > Arthropoda > Insecta > Diptera > Syrphidae > Brachyopa > Brachyopa scutellaris. The sequence continues at coordinate 18,059,678 of OX459114.1, forward strand.
TACTCAGCGAGACTGGTTTTCTGTCCAAACACATGACTTCCATGCTCTTGTGATATTTAGGTCAGAGTGCCTGGCCACACGTTTATTGAAATTTAAGTGCTTGGAATGAAAGTCGTGGCCACAAACAAAAATAGAAGCACCATTGGAATGAAGGCTATTTTGACAGTAAGGTCGTACAAATGCATGTCTTTTCCACTCCACGATCTGCAACTGAATGAAATTTTATTAAAAGAAGACTCGCGGTAGATTTTTTGTGGAATCTACCCTTCTCTTTCCAGCTCATTTGAAATATACCTGTCTCGTCGGACACGACTTGTATTCCCATGAACGTTTGGCCAGGAATTTAAAGAGTTAAAAGTAAAAAACACTTTTCGATCTGTATCCAGGAACCAGCAGACGGTCATTCGTCTTTTTGTATTTTACTGACGAAAGCTTGATGATCTTGAAGATGAGTTGTTAACATTGATCCATGAGCTTCCATGTGATTGTGTCTACCGAGTTCCATGAGTCTACTGATTTTCTCTCGTCTCTCCAGTAATATTGTTGGGGTACAAGAAGCCGGTTATCCTTGCAAATCATAAGCCACACTGAGACACCCACACATTTGGTCTAAGTGAACCTTGGAAATCATGTTGTTTCTTATGGCCATCAAAATTGACAGCTTTTGTTTGTGTCTCGATTTAGTAGCAGTCTTACACTACTCTGCAAGTCGTGCCTCGATTTCTAAAGTGAACTATCCGCGAAACCAACTTTATTCCCAACATTTGGATTTTATTTCGTTGAAGTGGAATAATTCTTTGTAGTTTTTTTTAAAATTCGCTTTCTCAGAGTTCTATCTCAGGCGATATGCCAGAACTAGACGTGTGGGTTTTAACCATCAGCTAAGAGTCCATCTTCTTACCATTAAAGTTCACTTTACTTAGAGTTTTGGATTTAAGGCTAGAAGAGGTAGCAAAACTGACTTAAGAACTACACAAGTTTTGTGGAACTTGTTAGCTGCTTACCATCCAACTTGACACACGGCTAAATCTTTTAATTGTCATCATTGGATGGTAAGCAAGATTATTTTTATTATAGAAATCCTAGACGAAGGAACATCCCTAGTCCAGGTGAGAAGATTGGGTGCTATGAGTGGTAGATTCTCTGCTGTAAGTTCGTGATTACCCAAGCTCTTGAATCTTTTCTGGGTTAGTGCCCCACAATCCACCAGTATGTGTTCTGGGGTTTCACTGGACTCATGAGTCTTCATCTGATACACCTAGCTTTCTGAGATGTCCCCTGAGTTTACAATGCCCCGTTCGAAAACGCAGTCAGGATGCGGAGTTTGTTTTTGTCAAGGCCGATGCAAGCTTTGAATCTCTTCAAAGTAACTTCGCCTGTCTTAGACCCTGAGTTTTTGCCCAGACTTAGTCCTGTTTGTCTTCTCCAGTGATCGGAGCTCCTCTTTTGTGGTGTGTTCCCCTATGCCGCAGAAACGGCCAAGGCCCACAAAGAGTGTGACAGCCCCAGTCCTAGAAAGATTGTCCGCTAGATGTCTATCCCCAGGTGTCCTGGTACCCAGTAGATGGTGACATTGTTTCGTTCGCCCAGTCTACTTCGTTTATCTAGGCAATCCCAGATGATTCTAGATTTGATGGTCTGAGCCCCGATTGCCTTGATAGCTGCTTGGCTATCAGACGTTACTACTATGTCGCGTCTTTTGTAGCGTTTATCAAGATTGAGATGGGCACATCTGTCGATAGCACAGATTTCAGCTTGAAAAATGCTGGTGTAGCTGCCTTTGGGTTCTAATAGTTTAGTTCAGGGCCAAAACTCTCCTGCCCCCGTTCCTTCTTCAGTTCTTGAACAATCCGTGTACCATTGAGGGGTATGAGGACTCAGCCTGTAGATTCTAGATTCTTTGTTCCAGTCTTTCTTGTCGCTGAGTTTAATGTCGAAGTTATTTGACCAGTTTAATTTCCTGGTGCCATCGTCCCTAGGGAGTGCCAGAAGGGGAAGCTTATTAGTCATATCAGCATAGTCCTTATGGCTTATGCATTTTCCTCTTCCTATTCCTTCTTTGCTCATTCTTAGAAACTTCCGATTAGCGGTTTCATTAACCACAAGATGCAATGGAGTAAGCTCCAATAGTACCTCCAGTGCTCCAGTTGGACAGGTTCTTATTGTACCCGTCATGCATAAACATGAGTTAGTATCTGCACTTTATTTAGTATATTTCACGAAGTTGTCAGACTGGTTATTTTTGCTCATGCTATTGCCCCATAGGATGCAGAAGATTAGGTTATGTTTACACTTTTAGAAGCTTCTTCTTCTTTGTCAGTACGTTCCAAGCACCTCTTAGTCAGCAGCCTGACTAGTGGATTAAAGTTAAAGTGTCTAAACCTATACATATTCGAGTTCACTCCTGTGCAGAAATGGACAGGACACTCGTTGAAAGTTGAGCACAAAAGGTTTTCCATTTTCTACAAAACTACTGATTATCGTTTTCTTTATTTTCCCCATCAAACTTATCATAATAATTGCTTGAACGAAAGGCACTGCCTTTGTGGAGCAGGAGCACAGTAGTACGAGTAGAGTGTAGTTAGAGTCCTTTGCAGGATAATTTCATAAAAGGATGCACATTTCTACCGATGAAAGTTTCTATAGTTTCTATAGTCATCTTCAATTTTCCTCACACACACACACACACATATGTACATAGATAGATAGAAGCATATAATGAGTCCTTTTTCCGATGAAAAAGATGAAACTTTTATATAACAATGCACCTGAGCAGCAAATGGTATGAGACAGAGTGACACAAGTCGATGTTCAAGTGCAAGGACTCGTACTTGCACTTGTTTAGCTGGTTCAGCTGCAATATTATTTTTCCTTTTTTTCTGTTTTCTGTGAGTAGGTGTGTGTGTGTGTGCGTCTATTCTGAATTTATTGTCATTTCCCATCTTCATTTACCTGAGAGGGACATGTTTTCTATTTTCTTTGCTTTTTTTCTTTTGGAATTTTCGTTCAATTTTCTTTTCTTTTTTGTACTGCTGTACTTGTAGACTGTCGTTGATGTTGATGAAAGTTGATAGAGCGGTACGGGGAGGAGTATGGAGGTTCTTTGTATTCGCACTCTAGTCCTTCTTAACCCTTTTTCACATTCCAAAATAGTGAAAGAGGAAAAACTTTCCACTTCGAGAACAAATTAAATTAAAGACTTTTAAGGACTTTTTGTTTAAGTGAAGTCATACCAATTCGTCGAGAAGAAGGTACAACTGAAGATGACAATGAAGTTACGAAGTCAGTGAGTAGAGAAGATTTCCATAAATAGTTTCGAGCGGGAAATAGAGTTCATAAGTAATTATAATAATCCCTGTTGTTTGGTCGCCAAGTTTTTGTAGTCCTTGAAATGTGGTTAAAGAGTAATCGAAGTTTGTACCTACAAGGCGGGAGAATTAATCCAAAAAGACGGGAGAGTTGAAGACAGTTGATCGTGGTGGACCCAGAAACTATGTACATGTGGAAACTTTTTGGCATTTGCTAGGATTCTTCAACGAAACTTAACTACAGGTAACGGCGCATACCAGAACACACCCGAAGAAGCAGTATAGTCTGTCGAAACATGGATTTTTTTGAACGTGAACCGTTTTCTGGTGGCAATTCGGGCAGTTGCTTCTGACCACCTTTTCCCAGTCATGTACGACATAGTCTTGGACCGGTTTTTGTATCCCAGTGCCAATTACTTGTAACTGATCCTGGCGTTACGATGTAGTTTTGTGGCATCCCTAATCGTGGTCTTCTGTAGGATTATGCTTCTCGGACCTAGGTCAGGACTTGTAGTCCTAAGATGCCCTTTACTAAGAGCTTTTAACTGTGTTGTGTTACAGCTCAGGCTGAATATTTGAAGCCTATGTGAATTCCACAGACAAATTCTAGACCCTCCAAGTTCGTAGATACACGTATGTTCCAAGAGCTTAGGTAAGGTTAGGTTAGGTAGCAGTAGCTGCCATTATTACGGGTACCTACACATTAAGACCTGTAGAGGTTCATTGTGATACCAATGATTTTGGGGATATGTATCCCCGATAATCCTGAGACCCATATGGGGCTTGGTATAAAGCGGGATAGGCTTTTTACATTCGTACGTTCTGAGTCACTAAGATTCTTGAAGCAAGCTAAGTGTCGTTTTCTTCTACACGCAAGAACTGGGCATGAACAGATAAGATGAGTATGACTTTCTTGCTCTTCCTTGTCTCTACAACTTCGACAAAAGTCGTTCGAAAACACACCGAACCTGGTTGCATGCCTTTCTATGAGTCAGTGTCCTGTGATGACACCGATAGTCATGCTAATTTGTGGTATTTTTAAAGACAGCAGACCGTTTCAGATCCATACCTAGGCCAATTCTGTGGCAAGGAGAGTGGATTCAATTTCCCATCTTACTTACTTAGTTGGCGCTACAGCTCGAGGTGAACCTGGGCCTGCTTCTCGCAACCATTTGTGTGTGCGTGTTATATTTTGCACGAATGGAAGGGACCTACAGTTTTTTGCCGACTCCGAACGGCGAGTTGAGAAGCTCAATCGTGACAAATGATACTCTTTGATGCATGTCAGACATTCGAAAGAGGTGGGCACTGTGAAAAACTTTTAGGTGTTTGCGGCGGGATTCGAACCCAAGACCGCTGGCTCAGTAGTCCAACGCACTAACCACTTGCGGTGCCCATCTTACATTTGTTTTATTGACTGTGCAAGTTTAAGTGATAGCTTGTAAGAAACAATTGACATTCCTAGATTTTTCTTGTCCGGTAGATGTACTACCTAACGTAGTGAAATCATGGTCTTGTTCATCTATACTCTTTCCTTCTTCAAAACTCGGATTCGTCTTTAAAATATACTATAAAGTTTATTGCTCAGAGTGTGGAGAACAAGTCGAGGTTCAAACTGGAACTGTAGATGATATCCTTGTGTCTTGTAGACAATTCATTCGTACCTGGCTAAATGGACAACAAGTGGTAATATCTCCTGCCAGCTACGACCTTCAAAAGAATTTAAAAATTCGTCTCTTGTCTACGTTTTATTCAGACGCACTTTTACGACTGGATAGATCTAAGGTAACGTTGAAACGGGTTGTGAGACTGAGCCATCACAAGACACTAGACACCAGAGTGGGTCTATCGCGATCCCCTAAAAATCCATTCCAGGATGGCACCTAAACCGGCACAATTTCCTAAAAGCATTTTTTTTACCCGGCATAATTTTGGAACGAGTCTATGGTTGATTTGGCCCTGCTTCTCCATATTATTTAACAAGTAGCTGCCTTAGAATAGAATTGAAGTAGGTATCTGTAAATATCCGTGTCTGTGAGTCCGAGCCTCTTGGTGTGTCTACCCAAGAAGCAATGTCCAGATAATATTCCTACAGTTTTTCTAATATGTGCCCTGCTAAGTCTAAGGATTTCACTAGTCCTATCACGGTCCAGTGTCGGCTAAAGTGCCTTGTCCCACTATGTTAGTATGTTAGACCATCTGTGGTCTGCTCTTCTAGCGAAATTCTTTGCTGGTAGCTAACATTGATGAGTGTACGACTCCTTCGAAACCGGAAATTTCTTCTGTCACCAAAATAAGTTCGAGTAAGAGGGATTGTCGATTTCGATTTAGAGGGATTTCGAATTATAGGATGTTTTTTGTAGATTTAGAGTTAGAGGAATATTCGAGTAAGAGGGAGTTCGAGTTAAAGGGATGCGACTGTATTTTCTTATACATATTACAACTTTAGATGTCTAAAAGACAAGGCCACCATTTATACATATGTACACACATCCACCGGACAACAGTCTTCTATCACTCAATGCAGATGCCCCAACAACGGAAGCGCCAAAATGATATCTTCACGAGTTAAATTTAATTCTTCTTCGTCTTTTGGCGAAAACTTATTTCCAAAAAAGTGATTTCATGACAGAATTCTGACATTTGAAGGTTTGGGAGCAATAGAACCGCGAATTTTTCATGCCGTCACATTATGAATGACCTTCCCCATCGAGTTCATTGCGATTGATACATCAATTTCCTAGGTACTCGTATCTCTAAAATATAAACCGTTAAATTCTCTGCCATAAATCAATAATTTCCGTTCTGTTTATCAAAATATTGTAGCTGACCACAATTCATCACATTCCGCATCAATCAACCACAAAAACTTGTCAATTCGTTTGTTTGGTTGATGTTCTGATTCCCGAGCAATGCTGAACCGACAAATTAAATGAAAAATGTTTCAATAAAAACAGAAAACAAATCAACACAACCATGTTGATTAGTTTCTGCGGTTGTAAATCACAATAAATATCGCATTCACGAATATTTGTATGCCATGCCACTGGAACTGGACTCTGGTGCTAACCACTTTAAATGGGTTGATGAATTTATCTATCATGATGTTCACCACAAGGATGCGAACCACCTAATATTGTACCACAAATGAATATTAAATTAAATTAACGAAACGTTGTCCTTCTCGGTGGGAATTCTATTTTATGAAATTTTGTTATACATATACCTATACATACTGTGGTAAATGAAATCGCCGACATTTTGACATTTCTATAAGGACCTTGGATATCCTTTTGTTTGTACGAAATTACAACAAAAAAGAAAGACAAATTGTGGGCGTATACGAAACCGTAATGAAACAACAACAGCACAGATAATAATAGAGCATCGTGTCATTATTTCCCATTCGCTTCACCATTTCCCTCTTTTAATTTCATTATTCCATCAGTCAGATGGTTGATGAGGGAGGCGGGGAAATAGGAGTGCAGGATATCCGTTTTCTTTGCTTCGTAAATGAATGAGTCTCTCTATTCAAATTCAGATTCAGAAAAGTGCAACAAACCAAAACATTTTTCTCTCTTTATTTCTATCTCTTTCTGTTTATACTCGAACGAATATATTCATATGTATGTACGTATGTCTGTACATACAGTGGCGACAAAAGAAACAGCACGCAGTTTTAGAAAATGCGTTCAAGACACTTTAAATCATATATGTATGTATGTATGTATGTGTATTTTTTTAGAATTTATTTTACTGCCTGCTGAAGTTGGAGAAGGGGAAACGTTTCACTTTTTCGTCTGATTCAGGCAAATTTGCCCAACCGCGGCTAAAGTAGTTTCACTTCAAAAAAAAAAAAACAGATGAATAGCTTGACAGAAAGCATTGATATCAACGGGTTATCTATCATGCCGGCTACAGTTTGCCAGACAATATGCAAATAAAGAACCCAGCTGGTGGAAAAATGTTATGTGGACAGACGAATCCAAGTTTAATCACTTTGGATCTGATGGGGAAAAATACGCAAGACACGGCACTAACCAGGAACACAATCTTAGATACACATTGCACCGCGTCTCCACTAGACATTTCTGATGGCAGGATTTTATTGAATCGGCATGCCATTTATGGCTTGCTATATGTTCCATTTTCTCTTTTTTCTCTTCCAATGAAATCCTGTCATCAGAAATGTCTCGTGGAGACGCGGTGTTAAAGTCGTTGAAAAATGGTGGTGGCAGCATTATTGTATGGAGTGGTCTTACATGGTACGGCGTGTGACCCATACATCGTATTGAGAGCACTTTGGACCAATCTTAAAACAAGGAAATCCTCAGCAGTGTTGTACTTCCGTACGCAGAAGAGGAAATCCCGCTGAAATGGATGTTTCAGCATGACAATGACCTGACGCAAACGGCTAAATCTGTTAAGCAATGGTTACTTCACCCAAAGGATAATGTTTTACGTTGGTCGGCAAGCACAGTCTCCCTGAACTCAATCCGATTGAGGACTTGTGGATTGACGTGGACAACAAAATTCACAGATCTACGGCTGCAAATTTGGGCCAACATTGGACAGAAATAAGAGAACCTGGAATGTAATACCTTTAGAACGTTTTCAAACTTAACTGTCGGTATTTAAACTTGTGTTACCCTACTAAGTATGTACTAGTATTGTAAACAAAATTATTCTAAAATGTTGTAAGGCTTAATAAGATTTTGTAATGAATTTAATGAATTGGACCAAAGTGTGCTATTTATTTCGCCTCTTAAAAATGTATGTAAAGAATATTATATTTTTATTTGTTACTTAAGGAAACCTGTGCTATTTGTTGTATCAGTATTCTTGTTAATATTGCACAATTAATAGTTAAATGCGCAAATTTTACAAATGAATCTACATGTACTATTTATTTTGTCGCCACTGTAAATACATATGTACATAATATGTAACTGCGCAAAGTGCATGAGAAAAAAGAACCATGTCAGATCGTGTTGAAACGTAATTGACGAAACCAGGATGAAGTAGAGTCCTTTATAAAAAAAAGAAATAATATAAATCCAAATGAAGTAGCAACGAGTTGTCCCTTTTTTTCATTTCCTGCGTTGCCTACTTTTCCAACTTCCTAGCCTGGAACCACATGAAATATTTGAAACTTTTCATCTTAATAACTGCCAGCAAAAATCATCCACTGGAAAATCACAGTGAAACTTTAAATTTTCCAGCAAAAGGACCCCAAAGGATACACGTATAGTGTGTAATTTAGAACTTTACAGTTAAGGTGGAAAGTTAGAATATACCCCGCTGACCACAGAGAAATGCCACAAAACTAACTTTCAGATACACACACAAGCATACGAGATTAGCACAGCTTGTCCTTTTCATACTAGATTCAGATCGGTCGTCGTTTAGCAAAGGATGAAAGGACTCCAAAAAAACCCTCTAAAATGCACTTCCTTTTTCATGGTACAAATAAAACGGGATAAGGAATTGGTGGCAAAAATAGAAAAAAAAAACTCCCAATAACGGGAGAAAACTTTGTTCTGTGTTTTTTTCTCCTCATCTCAGTGTTATCCTTTTTCCTCCAGCGCACAGTGTTGAGTACAAATCCTAATCGTGGACCATTTGTGTGTGTGCTCAGTTAACGGCGTGGCGGCGGGCGGCCATCCATATGTGAGCAGAACATGAATGATTGAAGATGTTTGTGTGGATTGAAATTCAAGTACAGTTAGGAGTTTGTTCAGTGAGGATGAAAAATGTCGTCCAGTTTTGAGATGTTATTTTTTGCGTCTGTCGTTCTTTCTTACCAAAGAATAAAGTTATTTTAGTTTCTATTGGAAATGTCCATGTGTGAAGATGACAGGAAATTTAAAAGGATTTTGTGAAGAAACTGCTAGTGGTAGGCTTATGAATATTTCAACGAGCTCCTACTATGTAACTGGAAATACCTTTTCTTGGGATTTTGGCAAAAAGTGCTTGAGTTTGTTTTGGGGCATTAAACTCGATACAAAATCTTTTTTATTCTTTGAGTTTTGTAATGTAGTTTCAATCTGGGAGAGGCTTCAGCAGTCCATTTAGAAGCTATCCGTTGGCGGGAGATCTGCCGCAATCTTAACCATTTTCCGACCACGGTCTAAAACAAAACCGAACACGACTATCTGGTACATATTTTGAATACCAAACTCCATGCGGTAAAATTGATTAGGATTTTGAAACAAAAAGCTTTTGACTTAAAAGTGAAGTAAAACTTATGCTGAAGTCTTTTTTTTAACACAATGCCATCGATGTGTACCTATGTATACCCCTCGATCCTTTGACTTAGGATACGATATGATGTTCTAGGCCCGTTGTGCACCTCGACCAAGAGTAGGTTAATTGCGTTGGCGCCTTCCTTACCTTAAACATACATACACTAAGTTATTAATTATGTACTTAAAATTTGTACCAATTTGTCCTTTGTTAGTTCCTACAAGACACAGGAAGATTACCAGCAACCTTAGTGTATTTTAAGGGTAAGGAAGGTCTGCGAATTTGTACAAATTCTTGAATTCAAACAAATTCATTCGTTAAAAAAGAGAGCCAAATGAGAGTGTCAAAAATATCTCATCAATTGAGAAACTTGGGAATTGTTACGAATTGACCAACTTTTCTTTGGGTGAAATGGGTACAACCTGTCAAAACAGCCATCTGTCAGTTTCTCAGTGAAATTAGTTGTCATATGTATGTAATTCATTGTAGAGTAGAAAACAAAAAAAAATTGACGGGTTATACCCACAAAATGTCAAAAATGAGCTTCGACGCGTTTGGTTACTTTCTTGCAAGTTTTCTCTTAGAGAATTTGTTCCCTCTTTTTAAATTTCTACCATCTTGGCTACAAAAATTTACCTAACAGACCTTATATAGGGTCATCCCACAGGAAGTGTCATTTTAAATTTCGCGCCATTGTTGAACTGTCAACATTCAAGTTCTCATAACTATCATAGCGATGGCTTTTGGTAAACAAGAACTAAAAGGTCATTAAATATGAATCGATACACAATCGCACAACGTGTTGAAATAGTGAAAATCTAAACGGTAAAATATCGTAAAGTTCGTACTCCTTTTGGTCATCATCAAGCGGCTTCTCGCACAGCTACAGTCAATTTAATTGATACATTTTTAACGTTTCAGACAGGTTAGTGATGTTAAGACTCCAACGCGTTTTCGTCCGGCAAGGTAAGCTGAAACATCGCTGCGTGCCGTACCTAAGAGAGTGATTGCAAACCCATGTTTTTCAATTTCAAGACGATCACAGGCTTATCCGCAACCACTTTGCCGCCCGCTTCTAACATTTTAATCGTTTCCGAAGTCGTGGAGCCTTTAAACGGCAATTGAAAAAGAGCTTTATTCATTTTCAACTTCATTTTCAAGGACTTCATTTGTCTCGGAGTTGATGCACAAAAGCTCGTACCTATCAACCACAAATAACAAGTTAGTGGATACCCTTCTTTACCCTTAAAGAATACCAATCCTATTCCAGCAAAAAAAGGTCTTCGAATCCGTGGCTTAAAGTTCAAGGCGCAAATTAAGATCAAACCTCCATTCTAACGATCAGGCTACTCGGGTTGGAAGAAAGTATGACTTAGGTCACTGGAAACATTCATTCTAAGGATTTAAATTTTCCTTTAAAACTTGCCTACTAAGTGTTTTGAGCATTTTCTTTTTTTAACTGTGGACTTAATTTTCCAAGTGAATTTAGAGAGGGACTAGGTAGGTACACATGCAAGTAGAAGTGGTGGTTTCGGTAAAGGAAACTCCATTACTGCTACGGGGATGCCGTCCGTTTTGATACCACACCTCAAGGAAATGGCTAAAGAAATTGATCGCACAAAACAACGAGTAATAACAAACATATGGAAAAAAAATACTGTGAATTATAAGCACCTTCAAAAATAATCCAAATACATAACTCTACAGTAATTTGAATTTGAAACCTTACATCTGAGTTTCTCGCTCTGCCCAGTCCTTAACGTGCAGATACAGATACTGGATGATAGTGAGAGTGTTGGGCCGTTCAATTTGGGAAGATCAAAGACTCGCACTTCAGTTTTGATGGTAAAAGCATCATTCCGGTTTTGATTAGATGACCTCCCGGGTCTAAGCATGCCGCACATTTTAGAGAGACACTACATTCTGAATACATATTTATTAATGAGTCCAGCAAAGAATTAAAAATCACTGCAGGCACTTCTGTTTGTCACAAAAACTGTTAGCTAAGGTAGATTGGCCAATTGGGATTGTATACTCGTAGAAGTATTGTACAAAGTCGTAGTTTCACTTAGATGCTTGTTGGGTACCCTGTTATCAGGAAGAACCAAACTTACAGAGCTACTATCTTCATGGAATAACATTCTTACCGAACTGAACAGTGACGAAGACAATGTTTTACAAACTTGGATTACTCTTCATCCCTACAGATTTTGCAGAGTTAATTTTTTAGTGATTCCGAAGCAATTCTGTTTTTTTTTTTAAAGGCCAGTAAGGTATAACGAGTACCTTTAGTGCTGTCATAGTACTATAGGGTTTTCCAATGAGAGGTGTTATTGTGAATGGCCCGCTATTTCGGTAGCTTTCACTTTTGAAGCTTTTATTCTTTGACATTTGACAAGTAGAAACTACGCCATTACTAAAAATGGAACGATACACGCTTCAACAACGCATTGAAATTATTAAAATTCACTACAAAAATGGTGAAAATCTTGCAGTCACAGTTCGCAAAACTAAAGCATTTTTTGGTCGTCGTGAAGCACCTTGTCGGACCGCAATACAGAAATTGGTGGAAAAATTCGAGCTGTTGGAACAAGTTAGTGATGTGAAGAATAAAACCCGTGCACGTCGCTCAAGAACAACTGAGAATATTGCTGCTGTAGCCCAAAGTGTTGAAGAAAATCCAGGTTTGTCCATTCCTCGTCGTTCTTTGGTATTGGGCATTGCACAAACGTCATTACACCGTATTTTGCATAAAGACTTGGGTCTTAAGGCTTATAAAGTTCAGTTAACACAAGAACTCAAGCCGGCCATCCTCAACGTGTGACTGTTTGGTGCGGCGGGGTCATTGGACCTTACTTTTTCGAAAATGAGGTTGGATCAACAGTTAAGGTGAATGGATGATTAATGATTTTTTATGGTCGGAGTGGGATGGTATTGATCTGGACAACGTTTACTATCAACAAGACGGCGCTACGTGCCACACAAGCAACGAAACCATTGATCTTTTACGGGAAAAGTTTCCGGACCGTGTTAACTCTCGAAGAGGTGATCACAATTGGCCACCAAGATCTTGTGATTTAACACCTTGCGACTTCTTCCTTTGGGGCCACGTGAAAGATAAGGTCTACGCCAACAGCCCAGCGTCGATTCAAGACCTCAAAGATAAAACTCGTGAGGCTATCGAGGACATAGGGAAGCGATGATGAGTGATGATACAACCTCTGGCGTTTGACACGCGTTCATTAGATGGTTATTTTGGGCTATGCATTTTTTTGAGCACAAGTTGACCAGATTGAAGTTCAGTAGTTAAAGTGCTACTTCACTATGGATGCTTTCTTTTACTATCTTATAACTACACAAGTCCTCAAATCGCATTTGTCTTTGTCACCATTACCAAAATTCCACATACTATGTGACTACGAATATATGTATGTGCCTTTGTATGATCCTACATCACTTCATTGCAGTCCAATTGCAAACTGCATGAAAAAACTCTCATCCCATTAAGCACCATCAATTTCAATTTCTTCTTCCAATTCATTGGATAAAATAGGTTCTCCATTAAAGATACTATGATCTGTCAGACTGTGGGTTGGAAGACCAACTCTCTGGAAGCTTAATGTCCAACTTAAAACAAAGATAACCGATGAGACTCTGAATGGATGCTCTAATAAATTCTTTGCAAAACCTCACACAAGTTCCTCGTTCCATCCAACAAAATTGACAAACAGAAAATGGAAAATCCAGAATCCCTATCACACCGTAGATTTCAAATGAAATGCCATTTACCCGGGGATGGGAAAGGGTTAAGCGTCCAATTAATTGAAAAAAAAAACTGCTTTTGAATGTGCGCATGAGAACTTCAATCTCTACTCTTGTTCCCAGTTCCATTTGCATTCATTTAGATGGTTAGCTACTTTGGGATGTGCAGCAGCAGTAGGAAGACGCGCCCTCCCCAACTCCAGAATCCACCCTCCAAGTACAATGGAGTAATTCATTTGGCTGAAAGAAACTCTCCAAGTGCGGTTAATTATACCATGGGATAACAGGAGTTGAAATGAAGTTGAAATCACACAGACAGACAGGCAGGCAGGACGACAACTCCTGTTGGTTTTGAGTGCGCATTCAAATAGAAAGATGGCGAAGAGAATTAATTGCGCACGTAATTGAATACTGGAAAGTGTTTTTGGCGGGGAGGGGGATTATAACATAAGAAAATTGTTATTTGTTTTTAATCTCATTTTCTGTTGATATGCCTCTGTAAGTTTGAGAGGTGGATTGAATTAGATTCTTTGGAACTGTCACTGAACTGGTCACTGTCCAAGGTGAACAAAGTAGTGGTTAACTAAAAATCATGAAAAGGAACGAAAAAGGGGCACAAACCTAAACTCTCCTTGAAACAAATCTGGAATAAATGGTGCCAGATACTACAGTTTGTGGTCGCCGTGGCCGTGGTGGTTAGTGCGTTGGACTACCACGCAATGCTGCCCGGGTTCAACTCCTGGCCGGGTCTAACACCTAAAAGAGTTTTTTCACGGTACCACCGCTTTCGAATGCCTGACGATTGAGCTTCTCAACTCGCCGTTCGGAGTCGGCAAAAAACTGTAGGTCCCTTCCATTCGTGCAAAAATATAACACGCACACACAAATGGTTGCGAGAAGCAGGCCCCGGTTCACCTCGAGCTGTAGCGCCAACTAAGTAAGTAAGATACTACAGTTTCCTCAAAAGTAGGTTTTCCTGTTACTTAAGAATATTTATGCTTGCGGATAATCTCCTTTAATCCCATTGTTTTAATAAGTGTTTTTTTTAATAAGGACATTTCTCGAGATTACACGATTACCGAACTTTCTCTTCAATTGTTTAAGCATGTGGCACCATCTTGGCGGAACCACAGATCACTGATCTCAAGTCCATCTAATTTTGTAAAAAAAAAAGTCTTCCAACATGGCACGATGGGGTGAAGACGTAAGCGTACGCAGATGACTTGGCAATCTTCCCAAACTAAACGGACAAACACTTTCAGTAGATAGCCCTTAACAGCTCACTAGCGATTAACGTTCACATTCCTAAAGGTGTTAAGGTTAAGGGCAATATACTCTCACACTTCTTAAACCTAAGGCGGTCTCAGGTGGTCCAGTCTGATAAGCTGTCATATCCAGAAATCGAACTGCTACAAAGAACACATGTAGACATCGCTAGAGTAGTAGCAGTTAATACAGGGCACTGGCCAATAGGGGACCATGCAGCCAAACTAGCAATCCCTCACAACAGCTTCTCTCGTAGCTGCAAAGACGAAAATGAAAAAGAGCCGCTTAATCACTTTCAGTGCAAATGTCCAGCTCTAGCGAGAGCCAGGCAACGCATAGCTATTCTTCGACGACCTTAAAGAGATATCTGGGAAAAGGATTAGACAGCTGATCCTCTTCCTAAACTCCACAGGATGACTTTAAATATCTCAACATCACATCCGGACATACAGGGCACCTGAGGTTGTTGTATCAAAACGGCGCTTCACGCGCTATTTGGGTTTTCATCCATCGAAACCACCACTTCTTCCTACCTACCTACCTATGGCACGATAGCGAACTCCATTGACCGCAACATGGCGATCATTTTCATTGACGAAGAAATACGTTCCAAACACACATCTGGAACGCAATCCACACCACACGGTTACATTTTGTGGATGCAATCGAGTCTTTTGAAGCGCATGTGGGATTGTTACTGTCCAATAAAGTATATTTTGCTTATTGATATACCAATTTAGCTTAAGATGAGCTGCATCGCTGAAGATGATTTTTTGATGAAATTCAAGATTTTCTTCAAACGTTTGCAGAGCCCGATCAGAGAAATTTCGGCGGTTCAAATGAGGAGGCTTCAGTTCTCAAATTAATTTGATCTTGTGGGTGTAGGCCAAGATTTTTTTCCCGAAATTCGCCACAATGTGGACTGAGAGATTCCCAATTCCTGTAAACGGCGGTGTGAAATCTAATGGAATGCTTAGCGATTCATACCCTGCTTAACTGGAAACAGCTTACGCACATGCACGTTCCTCCACACGAAATTATTGGCCTTCCTCCTTTAACTGGCTGTGCTGGAAAGTCCATTGGATCAGCTATTGAGTAGAGGAAACTTCAACTTAATGTTACTACTGCTTTCTCCCAACCTTAGGGAGCACCTTGACTTGGCTACATGGAAGCATTCCGAAGTACGCATTGCTCTATGGTGGATTCGAAACCGAACTTGGAACTGTCTTCCAAATGAAAATATATATGCTTATTCTGCTGCCTGTGTCTAAAACGAGACTGGATTTAAGGCATTGATATGATCAGTCCTTGTTGCGTTCCAACAATAAATGTACCTACGAGCGCAGATAGCACGGGACGAAAAGGCATTTTGGCAGGAGGCTAGTTGCTCGAGTGCAGAAATTTCAAACACAATATAAAGCAAAATAAAAACCCACGAAACCGAACCGCGTTTAACAGAAATGAGAACTGTCAAAATGTGTCGAGCATCGATCTTGGGAAGCGGTCTCCCTCTCTGTCTAATAACCGATAGGGCTATTTAAAAAATCTCCTAACGAGTTTTCTTTCTTTGTCACTTTTAATTCGAATAATTCGCTCCGAACTTCGACTTAAGTTCGGAACAGTCATTTAACCACTTCCAAAAGCCAAACTAATTGCCTTTCGTCCGGGTCATCTGGATAATAGAAAATGATGAACTAGTTAAACAAAGTTCAGCACCATAGGTCAGGAGACGATACTGTGGAATATATTCTATGTAATTTTCCTGCCTTTATTTGGTGTATTTGGGTCAAAACAAATACCATTAGAATACTAGCACTGGAAGACCAAGAAGTGTCCAACTTCATTATAGATTGGGTTGATAAAATGCTGAACAGCAGAATCATCAACTCAGAAAACGGAACTGGCTAATTAAGGAAAACAACCACCAGATGGACACCTCAGGGAGGAGAACTCGCACCCCAACTGTCGGTCCTCATCGTCGTTGAAAAAAATCTTCAAAGTTTTCTCTCAATATACAAAATGTGGCTTTTTACAATCAGAATAGTCTCTAAGTAATCCAGAAGGGTGTCCCCGCACCTTTCGCACGATAGACGTGGCTTAATGTTTAGCGATTTGGCTACATGGCTACATCTAAATTTCTATACACTTCGAAGAGGAAAGGAGTTCCCTTAACCACAATGGACCAACAAGTGAAAGTTGGTTTCCCGACCCAAGATCGCTAGAGACACCACAAGCAAAAGTGTCACAAATGAGCTATAACCTATCTTAGTCACCCTTATTCACGTCTATCACAGAATCCGTCGTATTCGGAATTTTGTTACGAACCCCGAAAGAACTATCACAGAATCATTCGTAGTGGAAATTTTTGCTACGAATTTCGAATTTCGTAGAAAGTGTTAAGTTGTTAAGTGCGGCAATGCACATTCGGATTCCACTACGACGGATTCTGTGATAGTTCTTTCGGGGTTCGTAGCAAAATTCCGAGTACGACGGATTCCGTGATAGATGTGATTATCTTCCATTACTATTTAGTTGCACCCATTTCAACCGCAACAACTAATTTTCTCCTCTTTTCTCTCTTCCCTTGCAGCAAATTTAATTGGAATCGATACGATCCACCATCAGACGCTGTCCGGCCAAGAGATGGACCAAATGAATGATCATCAATTGGATAAAGTTGCAAATAACGTGAGCGTTTTCTACAGAGTCACACCCAGGCACAAGTTGTCCATAGTCAAGTCCCTCCAAAGAACCGGCAACATAGTCGGAATGACAGGTGACGGCGTTAACGATGGTGTTGCTCTCAAAAAAGCAGATATTGGTATTGCCATGGGCAAGAATGGCACTGATGTCTGCAAGGAAGCGGCCGATATGATCCTCGTAAATGACGATTTCCACACAATCATGTGAGTATCTAAAACAAACAATTCAAAACTGACTGTATAACTAAATTGATGTAATTTTCAGAGCTGCAATTGAAGAAGGCAAAGCGATTTTCTACAACATTCGCAACTTTGTACGTTTCCAGTTGAGTACATCCATCGCAGCTTTATCGCTGATCGCTTTAGCCACTCTAATGGGCATCGCCAATCCCTTAAATGCGATGCAAATTCTTTGGATCAACATCATTATGGACGGACCACCGGCACAATCACTCGGTGTGGAACCAGTCGATCATGATGTCCTCAAACAAAAACCACGCAACGTCAAACAACCAATGATAACAAAGTCGGTGATCGTGAATGTCCTTCTCAGTGCCAGTATCATCATTTTGGGCACACTCTGGGTATTCCAACGTGAAATGGCCGACGGTACATTGGGTAAAACAAAACGTGACACCACCATGACATTTACCTGCTTCGTATTCTTCGATATGTTCAATGCGCTCAGTTGTCGATCGCAAACAAAGAGCGTCTTCAAGATCGGCCTCACCTCTAACCGGATGTTCCTCTTGGCCGTTGGATTCTCAATCATCGGACAAATGTTAGTGATCTATTTCCCTCCGCTGCAGATGGTCTTTCAAACAGAAGCACTGTCCGCTTACGATATACTCTTTTTACTGAGTCTAACATCGTCGGTGCTGATCGTGGCCGAGATCAAGAAATGGTTTGAACGTACCATGGAACGAAAGATCTATAAGACGCGAACTGACTTAGATTTCGTATGACAAAACGCAAGCGCTGGAAGATTGTTAAAAAATGATTAAACTTAGAAAGAGAGATAAAAGATAGATTTACGTAGGAAGGGAAGCGAGATAAAGAAACCGAAAGGGAGGGAGAGAGAGAGAGTATGTGAAATGAATGCAATTTTGCGTTTTTTTTTTATTGTTTTCCTTATTTTCGGATTTATTTTAAATTTTTTTTTTTATTTTATTTTGAAGTATAAATAGAAAACAATAAAGCAACATGATAAGCAAGAGTGCAGGTTAATAGATTTAATTTTTTTTTGTTTTATTTTTTAATTTAAAATTAGTCTTTTTCTTGTCTTAGTTTTTATAATGTCTCCATCCGGCCGAATGTAATAAGAAACAAATTTCGAAATTAAGTTTTATTTCTAAGCTATAATTTTTTTTAAAAGAAAACAAGACCTATAATTATATTTTTAGCAAAAAAAAAAAATTAAATGAAACGGGCAGGGGCAGACTACCAAAATAGAAACTTAACGGAAATAGTTTGTTAAAGAACAAACAGAACTCCAAAGAAAATACCATGAACAATAGAAAAAGTCCTTCCACAACGAGGAAGGAGGCTTGAATATATTTTTTTTTCCTTCTTTAATTTTTTATAGAAATCAGCTTAAGGGAATGTATTACACGAAGAAGAAGTAATAAAAGAGGAAGATTTCTTTTTGTGATATAATTGTAAGCAACATGTTTATTATTACTTCTTTCGTTCTTTCTTAATTTAGCTGTGCACCTAGTTAATCAGTTTTTAAATAATTCTTTTCTTTCTCAAAATAATTACATAAAATCAGTCAAATTGTATTGATAATTTAATTTTTAATTAATCTTTAAGTTGAACTATTATATGTATAAAAATTGGTTTTATGTTTGAGAATAAAAAAACAAATTAATTGAATTTAAGTTTTAAAAAGCTTATGTTTTATTTTTGTAAATTGAAATAATTTATATTAATTTTCTTAAATGGATTTGTGTTGCTTGCACTTTACACGACATTTTCTTTTATTTTCGAATCGTCATAGAAGAATAGGCAGTAGGCCGATTAATGTTTTTGTGAAAATGTGTGGTTTCTTAATGAAGAATCATGGAAGTTCAATCTTTGATTTCATTCGACACAATATTTGTTCAGATAGTCAGGCAAGAGAGATTGTTAATGTTACAAGCATGCTGAGGTAGGACTTAGCTCAGTAGTGGGCCTATTGTAATATCGTCAGGTTAGCTTTGGGTGAACTGGCAACCCAAAAAGCCAAAATATAGTTGAACTAGAAAACGGAGACGTGTTCTGACTATCTTGTCTCAGACCGGTATTGACGCTCATAAATCGATAAAATTAAGTGGCTTTTAGTTATAAATTTTTGGTTCGTATTCACAATTATAGGTTTTTGTCTATGCTGCTTTCGAATGCGCTCTTTTCAAACATGTCAGTGTCAATGACAATGTAAATAAATACAAAATAACTAAGCTTATAAATGGTTGGTACATATATTAAAGAAGATGATAATAATGAGGAAGGCGTTAAAAAAAGCTAGCTAGAGGCGAAGGAGAAACTATTGAGAATATTTCTGAAATTATTGTGGATGTGCATGGTGAAAATAGTGGACGATCATATGCTGACGGATACAAGATATGGTTGTTGGGGCTGATGCAACATGTGTAGACGGAGTTGTAGATGGGGATATTGATGTTGGTGGTGGCGTCCAATTCAACATGAAATAAAGAACATGTTCACTAAATTCATTTTAATTTCGTTTTCCTTGTTGGATTAATTTTGCTTTCTCTCTTTTCTATCCATTTCGACAATCAATAGAAATAATTTAAATTCGAAATGACTGTTGAATGTTCGAAAGTATCAAACTTAGGAGTGGCTGGGACCTCTCATAAGTCTTATCCCATAAATATGCACTATTAGGTACTGGTTGGTGAATTGGTTTATGAGGCTCTTAGTTTAAGATTCGTCCATGAATGCTGCCCTCAATGGCATAGATTGTGCTCTGCTCCGTCCTTCGTCTTAGTTGATAAACTGAGTTGGGCGCAAAGGAATTTTTTTGTTGTTGCTCCATATACTGCTGTCCCAACTCTTCCCCTGTTTTAGATCCATCTGTGTACCATAGTATGAGATCGTTGGCAAATGTAGGTTCATCCCGTTTTCAGTTCACTAACATTGTTCATTTCCCTGTACCTGTGCGTTCCCAGTATTGCTCTCGTTCAAAATGATTAGCGTCTGGACGTTACCGGGGTTTTATAAACATGAAATATAACTCAATCGTTTCGACAGGACCTAGTGCAATAGATATTCTAATTAAAATACGGTGTAGAACTTTAAGACCAATGTTGCTTATAATTATGTAATCCCTTACATAATTTATAACCGAAGCTACGTGTTCCTCAAGTTGAACGAATTGCACTTCTGGAATTGTCTGGCAAAATATTGATGAAACCGTCAGCTAATGTGCAAATAGTCGGGTTCAGAAACACCAGTAGCTGAGTTATACATCTTTTAAATTGATCAGATTAAATGTTAATTTACTGTATTTTATTTTCGTAATTTTATAAATTTCACAAATGCAGTGAAACCTGTTTAGTTGGCAAGCCTTGTAAGTTGGCCATCTGGCTAAGTTGGCCAATATTTTACTGTCCCAAGAAAATTCCATACAAATGTTCCTCAAAATACCACTATATGTAGTCCACCTGCCTATCCTAGAACTTGGCCAGCAATTTGAAAACTTTATGTCATCTCTCATATTAAATACCCTGCAAAAGTTGGCCAACGGTAGTATGTGATGGATTTTGTTCCATATTTTCAGTTAGCCACTAAACAAAACGTCTAGACATAGCGGTAAAATAACGAAATATTCGTTCTTGTCTCATCGTGTGCAATAGCTATATCGATCTTTTAGTTTAATTTAAAAAAAAAAATGAAAAATAATAATACACCCTTATAAGTTGGCCACCTGTGTAAGTTGGCCAAAAATGCTTGGACCACAGGCAGGTGGCAGGTGGTGGTTGTATTTGCATCTTACATTAACTAGAGTTAAGCTGGTACAGCATAAGCTTCAATAAAATACTTTTAAGCCTGCTGTTTTGGTAGAGTAGCTGTCGCTTAGGTTTCCAATTCGGAATGCTTGTATTTACAATCTACTCTTACTGATGGCAAGCAAATGGCTACCTGAGTCCAACGATATCTGTAGAACCTGCGAAGATGAGGAAGAAAGTGAAACGATCCAACATCTACTCTGCTACTGCCCCGCCCTCCAAGAACGACGCCTCTGTACTTTATGTCATAGATTCTTGGAAGACATAACAGAACTCGGATCTTTTAAGATTCATCAAGAGCGCAAACTGATTAACGAGTTGGTAAAAAGAGGATTTACTATACAAACTATGAGGGGATTCATAATGGACCTTTGGGTTTCCGAGTGGAAACGATTGCCTGTTCAATCACACACCCTTCCTAACCTAACCTAACCCTACTATTACTGATACAGTGGAATGCCGCACTATTTCCCTGTCTCTAATCTTTCACGTTCCTATTCACCTATTCAACAAAAGTAAATGCATTTATTCGGTCAGGTGTAGATTAATTTTAAGTTGTTAGCATTAATTTCTCCTAAAACAAGGTGCTATAATAAACGGTTGTTGTATATTATTTATTTATATTCTTTTTATTTCATTTATTTTTCTGTTTAAATATAATTTCATTTTCTTGCCATTTTATTATTTTCTTTTTAGCTGGTGATAGTGACAAGAGTTAAAAGAAAATAAAAAATATAGAAAATTGCAAAAGTGCATCAATTCAATTAAAAACAAAAAAAAAACCTACAACAAGAACAAAGAATTAATCAAGAAAATAAGTGAAAATCATTTAAAACAAATTAAAATTTCTTAACATCAAAGGAAATTATAAAGAAAAATCTTCTAGCGCAGTTATTTGAAGCAATAACAGAAACAAAAAAAAAACATATTTCAATTTCGTAAAAGAAAGAAAAATTAATTGGAAACAAATTTGATAGAATTTAATACGTTTAGTTTTTGAACTTAAAAATTTACATTTTTGCAGATATTCACGCACAATGTACTCGTAATTAATTTTGTTCCAAAATTCACATGAAAAACAAAAAACAAAATGTTAATTTTGTTGGCGCACGAGGATTGAAAGAAAATCTAATAAAAAAAAAAAAATAATAATAATAATTATATAGAGTGATAAACTAACATCAACAACAACTACAAAAATGAAACATCAAGAGCAAGCAATAAAACCGGTTTTAAAATTTACACAAAAATTAAGAAAACAAAATCAATATTTTAATAGAAGTGGTTAGAAAAACATAAACATAATTATATATATACATACAAAAATATTTCTAATTCAAATTAATAACTTTTCAACTATTGTTCTTTACAAATGCAGTTTTGAATAAAAATATTTAATCTTAGTAAAGAAGAAGAAATAAAATAATTCTTAAAGAAATCACATCATCAAACCAACGAAATCATTCACCTCGTCACGACATCATATCCATCAATACAAAAAAAAAAAAAAAAAACAACCAACAAAATAAAGAAAACCAACAAATTTAATAGAATAAGTTCAAATTTCTAAATAGTTGTTAGAGAAATAAAAAATAAAAAATAGAAAGAAATAGAAAACAAATAACATACATAGTTTGAAGTAGTGAATAACAGTTTATAGTTCCAAATTAAAATATGTAAACATAAATAATGTCACAGCGAAGAACTTTTTACAAGAAATGTCAAAAATTTATGAAATTTTACAAAATTCCAGAGTTATTGATTCTTTTGAATTAGAAGTGCCATAATCATACTTCTTAGGTAATCACCTACGAATCACAATTACCTAGGTAATCGTAGGTAATCATAACCATTTTTCTTCTCCCATCTGCCATCATGGCGCTCATGCTCTCAGCATCAATGCAAAATGGTGGACGATGATTTTGAGCTGATATTGGGCGTGTTTTGGCCTTAAAACCAGATTGACTGTGAATCGTTTTGCTGAGGAGCTTTCACTTAGCTTTACAGAAATTTTCGGTTCTCGAGAGGTTTTAAGACAGTCATATTGAACCGTCAAACTTGGAGAAACAAAGAATTCGAAATGCCAGCAGAATCACAAATCTGGTACACCTTAGTTCAAATATAGAAACCATAGAGCATCACCCAGCATCATTCAAGCGGAGGTATACTCTATAGAGCTACATACATACATATGTGTTCGATCCTCTTATACAGTTAAGCAGCTCTCTGAGCCCTAATAGTGTATTGATAATGTAAAAACTGGTTTGGGACTGCTTCAACATCCTCGAAGACCTGGCGAAATAAAATATAGTCACCGTTGCCTGGATATTAGGGCACGAGGGTCTCAGTGGTAATAAGATCCCGCCTGCTCACCGGTCCTAAGCCCTTCTTCGGGGTACCTTTGAGTCATATATACTTAAAAATCAGAAAATGGGAAGATGGAGCAAGTCTAAGGCCAGACACAAGCTAAGGAATTCCCCAGCTCGTAGCAAAGCCAACTCAACAAAGAAAATCTTACGGCCAACAAGATATGGTGGAAGAAATTGATCGCACAAACAATAATAGAAAACAACTGAAAAAAAAAAAACACTTCTGTGAATCATAAGCAATGACAAAACTTTCAGTAATAAACAACTCTCCAGTTATCCTGGATACCACCTTTAGAGTTAGTTGAAACCTAACATCTGAGTTTCCTATCATTACGCCGATCTGTCTGTCTCTCGTTCTCTTTTTAATGTGCTCGCGCTGTGTGTAAACATTATGAAGGTATTCATAATCCTTTAGCATGTGTGAAATATAAATAAAACATGACCTTAAAAAATGAAAGGAAAGGATGAGAAGACGACGGAGTGTACTCCCTGCTGTGGCCAAAAGCAGAATACTCCATATATGCAATTTTTTAAATTTATTAGCTCGGAGAAAATATGAAGCATGGAACCCAGAGGAGTACTGAAGTGTATAAAGAGTCTTAGCACATCCCTGTTTAAAGAAATAAAGGCCAGCATAATAAATATCTCTTGATCGCAGAGCATAATACATTGTTTAACAAATAGTTCCATTAAATGGTCATTAGAAGATGTTTGGTTTTTAAATTTGAGTGTTCCACTTTTACCGCTACTAGATACTCTTAGAAGAAATAGCTTGGAAATAGCTTGGACATCAACAACTTTCTTGTTTCCCTATCTGCCAAAGCGCATTTCTTTCTGTATGCCTCATGTAGAACTTCCACCATTGGTGGTCCTCTAATGTTCTTATAGTGGGCTCGCTCAGATTAGATTTAAATGTCCAAAGTCTAAGGGCCTCTTGAGAATGTGTCCAAGATATTTTTCCTAGCCCCACTGTTTTCAAGGGCTTCAAATCAGTGGACTGTTTTATCTTAAGCATCACAGGCACAGCTTACTCGCCAACAACAGGCATCGTGTTTCCCGATGAACTCAATTGTGACGGAACTACATATATAAATGCCCCGACGGCCCGACCTATAGAATCCGTTGATGCATCGCTGCGTCGTCGTTTTTAACTGACACCCAGATAGAATAAATGCATTCTTACGGAAGGTGGCCCACAACCAATGGATATATTATAGTGAATACTTTCTTAGGCGGACAGCGATCGCCGGGCAATTTTTGTCCGCTCAAGAGGGGCGTCCATCTAATAGGAGAGTTTTCACTCTGCGTTCAATGGATAAAGTAGGTTTACTTTCTACTTTTTTAGTCCGTTGATCCATTGGCAGTTCACACACATTGAAGTTCATACATTTACAAATTGAGAGTAAGCACATGCATTGAGAGAATGTTGAGAAACTGTCATCGCTGTTGACGTCAACGTGACCGATTATATGGGACGGCTCTTTCCGGCAATACGTGAACGTCAACATGAACCTTCAATTGAATGACGTGACTACGTCGACGGATTCAATGGGTCGAGACCTTAGTACACGTTTACGTTCAGTTTTGTCAAATATTTGTATTACGTAAATGAGTTTTTGACAGTGTCAATGATGTGGGAAGATAGGTAAAATAATGTTGACCGATATCACATACGAAACACAAACAAAAAAAGGAAGGCTTAACTATTTTAGATTACAATTTGACATTTCTATATACAAAAGTGACAGCAAATTTCTTGTAATCAGTTCTTTCCGCTGGCATTTTTTAAGTAGCCACTACTCTCTGAATAAATAACTTTCAAGGACATAGTATCATAAAAAAAAAAAAGGTAAGCAATTGTCTCATAAAAAAAACATTGCACCATCATCACACATATCATCTTTAGAACGATAAATACAAAATACATAAATAAAAATAAATGACATACAACAAACCATAATTGACATCGCGCTCATACACTCTTTGATCACAATTTTCACTGTTGTAACATCGCACGTTCAAACACTTTTGGATCATCATCTTGAGATCACAGCTAAGAAAGCTTTCTTTTAGTTTTAAGTCTAAAAATCTATATGATAATACATAATATAAATAGTAATTAAGTTATGTACATGTTAATTTTATAAGAATTATGTACTCTGGTGAATGGAAAAATGTGGAAGTGGTTGAATATGCAGGATGTCAGCTTTCATTAGACTCAAAGAAGGGATTTTTTTTGTTTGCTTAGGTACTTGGCTAGCCAAAGCATCCAGTGTACTAAATTGTTCATCATTGAAACATCAACAGAAACCTGACCATCTGATCGTACCATCTGCTTATTCCGTCTGACTCAACCAATCTATGACTCAAAAGGCTTAAGCATCCAGGTAGGTACAATGTGTAGTGGTTTCGGTGCAAAGGAAACCCAAATAACGCAAGGGGTGCCGTTTTGATACCAAAACCTCAGGTGACCCGTTTGTTTGGATGAAGTTTCAGATATTTATATTCATGCTTTGGTGTTTAAGAAGAGGATAAGTTCTCCAATCCACTTCTCAGATATCTCTTGGTCGTTGAAGAAAGGTTTGTCCAGTATGCGTTGCCTGGCTCTAGCTAGAGAAGGACATTTGCACAGAAAATGAATGAGCGACTCATTCAATTGTGAAATTGTTGAAAGGAATCGCTAGTTTGGCTGCGTGGCCCCCTATTGGCCTGTGTCCTGTACTACCACTCAGCAGCTCATTTATTTTTGACCTATTGTAACTTGGCCATATCATTCTGGATATAACAGTTTGTCAGACTGGTCTACCTAAGATCAGCTACTTTTAAGCAGTGTGAGAATATATTGCCTTATGATATGACCCTCGCCTGGCTAATTCATCGGCTCTCTTATTTCCTTTTATGTCCTGGAACACAGAGAAGAGTGACTCTAGCCTGATTGCATGAGCGATTGAGTTCTTCTTGGCATTATTAAACGAGTTAAGATGAGGTGCTTAAGGAATTTATGGCTTTAATCTTAATCTGGGAGTAATCCGCGTGTACATATATGTACATAAATAGACTACACATGTCGGGCTACATAGCAAGGCTAAGCTTTTAGCAATACGAAATATCTTCCGCAAAATATAGGTCTTATTTGAAGAAACTGATTCCGGCCTAAATGTCTTGATAGACACATTGAAGCTTGTTGGTTCCCAGGACATAATAAAATAAGATCTTTGGTGGTGTGTTATTGTCTTCGCTGAAGGTTTCCATTAACTTTTGGGTTTTTTTAGTGAACCACTAAGCACCGTTCGTGCTGCCACAGTGTCACCTCTTCCGCATATGTCCGACAAGCATTCAAAGGAATCATTTCTCTGAAAATCTGAAGGTCATTCCGTCTGTACAAACATCCATTGGTTGCGAGATACTAGACTGGTTCATGAGAGGACTGCTAACTTTTTTTTATCAATAGTGAACACAACCAAAGATGGAACGGCTCAGGAGGACTATGTACATATATTATAGATTTACGTGATTCCGCGCTCATTCTGCGGAATATTTCTTATTGGACTTCCCGGCCTTTCGGTGCAGAAAACCATACCTCCTTGTTCTTGCCCTTCCCAGTGAAATAAACACATTACTATTAGGTTCTGCATCTGGTATTTAATGGACCAGTCTCTGAGTTAGGGTTTCAATAGTGTGTTCCTGCACAAACCATGTAAAATCTGTACGTGCAGAACCCCTTAAAAAAAAGCGAGATAGACTTCCAACATCTTTTGGTCGTTGAAGAAGTATTCTCTTAGGTGTAGTTTTTTTTACTGCGGGAAAGAGTGGGGCTTAAACAGAGAAGCTGTGATTAGCTTTCTTCCTCTTCCTCGTTTCTGCAACTTCTGCAGAAGTCGTTTGAAAGGACTCCAAGCCTAGTTACATGCTTCCCTATAAGACACCAATGATATGCAGTCTGTTTAGGGATAGAAGGTAGTTAGAGCGGTTTAGATCCACTCTAGGCCATTTCTTTCTGGTGGCAAGGCAAGTAAAACCACCCCCATGAGTGTTTGAGTGATAGCTTGTAAGTAGTACCGGGGCATACCTATATTCTTGAAACATTCCACTTACCTTGTTTTATTTGTTTCTTCATGAAACCTGTACGCGCACCGCTACCGAGTCTGATGTATATGAGGTCCTTAAAGGGTAGAACTTCTTCGGTTACAATTGAGGGTTGGACTTCAGATTAATACAGTTCTGTGGTGGATTTGTTATCCTTTGTCATCTGACTGTCCCTATGTAGAATTAATTGTACTAATTTTGCTTAAAAGCCACTACATCGCATTTGTTTAGCATCGTTTAAGCGAACCCATCTTAAAGTAGTTAAAACTCTGTGTTATGCCTTTCGTATCTATCCCGATTGCCATTAAAAAAAGACCTGTGAGACCTTTCAACACCGTTCCTGATTCTTATGAACATCCTGGTCCCTTTAAACCACTCCACAATTATTCATCAAAGTAAAACTTTCTTTTAAAAAAATGTCCTTTATTTTTTTTGTTAAATTTACTAATTGTTTCACTTTTCAAATGCATACACATCCACAATGGTAACAATAATTAGTATTATAAGTCTTAATTAAATTGTAAACAAAAAAAAAAAAAAAACACATACGATTATGTATGTAATTTATTTAAATACTAATGCTCACCTATACACTGACATTTATCACAAACTAAAAATAAAATAACAACT
Source organism: Brachyopa scutellaris (assembly GCA_949775065.1). Classification (NCBI taxonomy): domain Eukaryota; kingdom Metazoa; phylum Arthropoda; class Insecta; order Diptera; family Syrphidae; genus Brachyopa; species Brachyopa scutellaris. The sequence continues at coordinate 18,088,057 of OX459114.1, forward strand.
AATAATAATATCATTAAATGTATTTTATACGAAAGCGATATAAAGAAATAATGGAAATAAAATTAATGTGAATGTGAAAATATATTAAATTAACATATTGGCACACGCTTCATTTTCATTAACTATTTTCTCACTTCTTCTTTATGGTCCTATCCTACTTCTTTGTATATTTCTCTTCTCCTTTTGATATCTATCACTACAACACTTTTAATCTTATCTGTGCTACTAATTCTAAGTCAATGTTGATCATAATATGTTAACTAATATTTTACAAAATGCTTTTATTGTTTTATTTAAAGAAAAAAAAAAAACTTATTGTAACTGTAAAAAAAGAACATATAACTTTCTATAATTAAATTTCATTCCTTTAATATGCCATCGATATGAACTTAAAATATTCGTACAACTAAATCTAATATCATTACCTTAAAGTAACTTTACCTTGAATAAACAATTCTTTAAAAAAAAAAACAATTATACATAAATATTTAAAATAATAAAACAGAAACAGAAAAGAAATATTATATTGCATACATTATTTTGACCAATTAAATAACTGATGAGTTTACGCTACTATTTGCGGATGTTCCATCGTAATAAATTATATAAAATAGTATTTACTAATAATAATAATAAAAAACATACAATACTAAAAAAAAAACTATTATATTACGATATATGGAAAATAAGAAAAACTAAATAATTAAATAAAAAAGAATTTAATAAAGATTTATGTAGAAACAAAGTGGATCGTTGTTACTTACTTACTTAAGTGGCGCTACAGTCCGGGGTGGACCAAGGGCTCAACCAACAACCCCTTCCAATTAGCCCGGTCCTTAGCTAACTGCCTCCAGGAGCACACTCCAAATTGGTTGAGGTCTTGTTCTACTTGTGCGCGCCACTTTAAGCGAGGTCGTCCTCTATTGCGCTGAACCTTCGTAAGATATTCGGTCCCGTTTGCGTTGACGGGTTTTGGCGGAGAAGAGTCAAGCGAGAACTATACGAGCTGTACAGCGACATCAAACTGGTCAAAAAAAAACTGCGCATTGATGTAGGGCGAATGGACATCAACGCCCCGCATGCAGAGTATTCCAACCCAGAGGGTTAGCGCAGCAGAGGACGAACTCGCCTAAGGTGGCGCGTGACGCACAAATGTGGGAAAGGACTTCAGCCAAATCGGGTTGCCGTGCCCAACTGCAGGCAGTTAGCGGTTAGGTGGTTAACCTTTGGCACAACCCTGGAGGGCCAGATCATTGTATTCCCATAGATCAAGCGTAAAATTTCGTTCGTTTCTCTTAATATAGAATACAACATTGCATCAGTTCGCTTACTCAACAACTGGTGGTTTTGGTACCTGTCATACAAACACCCCTATCATTAAATCCGCCGGAGGGAATGATTCATGAAAATTCGAAAATCTGTATCATTGAATCCGTTCGAAGGGAATCGTCCACTTGTCGGTAATGTGAACAACTTTTCACTTGATCATTGAAAACGAACGGATCGAATCTCTCCATACAAAGTTTGACGTTTCAGATCCGCGAGGAAATCGTTGCGGATCTGGTGCTTTTGCTGTGGTGTTGGCTAGCATTTTTTTTTTACTGCCAAGAACTTTGAACGTTGAAAGTGCAGAAACAAACAAATGGAATCAGAAATAGTGCGGCATAACATCCACCATTGGATCGATCTTATTTTCGGCCAAAACCAAGCGACAGAATGCAATGCAATGAAATGCAAATGGGACAGAATTCTAATCTTCTCTGGTGTTGTCACAAATCGGGAAGGATAAGTGTGTGTAAATGTTCAAGTCTGGACTCGACGCGTATCGTCAAAAGTCGCCAAAGTTATGTAAAGGGAATCAAGTTGTCGTATAGCTCCGCTTTTCAAGATCAGCCCCAAGAGTAGTTTGAAGATGGATTGGCACAGAGTTGACCTGGCCACTGCCAAAAACTTAGTATGTTGAACGTGCAGAAACAAACAAATGATGAACAAACTTCAGGCATACGTAGAATGCACAGATCATTTGACAAAACATGCGACCAAAACAAGAACATTTTAATGGAAATAAATGTAAATATGTACAAGAAACGTTGAACTTTATAAATAAAATAAATGAAACACGACATTGGAATGCGAAATATTGCAAAACAAAAGCTTAAAGTAAAACCAAAAAAGTATTTATTTATTATTTTTTATTCCTTAGATTTTTGTTTTCACACCACAATCGCCTTTTCAAGTGTCAAATCAGAAAACAGCTGATTTCGAAAACATAAAAAGAGATGTAGATAAAGTAGTGTATCCGGCGGATTTAATGATCACGACGATAGGTGAATGTGAACCGAATGAGTGAAGGGAATCTCAGATCCGTCGGATTTAATGATAGGGGTGAAAATTTCGTAATTTCAGGTAAAATGTGAATATGAATCATTTTGGTCAATTAATATAGACAGATAGATAGATCGACAGTCAGACAGACAAATTAACAGACAGACACAGATATATAGACAGACGAACAAACAGACAGACAGACAGGTATATAGACAGACGGACAGACAGATAGATAGGCAGACAGACAAACAGACAGACAGCTGATGTTTTCTTTACACATATTTTCGCTGTATGGAATCATTTCCCCTTTAACGTATTACATTTTTATCGTAGCATATTTATCGTAACACGTTTTCAAAACAAACACGTCGCGTCGCTAAAGAAGTATTCGATGCAAATTGAAGTTGAAAGATACATAGCTATGTATGTGTAACACAAGCGATTGCTTCCTGCTACTTCCTTTCTATCATACCAAAATTACTGCGTGCGCGGGCAACGCCGGGCGGGTAAATTTTGAAAAGATATAGCTGTAACGAAGCGCACCGGGCTACGGCTAGTTGTCTATATTTATTCTCTTATCACATATGTAAGTCAAAGGTACACCTTTATATTTTACAAAGCAAACACCTTAACATAATCAACTTGAAGACTACTATCTGAGCTCTCCAAAAAATGAGCCCAATTGGCGCGATCTCTCCAGAAGCTCAACTCCGCTTTAGGCTCCAAGTTCTTCCAAGGCTTCGGTGTGCGTTCAGGTCCATTTAGACATCCTTCGGGAAAGTCAAAATGTCCACCAGCTGAGACCCCAAGTGTCAAAAAGAACTGAAACCAAAATTAGGCATGTGCAGCGTTTTTCAGATTTTAGGTAAACAAACCTCTCTGTCGAATGGTGCCATATTACTAGAACTATTATAGCTTCCATGGGAATGAGAAGGTACTTGCGAGAAGTCTCCTGTAATGATCCCATAGTCTTTGCCATCAACACCAAAGACAAGGTGTTCCTCGGTCCAAAGAAGTGTATAGATATGGAAATCGTCGCTTAAGTCGAGTCCCGTATTTATCCCGCGTAGAAAAGTATCACGTAACTCTTGGGAACTTGTTAGCACAACTCCACCAGACAGCCATTTGCTGGATATATCTTTACCAGTTTTATCAACTAGGATCGCATTACCACGGCTAAATGCAATTCTGATCTGACCCGACGCGTAATCCATCGTACCGTAGTAGTTTTCCAGTGGTTCCAGCAAGATCACTAAAAATAAGGGTCGTTTATATGTAAGATTCTCTGACATGGGATAAGGAACTCACATGGAAATAGCCAATCGCCTCTGGGCAACTTCGCCCTAATCTCAACCTTTCCATATCGAAAACTAAATGCGAACTTGGTGTTAATCCTAACTGAAGCAATTGGTGGTATAACTTGGGCAATTAGCACCCGCCTTACGCAATCCCGCGATCTGTCAAAAATTCCTGTACATCTGAAAAGGATTAAATATGAACAGGAGTGAGCATGATTCTCATGAATTTCACCTACTCGGAGCCTAGGTCCAATGTCGTATTATCATAATCGGGTAGTTTTGATGATAAAGTGGGGCGAATGTGCAATGCACCATTCTTAAGGTTCGAGTTACTGATTAGTCTACGGAATGACACGAATTGACCATCATCAGCCTCAAGTGGTATACGGACTTCCTGAGACCACACGTTCAAATTAATCTTTCGGACGTCGAATTTATCCTTGAATATTACCGCACCCTCGCACGCGGACTTTCCATTTACTGTAGTGGTGGATCGCTTACAACAATATGTCAAATTATCACACAAAACTGCAGTTCCATCCTTTGCATAGTAACCTGATGTGGTAATGACTTCTACCATGAAGCTGATTTCTCTTCCGGCCTTGGCGAGACTAGTGTGGTTTTTAAATATCCATTTCTGATTCTTTAGGTGAGCTAATACGATAGTTCTACCTTTCTGGAGGTGAAACCTAACCTTCTGGATTTCAGGTTCATCTAGAATGAAATAAAAGCCAAACTATTCGTACGAAAGATTAACAGGCAATAGAAAAGGGTAAAATGACCGTCTTGACCGCACAGTAGGAACTGTTATATGAGACACAAATGCTTAAAAAAAAAAAACTTAAACTGAACGTGAACTTAAAAACTCGGTATCACGACAAAATAATCCAAGCGGCGAAAGTCCCGTCTGAAGATCAAAGATTATAGCATTTGAAAACTTCCAATTAAATTATTTTAAAATATATGAACTTTGCCTCAACGTACGTGGTATTGACAGTCGAAATCCATGCGGATCTAGCGCCTTTCCCATAACATCGGGGATCGTGTATGTCCACCCACAAGCGAATAAGGATACTAGTAGACTTGTGTATAGGTATTCCATGGATTACACGTTAACGTTTAAATTCGTTGACACGACAGACTCGACTGAATGCAGATTGTTGGGTGCAGTATTTATAACATGAAAGCCAGTCTTCAAATTCATATACCTATGTATTTATATGAATTTAAAGATTAAAAACAAAACTTTTTTTTAATTGCTTAGTATGTATAAATATTTATAAAGCCATATTAGTTGATTGCACTGTGAACCAGTGTTGCCATACTGCAGTGTGCCCAAGATACTAAGTATATTTAAAATTTCTTTGAACGTTCGTTCTCAGTTTAACTTCGTGTTCAATGTTCGCATTGTTACCAGGCTTGCTGGACAAGGAGTCTTCAAACTTTTCAGTTTTTGAATTTTTTTCCTGAAATGAAGGTGGCATTGAATTGTTTCCCCTTTAATGTCAGCCTAACATGTGAATTACGAACACTAGATAGCACTCTCAAGAAGCTCCACTATAAACGTTTTTGATATAAAGTAAATGTCTAAGTACATTTTTAGCAAAATTGACTAAATGTCTAAATTTCGCTTCGGTAAATGGTACTATTCCACCAGTTAAGACATATTCTTGATACGCTTGTATCAAGTGCCTAATTTAAGCAATTTAAGTCCGTGACCACTTTCTATGTGGAAGCCAAATTGCAAGCAGCGTATCAGGCTCAAGGCGCGAAAATACAAAACCATTGTAAAGGGTGTTTCAATAAGAGCGCTACAAAAGTTTTTTTTAAATAAAACAAAAACTATTTTGGATATCAATGAAATTCCTGTGAAAGTACGTTCGATTCCATTATGTATGGAACTCGATTTCTTTTGCATGGCCACCACGGCACGCTTGCAGAAGTCCAGACGCTGAACCCAATTTTCGACGGTTTTCAAGCATAAATCGGCCGATACTGCTGCAATTTCACGTTCGATATTCGTACGAAGTTCATCAATCGTCGCTGGCTTGTTGGCATAGACCATAGACTTGGCGTAGCCCCACAGGAAATAGTCTTACGGCGTCAAATCGCACGACCGAGGCGGCCAAGCGACTGGACCATTTCGTGAGATAACACGTTCTCCAAACTTGGTCTCCAATAAATTGATTGTGACATTCGCTTCGATTCCCATTCACAGTAACGTGCCGGTCTTGATCATCACGGAAGAAGTACGGCCCAATGACGCCGCCGGCCCATAAACCACACCAAACCGTAATTTTTTCGGGATGCAATGATGACTCATGGAGTACGTGTGGATTGCTACCTGACCAATACCGCATATTTTGTTTATTGACGAAGCCATTCAGCCAGAAATGAGCCTCATCGCTGAATATGATTTTTCGATGAAAATCCGAATCATTTTCAAGTTGTTGCTCAGCCCAATTCACGAACATAAAACGCTTCTGGTGGTCAAGCGGCTTCAGTTCTTGCGTCAATTTAATCTTGTAAGGATGTAGGCCAAGATCTTTTCGCAAAATTCGCCACAACGACGTCACAGAGATGCCGAATGCTTGAGAACGACGTGTAGAGACACATTTGGGCTTTCTTCAACTGAAGCCTCAGCGGCAGCAATATTCTCGACACTACGGGCACTTCTTTGTCTCACTGGCACGGGAACATTTTGTACTGTGCCTATGGATTCAAATGTTTCCACTAGACGCTCAATTGTTGATCTGCTAGGACGATTATAACGACTATAAATTGGACGTAGCGCTCTTAACGTTGAGGCCACTGACTCCGAATTTCGGTAGTAAATTTTAATAATTTCGACTCGTTGTTGGCTCGTATATCTTTTCATCATGAAATGGCAAACCTTACTGAAGAGAAATGTCAAAAGAGCGGCAAGAAATATGGCGTCGTTTGCTGTCCCTGTTGCTCTACTTTTGTAGCGTCCCTGTTGAAAAACCCTGTAGATGCTAACATTTAGCAAATACAAATCTTAGTAGCAGAAGCCCAAGTAGTAGAGGCAATTAATTTGGTCGTCCACTTTGATCTCAGCCCCGACTTTATCTGTTCTAATGCATTCCTGATGCTCTTATTCTAAGCAGATAACGATTTAATTTTATTTTTAGGTGATCTCCGGCACTTAATGTTTGCCAGCCAATTGCATTAAAGAAATACTTAAATTAATACTAATAATAATTAATAAAAATTAATAGGAGCATCCGTCATTTTTCGGATGAACTGTATAAATGCGACCAAGAGCTTAAGTAGAACGCACATTTGGATAATCAGGAGCTACATCGCCTTGCAATGGTCCGAATTCGGCCTTTAAAGTTCAAAGCGAAGTCAGAATTACACATTTATGATCACCAAAAGAAAAAGAAAAAGAAAAGCCGTTCCTGAGTTATAAATGGTGTAACTAACCCGACTTTGTTTTATATAATGTATAAAGACTAGCTGACCCTGCGAACTTCGTACCGCCTCAAAATTAATAAATGTTGTGTCAACTTATAAGCTAAATTAAATTCAGTTTTTTATTAAGGTAAAATAAATACTCAAAATGAATTAATTTCACAAATGTCCAAAAATCAAAATGAAATGTCTGCCTGTATGTCTGTCTGTCTGTTTGTCTATCTATATATCTATATACAGTGGATTCCGCTTATTTGGGACACTTCGGTCCAGACCGATTTTGTCCCAATTAAGCAGCTGTCCCAATAATGCGATGTGACAATCAAGTAAAAAACCAATCTGTTCTATTCTGTTCTTGACCATTTGTCCCAGTTAAGCGGTTGTCCCGATTATCCGCCGTCCCAATAAAGCGGAATCTACTTTATCTGTCTATTTGTCTATCTATCTGTCTGTCTGTCTATCTGTCTGTGCGTCTGTCTATCTGTATATCTAT